>JARCGZ010000006.1:24732790-26125581 GCA_029784005.1 Lenwebbia sp. NSW1173648
ATTCAAACCCAAGCTCTCTAGCAGCTATAACAAAAGCTGCCTCATCTTGTGACTCAGCTTCATAATATATACCTCCAGTATCTCTGATCACATCTGGAATGACAGTGTGACAGATTGCGAGCACCTCAAAAAATTTCCGTATCAAATCTGGATAAGGCTCATGTACCCACCTTCCATTCATGATGCGTTCATCTCTGAAGTTAAAACCCTTGACTGAGTGTCCTATAGGCTTTCCAGAGTGCACAGCATTACCATGACTATCAATCATCTCAATTGAAATTTCATTGGCTTCAGAAGACCAATCCCTTCTTGTCAGTGCCCTCTCCACTTCTGTCTCACCTTGTCCATATGCTATACCAGCTATTGAGCATTTAACAAACTCCATGGAGTTACAAGTCAAAGTCCCTGTTTTGTCGGAAAATATGATATGGACCTGACCAAGTTCCTCATTCAAATTAGATGTCCGTGCTCGCGCTGGTTTATCTGTTGCCTCGTAGTACATATGAAGATCTTGATTAATGAAGACACTTTGAAGAACCTTCACAATCTCAATAGATACATACAGGGATATGGGAATCAGATAACCGTACAACATGAGGCCAGTCAGAAAATGGAAAAATGCAGAAAGAGATGCTCTTGTCGGGTCATAGAACACAATAGTATCATCTGGGCGAAGATACCACCTTCTGTACTTTTTATCTACAAGATCTCTTCTAGTTTCAATTCCAAAAAAGAAAGATCCAACAGAAGATATCAAAATTAGAGAGCTGAAGAGGATATAGATTATCTTATCCATTCTCTTCTCAATCTTAGTCCTTTTGGAACGAGGATGTGTGGCATTCTGCATCACTTTTGCATCATGGCCAGTGAAGATGACCACCCCATAGACGTAATCAGTGTTCTTAAGCTTGGAATCTCGTAGCAGAATTTGTTGTGGAGAAAGAGGATATTCTGTACCGTTGTAGTGTAAATTCCCGACAAACGAATAAAGATTGTCATTTGGATCTTCACATTTGATTACAGCTGTAAACACTTGGAGCCATCTCTCATCGCGAAGTGACGTTGTTACATCAAGTGATTGCCTCAACTTCAAGTTAGTTTCTCCATCTAGGTTCATGGTATCCACATAACATATTCCATCTTCATAGCTTGATGAAAGCAACAGCAGATCAGCAGGGAAGTACTCGTCCTTATACACCTTGACAACATTGCCAACTCGGAGATTCTTCCATCTGGTCCTATGGAATGTACCATTCCCACTATAAACTTCAACTTTCCTGTTGTTTGCTTCCATGTCCTGTGAGCATTTTAAAGCTTTGTTACGAGGCAATCATTTCAGAGGGAACAATCTGTACAGAGAATTGCGAATGTCGACACTGCCGGGAACCTAACATAGATGGCAAAGACGGCATTCTCTTTTGCCTGAAGCAAAAGGTCTAAGTTCAGAATTCCACTATGGTGTCAGCACCATTGCACTCATGCACGGAGCCAGAAAATGGCTAAGTAATTGCCTAGTTTGTGTGGGAGAGGGCGACAGCATGGACTAGTCCAGGGTCCTAGTGAACCCGCATCACTGTTTGCGATTGATAAACCAAAGCCAAGATCACACAAGGAAGGGCATTGAATGCTCTTGGATATAAATTAGTTACGGGAATCATGAAAGTCTATCTCACTTGAGAGATGGCACTGCTGAAAAAGTATTCCAGGCGAATCACATGCACAAAATTGCAATGAGCCACCATTGGACCTTAGATATTGGACCTAATTTGAGCATTTATGAAATCTCTATCTTTTCAACTTCTCCAAAGCCATGTTGAACTGGAAGATGGTATACACAAACTTTAGGCTCCGTTTGTTTTGCGGAAAATGAATGACTTGGATTTTCTTAAAAATGATAGCTTATATAGCTTGAAATAATTAGTCAATGAAAGATTTCGACAACAATCTATGTCTAAACATTTTCGTGGATGATGAAAAAAATTTCCGTTCGTTCATTTTTTTAAGCGACACAAGCAATCTTTTTTAGGAAAATATTTTCCAAATCATTCATTTTTCCGCAAAACAAATGGAGCCTTAATATGTCAAGCTCAACCACATCTCCTAATAACTCATAGCGCAACCACTCGAGACTTACAAGTCAAACAGAAAACTATATTCAGTCGGTTGTCTAAGAAGTTTAGCAAAGGAAGCAGACGAAAGGGCATTATCCTGAAACAAGAGAGTGCATTCCAAACTGTGATCGCTCTAATCGTCTCTATTTTTCAATAACATGCTCTCTTAACACGTTTCCTATAATGACTAAGAGCCTGAAGACACCATTTTTTTTTCAATTGCAGTGATGTATTAATTAGCTAAACAGTCACTGAAATCGAACCAAAGCGTAAAACATGACTAAAAAGGTTAAAACTTGAATATCATCCAAACAGCAAAACCAGTGCGGTAAGAGAGGTGTACATACCTGTTCTCTTCGTTTACAATCTTCCACAGCTTCCTTGGCTATGGTACCTCCAATCACGAGCACCAGAGGAACAACAAAACTAAGTGCTGTAAAGGGGGCCAACGGACTGAAGGAAACACAAGCGACGACCAAAAAATATATGTTGGCAACCCTCCTGAACTGCTCAAACAGAGACTTGGGAACAAAATTAGCTACGGTGTACTTTGTCGTGGACACATGGTTACCCTTGTAATTCAACCGGGCTGCCGCTGGATTATCGGGGTCATTGCAGTACACTATCCTCGAGTATCCTCTCTGACCAATTTGGGCGTGTCTTTTTTCTCCGTGGAGACGAATGCACGAGAACGAGTAGAGCTTGCTCAAACGCAACTTTCTCCTCTGCCCTCTCGTCATTTCGAAGCACCCACCCAGATGGGCATCTGCTTCCACGAAGCAGATCGATCACGAATCGATTCTTCTCAACTACGTTTCGTAAAAGCCCTCCGCAACGCACTGGTGCACCAACCTCAGGCAACTATGGGCACACGAAACTCACCGCCGAAAATTACAGTACACGGCATTTCAGTTCTAGTTGAATCGACACCGTCAAACCGACATTGCCCACACGGAAAGACGGGAAAAAGCCATGGATAGAGCCGATACACGCAGTTTCACGGCCTCCTTGAGCTGCTAACAGTCGAACAGCCACGCTTCCACGACCCGTGGCGACGAAAACGAAAAGGGGGACCGAGCGAGACGCAGAGAAAGATCAACCCACATTCATCTCCGCGTTTGGGCATGCGAGAAGCCCAAATGGGGAGATTATAAGCACAGAAAACTTCCCGCTAACAGCGGCTCCCGAGAATTCCTTGCTTTCGTCTCAAGTCGCGGAGGTCTCTTCCTTGTTGCTCTCAGCTTGAAATGCAGCGAGCGAGCGAGAGAGGGAGAGAGGGTGAGCTTTGTGAAGTGTGTGCAAGTGGTGTTTCCTCTTCCTTTTTCTTTTCCGCTTTGCCGGTAAAAGAAGCAAGGAAGGGGATGGAAAAGTCGTAAGGAATGCGAAGCAGGTGATGATCGCCGCTGACGTCCATGCGCGTCGAAGACCGGAGAAGACCCGAAGAAGGCGACCCGACGCGAGTCTTCGTCAACAAAAGACATGTCTCGATCTCGGCCTCCCCGCAGCGACGGCCATGCCGAGGTTGTCCTTCCTCTCTACTCTGGTGGTCTTCGCTAACTTGCGCCGCGTCCATACGGGCGCAGGCAGGATGGGTGATATTTGAATTATGTTTTTTCCCTAACAGCTAAGTTAAAAGTGTAGTTAAATATTAAAACTTTCTATTAATGCAATTAGAATAATTGAGCTTTTAGCACTATTCAATCAAGCCATGCCACTAAAAGTTTGATTAACTCTTTATACATGAAGGATTTTCGCCGACTTTTTTTTAATAATAAAGATATATAAAGGAGTCCCATTAAAAATTCCTCAAAAATTTTTAGGACTTCACAGCGTTCAGACGTGTTTCAAAATATTTGCTATAATCATATCTTAATCGTAAATATGCACTTAGGCCAAGTCCGATTTTCATGTAACTCGACGGATGATCGATCATCCGAAGGCAACTAAAAATAAAAGGAACTTTTGAGGAAAGATACTTACCTTGAGAGCCATTTTTCAACTTCATAGCTAAACCTGGTCATAGCTATTTCTAAGTCGAGTGCCGATGTGAGCACGTATAGAATCTGCGCCATTGAGACCAAAGCAATACACCATTTAGCCAATCTATTTGTCCGAGGCTGTGTTTAGTAGTCAGGATAAAAGTCATGGAACGATAATATTTATCTTATCTTATGTTTAGTTCGTGTTCAAGACACGACGAAGTCGTACATAACGGGATATGGCCCGAATAAAAATACCTTATGTGGGGATGGAATGAAGGTGTATATGACTTCTTAAGTCAACGGTGTAAATTTATTTTTTCACCAATAAATAATTCTTTAATTGATAAAAATAAATTAATATCTACGTAAACAGCATCTAAATTCTAATTTAAAAATAGGAAACTCAAAATAACAAAATAAAAAAATGGTAATTTTTTATTTATTTATTCCTATTATCATAATTTGTTATTTTGAGAATTATAAAAATAAGTAAATAAAAATAACGCAGAAGAACCCATGTTGTAAATGAACAAACTCAAATTTGGAAAACATCTTTCTAATTTGTTAAGAATTAGGAGCAAAGAGATTTCTAGGAAAACACTACTCTTTGTGGCTCTTTGATTCACAACGAAGCTCAACGAAAAAGCGAGAGAGTCGAAGCTCCTTCTTTCCCGTATCTCTCTAGTTCACATTGAAACTTCACGAAAGTGACAAGAAAGTCGAAACATTGTACTTTTCGAAACTGCGAAAATAAATGATCATACTTTCTCTCTTTCACTAGATTTGGCATAAATTTGCTAATCTACGTCATCGATGTCACTGTAGCCCTTGAATAATTATTGTCATGATCAAACCCGTGGCTCCGGAATGTCGCAATGAGCTCATTTGCTGTCGAAGGTCTAGTTCGTACAATAATCGCGGATTGATTGTTGAAGGTTGACTCCGCTTGTGCATTTGCGATTTCTCTAGCATCGAATTGTGAGGGATTCTTACCATCTATATTTCCGAGCTCGTTTACATCGATACACGATTACTGTCAAACGATGGGCATGATAGCATATGAAAATGTCCAAGTTTATTATTACGGCGATTCATCAAATAATGGATACGATATAGCAAAATTTTTGAATTTCATATTTTATGCCGACTAAAAATTTAGACGACCAAATATAGCTCCATACACAATTTCTATCAAATAATGGGCATGATAGAATATGGAAATATCTAATTTTATTATGGCGATTCACCAAATAATGAATTTAATATAGTGAAATTTTTGAATTTCATATCCCATCTGAACTAAAAACGCAGACGGTCAAATCAAACGCAGTAGCACGAGAGATCCTAAAATCAATCGGATCTGCTTCGAGGACCCGCCAAACCCGCTTTTCTTTTTGCCCCGTCAATGGGGATTGATGGAGGGGCCCACCGTCGACGAAACCAACCGACACGGAGGATGCGACTCTTCGTCGTCCCCCGTTGGCATTATCCGAAACTCAAGACTCCGCCCTCTCTGCGGCCTTTCATTTGTTTTCCTGGCGGCTTTAGGGCGCGCATCACGATACTTCTGAAGCAAAATTTTTGTTTAAAAAGTGATTTTAGAGCAAATATTTATTTGATTACGCAATTTTATTTCTTTTTTATTTTGGAAGTAATTTTGAAGTCGGAAGAAGTAAAAAAGAATTATTTCTCTCTAGAAACAGAAAAATCAACTTATGCTCAAAAGCAGAAGTTGATTTTTAGAGCAGAAATATTGCCGTGCACGCCAATCTGCCAAGAACGACGAATGTGTGTCTCTAAACATCGGATAGCGACTAAGCGCGCCCTAATAATTCGTTGTCACGAATAAGTCTTCCTTTACTTGACATCTGCGTGTATTAGCTCGTCGGAAGGAGTTTCAGTCTACTCTATTACTGTCTTGTGGGGTTTCAATAAGTCCCATGTTTACGTGATTTTTCTTCCGGCTAATAAACTTAAGTTTTTCAATTGAAGATCAGGAATTCTTCTTATGGCTAGATCCAATATTCTGGTCCGACGATCTAACATGGTATTGTACCTCATATTTCTTCCTACATTTTATTTGGTATGTGAGGCTCTTCGCTCGTTAATTCCGTGTGATGCTCTCTCACTTTGGTTTGCAACTTTGCATATGAGATTGAGCATTGAAAATACCGTAAATAACTTGTTTATAAAACTTGACGACTTAAAGTTAAAGTCGGACATTCCAACATTTCTTGTGTTAAAAATATCTATCTATGGGTGTATATTTAAGTGGAAAGTGAAACTCGTCTCACTTTTAACTTTATAAACTTAAACATTTCAGACAATAATGAAATGACAAAACGAGCGAGCGTTAAACTTTGTCCGTTTATTTCCCACTTCATCAACTTCCTAGTTAAGATGCATTTTGCAAAAGTACTTGGTAAGTTACTGCAAAGAAGCTCCGGAGCTGAACGATACCAGAGAATTCTCGACCCATCAGATAAAATTGAATACGTTCGAGTTCTTAGACTATCATGTAACTTACCGTGCATTGAATAAGAACGATCAATCGAGATATGTTATATGTGATTGAAGAACATAATTAGTATTTCTATCTCCCCGGATTTTGTAGCAAAAACGTAGTTATTGACGGGACTACATACCACTTCTAGAACAAGCGCCGAGCCATTGCTCTTTGGGCTCTCCTTCGTGCCCTCCGCCGCCCGCCCCTCATCCTTCGCGGCCGCTTTCGGCTCGTTCCCTCGGTCCTCCTCCTCGCGGGGAAGAACCGGTACGAGTTAGAACTGGAACCACGTGATGTTCACACTTCAAGTCCAACCCGGCAGATATTTAGCAAAACATCCTACGGGGAGGCTAAACTTTTTGTCGGGCTTACTCCAAAAGGAATGAAAAGCTCTGCAACTTACAAATGGAGATTCTCAGCCCGGCACGTGCCACGGGCTGCTGTAACCGGTCCGGTTCGGGCAGGGCCCAGCTGAAAACGGGCCGTTCCCGGCCCGCTTTCCATCTCTGGCACCTAGCACCGCATCTTTCCTTTTTTTTACCGGCAGCATATCTAATCGCTCATAATTTTTATCTGCTCGCAGGAAGGCTTGAGAAAGGACGTCGACTTTTCGTCCGAGGTTTTTTCTTACAGCTGACGGCGAAAAACGATTCAACGCATTGACCGCGGAGTCGACAGTTAAATAGTTAAAAACGAATCCCCATGTTCCACATTTATCTCTTCATTTAAGAGATCCGCGGAGTAAAACGGACGTAGGATCGTTTCTGGGGACAAAACCAGCTCACTGACTGATCAGCTGAAGATAAAGGGGAATTGAGGAGTTGAATAGTAGCTGCCAAGTCGACGTCGTCGTCTCCGAGTTTTTCCGCATTCTCGGGAAGCTCGATTCGGTCCCGGCCGGCCGAGGGTATTCTCTTCGTTCTTCCCGTAAAGGTTGGAACTTTGCCCGGTACCTCGAATCCCTAGGTCCGTGCTCCCCGCTTTCCTCTCGATTTACGTGTTTCTTGTCGTTGGGTGTTGCGATGATTCTAGTTTTGCCCGATTGGGTCGAGTTCTTTCGATGATATGCTTGGCTTGATTGGATTTCTGTTTCGTTTCGAGTCTTGTGCCGCCTGAGGTTCTCTGGGAGAAATTTTCTGTTCCGTTCGCTCGATTCGTTGCTCCGTTTGGCATAGTCGAGTACATTGTTGGGCACGTATTGAGGAGGAGTCTCGTATAACAGCTCGAGCATTGGGTTCCTATTCCTAATTATATTTGGGATGAAGCTAATTGCGAATTCGCTGTTTTTACCTATAGTGAGCATACTCAATTAAAGCCAGTTCAAACTAGTGAATTTATTTCTTGATGTACTTGAGACTTAGCACTGTATATCCATACCAACAAGCAATTGTCAAGTTTCGTCTTTTCAAGAACACCAACTTTCAAATGAATTAGGTTGTGATATCCAAGACCCTTCTGGCCTGTGAAAGAGATCGTGTGTGATGTATAAGTCAAGAGTTCGGAGCCAACTCCAATGCTCAATGCAACACACTTCTTTTACGGGGCAATTTGCATAGTGTATCGGGCTTGGTGTCACGATAGATATCAAATTTGTGGACCCCCTCAGTGTGGAGGCCATTCAGATCCTGCATTCTTTGTCACCATGGGTTGATGGAGCTTGAGATATTGGCGGGCTAGACTGTTGTGTCATCATCCATGGCTTTCAGAACTGCACATTGAACGGATTGATATGTGTGAAGCACTGACTAGTGTGCCAAGAACATCGTGGCAACATGGTGAGTTTTTGAGTTTTACGAGGAGGGGGGAAGTTGAGGGGGTAAAGGCACTGCAAGTGCGAGCATGAGAATTTCCTAAGGCAGTGCAAGTGAACTCGCATGTTGGTAAGGTGGACCTGAAAACGATTAAACCTGTTGGAAGATATCAGATAACATGACATTTAGTTGACAAAAGGCTATTGTAGAAATAGTTGGTCTATTTAAAAATTTTATGACGGATTTCGTTAACGATTGCCCCAAGTGCACTTGTCAAGGAACTATTTAAGGAAAATTTGTTACTTTCAATGCATTGGCTGTCTCGCAGCATGAGTGTTGTTTCTTATTTAGTATGCTTAACAAGTGCCTGGGATACTTGTTAACAAGATGGTTTTATGAATTTTGATATTCTTTTAAGAGGCATATTGAGAAGTTAGAGTCCCAGAAAGTGTCCACTATTGTGTGTGCTTTTGTGATGTAGAATGAAGGTTGGACAGAGGAGGGAGATGATGAATGGCCTTCAAGATATTTAGCCTATTGATGATATGTCCATTTACCATGATTCAAATTATATTCCCGAAGGGGACCAAATCTGCCTAATGGATTGTGCAGACCATGGTAGGTAGTTTGCTTGGGCCAAGACCTCATAATAGATTAAACTGTAGTTTGTAATAAATAAACACCGAGCTTAAAACTTTTGTCATGGCCAATGATTTGAAACTGCAGCTCTTGTTCATATAAGGTTTCCAGAGTTGCTGTTTCAGCAATTTTCTTGCTAGTTATGTAATATTTCGACCTAGCAACTTCATTCAGCGACGTTGTCCCTTCTGTAATTATTTTCTAGTATCCTAAACTTAGGTATAATTTGCTTCACCTATGAGAATTTCTACCAATTCTTTTTATTCATCAAGTTTATCCTAGTCCCATCGAGATTACTGCCTTAGCCTTGTCCTATCATCTGCATAAAGGGTTTTATCTTTTATTGACTCTTCTCTTCCGGTCATTTAAAACCTTATACATGTGCATGTGTTATTATGTCTTTCCAATTAATTATACCTACAATCATGCTTCTCGCATTTTTGTACGATTTTCCTAACACTTCTTGCCTGACTGGGGTTTGTATCTCTTTCCAGCATGTGCTTGATTTGATTTGCAGATTTCACCAGGAATTGGACTTTGGTGGACTGCAGTGCTGCAGAAGACATTGGTCCCATCTAGAGGATATACATCTTTATTCAGAGAGGAGCGTCAGTGGTGATCGGCTGGACAGTGTTATAAGTAGAAGTAATTGTTGCCTTGCCTGGGCTGAAACTCCCGTGGCATTAGGCCTTTCTTCCAGGGTCAATTTTTTTTGTTCTTGTATTACACTTTCTAAAAATGCTTGAACATGTACAGTCTCTTCCTCTTCTCAAAGTAAGAGAAATCGTAAGCACTCTTTTACACTGTGTGTGTAATTCCTGAGTTAAGCCAGTGATTTTAGGATCGGATGGTTGTGCATGCCACACGAATTGCTCGATCTATAATTGTTTTAATGGAGTCACCAGAAGCGTTTGTTTCTCTGGGCTGAACAAAGGAGCCATGCTTCGGAATTGGAAGAAACCCCACAATTTGACGCTTTGCTATTAAGTGTACATATTGTGCATCTTCTTCAAAAAGTAGGGTTATGGTCCAAAAGAAACCATGGATCATCCACCAGATAAAAAGTTCCCCCTCAATGCAAAGGACTATAGGCTCTATGAGGAAGTTGGTGAAGGTGTCAGTGCCACTGTGTACAGGGCTCTCTGCATTCCACTTAATGAAACAGTTGCTATCAAGGTGCTTGATCTTGAGAAGTGTAATAATGATCTGGTATGTGCTCTGCTTTCTCCGTGGTCTGTTGAGATTTTCTTTTTGTATATTCTCATTCCAAGCGGCTTTGGTACCTTTTCAATTGTGATTATATTGTACTCATCTTGTGATATAACAGGATGGAATACTTTGCAGCACGATTTCAGCTTGCTTCACTTATTTTTAGGAACTCATTTTTGCATGCATCCATAAGTATTGTTTTTTTTGGACAGAATGTGTAATGAGTTTTTGCTTATCTACTTTTGCTACTAATCTCTGTCTAGACTGATTATTTTTGGTAGCTATCAAGGTTCTGCATGGGATTGACTTTAACTTGCAAGTTTTGGCTTTTTCTTTTTCTTTTTAGTGTTTGAGAGTCCAATTTTATCTAATACTAAGCACCTCTTATCTTTAATATACCTGCATATAGACATCTAAGGGCATTTAGAATCATTTGAAATTTTTAGTAAGATATTTACTATATTTCGTACGTTTCTGATATAGCTCGTCCCCCTTTTTTTTTACTATAAGAAATCCACACTTTGACACCTAAGATTCCGTAACGAGTAGATACTTCCGCAGGAGCATAATCGATTTTCTGGTTAAACACATTACGAGATGTTTTTCCATACTGTCCGCATTCAGTTCTAGCTATTTCCGCACCTTCTGTTCGACCTGAACAACATATACGGATCCCCTCAACCCCATTTTTCATTACTAATTGAATATCCTTCACTATATAACCATATATAGAACGAAATATTTTTAATTTACCAAAAAAAAATATTATTATTATTTTTCTTTTAAAGTGGCAAGAAAGTCAATTGAGCACTACTTCAAAAAAGCCAACACCAGGCGGGCCCTAATTGGGTGGCTAATCTAGAAAAAAGAAGAAGAAGGTTTTGTTGCATCATCTTCTGGTACCTCTTATGTATGACTAGCCAAACTATACAGAAGTGTACACCTTGTGTTGGTCACTAATAACATAACAAGCACATATTCATGTACCGGTGTCATGAAAAATTAGAATGAACATAAAATGAGATTAGGCACATACGAGTAGATTAAGTTATTAGGTGAAGCTAAAAAGTACATGAGCATCTGATGCCAAGGTAGACATATTAATGATGTAGCAAGGGTCAAATTCAGTAGGTGTTTGAACTGACGTATTTATAACATATGCCAAACATGGACGTATTAGTTGCGTAAAAGTTCCAAATAGAACTATTTTTATTTATATCTACTGTAGTTTAGATTGTCTATTGTCTACTTTTGCATGTTCAGTAGCTTTTAATATAATATCTATTTGGCAAAGGTAAAATATGTCCAATTGAAGGACATATAGGTGTGTGCAAGTGAGGCTTGGAATCATAAAAACATTGTCCAATTCATGGTGGGGTGGGGTGGGGTTTGGGGGGGGGGGGGGGTGTGGATACATTGATTGTGATCATGTGAGAGAGCTGGGTCCTCTTGAATAACAGCCACTAACCTCTAAGACGTTTTCATTTGGACTAACTTTGATCTTGCGGATTAGGGCATTTTTTTCCCCTTTGTCACTTCATTACCTCTGAGCGGATACTTAAGAGCTTGAGATGAAATGACATTCGGATCAATCTATTTTTTCCTTTGCTATGTGAAGACATGTTTGAGCTCTGAAGATCTTTTGAGTTAGGTTTAAAAATATTGAAAACAAGTGTCCTCATGTACTTAAACAGCTTTCTCTCTTAATAAGATTTGTCTTACGAAAAATAATGAAGACAAGTGATGAACTGTAATTTCAATTGCAAAATCTAGTTTAAGAGATAAATTTTCTATATATTTCCTTCAACATTGACATAATTTAAGTAGATATTCTAATGGTGATCTTTTTTTTTTCCCCATTTCTTGCATCTTTCTCATGACTTTGCACAGGATGGTATCCGGCGAGAGGCACAGACAATGAGTTTGATTAATCATCCAAATCTATTGCGTGCGCACTGCTCCTTTACTGCTGGCCACAGCCTTTGGGTTGTCATGCCATACATGGCTGGAGGATCCTGTCTTCACATTATGAAATCTGCTTACCCAGAAGGTCTTGAAGAGCCAGCTATTGCCACTTTGTTGCGTGAGGTTCTCAAGGCACTTGTGTATCTCCATGCGCATGGACATATTCATAGGGATGTGAAGGTGCTTTGCTTGCTATCCGCACTTTTCTGGTCCAATTCATATGTTTTTTTTCTATGTTAACGCACCATTCTTATGTTATCAATATTCACCATGAATGCAGGCAGGGAATATATTAATTGCTTCAAATGGTGCAGTCAAGTTAGCAGATTTTGGAGTGTCGGCATGCATGTTCGATACAGGAGATAGACAACGGTCCAGAAATACCTTTGTTGGGACTCCATGCTGGTAAATTTGCCTCTAAATTGTTGTAATGCGATGTGACAGTCTGATGTATTTTCAGTAGTATGATTTATTATCATTGTTGTAATGCAATGCAAGGCAAATGCATTTTCAGTAGTATGATTTATTCTCACATACTTAACTGCACTTTATCCTCGCAGGATGGCTCCTGAAGTCATGCAGCAATTACACGGATATGACTTTAAGTGAGTGCATTGCTTATGTCTTCAACCCCCTCTTTTATGTTCCCTTTGTTTCCAATGCCTAAAATTGATTTTATTTTTTATTTTTTATTTTTTATGATTGAACTTAAGTTATTGTTTGTTTTTTTAACAGAGCAGATATCTGGTCCTTTGGAATAACAGCACTTGAACTTGCGCATGGGCATGCCCCATTTTCCAAGTATCCGCCAATGAAAGTAAACCTTTTTTTTCTTTTGAGACTGGTGGACATGGACTAGATGTGGTCTTTAGCTTTTCTTACACCTTTAACTCTTTCTGTAGGTTCTGCTGATGACCTTACAAAATGCACCTCCAGGCCTGGACTACGAGAGAGATAAGAGATTTTCAAAGGTGTGTTTATCTAGAAGAAATGATTGTTGCATACCAAATCATTGTAGTTAATCACTGTGATCATGTATGGTTCTAATGGTGCCTTACTGTATTAGTCTTTCAAAGAGATGGTAGCCACTTGCTTAGTGAAGGACCCCAAGAAACGTCCCACTTCAGAGAAGCTTCTGAAGCACAGCTTTTTTAAACATGCACGCTCTACCGAATATCTAGCACGAACCATTCTCGAGGGCCTCGCTCCTCTGGGTGAGCGCTTTAAGATGCTGAAGGTCTCTTGCTCCTAACTTTGGCAATCTATAGTCTGTTGTGTCATGAGGCCTTTCCCATGCAAGTGTGCATATGCTCTGACATTTTTTGGATATTCAGGCACAAGAAGCTGCTCTTCTTGTTCAAAATAAGGCTCTCTATGAAGACAAGGAGCAATTATCGCAGGTAAGGACTATGGCTTCCCCATATAATGAGCAAAAGGTTAGATAGCATGCAACATGTGCTGGTTAGAATGCAGAACAATTCAGCACATTGCTTTTTGCGTTTGTTTGTCCGAACTTATCAAAAGTCAAAAGTACTTTTTGACTTCCCTGTCTAGCTCTACAATAATGTTCGTACTTTGGAAAATTATGGAAAAAACTACATGTTATTCTATGTTTAATGGTAATATGCTATGAAAGTTTCAAGTGCTTATTATTAAAAAGAAGTCAAAGTGCATGCACCACAAGATTTGCAGTATGTGAAAAGTCCAAAGTAAATGTCATTCCAAACAAATGTGCAATAACTTTCCGAAGATTTTCTTTGAACTGAATATGATGAAATGGTGCTTAAGCGGTTCTTGAAATGGCTTTTGCGCTTTCCTGCTTAAGGAGATTTTTTGTGCTCTTTGGATAGGTATATGGTTTAAAGTAAAAGAAGCATACATTACTTAAAAAAAGATAAATTGAACGGCTGCTGGACTTAAATCCTATTTCCTTTTCTATAAGTAGGTAAATCATAAATGAGCTATTGCTTTAAACTGATGTACTCAATTTTTCACCCTGCTGCATATGAGAATCTTGGAGGTTAATTAAGTTGTTCTAAATGTTCAAGTACCATTTGAGAACTCATCTAAAATTTAGGGGCTGTTTGTACATTCATGACTTGTGAGTAATGAGGAGTCAATGACCTGCATGCAAAATTTTCACTACTACAAATGAGAGGGCGGAAGGATATCTTATTGCAACCTACAGGGACTAAATGGCTTACTTATTGCCTATGTGCATTGTTCTTTCTGTTTCTTTTAATTCCCCACTTACGTGATGCTTTGAAAAGCGGTCTTGTATTTAAAACATTAGTAAGTTGCTGAAGAAGGATTTGCTAATTCATCTATGCTGCTATGTATGCAGTACAGTAGAATCTTTATTTAATAGTTTCCTTGGCTTAGATGCTTGCTCTTTTGTTGCAATGGTTTACTACAAATTACTTGTTTGCTGCAGCAAGAATACATAAGAGGAATTAGTGCATGGAATTTCAACCTCGAAGATCTGAAAAGTCAGGCTGCCCTTGTGAGTATTTTATTTCTTGTCCACTGTCTATATTAGTTCTTACTCAAAATGAGGTTTTCACTTGCTAAGAGACTTATCTCTTGACATTTGTTGATGTCAGATTCAGGAAAATGATGGTGTGCCAAATATTGAGGACTCCATTGCATCCATAAAGCAGGAGAGACATGATTCTTCGGGGAGATTCACAGAGAGAATGTCGCCTGAGATGGTCAACCATTCAAACACTGTGTCTGGTCATGAGGTATCACCTATTCTACTGTGTAAACGTGTAATCATGATGTTTTGAACTCTTTATTGTAAAATGGTCTTCTTTTGAACATTATCAGGAGCTGCCTTAACTATTTTTCTCCTGATAAATATTATTGACCTTTTGTTCCAGGATGCTTTAAATGATCTTCATGATTTGAAGAGCTCACTTGCTTCATTTCCTATGAAACCACTTCAAGCACTCAAGTATGACTGCTTCATCTTTATTCTTTTTCACTCTCCTTCATGTTCATTTTCCTTCCCCTGTCAAACTTCATGCGACTCATGTTTTTTTGAGTATTCATATGCCTCGTCTATCCCGAGAAATTAAGTGCCATTGTTTCTCAGCCTGATGAAATTATGTTGCTTTACGCTTATTGTTTTCCATGCATTCCTTTTGGTCATCAAGAACTATAGAAGATCCAATGAGAAATGATCCGCCTTTCTGTCTTCAGTCTTTTTCACCTTTTACTGGAGCCATAACTTTTGATGCAGAGATTGTTTTGATGTTGGTGAGGACGATGTAAATACGAGTCCTAGCTGGGATGACACTCGATCAGATTCTGATGAACAGCTTCCCACAAAATCCTCACCGAGAGCTGTCCATCAGGATGCTGGTAGAAATGAAGACGACAACAATGATGATTTTGCACGAAGTAGATCTTTACCACGTCAGGAGATTCCAAATCATAAGAAATTCTTAAGCGGTCCATTAATACAGGATACTGTCGCCTCTGCTAAGAAGATTATGGACAACGGGGATAGGTAACTTTTGCTAAGTTGAACCTATTTCTTTTCTAAAATCCTAATTTTTCAATATAAGTGAGTAATTGCTTTAAGTGTTTTGTCAATTTATGGGCATTAATAGTAAGGAGCACATAGAGGCATTTGTAAGAGCTGTTCCTATTGCATATGTCGATTTTTTGGGAATAGCAGAAGGGAATGCATGGATGCCAGAAGGGAATGCATAGATGCCTGGTGCTTGTCTGCTGGGGCCTCTATGTGCGGTTGATTTTGTAAGGGATTGGTGAGGTAGTTCTGACATTATTCCACATATTATTGAAGTCATGTATGTAAGGGAACTCCTTAGGGACAACACAGTATGATGCTGATCGAGGATAAGACGATACATATGGTTTAAGGGGATTTAGACAGTTAAACGACGACCTTAGGACCATTCAGAAGATATCAGTGATTAAGAAAAGAAAGGTGTAAGTTATGGAGGACACTTCCAGATCCTGTACAGGGTATGTGATATGTAGGTCTTGAAACTGGGAAATGTCTTGGTTTTGCTAGCTGTGATGCCTCATACTACTCTTAGGATTTGAAAGTAAACCACACCCAATAATCTCCATCCCTTGCTCGTTTGGGTGAACTACTGAGAAAACATCTTCATGGCTACAGCATGGTGTGAGAAAGATGATTTTCGTAATGTCTGCTTGTAGAGTGTGAAATTTATCAAGTTCAGTTCCTTAAATGCGATCTCAGGGATCATTTGCAACCAAAATATCAATCTGAGCGAAACTATAGTGGGCCTCTGTTGTATCGCCAAAGGAAAGAGACTAATTGTTTGTCACCTGGTAAGTTATGGTGGTTTCGAGCTCTTCTTATGATATTTGATAGTTTCCAGGTAGGTGAAGAGAATCAGTTTTATTGATTGTGATCTCTAATGTCCAGCAGAGGATACATCAGAAGGAGCAGTTATCCAACGTAAGGGCCGTTTTAAGGTCACTTCAGCAGATGTTAGTCCTAAGGTAATTGGGTGTCATCTCTGGTCCCAACTGGGCCTTTTATTCTTTTTAACTGTTAGAAAGAGTTGGTTTTTCTTAATCCACTCAAAACATGAGTTGATCTTGTCACTTTATCTGCCCATTGTTTATCTGGTATAAGTCCCAGCTTTGAGGTATCTGAATTCTGCAGCTCAAATGTTTACTCATCTCAAATTTAAGTTTCAGATTAGACACTCACCTCCTTCAAATTCCCGTTCCCATCTTGCAAAAGTTTATGCTTTGTGAAACTCGTAACATTCAAATTTATGCAGTTCCATGATACTCAGAGCAGAAATCCTTAAGACTAAATCTTTACGGCTCAATAACAACTTTCTTGCTTGTCTCCCATTCAGGGTATGATGAACTGCTCCTCTGGCTTGGCGTGTGGTGGTTCATCCAGTCCAATGACCCCAAACCTGGCAGCCGCCCTTCTCCCTTCATTGCAGTGCATTTTGCAGCAGAACATCATGCAGAGGGTATTTGTCTACTTGTGCTATGCTCTGATTTGTCTTCTATCATTGATTAGTTGCTAAAAGGATGAAGTGCATGACAGGAAGAAATCACTAAGCTTATCAAATACGCGGAGCAAATTTCTGGTACAGACCTCATTGGTGAATATTTTGTACTTTTACTCCGTAGATATCTGTTTCTCATTTAATGTGAAACAGGTAATCAAGGGGACTTGGCCGAGGTGGGCACCAACAATTCTCTGCAGGCACAGGTCATCTCCTTGTCTTAGGACATGCAATAATCACAGTTCCCATATAGCTTCTACACTGTAATTTAAGGGCAACTCTCAGTTTTAAGAACTTGGAAGCTACAATTTTTGGTGTTAAAGACTGCCACCAGCCTGCAATGGACAAAGCAGGTCATCTGATATGCACTTGAAATGTCATTTGATAGCCAATAGGGTTTTGCTTATCACCTGAAAAGGCACTGGAATTGCTAGAGAAAGGGATTGTTACCTCTCATCGGAAGGTTATGGGATTGCTCTGTAGTGAAATTTGGCACAACTTTTCATGGCGGACTAAATGGCTTGCACTGAAAAAGCCTCGTGCCTTTCATTTTGTCAATTTCGAAGTTGGACTTTGAATTGACTAGGCCACTATCTGTGTCATCCATTGCTTCGTATACCTTTTCCTTTTGCTTTCACACTTTGAATGTTGTATATAACATGCGCAAGCATATATAAGATGCCATTTAGTTTGATACTTCAATAAATCTCTGACTAACAGGTATCTTGTGCTTCTACAAGAGAAAAAGAATTGCAGTCCCAGTTTACGCATCTGCAGCAATGGTATGTTTGTATTTCATTCATCTATGTCACAAATTTTCTTGTAGCTGCCTATAGATAGTGTATTTGCTTAAAATGTCACTCTATAAAATCACTTTGTGGATAACAGTGTTACAAGCCATGTTGAGGAGTTGCAGAACCTGAAACTGAAAAATGCCCAGGTGAGAACAGTAGAACCTTCGCATTGTAACCTCTCTTGTACCAAGAGTTTTTCCTTTCCGAAATCACAAGCACTGCATTGCGCTCTATTCTTGTCATTGTTTGTGATTATTGACTTATGACTATTAGGATATTCCAAAACGCCTGCTTGCTAAATGTACTCTTCCTGTTTCACTATATAATGTGTTGTTTTCACCGAGTTATGAGCTGGCTTTTACAGTTGGAGAAGCAGCTGAATGCTTTGACAAACCGAGACAAGAGGATAAGAGGGATGACCAAAGCATGATGCTGTTCACATCTTCAACTTATTCTTTTATGGCAACAGTTTTGGTTGATCAGCAAGTGACCGCGCTGTGTACTCTTCCCACCCGCGTGAAGGTTTGAAGGGCTGATCCCGCAAAGTTTTGAGACGTCTTTCCTCGAGTTGCAGCTTGTACATGTTATCTGTTAAAAGATATGGCAGATACACCATCTCTCTGTCTCTCCATAATTAAGTGTGTTTCTGCTCCCTGCTCGCATTATGGGACTCCCGCTATCGTAGACAGCTCCTAGTCGGTCAATAATGCCAATTGAATTAATTCCCTCATAATTTGTGTCCACGTCACCCTTTTATGTTTTATCTCTGATTATTGTCAAGATTCAAGAAGAGCTCTCTTTCTATTGCAAATCAGGCCTTCCGAGTAATAGACATTGCATAAATGGGATCTGCTGCCCTTGTATTTGAAAGGTAATCGTGCCTTCAAATTCAGTCAAGAATGAGAGGGGTGGGGCATGATGTGCCCCGCCTCATTTTAGGCAGTCATAGTTGATGATGAGCACGGTATGTCCCGTGCAAATTCGAACATTGGGGTGGATCTATCGTGAGCCGAAAACATATTGGTCTCGATTCTTGACCATGAACACAGCATGCGACGATGTGTTGCAGCTGTTGCTATTGCTTCATAATTATATTTGCTGGCAGCTAGTTCAAGCTTTTGCCTCAGGATGTCTGTCCTGCTTCCTTCCCTGGCTTTTGGAATCTGCACAATGCTGAACAGAGTAGGCGAAGAGCTGCCATGAACTTCTGGCTCAAGTGTAAATCTCGATGATCAGTCTCCAGATAACTTGGTCAGACAACCTCAGGCATAACTTGCCAAAGGCACAAGCTCGAGATAGCTGTTTCTTCTGAACTAACTGCTGCCTAAATGAGTCTATTACACGCTACAAAATTGGACAAGCGACCTTGGCCTCTGTACACTGGTGCGCATTGAATTTATAACAGCTACCTTCTTAGACACTTTTACGAAGAAAGCCCCTAAACCAAGAACGAAAACGAAAGCCTTTCGATTCACTCCCCATTCTCTCAACAATAAAGCTCGCCCTCAAGCCCTAGGCAGGTTCGGTTGGGTCTTTCCCTGTTGTTCTGTTCCCGCCACGAGAAAGATCAAGATTTGCTTGTGGAAAGCGTTCTTCCATGGCAACATACCAAAATGATGACACACAAGAGAATGGATTAAAAAAAAAATAGGTGATCTTAAGGATAAATTCTCGATGCTGCTCATTACTCGGCTCTTCCAGAATGCAAACAGATGAAAAATCATACATGCAAACTTATAATGGTGCAGCCGAGGAAAGTCCAGAACCACACAGTCCTCTTCAAAGTCGTGGTCATAATCCAGCGCATGCGAGAAAAATGCTTGCCGAGTGCTGCAGTTAAATGGATTCTTGCCCGTGTTTAACTGCTGCAAGTACCGCTGAGGATGAAATGGGGATGCTCAGTTCAAGCAAGCAATTACCACAGGCGATTCTCAATTACAGCAGAAACAACTCCTTTCAGCGTCTCCTGCAAAACTAAATGATTTTAGAGGAGGCGAAAATGCATTTGATCAAATTCAAATGTAAGCCATCCGAGTGTGGGCAGTACCGATGAATGATCCATGAGACCTAGAGAAAGCACCAATTGCCTAGAGGCCCTGGAATTACTGAGTACGCAAACACACAAAAATGTCAGTCAAAAGAGTTATTCTGCAGAAAAGAAAGTGAAGCTACCGCTGTCACTGGCATGGGATCACATTATTATACTTCAACATGCGCAGTGCTAGAACATTTGTGGAAGTCGCGCCAAGCACATTCACAGGCAGGTGCATAGATACTTGCAGAAACAAAAATTCATATACCTAGTCAGCCTCTAACTGTGAGGCTATGTGGGCATAAA
Source organism: Lenwebbia sp. NSW1173648 (assembly GCA_029784005.1). Taxonomy (NCBI): domain Eukaryota; kingdom Viridiplantae; phylum Streptophyta; class Magnoliopsida; order Myrtales; family Myrtaceae; genus Lenwebbia; species Lenwebbia sp. NSW1173648. The sequence continues at coordinate 24,753,119 of JARCGZ010000006.1, forward strand.
CCAATTACCTTATATGTTCAATCAGCTGACGAGCACATGCCACCATCATTGGCTGCAAAATTTTCTCCGCATCAGTGCAAAGCGAAAGCAAAATTAAAAACGCGCTGCCATTATACTAACTCACCTCATCTCGCTTACCAAATACGACAGAGACGTTAAAAGTAGGATCAATTGAGACACCTTCCTCCTTCCTAAGATTGAAGAAATTAGTACAGTTAGATGACATAAGCTTTTGACATTTTTCTTTAGGAAAAAAGCATCGGCAAGTTTTGTTAATTGAATAATTTCCAGACAGAAAATGCAATATCTGCTCCGTAGCATCAGTATTCAAGTTATATCTATCTCCTCCCAAGCCTGATTCTCATTCAGATCAAATAGTTCAACGTTCCTAATGTTCTACGCCATTCCACGTATAAAGAACACGACCCTGAAAATGAGCTTTCAGGAAGTCCAGCAAGCACAAAGCTTGAGGTACGACCAAGAGCCAAAACTCAAAACTTACTGATAGATAAAAAGACAATTGTGTTGATAGAAAAGCATACTCGAATTTGCTTTGACTTTAGTTGAGCATTCAAATATGCTATCATCACTTCTTAATAGTTTCTTTGTAAACTATACCAGGATGCTAAACTGAAATGCGGGGAAAATGCACGCACCAAAACTTAGCAAAATTCACCGAATTCGACACCGCTGCAATACTAACAAAACTGAAATCATGAATTACAAAATTAAAATAAACAGACCTGGCATGCAGTATTGTCCCCATGGCTCCAATTTGAGTGACAATTACCTAAAAGAATCACTCCCATTAGAATCACCGGAGAAACAACGTCTCCGTCATCGAAACTGCAATCAGGACACATGGGAATTGGGGAACTGCAAATTACGAAACAACGTCTCCGTCTCTAACTTACCATGAAATGGTCCTCGTAACTGCAAATTACGAAATCTGTCTTGTTCCCCTGCCACGAAACATGAACCAGCGAAATGAGCAACCCCAACAGTTGATAAACAACCATTGACAATAACGATCACCACATTGACGCAGCATCGAATGAACAGAAGCGATTGAGGAATCAAAGATCCCCATTCGTTCCCAAAACAACGAGCCAAATACAAACCCATCTGGAGCTTCGGAAAAGAAAAACAACTTTGCGAACCAAAAACCAGACAGAATCCATCCAAGTCCCCAGAAGAAAAGGAAACGAGGACAGCAGCTTCTTTCTCCCTGAAGAAACGTTAGAAATCGAAGGAAGTGGACTGACCTTGATATCAAGCGTGAGCGTCTTCTGGGGCACGGGAAATTCAGGCACCGAACTACCCATACCCTCTGTACTTGTGCGACCACTTTGCCTTTCTTCGAAAAAGAAAGAGCACGAAAAGAACACGCGATTCAGTTCGCGAACTTCTTGGATTCTTTCACACGCAGAGAGAGAGATGACTAAATGGGCTTCGATTCTTATGGGCCTACGAATCCGTTGTCGTGATTCGAATGGTCTAACGTTGTACAAGTGAAAACTGTTCGAGGCACACACATGGATCGTCACAAGTGTCGTAACTTTTGCACGGCACTCGCTTAAGTGTCATAATTTCTTTCTGATCACTTGAGTGTTATGACTTCTAAAAACGTTCAACTTGAGTGTCATGACTTTCAATCGATCACTTGAGTGCCATAACTTTTAAAAATCGATCACCCAAGTGTCAGAAATTTGACGTGTTATGGCACTTGTGGTGAACATTTTTAAGAAATTTTGATATCAATTAAAATTTATATGGCACCGAAGTGATCGGGGTTGACACATGAATTTTAATCATCTTTTTCCTTAGAAAATCAATAGAAAATCCATAAAAATTTATAAAATTGCAAAATCAACTCTGGAAGCCTTGGCCAAGCCTAAGGAACCAATCTTGAACAAAAAATAATTTTTGGTATTTTTCATTTTTTTTAATATTTTTCATATATTAGGAAAATACCCAAAAAATCATAAATAAAAAAAATAGATTTCGTGGCCGCAAAAATATGAAAAAATATTCACCAGTCTTGTTTTAATTTCAATTTCATTGTGGTCACTTTAAATCCTGAAAATTCGATCTGGGTCCTTCATTTCCAAAATTTTTGCATTTGGGTCCCTAGTCGAGCAAAAAAAACACCTTAATTTGAATCCTTTTTAGTTTTATTTTCACTTTGGTCCAGTTCTGATATTTGGTTCTTACATGGTTAATTGCATTGTAGACAAATCAATTTCACGAATATCCCCGTTGTCTCGCCATCACGGACTATCGCGGACTGGGCTCATTCCCAGAGCCCAGTCCGCGCGAGAACCCAGGCCACGAAGGCCTGGGTTTGGCCTTGTCCGGACCGGATCAAAGGACCCGGCCCGCCCCCTTATAATATAAAAAAAATCAGAAAATGATTTTAAAAATCCAAAAAATTGGTAAATTCATAAAAAAAAAATTCTAAAAAAATTCCAAAAATTCAGAAAAATCTCAAAAATTAGGAAATAGGTCGTTTTAACATTTCAATCCTATTTTTTTACGGTTTTGCCTTCCAATCTTTCCAAAATAACGAATTTTCCCCTTAAGGGCAAATTGTCGAAAAATTTCGAAAAATTTCCAAAAATCACAGAAGATGGGAAACGGTCCACCTTGACTGGCCAAACCCATATTTCGTGATTTCGACTCCCGATTCTTCCTGAAATGACAATTTTGCCCCTCATGGGCAAATTGTCTCCAAAAAATCCAAAAAAATTCCGAAAAATCTCAAAAATTGGGAAATAGGCACATTCAACTGGCCAACCCTATTTTCGATGATTTGGGTTCCTAATCCTTTCGAAATTGGAAATTTTTCCCCTATGGGTAAATTGTCTCCCAAAATGACGATTTCGCCCTTGATGGGCAAGTCGCCTCCAAATCTTCCCAAAATCTTTCGAAACCTTAACACACCCCTTCTCTAAGCCAATGGGGCTTCCCTAGAGATGCCATGTACTGATTTGATGCGTTTTATCAACATGTTTTGGATCCTTGATTACGCCCTATCCTTTACTGATTGTGATCGATAGGTTAGATACTCTCATCCGCATAAACTCCTATGTTCTAGAGCCTACCTCCCTCCCTCCTAGCCATCTGCATGAAATCATAGTTAGGAAATCACTCAACTTAGGTACCGAAAGGGCGTCAATGGCAACATTGACGTAACTAAGTCCCCGATCCCAAATCCCTGGTTCCGTTAGAGTCGTACGGCTGCTCCCACCACCCAACGAGGTTTCCGATCTACCTTCCCCAAAGATCGGTGGCGACTCCGAATGCATGTACCCCTACGCAAATGTCACACGACCGCACCTAAGGTCGAACTCGATTCTTAAATCCCGCCGTCGCGCGAGGTGAGGATTTGGGAGAGTCCAATCCAATTCCGCGGATCAGATGAGCAAAATTTTGGCAATCACCTCTAAACTCCGCTCACGTCTACATCCCGGATCGCGAAGGGTCGCGACAATTGGATAAGAAATTATGACACTCAAGTGAGCGGCGTACAAAGTTATGACACTTACGGTGCCCATTTCACAATCAACATCAGCCATCATCTTCCATTGCCTCTTGCTTCTTGCAACCTTTAATAAACCTCGTGCATCCTAGGTCAAGACTAACTACGCACAAGAACATCATCTTGAAATTGAGTGACGAACCACAACCATATCAAGACAGACGATGAATCGAATGGACAACAAATGACCAATGTGCAGCATCATCCAAAGATGTCGAAACTCGAATAATGAAATGACGGAGTGAGATTAGGTACTTCAATTCACAATACGCATCGGTTTCTTTGTCCCGTATCATTGCCTAAACTCCACAATAATATATACTTCGGATTATTACAAATTTCAAACTCATGGAGAACACTTGAAACTGAACGTATTACGAATCGGTGTCAATTCGGAGAAATTTACTGAACACTTGAGTTGTCTTTGATCTGTGGCAAGACGTTGCATAGGCGTCGGTAGCCGGGATGGTCGGTGGCGGAGTTGAGTTCGTGTTGTCGGCGGTCTGGTAGTAGTCGTTGTCGGCCACAGCTTGATGCTATGCTAAGGCAAGCTTGAACAGGCTTGCTGAAGACGACGCTGAGCAAAAGGCTCGCGTGGGGGAGGAAGAAGTAGCAGAAGCCAGCCCTTTTATTTTTATGGTCTGGACTAGTCCTTTCTTGTTTAGTGCAGGCTGGTCCAACGTCTGAATGGAGTTTGGGCCCATTTGTGGGCTGCCTTAGATAGCAAGAAAAGAGAGAAGTAGCTGGGCCAGGTTGGTCAGGTAGAGAAGGTTTGATCTTGGGCCAACGGAGACTTGGGCCTATTTTAGGCTTTCTTCTTTGGGTGTCCACCGAATGGGCTCATTCCCAGAGCCCAGTCCGCCGGAGAACCCAGGCCTCGAAGGCCTGGGTTCGGCCTTGTCCGGACCGGATCAAAGGACCCGGCCCGCCCCCTTATAATATTAAAAAAATCAGAAAATGATTTTAAAAATCCAAAAAATTGGTAAATTCATAAAAAATTCTAAAAATTTAGAAAAATTCCAAAAATTCAGAAAAATCTCAAAAATAAGAAAATTGGTCGTTTTAACATTTCAATCCTATTTTTTATGGTTTTGCGGATCGGATCGGATCGTAGCGTGAGGTGAGGACTTGGGAGAGCCCAATCCAAATCCGCGGATCGGATCGGATCGGATCCGCAGAATTTCGGCAATCACCCCTAAACTCCGCTCGCATCCGCATCCCGGATCGCGAAGGGTCGCGACAATCAGATAAGAAATTACGACACTCAAGTGAGCGGCGTACAAATGTTATGACACTTATGGTGTCCATTCCACGATCAACATCAACCATCATCTTTCATTGCCTCTTGCTTCTTGCAACCTTTAATAAACCTCGTGCATCCTAGTTCAAGACTAACTACGCACAAGAACATCATCTTGAAATTGAGTGACGAACCACAACCATATCAAGACGGACGATGAATTGAATGGACAACAAATGACCAATGTGCGGCATCGTCCAAAGATGTCGAAACTCGAATAATGAAATGACGGAGTAAGATTAGGTACTTCAATTCACAATACGCATCGGTTTCTTTGTCCCGTATCATTGCCTAAACTCCACAATAATATATACTTCGGATTATTACAAATTTCAAACTCGTGGAGAACACTTGAAACTGAACGTATTACGAATCGGTGTCAATTCGGAGAAATTTTCTTTACCCTGTTATAGATGGTTTTCCTTAGTTGTTTGGGTTACACTTGTGGGATGTTTGATTTGGATGGAATGCCATTCCCTCACAACCTTGTTTGGTTGTCAAATTGGAGTAGAATTTGGATTTGCCCATTCCCTCAATAGGAGGAATCACAATTCCTTTTCTTTTCCAAACTTTAATATTAATAAGTTCAAACTATATAAGAAAAAAAATATAAACTATTATTAATTATTGCCTAGTAAAATTACGGCCCGTTTGTTTATACTTTTTAAAAAGCAAAAACGCAACCTCTTTGCTTTCCCGCCGCTTTCGTGCCAAATTTTAGGATCTTTTTCAAACTTCGCGAAAATTATGAGAAAGTCCTACGTGAATTTACGCATTCGATATTCGTAGGCGGCGAAAGTTTTGGATAAAGAAAAGATTAAAGAAAATTGCGTACGCCAGATATTATCAAGGGAAAAGCAAAAGGTGAAAAACCATTCAAGTATGCCCTAAAATACGACAATATAAATATAATCAATCAACCATTTTGGATTATACAGTTAAAATGGGAGTGTCCGATTTTCAAAGTACCGATTACATACGATCTTAAAAAAATTCAATGCTATAAAAAGTAGGTCATTTCCTTTACTGATTGCTTGATGGGGGCTCTTAACGAGATTCAAATGGTGATGTAGATGGGACTTTTGTCCCTTGGAGACATTCTATGTAAATCATTCACTTTATATGGACAAAGATACCGTGGGCCGTATTCAAAATTAATTAGTGTGGGTCGATGCATTATTAGCTATTGGGTCCATGTCTCGATGGACTGACTAATTGGAACGCTCTAATTTTTTTTTTTCCTGTCGAAATAAAAAAACCACATGAATTTTTTGAAAAATTAAACTTTTCAACATCAAATGTCATTAAGTGCATTTAATAATAACCACCAACTATGCAACAACGGTATCTTTTGAGCGAACGCGGTAGGTTCGTTGCTCGGGATCGATTGAGCCACGTCTCGCTCATCAGGGTCCGCACGGATTCGCAATCGAGCCACAAACAAAGGGGAAAATTAGGTGCGGTGGGGGAATCCAGAGCTTTTAAGTCAATCATAATGCCATTCGGGGAAAATTGTCCTAAAAAAAGTTCTAAACTCATTGCACTTTTACCTGGTCGATCCTAAACTTTTTAATTTTGCCAATTGAGTCATGAACCTTTACGCGTTTCGCCAATTGAGTCATTCCGATAAATTTTGGCCCAAAATTGCTGACGTGAACGATGGTCTTCCTACATGACACAGCCGCCGCTCATGCAACTCTTTCTATCAGGAAAGCCTTGCTTATTCTTTTCTTTTCTTTTTTGGTCTGGTTCTATCATATCATATACTACTATACAAGCCACACTGTATACGCTATGTGCAGGTTACGAAACCCTACTCCATCCTCACGTGTCCCTACCCCACTCTCCCGAAGGTGGGGATTCATACCCCCCACCTCCCTCTGCCTAAATGGGAAGACTGGCCACTGGGGAAATACCCCAGTGGTTAAAGCCTCGCTTATTCAAAGCGCTAATTATTTAACACCCCTTTTTATCCTAAGGAAGTCAGCATTGGTAGGAGCGGCGGGATGTTTTCCTCTGCCAAGGAGAAAAAAACACGTACAGAGGGAAAGAAAAAAAATATAAAAGTGACGATAAAAATTCAAAAAAAAAAAAAACTAAAATGATATTAAAATTGCCTACGTTAGCACCGGCCTGATGGTCGTCTTCCTTATCAGCGATTTCTGGCTAAAATTGATTGGACAGACTCAACTGACAAAACGTGAAAATATTTAAGATTTAATTGGTAAAATTAAAAAGCCTCGACAATTTTCTTGGAACGCATGGATCGCGAGGCGGCGACGGACTAGCCGCTGCGATAAAAATCGAAAATTCATGAGATGATCCGTAGCTTTTCAAAGTTCGAAGGGCTAATGCGCAACGACGGCTAAATTTAAGGAATTTTATGATTGCCCCATTGGCTAGAGTGAGCGAGAGACGGGTAGGTTTGTTCCGAGGCCTAAAAAGTGGCCAAGTATACTGGTTACCATCCACCAGTCGGTCAGGTCAGACTTGTACCACCGCTGTTCATTATTGGACCATACGAGAACACGACTCGCATTTATTGCCCGACACTATATATTGTACGGTCGGGCAATGGTTAAGAAAAAGACTACTCGAATAAAGGGTGGAATGAAAGATCGTGAATACGTAGACGACCCGAGCACACGTGTTAATAAGAATGCTCGATCATGCGCGTGCTACTTGTCACTGGGTCGGAGTATTCCTATTACCCGCTGAGTTTTCTTTTATTTGAGGAATGACCGGCCCTTTATTCACCATGTTACGCCCTGCGTGTTCCTACCGATTGTTCAGAAGATTGAAGCAAATTAGGCACGACGCAATTTAAGGATGATTTTGACGAGGAAGCTGAGCTGAACGATTGTTCACAGAGTCAAGGTAGGGTTTCATACTCTAGTTAGCTAAGACATCTCATCATCGATCTGGAAGGAGAAGGATTATTGAGCCTTGCACGTTGTCAGGGACTTCCTCCAAGTGCCAACGGAAGTAGAATAGTTGTATTGTCGCATGAAAAGATGATTCCTGATAACTACCATCACTTTAGCGTGTATACCGTCAAACTCGATCACGTGGACCGCGTTCGCAACTGAGTTCACGACGTTTCGCGAAAAAAATTGGATGTTTTGAAAAATATTTTCGTAATAACGATCATTTTCATATTTTCATTGTCGATAACAATTTATATTTAAATATTTTCGTAAAAAATAAAAATGTCTTTCGTTTATTCATTTTTGCAAAAGATATTTAAAATAGATACTTGTTCGATATTCACATATTTACGTACAATATTCTCGTATTTCATATGGGGGATGTCCATGTCACAGTGAATGTCAAATACAATGTTCGATATTGGACGTAGTTATATGAATCTCATTTCTACGTACAGTATTATATTAACGAGAAAACATTTAACCGAAAATTGTTCCCCATGTGCAAGTCTCTTTCTTTGCTTAGAATCTCATTTCTACGCATGTCAATTGTATATAAAAATAAAAAATAATTGAAAATTTGTCGGTTTGGGTGGGCTGCCCCGTCTATCTGATTCCCCCTAAAATCAGGAACTAGATAGCCCGGACATCGATTCCACCTTGAGGAATCGAGGATCGGACCGGTGACCTCTAGAACCAGACCAAACCCATCGGTCCGATCCGGTCCGGGCGATTCCCGATTTAATCGATCCATCTTACTCATTTCTAGAATTAAGCACGGTCCCACCGTGGATGATGCGAGACACGAATGTATGTCTCCTAATCCAACGGCCGAGATCACCTGACACACAGGCGATAGTGTTGGGCCGAGACAGGACACTTCGGAGCACACGGCCACGTCACGTTAGCGCAGCCTCTCAACTAACCCAGAGCGCCGGCGGGGGGGCGGGGGGGTGGCGTGAGTAGCTCGCCCCCCGTGCGTACTGGCCGTTCAACACGTGAGAGAGATGAGCCCCAACACCACTTCCCCGCTACTTACCGGCTCCCATTCACTCGAGCCGAGCCGAGCCGGTGACACGCCAGTACTAAAACACAACGAAACGGAGGAGAAAGGAAAAGGAAAAGGAAAGGGGGCGTCGTTTTTGCATGACAGCGACTAGGGCTCGAATACATCTCCAAGTTCGGAGCCCTTCGTTTCGTTTCGTCAGACGCGAAAAGCTCTCTCTCTCTCTCTCTCTCTCTGTGACTAGGTCTCTGGGGGTCAGAAGTTCCTTCCGTCGTCACCACCCACTGGTGTTCATATCCCTCGGGACCGAAAGGTCGAATTATTCCCGTCGAGAAGCGGAATGGGGATCGTGCGGTCGGAGGAGAGGCAGAGGGCGGAGATAGAGGAGCTCCGCCGCATGCTGCTGGCGTGCGCCGCCGTCCACCAGAGGAAGGACGACGACGGGCTCGGTGCTCCTCCCAGGGCAGCGGCTAGGGACGACGAGGACGGCGACGGCGAGAGGACGGTGTGCGTCACCAGCGGGGTGTCTTTCTTGGGCCGGGCCGTCGTGAACCGGCTCCTGCTCCGCGGGTACTCCGTTCGGATCCTGGTCGACAACGAAGGTACGACGATCTGCACGCGACGTAACACGGACGTTCTTTCCTCCAAATTTGTCTCGTTTTTTTTTTTTTGGGTCAAAAAAATTTGTCTCGTTGATCCTCCTATGTCGGCAAGAGATTTTGCTTCCGTCCATTTTTGGTTCTTGGCTTTTGGATGAAGTCGCTGTAACGTAGCAGCAGACTGAACGAAAACCGAAACGTGGAAGATGAGTCCACGGGGTAATTGATAGTGAACTAAAACGACCTCGTATTGCACCATTATCCCATAAACCTATTCTCCTCTTCTTCTTTTTTTGGCGAACATTGCACGGAGGCCACGTAGATATTTTCATTGTTTAGCTTCAAGCGCTTATGCGAGGCAATAGTGAAAAACATTAAAGTGGAAATTTTCTCACCCATTTGCTTAGGAAAAGGCCGGCCTTTAGGTTTTTCCCGATCTTCGGTCGGTCGATGAATCGTATATTGTCATGTGACGTGTTGGCGTGAGGTTATTTTTGCTGATGCGGGTCATTTCACATCTAATTAAGGAAAAAAAAAATTGAGTCCTTGGCTCGTATTATGCGGTCTGTTTGATGATTTTGTATCTACATTGGGCCAAGATGGCTCAATCCTTTCTTCTGAAGGGCAAGTGAAGATGGGTTTAATCTAGGAAGGGTAGAAAACCACGTCAAGCACAGATTTCGTATTGTACACTTCAATGTGACCCTCAAAGATGACCCCAAGAAAACAAAATTAAATTGTTTCTCCCTCGTAGGTCAAAGCTCAATAATTCGTATTAAATAAGGAATTAATAATCAAATGAGGGAAGCCCACCGGCGGTCATGATGGATCCATCTGTGCTGCCCTGATCCCCCCCACTTAAAATTACTCGAATCGACGTCACCGTGCCACGTTTTTCTTAGACTAATGTTAAAGGTCGTTGAATTTGTGCTTGACCTCTCTCCTGTTAGAGGAGTACTGATTGTGATTGGGGGTCGTGGCGTGGGTTGACTTCTTTTTTTTCCAGAGGACATGGAGAAGCTGAGGGAGATGGAGACTTCGGGAGAGATGGGGAGCGCCGCCCGGAGCAATTTCAGCGCGGCGGTGGCGAAGCTGGGCGACGTGCAGAGCCTGTGCGAAGCGTTCGAAGGGTGCGCTGGGGTCTTCCACACCGCGGCGTTTGCCGACCCGGCCGGGCTCTCCGGCTACACCGTGAGTGTTCATGCTACCCTTCCTTTCTCCTCGTTGCACCACCGGTATCTGCTGGTCCGAAAACTCGATTCGCATTATGAATGGTCCCATAAAGAAAAAGGTCTCGTACGATAATTCTGTAGGATAAGCTCCTAGTGCGTCGAATCGCTGCATGCTGATATAGTCCTAGAACGTGAAGTTGCCCCTTGTACTCAAACGGTTTGACACGGTTCGCTACACGTTTGTGGCAAAATACACTCACCAGCCCAGCCCATCACGTAGGGTCGGTTGGAGTTAAATGAGAGTCTGGGGTCCTCTGTCATCCCACATTACTCGCATCAATGTCGCATTGAAGGCAGGTCTGCTGCTTATGGCTATAGTCTCCATCTCCGCCTACCCTTCGAAGTCGTGAAGGGCATTCCGTAGCGTAGGCTCGGATCGATCGTTTTCGGTTTGATCGGAGCGCTTGGTAGCTCCGGAAATGTGTTCCTGATTCGGTAGAATTAGGCGACCTTCTCTAACATCAGAAGAAGGGGAGGGTTAGGTAGATTGATCGGTCGATCTCGCGGTCCAGGCATTAGAGGGTAGTGTTGCGCTAACCACGTAGATATCCAGTCAATTTTCTCGAGTAGTTGTCTTGTTGTGCATGTACATGCTGATAATTGTGGTTTTCATGGTAATTGACTGACTTAGATGTGGACTGATATGGTTTTTCATTAGAGCAAGATCATACTCCGTAGCGTAGGCTCGGATCGATCGTTTTCGGTTTGATCGGAGCGCTTGGTAGCTCTGGAAATGTGTTCCTGATTCGGTAGAATTAGGCGACCTTCTCTAACATCAGAAGAAGGGGAGGGTTAGGTAGATTGATCGGTCGATCTCGCGGTCCAGGCATTAGAGGGTAGTGTTGCGCTAACCACTTAGATATCCCGTCAATTTTCTGGAGTAGTTGTCTTGTTGTGCATGTACATGCTGATAATTGTGGTTTTCATGGTAATTGACTGACTTAGATGTGGACTGATATGGTTTTTCATTAGAGCAAGATCATACTCCGGCTAATAGTCCCGTGGACTCGTGATTCTTTAGCTCGAAATTCGAATATAACCCACAACGAATTATGAATACCATCCACTAGACTCAAAAATCTGACACTGAATCTATGTACTTGTTGTCGTTGTAGAAAGCGATGGCGCAGATAGAAGTGAAGGCGAGCGAGAGCGTGCTGGAGGCGTGCACGAGGACGCTGTCGGTGAGGAAGTGCGTCCTCACATCGTCACTCCTGGCCTGCGTATGGCGAGACCCGGGCCAGGATCACCTCTCCGGCGTGATCGGCCACGATTGCTGGAGCGACGAATCCTTGTGCACCAGCAAGAAGGTATGGCTAGACCAACATTATTTTCCTGGAAAGCGTTCTAATTGAGGAGAAGTCAATGAAGTTCTTATATGCTTCTTGATGCCCAGCTATGGTATGCCCTGGGCAAGCTCAAGGCTGAGAAAGTTGCTTGGGAAATAGCAGAAGATACAGGGTTCAAGCTGGCCACAATCTGCCCTGCTCTCATCACTGGCCCTCAGTTCATCAGCAGAAATCCAACGGCTACAATTGCATATCTAAAGGGTACAACATCACATGCCCTCCGATTTTTCATAGTCCATCATCTAACGTTCACATTTTTTTTTTTTGGGGTCGAAACATCTAACGTTCACATTGACCTCCATCGGATGTGGTCAACTATAGTCGCAAGTTCTCAGTCAAATCATCTCGAGCTGAAGGGTTTTTGTTTTGGCCTCGAGTTCAGGCGCCAAGGAAATGTACTCGGACGGGGTACTAGCCACGGTGGACGTGACGAGGCTGGCAGATGCTCACGTGTGCGTGTTCGAGGCGATGATCAAGTCCGCATCCGGGAGGTACATCTGCTTCGACGGTGTGATCGGCGGCGAAGACGACGCGGAGAGGCTGGCGGGGGAAATGGGGATGCCAGTCGATAAGATCTGCGGGGGAGGAGAAGGTGAATCGTCCGTGCAGCAACCGCGGCCGAGGTTCAAACTGTCGAATCAGAAGCTTTCTCGCCTCATGTCGAGAACACTTCGGCCATGTTACGGCGAGGCGGGCGCGATCTGAGTTTGGTCCCTATTGCAATGTCGCTTGTTTACCATGTCCTGTCCATGTAAAGGCTGAGAACGATGCGGATGAATATGAAGTTTGCAGTCAGATGCTTAGAAATTTCAAGAGGCCCGTCTCTTGGGAAAGCCAACAGAGATCAAGGGGGTAAATGAAAACCATTCTGTTCCAGAAATAGGTTTCTGGAACAGAAATATATTTTTCTATTTCTAGTTCTAGATGAGTTTTTGAGCTAAAAAAATGCGTTTGATAAAGACATAAATTTCTTATTCTGGAACAGAAATTCGTTTGACAACAATTGAAAATTTTTACTTTTAGAATAAAAGTAGGCGGCGGCGGGCGATCGGCGACCGGTGGTGGCCGGCAGATTGAAACAGAAATTCTATTTCTATTTCTACCAGAAGCTAAATTTTTTTGTTTCTCAAAGTTGATTCAAATTTATTTCTGGAACAACTTTTTGTTCCAGAAATATAAAAATAAAATTAGTTACCAAACGAGTTTCTGTTCCAAATCTATTTCTGGAATAGATTTGGAACAGAAATTCTGTTTCTAAAAGGTTATCATGCACCCCCAAATGACCAAGAAAGAGTATCTGCACGAATCTGGAATGCCAAGAAAAGACAACCCACTGTGCATTTCCACTGTCCTACAACGATGAAAATCAAATGGGCACTTTGAATACGAGTTTTGAAAGTGTGTCGAGTAAGAGAATCACGTAAAACACTCGAAAATCAAATTGGCATCCAACCAAGATTGAGTTCAATATTTTATTATTAAGGTGTCAAAATAGGTTGAAGACTCGTATTTTAATTTAGTTTAGGGATGATATCACAAATCGGTATACTTGTGATAAATTTATCATAAACTATTTTTTTGACCATAAAAAACTCTAAACTGGTACACATACGACAAATTTACCATAAAATATTTTTTTGACCATCAAAAAATCCTAAACTGGTACACATGTGACAAATTTACCCAAAACTGATACACTTGTGACAAATTTACCCTCAATTTAGTTTCCGTTAAATTGGAAAATCTTAAACTAATACACACGTGGCAAAAAGAAGGTAAAAACCCCAAATTGGTATCCAGTCAACTTTCATGTGTCATCCAACAAGTGTACCAATTTAGGGTAAATTTGTCATATGTGTAGCAATTTGAAATTTTTGGTGGTCAAAAAATAATTTGAGGTAAATTTTTCGTGTGTATACCTTGAGGTTTTTCGTAAACTCTTTAATTTATATTCAATGACATAGATCAAATATGAGTTAATCAAATTTTAATAAAGAGATTTGAGTTGTAAACTTAATTACATGTGAATTGTAAATAATTTGAAAACAAACCCATTTTTCAAACCTTTTAGTTTATAAAAATTATTAATTTGATTATTATAAAAATTATTAGTTGATTCTCGTGCCTCGTGATCGGTTTTTATATTTTATACTTTTTTATTTTTTATTTTTTAAATTTGTAATTTCTTTTTTGACAAATTAAAAGTCCAGTCGCCCACCCGACCCGGCCAGGCATGTGATATTGGCCGGGTCAGACCAATAACATTCATAAGATATAAGCTTTGTTAAATTGAATTAAATATGAAAATATTTTAACGATATGAATCGAATCTGAGCGTGACTTTTTTAATTTTCAACCCTTTTAGTTTATAAAAATTATTAATTTGATTATTATAAAAATTATTAATTGATTCTCGTGCCTCATGATCAGTTTTTATATTTTATACTTTTTTAGTTTTTATTTGTAATTTCTTTTTTTGCAAATTAAAAGTCCAACCGCCCGCCACCACCCGGCCAGGCATGTGTTATTGGCCGGGGGTCAGACCATTAACATTTATAAGATATAAGATTTGTATGGCAATAAAAATAAATCACTACAGAACAAACCATTTTCGACCGACCTTTTGACAGATCTAGTTATTACACAAATACAAATCTCAACTTCACAGGCAGAAAAAGAGAGGAGCAGAACAATAAAACCTAGAAAAAATCGAATTGAAAAAATTGACAAACAAAAGAAAAAGAAATAATCAAAATGTGAAGCGATTTGGTCGGGGCTCAGAGAGTTGCTGTATGTGCTCAGGGAAGAACTCCATTTTCGGAGCTCTTCTCATACAAGAGGTGTCAGAATATAGAAGCACTCTTCATCTTCGCCCTCCCACGACACGACCAGAAAGCCAAAAACCACCCACGAAGGAGCAAAAAAACCTTGAAAAGACCGTCACTTCGTCACACATTGAAACAACGACGATCTTCGAGAGAAAAGACAGAAATAACGCAGGAAGCAGAAACAGATGAAGGGAGGAAGAGGAGACGGCCGGGTCGGCGGCCTATGTCAATGCTTAGGGTTTCTTGTTGCGACTTGTGAAGGTAGAAGACGATGGGATCGACATTTTATAGGCGAAACGTGGGCCTCTTTTGGGTCGGAACGCGGGCTCCGAAATCTAGCACAGGCCCATAGTCGCCTGCATGTGTTCAATGAATGGGCCGGCATGGAGTCGGGCTAGAACTTTGTCTATAACCTTAAGACTATATTTGTGGTTTGGATTTTTAGTCAGAATAACATAGGATATGAGATATTATTATACCTGTCCACTATTTAGTGAATCGCAATAATAGAGTCTGATATTATCATATCCTATATTGTTCATTATTTGTGATGAATGACATATCAACCTAAATGAATCTAAAAATGCACAAATGGAAATGATAACGATCTCTCACGATTCACTGCTATAAAAACCACAAATGCACAAATAGATATAACCTTCATCAATTATTTAATCATCTTAAAAAACAATTGAGCCCATCGCAACATTTCAGAGCCTCGAGCTCGACTGTAACAAGAAATGTATACAAGATGCAGGAACATCGAAGTAATCGAGCAATGAATGCCAAGATCTAGTAAGAGAGAAACCATGATTCACCTTCATGATTCCGAAAAGTACAGTGTTTTGACTCTCTGGCTAATATTATGATGCTTCAAGGTGAACCATAGACATTATGGAGCAGAATGACTTGTTGCTTTCGTGGACTTTTGATGTGAATCAGAAAACTACGAGAGAGGAGGAGTTTCGACTCTCTCGCTATTTTTGTGGAGTTTTGACGTGAACCGAAGAACTACGAAAGAGTTCTGAAACTTCAACGTGAAGGAGAGATATGGAGGAGAACGAGACTTTTTCGAAATTTCGTTGCCCCTTAACATTCGAGAAGTAAAGAGATCCTCTTCAATGTTTAAATTTGTTCATTTTAAATCCGAGTTCTTATTATGGGTGAGCAAAAAGAACTGACCGAATCGGGAACCGCTCGGACCAGACTGAACTGGCCGGTTTGGTCTTCTTCCTAGGCGCGTTGGTCGGATTTTCGTTTTCATAAAATTGAAACAAGTAATTGTCAGTCTGGTTCCCAGTTCCAGAGGTGGAACCACCCACCCTGATTGGAACCGACTATTTTTTTTTCAATTTTTATTTTATTTTTTAAAAGTCTGTAAATAAATCATTTAAAGTATTAATTATTAAGGGTACTTATACACATTTTAAATATGAGCAGGGGTTTCAAGCACGTGCAACCCGTTCCACTGGATCACCAGGGAACAGGACCAGACCGGCGGTCTCCGGTTCCGAAAATCGAAAACTGGTCTCTTTAGGCTAGTTCCCGATTTCGGGGGGGAGACCGGACCGGACCGGACCGAGAACCGATCACCCTTAGTTTTTCTTATACTCTATTTTTTTCTATGCATTACTCTCTATTTTTTTATAATAAAAGTTGATGATAAACTATACTCATATATTTTATAATCATGGTATAGCTTAGAAATAAAATCATGTATATAAATAAATAAATAAATATGAAAATTTTATTTCTTTTGTTATTTTCAATTTTCTTTATTTTTATAGTATTATTAAATATTTAATTTTATTAATTTAAGAAGTTTAATTTCAGGAAAATATATTTCACATCACGAATATAAGAAATTTTATTGACGTTTACTCCACCTAAAGGTATTTTTCTTCTAATTATATGGCTTTTATATACGATTTTATTCGGTCTAAATCCGATTTTATGTCTTTGATCAGAAACCAAATAGTAGGAAAAGATAACGATCATCAAAGGTAGCCTTCTCCGACAGGTTAAAAAAGAAAAAGAAAAATCAAAGGTAGCCTAACGGTCAGTCCTTTGTCACCGACTGATTAACTTCTGAGAATGTCAATAGAGCCAAAAAGCACAGTTTTACCAGTTCAACAAGGAGCTCTCCCATTCCCATAGAAAACAAATTGCAGATGCAGTGCCACTTACTGCCATGAACAGAACAGAGGAGAGCAGGGCAGAGCAGAGGCGCTTTCGGCAGAGAGCAATCCCCCCAAAAGCCTCGTTTTCATGAACGAGGTGAAGAAACAGAGGCGGTGGCGCGTGCTTACAGCGTCCCACGTGCGAGGGCTGATGCGGTGGCGGGAGAAGGAGCTCCCCCATCGAAGGAGAAGAAGAAAACATATTTCCTATATTCGCTGTCATCGGGACTCACGAAAAGGAGCAAGAAAAAGAGAAAGAAAAAGAAAAAGAAAAGCTTAGACCACCCTCTGACTCTCATGATTTTTATCATATTATTCAAAACGGATATCATAGTTCCGAGATGAAGATGCTTCCCTGACATCATATGCGTGAGTTTTTTTTCCTTCTAGTCTTGGGTTTTTGAATCATAATTTATTCAGTCACAGAGAAAGAGAGAGAGAGAGAGAGAGAGAGAGAAGGGTGAGATCGACATTAGCATCGTCTTCGTTTTCTGCAAACAGAGATCTCTCTCTCTCTCCCTCCCCCTACATCATATTTACTTCCGCGCACTCTGTACAGTTGACTGTGGAAAAAACCACCGGAGATTTCCTCTCCAAGCATCGCCGAAGCATTCTCGGATTCGAAGCGCCTTCTTTTGCTCGGGAGACGAGACCTTGCGCATTCATCGCTCGCATCCAGTCTCTCCGTCTCTCTCTCCGAGGTACGTCCGAATTCATTTCCCTCCCTCGCAATCTCATTTATTTCTCCAAGCACCTGGTCTCTTTCCGCCTGTCAAGAAGTCGACACCAGACGCATTTCGATTCATCCATCGTCCTTTTCTTTCTTCTTCGGCATCTGCGATCAACACATTGGCTATCTAATCTGCATGCTGAAGGCTTCGAGCATCTGGGGCCCCGAAATTCGCGAGCTCGATCGAGCTGCTAGCGCTTTTGCCCTCGTATGATTCGCCATACGATCTCGTTCTCCCCTTCCCCTCGAAAACGGGGTCGTTTCCCGGGGGGGGGGGGAGAGGATTTCGGCGTCCGACCAAATCCTCACCGGGCGGGGCACGGACGGTCGCTCGGTCTGTCGTGAGGGACCGATTCGATATAAGGCTAATGTGGCTTTTCACGGTGGGTCCCATCTCCATGCCGCCTCTACTTCCAATGGGCCCTACGGCCCACATACAGAGAGAGAGAGTGAGTTCCTGAATAAACTAAGCTCTTGGTCCCACGGAACAAGCTTTGCAGAATAATTTAGGATATGGTAGTTTATTAGATAGAACGACGTGGGTCAGGGTCGTATTGCAATTTTAATTAGGGGACATAAGCCCCTATCTTAGCTGGGCCATCAGCACTCGCAAGTTGTACCATCTGATCCCATGTGAAACCACATCATCTTCTTCCTCCCCTACCCCTTTTTTGTCCGGTCAGGTCAAAGGGACAAGTCCTTGGCAAATCCAGCGTATATTTCACCCATTTGACTAAAAGCACGAAGCGCGAGATCGATTCGGGCGTGTCCCATGATCGAAGGAGTTACGTTCGAGTGTCGTGCTTCTGCCCCGATTCCTTCCTCACGTGTTTTAAGTTTTAACCGGTTCCCTCTTAGATTCATCACGCAAAGAACCAAGGAGAAGATACATATCTATCCCCATTTATTGGGTTTGAAAGGAGGGGGGGAAGTGGGCTCGCCACATGATCCCAAAATCGATTTGGATTCGATGCGCATGTATGCAGCCTTTAATTGCATGGAGAATGAACAGAAAAGGACATCACACACGGTCGCTGTAATAAGAAAAAAAAAAAACAGGGAATTTCAGGTGAAAAACATTAAATTTAAGCGGGTGAGCCATTTTTTCTTTGGTAAAGGAAATTGCTTCTTGGGTAAATGGGCTCGACAACAGTGGCCTTGATTGGGTAATTTTGCTGGGTGAGAAACTCGGTGCCGCGACTCACTTTCACTCTCGGGACACGCGCCCGGCAACTTCTACTCGTTCGTGTGCGACACGCGCCCATCGCGGAGCGTGAGCCCCGGGTTTCTCGCCATTTAATGCAAGACCCTGTTTTCGGCCATTATTGTATTATTATGCCCAAGATAATAATAATAAAAAAAGGAAGAAATTATAAAAAAGACTCCATTTCCATTTCCCATGCCTACTACGTTGCTTCCCAAATACAGTTACACACACATACGCTTCACGCTTCCCCCCTCTCTCTCTCTCAGCCGATTCACGTCGCAGGCTTTTCGCTGCGAATTGAGATTAAGGTCGGGTCGGATCGGATTGGATCCGACGAGATGGAAGATCGGCAGCAGCGAGACGCGCCCCACGGCCATGTCGGGGCAGCGGCGACGACGAAGAGCGGCGGCAGCAGGAGGAGCAGGTTCGCCGGCGCCGACGACGAGGGCGGCGACGGTGGCGAGGGATCCGTGGGAGGAGATCCGATCGAGTGCTCCGGGGAGCGGTGCAGGTCGTGCACGGCCGGCGTGGTCGCGGACTGCGCGGCGGTGTGCTGCTGCTGCCCCTGCGCGGTGGTGAACCTGCTGGCGCTCGCGCTCGTCCGGGTGCCGTACCTGGTGGGGCGGAGGTGCCTGGCGAGGAAGAAGAGCGCGAAGAAGAAGAGGAAGTGCGGGAGAGCGGGAGGAGGGTCGAGCGAGCGGGAGAGGATAGTGGAGGAAGGGATGAGGGAGTCGGTGTACGGGTTGGGGTTGGGGTTCGAGGAGGGCTTCGGCGACGGGCTGGAGGCGGAAAGATCGGCGTGGTTGGACCTGGAGTTGTATGAGGTGGGTCATTTGAGCTTCGGTAGAGTTTCCTTCACCGGGGTTCAGTTCCAGAGCAAGGGCGGTTGCAGTTGAAAGAAATTTGATTCATCCATCCAATTTTTTTCTTGCCTTGTATTTCTTCGTTTCTCTTTTTCGGCTGGGCAGTTGCGTGCCATATCTGGTATTACTGCAAATAGCGTCTCTGATTTTTCACGCCAACAATCCATGGGGTTTTTGGTGTCTGGAGATTTTCTGGTGCATGCATTAAACTGTGGAAGAAGAAGAAGATGACGACGACGACAACGGCGGCGGCGGGAGAGAGACGAAGGTTGATGGGTTCGAAAGGTTTCCGATCAACGCACCATCTTTTCTGAAGAACTTGTACATGGATCCGTCAATGTGCTCGTAATTGATTCGTGATCCCTTTGGATCATTTTGCTCATTGGGACACTCTCTCTTACGTTGTTGTACGCTGAAATGATGAAATGTTCCAACATTTTTCCGGCTGTCCGCTTTCTCTTTTGGTCATAGTTTAGTCAGAGATTTCACGATGGGGGTACTCAAGCAGTGGCATTGGATTTTCTTCCGCTTATCTCGCGATTAGTATTGTTCGAAGTCTTCGATCCAAAAAAAAAAAACCAACCCAACTCGAATTGGTCGATGGCGATATTGCTCCGTAACTTCGGTCCAGGGTTGAACTAACGAGTGCTTTTGAGATACTTATTAAGCATTTAAAGCGCGGATCTTCTTCTTTAATCGATTGCTGCATAAGTTTAGCAATCATAGTCAGTGATTGCGAAAATCCATTGTTCAAGCAGAGTTTCATGCGTCCGGAGCAGTACAAGGTTTTACTGAAATAGAGACAAAGTAAAAGACTGTAAGAGAGCCTCGAGGTTTTTGTCCTGTAGCGTGGCCGGTTGGACAGAATGATATGTCGCGACAAAAGAGTCGTATCACAAAATTTAACCTCCCCCCCAAAATGTCGCAGACCTTTGTTTGACCGGCGCTGTCCCATTTCACTAAGTAAATCTAAATCTAACGGTGTTGGGACTTCCGATTTCCCTAAATAATTCTGTTTTCATTTATTTGCCTAAAATAAATAATTTTAATTTTTTTTTGAAAATGATTACTTATGTTGCTTACAAAAATGAATGAATAATTTTTTTTTATCATCCCATAAAAATAATTAGATATAAATTGCCGTCAATTATGAAAATTAGAGATATCGATAGGTCGGGTTGGTCGTGTATCCAAGATATACGGCCTGACCCGAAGCAATAGAGGAGTGTGCTTGACCCGACCTAAAACACTAAAGAAATAACCCAAAGCGATCGGGTCGGTACGAGTCGGGTCGGGTTTCGAATTTGCTTTTTAAATTGACTATTTGCAAAACCTCATCTTATACATAAACTACAAGGAAAACGACATATGAATTTAGTTGTTAGACGACATATGAATGCAATTAAACTCACTACTCGTCTAATAAACTAAAAAGTAAGCGTTGAAAATCGAAACCTAAAATATTAAGTGCTGCAATTTTTGAATGTGGAAATGAAAATAAGGAATATACCACAATAGACAAAGCACCAATTCTCTTTTAATAATAAAAAATAAATGTATTTTAAGCTTTTTATTTGATGAATAAATTTTTATAAATTTTAAGTTTTATCCCGAATTCATTACGAAATTTGGAGGGAACTTTTTAACTTGTTAAGCACTTCAGTAAATAAAGTCCAGATCCGGTTCTTTACTATTGCACGAAACAGCCCGACTTACATCTTGACTTGAAGTAGCAAGTAGGGGATGCATTAGTATAAGATACGACTGGTTATTAGCGAAAAACCAAATTCAGATAAGTGAACGACATTCACATGGGAAAAACCTGAACTGAAACAAACCTGATCCGAAATATTTATATTACCCAGAATTTAAGTGATTACCCGACAACCTGAATCGAAAATACTCGAAAATTCAGGTCGGATTGGGTTGACGCGTGTTTCGGTTCAGATATATTGTTCGGTTTTGACACCTTAGAAATGATTTTTTATTGATTAACTATTTCAAGCGGTACAAACGATCATTTTTTTTAAAAAAAATATCTTCAAAATCATTCATTTCCCACGAAACAAGCGAAGGCGAAAAATATTTTCACCGCCCACAAAAATATTTTGACTTAAAATTAGTATCGATTATGGAACTATTCTTCACTAACTAGTTATTTCGAGCGATGCAATAGATCGCTTTTTGGAAAATTATTTTTTAACTATTCATTTTTCGTGAAATAAATAGAACCTAAAAACCCGCATACTTATATATTCAGCAACTTCAACAAAGCATCGAAACACAAAATTCAATCGAACCAGAAAGAATTTCCTCATGAACGAAAGAAATATCAACTACATGAACTACAATTAAAACCCAAGAAACCTGATAACAAATGATTGAACGAGAAACAGAACAAAAATTCCTTTCAAGCGAAGAAGAAAATCAAACAATGGCAACCTTGGCTCCAGCTTCTTCGAGCTGCTTCTTGGCCTCCTCGGCCTCGTCCTTGGACACCCCCTCCTTGAACTTCTTGGGCAGCCCTTCTATCAGCTCCTTGGCCTCCTTCAGCGCCAGGCTCGTCATCGCCCTCACCGCCTTGATCACCCCGATCCTCGAGCTGCTCGGCACCTCCTCGATCACCACGTCGAACTCCGTCTTCTCCTCCACCGCGGCGGCCTCGGCGCCTCCGCCTCCGGGGGCGGCCGCGACCGCCGCGGCCGGGGCGAACGCGGCGGCGGAGACGCCGAGCCGGTCCTGGAGGAGGTCGACGAGGGTGCGGGCCTCGGCGAGGGTGAGGCCCGCGACCTCGTCGCCGAGCTCGGCGACCTTCTCCGGGGCGTCGACGGCGGCGATTGGGCGGAGGCGGCCGGTGTGGAGGGGGGAGGCCGGGGAGGGCAGGAGGGGGAAGTGGAGGGGGTGCATGGGATTAGGGTAGGAGGAGAGAGGCGTAGGATGAGAGGCGGAGGAGTGGACGGTGAGCGTGGAGAGAGTGTGTGTCGCCATTTTTACTGTGAGTTGAAGCAGAAAGAGAGAGAGAGAGATGGTGAAGAAGAAGATAGGATAAGGGGAGAGTAGTTGTCGGGAAGAGGATGAACACGAAGATTGAATTGGATATCTGAACGATAAGGGTAAAAAGGGAATTTCATAGCAAATCGCCTCATTACGATCTAAAGCGAAGAAAAACAAAGAAAGAAAAAAAGGAAAGAAAAAATATATTGGGTGGGGGGCATTCCGAGAATCGAACTCGGGACCTCTCGCACCCAAAGCGAGAATCATACCACTAGACCAAATGCCCTGTCCTGGTATTAAGTCATCGTTTTTATTATATATCTTTTAAATAATAGAGACCTCGGAGGGTAGTTACGACAATCCAATGAAACATCGGGCCCTTTTGGGCCTTGTGGGAACTATCCACACGGGCTGTCCTCTGCGAAGGTCGTCTTCCTTGAGGCCAACTAATCTTGGAACGACGTCGGACTCCAACTGCGGAGGGCCACCTGAGCATTATTGGGCTTCCCACGCAATCTGGGAATGAACTTTCCCAAACGCGAACGTTGAGGTGAGATCGATAACGAAATAGACATCCATCCCCTCATCTCATCTCACGATGGGCACGTCGATCGGCACGAGGGTTCGAATTGAGCCGATTCTGCGCGCTCTCTAACTGGCCCGTAGAGCGTTCGATAGACTTGTGTAGCTTCGTTCGACTTGTGGTCACGGGTGACCGGTTCTAGGATCATTCAGATTCTAGGTACTTAGAATCTATCCGTCGAAACCGATTCCTTATTTTTTGGAACGTTGAACCTACCTTGCATACCTTAGAACCTGGAACATACTGCCTTGTCACAGGTTCTAAGATCTGTTTTAGGATCTACCTAGGTTCCACATGTATTTTTAGCTAAATGATTGCAGTGAATTATCACCTTTGATGACCATTATTTGCCGCATAACTTAAATCTAGACATACGAAAAATATGAAACATTAACAAAGTAAAAGTCAGATATCGCCGGAAATGGAAGCTTAGACTAACGGTGGTTCTAGATTACACACTCATCATCGGACGCCATGGAATACCTCACGATCGCGCGAAATTTAGAACAAGAAAAAACACAAAGACTCGTTCTGGAACCTACCCTGTTTCTAATTTTTTGAACCTGGAAACCTACTTTGATTTCCACCGGTTCGGTTTTCCGGTTCTCCCGTTCTGGCCTGGAAACATTCTCACCTCTACTTGTGGTTTTGTCATTTCATAGTGTTATGGCCCGGAAAAAGGAGAAGCGAGCCTTGTGTTTTTCAGTGCGTCGCGCTAAAGCATAGTTACTGCTCCGTGACTTTACTTGTAATTATGTTCGTTTCGTGCAAACTAGTCCTACAAACGTATTCGTTCGGAGATCGGCATAGCTGATAAAGCGAGATATGGACTGAATTGGAACAACCCCAAAGATATTGCTGTGAAGATATGCTGACTACTAAGTTTTAAAGCGACTAAGGTGAGATAATGCAGCAGGGAAATAGCTGAAGAGCAAACGTGATTTACAAGCACGGAATTCACGTTTTAAATGCCTTCCATGGCCGACCGCCGTCACGTGTTCTTTGCTTGCTTCTCTCCCACGTACTTCGTAACTCAATTTCATCACATTTAGAACATGTGACCGAAATGAAAAAGCGGAGGAAGACAGGACACACGAGCGGCCCAAATCGGTCGACATGTTCTTTTTTCTCTTCTGTTTTCCTCCACGTGCTTCAATTCAAGAACAGCATCTTCGTATATTCACGAACGAAAGAGGAAATGGTCGCAATCCGCGAGCAGGAGTTTGACAGATCCGACTACAAGTCATTTTAGCTTTCATTAATGCAGTGGGGATTCGTAGAGATCCCAAAGCATCCAAACGATCTCCAAAGGTCTAGAGCGGCCTCTGGTTTTGGTTCCTACTCAATATCATACACTGGCTGCAGTGGTTACAGTAAGGAAACAATTGCGAATGCTATGTAGTTTTATGACTTGATACGATCAAGGGTGATCGGTTTCTGGCCTAGAATCGAGAAACGGCACTATGATGCATGGTTCCAAAAGATTGGAATCGGGAATGGAACTAGTCGTTTATGGTATTGCCGGTTCATGAACCGGCCGGTTTCAGTCCGGTTCTCGATTTTAGCCTGCTCATTTAAGATTTTGAATAAAGTAAGAAATTCTAATAATCAGATATAAAAGTTGCACTATTTCACTACCTGCCAACAATTGATGGATAAACCATTTCACTACCTGAAGTGAGCGTTAATCAACTGATTACGTGTTTATGTTGTTCTTTGTTTACGTTGAAGATTTTGAAGACTCTGGTTCAATTCTTGATAGGTGTAAAAGGAAATGTTTTTATTTTATTTTTTTTATTTATAAAAGAGACTTCAAACTCGGTTTATAATCGGTTAAATCAAGAATGAAATTGGCAATTTCGGCTGTGAGATTTTGTGGGACCACTGCCAACATTTCTAAAAAATTTAAGCTCGATTTTAGTTTGTGTCACGCCCCGACCCTCGGGCACGCGACAACCCTTCCGAACGTCTCAGGTCAAAAGGACGACATCCCAGGCATGTCATCGACCCATTCATTTTATCTTTTTAATTAGCGCACGCGGAACGAATAATCACCCAGACAATCATAAAAACAACAGGGATAGAAAAGCAGGAATTCACATCAATAAACATCAGCAAGCTTAGCAATAAAGGTTTCTTTCATTTATTAATAGATATTCATTAATCCACGAGGAAACTACAGAATCTACTAGCCCATCTTCAGGGCTGCTCCCTAAGACCAACAAAAAGGGTACCGAGTCAGGACAGGATTAACTTCTCAACTACTCCAAAAGAGGGGCTACACCACCCTCGTCCTCAACATCACCTTGGACCTGAAAAAGGGTTAACCACGACGGGGTGAGAAATAAATCTCAGTGAGCTAGCGCCTAAGCCCGGCTAGGGCGTTGACTCGCTCAGGCACCCTACACACACAGTACAACACAATAGTATAACGCCAATCACATGCAAGCTTACCACGCCTTGGATCACACATATGCAAGACTCGACTTGACATGACAGTCAATTAACCAAGGCAAACAATCAGAATACCATGACAGCTTGCAAGCACAATGCAACACGCGTGTTCCGATTATTAATGGCCACTCGGCCCCGCACACTAGACAGTTGGTGCGCAGCACACTAGACAGTTGGTGCTCAGCACACTAGACAGTTGGTGCTCTACCGGCATGACCGGGCTTCGTCCCTTACTTCCGGCGACGGCAACCGATAGACCGTGTGGTTCCGATCGACACGGCACGGAACTACCAGGAATCCCTGTAGGGGCTTCGGTCCATCCATACTGCGACCGGCATCCGACCAGCCCGGCGACACGGACTGACGTGCATCCGATAAGTCGTGTTATTCCGATCGACACGGCACGAACATATCAGGCATTCCATTATATGACCATACAATGCACATCAAGCAACCAGCTAGTTTATATCTTTGCATTTAGTTCGATGCTCACACGGTCGTGCTTAAAACTCGGCCCAAAGCCATTTTCATGCTCAAAGATGCAGTTTGATCCCACGCATGATCATGTGATGTACTAATTATCCACCAGACTTTGCATCTAAATACGGGTGATCAATCCTCATGCAGTCAACCACAAATCAATCAGAGCACTCAATAGTCAGGCATTGATCACCACATCAAACAATCGACAACAAATTAACATATCGCACTCAAATATTAACACTGACCACATGCGACTAATCTGCCTACCAACCAACCAGTCAATCAATTCATCGTTCACTCGGCTCTGGCTAATCGCTCGCTCGCGGTCAAACAATTGCAGTCAATCAATCAATCTTGGCTAATCATCAATTAGCCACAGACAACCTAGCTAATCAGTCTAATTTAATTGTGGTCATTTAACCTAAACCCAGTCTCTAACTAAACCGACCACAATTAATCTACTTGAATGCCTACTTATGCTAATTAATCTAGACCCGAACGCAATTAACGACCTAACCGAGAGTTAGGGGCTAACTCACAACTAAACGGTTCGGCGGCGACGACAGCGACGGGACAACGACGACAACGGCGGCGGCGGCGAACGGCGGCAGCGAGCTCCGGTGAGCGGCGGCCGGCTCCGGCGAGCGGCGGCGGGCTCCGGCGAGCGGCGGCGGCCTCCGGCGAACAGCGACGGGCGGCCGGCGGCGGCACACGAGCACAACGACGACGAAGCAGCGGGGTGATCGCTGCGACACAAGGCGAACGGCGGCACGACGGTTCTCGGGTGGCACTGTTCACGGGCTGAGGTTGGCGGCGGCTCGGGTGGAGGGGCTGCTGGGCGCTGGTCAGCGGCGGCTCGCGGCTGACCTCGGGCGAGCGGGGGCGACGGGCGGAGGAGGCTGGGCAAAGGGGCGACGGCTCGGCGAGCTGGGGTGGTGCAGAGGGTGGCGGGTGGTGGCTGGACGGAGCTCGGGCGTGCGGGGGCGACGGGACGACGGAACGACGGGCGGAAGAACAGAGGAGAGGAGGCTCGGGTGGGGTCGCGATCGAGAGAGGTGGGGGTCGTGGGCGGCAGCAGCGGCGGCGGTTGAGCTCAGGCGACGGGCTGGTGTGGCGAGGCGACGGACGAGCTCGGGCAGCGGCGGAGCACGGGGCCGAGAGGGAGAGGAAGGTCGCGGGTTGCAGGGGCTGGCTCGGCCGACACGACGAGGGACGGCAGGGCTGCGGTGACCAGCGAGCTCGGCGAGGGGACAGGCGGCTGAGGCTGGACGACGGTGGCGTCGCAGCTGAAGGGGAGGAGGAGGAGGACGGAGGGGTCACGGATCCGCGGGCCTCGGCTGCTCACGGGTCGGCTCGGGGGCGGAGCGGCGCAGAGCGAGGGGGGGGGGGTCGGGGGCGAGCGGCGAGCTGGCGACGGCGTGAGGCGACCGGAGGCTGGGCGGCGTGGCGGCTGGGCGGTGCTCGGCAGGCGCGGTGCGGAGGAGGAAGAGGAGGTCGGGTGCAGGGGGGAAGCAGAGGAGAGAGGGAAGGGAAGGAGAGAGAGAAGATGGGAAGAGAGAGAAGAAGGTGACGTGAGAGATGGGAGGTGGGCTGGTGGGCACGACAGCCAAGGGGGGGGGAAAGAGAAAAAGAAAGAGAGAGAGAGAGAGAGAGAGAGAGAGAGAGAGAGAGAGAGAGAGAGAGAGAGAGAGAAAAGGAAGAGAGAGGGAGGGGCCCACGGTCAAATCAAAGGTTTGAATTTCTTTGACTTTGAGCATAAACGGTTTCAGGCGCGAAGGGTCTCTGACCGGCACTTCGGGATTTATTAAATCTATCTTCAGATTAAAATAAATCGCGTCCAATAATTGTCCCTTAAACCACAAAAATTCCAATTTTATTTATTTTATGGACCTTAGAATTTCAGGACGTCACAGTTTGAGCCTAAAGCGCGGAATAGGAGCCTCGAAAGATTGCGACTCGGGATCTTCTATTCTGATTTCATATGAAATTTTATAAGATCACTAACAATTGTTCTAAACACTTAACTGTTAGATGAAAGCGTTGTTTAATATTTAAATGATCTAACACCATGTATAACCGATTGGTTCTAGGATTGAAATAAGAAATCGAACTGGCCATGGGCTGGCTCTAGGTCACGGAACTAGGAACCTAACCGGCTTTCCTAGAACCAACCTTGAACCGGTCAATCCAGGCTGGTTTGGTCCGGCTTCCGGATCGAACCGGACCCGGTGCTACCCTTAGATCCGGCGCATGCAAAAGCGGATCGCGTGTGTTTGCGAGAATTAACAGAGTTCGATGTTCGGGTGCCCAGTTATATAGATAACATCTCCAAGATCTTATTGCAATAGATATGTTGCCACTGCTACAAGCTATAAAATAGTATACAGCACATCACATGCGACATCTGATATGTTGTGGCCTTTTTCTCTATTAAGTACAAGACCTACCAGAGCTACCTGCAACACAAAAAGATCCCCATACATAACTAATAAACCTAAACGGGATAATATTGGGCATCATGATCAATACCACTAATTAGCGACTGCATGGGCCACAGATCCTCCAGGCTCCAGCAAACGCTGTCGTCTGGTACTTGGGCGGGTGGAGGGGGCGAAAACGTATATTCCGCGCGGTAGCCTCGATCGCACGGCGGAGAATAGGCGATCCCCGTCGCGCATGCGGCGGAAACCCCGTGATGATCTGTGCTCGCGCTTGCGGATGATGGAGGGTTGACAAGATCACTCGTCTCGGATTCTGATTGCTTGATTATGTGTTTCTGGATCTTGGTCCTCCAGTAATTCTTTATTTCGTTGTCGGTCCTCCCGGGCATTTGCTTTGCAATTTGTGACCACCTGAAAAAAAAAAAAAGAGGAGGAAAATAATTACTTATTTCGAATCGACAAGTTTTTACCCTTTTCGACGATAAAAAAACGACATATATTTTTTGTAAAATAATTTTAACACAAATGGAACTCCCCGGCGCGATAAAAAATAAAAAGCAGTACACGTGTCGGCGCTCGGTGAAAGCCTAGTTGAAATTCTTTTAGGCACACCAAAAATCTATGTGACCAATTGAAGTTCACCTATAAACCTTTTACATCCCGCCAAGGTCACCATCCCAAATTCGCATGCAATTAATCAAAGTACACAAAAGAGGTTACCCCCCGGGCTCCATCATGCATGTGATTTACGTAGAGAGAATCAAGAAGTGGATGATGCCAAATAAATCTGCATGAGCATAGAAATTATTTGTAGCAATGATTTTGGAATAGAAGTTTTGAAGGGGGGAATTCAAAGAGGAAGACGACACTTTTTTGAGTTGTGCGCACACCCGTTTATCTCGACGTGAAACTATTATATAGCTTAACACTCCGTCTCGTGCAAAAATCCAATTAGACGGTAGGGATGGTTAAGCAGGGATCCTGAATATGCATGGCCTGTCGATCGAAGGGTAGTTGGAATTCAACCCACAACATGATGAAGAATAGACCGCATAGATGATAGAAAAGAGAATGGGAGCTGAATCGAACTCGAGACATCCTGATATCTGTTTTACTCGAGAAGTTTTAAAGTTATTAGGGTATGGCATGACAACAAAAGTAGTGGCCAAGCAATTTCTTGGTGGCTATCAATAAGCTTTGACCGTTCCCCATGCGTTGTAATTGAACCGCATGAGCCCCACCAAGCAATCCCTTTCTCCAAATGGGCTTGTCTTTCAAGAGGTCTTACGCTATAATTCAAACGTGGGGTACCCAAAAGCATAGTAAGAAACAAGGAGAGAAGGGATTTTGCCATATATTGTCCAGCATACAAGATAGGCATGTCTAGAGAAGTGCCTAAATAACCATGTTTTAAATGGTCCATTGGCGAATTTGCTTTGTTGTCAACTTCACGCGGTGATTTTGGATGTTCTTCCCATGCGCCGTGGTTGGGAAAATCAAGTAATCCGATGATAACTATGAGACGCTTCTGCAGTTGAATTCGATGTAAAGAGTTACGATGAATTGTCGATTCCACGCGCCTTGAGTACCTTCGTGTTTTTCCGGTAGAGATGTAAGCGGGAAAATAAGGACACATTCGCAAAGGGGTATGTGAAATCACCTGTTTCCCCACATAGACTGCAGGTGTATGATCAAGAGCTGTTCTTCGGGGGTGATATTACCTCTCCGGACGTCGGGTCGGAGGTAGTTCAACCATCGGAGCCGGCAGCTCTTTCCGGTGCGTTGTAGACCTAACATAATCGATAGATACGATCATACGAAAAAGGCTCTGAAGAAGAGAAATTTAAGGCTACAGCGATAACGGTGAAAAGCCAAAGATAAAAAGCAGCAAAATTTAAGGCTATTACCAGCAGCTTTAGCAAGAGAGTTCCATACACCTTCACCGTGATGGTTTATGTAGTCTATCAGAATCAGATCCTCTTCAACAGTCCATGGTCCTTTTCTCACTTCAGGATCCTGCGAGCAGAAGCATGGATTCTTGTCCATCTCATATGAGAGAGAGAGAGAGAGAGAGAGAGAGCACAGTCAAGGAAAACGAGGTAACGACAGCTTATATAGAGGACGTTGAACTGTCGAAACAATTTATGGCCGGTTCATGATGTTTGATAATCTGCACGAGAGCAGAGAGCTTTTTACCTACCTTTCTTGTTTTTTCCAGGGACCAGAGTCACCAGACAGTTTACCCACGATCTTAATTGGCTTCAAGGATAAGTGGTCGCGCTGATTAATTTCTACTGTGAATCCCAAATCAAGTTGAAGTCGACGGCTTAGTTGCTGCGTATCGTCAAACTTCGTATATTCTAGCCCCAAGGACGCTATAACGCTAGACAAGTTCCGACACGAATTTGAAGATAGAGCTTTCTAGAATAATTAACAAGAGTATCGTTCAAGGACACGACTTGACAAGATTACAAAACCCATATTTGATTGATTCGTTGGACGACGACATGGTGGATACTTCAAGAGTGCTACTGAAAATTTGGCCGATGAAATTGAACATAGTTTTGTAAATTTAAGAGCCAAAAAATATATTCACCTAAGCGAGACATTAGAAAGTCAATCAGTAATTGAGACGAATGCCCTGAGAACTGCGCTTCTCTCACTCTGCATGAATCATATGACATGAAGATTGGCTCCTAAGTTGTCGTCATTAGGCAACACGTTATCACTAGGCTGGGCAAGCGGGAAATGAAGTACGATAAGGTCTTCATGAACAAGTCATCAAGTACCTAATAATGGATCTAACCAGAAGATTAGTCATCAAATTAGCAAAAACCGTAATACATTTTGAGCAAACACACGAAAAAAAAAAAATTAATTTCTTCCGCCGGTCATGGAACTTTAGTGCCATTTTGTCTGTTATGGTGATGACGGCAGTACCAGCATCAAATTCATTATCCTGAGCTTATACATGCCGCGGGCTTTGGATGTTTTCAAATAGATAAACAAGAAAATAGATCATCCGAGGTCACAAGAAAAAAGTTCCACTTGAACTTCTGCAAAATCATAATACACAGCTCAGTTAACCCCATGTCAACCTTGCCAGGAAAACCAAAAGGTCTCGTGAGTCACTTTTACCGCTTAAAAGTGTTGGCCAAAACAGCAGTAATGCAATCCCATGTCACATTACATATAAAATTGAAGCAACCAATTGAGCTTTTACAATAACATACCGACGACAAAGCAAAATCTAATCCCTTACAGACCACGTGCTTCTGGTGCCATGCTGAGAAGCCCATGAAAATCCCCAAATGCCTCAAGCCTGAAAAACAGGAGGACAGATTGTTTCCCCAATCAGAAATTAAATAGCCAAAACTGAAGTAAATGTCTATAGAAAGCAGAACAAGTAAAATGCAGTCTCAGGTTTGAGGCGGTGGCTGGCCAATTTACACAGGGAAATCTTTGATTTCATTTAAGTAGCAAAACTACTGTGGGTATAAACAGAACAAAGAACTCTCAGCTAACATGGTCTACATCGTGCTTAGGAACCATGGTCCCAAAGCTTGAGCACCACGTGCCAACAAATCTGCACTAGAACCATCTTCATTTACAAAAGCAGTGTACTAACTGAAACTTAAGTAGTCATTATTACTAGAAGCTGCCACACCAATGCAGCAGAGTGGTCAATATTCTCTACTCATTGCAGCTCATAACAATGAGCTTTAAGCACGCAGGTTGCAAGCTTCCTTTTATTGTGATCGTGCCAGACTGAAGCTACTTTGACAGAATTTGACCTGTTCAATGTGGTTTTGTACAGTTCATGGCAAGTACGTGTCAACTTAATTGATTGACCCAGTTCCAATTTTTAATTGATTGAACAGATTGATCCAGGCCAGTTCTCTTAAGCATGAATTGGACACCAATAAATTATCAGTGGCTACGAATCCACCCGTTCTACTCCAGCTGATCATCGAATCTTGGCAGATATAGGGACTGCACCAACGTTTGGGCCATCACTTACCTTGTTAGCAATATTGTTGGAAAGCCATTCCAGACCCTCGTAAAGGCCCTCTCCGGAGGTTGCACAGGTGCTCTGGATGTACCTGAGATAAACCATCACATCGCGTATCAGACAGATAACCCAGGACGCAAACGTTCTGAAAAACATATGCATCAAATGAAAGCATTTCACCGGAACGACCAAGATCCAGATGAACATAGTTCTAAATTCAATATC
Organism: Lenwebbia sp. NSW1173648; assembly: GCA_029784005.1. Lineage (NCBI taxonomy): Eukaryota > Viridiplantae > Streptophyta > Magnoliopsida > Myrtales > Myrtaceae > Lenwebbia > Lenwebbia sp. NSW1173648. The sequence continues at coordinate 24,786,073 of JARCGZ010000006.1, forward strand.
ACTAACTAAAGGAGAGCTATGCACTTCCATCCAGAGATAAGCTCTTACCAGTGGCGTTGACGGAGAGAATGAAGACCAAGCTTGTCAGTTATTTCTGCTGCATTCATTGCATTAGGGAGATCTTGTTTGTTGGCAAACACAAGCAACACAGCATCTCTCAGTTCATCCTGAAAAGTTAAATGTCAATAAAACCAGCAATTTGGAAGGTTTTTCTTTTTCCACAAACATAAGACACCTGCAGTCTAGCAATGTGCACATGCATCTTGCAAAGACTTTCGCAATCTATTTAAGAGATCAATAAACAAAGAGCTACAAAGCATACACCAAGTTCCCATTTGAATTTTCAAATGAAAGGCACAAAATCCAATGTGAATAAAGATTTTTTTTCCATTAAAAAACAACTGGAAATGCTATCTGACAAGGAAAATACCGAAGGAAAGGCTGACAAAGCCAAAGAAGTAAAATAGTTCATCATTAACAACTACAAGCTCAGAAGGTAAGACAGAAAACTCTCTGCTTGTACATATTCCTCGATGTCAAGTGTGTCAATAATAGTCACTACTCATGTAAGAATAAGCCTTTCACCTCTCGCCACAAGTAATACTATTCAGTAGATGAAAGGAATTACATATGCACTAAATTAGCCCAAAATGAAATGCAGTGCTACCTCATTCAGCATCCTATGCAACTCATCTCTTGCCTCAACAACTCGATCCCTATCATTGCTATCCACGACGAAAATTAAACCCTGCGTGTTTTGGAAGTAGTGCCTCCATAATGGACGGATCTGCATTTGGAGCAAAGTAGAAGCTGCATCAGTCCATATGATGAAAAGCTTATTTTGGAGGTGCTAAAACAGATAGGGCAGCACTTAAAAATTTCAGTGATCTCACATAAAATGTGAGGTATGAGCATATGCTTGATGATTTGGACTTGATGTAGTTATGTGACATCAATAAAGGCCATATAGGCCTAGGTTGTGGGGGGTCAATGAAAGTCAGCAGTACAAAACAAAGAAGAGAATGGGTAAGGAAGAAAAGGAACCCTAGCTACATAACATTTACAGCATGTAGGGTGAATGTGGAGGTTATCAGAAGAAGGCCGAGCTGAAGATCATGTCTCCATTAGGAGACAGGGTTTTAATATCTACAGGTATTGCTGCTTCTGTGCTTGCTGGCACTTACATGTAAGTGGTAAACAAAAGCACATCAATAGATACAGAAATAAAAATCAAGATGGCGAATGGAGCAACCTTGTCCTGGCCACCGACATCCCAAACTGTGAAGCTGATGTTCTTGTATTCAACAGTCTCTACGTTAAAGCCTACAAAAATAAAAGGCTCTGTTAATCACTAGGAACATGAAAAAGTCAACATGGGCAAGGCTCACAAAATGACAAGGCATTCAACAGCAGATTAGACATATAGGCAAGAATAAAGAAGGATGACCCAAAAGCTATCCTATACAGCTAGAAAAATAAACAAAGATAGTCTCCAAATTGTTCCTATTAACCACCATTAAGCATTAATTGGGCACAAGAAGCATGTGCTCCAATATCCGCGTAATAATCTCACGTAAAAAAATAAGGATTAATGTTTGGAACAAATACAGTTCTAGAGCCTTTGTACTATACTCGCTTATCTCATAAATTTCCATGGACAGGAAACTGTCCTGTTTGCCCTATTTTTCAAAAGATCTCTATTCTGCAGATAATACTTTCATTCCATTATGACTGGGAAAAACAAGTTTACTTTGCATCAAAAGGAAGAGTCCACAAAGGCTTGACAGTTGAGACCACCTCACTCAACAAACAGTACGATTACTAGTGAATGATGACATTCATACGGTACAACACTAGCAACAAAAAAGTCCTATCTACTCATCATTCGATTCAAGTCCATCAAATGTCAGACTGTATCTTTATCTCATCTACCTGTGAGAGAATTTGAATCTATTGAAATAATTTCTCTCCTGCAGCGCTTCCCTAAATGACTCTCATGCTCATTGCAGGACAGCAATTGCAGCCGCACCGATCAAATGAATGCAAATTCAAATTGAAAATTCAAACTTGGACCACACAATATAAGCTAACAGCTCACTCTGATGTGTTTAGGACATTCATATTCCTCTCGTGATTAAAAACTAGATACATGTAAACCAGACGCAAGATCTCGTTTCACCATCTAACAAACCAGTGATTCAAATATCGTCAAGGAGGCGACAAAATGCTATACAAATAGACATTATGCATTCAAGAACTCACCAATAGTGGGGATGGTGGTGACGATTTCTCCGAGCTTAAGCTTGTACAAGATCGTGGTCTTACCAGCAGCGTCAAGACCTACCATCAAAATCCTCATCTCTTTCTTGGCAAAGAGCCGACTAAACAGCTTCGTGAACGTAAGCCCCATGGTCCCAACGCTCTAGCTCAGCCCAGAAAGCAATTCGCTGTTCGCAGTTCGCACCGCCAAGCCAACAGAAGCAGCAACAATCACAGAATCAATCTCGGAAATGGCATGACCCGTTCAACATTCGGTATCAGATCTAAACGAAACGCATCAACAAACGAGCTACAGGCTACACGCAGCTAGATGGCCCGACTACGGATCCGATAGATTGCTAAGAAATTCGATAGATCCTACAAGCGCATGCAGATCATCGGCGAAAAAAAGGCATCTAGAAGCCCTAAAATGGCCCGCGAAGAAAGAAAAAGCATTCGAGGAAGCGGGACCGCGAGATCAGGTGCGACGACGGCGATGGCGAGCGGATCTGTTCAAGAAAATCAACGCGAAGCGAAGACGATAGCGTCGCTATATCGAAAGGAGAAGGAGGAAAAAGGAGCTATACCTCAGAGCCCCTCTCTCTCTCTCCGTGGCCGCAGAAGGTGGCGCAGCGTGGGAACGAAGGTCGTCTCGCTCTCGTGTTTGCTTAACAATGACGTCTCGCGGTGGTGTGAACTGTGAAATGGGGGAAAAGAAGAAACGACGTTTCAATGGCGCCCGAGCCTCAACGACGTCGTTGCGGAAGTAGTTCTTCGATAAAGTACCGAACTTTTTGACTATTTCTACTTCCACCCCAAAAATGTTTTGCATCCACATCCCTCTGAGGAAAAGAGCTTTCCTTGTGACTCAGATGCCCTTATTTAAATAAAGAAGTGCTGTGTGAATTTTCAACTTTATTCAGTGATTCTCTCTCCCTAATTTATTTCTGATTGTGCATATTACAAATACATACAACTATTTCATCCTTCTTCTTTTTCTTTTTTCTGTTTTTGACTCGATGATGAAAAACATTAAAAGATGAATCCATTTGAGAGAATAGGGATTGTTTGGCATTAGTATATTGGGATCGAAAAGAATCCCAAGGTCGAATCACTTTAATGACAATTGGTTCTAAGCGAGACCTTAAAAAGGTTTCGTCTGAACTCTGAGACGTAAATTCGGGGGTATTCCCTTGAGATTAAGGGAAGAAAAACAATTTCTCTCCATTTCGGGGGAGTGACGATGGAGAAGGTAGACTTCACGTCCTCTTCGGATGGCTATTTTCAAGTAGGCTCGTGTAGTAGCGACTCGCGCCTGAGATGAGTCATCGGAGTTTCAGCTCCTACGTAGTCAGCCTGTGCTTTGCACAGTGCTTGTAACTAGCATCTTTTTCTTTTCTTTTTTCTGTTCCTCACTCAAAGATGAAGAGCATTAAAAAGACGAATCCATTTGAGAGAATAGGGATTGTTTGGCATTAGTAAATTTACAGATCACCCCTAAAGAAGGATAAGCACACTCTTCCGAACATGAAATGAATTTACAGATCGAGATAGGAAATTTGGGTCTTGTGCAATCAAATTCCCTTCCTCTTTTTAGACGCGTGTCTCGTGTTGCAAGGCTCGTTCCTTCATCGTTAATCAATCTTGCCTAAACTTGCCTTATATATGGAAGGGTGCTTCAATAAAAGGCAAATCATGGTTTAGTTAGATTGTACTTGCAGCCATATGGAAATAGAATCACCATACTCCACTTTTCTTATCCTGAAATTTCTCATCCTCTGCTAGAAACCACAGACATGTAAGCAGAGATCAGATTCCATGCAAATTCTGATTTTCCTAAATCACACAGATCTGGTGATAAAGCTCTGAGACGATTTTAGAGAGAAAAATTAAATTTTAAGTGCGTGGTTGTTTCACGAAAAATAAATGATTTGAATCTTTTCCTTAAATAATTGGTTATATCGCTGGAAGTAAGGCATAACTCCATAAAAAAACTCTCAACTTTAAGTTTGGCCCCAAATCTATCTCGAACTTTTTTTTTGTCTTAGAAAAAATCCTAAACTCTAAGTCCAGTTCGAAATCTGCCCCGAACTTTTTTTTCTGGTCTAAAAAAAAAATTACCAATTTTTACTCTAATATCAAACCTACCCCTATTAGCTATCTGTCCAAAAATCGCTGTTTTTCCTTCCAATTTTCATATCCTACCATGGTTTCATTTTGGAGAATTTCAACATTTTTTACTAGGGTGTATTAGTTATCCACGTGGAAATACCACGTCGGTCCGTACTTATCGACCCATTACTTTAATGATGTGGATTTTTTATCGACTTGGAAATGCCCGTCAAGTTGGGACTGGACCACAGGTTAGATTTGAGAATATATTGAATTTTTGTGATTTTTTTAGACAAAATAAAATTAGGGGCAGATTTGAGACTTGAACTAAAATTAAAGGTCTTTCCTAAGACAAAAAAAAGTTCGAGGCAGATTTGAGACTTGACCTAAAATTGGAGATTTTTTCTGAGATAAAAAAAAATCGAGGCAAATTTGGGACTGCACATAAAGTTGAGGGTTTTTTTTTTAATGGATTAGGCCCTTGAAGTAATTAATCAATAAAAAATATTTTTACTATCTATAACAATTTATGTATAAACATTTTCGTAGATGAACAAGCAAATATTTGAGGAATTTTTTTTTTCAAATAATTTATTTTCTGTGAAACAAACGAGGCTTAAGAGATAATTTGGCACATCTTAAACTTGGGGAGGTAAAATGAAACAAAAAGAAAGTTTAGGGAGAAATGTAAAAGAATTTCTGAGGAGATTAAGGAAGTAATTCTCTAATTTCATTTAGCAAATGAGGAACTAATTCTAACATTTCACCAACATATATACAATACATGTGCTCTCGCTCCCATAAAAAAATCACAATAACGAGACAAGAAAGTATTTTGCTATTCTAGGTTTTTTGCCAAGAGAAAGTAGGTGTTTGCCTAATGTGCCAAAAAAGAGTGGATGTTTGTTTTAACTGTGCACTGCGAGAGAAAATATGTTAAGATTTTGAATTATTTTTAAAAAACTAAATAAAATAATGAGGTATGTTCAAATTCAAATTATGATTTTTGTTTCATTTATGTCTATACTTACCATTAAACAAACATTTGATTTGGTGTCCCACCCTAAATATAGGAAAGTTTCATTAAACATGCCCATCCCTTGCTCCATCATATATCATAACCTTTTAATGCCATTGGTTAACCCAACATTGGCTCCTCCTCTTCTTTCTGTGCAAATAAGGCTTAAAACCACAGATGACCTGATGGCAAACGTTCCAGCATCTCCAAGGGCAAAATCACTGTTAGCATTACATTTTGAGTCGAGAGATTCTGCTTGGACTTTATGCAGTTTATCATAATACAGCCAGAAACCTTCATGGAAAAAATTTAAAAAGGTCCTTAAGAGCCATTTTTACCGCTTAAAAGTATTTAGCCAAAAACAGCAGTTACGCAATCCCATGTCACATTACACATAAAGCTCTAGCAAACCATTTGAGCTTTTACAACAGTATATCGACAAAAAAACAAAGACTAAACCCTTTCAGACCAAACATAATTCGGTGCCCCGTCGTGAAGCCAGTCAAAATCCTCAGAGATCTCAAGCCTGAAATAACAGGAACAAGATGGTTTTCCAGTCAGAAAATGAGAAAGTGATAAAATGCCGAAATTAAGTAGATGTCTGTAACAGAGGACCAGAATGAACAGAATGGGTAAGGTGGCTCGACCAACTTAAACAGGAATATTAAAACATAACAGAAGCAAATCTTGGCTATGATGGAATGAGTTGTGCTTACAAAACCATGGCACCACATACAGCCATCTCCTTTTACAAAGAATAGCATCAAAACTAAAGCACAAGTCATCACCATTTCAAAAAGCTGCTTCAGCAGTACAGCAGAATGGTTATAGTGTTCTCTGTACAGATTACAGGTCACAATTCTGAGCCGTTTGGCCTTGCAAGCTTCCTTTCATAAATTAAAAATATCCAAATAGTACTAGACCAAAACTATGCAGTGTTCTATGTCAATCAAATGGACCTAAACAAAATTCCCTTTTGACCGTTTGAAATGATCAACCCAGTCCAGTTTCTTAAAATAAGACTCGGGCTCCACACTAACTTAGCAATGGCTCCAAATCCACCTGCCCTACCCCTACCGATGACCAAGTTTCAGCAATTATCAAAAGCTACATCAGGAAGACAATGCAAGGGCCATTGATTTACCTTGCTGGCGATATTGTTGGAAAGCCAATCCAGACCCTCGTAAAGGCCTTCTCCAGATGTTGCACAGGTGCTCTGGATGTACCTGAGATAAACCATCACATCCGAAAAACTTTCAGAAGAAAAGATAGTAAATGCATCCATTTCACGGGAGAGGTCAAGATCCAAAAGGGAATCAGTTCATGCAGTTCTCATATTCAGCTTCACTAACTAAGATAGAGATAGGCACTTTCCATACTTATGAGCTTCCACCAAATTTGCAAAAGCAAAATTGTTCATTTCACTTGATGGATTCTCAAGCATCATAGGTTGGATGTGACATAAAAACTTTTAAAAGGAATATTTCTGAGGAAAAGAAAGTAAGAGTGAACAAGGGATAATCTCTTGCCAGTGGCGTTGACGGAGCGAGTGAAGACCAAGCTTGTCAGTTATTTCAGCTGCATTCATTGCATTAGGAAGATCTTGTTTGTTCGCAAACACAAGCAAAACAGCATCTCTCAGCTCATCCTGACAAAACAAGATTCAAACGTTAATTGCACTGTTTTTCCTTGTGCACAAGCATAAAAGAGAGCTGTAGTACAGCAAAACTCATCCGCACCATGTATAAAGAGACCTGAATGATCGTATCCATGAATCCACAAAAACTAAAAAAAGAAAAAAAAAGAAAAGGACGGGCGTCAATTAGGGACCAGACCCAAACTTTAATGTGACAGATGGGCTTTCTTCTTCCTTTTTTTTTTCTTTTGAAAACTAGCAAGTAGCAATGGGAAATGCTATTATAAACAAGGAACCGAATGGAGCAAGAGAACAAGAAAAAGGTCATCTTCTACATATTCAAGCTAAAACAGTGTACAATAGACATCACTCTGTTGCTCAAATCCAAAAGAAGCAACAAGATCAATGTCATCACTCATGCAAGCCTTTGCCTCTCGCCACAAGCTACTCAACTCAACAGATATTAGACATATGATGTACAGCAAATTTGTCCAAAACAGAAAATGCAGCAATACCTCATTCAGCATTCTATGCAACTCATCTCTCGCCTCAACAACTCGATCCCTATCATTGCTATCCACAACAAAAATTAAACCTTGTGTGTTCTGGAAGTAGTGCCTCCACAATGGACGAATCTGCATTTGGAGTAAAGTAGAAGCTTAATCGGTTTGCATAACACTTAACAATGCTTTGAGATGCCACGAAAGAGAGGGCTATGATTCATATTTCAGCGATCTTGTAACACAAAGTATAAGATGCAAGCATGTGCTTGATAATTACCATATTATTGTACTGGGCATCAACTTAGGCAAGATATGCCTATGTTGGAGTGGTGAATAAAAAAAAATCTGCAGTACAGAATTACAGGTAAGGACCAACAAGGAACCCTAGCCATGAAAATTTTGCACCATGTGGGGTGGATGGTGAAGCAGCAGAAGACTGAGCTGAAGTACATGTGCCTTCAGAAGATGGGATATTAATAATTATTAGGTCATCCTGCCTCTATTTTCGTTTCTGATGACATGCAAGCAGGAAACAAAAGCATAGCATGAAGAGGTGCATATAGAAACCTTGTCCTGGCCCCCAACATCCCAAACTGTGAAGCTGATATTCTTGTATTCGACTGTCTCTACATTAAATCCTACAGAAAAAGAAGGAAGCTATATCAATCACAGTGAAAAAAAAGTCAAAACATGTTACATGATTAATGTGAAGGATCCACAAAACAAGATTTAACAGTTGAGACCGCAAGTCGAACGCCCAATGGACAGGGGCGGATACCCAACCAACCCAAAAATCGTATCCACTCATATAACTAGATTTAGTTTCACGTACAACAAATCGCAGCTGTACCTCTTTCCTCACCCACCAGTTAGAAAATCTAAATGCATTCAAATGATTGCTCTTCTACTGTGTATTCCCTCAAATTTACTCATTGCAAGCTATCAATTACAATACACCATATCGATGCCTACAAATTCTGATTGAATATCATAGTCAAATAATCACAGCACAAATAGGCTGGTAGCTCATTCTAATGCACCTATGAGGTGCAAATTCTTTTCGGTACTTAATTCTAGATCATTAAAAACAATGAACAACGACACTAGTATATCCTCCTGCATCACGACCTATTAATAAATCAGACACGAGATCTTGTAGCAAACAGATGAAAAAAAAAGGAAACTTTATTCGATTGGAAACCACGACGGGCATTCAAGGACTCACCGATTGTGGGGATCGTGGTGACGATTTCTCCGAGCTTAAGCTTGTACAAGATGGTGGTCTTACCAGCAGCATCCAGACCCACCATCAGAATCCTCATCTCCTTCTTGGCAAAGAGCCGGCTAAACAGCTTCGTGAACGTGAGCCCCATGGTCCCAAACGCTCTAGCTCAGCCCAGAAAAATCACTTCGCAGCAGCGCGGCCACCAACAAAAACCGCAAGTATTAAACAGAAATCGATCTCACAGACCCTATGAACCGATCGCGAGGGCAAACATTCAAACAGAAATGCAGATCTAAACCAAAAATAAACCCCGAAGAGCCGCAATCCGATGATCAGCGGAACAGGCCACGCAAAGCTCAATGAAACAACCACGAATTCGAAATATAGCTGACTACTTCGACAGATCCGATGAGTTCGGGCAGATCATCGTCGGAAAGGCGTCAAGAAAGTTACAATCGCGAGATCAGGTGCGTCGATCGATGGTGAGTGGATCCGTGCAGGGAAATCAACACAAATCGAAGATGAATCTCGATGACAAATCGATCGAAACGAAAAGGAGAAGAAGAACTACCTCTTTGTCTCTCTCCCTCCCTCTCTCTCTGTGCAAAAGGAGCCGCGGCGTTTGAACGAAAGGGAATGTCCTCCTCTTGGGTTGCTTAATAATGACCTCTCAATGCGAAAAAAATGAAATTTCAAAATCCCAAAAAAAAAAAAAAACCCCAAAAGGAAAAACAGAAAAAAGAAATTGGACAAAGGGAAAAACCACGACCAAGGAAAAAAAAAAACGAAACACGCAAAATGGCATGTGCAGACGGCGCCGTTTAGCTTATTAATTTCCTAAAACTTTAATAATATGACTGGCATTTAAATTTTAAACAAAAATCATCAAATAAATGGAAAAGGAAAAACAAAATTGGAACGCGAAGGCTTGTAGATTTTATTTTTCCAGACACAAAAACTTCCGTCACGGTCGCCGTCACGCTTTAATCTACGCGCTCACTCTCCGCTCCTGCTTCTCGTCAGTCGCGGCCATGGCTTCTGCTGTTCGCCTCCACTTATCTTCCCTGATCATCTCCCACTCTCTCCTACCTCGTCTCGGCCTCCGTCTCCGCCCTCCTCCTCCGTCTACCGCCGGTCGCCTCCGTCGCTTCTCTTCGACACTTCCGTCCACTCCCTCCGCTGACCGGCACGCGCCGCCGTTGCTGCCCGTTCGCGCGCAGGCCAAGCGAGGCTTCTCATCCAAGGACGACGATCTCGCTTCGGGTAAGTAGCTATTTCATTTAGTACATATGCTCCGTTTACAGATGCCTGGGATTCGGTGCTTTTGTTCTTTCCCGAGTTGAGAGTTGGAGGAGTTTCGAGTATGTGAGATGCTTTTTCTTTTTTTTTCTCTTTCTTGGTTTACTTTTTAGCTGATGATCTTCGATTCGAGGCTCCGCTTAAGATAGTGGAGTATCCGGACCCTGCGCTGAGGGCGAAGAACAAGCGGATTGGGACGTTTGACGACAATTTGAAGAAGTTAGTGGACGAGATGTTCGATGTGATGTACAAGTAAGCTCTTCATTTGCTTTAATGCGGCTGGTGATGTTGATTGCGATGTTTTAGCGGCGATACTCTGTAGTCAGTGTTGCGGACGTTTGTTTAATGATCACCTGGTCGTTGTAACTTGAGTTTGTCTTTGTTCTTGTGATGTGCCTCCTAGTCATTGTTGGATGCTTATAGAAAATCCTGAACCAGTTACAGGGGTTGAATGCTATGGCTTCCTTTTCTGCAGAACTGATGGTATTGGACTCTCGGCACCCCAAGTAGGGATTAATGTCCAACTCATGGTGTTCAATCCCGTTGGTGAACGCGGGGAGGGAGAGGAGATTGTTCTTGTGAATCCAAGAGTTATTAAATATTCCAAAAAGACGGTGCCCTTCAATGAAGGTTGCCTCTCGTTCCCTGGTATTTATGCTGACGTGCAGGTATATTTCTCACTTCTAGCTGCAGCATTGGTGTTGGACTTCCTTGAGTTGAAATGCCACTTATAGGAGAGAGTGGATTTTTTGGATGACTTGGCTTGGTTCTTCAGAGTAAGGGCTGAAATAGTTGGATCTTACCTTTGGCAAGCCTTAAGGCAGAAGCCATGAAGAAATTAGGAGAGGGAAGGCAATTTTTTACTATAGGTTCATTGAAATTTGTACTTAGATCACTATTTTTCTCTTCAACATACTTGTTTTCCCTTTGTTCATGTCTATGATCTGGAGGACGCTGATCTGTGTGACATGTGAGCTGGTATAAAGGTTGTTGTCATCTCTACGCGGATGACATTATGTTTTGCAATGTCTTATAGAAGAAACTTTTTCTATTTTGGGCCAAGATATAGTTAAGGGCTTGCAGAGAGAAACTAGTTGTTTTTTGCAGTGATACTTCTTTCTTAGTGAATCTATGAAGTTTTATTTGCTTGTTGGAGTAAATCTATCGTGTTTTATATGCAGAGACCAGAAACTGTGAAGATTGATGCTCTGGATATCAGTGGTGCAAGGTTTACTGTCAGCTTATCTGGTTTTCCTGCAAGAGTTTTCCAGCATGAATTCGACCATTTGCAAGTATGGCCTTTTTTAACATCATATCATGTACTTCAAAAAATGGTTCATACTTACTTTTAAAAATGCTTCAGGTACTCCAGACATCTGTGTGCATGCGGTACTAATATTTCTTTAGAATAATATCATAAAACTATTACTCTTCTATGTTCTTGCTAATTAATAAAGTACAAGAGAGCAAAAAATGAATTGGACAGCGTGTAAAAGATATTTGGCTGTAGTCAAGTACTTCTTGGACTTTAATGCTACTATCTTCTGCATTTTTTAATGAGCAAAATTAATGAAATTGGTAGTTGACAAGAAAGGTTATAAAGCTGGATGCTACCATGTAAATGCCCAGTTGCTTTTTTGTGAGAAGAAACTAGTTGCATTTCGGAGGAAGGATGATCACATAACTGTTACTTCTTGCAGTTGTTATTGGACATTTTTTGAAGAAATTATTATAGCATGTTGCTAGCAACATGGTTACAATGCATGACGAGTTTTAATTTGCATACACAAAACCACAGTGGATCACTGGGGGCCTAAACTGGTCATGCATGAAAATGCCTACTCTTAGTTTGAGCAGAATCTTTACACTAGTTTGTCCCTCCCATCTGTTACACTGGCAGGGGCAAGCTGTTAGCTAAAGAAAATGGTTTGGCCATTGATTCTCACCACACATAATTTTCTAAGTCTAACCATATCTTGGGTTGAAAGTGTGAAGAGATGATCCTCTGTTTCTTACCTTATAAGTGAGCTTTATCGTGCCCATGTAGATCATGTCCCAGAGAAGGGCCTTTTTCATGTCTAGGCATTCTACACATTCACGGCTATCGTGAATCTATTCTTATATAAGATAATGTGTTGCAGGGGATTGTCTTCTCTGATAGAATGACTGAACAAGTTCTTGACAGCATACATGCAGAGCTGGAGGTGACTTGATACATGCTTGTTGGGGGTCATTTCTGGTTTGTTCAATTATCGAAATATCTGCCATGGTCAAACTTTGAAGTTATCCCCATGAAATGCTCTATGCATGTTAAGTATCAACTTGATTTTTTTTTTCCCTCGAGAAAAAATGTACCATTTTGGAAATTCCTCATTTGGAGACATCATCTTTCCTTGTATGAGGCAACATATAAGCCTGATTATTGCTTTCAGGAACACTGAAATGCTTTCTACTTTAGATGTTATCAATTTTGAGTTTATTAGCTTTCTAGTCTTCCCTATTTGCAATCTCTTTCAGAAAATCTTTTCAGATTATTTATCCGAGAGAAAAGTCTCCTGTACTTATTCAGAATAGGCACGTCTCTCGTTGAATTCAAAAAAGATGATTAATTTTTTTTTGCTTATAGGCCCTTAGAGGGTCCAGTGTTTCTTAGACATGGAGGTTTTAACAGGGTCAGGGCATTTGACATCTTGCATTCATAGAAGAATTTTGGGGTACTTGTTTACTTGTGCAGCTCTCATCTCTTTTTATGCGTCTTCATTTTCTTCTTCTGTTTTCGTTATTAAATTGTGATGCTTGTCCAGGCCATGGAGAAGAAGTATGAGCAGAGGACAGGATTGCCCAGTCCTGAACAGATAGAAACACGTAGAAGGAGGGTAGCTGTTGGTTTTGGCAAGTCATGATTTTATCTGGGGCTTTGATACTCAGGTGAGCACAGCAAAGCTGGTAGCTTATATTTTTTTGGGTCAAAGGACTTTTAATGAATGCATCGCGGAATTTTGAGCTGAAGTAGATGGCTTTCTTTAAGCAGAAAAGCTCACCTTATATGCAAACCCAGTCAGAATAAGCCAGTAGCTGAATATAAAAGTTTTTAACTTTTGCTAGTGATTCCATGCTATAAATGACCTAATTATGATATACTTTTACTCTTGAGCGCATATGTATTTTGAGACAATAATAAGGTTTTGCACATTACATTTTTTTCTGAGGCAAGACAACATATACTTGAGAATCTTTTTCTCTTGTGGTTTTTTAAGCTTCCAAATCATCTAATTTACTTATGATTGTTTTATTTTGATTTCATAATTACTTGGGAAAGTTTAGAGGACAAGTTGGCGGCCATAACTTCATTCGGGAGAAAGAACTGCATGTTCTAAGAAAGTTTGGCTTGATTGTGGTCAAATGCTTGATCTTGCGGTTTTATGAGCTTCCAAATTGTCTAGTTTACTTGTGATTGTGTTCATTTCGATTCTATTAGTACTTGGGAAAGTTTAGTCCCTCTGCTTATGTAACTTAGTTTATGGAGCTGACAGAAGAAAGCAAAGAAGCAGTTTAGTGCCCGTTTTGGCCACACAAAAAAATAAATTAAAAGAGGTATGGATGTTCACTACTGTGGGCTAAATTAGTGTGAGCTTTCTTCACTAAAGTGCTGAGATAATTACTTTTTTCATCAGTTTTGTGGCACCAATTTGCTTTTGTTGGAATAACAACTGATTGTGAAACTTGCGAATGTTTTTGGGGTTATTGCAGAATGAAAGCTCAGAGGGATAACTCTTGGGAGTAATTTCCAGGAGGCGACTGATTTAGATATTCTTTTTCATTTGGAAGAGTGGGAAGATGCACGGTGCAGATAGCGGAGGAGCAGAAGTCAACAAGTTAGCAGGCAACATGAATTGATGTCTTGGTTGTAGATTTTCTCATGATTGAGAGCAACATACATGAGTTGTAAAGGATTGAGATTGTAAAGATTTGTGTCCAGATTGGGTGGGTGGTTCTCATCTTTTGAATGTGCTTGTATAATCCTGAGAGGGAAGTGCCGGGTTGTGTCTCCAATAGAATATTTGGCTGGAATATTCATCATGGTTGGGAGTGAGACGCATGAGTTGTAAAAGCTACACTTGTTTATCATAGAACATATATGCGATTAATTATCCGTACTTCCTGATTTTTTCCACCATGTCACCTTCTAATATGTAGCTGTACACCTATAAACAGGCAATGTCAGACTGAACACCTTTGTTTTAAACTACCACTTGTTCTTTTGTTTGTCTACCCTGGCCATGAGATAGGTCCATCTGGTTTTCTCAAATGATACTATGTTTCAGCTTGGTGTTTGTCTATCTATTATTGTTCAAGGTTGATATTATATTAGTCCTGATATTATATTAGTCCATGGTTCTCATCTTTGAATGTGCTTGTGTGATACTGGGAGAAAAGTGCTTGGTGGTCTCCGACAAATGGAATATTTGGCTGGAATCCATTGTTAAAATGGAAAAAGTATTTCTGTATTCCCATATATTCTTGTGTATTAGAAATACAATTCCATCACTAGAAAATGATGATTCCCTTACACGTGTATATTTCCATATAGTTCCTCCTTACATAGTCGCCAAATATGGCTGAAGAGATCACTCAAAGCCTAAGGTACGTATATCTAGCAGAATTCTTTGCCTAAACTCAGCATGGAACAGGCTGAGACGGTAAGTTTGATGGCTTTCCTTTCTGTAAGCAGGTGATTGGAGGTTCTGTGGTGGTTTTCAACTCACCATATGTCTCCCAGCAAAAGGGATCATACAAGTGGCTGCCTTGAACTGATTTCAACTCTATGGTTGTAAGAGACACACCGATGCAAGGCAAGCTGTCGCTGCAGGCAAAATGTGCAGGTTGCACCGTGTAAGTTCCTTTTATGTTCATGTAGTTTATGCCCGAAATTGCTACAGCCGCTGTTTCATTCTTGCATTTTCCTTTGTCACAGTAGAACTGGTCAATCATAATAGGAGTGTGAACCTCAGATACTTGGATGTTTGAGAACATGATATCTTGTACAGATCCTGAACCTCCCTGTAGTTACGGAGAAAGGTAGGTTGTTAATTATTCAGTTATCAATTTTGCCTTGCTGCAGTTTGAAGTTGAGTTGTTACTGTTTTGTCAATGGAGTGGACAATCAAAGAAGGCTGTAGAGGTTATTATTGGATTAGGGTCTTTTTACCTGCCACGTCTTTATCCTGACCCCAGTTAATGTTCCAGTAATTATTGTGTCTCGGACGGTGACATTTGAGACACAAGCTTTAGTGTTGTCCTTTCCTAGTCCTCCAATACTGATACCATGTCCTGGTCCACAATTTACATTGTGTATGTATACATTGGAGCATCCAGACTGTATCGAGACACAGTCATCTCCTGCAAAAGAAAAACTGGTACTCAATTATTGCTCCTAGTTTTAACGATCCTTTGGACAAAATGAGGAGATCCTTCCTTCAAAGGTCTGTGTATTGTCGAGCGACTTTTGGGTGGACTAATCCTGGGAAGACTTTTGTTAATAAGTACCCTGGAGCATTTGTTAAGCACTCAATTAAGGAAACTTGACAGTTTTCAAAGCATCGACTGTCCTCGTGTTATGTGAAATCAATGTTTTAAAAATCGAATTATTCCAAATTAAGTATGCTTAACAAGTGGCCCGGGGGCACTCGTTAACACCGTGGTGCCCCAGAAGGAAGGATACACTGCTTTGGTGTAAAATGGAGGATTACCGCACGCAATATCTGTGCTGTAAATCAGCATATTCTGGGAATTCTGTAGATGGATTCCATCAGTGTTGGGGCTGTCTCCTGGGGAAGATATAGTAACACCAAAAACCTGGACATCTGTGCAAGAGTCGAACTTTAGGTGGGTCTGAGGGCTGTTCTGTATGGTTATACCATCGACTGTTACATCAGTGCTTCCATAGAACCTAAGTGCCTGCATGCCAAGATCACATTGTTTTAGGAGTGTATTTCTGGTCTATGGGATTTTGAGGTTGAAAGACTGGAATTACCGTGGGCTTGGTACTTGGCATTTTACTTAGATTAGTACTTATCTGCAGTCATGATTGAAAAAAATCGATGAGTTTCAAGAACTGTGGTTAGGCTTTTAACTGGAACTATGCATGCTAGTGTGTAAAATATGACCCATAGGAAAAAGTGCATGTGTAATATGCACTGAGTTACCATATCAGTGGAGCTATTTGTTGAATTTTGGGTTGTGGAGGAGACCGAATCCAACTCATCCGTTGGATTAACAGGGGGTGAATCATTCCACCACACAGAGCCTTGTCCATCAATGATGCCCTTTCCCTTAATTTTGATCTTTGTAAGCTTTGTGAATTCAATCCATTGGAGGAGACCTGATCCCCAAGCCTGAGAGCTAGTTGGAGCAATTATCTTGCCATCGAACTGTATAAAAGACAAGTCAACAGAAGTATGGCTATCCGTGGAATCATATCCTAGATTTTCTTCTAACCAAAATTTTCTTCTTGAACCCAATTAATGCCTCACCCAGCATTGGTCCGATGCCAATTGTTGATATCTAATGAAGTTAACTGACAGGAATGGGATATTAAAGTTACCTGAAACACAATGCCCGGTTTGCAATTAGGCCCTGAGAAAGAGATTGGCTTGACCATAAACACGGACCCAGATGGGACCACCAGTGTTGATGCCGCCACTTGACATGCTGCTGCCCAAGCTGCTTCAAATGCCTGTCCGTTTGACTTAGTTTATATTTTTAAAACCAGATAGGCTCTTAAATCACATCCCTGCTTATTATGCTGCAGCACGAGCTGCTTCAAATGCTGTTTCAAGGTTTTCAATATTTGACTGATTGTTGTTTTGAGGTTTACTTCCTGCTTCAAATTGTTTACTGATTGTTGTTGAGGTTTTTAATTATGCTGCTGCCCAAGCTGCTTCAAGTGCCTGTCAGTTTGACTCAATTAGTTTCTATCCTAAAACCCATAAACTCTTAAATTACACCACTGCTTTATCTTTAAGTTTAAGAAAAAAAAGTTGGTCCAATTATTTACTGATTGTTTTTTCGAGGTTGACTTCCTGTGCCCATGAAGCATCTCCTGGCCAAACTATCGGCCTCCTCCATTTCGCTAGGGCTGCCCTGTTGGGCACCACTACAGGTTGTGCGGCACCCATAAAAAATTACAGTTACTACTGATTTCTTTCTGGATAAACTGTGATTACTGACACCGCCTGGTTTGAGTTGTACCATTTGACTTTGTGGAGGGTTGCAGTTCTATGCATATGCATTGCCTGGGTGTTGCTTGGTGGGCTATGTAAGATCATTTAGCACCAGCATACACTAACGATCTAGCAGGCGATGCTGGTCTATAATACTGTCGTTCTCTTGCGATGTTCTCTAGTCAGCTTTCGAGCTGCACCTGCTCGAGAGCAAGGTGGAAAAACAGGTCTGATTTGCTCAAAGAAAATATACAGTAGAAAGCTTTTAAGAATAATAATCACCTTTGTATCATCAGCATGTCCATCACCTTTAGCACCATAGTCCAGCACATTAAAGGTGGTAGTACTCCCTGAACTTCCTGCTAAACTTGTCATAGTCTCTTGAGGAACAGTGTACCCGACTCCCATCACCTTTGGCGAAAGGCGGTGGTGATGTTGACGGTGGTGTCGGTGTCCACCTCGATGACCTTGTCCCTTTTTCAGCGGGTGAGCCTCGCTGTGCCTCCAATGCTTGCCTTCTCTGCCATAGCAAGTCCCCAAACTTGCACTCAAAATGAAAATGGCAATGAGGAGGAGGAAGGCGTCGTCCTTCGGATTTATCTTAGTCATCCTCATGTGTATGGTCAATGAAACAGAGGGAGGAAGGGAGGCAGATGTTTGAAGGAGTATATTAAACTAAGGGTGGCTGATGAAGAGTATGTTGGTCACTTTATTTATAAGCAGGAAGCATAGCTGAGTATGAAGAACTCGGATTCGTTACGCTGTGCAACCATGTGCCCCACAGTTTAGCAAGCGTATATGGAGCGAACCTTTCGCTTTCTGTGTTTTTCCTGACTCTTTTGGCTTGTGACTTTTTGAATTCGTTAAACAAATGGAATGTACATTGCCAATACCGTTAAATAGGACAAGTATGGTGGGAATTCTAAACTGGGTTTAGAGCAATGCCCTGCTGTCTGTTAGGACGTAGCTCTCTTTTCTCTATTGGATTGTCATAACCTGAGTGGCTCATGTCGAGATTGCATGCATCTGAATCAGTTGTGATTCTGTCCAGGTTTCTTTAAGTTGGCCTCGGCATGTGATGCCGGTGATTCTGCGCCCAACGTTTTTTCAGGACATTGACTCTTTTTTTAATGATGTGTGTTATGCGATATGTTCTTGATTAAGAATGCTTAATATGTATCTTTGAGGTGTTCGTGGCCTTGTCTAGATTTAAGAGATAGAGCTTGGTGGAGAAAGAAGTGGTGGGAATGGGATTGGATTTCCATGATGATCCGTCTGTCGAATGCACATGCAATTAGGCTCTTCTTTTCTTTCCCCAACCTATTTGTCTCTACCGTTAACAATGAACTCGTGACCGTCTGTTTTTGTCATACATAAAATCACATGTTGTAGACCCACCATTCGGCTTCGCATGATGTCACTGAAGGAGACAGATGAATTAAGCAATCGGGTGAAGATTGAACTTATTACCTCTTCCGTAAGACCGGCCGCAGAGCAAGTCAATAGTTAAAAAAAGCGCTTCAATTTCATTTACCGCGGAATTCCATATAAATCTTACACAAATGCATGGTTGGTGTGGTTCGTTCCTTACGTTTTACGTCGTTTCGCCGCTCCCGACCGCGAGTCATTGTTTTGTGTGACTAGGTAAGAAGGGTCAACATGCATGACGATCGGTCTGTTGACCTACGATCATAAATAATTCAATACGGCCTTGCTGTTATGTTAGTTCGAGATACCGAATGAGAAAAATCGCTACTTTTTAAGACGTTTTCGATCATGTTAACAAGCGATATGAAACAATCGGCATGTTCTAAATCATTAGAACTGCACTCGCATCGGAATTTGACACTAGCCCGAATAAAATGAATCCTCGTTGATGAGGCAAATGGGTGATTCCGATTCCGAGGATCATGTAGAGCCATGGCTCCGCCCTATTCAATACTGAGATGAGATGTACATCTAGGTTCTTCTTAACCAGGATGCCATGAGAACATGACAAACCCACGTGATCCATAGTTAACAATTAAGTATCAATCAATGAATGCAATTAGCCATTAGTTTACCAACACTTGGCGAAGTCTCGTGTAATCCGAGCTAGCTTGCCACATCAAACGGATGATAATATTCATGAACATACGCCTCGGTAAAATTCAATCGATGCGAAAATGACATTGACAAAGATCATCTGAACATGATACGAAGCGGCGCTCCAATCGGATGCGTGATACCGTTTCTGTCGTCGAGCGGAATCTGATCAATAAAAGCATGACACGAGACATCGAAATTTCCAAGAGGTGATATCATCTGAATCTTACCCACATGATAGGTCCGAGTCGCCGTCAACTCTTGTCGTGTTGCGGAGGTATAAATTAGGTAACAAACCAAGCTATATAACACGAAAAAGATTGAATTATTGTAGATGGTTACGGAAATAAGGCCGCCAAAAGCGGGAAGGGACGAGGCAAAATCTTCCAGATTTGTGTGCTGAGGTAGATTACAAAGATGAAGAGATGCTTCATTTGGACTAAACGGGTTAGCTAAGTTGTCCTACTTGCCAATGACGCTTCTGTTGGTGAATGTTCTCCGGCCACACGGCTGAACAAACGAATGTCAAACCGTTAAAACAGTTATAATAGAATAATATAACGATGACTCACTTTGATTGGCACCAAAAATTGGAGAAATCTTTTAGGCGCTCCTAGAAATCAAGTACCCTTTTATTCAACTAATCACGAGAACTTTAAGTATTATTTAATTGTCTTTTTTTTTTTGCCTCGGAAAAAAAACTTCGAACGGGATTGAGATCTCCTCAGGGCGGAATGTTAGGCTTAATGCGCCAACGAAGCACCAATTGCCCACCGGCGAGCCCGGTGCCGTAGCCCTAGCCCCACTGGATGCGAATGGGGAAACCCAGAACCCGCGATACTGCTAAGCTTAGTCCCGCCCTTCATGCACTCATCGAGGTTGCCTAAGATCGATGGTAGACTGGGGAATCGAATCCGAAAACTCTTCGGCTTGCAAGCCAAGTCTTGGACTTTCTCGACCAGTTCACCCCCGTGAGAGGAATCGTGAAAAAACACGAACCCTAAATTTTCCCCTACTTCGACATACTATTATCGAATCACGGGATTCGTATTCTCAAACCATGTTATGGTAAACTCAGACGTCGCAATATTGAACACCAACGTTGTTGTAAGTTATGTCCAGAAAACGACTCGAGCACGAGACTTTTGCCTGGGTGCGAGTCTAGATACGCCGCACTTGGAGGATGATCAGGTCATGCTCGTGCACGCACGGATCAACCTAGACTTGCCATTCTATTTTCCTGTTAAGCCCGTGAAACTTTGACATCCCCACATCACTTCACTACCGTCTTGGCTGCGTCCTCTTTCATTTTCCGACGTATTTTAAGCTCGTCTCCGATCAAATGGACGACATAATTTATTGTTGTGTTAACGAGGCCGTGCGCGAGAATGAATAACGTCTGTTGACACCAAAAATCGGCTCGAGCTTCAGATGGTTGTAAAGCCCGTAGGAACGATGCGCTGTTGAAAGGCCCACGAGAAATATGCATTGGTGGCCGAAAGCATGGCAAACCGATGCTCGACTGAGCAAGATGTCGCTGACACCGTGAGATTGGTACGTCACACTAGGGGTGTGCATGGTCCGGGCCGGTCTGGTCCCGATATGGAACCGGGGACCTGACCGACCGCTAACACTAGTTCTTCAAAAAATTTTAAGAGTAAGACAGACATGGTAAATGCCTTTGACTACCGAAACCTTATGTCTATTGAAGAGTTTGAGTATTCTGATGAAGATGAATACGAGTTATCTTCAGAAGAAGAAATATAGACTCTTTGACGATCTAAATAAAGTCAATCTTGAAGTGATCAGACTCTCCAACGCTTAGAAAGTCGACCGAAGTTTGGACAACGAAACAGAGGTTTTGATCATGTCAGAGGCCTTACGGATCAAGAGATCCTTATATATATATATATATATATTGCGGTTCGGTCCGTGCTGTCCGATCCGACCCCATCCACCATGGAATCGGGGATCGGACCGTCCCCCTCAAGGACCGGACCAACCCGCCCAGTCCGGGCCGGTCCGGTCCAGTTTGCACACCCTTACGTCACACCGATATGTGAACGGAACAGATAAGTCAGCACTTTAAGATAAGAAGAGTAGTTAACAAAGCCAATTTGAAAATTTAGGGATAGGACGAACGGAAGTAACTGCAGGTCCGCTGTTGACGGTTATATTGTGTATTAGGCTATATATAATTAGAGACGACTTTTTGTACCGAACCTTCAATCATCCAAAAATCAATAACACTTATCTTTTGCTCTGCAATTTATCTCACTTGCCTTCACCCTTTTATCACATTTACCTTTATCACACAATTTATCTTTCAGTCATTTACTTTACTTCCTGCCGGGAAAAGTGTCAAAAAAGCCCTAAACCTATTGTATTAGTGCCAATTCAGTCCTAAACCTTTTGCATTGGTGCCAATTCAGTTTTAAACCTTTTGCATTGAGTCAATCCGGCTAATTTTGGCTGAAAATTCACTGACGTGGACGTTGGTTGTCCTGCGTGGCACGACTGGCGCTGACATGAACTTTTTTTAATATTATTTTAGTATTTTTAAATATTTTAATAATTTTTTTAATGATTGAGAGAAAAGAAAAAGAAGAAAAAACAAAAAAAGTATTTAATAATATTTAAAAAAATGTCCACGTTTGTGCCAGCCGTGCCACATAGGACAACCGACGTCCACGTCAGTGAATTTCCAGCCAAAATTAGTCGGATTGACTCAATTGACACAAATACAAAAGGTTTAGGACTGAATTGACACCAAAACAAAAGGTTTATGACTAAATTAGCACCAATAAAAGGTTTAGGACTGAATTGACACAAATACAAAAGGTTTAGGACTGAATTGGCACAATAAAAGGTTTAGGACTGAATTGGCATAAATGCAAAAGGTTTAGGATTGAATTGGCACAAATGCAATAGGTTTATGACTTTTTTTTTTGGCACTTTTCCCCTTCCTGTCCGGAATCGCCACAAGAACCCGCCAATCATCAAATCTGAAGGCTCTATGCATTCGGTGAAAGATCTTTCGTCGCGGACATTTCCGACGAAACATCTTTTTGAAACATCTAGTACGATTCTATGGCGAGATACTCTTCAGTATCCCTACCTTGATTTCGTTTCACCCGAAAGAAGAGAAAAGGAAATCCCTGTTCTAAGGCGTTCCCACGTTCGCGATCCAGAGATAATATATAAAAAGGCATCAACTTATACCTAACTTTTAGGACGTGGTTCGCCGGAGATCCGGTCACAAGAACACACTATCCGATCTTCTACATTACGTGACAACTCTGTCATTGACTCGCAGAATTCACAACGCCCCACCATCGAGAAAGAAGGGCTCGCAATGAATGACGATGAATCAGCTTGCTGAATTGCTTGTCGTGCTTGGGTTTCTAAGTTAAGCAGGGTCTTTCTCACTTCTTCTTCTTTCTTGTAGAACTCAAAGAACAAATCGATCTTAAGAAACGGCGTGGCGAACAACTGTTTTGACTTGTACACGCATCACATAGTCAAACAGTGGAAATTGAAAACATGAAGGACCAAATCTCCTTCAATGAATCAGGAGAGCCAGGTCAAACGTTCAAGTCCAGGATAGCCCAGCTGCCAATTAGGTTGGACTTTGGAAAAAGTACCAAAAAAGTCATAAATCTATTGCACTGATACCAATTCAGTCATAAACCTTTTAATTCGACCAATTTAGTCCTAAACATTTTTGCATTGTTAACAGTTGAGTTCATTCGGGTAATTTTTGTCGGAAATTGCTGACTTGAATGCCGGCCGTCCGTCATAGAAGATCTTGACGTGGACATTTTCTAATAATGTTTTACTAACTTTTTGAATTTTATATTTTATATTTTATATTCTTTTCTTTTCTTTTCTATTCTTAATGCTATTTTTGGTTGAGTGCCGGCAAGGGCTGCATGCCCTTGCCTGACCCTAGGGGTGAGCGTTCCAGGTTCCACTTGGACCTTGAACCTACCAATCGGAGCCGATTTTTTATTTTTTGAACCTGAAGCCTACCCTGCATATCGTGGAACCTGAAATCTACCTTGTCACAGATTCCAGGGTATGCCCAGATTCCCCATATACTCATAATTGAACGATTCCAGTGAATTATCACCTCTAATGACCACTATTTGCAGTTTTAATTCACTGACCATAACTAATAGTTAGACACGCGAAGAATATAAAAGATTAACAAAGTAAAAGTCTCAGTCGTGGATATCGCCGGAAACGGAAGCTCAAACTAATGGTTTCAAATTACACATTCATTATCGGACACCATGGAATATCGCAGGATCGCGCGAACACATAGAATATGAAAAACACAGAGTTATTCTAGGTTCCATCTCCTTGAACCTAGAACTTACACATCGTAATCAGCTCCCCAATTTTTGAAATAAGGAAAAGCTACCTTGCATGCCTTGGAACCTTGAACCTACCCTATTTCCATCGATTTGGTTCTCGGTTCTACCATGAATTCATGTTCACCCCTACCTGGCCTAGATTTGGTGAGGGCGTGATGGCCCTCACCGGGTCTAGGTGAGGAGTCGCGTGGGGGCCACGACGCTCTCGCACTAGGCCTGCGAGGATTAGGCAGTGGTCCTTGTTGGCCCACAAAAAAAGTAAAGTACATAAAAAAAAAATGTCAACGTTAGTGTGGTCGTGCCACGTAAGACGGCCGACGCTCCCGTAAAAAAATTAGGCCAAACTTGGCTGAATGCACTCATTTGGTACCAATACAAAAATGTTTAGGACTAAATTGGTACAAATACAATAAGTTCATAACTTTTTTGATACATTTCCCGTTGAACTTTCATTCTATCACCGGAGACGGGCACGGTGCACCCGAATTCTGCGGTGTCCGTCCCGAACGGGGCAACATTTCCATTTGAAATCAGCATTTTTGGTGGGGCGCAGGACGGTTGGATTATGATTCTACGATAGTTGTAGAACATGAAAGAGGTCTAAAGTAGAGTGATTCATAATTATTGTGAAAATTTTAACTATTTTATATTTTTTAATATCAATTTTTAATATCGGGAATTCTATCCTGGCCCCAGCTATCTCTGAAATTGTCAATTCCATAGGCTCCTTGAATGCACTAGTTAGGCACAAATTTTCCCATTCACTATCAAGTTATCAACACAACACCTCCTCGATGGCATTTACATTAATCAATTAGGTGTTCACTACTCTTCGAATAATTTCGATTGTCCTCTCTGTTTCTCGGACCGGACCGGGTGCCGTAAATGCGAGATTTATTCCCTTCGAAATAGGAATCGCATCTTCGAAAAACCTTAAAATTTTCCTACCGTTTCCTAGCTAAGAAGAAGACGGAACACGACCTCGCTTTCCCTAAAAGATTTTATTCGGGGACGGGCTAATTTTACCTTTTCTGTAATTATGGTCCTCGACCGACTAATTACTTAAACTGACTGAAAAGATGTACAGGATCACTAGACCCTAACTTCGTCTGGTTTAGGAAAAGTCGAACTGTTGTTGCTCATTGCCTGCTCAATTTAAGTAGTGCATTTTATGCTTGGGTTTGAATCCTAACTGCCACTGCCAACCTTGTTTCTATTTTTGGGTATTTGGAGGATCCTCTAATTAATTTTAAGCCCGGTCCACATTTGAGTAAGGCACTTTCGGGTCAAATTGTGATAGGGCCCAACGAGAGCAAGTTTATCTTAAGCCCGTTTTTAGATTTCTTAGATTAAAGCCCAAAGTTATCGTACAATTAAAGGTTAATGTCACGAGAAACCCAAACCGGTACACCCGTGATAAATATATCACAAACTAATTTTTCGACCATAAAAAACCCCAAACTGGTATACCTGTGACGAATTTATCCAAAATTGATTTTTTTGACCACCAAAAATCCAAACCGGTACACCTATGACAAACTTGCACTCCGTTAGTTTCCATAAATTTGGATTAATTCCATGAAAAATCCTAAACTTG
This sequence comes from Lenwebbia sp. NSW1173648, assembly GCA_029784005.1. Classification (NCBI taxonomy): domain Eukaryota; kingdom Viridiplantae; phylum Streptophyta; class Magnoliopsida; order Myrtales; family Myrtaceae; genus Lenwebbia; species Lenwebbia sp. NSW1173648. Next base: position 24,811,409 of record JARCGZ010000006.1, read on the forward strand.
TACACATGTGACAAATGGAGGGTAAAAATCTCAAATTGGTACGCCTGTCAATTGTCATGTGTCATTTAACTCAGTAATTTGACGATAAAATTTAACGGGGGGTAAAATTGTTACAAATGTACAAGTTTGGTGTTTTTTTATAGCTGTCAAAAAAACCAGTTTGAGGTAAATTTGTCACAGGTGTACCAGCATAAAATTTTTTGTGATAAAAAAATTAGTTTGGAGTAAATTTGTCATAGATGTGACAGTTGGGGATTTTTTTTTTGTCATAAAATTAATTCGGGATAAATTTGTCACAAGTCTACCAGTTTAGGGTTTTTCGTGATATTCGCCCTACCATTAAACACATCTTTGTTTATTTCTGTGGCACATGCGAAGATTTGCTGAGTTATTTAGCACGTGCCTAATACAAGGTACTATTGCGTGTAACGTATGCTTAGCGGTTCTGAAACCGTCAATGATGGATGAGCCCGCCCATCCATTTACAACTCCTTAGCAATGTTACTTGAATGGTAACTCTTTCCGTACTTTAGATACTCTGCATAGTGTCTAATTAGGTATTCCTTTAGTTGTTTCAGTACCAACGAGATTAACAAACAGTACTAGTCGCACTTTACTTTGTATGGACGTACATCCATCTGGTTTATTTTGTTTTTGCTCGAGCCGAATGATCGAGAATTATCATGTCTGGTTGCTTCAAACGATAGATCTATAAGAATTCACCTATCCCAATGACGTCAGCATAGAACTTTGCTCCATCAACGACATTCCTAAAATAACATTGTTCTTATTCTGTTTTTTTTTTTTAAGGTAATGCTGCGTGGAAGTTGAATCGTGAGAAAAAGAATCAACTCACGGAAAGTTTAAAAGTGTGCTACCTCCATCCTAGCATTCACATATTATGATTTAAAAAGAACAGGTATCATGTTTCCGGAGCATTGACAATCACAATCTCCACTTCCTATGAAATGCCTAGGTTTTTGCTTCTTTTTTTTCTTAATTTTTGAATATAACTGGTTCGGGTCAATTTTTTTTTTACGTCTCGTTCGGTCTACTTCCTCAAACGATCTTAAGACTCATGCAAATGAATAGATCACGTTAATGAAGGTCGAGTCTTTTCAATAGCTATAACCTCCTTTTTTAGATTGGCTTTTCGATGTCTTAGATTAAAAAATCCATCGAGCTCCCATTCTCGATGGCCGTGCCGTTCCGATACTCACGCAGTCAACTTAAGATGCTCATTTCATCAAGCCAGCTTCGCCGGAGGCAAATGAAATCCGCCGTCGGAGTTCATGCCGCCGGTCCGAAAAGCCACCGGTGTGTTGTGATCCCCCAACTCCCCCATTGTTGAATTCTAGAAAGATCTCTTTCCGGGGGCACTATAAGGAGAAGCAAACCCTCCGTTTTGGACCACGGGAGATGAGGTTCGAACCATGGTTAACTTAGACCTAACCAGGGTTTGTCCACGGTCTTCATTCGCTCCGCGTCCGCCGTCCAGCTGTTATAAATATCAAACCTTCCTCTGCATACGCCCTTCTCTCTCTCCCCCATTTTTATTCTCTCTCCCCCCATTTTTATTCTCTCTTTATTCTCTCTCCCCCCATTTTTATTCTCTCTCCACTTCTCTCTCTCTCTGCGCTTCTCGTCCATAGGAAGCGTAGGGTGTCCGATTGGCCAGGGGGGCTCTGCAGAGAGAGGAGAGAGACGGTACAACTCGCGTATAACTACATCGCATCTCTCTCTCTCTCTCTCTCGATCTCGATCTCGACCTCCGAGTATTCGTACGCCGTCGTGAGGTGCTTTTCTTTCCCCTCTCTCGATTGTTTTCGTCTTTCTTTGGGTTTTCTTCATTCACCATTGGGTTGTCTAGGAATTTCTCCGGTCAGTACTGGGTTTCGATTTTTCTGTTCTAGCTCTCGCGGGGAGTATCTGGGGTGATTGGCTTTTGGATCTGGGGTTTTTCGGAGCAGTCGCCTTTTTTTTTTTGTTCTTTTTGCAGCTGCAATTGTCGTTGTGATGGGTTTGCCTTGCTTAGCGATGACCGATTCGGTGGCGTTAACACGTCTGTGGTTGATGCACAGCGATTGTGAAGCTTGAGCACATTATGATTGTTTTTTTCCCATTCAACCGCTTGTATGCGCACACTAATGGTCTAATCCTTTGTGAGATACGTGCATGTTGGATACACCGCTCGTTTCTTTATATTTTCTGTTCTTCTCTGGCTTTTCTGCTGCTTGATCTGCTTTATTTTTCTGGGTATGGGCGCGATTTGTTGTACGAACATCGTGCATATGCTGAACGCATGCGATTTTAGCTGTGAAGTTCAAAGATCACTTACTCATCGTGCCATGTCCATGTAGAACAATCTGGTAGTCTGTATTGAGATGGCTGCAACTGCAACCATGTCGTCGTCTGGTCCTCGCTATGCTCCGGAAGATCCCACTCTTCCCAAGCCCTGGAGAGGGCTTGTTGATGGTAAAACGGGTTATCTCTACTTTTGGAATCCGGAGACTAACGTTACTCAGTATGAGAGGCCCACGGGCACATTGGCTTCGGCTCATATCAGCTCTTCTGTTCAAGTTCGACAGCCATCGCCTGGTCAGCAGCGAGGTTATAATCCTGATAAGGAAGATGATAGATATGGCCGAGGAAACAATGGTGGGTCAAGGGGCATTCAGGTAAATATTTCTTTTATGCTTGCTAATTTGTCTGCTGCTACTCGAAAAGCCTAATGACCACTCATGCTTGAAACTATGCATACACTGTTTTCTTGGCATGCCAATCAGTAACTTCCCCTGCCTTTTGATTCGCTGATTACATTATGTGGATATAATAATTTGAACTAGTTTGTCTAATTCTGGGTGATAATACTTTACTCTGTTGCTGCTATATAGAATGGTTGCCAAAATCTGCACTTTATAAAAAATTTGGTAAGCCATTCTGGAAATTTTTGTAATATGGGCAATATTTTGATTGGGCTTGCATTTAACCATTGTCCTGCACTGCTCCCAAGAAGTAAGTTGGTTGGGAATGAGTTGCTGTAGGTTTTTCTCTGGTAATTTTATCGTCTGATTGCGGCGTCAATTTCAGTTTGACATCTCTTTTGCACAATGATTTGGAATCGCTGGCTGATACTTATCAAATGAAATGTTCATCAGAGTGCAGTTGGTGGGACAGTTAGTTTGCAAAATGCTCCAAAGGGGACAGTTGGTCTTGGGCATGTAGCACTTTCTGTGAAAGAACAGGGTCCTTTAAGCACCGGAAGTAGTTTATCGGCTGATGCTTATCGGCGTCATCATGAAATCACTGTTTCTGTGAGTACTTTGAACTGTGTCTGAACCACACTCATAATCTTTCTTCCAGTGTGCTTGGTAAATTTCTCGTGTCTGGTGTCTGCTCCTTTAATTGTAATTTGCTTGACCCTCTTTTAAGCCAAATATAGTTGCTCTTTATAGTCACGATATTAATGGTTCTATTACTAATTGGTTTTGTAACGTCATTAGGGAGCTGACGTGCCTCTACCATTGATATCATTTGAAGCTACAGGATTCCCTTCAGAGATTCTCAGGGAAGTAAGTAGATCTCATTTATGCTCATTTTTCTTTGTTCTTTTATTAGTGCGATAATTTTGCCGATTTTAGCGATTTTGTGTGGAGATCATGGATGTGTTGGGAACGTTCTAAACCTAGATTATCGGGTTGTCTAACTGGTGGAGTCAAAACGTTTAGTGTCAGACTCACGTTAATTCTTCTGCCGTCTCTACTCTTGTCTCAGGTGCGATATTTGCTCCTGGAAGGAGCTAATGTCGTACGCTATGCTGTCCTCTTTTGGGGGCTGGCATTTATTTGGGGCACCTTTAGACGATGGATCAATTATTTGGAAGGGCTTTCCAAGTCACTCATGTTCGTGGCTGGGACTGCCGATGGTGATTATTCGGTCTGCTACTTGGTCCAAACAGAAGAAGTGGTCTCCTCCTGTTCCAGCTTGCATCAGCAAGCACTGGTGGCCACATGCAGGGGATGATGCTTCTTCTGGCTTTAGCCAAAATTCTGTTTGGTCCAGAAAGGAAATCACAAAGAAATACTGAAAGCAGTGCCTGTGCTTATGGGGCTGCTGGGTTTTGCCTTTTTCCAGGTACACAGTGCTGGGTTTTCTGCTCCAACCCCAATTCAGGCACAGTCATGGCCTATTGCACTCCAAAGTCGAGATATCGTGGCCATTGCTAAAACTGGTTCCGGGAAGACATTGGGATATCTGATACCAGGCTTCATCCATATCAAGCGGTGCCGTAATAATCCTCGTATGGGTCCAACTGTGCTGGTACTGTCACCCACGAGGGAGTTGGCGACGCAGATACAAGACGAAGCTGTCAAGTTTGCTAAATCATCAAAAATTTCCTGTGTGGTGCGTCACATTTCCATCTAACTTTTCATTCTGCCTTTATCATCGCATCCAGTGTTTATGATGACATCATATTATTGGGACTACAAATCAATATGTATGTTACTGAAATCAGAGCTTGTTTACTGATTTTCTTTGTAACCATGTCAGTGGCTTTCCTTATTCAGTCCATCTTTTGAGGCATTGTTGCCACAGGAGAATCCGCGCGTCATGATTTTCACGCATGAAGTTACTACTTTGAGGACGGAACTTTTAGTAGACTGTGTTACCAGTGTCTTTGAGATGGTTCTTGTAACTGGATGTTTGTAGACTGCGTTCCCCGGTGTCCGTGCATAATCAGTGCCATATGTATCTTAATTTGGGTGAAAATTGCACTGTTGTTTGCGGTAACTTCCTTTTCATGTTAGTTTATGTAGTGATTGAGTTCAAGATTAACTTAAAGTTATCCGTCAAAATGAGTATATGTAATATACACTCCCCGGTGTCCGTGCATAATCAGTGCCATATGTATCTTAATTTGGGTGAAAATTGCACTGTTATTTGCGGTAACTTCCTTTTCATGTTAGTTTATGTAGTGATTGAGTTCAAGATTAACTTAAAGTTATCTGTCAAAATGAGTATATGAAATATACACTCATATATTTGTAGATTTGAATGTAGTTGCTTATTGATACATTTCCTTTGGGTGCTCCAGTGTCTCTACGGAGGAGCACCAAAGGGTCCCCAGTTGCGGGATATAGACAGAGGAGCTGACATCGTGGTTGCCACTCCTGGACGTTTGAATGATATCCTTGAGACGAAGAGAATCAGCCTCAGTCAAGTTTCTTACCTTGTGCTGGACGAGGCAGATCGCATGCTGGACATGGGTTTCGAACCTCAGATAAGAAAGATTGTGAGGGAGGTGCCTGCGCGCCGCCAGACTCTCATGTATACTGCTACGTGGCCAAAGGAGGTTCGTAAAATTGCAGCAGATCTGCTGGTTAATCCTGTGCAGGTTAATATTGGAAATGTGGATGAGCTTGTTGCAAACAAGTCTATCACACAGGTTAGTATTATCCTCCTTCCGTAACTTGTACTTACATGTTTGAAATGGTTCTTTCTTGGTGGTAGCAGTTGGTCTATTTACGAAAACCATTTTCGTCAAGATGAAGTTTAAATACACATTACTTATTATTTGTTATTAATTTGACATGCAGCATGTGGAACTCCTCGCTCCCATGGAGAAGCACAGACGATTGGAGCAGATACTTCGCTCTCAAGAGCCAGGGTCAAAAATACTTATCTTCTGTTCTACTAAAAAAATGTGTGATCAGCTTGCCCGTAACCTCAGCCGCCAGTTTGGAGCTGCTGCAATACATGGAGACAAGTCTCAGAGCGAGAGGGATTTTGTGCTGAATCAGTTTCGGACTGGAAAATCTCCAGTTTTGGTAGCAACTGATGTAGCAGCCCGAGGATTGGATATCAAAGATATAAGGTATTTGAAAAGCTACTTTTAATTGCTTGATGTAAGCCACATTAAGAATAAAGTTTTGTGATACTTGGCAAATTGGAAGCTGTCTGACTAGAGATGATTGGGAGAATCTGTGTGTATTTAGGTGGTCTTTTCCCTTTGGGAATGTGCTTTGCTGTCTTTCTGTCATTTTTTGAACATGGCTGTCTGGATTTTTTTATTTATTTGACCAATGATACATTCTATCGCACGCTTCTGGACCTCTTATATTATGAACTTTTGCGGTTAAAATAACCAGTATCTTTTGCAGGGTGGTTATCAATTATGACTTCCCTACTGGTGTGGAGGATTATGTTCATCGGATTGGAAGAACTGGAAGGGCAGGAGCTAGTGGATTAGCGCATACATTTTTTGGTGACCAGGATGCGAAATACGCAGCAGAGCTCATCAAAGTTCTCGAGGGGGCAAACCAGCGAGTCCCACCAGAAATTCGTAATATGGCTTCTCGTGGTGGTGGAATGGGAAGGTTTAGACGCTGGGGCTCTGATTCTGGTGGTAGAGATGGAGGCCGAGGTGGACGTGGTGATTCTGGTTATGGTGGAAGAGATGGTGGAAGGGTAGGTTGGTCATTTTCTGCTTCTGCTTCCAGCAAGCCAGACAAGGGTGGCGGTCGTGGCTACGGTTCTGAGTCACGTGATAGGTAATGTTGGCAGAAACTTGGTTTGTCTGTTTGTTTTTTTAATTTGATAAACAGCATTTGGAAGATCGTGATGGTTGAGAGGTCTTCTCCTATATTGAAACAGGTTTGGTAGTGGCCATGATGGATATGAGAGAGCTAGAAGTCGGAGTCCCAAGGGATCGGCTGGCTGGGTTGATCGTGCTAGTAACTGGAGTCGTGACCGCAGCCGTAGCCCTGATAGGTCTGAGCATAACAGGGCTCGTTCCCCAGTTCGCAGCTTCCACCAAGCAATGATGGAGAAAAGCCAATCTCATCGCCCAGGTGCATCTTCCTTCCACAGTGAGAAAACAAGAGAGAGTTCGCAGAGTCCGCGATGTGCAAGGTCTCCTTCGCCCCGTGGGAAGGATAACGAGAGAGGGAATTTTGGGTGGTCGCATGGTGATGCTCCATCGAAATGGGATGGAGGATATGGTGGTGGGTCCCGCTCTTCTTACCTCGGGGAAGAAGAGGAAGGCATGATTCCTGCCGACGGAGGCAGATAAGTGGGTGCAGGTGAAGATCCCCTCATTCTTTCTGAGGTCGGGCCAGTCCTTTGTTTGCCCCTTCTTTTTTTGTTTGTTTGGCAAGTCATGGAACTGGAAATAGGGGAAGCTGTAAAGAGAAACTTGGTTTCCCTTAGAATTACAGGATCTCAGATGCTTGACCCTTGATCTCCTAGAACTGGTTTTCTTTGCGAAGCTTTTGCTACATCTTCGTCTGCAGTGGACGGAACGAATTTTTGTGAATGCGGTATTGAAGTTATCTGCAGGGGGAATTCTCGTGTAAAATGCTCAACTAGATTTATGGCAAACGATGAAAGTACTTCTCTAGAAATTGTACCAGATGCGATGTTCATTTTGAAGTGGTTTTGGAACTGCTGTGGCTTCGAGCTGAGGGTGTCCATTCGATAATTAGGTGGGGGTGTTAAAATATTCGTGATTGCCGTTTGCGTTCCGTTTTGTATGAGACCGAAGACACTCTAGTTCTCAGTGCTGTTGAAACTAGATGTTGCATACGACATTGAATTTTATCTTTATCGATGGTTTTGGCTGATGTTCAGTTTGATGGCTGCCTATTTGGGTAAGAGATGTGAATCACCATCTCTGTCACGGTGATAAATGTGGATGTTGAGAGTGTTGTTGTAACGGTTGAGACTGTTTTTAGGGGAAGGGATCCTCTGTCGTCTCCATTGCGGTCTTTATCCGGTGCTACATTCATCCCAACCATCAATCCTTAATAGAGATACCATGGAGGCACCGAGCAGGTTAGAGGGTCTTTCTCTGGTTTTCAATCTATGGCTTATGATAACTAAAGCTGCCTTGAGACAGTTATCTTGTCCGCGGCCTTTTTGATTGAGCAAACCTGGTGGCCCTAGCTGATCTATAAGAAAATAAAGCATTGGGAGTCCTCCATGTTTTTTCCTTTTCCGTCTGAATTGATTTGGCTTGGCTGAGTATCCACATGATTTCTGAACCGGAACGTTTAGTCTATTGCGAAAATATTTAGCGCTTTGGGGTTAGCTATGATGTCATGGCCCCAAGCTGTGCTCCTTATTTTTTTCAACATGAAATGCAAAAGGACATAAATTCTGTTGAAAAGTTCATCCCGATTTTACCCCTCTCTCAAGCGCCAAACATGCCAAGGCACTTCGCACGAGTTTCATCGTTGCGGTTGCGGTGCAGTAAGTTTTTTGGCCGTTGAAACTCGAAAGAATCATGTCGAACTTCTTTACAGTATTGCAACTCGGATCATACGGCCAACGGAACTTTTCTTTTGTTTTTTGGTCACATTGGCGTTGTTCTTGAGTCAAAGCAAGCCTTTGTTATTTTTTAAACCGTTCTTAGCTGAATTTATCTCCAAAAAAGAACATTTGGTCATATATAAAGTTATATAGACAGCCCATAAAATTAAGTCTTAATGTGCAATGTAGTGTTTGAACTATTTTTCGATGTTCAATGTATTTCCTTTGTTGGATCAAACATAGGACGGGATGTTATCCCATGTATCTATAAAAAAGTTAAACATTAATGACACATTAGCTTTTGAAGAGGTCACTAATTTCAGAAAGAAATCCAACATTCAATCCTCCTCTATGGTTCTTTTCATATTACAAAATTTATGTACTTCCCTCAATGCTAATCCGTCCTCATCACTTTCCCGTTTTGTCAAACCTATCCATAACCATCCACTTTCTCATTTAGGCTCCGTTTTGTTTAGCGAAAAAAAAAAAATTTTAAAATTTTTTTCCTAAAAATGATCACTTATATCGCTCATAGAAATGAATGAATGAATTTTTTTATTCATCATCCACGAAAATATTTAAAGATAAATTATTTCCGAGAATGAAAATATTTTTATTGGCTAATTATTTCAAGCGATACATTGCTCATAAGAATTTTTATTTTTTTTTCGAATTATTCATTTTCTACGAAACAGACAAGAGCCTTAAAAAAAAACTCTCGATCCTCCTCTTTGTTCTCTATGATAAAAACTTCTTGGACAATAGACGTTTCTTTTAGAAATCAACGATCAGACAATGCAACTAAGATCGTTTCTTTTTGTCCTGGTCCATTAGTCTACCTTTGAAATGAACTTGATTAAGTCATAACAGCTTTACGTTTCAAAAGTTATCTTTTATCTTCACTTTAACATATATAAAAGTTACATAAAAATATTGGAGACGACATCACGTTTATCAATTAATTTGTTTAAATTGCTCCAAATTCTTAATAGTAAGTTCTCATCATAACTCTTTAATTGAAATAGTATGTTAATATCAAGTTTATCTGTAAATTGAAATGTGTTGTGCATCCTATCATCTGTGCTTTTCTCGATCCTCAGCTCCCAATTGGTCTTCGAGGGTATAAACCAGTCAAATTGCTCTTGAGCTATTGGATCTCGCCTTGCACGTCAAGATTCTTTCAAGTTCGAATTAAGTCACGTATTGAATCGACCCGAGCTTGAACTTTGAATGCGCAACTCGAGTTGCTCACAAGACCAATGGAATAGTTGATTTTCAACTGTGGTGCATTTTTAGACTATTTCATGCTAATCTTATTGACAAGTCCAATTAGATTCGACATTGTTGGAAAGTTATTTAAATCCAGCTCAAGTTTTCAAATTCCTACTCTCAATAGAGCTTATTATTAGTGTCGGGTTTTGAATATTTAAATCGAGTAGAGTTGAGTCGAGTCGAGTTGTGAGTACCACGGTGCGTCGACTGAACTTTGTTTCAGTTGCGCCCATGAATCAGAGCGGACAAACCATATAAGAACTTGTGCTTTTTTTGCGAGACCCGTTCCTTGACATAGAATTCAAAAATGGAGGAAATATAAGGTAATCCCCGACCAAATCAGAGTAATTTTGGGCCACTCATTGATTGACATGTGGTGCCACGTCAACGGATGGGTCCCACTAGATAGATCGAAATCCAAGATTAGCCCAGGCCCTAAATCTAATCTGTAGCTCAATCCTGACGGTCGGTTCCACACTATCGCACCTTCTTGCCACCCAACCCCCCCCCCCCCCCCCCCCCCCCCGCCTCTTTTCCCTTATAAAAGCCCCAGTTCACACACACAATTCACTCACGCCGACCCGTCCTCCTCCTCCTCCGTCCGTGGAAACCTCGCCGGAGAGCAGCGACAACAGCGACGGCATAGCGGCGCATGGCCAGGTCGAGTTCAAGAGCCTCTTCCACTATGGTCCGGTCAATCGCCATCGCCATCACGATCCAGTGATGGTGGACCGCCAGATCATGCCTTTGCTTGACTTGATTGACCTTGGATCGCTGAACGACAGGCTCGGTGAGGAGTTCTCTTCGGGTGATGATCGGAGAAAGAGGGAGGTGGTGATAGGTCTGCCGCAACAGCTGCAGAAGCAGACAACGGGGAAGAAGAAGAGACAGAGTGAGGATGGCAAGGTTGACAAGGAACCCTTGGTCTTCAAAGGCCAGTGGACTCTTGAAGAAGACAAGGTTAAGACTTGAAGAACATTCCCCCTTTTTTCTTGCTTCTTCTTCTTCATCTATTATTTTTCGCTTCTGGTTTTGATCGTTTTTCTTTTGATATTTGTGTTTTTAGCTTATTTTCCTCGTTAGGGTTTCTGAGCATTTTTTTTCGGAACTTTGGGGGTGAATCAAGGTTTTTCTTACCTATAGTTTGCTCCTGCTCTAGATTCTACCACCATGATACCTTCAATTATATGAATTTACATTGACCATCAAACTCATTTAGTTTGGCTCTCTTCATTTTCTTAGCAGAACAACTCGTGGAGCATCGAAGAAGACAAGATGCTGATTCAGGCACACAAGCAGATTGGGAACAAATGGGCCGAGATAGCCAAGATATTGCCTGGAAGGACCGAGAATACCATAAAAAACCACTGGAATGCCACCAAGTGCAGGCAATTCTCTGAGCGCAAGTTGCTCCCGCACAACAACTCCAACCTCTTGCAAAACTATATCAGGAGCGTAACCGTTCCATCTCCTCCGAAACAGTCGGCACTGCCTCGTGGTGGCGACCACACCACCGCCGCCACAAGACAGAGAAGCGGTCATTGTCTTTGTCGGCGGCAGCCATTTCCTGTGGCTCAGATGTGCAGCCTGTAACGGTCCACCGGCGCCTGGTTACTTTGGTTTTCCGATGGTTGATGGGAATGGGATTCTTGGGCTTTATCAGGTGAAAGACCATCATTATCATCAGGTGCTAATGGGAGTGAAGAGAGTTTTGATAATCAACGTAAGTTGGACTTGGAGTTGAGCTTGGAGATGAATGGTGATAGCCAGCACCACCATCACCCTCATCACCATAATGACTATTACCGTTGGGAGATTAAGGAGCTGGACTTGCTCGAGATGATCCCTCACCGAAGTGGCTAATTCCGAATTCATAATTACCCTAATAGGTAAATAAAAACCCTTACATAATAGTTGCTTCTCCAAATGTTGTCTTTGTGTTAGTTGTTTGTTTTCCCAGTTTGCTAATCTGAGACTTAATGTAGTGGTTCTAGTAAATGTATGTGAGATAGAGACTTGTTTTGTTTTATTCTCATATAACCATGTGTAAGGGTGTCTAGGACTCTGTCATAATTTATGTGATAGACCCGGGAGAGGTCTAATATGCATATGTATTTAGCCTAGTCATTCTGTGTTTGCCTTGACATCTTCGGTCACGGATTAAGGCTGTTAGAAATTAAACCAACTTCATAAATGTTATCGATTCAATGAAGACGGATGCACGAACTAGTGCACGAACCAAGACTTTTCTTTATTATAGCGTTGTTTTCTAGAGTCATTAATAGGTGAGTCTTTCAAGAGTGTTCGTATTCCGATGTATAGTTAATGCTTTGTACATGTATCGCGACGATTCATGTTTCTAGAGGTAGATCAAGAGTCGTGTATTAAGCCTATAAATAGGCGTGTCTTGTAACCATTTTTGACATGGGTGAATCAAGGTGGCTACAGAATATAGAAAAGCCATCTTCGTCTCCTCTTCCTTCATGAGTGTTTGTTCTTCACGTTCGACATATCCCATCAAAGGCTTCTATTGTTAGGTTATATCCTAAATCGAATCAGAACAATCACACAAATAAATAGAAAAGAACGACACACGAATTTACCCAGGTTCACCCATTCTGGGGTTACGTCCTACAAAAGGATTCCACTAAAATATTTAGGTTTTTCAACCACAACCACAATCACTCGTTACAATGATCTCTCATACGAGTACAATATATAGGACTTATAATGGGCCCAAAACCCTAATCTATCCAAATCTCTTTGATCTCACAACAAACGGGTTAACTTAAAACACAAGCCAAAAACCCGATGTAGGCAATTCTCTAAGCGGAACCCCTGCCCGTTGTCTGGGCAACGGGACCCCCGATATTCCGTGCGTAGGGGTCACATGTTGTCGGTCCATACTTCGGTTTCCCTAAGCTCACGTGGGCGTGTCCCGTGTGAGAAACAAAGGTCCCCGAAATATTCGTCAACTCCAATATCTATCACTATCTCTCGAAATGGGATGGAGGATATGGTGGTTGGTTCCGCTCCTCTTACCTCGGGGAAGAGGAGGAACGCATGATTCCTGCCGACGGAGGCAGATAAGCGGGTGCAGGTGAAGATGCCCTCAAGTCTTTCTGAGGTCGGGGCCCCTTGTTTTTTTTGTTTGTGTAGTAAGTTATGGAACTGGAAATAGGGGAAGCTGTAAAGAGAAACTTGGTTTCCCTTAGAATTACAGGATCTGAGATGCTTGACCACCCATGATATCCTAGAACACGTTGTCTTTGTGAAGCTTTTGTTACATCTTTGTCAGGAGTGGACGGAATGAATTTTTGTGAATTCGGTATCGAAGTTACCTGCAGGGGGGATTCTAATGTAAAATGCTCAGCTGGATTATGGAAAATGAAGTACTTCTCTAGAAGTTTGTCTAGATGCGACGTTCTTTTTCTAGCGGTTTTGCAGTTTGCTACTTTTTGTATGGAACCGAAGACTCGGACTCTAATTCTCAGTGCTGTTAAAACTAGGGATTTGAGAAGCTGACAGTGTAACAGTATAATGGTGCAATCTCAACCGCAAGTGTTATGAATGGCAAAAAATATGTAGCAATCATGACGGGACCCACCTTTGATCTTATGCCTGGAATTTCACCGTTATACTGTCACACTGTCATGCTAGCGGGATCCTTAAGACTATATGTTGTATCCGTTACTGAATTATATTGATGGTTTTGGCTGATGTTCAGTTCAATGGCTGCCGATTGTGTAAGAGATGAGAATCACCATCGCTTGTCACCGTGATAAATGTGGATGTTGAGAGTGTTGTAACGGTCGACACTAATCTTAGGGGAAGGAATCCTCTGCCTCCATTACGGTCCTTTTATTCGGGGCTCTACATTCATCCCGACCATCAATCTTCATTGAGATACAATGGAGGCACCAAGCGGGTTAGAGGTTCTCGACCTTTTGGTTTACCGAACCGGGTGGCCCTAGCTAATGTAGAATAAATGAAAGCATTGCAGATGCGTTTAGTCCGTTACGAAATATTTAGTGCTTTGGGGTTGGCTATGATGTCATGGCCCCAGGCTGTGCTCCTTATTTTTTCAACATGAAGTGCAAAAGGACAGAAACTCTGTTGAAAAGTTCATCCCGATTTTAACCCTCTCTCGAGCGCAAAATATGCGACGGCGCTTCGCACGGTCTAGAAAGTTTTTTGGCCGTTGAATCGAACTTCTTTGCAGTACTGCAAGTCGCATCGTACGGCCAAGGAAACTTTTCCTTTGTTTTTTTGGTCACATTGGCATTGTTCTTGATTCGGAGCAAGCCCTTGCTAGTTTTAAAACATTCTTAGCTGAATTTATCTCCAAAGAAGAACATTTGGTCATATATGAAAGGATATTGGCAGCCCATGAATTTCGATTCCAATGTGCAATGCCATTCTCGAATTTTTAACTTGTTCAATGTAGTATTTGAACAATTCTTAAATGTTCACTGTATTCTTTTTGTTTATCAAACTTAGGAGGGGAAGTCGTCCCATGTGTCTATAAAAGCTAAACATTAACAACAGGTCCCTAATTTCGGAAAGAAATCCAAACGCTCAATCCTCCTCTCCGGTTCTTTTCATATTGCAATGTTTATATACTTCCTCGATGCTAATTAATCCTAAACACTTTCCCGTTTTGTCAAACCTATCCATTAACCATCCACTTTCTCATTTAGGTTTCGTTTTGTTTCTCGAAAAATGAATGATTTTAAAAATATTTTCCTAAAAATGATCATTTGTGAACGGAATTTTTTTTTTATCATACACGAGAATGTTTAGACATAAATAGTTATTGATAAAAAATTATTTTTTGAAGAGGTCCCTAATTTTGGAAAGAAATCCAGTATTCAATCCTCCTCTCCGGTTCTTTCATATTGCAATATTTATATACTTGCTCAATGCTAACAAGTTCTAAACACTTTCTTGTTTTGTCAAACCTATCCAGTAACTATCCACTTTCTAATTTATGCTTCGTTTTGTTTCGCGAAAAATGAATGATTTGAAAAATCATATTCTCCTAAAAATGATCACTTATATCTCGTACAAAATCAATCGATGAAAATTTATTTCATCATCCATGAAATATTTTAGATATACATTATTGTCAATAGAGAAAACATTTTCATAGGGTAATTATTTCAAGCAATACAAACGAATATTTTTCGAAAAATGTTTTTTGAACCATTCATTTTTTGCCAACGAACAGTGCCTTAAACAAAACCCTCAACCCTCTCGTCTGGTCTCTATGATCGAAACTTCTTGCAAAAATGATGTTCCTCTTAGAAATCAATGATCTGACAATGCAACTAAGATTGTGTCTTTTTGTTCCAGGCCATCACTCTCTCTTTGAAACGAACTTGATTAAGTAGTAATATATACGTACAATTACGTAACATATTGGCCACGACCTCATGTTTATTAACTAATTTGCTTAAGTTGCTCCTGATTCTCACTAGTAAGTTCTGATCATAACTCTTCAATCAAAATAATATGATAATATCAAGTTGTCACCTTCGACGAAACCATCGCCAACCACCTCGCTAAGAGAAATGATGTGATACATAGATCCAATTGGTCTAATCACGTTTGAGGGTATAAGACAGTCAAATTGCTCGTGAGCGATTGGATCTCGCCTCGCACATCTCGAGTCTTTTCGAGTTCTAATTATGCCGAGTATTTGAATTGAGCCGAGCTTGAATTTTGAATGCGCAACTCGAGAGGCCGATCAAATAGTTGATTTTCAATTGCAGTTCATTTTTCAGACACTGAGTTCGAGTTTAGTTCCAAATTTCATGCAAATTTTATTGACAAGTCCAGTCAGATTCGACCTTGTTGAAAAGTTATTTAAGTCGAGCTCGAGTTTAGAAAAACCTACTCTCAATAGATTTTAATAGTAACGTCATGTCTGGATATTTGAATCGACCAAAGTTGAGTTGACTTGTCCGTACTCAGGTGCATTGACTGAACTTTGTTTCAATTACACTTATGAGTCAGAGTGCATAAATCATATAATAACTTGCATTTTTTTCGCTATTAAGATTCAAGAATGGGGAAATATTAGGTAGTCCCCCCCCCCCCCCCCACGTCAGCCTATGCCACTCAGTGATCGACACGTGGCGCCACGTCAGCGGATGGGTCCCACTAGATAGTTCGAAATCCAAGTTGGCCCAGGTCCAAAATCCAATCCATGGCTTGATCCTGACCGTCGGTTCCTAGTGCATTTTTGGGAAATCAACGTGGGCACTATCGCACCTTCTTGGCCCCCCCTCTTTTCCGTTATTAAAAAGCCCCAACTCAGACACCCAATTCACTCACTCCCTCCCAAAGCAAAAACCAGCACTCACCCACTCAACCTTTCCTCCACCCCCTCTCCCTGCGCATGGAGCTCAACCTTTCCTCCACCCCCTCCTCCACTTTCCGAGATGATTTACCTTTCCATCCGGGCACTTTCCTGGAAAATTCCCCCCCGAAACCCCGAGGCAGCTTCTCGCTTGACCACGAGACTCCTCCTCCGAGCGTGAATGGCTACTTCTATAATCTCCTCCACAGCCGTAACACCGACATTCTCGACGATGACCACGGCTTCTCAAACGAAGGTTCCTCGTCAAACCCTATCTCTTGGGTGGTCTTGACCCCACAGCTTGTGCCGCCATTTCATCACACCGCAGCTTTCCCCAGAGGGTTCGACCTCTGCGCGCCGCCGCTGCCTCCACTCTTGGAAACCTCGCCGGAGAGCTGCAACAGGAGCGACGGGGTAGCAGCACATGGCCAGGTCGAGTTCAAGAGCCTCTTGGACTACAGTTCGGTCGATCACCATCGTCATCACGATCCGGTGACGGTGGACCACCAGATCATGCCTTTGCTCGACTTGAATGATCCACTGGACGAGAGGCTCGATGAGGAGTTCTCTTCGGGTGGCGTGAACTCAGACGGCCAATGGGGTCATGAGCGGGACCGCGGCGGTCGGAGCAAGAGAGAGGTGGTGATAGGTCTGCCGCAGCAGCTGCAGAAGCAGACAACGGGGAAGAAGAAGAGACAGAGTGAGGATGGCAAGGTTTACAAGGAACCCCTGATCGTCAAAGGCCAGTGGACTCTTGAAGAAGACAGGTTAGGACTTGAAAAGCATTCCCCCTTTTTTCTTGCTTCTTCTTCTTTATCTATATTTTTTTTGCCTTTTGGTTTTGATTGTTTTTCTTTTGATATCTGTGTTTTTACCTTATTTTCCTCGTTAAGGTTTGTGGTTTTTTTTTTTTTTTAATGTTAGGGGTGACATGTGACGAAGAAATTTTTTCATTGTTTGTATATATTTCTCATCTCAATTATGTGCAGGCTCTTGACGATGTTGGTTGAGATGTATGGAATGAAAAAGTGGTCTCAGATTGCTCAGATATTGGAGGGCAGAGTCGGAAAGCAGTGCAGGGAGAGATGGCAAAACCATTTGAGGCCTGATATCAAGGTCTTTTCCCCCTTTTTTTTCTTTTAAGAATTTTTTTTTTTTTGCCCATAATTTGCTCTTTCTCTAGATTCTACCATCAGTATACCTTCCATTATATGAATTTACATTGACCATCATACTCATTTAGTCATGTATTCATAAAAGAATCATAGTCAGATTTGATAAATGAATCACATGCATAGGAAATATATCTAAAGACAGATATATGATATGCATATAGATTAAAGGATATGAGCATTCAACACTCGTTACGATTTTCCATTGTGATTTATCACGAATTCATGCCATAATCACACCATCCATACAGAATATGTGTTTCTTTTATCACCTGTCCACAGGAAAAATGGCTTTATTTCCTTATCTTTATCGACACATGTCGTCCAGTGCGTGGAACTCGTGACTCCATCTCTTTCTTTTGTCGTTATTAAGTTTTTGGTTGACTTACTTCTTAGAGTTTGCCGATACGCTACTTTTCCTGCGTCGTTTAGTCCATATGCGACAACTCACGGGCATGCATGGTGACGAGTGGCCATGCGAATCCGATTTTTCGGAAACCATGCCTTATAAGCAGGGCTGTGAAAAGCTCAAAATATGCTTTCATCCTTATTAAGAACAAAATAAAATGTTAAGTCCATTTGATGAACTCCAAATTCTTTCACTTAACGCAAAGCATACATCTATTAAGTTGCCCAAAAAAATTAGGAATACACCACAATATACATGATAAGATCCACACTTATATTAGAATAAAGTAAATATATTAAGAAAATATATTTACATTAGAAGCTCCACCCTATAAATTTCCCCCATTTTTTCTCTCAAAGACACTTCACCATAACATATATCAAGAAAACATTTTGCACCTGCATGTAAGTACAAATACTTTGTAACCTGTCTGATCAATTGAAACTGAATATCAAATAGTGGTTGATTGTATTAATGAAGTGTAATCAAAGACACTACCAAAAATAAGGACTACGCCAAAAACCCAAACTCACAAAACCCTAGAGTAAGTTTTTCTATCTCTCCTCCTCCTCTTTTCCTTGTCCTTCTACTTCTTCTTCTTCTTCGTTTGGCTCACATCATTTTCTTAGCAGAAGGACACGTGGAGCATCGAAGAAGACGAGATCCTGATTGAGGCACACAAGCAGATTGGGAATAAATGGGCCAAGATAGCTAAGAGATTGCCTGGAAGAACCGAAAATTCCATAAAAAACCATTGGAATGCCACCAAGCGGAGGCAATTCTCTAGGCTCAAGTTGCTCCCGCACAACGACAACTGCAACCTCTTGCAAAACTACATCAGGAGTGTCACCACTCCATCTCCTCCGAAACGGTCAGCATTAGCTTGTGGTCGCGATCACAAGACCGAGAAGCGGCCGTTGTCTTTGTTGGCTGCAGCCATTTCTCGTGGCTCAGACATGCAGCCTGAAGCAGGTAACCACCCTCAGCAGGCGCCGAATCGCTACCACCACCGCCAGCCGCCGCCACCAGATCAGAGGCCAGCCAGCAGTTACTTCGGTTTTCCAATGTTTGATGGGAATGCGGATCTTGGGCTTTATCAGGTGAAGGACCATCATTATCGTCAGGTGCTGAGTGAGGGCGGTGGCAATGGAAGTAAAGAGAGATTTCATAATGAATGGAAGCTGGGCTTAGAGATGGGCTTGGAGATGGATGGTGATCGCCACCACCACCATCACCCTCATCGCCATAATGACTATCACCGTCGAGAGATTAAGGAGCTGGGCTTGCTCGAGATGATGGCTCGCCAAAGTGGCTAATTCCGACTTCATAAATTCCCTAGTAGGTAAATAAGAACCCTTACATTATACCTGCTTCTCTAAATGTTGTCTTTGTGTTAAACTTATTTGTTTTCTCAGTTTGCTTATATGAGACCTAATGTTGTTCGAGTAACCGTATGTGAGATAGAGACATCTTTTGTTTTATTCCCATGTAACCATATGTAAGGGTGTCTATAACTGTCAGGGTTTATGTGATAGACCTGGGCGAGGTCTAATATTATTACCGAGGCATGTGTTTAGCTTAGTTTTTCTGTGTTTGTCTTGACAACGTCGGTCACGGTTAAGGCTTCTATCACTATCTCTCGCCTACCAACTAATGTGCTAGATGAAAACAAGAAAAGAAAAGGTAAGGGGATTGAAGATTTATTCAGCAAAATTCATGGATGTAATTTCTACAGTGAGATTGACTAAGAATTATTCACGATGTGACCAAAAACCTTTTGCAAAGTATTAGTGCAAGAGTTCATATTCTTACTCTTTTTTTTTTCAGGTAAAGATCAAACCCTATCTACTTTGGTCATGTACAAAGCTAGTAAGTGAATTAAAGATTTTGGAAGTTGGCAATTGTCTACAAAGGAACTTTTGTGACTGTAGCAAGATGATAGGATATAACTGCAGTTTGAATTTTTAATTCTTTAGCTGCGGATGGTCAACTGATTTATACATGTTCGAAGCTCAAAACGCGTTTCCAACAAGAAAAATTTGTCAAGGACAAGACAATTTGAATGGAAACATGGTCACGTTCCTCACTTTTAGGGCTTTTGAGGGTCTCATTAGAGCTGAACCTTGATAGGGGTATTATTGAGTCATGAGATCCATTATACCCATTGCTCGGGCGGGTTTTGTTTGGCTCTGTTTTTGTATGATTAGACCTGACCAATCTAATCAAGCTCGCCATAGATCAAGACACTCAAATTGGGAGACTTATGCGGCTTTCTTTGGAACTGCCCCTTGAAATCAGATTAAAGAGTCAATGCACAAACTACAAAAGATTGACAGAATAAACCGAAAATGCCTTTCATATCCATCGCTGCCCACCGTGAAAGTCGCCTTTAGTTTCTTCTTGATTCTTTTGCGACTCTACGAGAATAACATTTGTTTGAGCACCTCTAGACTCTGTTCTTTCTTCTTTGGCTGTGGACATTATTTAGGGCCAAAAACAAAACGATCAATCTGCGTGTATGGATTACCCATGACCTGATATAATGCCTGACTAGCATCGAGGGGAAAGCCCCAACAATGGAAATTAAAATTACCCATCATGAATCTAGCGCATCCTGGAAAGTAAAGCAAAGAGTTGGGAAGTTGTCTTCCCTCTCGAAGGAAATATGGACTCATATCGATCTCGGTCACGAGAAGGGAATAGGTATAAGCCGTCACAAGGCGCATGCCCTTGAGACAAAATTCCATGTCAAACTAGTTATTGGCATTACATGTCCAGGTGTTAACAGTTGAGCTGAGGGTCTCCATTCGTGATTGCCCTTTGCGTTCCTTTTTCTATGAAACCGAAGACACTCTAGTTGTCAGCTGCTGTTGAAACTAGATGTTGCATCCGTTAAGAAATGTGGATGTTGAGAGTGTTGTAACGGTTGAGACTATTTCAAGGGGGAAGGGATCCTCTACCTCCATTGCGATCTTTTTGTCCGGACGGAGGCACAGTTAGAGGGTCTTTCTCTGCTTCTCCATCTATGGCTCATGATAACCAGAGCCGCCTCCAGAGAGCTATCTCATTCACGGCCTTTTGATTTAGCGAACCTGGCGGCCACAGCTGGTGTAGGAAAAAAAAAAAAAGCATTGGGAGTCCTTCATTTTTTCTTTCTCTTTTCTGTTTGAATTGATCTTACTGAGTATTCACATGATTTCTGAACCAGAATGTTTGATCAGTTACGAAATATTTACTGCTTTAGGGTTATGTCATGGAGCCATGCTGTGCTCCTTTGTTTTTTTCAACATGAACTGCAAAAGGACAAAAACTCTTGTTGAGAAATTCATCCCGATTTTAGCCCTCTCTCTTGGGCGCCAAATATGCCATGGTACTTCGCAAGAGTTTCATCGTTGCAAAGTTTTTTTGGCTGTTTAAACTTGGTAGAATCATGTCGAACTTCTTTGCAGTATTGCAAGTCACGTGAAACTTTTCCTTTGTTTTTTCGTCACATTGGCTTCATTCTTGATTCGGAGGAAGCCCTTGTTATTTTTAATCATTCTTAGCTCAATTTATCTCCAAAAAAGAACATCTGGTCACATTTAAAATGATATTGGCAGCCCATAAATTTCCATCCAAACGTGCATTGCCATTCTCGAACTTTTAACTTGTTCAATGTAGTATTTGAACTATTTTCGATTTTCAATATATTCCTTGTGTTTAATCAAACTTAGGAGGAGGAAGTCATCCCATTGATGACACATTAGCTTTTGAAGAGGTCCCTAATTTAGGAATGAAATCCAACATTCAATCCTCCTCGCTGGTTCTTTTCATATTGCAATGTCTATATATTTCCTCAATGCTGATTAGTCCTAAAACACTTACTCGTTCTATCAAACTTGTCCAGCAACCATCCACATTCTCATTCAGCTCCATTTTTGTTTCGCGAAAAATGACTTATTTCGAAATTACTTTCCTAAAAATGATCATTTTTACCGCTGACAAAAATGAATGAACGACAAAAAATTACATCATCCACGAGAATGTTTAGATATAAATAATTATCAGTAATAAAGATATTTGAAGAGGTCCCCAATCTCGGAAAGAAATCCAGCATTCAATCCTCCTCTTAGGTTCTTTTCATATTGCAATATCTATGTACTTCCTCAATGCTAATCAGTCATAAACACTTTCCCAATTTGTCAAACCTATCCAATAACCATCCACTTTCTCATTTAGGCTTCGTTTTGTTTCGTGAAAAATGTTTGATTTGAAAAATAATATTTTCCTAAAAATGATAACTTATATCTTTTACAAAAACGAATGGATAAAATCACATTTCATCATCCAAGAAAGTCTTTAGACATACATTGTTATCGATAATGAAAACATTTTCACGGGCTAATTATTTCAAGCAATACAAACTATCATTTTTAGAAAAATGTTTTTCGAGTCATTCATTGTCTGCGAAACGAACATAGCCTTAAACAAAACTCTCAATCGTCCCCTCTGGTCTCTATGATCGAAACTTCTTGCAAAATAGATGTTCCGCCTAGAAATTAATGATCTGACAATGCAACTAAGATCATGTCTTGTTGTCCTAGTCCATCAATTTGCTTTGAAACGAGCTTTGATTAAATAGAAAAGTATACATAAAATTACGTAAAATATTGGCGACGACATCATGTTTAGTAATTAATCTGTTTAAGTTGCTCCAAATTCTTAATAGTAAGTTCTAAATTTCTAATCATAACTCTTTAATCAAAATAAGATGTTAAATCATTAATTTTGGACGGGGTGCTATCTTTCTTTCTATGGGAAATGATGTGGTACATAGATCCAATTGGTCTAATCACATTCGAAGGTATAAAGCAATCAAATGCTCGTGAGTGATTGGATCTCGCCTCGCACATCTCGATTCTATTCGCGTTCGAATTATGCTGAGTATTGAATCCAGCCGAGCTTGAACTTTGAATGCGCAACTCGAGTTGCTCAAGAGACCGATCAAATAGTTGATTTTCAATTGCAATGCTATTTGCAAGTACTGAGGTGCATCGACTAAACTGTGTTGCAATTACACCCTTTGAATCAAAGCGCACAAACCATACAAGAACCTGCACTTTTTTCATAAGACTCGACGGGCGTCCCACTATACCTTGACATAAGATTCAAAAATGGAAGAAATATTAGGTTGTTCCGCCCCCACCACGTTAGTGATCGACATGTGGCGCCACGTTAGCGGATGGGTCCCACTAAATAGATCGAAATCCAAGCTGGCCCGGGCCCAAAATCAAATCTATAGCTCGATCCTGACCGTCGGTTCCTAGTGCATTTTTGGTAAATCAACGTGGACACCATCGCACCTTCTTGGCCCCCCTCTTTTCCCTTGTTAAATAGCCCCAACTCAGACACACAATTCACTCACTCCCAAAGCCAAAACCAGCATTCACCCACTCCTTCCCCCCTCTCCCTCTGCATGGAGCTCAACCTTTCCTCCACCCCCTCCTCCACTTTCCGAGATGATTTACCTTTCCATCCGGGCACTTTCCTGGAAAATTCCCCCCCGAAACCCCGAGACGGCTTCTCGCTCGACCTCGAGACTCCTCCTCCGATAGTGAATGGCTACTTCTATAATCTCCTCCACAGCCGTAACACCGACATTCTCGACGATGACCACGGCCTCTCAAACGAAGGTTCCTCGTCAAACCCTTTCTCTCAGGTGGTCTCGACCCCACAGCTTGTCCCGCCATTTCATCACACATCCTTCGATCCTCACCCGACCGCAACTTTCCCCAAAGGGTTCAATCTCTGCGCTCCGCCGCCACCCCCCACCCCTTCTCCTCCTCCTCCGTCCTCGGAAACCTCGCCGGAGAGCGGCGACAGGAGCGACGGGGTAGCGGTGCATGGCCAGGTCGAGTTCAAGAGCCTCTTCGACTACAGTTCGGTCGATCACCATCGTCGTCACAATCCGGTGACAGTGGACCGCCAGATCATGCCTTTGCTCGACTTGAATGATCCACTGGACGAGGGGCTCGGTGAGGAGTTCTCTTCGGGTGACTTGAGCTCGGACCGCCAATGGGGTCATGAGCGGGATGGCGGTGGTGATGATCGAAGCAAGAGAGAGGTGGTGATAGGTCTGCCGCAGCAGCTGCAGAAGCAGACAACGGAGAAGAAGAAGAGACGGAGTGAGGTTGACAAGGAACCCTTGGTCGTCAAAGGCCAGTGGACGCTTGAAGAAGACAGGTTCAGACTTGAAAAACATTCCCTTTTATTTATTTTTGTTGCTCTTCTTCTTCATCTATTTTTTTTCCTTCTGATTTTGATTGTTTTTCGTTTGATAATCTGTGTGTTTTTTTTTTTTTTTGTAAAATTTTTCATTTTTTGTATAAATTTTTCTTTTCATTAATGTGCAGGCTCTTAACAAGGTTGGTTGAGATGCATGGTCCGAAAAAGTGGTCTCAGATTGCTCGGATGCTGGAGGGCAGAGTCGGAAAACAGTGCAGGGAGAGATGGCATAACCATTTGAGACCTGACATCAAGGTCTATTTTTCGCTTTTTTCCTTTAAAAATATGTTTTTTCTTGCCCATAATTTGCTCTTTCTCTAGACTCTACCACCATTATACCTTCCATTATATCAATTTACATTGACCAGCATACTCATTTAGTCATGTATTCATAAAAGAATCACAGTCAGATTTGATAAATCAATCGCATACATAGAAATATATCTAGTGACAGATATAAGATATGCAGATAGATTAGAGGATATGAGCATTCAACACTCACTGAGATTTTCCATTGTGATTTATCATAAATTCATGCCATAATCACACAATCCATACACACCATAAATGAGAATATGCATTTCTTTTATTACCTGTCCACAGAAAAAATGACTTTATTCCCCTATCTTTATCGACGCATGTCATCTAGTGTGTGGAACTCGTGGCTTCGTTTCTTTCTTTTGTCGTTATTAAGTTTTTGGTCGACTTACTTCTTAAAGTTTACCGATACGCTACTTATCCTACGTCGTTTAGTCCATATGCGACAATTAACAGGCATGCATGGTGACGAGTGGTCATGCGAACCGGGTTTTGCGGAGACCATGCCTTATAAGCAGGGCTGTGAAAATCTCAAAAGATGCTTTTATTCTTATTAATCGTGAAAAAAGGAAATTCTAACTTCTAGTGATGACCAAATTGCATGAACCCTTCGTGCACTTCCATACCCTAGCTCAGCAGCAATTTAAGAAAAAAACAAAAGGTTAAGTCTATCTGATGAACTCCAAATTCTTCCAGTTAACTCACAACATGCATCTATTAAATTGCCCAAAAAAATTAGGAATACATCACAATTAAGCCTTACATGAATAAGAGCCACGATTATATTAGAATAGTGCAAGTATTGGGTCAAAGAAACTTCACCGCAATATATAACAAGAAAGCATTTTACACCTGCACGTAAGTACAAACACTTTGTAACCTATTTGATCAATTAATACTGAATATCAAATAATGGTCGATTGTATTAATGAAGTGTAATCAAAGACACTACCAAAATTAAGGACTTCGCCAAAATCCCAAACTCACATTCCCTAGAGTAAGTTTTTCTATCCCTCCTCCTCCTCTCACCCTCGTCCTCCTCATTTGGCTCTCATCATTTTCTTAGCAGAAGGACTCGTGGAGCATCAAAGAAGACGAGATCCTGATTGAGGCACACAAGCAGATTGGGAACAAATGGGCCGAGATAGCCAAGATATTGCCTGGAAGGACCGAGAATACGATTAAAAATCACTGGAATGCCACCAAGCGCAGGCAATTCTCTAGGCGCAAGTTGCTTCCGCACAACAACTCCGACCTCTTGCAAAACTACATAAGGAGTGTCTCCACTCCATCTCCTCCAAAACGGCCGACATCGGCTTGTGGTCGCGACCACAAGACTGAGAAGCGATCGTTGTCTTTGTCGACGGCAGCTTATTCCTGTGGCTTGGACATGCAGCCTGAAGCTGCCAACCGCCCCCAGCAGGTGCCGGATTGCCACCACCTCCAGTCACTGCCGCTAGCTCAGAGGCCAGCCAGCAGTTACTTCGGTTTTCCAATGGTTGATGGGAACTGGGATCTTGGGCCTTATCAGGTGAAGGACCATCATTATCATCAAGTGCTGAGTGAAGGCGGTGGTAATGGGAGTAGTGGGAGATTTGATAATGAAAGTGAGCTGGAGTTAGAGATGAGCTTGGAGATGGATGGTGATCGCCGCCAACACCATCTCCCTTATCACCATAATGACTATCACTGTCGGGAGATTAAGGAGCTAGACTTGCTCGAGATTATGGCTCGCCAAAGTGGCTAATTTCGAATTCATAAATACCCCAGTAGGTAATCTCTAAATGTTGTCTTTGTGTTAAACTTGTTTGTTTTCCGAGTTTGCTTATCTTAGACCTAATGTTGTTGTTCTTGTAATCGTATGTAAGATAGAGACATCTTTTGTTTTATTCGTATATAACCATATGTGAGGGTGTCTATTACTATGACAGGGTTTATGTGATAGACCTGGGAGAGGTCTAATATTATTACCGATGTGTTTAGCTTAGTTTTTCTGTGGTTGTCTTGACATCATCGATCACCGATTAAGGTTTCTATCACTATCTCTCGCCTAATAGCTAATGTGCCAGATGCAAACAAGAAAAGAAAAGGTAAGGGGACTGAAGATTTATTGAGCAAAATTCATGCATGTAATTTCTACAATGAGACTGACTAAGAATTATTCACAACGTCAGCAAAAACCTTTCGCAAAGTATTAGTGGAAGAGTTCATATTAGTACTTGTCTTTTCAGGTAAAGATCAAACCCTAGCTACTTTGGTCATGTACAAAGCTAGTGAGTGAATATAAGACTTTGGAAGTTGGCAATTGTCTACAAAGGAACTTTTGTTTGACCATTTTAGCCTCGCGGATGCACACATAAGTAAAAGATTTTGTGACTGTAGCAAGATGATAGGATATAACTGCAGTTTGAATTTTTAATTCTTTAGCTGCGTATGGTCAACTGATTTATTCATGTTTGAAGCTCGAAAGGCATTTCCTACGGGTAAAAAATTGTCAAGGATAAGACAATTTGAATGGAAACATGGTCACTTCCCCCACGTTTAGGGCTTTTGAGGGTCTCATTAGACCTGAACCTTGATTAGGGTACTATTGAGTCATGAGGTCCATTATATTCGGACGGGCTTTGTTTGACTCTGTTTTTGTAACTGGTCTGATTGCTCGTTACGTGACATTCATAAACGTGTTTTTTCAAGTCCCATCTCTTGACTGTAAGCTTACCAATTGCTCTTAATCTCCGATCCCTTGTTTATCTGCTCCTGTATGTGAGGACCAATCCCGAGGGCTGAGGAAACAACAGCATATCATATGCAAATTCCTCATAAGATAAACTCTGGCGCACCCTATGTGCATTGTGCACCGTTCCAAAGATCAAGAGAGCCACCTTTGATCTGATGCACTCAGTGCTCCTAAAATAACCTCTCTTTTGGTAGATCCATAAATACAATTGCCCAAAAGCTAAAGCAAAGGCTTGGGAAGTTGTCTTCCCTCTCTGAAGGATGTATCGATTTGTATCAATCATGGTCTCGAGAAGAGTATAGGTACAAAGCCTTCAGGACCATTATTACTCTATATCATCTCCAACAACATTAGCAGCAGCAAACTATCAGCAGACAATCCATGCTTATCGCTTTCCCCTTCCGGTCTTATTCACCTAAGAGGTTCAAGAAGCATTGCCAGAATGTATGGATCCTGGTAAAGCAGGCGGCCCTAGCAAGTGTGCAACCATATAAGATGGAAAATGAAACCCTAAAGCGAAAGCGAAAGCATCTCCACTTCCTGTTGATGGCATGAAATAGGTAGGGACAATCCGTCATATGGTGTGCAACCTAAACGACTAGTGACTCAACCTTGAACCAACTGGCATCATATTCAGAAAGAGAAACATCTGCTTGCAAACGTTCTTTCCAGTAGGCCTCCAAGCAGACCTCAAGTACAATCATCTATCGTGACCTGACTTATTGAAAGATCACAAAGCAGCCTAATCATCAATGAAATGCCCCTTGAAATCAGATTCAAGAGTCAATGCACAAACTACAAAAGATTGACAGAAGAAACCGAAAATGCTGTGCGTATCCATTGCTTCCCACCATGAAAGTCGCCTTCATTTTTTTCTTGATTCGTTTGTGAATCTACGGGAACAACATTTGTTTGAGCACCTCTCGATTCTGTTCTTTCTTCTTTGGCTGTGCACATTATTTAGGGCCAAAAACAAAACGATCAATCTGCAAGTATGGATGAACCATGACCTTGATATAATGCTTGGCTAGCATCGAGGGGAAAGCCCCAACAATGGAAATTAAAATTATCCATCATGAATCTAGCGCATCCTGGAAACTGGAAAGTAAAGCAAACAGTTGGGAAGTTGTCTTCCCTCTCGAAGGAAATATGGACTTGTATCGATCTCTGTCACGAGAAGGGAATAAGTATAAGCCTTCACAAAGCGCATGCCCTTGAGACAAAATTCCATGTCAAACTAGTTATTGGCATTACATGTCCAGGTGTTAACAGTCGTCCTCTATCTGACGAGTATAAAATTATATCGAGCGACAAATCGCTAGAACAGTTAACATTAGCATATTAGGACTAGGAAGAAAGAGACCTTCAAAGAATCGCGGTTCTTATCATCACTGTGAAAGTTCTTGCAGCACTTGTGACTTGTGACTTGTGACTTGTGAACAATGGCCCCAACTTCAACTTGGTGAAACCTCAGGTATCGCACATGAGAACTTGAAATGAAAGTAGTCCACAGATGAGGATTGGCAGAAAGGAGAAAACTCTTCAGGGCAAAAGTTCACTGATTTGAGATGCAACTCCTGAGTTTCTTCATAGAGCACTTCGAAGATGTCAAGGCAAGAACCTGAATTTTTCGGAAACCCTGCCACATTAGCGGGGCTGTTAAAATCTCAAAGATGCTTTGATTCTTATTAAAAGTAAATGTTCCTTTTCCTAACTTTTAGTAATGATCAAATTGCATGAACCCTTCGACCCAAAAAAAAAAAAAAAATAGCATGGACCCTTAATGCACTTCCATGCCCTAGCTCAACAGCCAATTAAGAACAAAACAAAAGGTTCAATCAATTTCATAAGCTTTTTATCCGGTGCTACTTTCATCCCAACCATCAATCCTCGTTGAGATACAATGGAGGCACCGAGGGGCTAGAGGGTCTTTCTCCGCTTTTCAATCTATGGCTTACGATGACTGAAGCCGCCTCGTGAGAGTTACCTCATTCGCGACCTTTCGATTTAGCAAACCTCGTGGCCATTTAGGAAAAAAAAAACTTTTGTTCTTTTTTTCTTTTCCGTCCGAATTGATCTTTGCTGAGTATCCACATAATTTCTGACCCAGAACGTTTAATCCGTTATGAAACATTTAGTGCTTTGAGGTTAGCTAACATTGGGATGAACATCTCAACAGAGTTTCATCGTTGCGGTGCAGAAAGTTTTTTGGCCGTTGAAACTTGGAAGAATCAAGTCAAACTTCTTTGCAGTATCACAAGTCGCATCGGACGGCCAAGAAGACTTTTCTTTTGTTTTTGGGTCACATTGGCGTTGTTCTTGAGTCACAAAGCAAGCCCTTGTTATTTTTAAAACCATTCTTAGATGAATTTATCGCCAAAAAAGAACCTTTGGTCATATATAAAAAGCTATCGGCAGCCCATAAACTTCGATTCCACTGTGCAATGTCCTCCTCGGATTTTTAATTTATTCAATGTGATATTTGAACTATTCTTCGACGTTCAATGTATACCTTTTGTTTGATCAATCTTAAGAGACGGAAGCCATCCAATATTCCTATAAAGAGTAAACATTAATGGCACATTAGCTTTTGAAGAGGTCCCTAATTTCGGAAAGAAATCCAACATTCAATCCTCCTCTCTAGTTCTTTTCATATTGCAATATTTATGTACTTCCTCAGTGCTAATTAGTCCTAAACATTTTCCCATTATGTCAAACTTATGCAGTAACCATCCATTTCTCATTTAGGCTCCGTTTTGTTTCACGAAAAATGAATAATTTGAGAAATATTTTCTTAAAAATAATCATTTATATCGCTTGCAAAAATGAATGAATGAAAATATTTTTCATCTTCCATGAAAATATTTAAGCATAAATTATTTTCGATAATGAAAAAAATTTCATAGGCTAATTATTTCAAGCGATACAAACGATTGTTTATAGAAGAAAATTTTTCAAATCATTCATTTTTTGCGAATGACCGGAGCCTTCAACAAAACTCTCAATCCTCTCCTCTAGTCTCTATGATCGAAACTTCTTGCAATAGATGTTCCTCTTAGAAATCAATGATTTGACAATGCAACTAAGATCGTGTCTTTTTCCCCCTTTTTCTTGCTTTTTCTTCTTCATCTTTTTTTCTTTTTTTGCCTTCTGGTTTTGATTGGTTTTCTTTTGATATATGTGTTTTTAGCTTAATTTCCTCAGTAGGATTTCTGGGCATGTTCTTTTTTCGAAATTTTGAGGGTGATATGTGATGAAGAATTTTATACATTGATTGTATATATTTTTCGTTCTCATTTATGTGCAGGTTCTTGACAATATTGGTTGAGATGCATGAAACGAAAAAATGGTCTCATAGTGCCCAGATGCTGGAGGGTAGAGTCGAAAAACAGTGCAGGGAGAGATGGCATAACCATTTGAGATCTGATATCAAGTTTTTTCTTCCCTTTTTTCCTTTAAAAATATGTTTTCTTGCCCATAATTTGCTATTGCTCTAGGATCTACCACCATTATACCTTCCATTATATGAAATTATATTGACCATCATACTCATTTAGTCATGTATTCATAAAACAGTCAAATTTGATAAATGAATCGCATACATAGGAAGTATATCTAAAGATAGATATATGATATGCATAGAAATTAAAGGATATGAACATTCAACACTCATCGTGATTTTCCATTGTGATTTATCGCAAATTCATGCCATAATCACACCATCCATACGCACCACAATTGAGGATATGTGTTTCTTTTATTACCTGTTCACAGAAAAATGATTTTATTTTCTTAATTTTAACTGACGCATGTGGTCTGGTGCATGGAACTCGTGACTCCATCTCTTTCTTTTATCCTTATTAAGTATTTGGTTGACTTACTTCTTAAAGTTTGTCGATACACTACTTATCGTGCGTTGTTGAGTCCATATGTGACACCTCACAGGCATGCGTGGGACGAGTACCCATGCGAGCGAAATTTTTTGGAAACCATGCCTTATAAGCAGGGCTGTGAAAATCACAAAAGATGCTTTCATTCTCATGAAACGTATTTTTTTTTCTAACTTTTAGTGATGACCAAATTGCATGAACCCCCCATAGCACCAGTGTCACTTCCTCTCCCCGTCCCCCCTAGACCCTAGCCGGAGCATTTTCTGAGGGAGAGGGAGGGACTGTCTTCCTCCCCCTCTCCCTCTTCCCCTCCCTTTTCGTATCTTTCTACCTCACTACCACTCCCATCTTCAAGATTTCTACTCGTTTTCGGGCAAATTCAAGCACCGGACTTTCAGGGTTCTTCTGTGAGGAGTTTCAAGACTTCGTTTTCTTTGCTTGGTTTGGCTTTCTTTTCTCTCCCACTCTGTTTTGGGAGTTTTTCTGTGTGAATAAATTTCTGCAGCTGATCTTGGGTGAACATGAAGACTAGTTCGACCATTCGTCCAGTCGACAGCCATCGAGAAAGATATTCGTAACGTGGCTCCACAACTACTCCGAGATTAGGTCGCTCTCCCCTCCCGATTTAGATTTAGGTTTCGATTCGGGAGTTTCACTATCCCGAACTAGATCTAGATATAAATCTGGGAGTTACTTACACATATTTGATCTGTGTTTTTTTGACATTTTGATGTTGGTGCTATTACTCGGTGATGGTGATAGGGACGTCAAACCTCGACGAGCACCTTGTGGTCCACCATTTTTGTTTGCTTATCTGAGACCTAATGTGAGACCTAATGTCGTTGTTCTAGTCATACTATGTGAGATAGAGACTTCTTGGAGGAGCTTTGCTTGACTCCGTTTTTGTATGATTCGACGATCCTTTTTCACCGCTTTCACCTTGTGGTCCCTTGTTGTTCATCTTCGAGGTTGAAGAAGCACTGCCAGAAGTGTGCAACCATATAAGATGGAAAATGTTACCTTAAAGCGAAAGCAAAAGCAGCTAGAGAAAAATCTAAACAACAACTAGTAAACCTTAAACCGACAGTATGATCAGATAGAGAAAAATCTACTTGCAAAAGTTCTTTTCAGTTGGCCTCCAGGCAGAAGTACTGTTGGAATTAATTGATTAGAATTAATTAATTCGCCCATAATGGGCTAAAACCGAATGACGGTTACCGAAGAGCAGTTACCGAAAGGCGGTTACCAGAGAGAGGTTACTGAAGACGGTTATCGGAAGTTTCTAAAGAGAGGTTATCTCTTTTGAATTATAGATAACATAAAAGAGAAGATTTTAAGAATCTCATTTTTCATCAGAACGTCAGTTCATCTGAACGTCAGTTTTGGCCTCTCTCCAAAAACGCTCTCAAGAACGATCTCCCTCGTACTTCTCTCGCACTTGTTCGGACGACTGATTCTCGCAAGGCTGTTTGTCGGAGACACTTAATCTGTGGACAGTGGGTACTTTCCCTCGTGTGATCGTACTCCGATCGGTGATACAAGTTAGTGAATCTTGGACAAGTTACAGTATGTTTTTCCGCATGTTTATCGTTTCTAATGGAAATTCGTTTCCTTCATTGGTATCAGAGCCTGTTTACTTGTTTTCCTGATCATTATACTAGGTTTTGCACGAATTTTAACTTGTTTGCGAACTGTATTTCTCGTTTTCGCAAATTGCCCTGTTTTGTGCAATACGCTGGTACGTTTTATGGCGTTTTACGAAAAATTTGTTTAGTAAAACTGAAATTTCATTGCATATTCGGAATGTACTCATCGATACGAGTTCGGAGAGTGGTCGACCGCCTCCAGAGGCCACCGGTGGCGGCCGCACGCGCCACACGCGCCGAGGGACGGTGGTGCGCGTGGCACTCACGCGCCCACGTGCGCAGCACGTGCGACGGTTAGTCGCGACGTGCGTGCTGACGTGGCACCGACCCGAGACTCGACCCCACCCGAACCGTGACCCCCGACCCGACCCGTTACCCTGACCCGACCTGCGACCCGACCCGGATCTGACCCGGTCAACGGTCAACGGTTGACCAGTCAACGGTCAACAGTTGACCAGCACGTGTGAGCACGTGCGGCGCGTGAAGCCCACGCGCAGTGGCTTCTAGAGGCGCGTGAGGGTGCGTGGAGTGTCCAAATGAGGCGATTTTGATACCGATGTGTTCGTATTGAAATTTCCTACAAGTTGGTATATTTTGTTTTACCAATATATGCATCATGGATTATGTGTAATCCCTTTTTCATTGTGCTGCATTCGTTGCAGGAACTATGGAACATATGGTGCGAACCCCAGTACTCCCAAGGACACAAGAGGAAAAATTGACACTTACAAGGCTAATTGGTGAATTAGATGTTTACCAATGGGATGGTGGTGTCGACATGATGACACACATCATAAAGGTCAATGAAATGATACAAGAAATCATTTGGAGGGGTCATGTCATGGTAGACTTTGAGAAAGTCAAAGCCCTGAGAAGTACTCTACCTGTGGAATGGCATGAGGTTTATGATCACTTATGGAAAAATGGCCCTTATTCCTATAAGGAACTTGGAATCAGTTTCCTAATAGAGTTCATGAGGGTTGGAGTAAGGAAAACATCGACCCTTGCTATGAATGGGTCCTGGCGCAGACAGCATGCGCCCTGGAGAAGAAAGAATTCTCTCTGGTATAAACCCGAGGGTTTCGCAAGAGCCATTATAGGGACACCTTCTAGGGTCAAGAAGTTTCCCGACGAGTTTATTGAGTCTTTCCCTGTTTATGAGAAGCATTATTATATCTGATGTTGTTGATTTCTTATTGGCTTGTCACTTGTAAACATTTCCCTTTTATTTTATTACCATTCATATTGTATGTAAATATTTTATGAAATATTTAGTTGTGAATGGATCGTAGGAAATGTTTTATAATGCCTCAGTGGTATTATATGGTTGAGTGGGGAGTTCTAGAAAGTTTTAGTAACTTTAGTGAACTCAATTTTACATAAATGATTATGTTAATGATAATTTCAAGCGAGGATTCTTAGACGATGATTGGGAACATAGTGAACTTTCGAATCTAAGACCTTATATGAAATTATTCATTAATATAATTAGTTAGTGTAAAATACATGCATAAATGTAAGGCATTGATAATTCGTGAATACATGTCTATAGAACTTCGTGTTCAGATACAATGGCTATAGCTTCTTATAATATCGTAGCTGAGCTTGACAAAGGAGATATTTTTTTTTAACAGCAAGAATTATGAAATCTGGAATATGAAAATCCAGTGTGTGCTAGAAAAGCAAGAAACATTAAAAGCTCTAAGCCTAGTTATGGAAGAACCTGAAGATGAAAATACTGCACGGCATAGAAAGTATAAAGAGGCATTTGCTGCATGGAAAAGGATGAACTCTATTGCTCGCATTATGTTGCTGAGTAGCATGAAAAACTATTTTATGCGTGAGTTCAGGCATTTATGAAAATGCCAAAGTCAAGTGGGAGGCATTAAAAAAAAAAAAGGAGAAGAAAGGGCTAAGTTTGGTTAGACAAGGATCACCAAACCGAGACAGATCACTATAAAGTTTGACATTCATATGATGCCTCATGGGCAGAATATGAAACAACATTTCATGCGTATGTCAAACATGATAAGTGAATTGTAAGTTGCTGGCCACAGTTTGACTGATAAGCAGCAAATGCAAGCAGTAATCCGTTCTTTGCCTTATAGCTGTGTGCATATGAAAATTCACTGGATCCACAATAACGTAAAGACTTTTTGAAAATGCTATACGCCGTCTTGAGCAAGAGGTGGGTCGCCTTCTGGCGGCTAAACAAGAAACCGACATTTGTTATGTTGGTTCTAGCTCAAATGGGGTTTCGTGTTCCAATCGTAAGCATTAAGGTGGGTTCGAGAAGTGGAAAGGGCAAAAAGAACAAAATCTTTATGAAAGAAACCAAAGTTTAATTGCCATGGGAAGGAAAAACGTCCTTTCAACAATGACATTTCAAAAGTGAAGTGTTTTTTAACTGTGGTAAAAAAAAAAAAAGGGTCACTTTGCTTGCAATTGTGGTGAGTCAAAGAAATTAGAAACCCTTTGCACACTTGAGAGTGTTACATATGTTTCCTGTTCAGTCTCGTAACTGAAATTTATCCTTTGTGGATCATAGACTTAATGGCCACAGACCATGTATTGAAAGGATAGAAATGCCTTTGTGGAATTTCAACGACTTCCACATGGAGCAAACTGAATATATGTGGAAAATAATTCCTGAGTGGAAGACAAGGGGATTGGCATTTGCCAATTGAATATGCGTAGTGGTCGCACCCTGTTCCTACATGATGTGTTATATGCTCAACGGAATTTTATTTTCCTGTTAGGATTGGTTAAACTTGGTTTCAATTTAAACTTTCATAACGATGGTAATGACTTGTCATTGGGAACAAGTTATTATGGTTCTGGATATTTTCTGGATGGTTTCATTATGTTGATTGTTGAGTACAATAATGTGAATGTTAGTTATTCCCTATTTACATATTCTGTAATGATGTGAATTATGGCATGCTAAGCTGGGTCGTATGTGCCACTAGCGAATGTTTAAATAAGCTAAAGAGGGCTTATTGGGCAATATTGAAAAAGTCAATTTGCCTATTTGTGAGCATTGCCTGGCGGAAAAACAACGAGAAAACCATTTGGAAAAGGAACAAGAGCTGATTTTCCTTTGCAGTTGATCCATTCGGACATATTTGGTTCAATGAATGTGAGAGTAAGGCATGAGACTGTTTATTTCATCACATTTATTGATGATTACAATCGATTCGGACATGTTATTTTTGATTTATCATAAATCTGAAGCATGAGTTGCTTTAGGAAATTTTTGAGCTTTTACAAAATCAAAAAAAAAAAAATCCGATCGAGGTCGAAGAAAATCTATCTGATCAGTTCAGATGTTTATGTGATGAAAAGGGAATAAAAAAAAAAGGTTGATTATTCCATCCATTCCTCAACAGAATGGAGTTGTAGAGAGAAGAAATACGTCTCAATGAAAATGATTAAGTCTATGATGGCATAGGCTATTTGCCTATCACCTTTTGGGGTGAAGATTTGTTGAATGCTGTCTAGATATTTAATCGTATGCCTTCTAAAACAGTTACCTTCACTCCATATAAGTTGTGGACAGGTCGAAAATAAGATTTGAGTTTTCTCAGACCTTGAGGATGTGCTACTTATACACACGAGTCTTCCCACAAGTATGGGAAAATAGGCCCCAAAGGCAAAAACGAGTATCTTCATGAGATACTGAGAGCACTCGAAACGGTATGTGTTTATAGGTGAGCAAGAAAGCAGATAGTGTAACTGAATTCGAATCACGAGATGTCACATTCTTAGTGAATGAAATTTAGAAAAAGGGCGAGATAGGTGAAGACTATTCTCTGTTTAAAATCTTGGATAGTGATAATGATTTTATTGAGGCATATCATCCAAGTGGGAGCAATGTGAGAAGTGGGGAATTTGTTTCGAATCAGTCTCAATTGCAACCACTTGATGTGAAGATGTAGTCGTTATCTAATCCGAGTGGGAGCGTAATGGAGATTGACGCACTAAGTGTATAATCTCAAATTTGGCGAACAAGTCGCAAAAATCGTTCTCCGTCGACTTGTCGACGTTTAGACATTGAAGGTAAAGCTTTCATGGTCGCTCCACAAGAAGAGAATGAGCCAAGGAATGTAAATGATGCTCCGACTTGCCCCGATAAGAAAAATTGGATACAAGTAATGGAAAAAGAGATGGAGTCAATGAGATCAAACCAAGTTTGAGAACTGGTTGATCTTCTAAACGGATGCAAAGCCATTGGGAACAAGCGGGTTCTCAAAATAAAGCGTAAAGCTGATGGCTCGATTGAGAGATATAAGGCTCGCCTTATGGTGAAAGGGTATATTCAACAAGAAAGAATTGATTATGAAAAAAAAATTTCTCCTGTGGTGAGATTTACCTCAATTCGCCTTATTCTGACAATAGTGGCTAATATGGATATGAAATTATATCAAATGGATGAAAAGATTGCTTTTCTCAGTGGAGAATCAGAAAAAGACATTTTATATAGAATAACCCATTGGGTTTGTTACAGAAGGTCAAAAACAAAAAGTATGTCGACTTTTGAGATCGATATATGGCCTTGAGCAGTTTTCGAGATAATGATATATACATTTTTTCATAATGTCGTAGTGGCGTATGATATTGTAACAATTGATATAGATCATTGTAGATATATCAAAAGATCCAAAGATCAATTTGTGATCTTATCATTATATGTTGATGATATATCAATTGCCGGAAGCTATATGGAGTTTGTCAATATAGTTAAGAACTGGTTTTGTGCCAATTTTTAAGATATAGAATATGGGTGAAGCTGCATATATTTTTGGAATTAAGATTTCAAAATATCGTTCAAAGAGATCGTGATCTCTTTCACAAGAGACTTATATAGATAAAGTCCTTGAATGATTTTGCATGCAAGATTGTAAACCCATTGATACTCTTATTGCAAGAGGTGAAGGTCAGAGCCGCTTAATGTGTCCTGAGACTCCACAAGCAAATGAACAAATGGAAAGCGTTCCATGTCTTAGAGCTGTTGGAAGCTTAATGTGCGCTATGAGGTATACAAGACCCGATATTAGTTATGCAATTGGAATGGTTAGTAGATACCAATCCAGCACAGGTCAAGCACATTAGATTGCCGTAAAGAGAATTGTGAGGTATCTGAAGGGGTACTGCCGATTATTCGCTGAGTTATCAAGGTAATGATCTGCGCCTTGAAGGTTATACTGATATTGATTGAGGAAGAGGTTTAGATGTGAGAAATTTTACCTCTGGTTTTGCATTCTTACTTAACAATGGCGCCATATCATGGAGTAGTAAGAAGCAAACGTGTATAGCCTTATCCACGATAGAAGCTGAATTCGTGGCACTATTAGCAGCAGTACAAGAGAGTGTTTGGCTTAAGATATGTTTGGATCAAGAGGTGTTGCTACGGATGCTGCAGGTTCAATTATTAGTTAATTGTGATAGCCAAGCAGCAATAGCTTACACTAAGGATCCATTGCAAGACCAAACAAATAGACATGAAGTATATATATATATTGTAAAAACCATGGTTGTACGAAAAGATGTGAACATACAGTACATATCTATGCAAAGAATCATAGCAGATCCTCTAACGAAGTCAATTCCTAAAGATGTTTTACCTGGTCATGTGTTGACAAAGGGAGTGCGTAGAAGTTAAAGTACTGGATATTTGTATTTTTCCCAAAGTTCACAGTTAATGGTATTTGTTATCATTATTGATGTCTATGAGTTTGTATGACATTTATGCATATAAAATGCTTAGTGTATTATGTTGAGAAAGTATGTCGGACAGATAAGAGATTAGCCCACTCACACGGGTAATCGCTTCTATTTACTGTGTGATAAATAGAGATGAGACAATTTTAAGCTCATTATCTAGGTGATAATTGAGAGCTCGAGCTTAAAGTATAAATGTCGCCTTAACAAAGTGCTAAGATGAGGTCATAATGTTTATTATGTCTGAAAGTGAAAATAACCCACGAATTTCACTTTATCTGTCTTTTATTGCCAGATGTGAGTTCTAATGGATACTTTTGAGCAGAGTAGTTACGTGAACTCAAGTTAGACATTGAGTGTGTCTAAACTATCATCTGTACGGTATTAAATGGATAGACATGCGCTCCAAGGGGAAGGAGAAAAAATACCGTAATACGTATTTCATACTACGTATGCATGAGCCAACCAATAAGAGCTAGCGAAAGTTTTGATCTCAACTTTCAAGCCGTGTGAGACTCTTGAGGATAAAAGTTCCTTAAATATGTCCCCTCATGACTCTGACTTATTCTCAAGATTTCTATTCAGTGTTTGCTATCTTAGGATGTTGCCAATGGTCATGAGATTGATTCGATCTAATGGGACATTTCTAGAAAAGCGAGCTGAACTGAGATTGAGAGGTTTAAGGGAAGAGGAAGATCGATTTAGATTTTGAGTCACATGATAGTTGTGTATTCACAGACCGGTCAATTATGATTATTCTGTATGATCATAATTGTGAATACAATAAATCATCCGTAAAAGAGATTGAGAGAGATATAACTGTGACTGATCGATCTAGGGTACAGCATACGAAAATCTACTCTTGATTATGTCCATTTTGAGCTGCTATATACTCCTAATAGATGTATGGCAACGAGCTCTCAGTGTATGCTGGTCGCACAGATTATTTGCCGATATGAAACTTGCAGAGAAAAAGGGTATTATGTATAGCCCATAATGTGCGAGTGGGAGATGTTGGAATTAATTGATTAGAATTAATTAATTCGCCCATAATGGGCTAAAACCGAATGACGGTTACCGAAGAGCAGTTACCGAAAGGCGGTTACCAGAGAGAGGTTACTGAAGACGGTTATCGGAAGTTTCTAAAGAGATGTTATCTCTTTTGAATTATAGATAACATAAAAGAGAAGATTTTAATAATCTCATTTTTCATCAGAACGTCAGTTCATCTGAATGTCAGTTTTGGCCTCTCTCCAAAAACGCTCTCAAGAACGATCTCCCTCGTACTTCTCTCGCACTTGTTCGGACGACTGATTCTCGCAAGGCTGTTTGTCGAAGGCACTTAATCTGTGGATAGTGTGTACTTTCCCTCGTGTGATCGTACTCCGATCGGTGATACAAGTTAGTGAATCTTGGACAAGTTACAGTATGTTTTTCCGCATGTTTATCGTTTCTAATGGGAATTCGTTTCCTTCAAGTACCATCATCAATCGTTAGCTGACTTATTGAAAGATCAGAAAGCAGCTTAATCGTCACATTGAATGCCCCTTGAAATCATGTTCAAGAGTCGATGCATAAAACACGACATAGGCATGCACGTTATCGACGGCCAAATATAAGAATGATCAATCTGCGGGTACGGATGGCCCATGGCCTTGATATAATGCCTGACCAGCATTGAGGGAAAAGCCACAACATTGGAAATAAGAATTATCCCATCAT
Source organism: Lenwebbia sp. NSW1173648 (assembly GCA_029784005.1). Lineage (NCBI taxonomy): Eukaryota > Viridiplantae > Streptophyta > Magnoliopsida > Myrtales > Myrtaceae > Lenwebbia > Lenwebbia sp. NSW1173648. Next base: position 24,851,234 of record JARCGZ010000006.1, read on the forward strand.
AAACCTAGCGCATCCTAGAAGGTAAAGCAAAGACTTGGGAAGTTGTCTTCCCTCTCGAAGGATATCTGGACTTATATCGATCTCGGTCACGGGAAGGGTACAGGTATAAGCCTTCACAACACGCCCCTGAGACAAAATTCCATGTCAAACTAGTTATCGGCATTACATGTCCAGGTGTTGTAAACAGACATCTTCCATCTCTGAGGAGTACAAAAATTATGTCGTGCAACAGATCGCTAGACCATTTAACAAATGGTCACTGATTTGAGACTTGGGGCAAAAGTTCACTGATTTGAGATGCAACTCCTGAGCTTCTTCATAGAGCACCTTCGAACAAGCTTCTATAACAAATACCGCGACTCCTATCATTCAGGCAACGGCAATTCTAGGTTGCCTGACTCAAGAACAGACAAGGCCACCAACCAACTGCAACTGTTCCGATGATGGAACTCGAGTGTAGAATTGATAACATTTCACAGTATCATTGGACTTGCTACAGCTTTTATTCAGAGCATTTGAGTCTTGCAAATGTCAAATAGCCGGTATGGCCTTTGGCTTCAGCAGAAGGCCTTGCCATGATAGTTGAACTGATGCTCTCCGGCTTGTTGCTTCCTTCACTAGTCTGTCTTCTTTTGCATGGAGGCTGCTGACTAGGGCTGCCTCCTTGACCTCGCATACTATCGTTCTTAACCTCCCGGACTTCATATGTGCGAAGAAGCACCTCAAAGGTCCGTATGTCTAGACGCATGAAACAGACGCATGGCCATTAATGTTAGAGTGAAAAACAATTACAGCAAGAACATATCTACCAAAATGAACTACCTATAGACAAGGGAAATCCTGTACAGTCATCTCAATCCACAAAAAATATCTAAACATGGAAGAGTTGGTAGATATGAGAGCATTTACCAGTAAAGTTCGTCCTGAGTGCTTCACATGAGCGCTGCACTTGTTCAATGCAGGGTGAGAAAGAGCATAAAGTGGCGTCTGGTTTCAGCATTTTCGCAGCCGACACTATGACCAACCAAGGTTGCGGTAGGTCCAAGAACACAGCATCGGCCATGCCACAAAGTTCATCAGGAAATCCCTTTCCCTGGACGTCCCTAACCCCAACAGTGACCACGCTGCTCACTCCTGTTCTCTCGAAGTCCTCCCTATCGAAAAGGAAAAAGTCGAGCCAGCAGGTTTAAAGATTATAAAGGGCAATCGAGTTTCGAGTTTTCAAGCAATTAACCAGAAACTCCTCTAGCGAATTCTTAACGTTTGAAATCAGAAAAACTCTCAAATTCAGGTCCGATTACACAGCTATGACTTCACCCATGACAATTAACCAGAAGCATATCTACGTCATAATGCAATTGTTTTTCCTTTTTTTCCCTATTAGTCATTAGCATTCAAACAACATTGTGACTCAGACCCTTCCAAACCCTTTTTCTTCTTTTCTCCAGGAATTATATAAATCCTTTCTTGTCCTGTCTAATAACTGTAGAAGCTTCTATGAAGGCAAATGGAAGACATTAAGAAAACAGTGAACAATTGCATATGCATAACTTTGGTTTAGCTTAGAGGATCTCAAGGAATAACTTAAGAAAGCCAAAATACTGAATTTCATAACAAGGAATCACCAAACCTGTTCAACAAAAGTAGCCACAGAATCTAAGAACCGAAAGATCAAGCCGAACGGCAAAAAAACAGCAAGGCACACCCATTTCCAAAATGTAAGGTACACAACCATAATGAGGATTCATGAATATTACCTAGCAGAGGCAGCTCTTTGTTCATGAAAATCAAATGTATACACATGACCGGTAGGAGCCACAGCCCTTGCGAGCGAGGTCGTTAATGACCCGCTTCCTGTTCCCGATTCAAGAACCAGACATCCAGGAACTATTTCCAAGTACATGATCACGAAGCTGATGTCCGCGCTGTAAAGTATTTGAGTCCTGTGGCTCAAAACCAGAGTCCACAACTCCGGAGACGGAGCCAGCAAGCAGACATATCCGCTCTTGTTGCTATACACCTTGGATCCGAAGGGCTTCCCGATCCAATCGGAATGCTTGAACACGCCGAAACGGTTCTGGAAAACTGACCCCTCGCTCACGTTAACGGCCTTCATCGTATCGTGTCTCTCGTACACAATTACCAAATCTCCATCGGCAATGAGCTTATTGAAGGATAGTTTTTTCGAGGTGTCAAGAGCCAACATTTTGTTTTCGAGGATCTGGATATGCTTATCGCAAATCAACACGGATAATTACCTGAAGGAGCACCAAGTACAAGGATTAGCTAATTCGCATAAGGTTGCACATACCGCGCAAGTGAGAAAATTACTTGTTCTTGTGATTGTGACGGTGAAGAGCTCTTCCAGCGTCGAGCTCCGCCGACGGCAGGGAGCTCGACGCCTTTGAGCTCCATCGCGTGGGTGGATGCCACTGAATTCGCCGCCGTCGATGAGATACGGCTCGTCGACGGAGACTGCACGGAACTCACGCGTCATCGAGCTCCGTCCAGCGACGGTTGGAGTCGCGAGACTGAGGGAGCCAGAGACATAGATGGACGTGGAGAGAGACAGAGAAACAGAGAGACAGAGACGCACCCTGAGGCGGCGGATACGGAGGCCGGCGACGGCAGTGATCGTGGTCGTGGCGGTGGCGGGGGCGGCGGCGACGGAGTTAGCCGAATTAGGTTCGGATTGAGAGGAGGGAAGGTTTGGGTTTTAGATGGGTTTTTGTGTTTTTTTCTTAATTTTTAGTGGGAATACTTTGGGTTATGTGCGGGCTAACTTAAGCTTAGGCGAGTAAATAATGGGAATAACCCATCAATTATTGTTTGTAAAATACTTCACCATAGTTATAAAAGAAAAAAAAAATTACCTGAAGAATCTACATCAAGGTATCTCCAATCCTAAAAGGTAAGGATGGTATTTCACATATTTCCTCGAATTGAACGGAAACGAAAATTATTAATATATCAAATTCTATTTTACCATGTAACTAAGCGTCATGCATTCTCTCAATCAATTTATAATTTAATATAAATTTTTTGTTGTCGCGATGATTATGGAATTCGAATGTCATATACACTATAATTCTATAATCACGGTCCCAACGGATGGAAAGCGCGGTAAATGTACTCGGTTACTCGAATCTTTTCTCTTCCGTCGGACTTTAATCTTCTATTCAATTTTCGCATTGGAAGAGAGATTTGTAGTCTATATGGATATGTTGCTCGATTGCAGAAATAGAGTTTATCATTAGTACGAATAAAATGAAATGAAAAAAAAGCACGGATCCCAAGGGATGTGCTGGTCATTATGGATGAAGAGGACAACTAGTCAAATGTAATCACCCAATCTCAAGACACCAAGAAGAGCAATTCCCTCCAATTGGGCCCAACACGAGGGGTTTGAAAAGAGATAGAAAGAGAAAGTGGGGTGGGGAGATTGCTGGTGCTCTTACGGCCCTTCGCTTGGATCTCCATTGGATAAAATTCACCATCTCTTCTCTTCTGCACCCGGACAACATATGTATAATATATATGGACACACGCATATGTATCTGCAAAATATCCTCCGTCAAAATATCTCCAAACCTTGCACTTTTTCCCTCTCTTTCTATCTCCCTCTCCTCTCGTATACCGGGAGAAACATGGTGTACCGGGAGCGCCGCCGCCAACCCTGTTTGCATTGCCACCCGCAAGGCTACATAAGAATGGTATGTGGGTGCATTCGTATACGCTAAGCTAAAACTCAGCTTGTCCAAGAGATTTTGATGGGTTTTGTCCGACGTTGGATATATTCGCAGGTGCAACATTTGATTGAGAGATGCCTTGTCTTCCACATGACCAGAGATGACTGCATCCAAGCTCTAGCCAAACACGCCAGCGTTCAGCCCGTCGTCACCCTCACCGGTTCTCTCTCTCTCTCTCTCTCTCTCGCTCGCTCTCTCTCTCTCTCTCTCTCTCTCTCTCAACCCATAACAAGTAGTTGACTGTTTGTGCTTGCTTTTGGCAGTGTGGAAAGAGCTGCTGAAGGAGAATGAAAGCTTCTTTCAAGCGTATTACCGAGTTGTTCCCCAGAGCCATCCGGAATGTAAGCCATCTAGATACGGACTGCACAAGTTCTTCAATGATCATATTGAAGGGCTCTCTTCATTTTTTTTGTTATTGTCTTGAAAAAATATGTTCATTTGACCTCGTACATATGGTTGCTAATTTGTCAGATAAGCCATCGGAGAGGATCTCGGAAGGGACAAAGGAGAAAGCAATGGAGGTGAAGAATTGAGAGAGTGACCCGTTAAGGAGCTAGTACAGAAGTGGTGGTGTGCGCAACTAGTTTTTGTTATAGCCGAGATTCGGCATTTGTTTTGCCCATGCGCCATGTTCGTATTGGTTTAGACAGAAACTAATCGATTCAGGGACGACGCATTTCGTTCGTTCGGTTTACTATACAGTAATTTTCAGGGCTGTGAGTCTTCTCTTATCCATTCAGTAGCAAACTTCAAGCATGAAGCTCCACCTTTTGTGAGTGCTAGGAGTTCCACCCTATTTTTGACCTACACAAAAGCCTTCTGAAAAAGTTTCTTGATTGTAATACTTCGCTTGTGTTTCTTGATTGTTCGCTTATCAAAAAAATTGTGAACCTTCGCATAAGAATGGAAAGCACAGAGGCAGGTCAGCATACGTCGACCCCAACACATTTTTAACAGGTTGATTCCAGTTTAAGAAACCCCCCACAGTTAAAAATTGACCTTTAAATCTTGTTGAACGGAATAGATAGCTATGTCCCAACGATTATGATTGTGAGGTGATCTTTATGGTTTCGGCCCCAAAAATTGTTGGGTGCTTGGAATCTGAGTACTTTCGCGTACATCAGTCGGGGATTCCTATGCTGCAGAGGAATTGGTATACTGGCCTACAACTCTCGACAGTTGATTGATGAAAGTTCCGAATTTTGATCGAGAATGGATAGCGGATTACCAAAATATTCTTGACGGCCTTAAGGCTTCCCATGGTATCAAAGGACCGCATCATATGCTGAGACATACCAAATGAGAAGCGTATCATCGGTTCGAAGGATAAGAAAGATACTGTTAGGAACGAAATGCGGAAATAACAAGACGTCCCAATCCATAAACACAAAGTCATAAGCGATTTCTCCTTAGCCATGCATAGCAACACGAGCTAATACATATATTTCAAGACGGAGACTGAAAAGAACCTTTACAGCAGGTGTCTAATCTCTCCAACACACGATTTGAATTGGGCTGCTCTGTCAAACAGGACAAGGCCAAGTCAATGTGCATAAAACTGAGCCAAAAGACAACACTTAACCACCATATGGAAATTGTTTGCAATTATTTACTACTAGACAGATCGACCAAGTAGCTAAAACTTTCTTAACAAGCTTTAGCAAGAGCTCCTGCCTCAGTCAGCAGGGGCACGAGCTTTCCCTGATTGTGCATTGCAGTTGTAGCTGCGAGAAAATAGACACCCACGTCAAAATGAACCACAACAAAGAGTGGTATCATGAAACGTGAATAGTTAAAACTCGGCATCTGCAATTCCGGCTAGGAATAAGAGACTTACCATCACAGCCTCCAATATGGTTCCCTCCGATGAACACATTTGGCACAGTCTTTTGTTGGGTCCACTCAGCCAGTGCAGCTTGAACCTCTTTCCCATCAGCTATTGAACACCAAATAAGATGCTTTGAGCAGTTTTATCGCATAAGAATGAAGGGCTAAAGACATGTATCGATAGATCGTTGCTGTCAACCAGTTTAGGGGGAAAATATGCGTAGAGCCATACGTAACAGAACGAAATCACTAGCATTTTCATGTCCAACAGAATCAGACGGTCAGGTCTTGGTTCTTCACTATACCTATATATACCCAATCCACAGAGAATGTTTCATGGATTACTAGTGGTAAACATTCAGCAAATCTTTGGCTAACCAATCTTTTGCAGCCTTAGTGCTCACAATAGAGATCTAATAATAACAAGATCCAAATCATCACAAGGAAACCAGCATCAAAATGAAATTCCTCTTTTTCCTTGGAATCTTCACTGTGTTCTTCACAGCCTGTATCGCAAATCGACCTCTAGGCTAATGACAAGATATGACTACTCTGGCTTAGAGCATAAGTTGCAGAAAAACAGTGTGAACGAGGTCATCAAGACACTAATGCCATGAAACAAATTTCAAGCAAAACCGATTACTCAGCTAATCAAAACAAATCAGAATTCCCGCCGTCGACACCCTGGAGGCAGGAAGTCCCAACACACGAATTAAACAGCCAATATGATCCTCAAGAGCCACAACAATTCAATATTTCTAGTTGGCGTCAATAAAAAAACAGACCAAGGCCAAAAGCAGTTTACTTACTCGACTTTAGTGGGAAAAACATTTGCTTTCACATCAAACATACAAGCACAACTAGACATCATTTCCAATGCATGTGAATGCAAGCAGGGTAACAACTTCAGAAGAAACCAAATCCAGCCACAATCATCCAGGCAGACCAGAAACTATAGGGAGCATTTAGAGAGAGAGAGAGAGAGAGAGGAACTCACTCTCCTGATTCAGTTCGATGGCCTTAAAATTGACTCCCAATTGAGACAGCAGCTTCTTCACACTGACGCAGTACGGACAGGACGTTTTGCTGCACCACCACAAGCACTCTCGCTTCAAAAACACGGACACGACAATCGACGGCCGCCGTGCCGCACCGAAAGAAGAGAAGAAACCGGGTGAAGAGACGGTTAGTACCTGAAGACGACAACAGGGTTGGAGGAGACGAGCTCCTTCGCCTTCGACATCGCCATTTCCCGATCTCTCGGCTCCACCGAAAGAAAATCTCCGAGCCCTAAATTGAACAAGCTTCGCAAAATGCGATTCGCAGAGCAACACGCAGAGGCGCGGATTATATATTGCAGGCGACGGGGCTAGTGCTGTTATGGGCGACGCGACGTGTTTTTTTTGTTTTTGTTTTTGTTAGGCCACGTGACGTGTTTTTTTTTTTTTTTCTGATTCTATTCCCCGGATGATTTTCAGAGAATCAGAACGGGTTTGGTAACTGTACAAAATTTCTGTTTCCGAATAGAAACGCGTTTGATAACTGCACAAAATTTTTATTCCTGGAAACAATCAAGTGGCGAGAATTCTTTTTTTAAAATCTTTTTAAAATCTTTTTTAACTTTTTTAAATGTTTTTTAATTTTTAAATTTTAAAAAAAAACTACATATTTTTAATTTTTCCCCATTTTTTATTTTTTTTAAAATTGCATTTTTTTTGAATTTTTTATACTTTTTAATTTCCCCCCTTTTAATTTTTTTTTTAACTTTTCTTGTTAAATTTTAAAGCTTATTTTTAAATTTAATTTAAAAAATGTGTTTAAAAAAATTAGTAGTTAGTAAATTTTCAATTTCATTAAAGTTTAGAAGTTCACGTGGACTTAATCTTTTTAAAAGAACTGAGACTTTATTTTTTTTGTGATTCTCAAAAGTGTTTTTTTTTAAACAACTTTTTTTTGTTTCTTATTTTTTGTCGAAAACTATTTCCGATAGCAGAATCAGAATCAAAATTATTTATGCTACTAAACATAACTCTGATCCTTTTTTATTTCGGGTATAGAAATAAAAAAATAGAAACGTTATCGAACAGGCCCCGATTAAAAGTTAGATTTTTAGAGCAGCCCCCTAAATTACCTGCCGAGCAAGATTTGTCTTTTATGTGAGGGAATCTGCTGGGGCCCATGGGAGGATATGGGACGTGACGTGGTGGATTACCTGCCGCTGGATTTGTCTTCGTGTGGGGAATCTGGTGGGGCCCGGGAGACTTTCGAGCCACTAGTCAAGTGCGAGTCAAAGTCTTCCACGTTAACTTTTTTTTTTCCTTTTTAATTTTTGGGCGGCACTATTGCCACGGCTTAGATGACGTAGGGCACAGCCTCTTTAAGTACTTTGACTAACATGCCCTTTTGCTTAACGGATTAACAGGTTTTGTTTTTTGGGTCAAAAAGGGGATTGACTTGGTAAGAGGCTGTCTCACGGCAAAAGAGCAACGCAGGGACGAGGAAAGGAAAATTGTATAAGGCTCATGTTTCTTTCAAAGCGCATAAATATTTCGACACATATTTTTTTAAAAATAATCATTTATATCACTTATAAAAATAGATAAATAAAATATATATATTTGCTTTGAATATTTAAATATTTGGACACAAATATTATCGATAATGAAAATATTTTTCATTACCTGATTATTTCAAAAAACTTAAGCAATCATTATTATGAAAATATTTTCTAAATAACTTATTTTCTAGTTTTTGTAGAAAGATCGGGAGTGGTCTAGAAATTTCTAAGAAAATCTAGAAAGTTCTAGAAAAATGGAACACAAATCACTGGAAAAGTTCTCTCAATCTCATGAGTCATCGATCAATCTCGATCGTTCTACTCAAAATCGTAAGTGTGCCCCCTGCATCCAATCAGTCTTAGCCTATGCAAAACCCTTACCTCAAGAAAAGATTTCTCCATCTTGTGCTTACGATGCTCTGTGTGAATTTAATAGAGAGAAGTGGGAAGGCTGAAGATGTTAAACATAGTGGGTCCCCAAAACGAGGTTAATTTGGTCACTGAGTCTAAAAGGTTGTGGCTAGAACAATTTTGGTTGTGGCAATAGCATCGGCACCTCCCTTTTTTTTTCTTTTTTCTCTTTTGTGTTATGGAGGATGGGTGTTAATGGGGGACTGAGATGGACACATACATACAAATTATTGTCAAAGAAGAATCTTAGCAATTGGAGATTAAAAAAGAGACTTGTTAGGTTTAGCAAAACATAAAAAAAAAAACGAAAATCCCTTAATCAATCCATGTAAGAGAATGACAACAACCTAGTTTGAAATAATAATAATAATAACATCAATGAGATGAATCGGACAATTGAGTACGCCGGTTAGTATTAACTTAGTTCACTAGTTATAATCAAGTCCAAGCCTTATCTCAAATTGATGCAAATTCAACAAAGTATTTGTAAGTCGACTGGAAAATTAGAATATGAGCCCGATATATAACTTATGACGTAATTTCACCAAAAGATCTTTGAACTAAGTTTGGATAGCTCGATCAATTCAGATAGATTATTTGTACCGAGATTGAAATTGATAATCAAACAAAGGCCAAGCTAGATTAAATGGAAAAAGGTAACATCTATGAAGGGTGCAAAAACTTGAAACTTTGATCCTTGTCTCGTTTTTGGTCATCAATATTTAGATGCGGAAATTCTGGGTGAAACAATGACAAACTCTCAAATTGTGTCATGTCATTGCTTTAGGGTTGACGAGCCGTTTCATACTCAAATTTCTAAAGGATCGAGTTCTAAACTTTATTTTATTTTTTGGGATACTTGCACTAGAAGTCTTAAAATTTGTCGCGAAAGTACAATTGAGTCCTAAAACTTGCAAAAAGTGCAATCAAATCATAAAACTTGTCAAATTAGTACAATCGAGTTCTTCCGTTAACGACGTGGCATTTTAAAATTAATTCTTCTCTCCTACATGGCATTTTTATTATTTTATTTTTCAAATTTTATTTAAATTAATTTAAAAACCAAGAAAAGACTAAAATTTAGTTTTAAAAAGCAAAAACTTAAAAAAAAAAAAGAAAAAAAAAAGAGGAAGAGCAGCTCGAGCAGGGCCTCGCCGGTGAGACTAGGTTGCCACCGCCGCCCATCCCCGAAGGAGCCAGCGGAGGTCTCCGGCCCTGGCCGAGGGTGGCCAGCCGTCGCCAGTCCCGGGCGAGACCTCGCCAGCCCGGCTCTCCCAGATCTGGGTTGAGGAAACCCAGAACTGGGCGACAATGGATGGAGTCAATATCACCACAGAGAAAGCCATTGAGTCCTGAGCGGCATAAATTCTTTGAATCCCAAACAAGTTCTGTATCTGCGTTTGCGGTTGGACTGCCTACAGTAGTGCATCATGATCAGGTGCAGAATGAACTGCTACGGGAAAAATTACTTCCTCGGGGTTGTAAGCTTCCTCCTTCCGAAGCATCTGCACTCCCTTTAATTAATGAGCCAGAGAATGAGGCAAACAAGAATAGCAGGCCGATCATGTGCTTTTGTCACGGACCAAGGGAGTGTCGGCCCGTGACACTTTAGCCTAGAGTTATTTGATCGTGAAGCAGTTGCCCAGTTCGGGGTTTCCAACCCAAATCTGGCCAGATCTGAGAGAGCCGGGCGGGCGAGGCTCGCCGGCCCTCGCCTGGGGGCAGCAAGGTCTCCCCCGGGGCTGCTGACGGCCAGCCACCCTCGGCCAAGGCAGGCAACTTGCACCGGCTCCCTACTCCAGCTGCTCTTCCCCTCTTTTTTTTTTTTTAGTTTTTTCTTTTCAAAAACTGAATTATAGCCTTTTCTTCATTTTTTAATTAATTTAAATAAAATTTTGAAAAAGAAAATACCTTTAAAAATGCCACGTAGGAGGGAGGAATTAATTTTAAAATGTCACGTCAGCATTTTTCGTTAGGCAAGTTGACGGCAAGAACACGATTGCACCAATTTAACAAGTTTTAGGACTTGATTGCTCTTTTTGAAAGTTTTAGGGCTCAATTGTACTTTCGTGACAAGTTTTAGGACTTTTAGTGCACATATCCCCTTTTTTTTTTTTTCATTTAAGTTTCATCACAGTTGTATTCTCATGCCATGCCAAAATATACCAAATTCTACTAAAAAAAGTGGAAGCAACATAGAAATTCTTGAGGAGTTTCACTTCATGCTATGTCGCTTTCCTTCTATTTCTTGCTACTAAAGTTTCCGAGTAGTTGCCAATGAGTTCACATTGTTTAGACAACCATGACCCGCTAAAGATGCTAGCGTCGTACTCAAATCCTAGACTTCGTCACATAGCTTTGCATATAACCTGAATCTCCCGAATAGGAAGCACCTTAGATTTCGTCTCGTGACATGTTGAGCTCATCTCACTAATCTATCACTGGGTATCATGCCTAGCTGTATCATGAATCCAAAAAGAAAGATTGCCGAACATATGTTGAGCCAGCATACTACACTTTGTAAGAATATAGTTTCCCCGAATGAATGCATAGCCAAGGACAAGAGCTATAATCCTTTCTCCACCACAGACCATCTTGAAATTACACAAATCCATGAAGTGAAATCATGGTTTTTCTATAGGCGATTCTTCAATTGTGTTGTCATTTCATGGTAGCAAATTTCATCGCTACATTAATAAATCTCAAAACGCGTTAATAAGTTTGGGATTTGTATAACCATCTCAGACAGTCACTGGAAGTGGAAAGCCATGGAACGATTAACTAGGAAAATGTCTCGATTATGTTCGACCGCCCGCAATTTAGCTTGCTGAGTACCGGGTGCTATAGAACTATTCAGCGTTTATCCCGATGGAGCTCGCCTACACGAAGCAATCCTCAAGTATGCCACATCACTTGAAGGCATCTCTATAAGTAACGCTAAAGAGGAAATTTTGTGCTCCTCTGCAAAAGTAGTCAACAGAATCGGCCTGTTAATTCAAAATAATAAAGAAGACATCGTCTGCTGGATGAACTGCAAGACCAATGGAAGAAATTCACGACTAGGAACTCCGAATGGAATGCGCATTTAACAATACTGATGTTATTACCGTATCTCTATGTTTAATCAGCCACTCTTCTGGTCTCTATTTCTCATGGTTAAAGAAGCTCCCTCCCATAGAAACGATTGCAAAGGCCACCAACCACCAAGAATTCCGACCAGAACGTATTTGTGACCAGCTGATTCAATCTTTGCGAGGCAGAAGAACTTATAGTCCTGGACTTCAACCTTCTTGGCACATAATGACTACAAAGTAGGTGACCGGCAGATATATAAGTAAAAGTTAAGAAGTGACAATGGTTCTTCACTTCATTGGTAGAGAACATGCTCTAGGTAACTTCATAAACAATCTCGACGTGAATGTATTTAAGACAAATGCATGTGAATGCCCAAGAAGCTGTCAATCATGCTCATCACCAGAGAGAAAAAAAAAGGGAAAAAAATTGCAGGATTCCTCTCCATGAAAACAAACATCAATCTACGTATGAACTGTTTAACCCATAAAAAGATAAATCTTTTCCTTGATTCACCAATGCTTGTTTTTCTATTTTGTCCCAAGTCTTGAATATGCGATCCGTGGTTTAAACCAGAACCACCTTTTGCCTCTACAAACTGAGCTTATTAGAAAAAGGGAGAAAAAAGAAATAGCTACTGCACTGGACACACAAGGATACTTCACAACATTCCCTAAGATATATATACTTGTAGATCACATCTAGAAGTGGGCCAAAATGACAGTTTTTGCTGGAACATCAATCCATGGATTTCACTTCCATAACAAGTGTAATGATATGCAGATTAGTATGCAGATCATGATCAACAAATCGAGGATCAATAATACATGTGTGGCTGCAGGATAGTCATGAAATTGTTCTCAGATTCATGGAGAAATGATATGCAGATGAAGATCCCAGAATAATATCTACAAGCAAATGCAAGAGAGCTTTTGATGAAGATTTCAAACAGATATCTATTGGCACATTCAAAACATCTTCCGTTATCCACCTCCTCACACATGGCTCAAAGTGGAAGATAAGAAAAGCTTATGGCAGTAGTGAACATACCTTTAGTCTGTATAGTTCAGAATCTTGACGCATAGATTGACTACACAGCTAGAACATAAAAGATTTCATGTCAACCGGTTGCCAAACAACAGCAATAGATTATAATTAATCGACAACCATAAACTTCTATTTCCTTTCAAATTTCTAAAGAAACAAGACATAGACATATGAAAGTTAAAGCATCTGATGTTTCCGCATCTCCAATTTAATGATTATTGGGAATGGAACTTCCAAGGATCATTAATCGAGCCAAATTTCCTTTTGAAGTTATACTTTGTGAGAAAGAGCTCTAACTAACGCGGGTTGATTACAAATCAGATCAATTCAGCAACTGTCAACAGTTAATGAAACAGATCAACACATCTCTCTGAATACTGGAATTATGTCAAAAGAACAATTATATCACCCTCATAATCTGGTTAACTAAGCACAGATGCACTCACATGATAACCGAGGAGAAGGATGGAAAACAAAAAAGCTTTGTTAATAAATAAAATTTGGAAATTTGAATTCTTGATGCTTAGAGGAGCCCGGGTGAAGTTGCCCGTCAGCTCAACGTATTACAGACCAAACAACTAACTTATAACTGTCCATTTCCACAGATCTCTGTTTATTTTCTCCTTTTAATAGATATGGGACCAGAAGACGGGAATCGACCCAAGACCTCATGGATCTTGGTAAGCCTCTAGCCTGGACCACCACTAGGCCATGACCTTGTCCATATTGTATTCTTGAGTCCTAGACTAGCTCTCCAATCAAGTACTAGTATAGAGACCAATAAGGTACAAATGAGTAAACCACCCACCTTTTCTATAGGAAGATACACTGATAAAGGACTGGGCTTTGTGCTGAGAAGGAATAGAAGACTTCTCATTGCAAGTTCAATAGGATGGTCCCAGTTCAACAAGACAGTAACAAGGAAAAAGATGGGGAGCCAGAGTTTCCTAGCAAGGGTCCAAAAGGCCTTGGGACTATCTTCCAGATTGGACTCATCGCACATCTTCTCCTGTTCATTGTTTTTCACAGTGTCTTCACCTACGTGTTCAAGTAAATTTCAGATTCGATGGCGAACTGAGCAACTTATAGCACCATTCAATGACTCGTTGCTCCACTCACCATCCAGGGAAAATGCAAAGTGCGGCCAAGGAGGAATTGATCCAATTATAACTGAAGTGCTGATAAATGTTCCCACTTTACTTCCTGAAAGAGGTCAATTCTAACATGAGAAGCAGACAAACCGACATCGTTCATATGTTAGTTTCAGTGTGAAGAGGAACAGCAGTGGCATTGGGCGTCAAATGCATAGTCAACCAAAGGCATTAAACATCACTACCGCCCATATAACTTGGACTCAATCAAGATGATAACCAACAGCATATACCGAACAGAGCCAAAATGTTGCAATTAGAACTGCTATACAAGGTTATTAGCCGTGATTCGCCAACACCAGCCAGCTCATAGAAGTGTAACTATACCAGAGACTGAACCATGAAAAACTCCATCCGAAGCAACGACACAGAACAAAAACCCTTTTCTGGGCCAAAGAACAATGCTCTTCACTTGCCTGCTCTACCAAAGCTCCTCGCACACGGCGTACGAATACCGAATTTACAGCTGAATTGGGGAGCCTGATGATCGCGTATTCCGGGCTGAATCCCCTCAAACCACGCCTTCACAATCCCGAACTTGGCACGAAGAACTAGAAAACGAAGTTCAGAAACAGAATTCACTTCGACACTGAGGATCGCTGCATGATTTAATGGAAACGAAGCGCGAGAATTTGCTTGCCTGGGGGATCAGAGTGAGAAAGGGCGGTGGAAGAAGGGCTCGAAGCAGCTAGAGATGCCCTAATCGGGCGAAGAAACCTCGCCGCGAACGCCATGCTGTCGACACAGTCATCTCCGACGGCTATTGAGTGCGAGTCGGAGATTCGAATCAGTCGAAGCTCGTCGGAATCTACTTATCCCGACAGGCTCCGGGGATTTTCTTTCGGCCGAAACGACGTGCTTTGGAACGTAGGCAGTTCGGTTCTTTTTGTCTTTTTGTGCATTTTGCCAAATAGAAACGACCCGTCGTTGTTTTAGATTCTCTACGGCACCGCTTCAGCAATCCACAGTTTTTTAATCTTCTCAAATCCCTACATCTTTTTGTAAAAAAAAAAAAAAAACCTACATCTTGTGAGTCACCTTGAGTCCGAAAGAATCTCCTCGATTGTGCATATTTTTGTTGGGGTGTGGTTCATACTCCCCTATTACAGGAAAGCACGTGGGTCCCGCTCCACGCTGAGCAGGCGGGGTCCAAGGGAGCTGCCCCGGCATGGGTCTCAAGGGAGCAGCGCCCCCTGGACATCAGAGGGCTTTTACGATTTAAGCCTGTAAATTTTCATTAGTAGTTTAGGCTTGGGCTCATAAATAGTTACTGGTATATATACTCTTTTTCGCTTGTTATTAAGTGATGTAACGAGAGGTGCGAGGTGTTAATTATAGTGGAATCCTCTGCTGGACGTAGCCCTAGTTTAAGGGTGAACCAGGATAAAATCTCGTGTCTCGATTTCTCTTTCTCGCTTTACATTTTACTTCTGCTTGATTGTGTGTCGAATCCTAACATCATAGATTGTTATGATGCACGTGTGAGTTGTGTTAGAAAAGTCTCACATCGGAGAATTAATGTGGTATTGAGTAGTTAATATATCCTAGTTGGCCCATAATTCATTGGCTTAAGCTTTTGTGTGAATGTGGGTCCAACTGGATATGTTGACGGGCTCGGACTCGGGCTCCCTCTTGGCGATCTCCCTGAGTGAAGGTATCGGGCTTCTGCTACGGGCTCCTAACAATTTTAATTGATAGCGATTAATATTAGATAGTCATCGCATGCGATCCTCATGCATAAACTTCATTCAACCTGGCGTGCAAATCAACAGGCGAAAACCTTTGTCCTGCCCATCTAATGGCTCCCCATCATCGGATACTTTTTTCGTTGGCAATACTTGTTCGATTTACAAGACCAACACGTACAATACCTATCGTATAATATGATCTGATGGTTGAGATAGCCTTTTGATTAGCATCTAGGAGTCCGAAGGGTCAGTCCAACCTTCGGTGAATGATCGAGCACCCGTCGAATCGTCGCTTAAGCAAGGACTGAGTTTGTATCAAATTCATGACATAAAAGCACACCCCGTAAAATCCCTAACGAAGCCATACACATTAGGGGTGAGCAAAAAAATCGACATCTACCCAAATCGGACCGGACCGTACCCAATTGACTGATTTTGGATGGTAACCGGCAGGTACCTGTTAGGTTCATGGCCACCATCCAACCATCCAACCATCCAACCGGACCGGACCCATTGATATAATATAAATATATATTTTTAATTGAAACTAAAATCCTCAAATTTTCAATCATGTCGCCCGACCCAGGCCCAGCTAACCTCACCCAGACCCTCTCCAGACTATGATCTTCATTCTCTGCAAAATAGAGAGTGGAGTCCTTTCTTGAAGTGATCTGAGTGACATTTGGCTTATCTGTGAAATTCATTTCTTTGTTAGTCATTTGTTAAAGTGAATGATTTTGGTTTTGGGACTGCATTTTTAATGCGAGGATCTTTGTTCCAGGATATTGCCTTATTTCATTGACCTTCAATTACTATGATGAAATCTCATGTTGACACTTTTGTTTCTTTCTTGGCATTGCAGTGATGGAACCTGTTGCCCTCTTTCATATGATCTTCGTTGGTGCATTTTTTAATTGATGTTGGTGCTTAGTACGGCCGGTTCTATGGATCCAATCGGGAACCGATTCGGTTCCCGGTTGAATCCATAGAACGAGCGGGTGGTTCACAGTTCACATTTTGAGGAACCGATCCCTCGCAGGTGGTTCTCGATTTTAGAGTTTGAACCACCCATCTTGAAACCGATCACCCCTAATACATATGACCCATGATTTGGCGAGATCAACGCTAATGTCTTGAGGCTGAAAACAAGAGGAAAAAAGCATCGCAGAAGTCAACACGAGCGCGAGTAGCACCGGTCCAGCAACATAGTCGAGCGAGCGAACCAACCAGCTCCGATGTTGACGCATCATCGGCCCATGATTCACAATCGATGATTGGGGAAGCAACTGCGTTTCATTAGGTGCATTGCTTTGACATGAAACCTCCATTAAAAAAAAAGTGTGCCCACTAAAATAAAATTTTGCCTACCAAGACTTCATTATTACATCCTAACGACTTATACAGTTGGTCAGTCCCATTCCATTTTTTATTTTCAAATTAATTTCGGGGATCCGTTAAATTTTTACTCAATATTTAATCTAGTTCTTAATTTTTTTTTTATTGCTTATTGTAATTCCCGTCATCTTAAGAAGTCTAGCAACGGGCACCTGACATGAAACAAACACAAATATATTCTATCATTAGTAGAGGTGATTTTAGAATCATGGTAATCGGATCGAGGCTAATACCGTCAATTATTGTAATATGTTCTGCAGAACCACTTGCGCATCTTAAAATAAAAAGTATCATGATCCATTTTTCAGGAATCATATAAATGCCCCATAGAAGGGATTTTATGAAAGTAGAATGATACAAATGATTCCTGAGCTTCGGTGCATTATATATATCGTTCCCAAAGGTTTAATTTGTTTAATATGGTCCGTTTACTTTGGTCTAATGTGTAGTGCTGTCCTTAAAATTTTAATTTGTACAATGTGGTCGGCGAACTTTTGTGCGGTGTTCAATATAGTCTCTGAACTTTTGAATAGTTTCATAAGTAGAGATACACATGTTCAACAAACTACAAATTTAGGGACGGCATTGCACAATTGACCAAAGTTCGGGGACCACATTAAAGTTCAAGAACTACATTGTACATTGGACCAAAATTTATGGACCATTTGTGCTATTATCCATTCGGAAAATTTTCAAATAAGGGCCTGAAGTATTATCATTTTCTCAAATAAGGACATGAAGTGCCTTCATTGTCTCAAATAAGAACCTAAGTGGCCATATCAGTCTCAAATAAGGGCTTGACCTAAGGACATTTTAGTCTTTTCTTCTTTGTTTCTTTGTTTCTTTCTTTTTGTCGATGGCCGGCCTCGCCGGAGGTCAACCACTAGCGTTGCCCGAATAGGGCTGGGCGAGGGCCACCCTCGCCGACTACAGGCAAGGCCGACGAGGGAAGGCTTCGCCTCCCCCAGCGAGGGCAGATCGCGGGCGAGGCGAGACTATTTTTAGTGAGGGTTAGCTGGGTCGCTGGCGACCCCGTTGACCACAGGCAGGATGGCAGCTCTCTCGCCTGTTTTTTTTTTTAACTTTTAGTTTTTTTATAAAAAAAATAAGTTAATTTGATTGTAAATTAGGTTTAAATTGTATTTTGGCGAAAATGCCCTTGATTGGCCAGAATGTGTTAGCCGGCGAGGTGAGGCCCTTATTTGAAACGGACACGACCACTTCAAGTCATTATTTGAAATTATCATGCTACTTCAGGCCCTTCTTTAGTAAAATAATGTCATTTTAAACTCTTATTTGAAATTTTCTCTATCCATTCTAAGAATTAGAAATTCAGTTTATTTGTTTATTTATATGTTTGTTGTGAGTCCGGAAGCGCAATGAACTCGTGAACAACTTACTCTGGCAAAATGCAAAATGATTTAAGGTGGGAGAGGTGGTGGGATCTGATCTCCTGCACCGCACGCAACCCATAAGAACTTGCAGCTTTACGACTCCATCGCCATCACTCCCGTAACTAAAAGAACGCATCTCTCTCTCTCTCTCTCTCTCTCTGGTCTCACTTCCTTCTTGCTAGAGTCTCTTCTCAGTCCACTGCTGAAGAACGCCTTTTTCCATGCGGCGGTTGCTTCACATGCTCTTCGCTTCCCGAATAGGCGCGCCATCAAGACGAGTTCCCGGTTCTCCTCGTGATTCCTTCGAATTCCATCGGCTTCCCAAGCCTCTGGACATGGAGTCTTAGTCGATTCTCGCGTTCCGCGGGATCTGGTTGTTTCTCTCGTGGCGTGATTTGAGCACCGGGGCGGGGTTTTTCCAAGAGAGAAGCGAAGTTTCAGCTTGGAGAGAGAGAGAGAGAGGGAGAGAGAGAGGGAGAAGCAGAGACGGCTTACCGGAGCGATGTCGATGAAGAGAGGGCGAACTCGAAGAGCCTCGTGCTGCTTCTCGTAATGTGTATGAGTATGTGTCTGTGATTGTGGAATTGTCTTTGCCGATAACAAGCGGATGCGGTGAGGTCGAGCAGTGGAGACGATGGAGAAAGGATCCGAGTAAGGAGGCGGTCTAGATGAAGCGCAAGGTGAATCAACAGAAATCTCAGCACAAATGGAGGACGAAGCTGTTTGCGGCGGTTTTGTTGGGGTTTTGCTTCGCGAGCTTGATGTTGATGCAGACTCAATACAGTCGCATTGTGAAGTTGGCTTCGCTGCACTATCGCTCTGCTCCGAAGCCCAAGATCGCCTTCCTATTTATAGCGCGAAATCGACTTCCGTTGGACATAGTTTGGCACGCGTTTCTCCAGGTACGTTCGTCAATGGTATTGTTCGCGTTGAATTTGATAGCTTCGCATTCTGTTCCAATGTCTCCTTTTGTCAATCTGTGGCGATCATGGGTAAATTCTGAACGTTTTCGTTAGGACATGATAGGAGGCATTTAGTCAGCCAATACACACATACGTATCTGGATATTTGTATACCAGTAAGAAAGTTCATGGCGTCTGTATCCTCAATAGTGGCTCACATTGTGGATTGGGATATCATGTGTGGAGACACCACTAGCACGTTTCAGTATCTAGAGTTCCACTTCAGTTTTGGTACTGTTCGATGTCTTTTTATTTTCATCTCACATCCCCCAGAGAGAGAGAGAGAGAGAGAGAGAGAGAGAGAGAAATTCTTCAAGGAGAAAAAGCCGACTTGTTTGTGAATCTTTTGGTAAGTAGTGAAGCATTGATGAAAGAAACCAATCTTCTGTCAAGTGAGTATTCTATTTGTTCAGACAAATATTGCACAGTATGCCCTTCCTGTTGGAATCTGATGTCAATTATTTTCACTAGGATTCGAAATCAGGTTCTAGTTATGTGGCCTTAGTTCGTCTCGGCAGGCAGGTTGGCTTTGAACAACTTAAGTTTGCATGCCTCTGCAGACATGGCATATCTTAGATGTCACTTATGACTAAGGTGCTTTTTGAAGTTCAGTACATATTTTTCGGGATGTTTTGCAGGGTGAGGAGGACAGATTTTCAATTTTTGTCCATTCAAGGCCTGGGTTTGTGTTGAACAAGGCAACTACAAGATCGGTCTATTTTTTAAATCGGCAAGTTAATGACAGTGTACAGGTACTGTTACTCACCTCATTGGGTCATTCTCTTTTATGTTTTGCTCTCTCTTTGTTTTTTTCAGTGCAAATGTAGGTGAATGTTCCTGTTTTATGCCGGACCTTCTAACTGCACATACACTTTCTATGGCTTCCCACACTAGTACTGTAATATCTGGTCCAAAAATAAATAAAAAGGCCTATATTTGTATGCACATGCAAGGACATTTACCTCCATTACTTCCTTCACCAATGCTTAATGTGCCAATTGAGTGGATAGATAACCAGTTTGAAAAGGAATCTAGCTCCCTGTTAAAGCTGAGAATCAAAACTAGTTGGCAACTACATTGTGGTTTGCAAGTACAATCATTGTTTCTGATATCTTAGTTACTTAATAAGGTGCATTTTGGATTCAAAAGAACCGATGGGTCGTCCAAACTGAAACCTGCGTGCATGTTGGCTTGTTTAAGTGCTTTGATGTAGTCAAAGGTTTAGATTTCTTTCATTTGCACACAAGTGTTCTCAGTTCGGATTATTTCACCAGGTGGATTGGGGAGAAGCAAGCATGATAGAAGCAGAGCGTATTCTTCTTAAGCATGCACTGGAAGAGCCTTTTAATGAACGCTTTGTTTTTCTATCAGACAGGTAAGGAACCATCCTAACAATGGTTGCTTGAGCAACAATCAGTTCATGTCTGAATTTTGTTTGAGTATCTTCATTTCAAATTTCTTAGGGGAAATCCTCTGGTTATTTTCATTATGACTTTCGAAAATGCTTGTTCTCAAAGCAAGAGGCCCTTATTCAAACACACTCTAACAATGATTTTATGTTCTTGCATTTCCTCAGCTGCTTACCTCTATACAACTTCAGCTACACATACGACTATATAATGTCAACAGCAACTAGTTTTGTGGACAGGTGAGTGGAGCTTATGTTGAATGGTGTTTTGGTTTTCTACTGATAGAAATCCTCTTCAAACTTGCCTCCTTAATTTAGAATTCAGTTTATTCAGTGTAAAGTAGATTTGGAGGTGGTCACTGTTTTCAAAGGGGATAAACTTACGATATTAGTTAAGACATTATCTGATTCACTTTGATCATTGTGTTGGCATATGACATATGTGATCTTCTCTGCATATTCTGTTCTCATGCGGACAATCTGGTTATTACTTGAAGTTGTAGCTTAAATTCTTCCATTATTTTCTCACACTACATTTTGTTGGTCTTTTTGGCTGGCGAGAGCCATGTTAGCTATGGGTCATCGTGCTAAAAAAAAGGTCACGTGATTTTAAAGGTAGGATTAAAACATACAGAACTCTTACACAAAACCAAACACAAAGTACCCATGGGAGGTGAAATTGGTAGAAAGTGCAAAGATGCTTGCTTTTAGAGTTTTAAACATGAGTTCTTCTTTATGTAGCTTTTGTTGCCTCATATTAGTTGATTGGAAGATGTATTTGCACTGCTGAGTACAAGATAAGGTAACTTCTTGTGGTTTTCAGAGAAGAAGGAACCAGATTGAGTGCACATGGCTTAGAAGGAGCCATGTGCTACTGAACATATTGGGAAGGCCTAGTGGTGTCTCTATAAATTGTTCAAATCATGTCTTTACCTGAATGCGTTTTATTACTCTGTTATAATGACTATTGGCTCCATAGACGGATCTATTATTGCTAAAGAATTTGGCCGAACCAGCTTTGCAGATACAAAACAGGGCCGTTATAATCCAAAAATGGGTCCAATTATACCTGTTCATAACTGGAGGAAAGGATCTCAGGTAACAGATTAGTATCTTAATTCCTTTCTACTATAATAGAAATACGATATTTGCTAATCTTTTTATCTGTTGATATTTCTGGCAAAGGATGGACTAACATGTTGCTTTTCTCTCTCAGTTTTTTTAATACGTTGCTCTTGTTTTCAGTGGGTTGTTCTGTCCAGAAAACATGCTGAAGTGGTGGTAAAGGATAATACAGTCTTTCCAACGTTTCAGTTGCACTGCAAGGTTTCTTAAGATGGCCTTATCTCGCTATAGAAAGTTCAGAAACCTATGTTCTGACATACAATATTCCTCTGTTTAAGCATGACCGAAATGTTTGACTCTGGATCATTATCATTGTGCAGAGGAGGTCACTACCTGAGTTTTGGAGGGATCGTCCCCTTGTAAGTTCCCTACTTGATGTCCCTCATCATATCGTCCCCTTGTACATTCCCTACTTGATTTCCCTCATCATCCCCGACTTTGAGGACCAAAATGTCCATTTCTTTACCGGGTGGACCTTCTATTTTTTTTATGCTCTCTAGATTGAATGAGTAAATCTTGATGGTCTAATTGAGAACCATAAAGTTCTCTTTACTCTTTCACCTATGAAGCAGTTGTTAATGATCTTGTATGCAGCCAGTTGATGCATCAAAGGAGCACAATTGTATACCTGATGAACATTACGTGCAGACCCTACTTGCTGTAAGATTTCAACTTTGAGTTCACCTTTATACGTCAACTGAGAGGAATACGAGCGATGTCAGAATGGGTCACTAGTCTGATAGAAACATTTCTTTGATGTGGAGAGAGCATAATGCACTAGGAGTTTTCTTTCTCCGCCTTCCTACAATTAAAAAGAGATTTCTTTGGATTGTGGGTCGTTCTCTTAAATTTTTTTCCGTTAGTTTCTTTTTTCCTTTGTGCTTTTCTTAGATAAATTTGCACTTCTGGTGGTTATTTTGGATGGCCGCCGCTGCGGCCCAGGCACGCTGCTGTCTGCTTACTGCCAAAATTTGCTGCGCTACTTATGTTATTTTTGGTGGTTCAAGGATCAGTTTGGGATATGGCTGAGACCCTTTTTGGAAATTAGATGTGTGCTATCAAGTGGCTAATAAATCGGCCAGTTTACGTACTAAGAACTAGTAACAAAATGCTAGTAATTTAACTGTGACTTTGTGCTAGGGTAGAGCTTAAGTACTCAAACACACCCCTAGAACTATTATATTACTCCATGTATGTGGATTTTCTGAAATAAACATGCATGCTGTACTCATACGTAGTTTATGGGAGAGGCTAAAACTAACCACTTGTTTTGTTATGGCATTTTTTGATCCTGGATTTTTGGGTGAAATGTGCATTTGGTCGGAATACCCATTCCAACTAGTAGGGATGTGCATTCCTTTACCCCCGTATGTCTTATGACACAAAAGGCAAAATGTTGAAGTTCCTATTAGTATAATATTAGTATAAGGGGAAGTTTTTGCTTTGTTTAATTAAATGTTTTTAAATTCAAATTCTTTGTTTCGTGAAGTTTCAAGTTAAAAAGAAAATTGGATCACTATTACATCCTAAATTATCTAATCATCTCATGACAAGTTAGAATAATTAATTGGATGTAAACCTTTTTCAAACTTTTCCCAAACTCCCTCAAAGAGAGCCAAGGAAACTCTTTCATCCAGTAAAGGAAGAACGAAAAGAGCTGGCAACTTTCAAAGTCCTTTTGCTGAAAGTTGGGGTAAACAGTAAATTATTCAGAAGCTGTTTCAGCTTAAGTTTGTCTTTTCAAAGCTCAAAGTCCAAACCAACTGCTCACCAGTTTTCACTCAAAGGACTTCAGAAGTTCAAACTATTTTCAAAGTTTCTCCCAAACTTTCTATGTCCTCTTCCTAAAGGTGAAGGACGAATGGAGATATATTTGCTGTGAAGCACGAAGGTTGAACTCATAAGCATGTGTGTAGAACATATGGAATAGAACGTATGAGCCATTTTTTGTTCATTTGATTGTTAATAGCAAATAACCCTACTGTGGTTGTAATGACTATGCCTTCAAGAGATACTTACTTTTTTTATGATGCCGATAGGATTGTTTCTAAGTTTTCTAATATGTGAAGTGGAAGTTCACAGTAAATTCTGATGATGTAAAATGTTACTTCAACCTTCTGATGTCTGTTTCCCAAAATTTAGCAGGAAGGCCTAGAAGAAGAAATAACACGAAGATCACTGACACATTCTTCATGGGATCTTTCATCCTCTAAAGACCGTGAGCGTCGTGGATGGCATCCTGTGACTTACAAGTTTTCTGATGCTACTCCAATGCTAATTCAATCCATAAAGGTATGATCATTTCATTTCTTATGTGGATGTAATTTCTCTGGTTGGTATCAGAGATTGCAATGTCCTTCTGCAGATGGTATTGCAGAGACAATGAAGCATTTATTAGAAACTCTCTTCCCCTTTTCAGGGCTTTGTCTGCTAAGCAGAGAACTAAATGCCTAGTCTAAGAATTACATTCTTCCGAAAGTTAACTCGGAAATTTGATGCAGACCTAAAATACTTATACGTAGAAAACTTCTAAATATGCGTGAATGGTGGTGGATTGTTTTGGTTAATGAGCTTTAATTATTAATGTCCTGGTTATAAAAAGGGATGCTACTGCCACGGTATTATGCAAGTCCTTTGGATGAAGGAAGTTAACAAAGATCATACCACTTGGCTTTGGGATTGGTCTTAAACTTGCAGCTTTCACCAACACTTCCTGCTGCTTCCATGGATGATCACACTACCCAAATCTACCTTTCGATGTTTCGTAGCCGTTGCCACCTTTACTTTCCTCTGCAGCATAACCTCTGAATTCCCTTAAGTTTAAGTTACGAATGATTATGTTTCTGGAGTTAAGGATAAATTTCATTTTCACATTAGTGATTAAGTTTGATGTCATCACACGATACAGTGTGATGGTGTTGTAGTGAGGGACTGATTCTCACAACCGTTAGGTGTAGGCCTCAGCTAGTCACCCAACACGTGGATACTGATAGCCACACGCTCTTAAGGTTTTCTTCATCCCCGAATTTGCGCAGGTTTTAGTCTTCTCCTAGTTAGGGGAAAAAATGAATAATGATGGTCATGATTTGGTGCTCTGCAGGCACTAGTTCTTGGTGAAACAAAACAAAAAAGATCTTGTACGTGATCGATAATTCATTTCAAGTACGAGTTCTTGCATATAGAGTTATAATATGTAGTGCGTAGAAACATCTTGGTTTTATTAATAACTTTGTCCAATTCACCGCAGGACATCGATAACATCCACTATGAGACAGAAAGCCGAAGAGAATGGTGCAGCAGCAAAGGGAAGCCTTCACGATGCTTCCTGTTTGCAAGAAAATTCACCCGGCCCGCTGCACTCCGGCTTCTAAATCACGTAAGTGTCTTGCAATCAAAGTAGATAGCATTTCATGGAGAAACCATATCTCATTTGTGGGCTAATAGTTCTTTTCCTAATTATTCATCCGGTCTTTTCGACAGTCTGCACTGGGAGCTTCCAGGTATAATTTGTAAATCCTGACCGCAAAGAAGTATACACATAGTAGTCATATTTTATTAGAATAGCTTCAATTAGATCCAACTCGCGCAAAGAATATCGTGTAATATGTGTGTAGAATAAAGGTAAAGGTTGTAGCCTAAGGAGAAGGAAATATAGGGAAATACGTTATGCAGTGTATGAGCTGTTGTAATTGATTGGCACTTCAAGCAATAAAGAGAAAGGATGGTTTTCCCCTTTATTATTCAGCTTTTCTCTGTTGGGGGTAATACGAGATGCTGAATTTGGAAAGGCAATGAAAATATTTACTTAAAAAACTACCGAGTTCGGTGGGTGATGACATTATGAAGCGATGGGAAAGTATAAAAAGGTACAAAAGAAGGGCAAAATACTGAGTTCCGTGGAAATCAGAAGCCAATGCGGCCTAACCCAATTTCCATTGCGGGACTCCCTATTTAGTATTTACACGAGCGGGTGGCCTAAAAAGGCCTGGTTCAGGGTTAAATTGGGCTCGTTTAATAAGACTGAAACATAAGTTTTTTAAGAATGAAATTTGCAGAAATTGGAAATCAGAAGTCAGGAGAGCCTGCTTGCTAGATCGCATCCTTCATGAAAATTCGGACAGTTGAGTCAGATCAGATGCAACATACCTGAGATCCATTAATTTAGTGTAAAACCGCTTTATATGTATTGGGCTCTCTGCTCGAATGGACTTCGGTTCATGCAAAGAACGGTTCAACCTGTTCTCATCTCTAAAATGGCCTCACTATCTGCTTGACACGTTTGTCTCTAGGGCTGAATTAACGGCCCAATAACCAAAATACCCCCTAACTTTGGCATCTGTCTTAATTATATCCAAAAAAAATTTCCTCATAAAAAACCCTCAATTTTTACTTCTGTCCCAATTCTACCGGCCTAATACAAAAAAAAAAACCACTAACTTTAGCATATGTCCCAATTATATCTCAAACTTTTTTTGTCTCGTAAAAAAATTCCAACTTATACTTTTGTCTCAATCCTACCAATGTTAGCCTTCCGTTCATAATCACCATTATTAATCCTACATGATATTTCCACGTCGTTAATGAATTATATCTCAACAAAGATGACAAGAAAAAATCCCACAACTTCTCTTCTGTTGTCTGCTTCCCCCTACACATTGCCGGGAGATACAAAGCCACTTAAGATAGTGCATTTCAGATTCTCCTTGGCACTCAATAGCCCAAAGAACTGCTAGACATGGAGATCTGATTATTTGAAGGAACGATCTCAATTCTCGTCGTTCTTTGAAACCTGTTTTTTTTCGCATTTCAAGATTCATAGGTAATTTCAACGAAAAAATTCAAGTCACGTAAGATTAACTAACGATGATTATGGACAGAAGGCTGGCGGTTGTAGAATTGGGACAAAAGTAAAAGTTGAGAGGTTTTATAAGACACAAAAAAGTTGTGGATATAATTGAACAAATGTTAAAGTTGAGATTTGTTCGGGTATTCGGCCGGTAGAATTGGGACAAAAGTAAAAGTTGCAGGTTTTTTATGAAACAAAAAAAAAAGTTTTAAATATAATTGGGACGGATGTTAAAGTTGAAAATTTTCGTAAGTGTTAGGCCTTGAATTAACACCCCTAAGACCTGTCACGCCAAAGTCGCTACCAAGGAGGTATTCAATTCAAATGTAAGGTGCATTTGTTTAAACGAAAGTGCTTTTTAGGTATTAGTTTTCCGAACTTTTCATCCGTTTAGTTTGCCGAAAATGGCTTAATCAACGAAATTTTTTGCACAAAACTAGAAAAGTGAGTTTCTAAATCTAAAGAAGTAAAAACACTTTTCAGAATTACTCCACTCAAATTTCTTAATTTTTCAATTTCTTAATATTTTATATGTTATTTTGTTTTTTGCTTTTTCTTTTCTTTCCTTTTCTTTTTTCTTCTACCTCCGCTGCTAGTGGGGCCTCGGCAAGAGGTCGACCGGCGAGCCTAAGCTCGCCAATGGCCACCGCCAGCCGGTCGCGGTGGAGGACGGAAGAAGGAAGAAAGAAAAGAAAAAATTAAATAAAATATACAATATAAAATATAATTTGTTTCTTAATATTTTATACGTTATTTTATTTTATTTTATTCTTTTTTTATTTTATTTTCTTTCGTTTTCGTTTTTCTTCTACCTCCGCCGCTAGTGGGGCCTCGGCGAGCGGTCGGCCGGCGAGCCTAAGCTCGCTAGTGGCCGCTGCCAGCCGGTTGCGATGGAGGACATCGCAACGGAGGAGGAAGGAAGAAAGAAGAAAGAAACGAAAAAATAAAATAAAATATACACTATAAAATATAATTTAACAATTCAAATTTTTCTTTTTGCCTAAGATAAAGTCATGAGATTGAAATCAGTTTCCAAATGAAAACCGAACACCAAAAAAAAAATTCGATCACATATCACCAAACAAGAAAAATAAACTATTTTCCTGAAAAATTAATTTCGGGAAATCATTTACCTTTTTCATAGAGTTTTCCATAAAACAAACGCACTTGTAGTGTGATCGACCGATCGTAACGCTTCATATGATAAGCATTTTCAATCAATTTTGCGTCTAAGGTTATTTAAACTCTCGCTTATATTCAATTTGTTGTGTCTCCGGTCACGTGATGCATCGCATGCACGAAACGGGCAATCGTCTTAATTATCGCCAATCAAGGCGATAATTACCTCTGCTCGAGGCACTAAAAAATATTCTTTTAAGCAAGGCGCATCGACCGAATCGGCCGGTTTGGTCTCGCTTCAGGAGGCACTGATCCAGTTCCTGGTTCATAAAATTGGAACTGATGACTGGACGATTCTGTTCCCGGTTCCATGGGGGAACTGGACCAACAACTTTGAGATTAGAATTCATCCCTCATATTATTATTTTTTGGTAAAAAACTCTCATAGAATTTTTATTTTTTTTTTGGACAGAGAAAAGGTAAAAAAAAACTCTCATAGTTAAGTAAGTCATAATTGTTGTTAATTTAAAAATCCAAAATCTTTTCAAACCCTAACTAGTAGAAAATCATAACAACACAAACATGAAAAATACTCCTCGAGAAGTGTGTCGTGTTGCATGATTTGAAAAAGCGCGCTCGTATGTGAAGGGTTTACCAATTTAACCTGACCGCCCGTGAAGCGGATCGGATTGGACCGAGAACCTATCACCTCTAGTGGTTAAGCCTATTTTGTAAAGAAACGCTGATTATACACTTCAATCGAACAATTAATGGAATGAAAATCGTAACGCCCAAGAATATATATCATATGTGCTGCCATAAATTATGAGCGTGCGGAAGACCGATTGTGTCGCCACGTTCAGGGAGCACTAATGGAGGTCCCTTAGCCCGACCCGAATGGGACAGCACGTGGCCCTTCGGGTTTTTCTGACCGCCCCACTGCACAAGAACCCACCGAAGCGGCGTCGCACAGGAGCGGCGCCACCGTCCATTTATCCAAACCTCCGTAGCATCGGGGACATCACTTTAAGCACCGCCTAAATTGGGTCAAGTATTTGACCCAAAAAAAAAAACTGGGTCAAGTAGACCCTTTTGGTCGGTCGGGTCACAATATGAAATTACGCCCTTTTGCGGTGCCCTCCTTGACCCACCACCATTGGGGCCCACGCGCTTTGAGTCCGAATATATCTTTAATTTTCTTTTCCAGGTTTCGCGGTGCTTTGCATCGGGCCACAGAGCAAAACCCAATTTTCTTTTCTTTTCCTTTATTTTCTTTTTCTGCCAAAAAATCCAATTTCTAATTAATAAACTCTTAATCAATTAAGTACCATTCCCGCGGGAACCGCATCTTGATGGAAATGCAATGCAAAACGTGAAAATCCATTCGCACGCCGAAAAAAGCGTCTTCATTCTATTTATGCAAGCGGCAGAATTACTGTTTGTTAACCGATCAGGTCGCTTTAACGAGTGATAATGAAATATTCATGAAACAGTAGTTCATTATTCGAATCATCTGTCATGTAGTAATACGGAGACGTTCAAAATGTTAAAATTCGAAAGTTCTTTCGATTTTGGTATTTAACAACTGCCTCCTCGCACAAACCTTGGCATTTTGAAGGATCAAATCATGATAGGCAGACGCCGGATAGCATCATAGTTGGTAAATCGAGATACGGGTCACTATATTCGGCGAAATATCTAAAATTAATATTACGGGTCATAGTTACACATATAAACGGATATAATAAACGTTACATGTTATGGGATCTTGAGATGTTTTGATTCCAAGCACGTCTTTAAAAATAATTATCTGGAGAGGTAGATATCACCATTTGTTGCTTTTATTAATTAGAGGATTACTTCCAAACATATCGGCAAATCATGAATAGATGAAGGTACGGTTAGTTATGAATAGATACGAGTTGAGTGAGAATTCGCGAACGAACTAATGGATTTGCTTGTGGATTCACTTAACAAACATGCGATGTTTGGATCTTGCGTTAAAAGGGGAAAAATGAGAATCGATCCACTCCGAGCATCATTCATAACTGAACCAAGATTTCTCTTTCTTTATCATCAATCGAATCTCCGGGGTTCCACACTTTGGGGCTTTATATTCATAATGACGTCATGCTTTGCTCAAATATGAGATGGGCTTGCGTGATCAACCGCCGCTAGACCCGTCAAATAGGTGGGCCGGATCGAAAATGGTTTGACCCAAATTAATCCGTTTTGACCTATTTTCATGCAACGCAAATCCTGTGCCCCATACACATGCTCGACCCGATCAATACTACTAAGCACTTCTGCATGCAACATAATCTAGGAAAACTCGTATCCAAACTAAGGCGAGAGCGCAGAGGGAACGAATGCGAGATCGAGTGAGTGTGAGACAGAGAGTGAAGAGAGTATCATAAACGTGAATTACGTGTAAATAAGTTGTGAACCTATGTAACATCTATTTTGCCAAAAGAAAAATACTTCTATTAATTCGAGTTTTATCATTCTAATCCCATTTATGATCCATAATTAATCGATATAATAACTCAGCCTATTTATTTTGGATTTTATCATTTGAATAGGTCTAACTACCGAGATCGATGTAGTCAAGACCGAAGTTCAAGTTTAGGTATAAGTTGTTGCCCCCAAGCGGGATTGTCTTCTCATTGACGTGTCGAATTCTGAGGGCCACACGTGTCTCCCTCGTCATTGACTGGTGGCGACCCCCGATTGGAGGTTACGGTAGTTTTGGACACTAACCCCTGTTATTTAGGACTTAGGAACCTAGCAGTTTCTAGATTTCCCAGTACAACGCTCCTACAACGCGTGGCGCGTTGGTCGAGCGCCCCGTGGACGCGCGCTTCAACATAATTTTTTTGCCGTGGTAGGCGTCGGTGGGATTTGGGGGGGGGCCCACGAGGGGTTCACACGTGATGGTCGGCACGCTATCGCCGACAATTCGCAAATTAACCAAGGGTGGTTTAAACTAACAAGAAATCATTAATTTCGGTTAAGAGTTTAAAATTAAGATAAAGAGCGAAATTCATCTTGGCGTGGTGCTATTGGCTAACGATTTAACCGAGGGCCCACATATTTAGTTTTGACCCGCGATTGGGCCCAAGCCCACGCGGTTTCGATCCGAATATCATTTTTTTTTGGTTTTCTCTTTTTCCAGGATTCGCGGTGCTTTGCAAATAGGCGACATTCAACAAAGCAGGTTAATTTCGACCAAAAAAAAAAAACAAACAAAGCAGGTTAATTGGTAAATTTCGATTTTAATTTAGGTACCATTTCTGTAGGATTTGCAGCTACCAATGGTGGGATTTCCAAGTTTATTGGAAATTCAAAACGCGAAAATCAATTTACACGGTACCGTGAGTATCGCAATTTTAGTTACACATGATACGAGAACATTTAAAATATTCAAAACTTGAAAATTTCTCCGATTTGCTATTTTAATCAGTGCGATTGTACTCATGCACAAAACGCTTAAACAGTGGGAATTCTCTTTTCTTTTTACTAAAACACAAAAGTAGAGGTATATAAAATAAGGAAACGATTTTCTTTTTTGGTTCTTTCAATGGTTTCAATTTAGAATAGGTGCCTCTCTTTTTTCTTTTTCTTTTTTGTGAATTCGGCTTTCGAATTCGAAGTAAATTCTTTGAAAAACGCAAGCAATATTCTATTTTTTGTGTGGCATTGCTTAACTCATTTTTTGGGAAAATTACAAAAAAAGTCATAAACTTATTTCAATTATACAAATTCAGTCTTAAACCTTTTTTTTTTACCAATTAAGTCACAAGCCTTTTGTATTCGTGTTAATTGAGTCCATCCGGCTAACTTTGGGCGGCCGGCACTGACGTGGGTAATTTTTAATAATATCTTAATATTCTCTGAATTTTACATATTTATTTTTTGTTTTTGTCCTTCCCTTCTTTCTTCCTCCTCCAGTCGGTCACCGGACCTCGCCGTCACTGGGCAAGGTCAACCTCGCCAGATGTGGGCGAGATCGTGCCTCGTCCAGCCATGGTGAGGCTCGACCTCACTAGGCCAGCCTCGCCGGCTCTCGCCTCTGGCGGTCGATGATCCGGCGATCGGCTGGAGGAAGAAGGAGAAGAAAAAAAGAAAAATAAATAACATTTTAAATAATATTAAAATATTGTTAAAGTTGTCACGTCAGCGTCGGCCAGCATCCACATCAACACCGGCCAGCCAAAGTTAGCCAGATGGACTGAATCGACGCAAATACAAAAAGGTTTAAGACTCAATTGACAAAAAAAAAAAAAAACTAAATTGATAAAATTATAATAGATTTATGATTTTTTTGATAATTCTCCCCCTCATTCTTTTATAGGCTACAAAAGATTTTCAAGCGTCATTCTCAAGATCCATGGAAAAATGATGGAGCCATTTGAGAAAAAGAATCTGAAAAAAAAAATGGTCGCTTTATTTCCAATTTATCTAAAAGAATAAAGAATATATAACCTCTTTTTCCTTTTTTGGGTATTTTGTCGGGGAATGTTGCAGAAGGACAAGGCATATAACCGCCTAACGAAGAAGCTCCAAAATATTCCCGAGTGCACTATAGCGACTGCTGGATGCCCCCGTCGCGCTCAATTGCAACTCCATGGATTCTATGCAATTCCCTCGATCTCACTAATTTTTAAACAAAAATGTAAAAGGAACTCGAGCAACCCGAAAAAGAGAAGAAAAACAAAAACGAAAAAAAAAACTTCACGGCGAAGCAAAACGAAAAGTTGGGTCGATTTGCTTTCATGCTCTTGACATTCTAGATTCGATTCCTAGCAATCAAACATTTGCATCGGCGAATCAAATAATGTATGATCAATCAAGTGGAGTATGGACCTCGGACTTTTGTTTCATATCTCTCCGCCGGGTTTTTATTTTTATTACTCAGTAGTTTATAAAAAGGGAAATTCAGAGAAAAACTATTCAAAGAGTTCTAGATTTAGGACTTTTCGGACAGTTACACCGAAAAATTCATGACTTTAATAGTGGCATAGACGAGAAGAAAAGAAAAGTATAGTAACCCCCGAATACTAGGAAAAAGCACGAAAGATGGGAAAAAAGAAAATTCCCGAAAATTCTATGTAATTTACTAGGAAGTTCTCTGCTTTACATGGAAGGTTCCTCGACAGGGCTTATTATCAATTGGTCAATGCCACGTGGAACGGACCTTTTTTCTTGGTCGGAACGTGGAAGGGACTTCGAGGACTACATGTGTCGCCGTTTTATCCGAAAACCCCCGAAGTGTCCGATGTCTCTCTTTGTGTAGACTTTGGGCTTATCTCTTTGTGTAGACTATGAAAGTGAAATCCCAGCTTCTTATCACCGTTGCATTGACCAAGCGCACTTCACTGCATAATCTTAGCATAGCTGAGAGTCTGAGATGGTGGTGTCCTTTTCAGGTCCCACCAAAAATAAATAAATAAATAATAACGAGGAGGTATTAATTGATTAATTATTTATATTTTTGCAGAAAAAGAAGAAAAATCAAACCAACTTCCACAGACTGCGACTCACTTGTGCGAGCCCCGACCACCTGATCATCATGGCTTCCCTATAAATACGGGGCGCTTGCCTCCTGCTTCTCAGCATCGCAAAACATCAAACTCAAAGCCACTTCCCCATCCAAAAACGCAATCGTTTTGTACCGCCAACGTTCCGTTTCTGTGTAAAACGAGCCGTTGTTCTTTGGCTGCTTCTGTCTTCTTCTTTCGCTCCCCTCGACTGCGAGCTTTCGGTTTTACTCGTTTCCAGAATCAAATGGCTCCGAGTTTGAGCAAAGCCAGCTCTGATGTGGCCGCCCTTGTCAATGGTTGGGCCGACTCCGTGATCACTCTGGAGGACTCGAACTTCTTGGCGAATGGCCATGTCATTCTCTCCGAGGTCCCCCTGGACGTCACGGTCAGCCCCTCGGATTACCATGCCTCGGGCGAGAAGGCGCTAGCTGCTGCGGCCCCCCCGGGCTGCTTTGTCGGGTTCGAGGCTGCCGAGCCCCGGAGCCGCCATGTGGCCTCCATTGGGAAGCTCCGGGGCATCCGGTTCATGAGCATATTCCGGTTTAAGGTCTGGTGGACCACCCACTGGGTCGGCACCAACGGCCGCGACCTGGAGCACGAGACCCAGATGGTCATCCTCGACAGGTCCGACGAGGGGTCCGAGACCGGACCGGCCCGGCCGTACGTCCTCCTGCTGCCCCTCCTGGAGGGGCCCTTCCGGGCCTCCATCCAGCCCGGCCCGGACGACTTCGTGGACCTGTGCGTGGAGAGCGGGTCCACGAAGGTCACGGCTGCCGGTTTCCGGGCCGCGCTCTACATGCATGCGGGGGATGACCCTTTTGCCCTCGCCAGGGACGCAATCAAGGTGGCGAGGGACCACCTGGGGACGTTCAAGCTCCTCGAAGAGAAGAACTCGCCCGGGATAGTGGACAAGTTCGGGTGGTGCACGTGGGATGCATTTTACCTGACGGTGCACCCGGAGGGGATATGGGACGGGGTCAAGGGCCTGGTGGAGGGTGGGTGCCCGCCCGGGCTCGTCCTGATCGACGATGGGTGGCAGTCCATCACCCACGACGAGGACCCGGTCACGAAGGAGGGCATGAACCACGCGGTGGCGGGCGAGCAAATGCCGTGCCGGCTTCTCAAGTTCCAGGAGAATCACAAGTTCAGGGACTACGTGAGCCCGAGGGGGAAGGCGGGCGGGGCCGGGGGTAAGGGCATGGGGGCTTTCGTCAGGGACCTGAAGGAGGAGTTCGGGAGCGTGGACTACGTGTACGTGTGGCACGCACTGTGCGGGTACTGGGGCGGGCTCAGGCCCGGCGCGCCGGGCCTGCCCGAGTCGAGCGTGGTGAGGCCTCAACTCTCGCCGGGGCTTGAGACGACGATGGAAGATCTGGCCGTGGATAAGATCGTGAACAACGGGGTGGGGTTGGTCCCGCCGGAGTTGGTCGAGCGGATGTACGAGGGCCTTCACTCGCACCTGGAGTCGGTTGGGATTGACGGCGTGAAGGTGGACGTTATTCACGTAAGTGGGCCCTTCTCCTTTTCTTTTAATTATCATTAATTTGATAACGTGTGGATGCTAATAATACCCCATGGGGAGAACGTAGAAACAAATCGGAGAAGGTGGGTCATTTTCACGTCTAGGCAAATTTATCTTTGAAGTAGGACAAGCTCCACCGTTTAGGTGGTTGTTTCGGTTACTTTGACTTTCGGCTCTCAACTAATTTTAATTTGACCGGCACGTTATCTCCTCCTCATCCTTTGAAACTTTCTAGGATGTTTCTTGCCCTCGTACAATTTTTCAAACACAATCTCGGGTCACTTTCATCCTGCTTCTATCTGATCTTTTTGTTTTGTTTTTGGATAATGAAGCTTCTATCTGATCTTTACTCCTATCTACAACGTTTAAAAAAAAAGAAAAAAAAAACTTTTCGAGGACGACACGTGTCCTCCCCCATTTTTTTTTGTTGGGTCTGATCGATGTGCTTGAACAGTTGTTGGAGATGGTGTGTGAGAACTATGGCGGAAGAGTGGAGCTTGCGAAGGCGTACTACAAGGCCTTGACGGCTTCGGTGAGGAAGCATTTCAAAGGCAACGGCGTGATCGCCAGCATGGAGCACTGCAACGACTTCATGTTCCTCGGAACGGAGGCGATTTCGCTCGGCCGCGTCGGTGAGTCTCTCTCTCTCTCTCTCTCTGTCCCACTCGAGACACGGCAAAAATTTTCGCGCGACGTGACTCGCTAATGGAGTTTGTGCGACCCGTGTTTTGCCGTGCAGGGGACGATTTCTGGTGCACCGACCCGTCGGGCGACCCGAACGGCACGTTCTGGCTCCAAGGGTGCCACATGGTGCACTGCGCCTACAACAGTCTGTGGATGGGCAACTTCATCCACCCGGACTGGGACATGTTCCAGTCCACGCACCCGTGCGCTCTGTTCCACGCCGCTTCCCGCGCGATCTCGGGCGGCCCGATCTACATAAGCGACAAGGTCGGGCAGCACGACTTCGAGCTGCTCAGGCGGCTTGTGTTGCCGGACGGCTCGATCCTGCGGTGCGACCATTACGCCCTCCCGACCCGAGACTGCCTCTTCGTAGACCCTCTCCACGATGGCAAGACCATGCTCAAGATTTGGAACTTGAACAAAGTGAGTATAAATTGAATCTGCGCCATGAATTTTGTCAAGCATGTATAGTGCATTTTGTTTTTATTTATGGTAGCTCAAAAAATTGAACCTTTTGGGACAGTACACGGGAGTGATCGGAGCCTTCAACTGCCAAGGCGGCGGTTGGTGCCGCGAGTCCCGCCGCAACAAGTGCGCCTCCCAATTCTCCCACGCCGTCGCCTGCACCACCAACCCCACCGACATCGAGTGGGGCGCCGGCGGGTCCCCGATCTCCGTCGACGGCGTCCGCGTCTTCGCCCTCTACCTGTCCCAGTCCAAGAGGCTCGTCCTCTCGGAGCCCTCCGAGAGCCTCGAGATCTCGCTGGAGCCGTTCCAGTTCGAGCTCGTCACGGTCTCTCCGGTCAAGGAGCTGAGGTCGACGGCGGGCGCGAGGCCCGTGCAGTTCGCGCCGGTCGGGCTGGTGAACATGCTGAACGCCGGCGGCGCGATCCACGGCGTGGAGCACGGGGAGGGTTGGGCGGAGGTCGCGGTGAGAGGGGGCGGGGAGCTCAGGGCGTTCGCGTCGGAGAGGCCGAGGGAGTGCAGGGTGGACGGGAGGCGCGTGGGGTTCGAGTACGAAGGGCAGATGGTGGTGATCCAAGTGCCGTGGCCGGGTTCTTCGGGGTTGTCTAGCGTGGTGGAGTACTTGTTTTAGAGAAAATCGAGCACATCAAATTTTTTTTTTTCCTTAATTTTCACGGGATTTGTCTCTTGTAATTCTTTTTTTCCCAATTAAAGGGGCATTTTATTGTAAGGAGTATGTACATAGGAAGAAGGAGTATGTACATAGGAAGAAGTAAAGTAAGATTAAATTCAGTAACGACGTATTTCCAGTTACTATATAATCTCTCTCCTTCTCTCTCTTTCGGAAGTGCAATCTTTTATTCCATCTTCTTGCGAGCTTGATTTCAACATTGATAAAAGAAAGAAATTTGAGGAATTTACCCCCAAAACGCTACTTGATTTCACTACCATCTTCAATTTATTTTCGATTAGCAAGACATCTGTCTTAATAAAGACAATGCAACGCAAATTTAAAGATGACATTTTTAATGTAATTTCCTTACCATCAATGAAAGCGAGACTAGTGAAAGTATCCGATAACAGGAAGAATTACATTTGCCCTCAAGCTTTTGGGATTGTGGCAATTGAAGAATCTAATATTCGTTGAAAGTGCAAGGAGAAATTTGAGGAATTTCCCCTCAAAACGCTACTTGGTTTCGCAATGTGCAGTTGTACACCCCTTAGAAGTCCTTGGAGCGCCGGCGGGTGAAGTCTTTCCCCCCATTATCAGACTCTCTCTCTCTCTCTCTCTCTCTCGTCGTCTACTGATGAATCGAACTCACCTTGATTCGATCAGCAAAGTTCTCAGAGTCTCAACCCATTTTACATCTCACATCCATCTCAGAACGCCCCTCTTAACGCCGTCGTTTTGCACGTCCTTTTTCGTATCGGCGTCGTCGTTGTCGTCGTCGTTGTCGTCGTGTTCTTCTTCTTCATCCCTCCAAGCTCTGCAGAATTCTCCCAAAAAACCAGTCTTGAGTCCGCTCTATAACTTGCTTTCCGAGACCCAAAACCCCAGCAAGCTGGTCGACCTCATCTGCTCGTCTCTCAAGAACCCAAATCCCCATCCTGCTCTCCTACGTAGTGACCTGAAATCGCTCCTTTCTCATCTGGGTGATGACGAAATCTCGCGGGTTTTGTTGAGATGCCAATCTGATCACGCCTCGGCTCTCACGTTTTTCAATTGGGTCAAGGATGATTTGGGTCTCAGACTCAGCGCTCGCAACTATGGCCTCGCAATTCACGTCGTGGCTTGGTCCAGACAATTTCCTCAAGCAATGAGGTTGTTGACCGAGTTGGTTCAGTTGGCTGAGGATGTTGTGGCTCCCGACGGAGATGTTTTCGGCGCTTTGCTCTTGTCTAGCGAGGGCTGTAATTGGGACCCAGTTGTTTTCGACATGCTCATCAAGGCTTACTTGAAAATGGGGATGGTCAAGGGAGGTCTCAGGGCATTTAGGAAGGCGATTGAGGTAGGTTTTGTCCCTAGTGTGATTTCTTGCAATTTCCTTCTGCATAAATTGTTGAGGTTGAATTGCTTTAAGGAGTGTTGGCAAGTTTATGGAGTGATGGGGAGAGTCGGGATACACCCAAATTTGCATACCTTCAATATTTTGACCAATGTCTTGTGCGAGGAAGGAGATATTAGTAGGGTGTATGAGTTCTTGGAGAAGATGGAAGAAGAAGGATTCGAGCCGGATATTGTGACCTATAATACCTTGATATATAGTTATTGCAAGAAAGAGAGGTTAGAGGATGCATTTTACTTGTATAGGATTATGTTCCGAAGAGGGTTTGAGCCTGATTTGATCATGCACACGGCCCTAATCAATGGGCTTTGTAGGATAGGGAAGGTCAGGGAGGCTCATAAGCTCTTTCATCAGATGGTGAATAGGGGGCTGACTCCGGATATTAAGACATATAACACTCTCATACTTGGTTACTGCAAGGAATCGAAGATGCAGGAGTCGAGGTTGTTGTTGCATGAAATGATTGGAAGAGGGATTTGCCCTGACGATTTCACTTGCCGTGTTCTTGTTGAAGGATATGGGAACAAGGGAAGCTTGGTTTCTGCTCTGAATTTGGTTGTGGAGCTTTGGAGATTTGGGTGTTCCGTTTCCTATGAAATCTACAATTATCTAATAGATTCCCTTTGCCGAGATAATCGACCCTTTGCAGCTAAGAATTTTCTTGATGGTATATTGAAGTATGGTTATATCCCTACTTTGCATATGTATAAAAAGCTTATAGAGTCTTTCTGCGTGTGTGATGGTGCCAATGAGGCACTAATTCTGAAAGGTGAAATGGTATGCAAGAACATGAAACCTGATCTTGAAGTGTACAGTACTCTTATCTGCTGCTTATGCAGAACAGGAAGAAGCGAGGAGAGTGAAGCACTGATGGAAGAAATGGATAAAGGCGGAGTTCCACCTGATCTAGATATATGCAGGGCATTAATCTGTGGGTATTGTAAGGAAAAAAATGTCGATAGAGCCGAATATTTGTTGGGTCTCTTTGCTGCGAAATTTCATATTCAAGACTCTGAGAGTTACAATGCCCTAATCAGTACTGTTGGTGAGCAAGGGGATGCGGCTAAGCTGATGGCTCTACAGGACAGAAGTTTGAAGATGGGCTTTGTGCCAAACAGCCAATCATGCAAGCATATAATCGATGGAATACGAAACGCTGCTGTGGCTCATAAGCAACCTTTCTGAGGATTGTGCAAGGAGTTGGTGTGGATGAAGCAGCCGAACAGCCTTCCCAGACTCTTGAAATTTCAGATTCAAGACTCTGACTTACAATGCTCTAACCGGTACTGTTGGTGATGAAAGGGATGTGGCTAAGCTGATGGCTCTACAGGACAGAATTCTAAAAAGGGCCTTTGTGCCGAATTGCCAATCATGCAAGCATATAATCATGCTATGCGCAAGGCTGCTCTGGCTCATTAAGCAGCCTTCCTGGGGACCCGACTTTGTGAGAAGTTGGTGTGGGTGAACCATTTGAACAGGCAGATCACTGCTTAGTGGGATATGATTGGTGATTAGTGAAGCTGCAAATTTCTCGATTGCAGGTAATATCCCTAAGAGTTTTCGTGAAAACTGAACGAAGCAGGACCTCCTCTGGAGAAATGACAGTTTGTTCCTGAGGTGATGCATGAGGCAGTACTTCAAAGTTGCCGAAATGGGTACTTTTTCTTCCAGTTTCGGGTCTTTGTCTGCATATCTGGGAACTGTAGTACATGAATTGCCTTTTGAAGATATTCAAGTAGGCAGTACATTGGTGACAGCAATGCGTTAACTAAACTGATGCCTCAGAATAGACTTCTTAAGGAAATAGAACATCAGTGGTCAAGATAAATTACATGTTACCTACATGTGGAGTTTGAGCTCATTCAAATCTGTGTTCTTTCTACAATTTCCCTTCCTCCTATTTGCAGAAAATGGTTCTTTATGATCAAAGAGTTCTGGCAGTAGTTTGGAGAGTTGGTAATTTGGAATGAGTATTTAGCTGAGGATTTCAGTGCTTGTTATGTGAGGGTGGTGATGACATATCCGGTTTCATTTATGTCAACCTGAAGACGGGTTCGATTTGTATAGGGTGGATTAAGGGCATATCTCGTTAAGATCACCTGATCATACATGCTGTGTTTGGTTTGGAGCTTTTTGGTTCTTGTATTGTGGCGATTGATCCTATTGCCTCTCCCAGCAAATGATGCTTCCTAGGAGGCTCGAACCCAGCAACGTCATATGAAGGGAAAAATTCTTGTCCTACGTACAAAAAGGCTTTTTACTTTTCACTTCCGATATTGTGAGCTATATTGCATTATAAGTCGGTCAACACGCAAATCGTAAAAATAAAATTTGGAGGCAGACTGCTCAAGCTGCTCTCTCCAGCTTCTGGCTTGCGATGTTAATTTGCTTTCCAAGATGGAGAGAAAATGATGTAGCACTCGGGTATATTGGTACTATCTATCAGGAAATTGAGAGTGAAGTAAAAACGTCAGTGCACGCAGCTATATAGATTGGTTCGAACTTAGTGAAGATGATGAAGGGAAAGGAAATAATCGATTTTCATGACAAACCGAAGCAAGTTCCTTTGATGACAACCAAAACCACCCGTGGCATCATACGAACGAGGCTATCGCATCATTCAGCTTCTCTGCACCGATGTTTAATTTTGCCTGTTCCAATGACATATCGGAATTCCGACCCAAAAAAAAAAATGACATATCGGAATGAGACTCGCCGCAAAATGGAGGAGTAGAGTGGGTCGTCCACAATTTTTCCTGCAGAGGTTTTGGGTCTTCTAAGTTGTAGCTTTACGCTGAAAGAACGAAGTCCTA
Source organism: Lenwebbia sp. NSW1173648 (assembly GCA_029784005.1). NCBI lineage: Eukaryota > Viridiplantae > Streptophyta > Magnoliopsida > Myrtales > Myrtaceae > Lenwebbia > Lenwebbia sp. NSW1173648. Next base: position 24,892,078 of record JARCGZ010000006.1, read on the forward strand.
CTATATACACAGGGAAAATAAGAAACACCCTCCTAGAAGAGCCACTTACAGTTCTGATATTGGATCTTAACTTAGCCCAAACAATCTAAATCTGACCACAAATTGTTTCCTTAGGCAAAGATAAACAGAAATGCCTGCGGGCACGTACAGATGATTGTTGAACAGGATGGTAGATCATCATTGTCTGGAGTTACTGAGAAGATAAAAAATTCCTGAGCCACTCCGACGGAATTCATCGTCGCTCCTATGGACCTAGAATTTACCCATAAAACCAAGAAAGAGCTTTTACTTGCGGTATCCCAAAACGAATTTCTTGGCAAGCCGAAAATGGAAGGAACCACTTCATTCAAAGATCACTGGCCTCGAGGGCATCTCGAGAGAACTCTCAACTTCACCACCTTCAGTGATCAGGGCAATCATACGATGATCTTTTGGCTGAGCAATTGCGGTTTAACATTAACAAGTGCAGCATGACAGAACCCAAATATGAAGCAAGGACAATGATAATTGAACAGATTCCAAAAGCACATTTTTTTTTCACTTTGTATTGCTAATTTCAAAAGAGATTTCTCTCTCCGGTCCTTGATTTTTTAAGTCCAAAGATAAAACAACATTTGTTAAACAACTAAGGAGGCATCCAAAATTTCCTTGTTACAATCCAATGGATGAAATGAGAAACTATTGGAAAATCCCATTTTAGCCATTCGCCTAAGCAGCGTGTCCAATATTTCGCTCAATATCTTAAAATTTTAGCTTACTGTACATGGAAACAAGAGAACCCAACTCACTTTTAATCACCTCTCGGGTGATTCTTGTGACCGTTCCTCGGCAGATCCCAATAGTGGATTAGGCGGAGAAACTTCAGCTGCTTCGATATTATCGTCATCTCCTTGTCTCTCTGAATATTCAGCATCCCCATTTCCAGGTTCCTGCAACGAAACGCGCAACTCTTTACCTGCAGAATGAATGGTTGATGGCTCAGCACGAGCAGATGATCTTTGATCACGCGTATCATTGCTGGACACGGTTGACAACCACGCAAACTGCAAATTTTGGCCTTGCCAGCACTTTCCATTTGCAAATGCCTTCTCTGCTGAATGGCGAGTTACAAAACCAATATGAGCAGAGACAGTTTTTAATGTCTCCGATCCATTAATATCATCCTGCCCTTCCACATCTTCTAGCTCCAAAATAGCAAGATCACCAAAAGATGAAAAGTGTTCCTTCAACGCAGAGACCTGATGTGTGTAGAACCAAATATAGTTCACTTAGAAATAATTCTTGCACACGAAATTACCTAATTAAAGCACACAGAACGAACAGAGTATCCCAAAGGACTGTCCTGGAACTCCCAACTTAAACAAAGCACTACCTGTGCTACCATCCCATTATTTTCTCCCCATCAGAAAAAATAAAAGAGAATTTTTAAAAAAAAGCGAAATTGTTAAGGAAGCGGGCAAATTTCCTCCGCTTTACAAGACCCCTTACAAGTAAAATCATGGCCACAATTCTACCATTGTACGCTGCTTAATTATTTAAAAGACGCTTACTCAAGTCATACTAATAATTAATAATTCTCTATTGCTAACTCATCAACGTGAACTCGCCCACCCGGGGGGTGGAGGGTGGTGTTGTGTGTGAGAGAGAGACAGAGAGAGAGACTCACACTTGCAAAACCAGTCGGCAATGGTGGTAGAATTTTAAATGTTGTCGGACGGTTGTCAAGTTTGTATCTATGTATATAAGGAAAGCCAGCAGGGGTCAATGACAGATTTTTCTGTTTCATGCTACTAGAACCTTCTGTTGATGTTAATGAGGTTGTATCACGACTACCCTGTGTAGCACCCTCCACTAACTTGTTCTCATTGTCCATGACTTCATCATTTGTTGATGCCATTGCATCAGCTGTAGCAGAGGACCCCTCAGTCACAGCGGCAACATCAGAAGATCTGGGGGTCACAGCCTTTGCAGCATCAGCCCCTAATCCCAACTTCTGTCGCTTAGCAGCTTGCTCAACAATTACCTCACCCTTGACTCCAGAAGCCTGCAAAGTGTACACAAGAGAGGATGAAGGAACCAATGTACTTCAGAATCCCAAGTTCCCAACTCTGACTGACAAGTGACATGCACTCAACAGAGGAATAAGCCAACACGAGTTATCTAGTAAGTTCAACTGAGACTATTCAACTTCTTAAGAGCATGAAATTTCGTGTAAGATATCAGCAAATCTCCAACACAAAAGCAGTTTCGTCTATTTCTTTAGACACAGTCAGTGTGAGCAAAGACCGCAAGGGCATTCGGTTTACTGAAGTTAGCGGAAGATTGCACATGCACCTTATTCATTGTGCTTCGTATGTGTAGAAGTGTACATTATGCATGCCAAACACACTTTAATATAATTGCTCACAGCCTTGTAAAAGAATTCTGGGAAAAACTAAAACAGCAGAAAAGAAACTCGTTAGGTATACAGGTTTTATTACAAAGTTTGAACCTGTCTACTGAGTTTTCTGTGACATGGCAGACTCATTTACTCTACCATTGCTCCTTTTAACTCTCAACTGCTTCAGGGTCACACAAACTGCTCTATTCTAACTGAAAAAAGTTGCCTTAGCTGTTATCTTTTGGGTGCCTTTTTCATGTCATAGTTTCATGATTGCCACAACTGCTCAAGGAAGTCATACTCCTATTCTCCTTTTGCCATCTCGGTAACCCCTTCTAGAAACCCCAGTGGTGGACCAGAGCTGAAGGTGGCCTTCATCGTACAAGGTCTTAACCTTTGCTATTTTCACTTTTATTTCCATTTTAAGGAGGCCGTGTTGAGATCCAATCCGTGAGGTCTACATAGCAAGAGATATCAATGAAATGTAAATCATTGGATACAAACAAAGAATACAGAAAGTCTGTTCAATAAGACCTCTTGGCCCGTACAACCACACCCCTTATTCTTCATATAAGCTAATCCAACATAATGATTACACTAAGCATAAAGTTAGCGACTAGGATCCAGAACCTGAATTCAGAATCACCAAGTAGAAAACAAATTACCCACAAAAAGGCAATACCTAAAAGTAAATATTAGACACAAAAGCATGAAGAAATATGTCATCTTGACTGGAGAATGAAAGACAATATAAAGTCAAGCAGAAAGTAGCGCACTTGTTTCTCAAGTTTGTCCAACTGACGTTTGAAGTCGTTGCGCTTCCGGTCCAGCATTTCTTGCTTCTTGCGAAGTTCTTCCTTCAACTGTTCTAAACTCTCCAATTTCTTTTGCAAAGGAGGTGTAACCTTGGAGCCATTTGGGGTAAGAGGCTTATATTGATCAGAGGATGGAAGGGTGGATTCTGCTACAGGAATATCAATAGCTTTTGGGGGAGTTGATTGTATGTTATCTTTTGTTCTATTGGCAATGGACAGACCGGTGGGAACTGAACCGGCTGTCCCACCATGGGGAGTCAAAGATGCACTACTTACACTACTTATGCCATCATCAGGAATGCTATCACGATTAGCCCACCACAACTTAATGAAGCGATTGCCCATTACAGCATCAGGTGCCCTTAGAGCAGCCTCTGCCTCTTCCCTTTTTGAAAATTGAACAAAAGCCCTCTCACTATTTATCGGTATGTGAATATCAATGATCTCCCCAAACTTTTGGAAATGAGAAATAAGAGCCTCTCTTTTGTTGCTTTTCTGAGGAATGCCATTAACAAATAGACTACGTGTTGCCTTTTGAGTTGGTTTCCGCACAAAACGCATTGCATCAAACTGGGTTTTTTGAGATGAATCTATAGCTTTAGAGCTCTTATCCTCCCCAGCAATCTGCTTTCCACGATGGGAGCTAGCTATAACACTGGCTGATGCCTCCTGCTGTTCCTTGATTTCATCTCCCACCAAATCAGAAGTACCAGATTTAGCATCAGTTTCACCTTTTGAATTCATTTTAACCTTTGAGCTTCTAATTCTACCCCAAACAGATGAAGTTGGATTCTGTGAAGCAACAGAAAGCCCAGCTCCCCTATCCTGGTGGTCAATATCAGCAGCTTTCTTGACATGACGATCAGAGATATCATGATTAAAAGAGGATTCAGTTTCATCAGCCTGGGATGAATGTAGAGCTAAGAGTGAAGATCCTTCAGGACCATTATTACTCCAAAGTGGCTGATCAGGATCGTACAAATCGGCTCCAACAACATTAGCAGCAGCAGAGTAGGCAGAATTTAATACCAAACTATCATCAGACATTCCATGTTTACCACTTTTGCCTTGTGGTCCTTTGCTATTCATCAACGAGGTTGAAGAAGCACTGCCAGAAGGTATGGGTCCAGGTAAAACAGGTGGTCCAAGCAAGTGTGCACTTGGAAGTGAAACAGGGAGGTTAAACTGGGACAGACTCTGTAAAATGAAAAGAAAATACTTCAGCAACTTCCATATAAGATGAAAATGATACCTGCAAAGCATCAAACCTAACTCTAGCACCTTCAAGAGAAAGTAAAAGCATCTCCACTTCCTCTTGATGACATGAAATAGCTAAGGACAATCCATTGTGTGGTGTGCAACCTAGACGACTAGTAACCCAGCCTTAAACCAACCGACAGCATGATTAGAAAGAGAAACATCTACTCGCAAAAAGTCCTTTTCAGGTGGCCTCCAGGCAGACCTCAAGTACCATCATCAATTGTTAGCTGACTTATTGAAAGATCAGAAAGCAGCTTAATCATCATAAATACCCCCCTTGAAATCAGATTCAAGAGTCAATGCACAAACTGTAAAACATTGACAGAATATAAACTGAACATGCCAGTCACCTTTCCCTTTTTCTTAATTCTTTTGTGAATCTACGAGAATAAAAGTTGTTTGAGCACCTCTTCGATTCTGTTCTTTTTTCTTTGGCAGTGGACACGTTGTATATTTACGTAGCTTGAGGCATAAACACAACAAAGGCATGCACATTATTTAGGCCAAAAATAAGAATGATCAACTAGCGTGTATGGATGACCCATGACCTTGATAAAATGCCGGTCTAGCATAGAGGGAAAAGCCACAATATTGAAAATAAAATTATCCATCATAAATCTAGCGCATCCTAGAAGTGACTTCGTTGGATAGCAGCCAAAGATGGACCAGATTTCAGATTTTAGCCTTATCCATGGCTCAATTATATTTAAATGCTTTACCAGACCGCTATGCAGGTCTTGATAAGAGGAGATACCTGTACATCTTCCACAACAATACGGTTGACACCATGCTCCATAGGGCACATGTCTCCTCTCAGACAAAATCCTCGTTCCTCAAAGTCTCTACATCTCTGCCGAGGAATACCCATACCCAATGAAGTACTTATAGGAGGCCTAAACGCACCTTGCAGGCCAACAGAACTGAGTGCATCTAGACCACCACTTGGTACACCAGGGATCAATCCATACGCACCCCAGGATGCACTTTGTGCATTTGAAGCACCTGGCAAACCCCTTCCAGGAAATAGGCTCGGTCGAATGGAGCCCCTCTGCATCACCTGACTAGCAATATCGATGGAGTTAAACCTAGCATCCCGATGGTTCCATGCACCAGAGTCCCTTCCTCTTCCTCTACCAGGACCAGAAATACCGGAGAATGTTTGGTTTGCCCTAGCTCTCGGATTCAAGTCCAAAGGACCTCGGGGTAGTGAAACAGAACCAGGGTGACGTTTTTCAAACTTAGTAGAAAAATCTCTCTCCGAAGAAACTGCATTGTAGTTTTTCCAGGACTGACTATCTTGTGTTTCGTTTTCTCTAAACATGTGTCCATTATCAAAAGGTTTGTTGTGCTTTCTGTACGACCTTGCTAGATTGTGCTCCAGAGCATCTTTGTCAGAAGACTGAGAACGTGTTTCCCGTCGTCGATGCTTATGGTTACGATCATCGTCATCATCATCACTAAATTCCTTGTCTTCAGGATCACTTGCATAATCAGAAGGTGAAAGATCCCCAGACATTTGAGAAGCAACTTTTAGCACCATTGGATTTCTCGCAATAGATGAAGCACTAAACCTTTTGAATCTTTAGACATCCAGCAATGTAGTGAAACCTAAAATCATGAACAGCATGTCAGAATGAGCAGAGTGTGAAATTAGGAAGTAAAACTGTAAAACAATAAACAAGTGTCTATCTCTTGAAACAGGATTCCAACAAGTATTTAAGAATATACTAAGTGGATGCAATTTGCAAAACAAATCAACCTACTGGGTCAATGGAAAGATTAAATAACGGCACAGCTCAATTAAACAAAAATTAACAAATGATAACAGAAATATAAGAGTTATCAATAAATCTGACGGCACAGTTTATTGATTTATTCTTCTTAAATATCCTGGAATCAGGGTAAAAGAATGCTAAATTGTAGTAACTAAATCAACATCCTCCACGATTCTGGCTTCTTTCACTACCACTAAGAAACTTCTTTGGCAAATGCTACGATCACAAAGAGCCACCCAGACAAACTACTCAGCGAGTTCATGTTACTTACGAATACTCTAAACCCTCCAAAGAAGAAATGGGAGTGCAGCAATAAAAAAAGTAATAACTGTTTCAACATAGAAGATCCCACAAGTGATTACATCATTCTGGTCAAGGTGAATTTCCACATAGCAACACGGCAACACCTGCAATCGTATAGTGAGCTTCCCTGCACCTTTTGGTACCCCCTACTATTATTGATTGCGACACTGAACTGCTTCTACAACCCTTAAATAATAACAGCTTTATCTAGCAAATTTGAGTTACACCCACTAAAGTGGTTTCAAGTTGCTTCTACGTATGGTTTCAAGTTGCTTCTACGTATGGATACATCTTTTTTTACTTAAAAATTCTTCATATAGGTTCAAGCAGTAACTTCTCCATTTTGAAGATCTTTCTTATTTTCCACTAAAGAACTTGTATTTGTTCTCATATTTCCCCAGGGTTCTAAATGATCTCTGCTCCCTTCCCTTTCCATAAAGTCATACTCTTCTCCACCTCATCAATGTTGCTCTATTCTTTACCTTCACAATGGAATTTTGAGATTGCCAGGCTAAAAAGTTCTCTCAAAGCAGTTTCATCAACATCACCTTTATCCCAAACCAATGGGTACTCAGGGATGACACATTTAGTGCCATTGCCAAACCAAAAGTTCAATGCTCAGATACCTTGATCGTTGTCCCATTCTTTCCAAAACTTGAAACTGGAGTTTTGATCAGTAAGGTCTGATCCGTGAAGAAGTTAAATAGCTAAACATTGACCTCCATTTTCCATTCTAGGATATTTCACTTGCTAATGCGCTAAAGCATAAAACTGCGTGAGTCCACCTCCGGAACCCTTTGGATTGGTGGCCCCCTCTAAGTGTTGGGGTCCATTTGTTTCTCTCTCCATTCTCGTCCTTGCAAATGCTCTATAGGGGGGACACTAGCTATAAGGAAAATGTTCTACTTATCACATATGTGAGAGACAGAGAGAGGAAAACATTACGAGAAAAGATAAAAACAAGGATATAAATATTATCGGACTGCTAATTTTTTTCCTTTGCAACAAATTCGTTTCGTCTCCCTGTTTAAGCCTAAGAGTTTTTAAAATATGGAAAAGCCAACAATAAAAGCTAATTCGCATTCTAGTTAAAAAATGGGTAAATAACCAAACGGCAGCTCTCAATATGATGTGGACAATTTAGGCATGAATTTGTTAGCTTGCTTCACGTTAATGCCTCTAGAAAACAGTTCTCCCACATATGCCTCGTAAAACAGATACGGGAAAGGGGGTTCTTTCTTTACTATCACCACACAAATTGATGATAAATAATTGCTTTACCCACATAGCCATCGAAGTAAATGCATTAGCCTAAAGGGGCAATTCCCTGTAACGTTTGCGATATTCTTTCATTCCCTATTTGCAATGATATTTGTACTGGAAATTACATCTACTAAAGAATACCACTAATTGCTCATGCAGTATTAACATTCCAAAAGCTAGCATTTCTAGAGTTGAATTCGCATAGTTCGCAAAGACCAACCTATCCTAGATGCTGGACCTGGGATCGAGCCTCATTACAGCTTAGCCACCTTACATAGAGTCGTATGAAAGTCGGCAACTGTAGCGATAAGCTAATAACCGGCATAAGTTGGAGAATGCTCCGACCTTATCCACAATCATAGCATTGGAGAGACAAGGATTTGTACAGATAAAAAAACTATGTATTATGGAAACACTAAAAATACAATGGCATTAGCATCTAATTATCCTAGCGGATTTTAGAGAATTCTCCTGTCGAAAATTTTAGTATAGGTGACAGAAATTAGCGTAGTAACAATTCACAAGGACATTTAACTAGCTGTGGCTATACGGTTCTACTCCCTAAGCATGTCTTGACTCTTTCCACTATCATCCGTACTGGCAAAAGCTGCTAAGAGACACGAGCAACTAATGAAATCTCAGTTCCCATAACCGTTTCTTTTTGGCGGATGCTTTCCCATCACATGCCTTGGCAAAGCTAATGAAGAGAGCGATGTGCTTTGAACTACAAGTCAATGCATGCCAGAACCCATACGGACCTTGTATAGATATCTCACATATTAAATGCATATTCACCACTTGTCACTCATGATGCCCTCGCAGCTCCAGTTTCCAGATCGAGTATGCTCCAAATAGCAAAATAGGGCGACCATTACCATATAGCATATAACGGTCATACTTCGAATGCCTTCATTACTTTCCACATTAAGTATGACTAACCGATTACCGCAGGACTGATACAATATCGTAAAATCTATCCCGAGTGCACATGCCACAAGAATAAGGAAATAACTTCCAAATGCGGATCAGATTGTGACAGTTAACAAAGACACATCCAACAGCGATAGCAGCATATCTTAGACAGGCATCAATACGAAAGACTAGTATCATGCTTATGGGCAGAGCTCTTCCACAACATAAAGTAAGAACTAAACGCTGTTTAAAGCAAGATATGCACATAAATCACTGAACAGAGTGGATTAAACACGCACACGTCAATAAAATATAATTGAGCCGCTAAAACCTACAACGAAACGAAAAGGAATGACCGAACTCCGTCTCTAACAAAAAATGGGTACAATGGCGAATAAAAATTGATAATCTAGGTTAAACAACGGAGATAAAGCACGATACGAGAGCGACATAAGCAAAGAAATCTTACAGAAACTTCTAGAAGCGAGGAACTAGCATCGCCGAACGACGGCTCGTTTCGATTAAGCCCTCGATTCTCAATCGTCCGGCGATTCGCAATGGAGCAACGACGATCAACGGGGCGGGCATTACCGGCGGAGGAACCAAACCCGGCCGGGTGGAGGGCGGGGCAGGACGGCAATTAACTGGAGGAATCAGAGCGAAGAATCGTTCGGCAAGTGTGCACGGAGTGAAGGATCCTGCAGGCGCGGGAGAGAGAGAGAGAGAGAGAGAGAGGTTTTGCGGGAGAGTTGAGTACTCGTAGTTGGTGGGCTTGAAGCTGCGGAGAGGCAATCAGAATTTGAGAGAGAGAGAGATTTTATGCGAACCGAAAATAGAAGAGAAAATAAGCGTGGAGAGACGACGAAGGTTTTGTTACTTGCGAGCTCTCGCCCCTCCCATTTTTCCGATTCGGAACGTCACCGACCAATCATGTCGCTCGTGCTTGTCAAAGTACAAGGCTTAAATTTTACCATCGCCTTATCTTTAATTTACGCCGTCGCGACCCATCGTAACCGTCACTTTTTTTTTTGTCCAACAACGATACTGCATTCATTCAAATAGAAATAGAATTACTATCATTAGCGTTCACAAAGAAGATTCCAAAGGGATTGGGGAGGGGTTTAACCATCCAGTTAAAGGGGAGCAAATTTTTCCGATGGGCTTTCGCAACTCAATCGGTTGCACTATTAGCAACACGCGGGACGTGGGATCGTAACCGTCACTTGAAATACTTTTATCTTTTTCCACGCCCGATCGACAGACATGAGAGTGTCCGAGCAAACGTGGTTAAAAAGAAGAAAATAGAAAGTGCGATCGCTTTTGTTCAATTGAATTGTCATGTCCCGAGTTGGTTACTCAAACGTGCTGTGACCGTTGCGTGAAATACCTCATCTTCTTCCGCCCCCACATCAAAAGAGACGCGAGTACGAGAGTCCGAGCAAACGGTGGCTAAAAAAGGAAAGTACGTGCAAGAAAAAGTAGAATATCGACGGTAAAAATAGAAAGACATGAATTAAATGTCAGTTCGAAAATAGCACGTTCATACCCTGTTTTTTTTTTATTTTTTCCTTTAATCTACAAGCATTGATATCGGCGTAAGTAAACAGTTTAATGCACTCGATCCTTTGAAAGATTATTTTTGAGAATACAGATTCTAAGTTTGCTTCCTCTTGCCTTTAAAATTTGGTGCTCCGATGGAACTGACGCGAGGTTGCGTGGATGACAAGGTTTGATCTGCCTCGGCGCGAGTTCGATCGATCGACCGAATTCTTCATGGACCGAATACATATCGAGGATCGAGCTCTTGGATGGGACTCTTTTCTTAGCCTGTCGACTACAGACATTCTGAAGAAAGCTTTTCGCAGTGAAATTCATTTTTCGCATTATGGGACTCGGTAAAATTACTTGCCGTAAATTTTTTTCTTTTCTTTTTATCGGCTGCTGATTGAGCTCTACTTGTGGTTTCTAAAGACTATGCTTTTAAAGAGAACTTCAGAAAAATTGTCCTTTTGCCAGGATTTCCCACGAGGGATTTGGCAAAGACTAGACCCCCTCCATTTATGCTTCTCAAGAGTTTTCGGAAAGGGGAGGCTTCTTTTCACTCCCATTATGGCTTAGACACTTTTTTTTTTTTTTTAATGTTTTGACAATCCTATCCTTTGTATGGCCCACCACTTTACAATTTTATATGGTTCTTTTTATTATTATTTGGTCAACTCTTTTTATTTTTTTTCCCTTCTTTTTTCCTTGTGGGACCACTTTTCTTCTTCTTCTTTCTTTCCACACCTCCCACTCGTCTTCTCCATTTTCCTCCACCGAGATCGAGAAAACTCCTTCACGTTCCCCATACCCGTCCCCATTTCCTTCATACATCCCGGATGTATTGGATTCCCCAATGAACAATGGAAGCCCACTTTCACCACTGACGACTAGAACGAGTTTGATGAAATAGGGGGGCTTAACTTCTGTGACCATCTATTTGAATCCTCTTGCTAGTACAAGATTTTTGGAAGACGATACGATGGCAGTTGGGATCCCGCCGCCAATCCTCCTCTGTCACCCTAATCTAGTGGCTCTTGGGACTTCTTCGATCATATTGATGAGAATGAGAGCTTAAGTTTTGATGGCCAATGTGGAGTTGATAAATTTCGAGAGTTTCGAAGACTGGTCGCAGTTTAAGGGTGACAAGCTTGACTGTTTAAAAGGTAAATTCAAGTGAAGCTGCTGTATTTCATGATGCAAAACCAGTCCTCAAATCAAAAATGAAAGATTGTGTGAAATCAGATAATATGTCCACTACAAGTAACAGCCTTTGTTCAACGGTGGAGAACACTTGTAAATTGATCATTCTACAAGGTCCGCAAGGTGGTTTGAAACAAGAAACAGCTAATGAGGCGAGATAGCTAGGAACAGAATATAGTGCTAGTGATCCGGGCCAAAGTTCACAGGACAAGGGTGGTATTGGATGTTCGAGTTCTAAGGTAAAAATGACAGCAAGAAATAAAGATTTAGGTGTTAAAGAGAGGACCCTTCCAAGTATATTATCAATAGGGCAAAAGATTTCCTTTAAAGCATAAGGGACATCGAGCACAAATTCTTTAGCGCTTTTGACTCTGGTAAAGAGGTCTCCAGAATGCTTGAGGGAAACAAAATCAGGGTGCCATATGCATAGGAGAAAGGTACATTGATGATTGTTCTGCTTGATATCACTTTGTATTCCATGTTTGATAAAATTATTGAAATCGTCTTCTTGCGCACTATCCATGAATCCAGTTGTATGACTTTCTTAAAATAATTAAATTCTTGTAGGTCAATCATTCTTGTCGGCTTTGTTAGGAGCTTTTCAACATGTATGTTGCCCCTAGAAGCCTCCACTAATAAATTGAGGATGACAAGGTTTGTGAAAGGAGTAGGACGCAAGGAAAGAAGAGAATGGCATGGCCTGCTTGTAGAAGAAAACAAAGAGGCGAGTGGGAGGCATGAAAAAGAAGAAGAAAAGTGGACCCATAAGGAAAAAAAGAAGAAACAAAATAAAATGATTTGACCAAATAATAAAAAAGTGACCATAAAAAATTGTACCAGAAGTATGGGCCATGTAAAGGATAAAATGGTCAAAACATAAAAAATGAGTGTCTAAACCATAAGAGAAGTGGAAAAAAGACGGCCCTTTGGAAAAGCTGCTTTTTCTAAAAGTAAAAAGGTGAGACGAGGCTCGAGCTCCTGCGCAGCTCATGCACCACATTTGCCATATTAAGCTCTTTAAGTTTTTAAGTTTTGCTTTAGATTCAGATACGAATGCAGATTATTTTGCTGTTGGCAGCTTCGGATAAACTATGTTCTACCGGGAAATCTACCTACCTGGTCTCATGATTCGACTCATATAACTCTTGGGACAACATGAGAATTGAAACAACTCTAGAAATCAATATACTATATGTACATCTAAATGATAAACAAACACTAATTTACACATAATCTACATATCAAGAGTATTCATAATGAAGTGACTTCGGAGCACACCACAGCTGATCTCAATGGATTGCCATGTTGGCAAGCGCGATCTGCCTCTCTAGAGGCAAGTAGTTTCTCAAGGATGTACATGCATCATGCATCACTTGTAGTAGGGAAGGAGCTAAGCTGTTCTCGCTTTTATCAATACCTTGCAAGGTAAGCGTACCCTCACCAGGCGATGGCTGTGTAACCCATTGGTAAATGCGCTCAGTTGATGCCAAAAGAGTCGCAGTGAAATGTTCCGCGATGACTGTCCAAGAGGGGTCGGTCAAAAGAGAAGAGAGAGTAACTGGTAGATCACTCAAAACACTGAAGCGATCCAGGATCAACAAAGGCATGTATTTGCAGCAACTGCCTGAGAGCAGGCCAATAAATTGCAATGGCTGCAAGAGATTACGAATGTTACATAGAAGCATGATGAACAAGAAAAAGTAATCTTACGGCAGCAACACGCATAAACAGATAAGAGAATCCCATTTGCTCCATCTTCCCACATTGGGCAGAAACCCATTTTATCACGAGGCAATAGAGCCAGAGTAATAAAAGGGAAACTAAACATCTTATCATAGAGGCAAACCTGTCCTGAGAAGTGAGAACGAAGAACTAGTGGTGTGTTAACTAAACACTTTAGCATCACCAATGAGCCTGAGGCAGTGCAACACCCCGATTACAAGAGAGCATCTCTTTCAGTTCACATTACTTGAGTGCCTTGAGTTGATAATTAGAATGGGACTAAGAGAGTTAAGGGGGAACAAGAGGGCAGGACCGAATTCTTTTGCTCATTGTATCTAACATGGAAGTAAACACATAAGTACTTTTGAAATCATTTTTAATTCATCATTGTAAATTGCAATCAATATAACATGCTGGGCATTGATAAGCCCGATGTAAGAGAAATGAGTTCAAGCAAACTGAGACAGGTACAACTTATGAACAGAAGCAATAGTTAATTCCCTATCCTCAATTAGTAATGCTTCAAAAAGTATGGGAATAGGTTTTTACCGTAGAGGGATAAATAGAGACACAGCTAATCTCCACTGCATCAACAAGCCATTGTCTTTTAATGCTTCCTTCAGCATGTTGTAAAGTTGCTACAACTTCAACGAGCACATTCCATGTGTCTGCGTGTCAAATGATCAAAAAAATCCATCAAACAAAAGTAGTAACTTCTATTTTCTTACAGTTTTAAAATTGGTGGTTGACATTCAAAATGACTTCACCAACCATTTGAGTTGCAGTTAAATAGAAAGGCCTTCAGACTTCCCAGCTCAGCCAATGGGATGGAACTGCTCCTGACTAACCTCACTTTCACCTCAATTTTCTTTAGGATGTCAATGAACCGCCTATTTTCTTTATCCAAATCCACCTGTCAAAGGAGTAGAGATACACAAAAGCTTAGAGATGTCAATACTGAAGAAGAAAGAAACATGATAACAAGTTACATGCAAACTTCATTTTCATACCAGTGACCTTATCAGAAGTTCCGGACAAAAAGACCTATAGAAGATGTGTAATATGGTTGTCCTAAAAACTTCTCCAATAACCCAAAGGTTTTGAGCAGGAAAAGCTGTATGGGAGCAAGAGGCAACTCCTGCAAGAGATACGGTTCTGGTAGTTTTTGCATCAGGCAGATGAATGTAAGTTGATAAGAATATTTTTTTATTGTGCCTCACTGGCGCAGCAGGAGGATCCTATCTGTAGGAAAAGGAATAGATGTAGCTTGTTCAATCTGTGTTCTTACTACAAAACTCTTAAGAAGCCAAACACCCATGGTAAACGAAAAGAGAAGCCATAAGGGTGGACATCTTGTACTAGAAATGCAGCCAGGTAGAATGCTTTTATGAAGGAAAACCTCCAAAGAGGGAAATGGCTTTAATCCAGTGTGTTTGCAATGAGGATAGTCATTGTACTAAACCAAGATGTTAGCCAGAGGCAAACCATGAGCATGTTTAGGTACTCAGGGATGATTCCATACTAAGGTGAACATGCCTTGACTATTATTCTCGTCTATTTCCTGCCAATATGGAGTCAAGGGAATAGAAGAGTTTTGATGGGATTAAATTTCCTACAGCAATCTATTAAGATAGATTGTGTAGAACCTTTCACTTATGACAAAGAGAATACTTTATCCAGGGTACATATATCAGAAGGTATGGTATGGATCTTTACACTTCGATTCAGCTCTTTCTTCATATTCATAAATTCTTGCTTGGATACGTGGCGACCCTCTTGATAAGAACCAATCTAACAGATTGACTAAGAAAGTTCACTCACCTGTAGAAAATTCAAAAGCCAATCCCTTGGTGACTTCTCAAAGCATCTAACTGCCTCGGACCATTCTTCAATGAATTTCATGTGCTCTGCCTCAGCGATACTTGTAGGATGATATGAAGGCAACAAAGAGAACAGCACCACCATGCACCTTTCGATTCCTAAAAGATACTCTTCAGAATCAAGTAAAGCTTCGCCTAAACATTGACGAAGGCCCTTCCAGCAAGAAATACGTAACAAAATTTTCTGATCAAGGTTGTAAACTTGGTTTGAGGTAAGTGAAAGCAAGAAATCAGCTATGTCAGAGAGTAATTTCTCGCGCCTGGATGAAGAGAAAACTTTTACAAGATCGGCCAGACGAAAGAGCAGGCAACACTGTAGATTTGGTTCGAGTGTCTTGAACCTCGAGAGTTCGGAGAGCTCATCAAGAAATTCCAGCAGTTGATCAAAATGGGATGCGTGAGCTAACGAAAAGTTTAAGCATTCCAGCCTCAAGATTCCTTTCTGAGGAGCCAAATCAGATGGCAAGGAGTTGCCAATTTCTACCCCGTATCTCATGGAGCGCCTAACAATTGCTTTCCAGTCGAAATTCGGTAATCTCGGAGCTTGTGAAAGGCACTTCAGCACAGTTCTAATTGTTCTCACATCTGGTATGTTCCCTGTCTGAAGTAAGAAAGTGAAATACTAAAATTTGAGAACATATGGATCCATACAAAAGACACATAAATGACGAAACAATTTATCCTAAGTAATGAAATCAAGATTCAATTGGAAGAGAAATAAAGACCATGTACTTAAAAGGATCACCCCATGAAATTCTCATTACATTTGTTTGTTATTGATAATTCAATCGTGGAAACCCTGTAATCAAAAGATAATCCTGGAAGCTCACAAACTAAGAACTTGGCCTACCATGCAAACGTGCCACAGCAAATCATCTATTCCAAAGAACAAGACAGAGAACACACAAACAGCCCGTGCATCAAGTGACATGCAGCTTCTTTCTTATTCAGGTCATCTCTCGCCTTGCTCTTCAATGAATACCACAACGCAGGCACTATAAATTTCTCGGAATTGTGATAAGGAGCAAATTGATTACAATTACAGCTCCATTTGTTTCGCAAAAAATGAATGATTTGGAAAACATTTTCCTAAAAATGATTGCTTGTATCGCCCGAAATAATGAGACGATGGAAAATGTTATCATTATCGACAGCAATTTTGTATTTAAGCATTTTCCATCAAGTAATTATTTCAAGAGACACAAGCGATCATTTTAGGAAGATATTTTCCAAATCATTCATTTTCGATGAAACAAACGCACCCTACAAGAAACGACCTAACCCTTGGTGCAATCTTTAGATGCTCACCACTGCATTCACAAGGTATAGGTCGTCTCGAACCTTATGATGGACATGTCTTCATTTAGTTCTATTCAAGAATTTAGAATCTCGACTACAGAAGTGCACCAAAAAGGGAAAATCAAGCACTTCAGAAAGTAAAATCTAAGTTCCTGTCATGAATCCATGACAACCACTTCTGACTAAAGTTCTAGAATGAGTCCTTCATCAGATATATCATGACAAAAAACATTCCACATGAAGATTTCTGAGAAAAGAACAAAATATGGAGCTCATCACCTCAGTAGTTGACCTATTCATCTTTGAAGAGTTCACATTCGTTAACCACGAGCAGAGTTTCATGACTACACTGTCATTGGAGAAGCTTTGAGAAACAACTTCTGAGACACTGGTATCAGTCTGAACATGATCATCCACCTTTACTTCCTTGGACCACAGACTATGTCGAAGAAAAGAAAGTGCCCAGGCAGAGTAATGTTGCAGCTGATTATCATCAGAATGTTGAGCAACAAGAAACATCTCTTGCATTGATGATGTTAACAAAGGCTCACAGACAGGACTTGAAAGAAGCGCACGGATTACATGAGAAGATTCCTGCCAAGGGAACATTCAACCATAAGAAACAAAGACCAAGAAAAATGGTTAAAAGGCTAGTTGAGGGAAAATCCTCAATCACCTTCAGTCTGTCACGACTGTAATTGGAGGATGAAGGATGAATGAGAACCAAACCGGCTTCTGCACCCAAAGAATTAACAATTCCAACCATCCCTCCCAGACAAGTGGAGGGAGGCTGAGGACCGGAATAACATCTCCTCAACAAATCCAGCAACTCTTTCAGACAACCAACTTCAATAGAGTCTACGCCTTCTTTCAGAACACAGGCAAGGAGACTCCCTGCTCCAGCACATGATGCCATCAACAAGCTCTGGTGGAATGCACCTGACTTTTTAACAAACAATAGTTCAGATATAAGCTCTCTATAGCTATTTATCAGATGGTCCAGTTCACCAACATCCATCAATTCTACTCTCTGGCAGAAAGCCACAACCAGGGGAAGTGCAAGACAAGATCCAACTGATAAAAGCATCTCATATCCTTCATCACAGGAGTCAGAGCTCCAAACAAATGGCTTCGCGTGTGGAATCCATGAAATTATCAAGTCCTTTATCTTCAGCGTCGCATCAATTTCCCCAGTTCGGTAAACTGCAGTAATAGAGCTGCCCAAACCAAGAACAAGTCCAGCAAGACCCCAGGTGTCTTCCTCCACAAGATCACTGTCCTCATTCAAGAAATCAGGACTCTTATATGTACCATTCTCACGCATGTCATTGGAGAAACGTTCACAGAGACTTCGAAGAATCTGGGATGATGATTTTGTAAGTTCCAATATCGTGAGAGATAAAGACCTGATAATGTTTCCTATTAATTCAACTTCACCCATCTTGTAGGAACCTCTGTTAGGATTATCAGCAGCTTCAGTCCTAGTTAAAAGATCCTGGCATGAAAAACCCAAGCCAACTCCACAGGCTCCTTTCACAAAGGCGCTTTTGCTGCTAGACAAAACCTTTAGGCACACATGATCAGTAAGAAAACACAATTATCAGCGAGAAAACCTGCACTTGTCCCGTTATTATTCTTAATAACCGGCAACACTAAGAAAACACAAATATTATAGACAACATGGGGACAGACCTAAAATTTACAGAAAGCACCCACTATGCAAAGTGGATACTCAAGTGCAAACCAAAGAAACTACACCACCAATCATAGCAGGTACATTACAAAATATTTCCAACTCTAGGATTTGAAAGTTTTGAACCATCGGCATTTTTAAAAAATAAAATGAAGTTTTATCCCCATCAAAAGTATTAGTCCTCTCTGACCATGTCGCACACCAAAAAGAGTTGTTTTGTGCCATTGAAAAAATTCATACATATGAATGACAGGTTGGCTTTGCTAGAGATCCATTTAACAGCTGATGAGCTAAATGATGATCAGATCTACAAAAATATGGTACTCGTTACAGTTTTACTACTTTTATCTACACTAGTCTTTTGAAAGTCAGAGCTTTACATAATAGAAATTGTCCGCCTCTGCAAAGTTATTTCTTCGGGAACTGACCAAACATGAAGCATGATATATTCTTTTTCACTTATGGAGCATGAAATATTTTTTTCGCTTACACAATAATATCTAATATGGTCTTGACTGGGCATGAAAGAAATGTTTAGCCTATTGGGAAGTCTTTTCTAGGCAAGGGAAGTTCCAGGATCAATATTTCATTCATGAATTATACTACAGTTTCATAGAACTAAGTTTGAACTGGATCACACCCTTTCAGTCCGGGGTTCTTATTAGTCCAAACTGTACCATGCCATGAACTAGTAACTAGCCAACCAGTTGAACCGGCCACTGCAATTAGGTTTTTAACACCAGTTATACATAAATTTACATGCCTAAATAAATCATCTTCCTCTCTGATTGATTTATGAAAAGAACAAGAGCACCAAACAGGAAGTCTGTGAACCTCAATAAGTCCTGAGATGTTCTGGAATTTTAGTTTATGATCCGTGACATGTAGACAGCTAGAGATCACTCCAAGAGAAATTGCAGCAGACCACTGCCGATGTTCATGTTCAAACTGGAACAACCAACTGAAAAGAAACTTCGATGCAGCTGATATAACCGTATGAGCAGAATGAGGCAACACCTAACCATTTCCAGAACAGAAAATAGTGAGAACGGTCGAGAGTTCAATAGCAAGAATAAACTGTGCTGAATCTAAGCAATATGAAATCTTAGACATCAGCTAACAATAGGTTAGTTTAAGTAGACTTATTTGTTTAAGTAGAGACTTATCTTGCCCTTAAATTATACAGTTCCGCAATTATTTGACTTCATCGTGATTGTCAAATGGGACTTCTATGCATTCAACACTTCTTTGTTTTCAATGACGGATTTGTCCAAATATGAATCATTTGGATTTGCAAAAACCATGAACTTCATGAAGTTGTAATTTTTCAGAGAGATGAATTATGTGAAAACTAAGGTGGTATTGGGGGAAAGAGTAGTTTTCCAATAAACAAAATAGGTTGCTAACAAATTTATAGATAAGACATTTTATCTTGGCAAATAAAATCAGATAAAATAATTATTCTGCAAACATAAGTTGATGGAAGGAGGTAGCACACAAGACCTAGCAAAAGATAATTACACCGGAGCAAGATCAATTAAGATAAATGAAATAGTACGACACAGTAGCAACAGAAGCTTCACATCCCTTAAACAATATTTTGTTCTCTCCACCAAAGAAGACTCCAAATCATTGAAACTCCATATGGAAATTGGGTCCCAATAAACAGCTCCAATCATCTGACAACTTTCGATTATTGGCACTAAGAGAATACCCATCCTCGCTAATCAACAAATTAAAGACCCACACTCTTAACAGTCACACTATCTTGGACTCCCCCCCTCCATAAAAATATTGGATCAGCATGTCCAAGACAATTTTCAAAAAAAAAAAAAAAAAATTCTTACTGTACAGAGTGCACCAAGGGCCAGCACAATATTCTCGGCAGATCTAGGAATGGACTCCTCAGCAATTCTCATCATGCTCTGCATGTCAACAGCGACGGAATATGATGTTTACCAAAGTCATACAAATCTATGGTTAATTGCAAAAGAATAATCCACCATGGAGAGAATAAACAACAGAGCACCTTCAAAATATCATGAGCAGCTTTAGATGGTTTATCTAGAGCTACGGACGATACTTTAGCATCAAGAGACAACATATTAGCCCTAATCCACCGTTGCATGAAGGATTTCCACGATTGCAACGAAAGAAGTGCAAGGAAAGTATTTCTTGAGAGCTGAAGAGACGCAGCGATCTCCACCAACATGTTCTCATACAGAGCATGTGCATCCTAAGTTCCATCAAAGTTAAGCAAGTATATGAGAAGAACTGTCTATGCTCGATATTAGAATCTTAATGATGGTCCTTATCTTACAGTGTAAGCTCCTTTCTTTATTGAATTTTTTTGAGTAAATGAAAGGCATAGCAGCGCTGCACCAGGACATTCTCTAGCACTTCTTTCTCCTGCAAATGAAATTCTTATACAAGTATCGGTTACGTGCAGATTACACAGACACCTATTGAAAGAGTTAAATCAAATCGACCACCAATAAAAGTAACAGCACCAGAGGACTGATAACTAATATTGTTGGTTTAAACTAACAAATTATAGCAATTTGATATAGAAAAAGACCTAGAATTATTTTTCAGGGAATCAAATGCTCCCGACCAATGATACCTGAAGAGAATATAACCTGAGGAAGTACATCGAGCAGCTTTTCAATCTTATTTGTGACAGCCTTTCTCTCCTTTACGAATCTCCGACGATTCCTATATTATGTAAATAAGGATAAATAAACGAGGTGACATTGCCACTTACCAACAAATAAATAAGGAAACAAAATGTAAATAACTTGACATACATGTGTTCATATGCGATTATCTTGACTTGAAACCGTTCCATAGAACCAAGTATTTCGTCATTTGTTTCTGAAAAGAGCAGAGATGTGCTTCTTTCCCTTAACTCGGGAATGATTTTTTCAATATCTGGTATCTGGAGAACAATAAAGAGTTTCGGAAGAGATGTAACCAGAAATAGCATCTAGACTTACCAACGATATGATATACTAAAATTAAAAAGATCCTCCACAGTTCATCAGTTAAAGGAAAAACAAACCTCATACTGGCTTAAGGCATCAAATGCGGAGGCCCTAGCCTTTGACCATTTAAATCCATTGCCATGTGTTGAGGCGGCTATGTCCCACAACATTTTCAAGACATGCCCTGACGCTTCAGGGTAAGCTTGTGCATCCATTGCACCGCTCCTTAGGAGAAGGCACATGCTACAAATTCATGGCACATTGTGGTATAGATAAGAAATGATTGTCCATAGAACTGTTTTATGAAACTCAATCACACAAATGGTTGTTTGATTAAGCAACTAATAGAATTTTGAAAAGCTAATATGATGTGTAAGCAACTATCTCGTCCAATAAGAAGATAACAGGAGCACAATGAAGAACATTACATGAACTGATATATAGTACACGGTTACAAATGTCTTTTTTCAGAGGGATAAAGTCCATGCTATCCTTTCCAAACTGAGGGGGAAAATGCAGCAATTATGTTAATCTTACCCCCATTCCATCCTCACAAAGTTGTAAGGACTGCCAAAATTTACCTTATAAAGAAGAATAACACAAATTATGCGCAATTAAAATATATACCAACATCAAGAGCTCAAGGAACTTTTACCTGTGTGCTAGATTTGGGTCTTTGGAGTAATCTAGCATGTGCTTTCCAATGACATCCCAGGCCGTGTAGAAATCTGTGAAGATTGGGCATAAGAAATTGGATGTACTTCAGATAGTCTTGCCAAGAAACGTAAACTTTCCAGGTGCGGTTCAAAGTATTATCCCATATGAAGGTACTGATAAAACAAAAAAACCTTGACTTCCGATCTGGTTGCCTTAAAGACATTCAACCTATTTTTATTTTCTATAACATTGAACCTAGTTTTCAGTAGATATAAACTTCTGTCCAATGCCATGTCTACCATCTCCATTACCAAGTAAATTCAGTGTAGCAACCCAATAAAGCAAGACATACAAGTAAGATTGAGTAAATATCTGCATTTTTGCAAAACCTCAACTATTTGCCTACAAAAGGCATCTCTTAAACATATTTGAGTTCACATCACCACATTTAGCAGATGTGCTAAAGGATATTACTCCATACATGCACATTTCGTTGCTAAGCTCATTTAGAATAATCTGGAGGGATAGTACCAGACAGAAAAATAATTTGATGTCAGAAAATTGATTATACCGACTACATCAGCTTCACAAAGGTGGGCAAGACTTTGAAAACCAAGCGCCTGAATGAGAGGATCTTGCATTTTGATGCACGACTGTTGATCAGTCAACACATAATAAGTAGAGAAAACAATTAAGATTAGGAAGAAAGAACCGGGCAAAAAGCAACAAATAATAGCTTTATATAACCATACCGAAACAGACAGGATAAGGTCCACGCCCCTATCAGGATTTTTTCTGCAAACGTCTCGAATGGAAGTGGCCATACTTAAACAGACAACTTTTTCATGTCCGAACTCGGTAAAGTTTTTCGGAAGCAGTATCCCCTAAGTCAGTGAAAAGAACAAAGAAATATTATCAAAAGATAACAACAGATTAAAAGAGTCCTGATCTGTGCAAATAACATTATATACAAGAGGCTGACATCCAGACAAATGCAACTACTCTCAAAAGAGGATTAATTTATTCCTCAGATGACTTCCAGCCAAATTACGAGAAATTTGACAGGGAGATCAAATTACAAATAGTAAGTTTAGGGACCACACTGCCAAATTATTACAAGTTGAGGGAGGGACCAAATCCACATGCATATCTTTTGAAATGATTGCACAGATTACATGGCTAAATGTTCCACTCCATGAAAATTGTCCTGCTCATTATTTGGTTACCTTTGCTTACATTTTAACAGGAAATATGCCGAAATTGAAAAGAACAATTTAATGAAATGGGAAGAATAACCAAAAAAGAGAGGAAATATTCTTACTTGCAGACTTCCAAAAGCACGGTCATTAGTTGCCCAGGTCTGGCAAAGCAAACGGGTTGCTGCCGAATACAAAACCCTGAATGTAGTTAAAAGGGGAACAGCTTATCATGTATGCAGGATGAAACACATGTTAATATATAAACCTTGCAAATTGGAGATGATACTCTTGCATATGACGAGCGCCAATCAAATTCACGAACATGTCAATCAAATGCATGTGTAGAAAGGTCCCACGTGAATACTGGAAAGGATCAGGACAAACTACTCATTTAAGTTTAAAGCAATCGGAACCAGTTGGTACTGGGGGAGGTTGGAGGGTTCTTATGAACCAAAAGAATATGATGAAGCAGCAGTACCAAGGAGTGAAGTACTATAGTGTCTCAATCAGGCAAGCTAACACCTACAGTTTTCTGAATCCATAGTAAAGCATGAACTTGCACAAGTCTCCTATTAAAACTGACAAAATAGACTGCAATCTCCGCTGTATTTCATTTATGCACTAGGAATGGAGATTATAACCTTTCTTGCATGGTCACATATTTTACGTAATGGAGATTTTATATGGAAATGTGATTACAAAGATGGAGTGCTCCATGTAGTTCACTTAATCATGCGCCTTAGTACAATTATAAACATACCGGAGCAGTTACTCTCCGACGGGGTACACAACATGGAAACACTACCTTTTCTATTTTGTTATGCCCCAAAGGAAAATGATTATACAAATAGAGTATCAGGAAGAGATATTCACTACATACAGATTTGTGTTACTGTGAAGCAAGGGCAAGATAGTCTGAACAACGAGAGGAATCATCGAGGAATTTGAAGCAAGTGATGGAAGCATCCCCAAAACTTTCAACTGCAAAAAAGATAGAAACAGGAGCACAAATGATGGCTAACTTGTGCGCATTGTAGTGGCCGCTGTAGTTAATCAAAAGTAGTCACCAAACTCACCAGCATATCACCGCGTCCAACATCTTTTCTGGCAAACATATTAGTGAAGAAAAGAACGCCTAGCAACAAAGGAACTCCCAGTTTAGGGTCCACGAGACCCATAGCAGTCAAAACATCTACTGCAGCAGGCCCTAGTAACTGATGTGTCACCAAAACACTGGCCACCGTGCAGATTCTCATTGGCATTTCTATAGAAAAGTTCAAAATGGCATGAGTGAGAAATATATAACAAACTTCTTTTAATTATGCAAAACAA
This sequence comes from Lenwebbia sp. NSW1173648, assembly GCA_029784005.1. Classification (NCBI taxonomy): domain Eukaryota; kingdom Viridiplantae; phylum Streptophyta; class Magnoliopsida; order Myrtales; family Myrtaceae; genus Lenwebbia; species Lenwebbia sp. NSW1173648. The sequence continues at coordinate 24,916,294 of JARCGZ010000006.1, forward strand.
ACAAGTCCACATGATGGATATGAAATCTTTACGAATTATGAAAAACTATTAAGAAGTAACCAAGTACCGGTCATGAATACTTCTTGAGCTGGTGTCACAGGTAGAGAGTGTTTTTTCCTGTCAGCGATCATTAAAAAGAGTTCTATCAATTTAGATGCCCAAGGTCTTCTTACATGAGGTACTCCTTCAGATTCAATTGTCCCGGAGAAAGCAAAAGTCTCGATAAAGAATTTCGATGATGAGGATAGATCCTGAAATGAGAAAGGAGAACCATATATGGCACTTGTCAACTGTAGGAACGAAAATTGTGTTCCTATGTGCAAACAAACTATCCACCTATTCCTTATTATGCATTAGAGATCGCAACCATAGAAAAAGATGCATTAACCCAATGAAACAAAATTTTAAGGGAGTGATGAACCTTCACTCTGACAAGAACTGTTAATCTAACTAGCCTCATGACTCTTGCCCAATCATCACCTAAAATACCAGCATCTCAAATTCTTTCTTTAAACTTTCTATTGTTTAACATAGTAAAGTTGAAAAGCTATGTTATGAATTTAAATGTAAACAAAAGAAAAAGAACAATAGGTTCGAGAAGGAAAGAGGAAACCTGTGACCATAGTCGCTGCAAGAGCCTAAACATTATTTTTCCGGGTACGCTGACTGATTGAAATTGCTCTTTAATGGGAATGTCATTCTTCAGTACAATCAGTGGTTTCTCTATTGTTTTTTGCAATATGACAATCAATTCACCTGCTGCTTCTTTGATGGATTTAGAAGGTGATGACATGAGACTGATAGCAGGAAATATGAATAAGAGCTCTTCATGGAAAGCACATCCAGAGTTACCATCCATGTATCCTTTAACACATATAGACAGCAAAGTAAGAAAGACACGATGGACTGAGGAAAACAATGACTACATACGTGATTAAGTTATTTGTTCGAATGTAACAACCAAAGTTGGCCAAAAACAAGAGAGGAGAAATTTGAGGTCTCTATCACAAAAACTAGCATCATAAACAGGCAAATAATATCAAGAAAGACAATAATCACCATTTCTTTCACTTAAGTCTAAGGGCAGTAAATAACATTCACCTTCTACTGTTTAGCACCTCCCATGTATTCCTCTTCCGAAGCATAGAATGAGTTAGCAAACCCGTAAGATATATTCAACAGAGAGTGAAAATTGATATCCAGTGCACATTGTCAATATATCAAGCACAATAGAACACAGAATTCTGAAAACTATCAGCTGTTCAGTCTCAGTCCTTAACTCAACATTTCAAAAGATTATTGATTGCTATCCTAGCTCCTTTTTGTGACAATCCCAACCCCAAAATGACATCTAATTGAAAGAGGATTTTTCTCAAACCAATATAAGTAACCAAAACTGCCGGCCTAGAGAATTGACGGCCGTCGTCCTAAATTTAACTCCAAGTCATTCGAGGTAAATGGCACAGTTTCATAAATACAGTAAATAACCTGACATTTTCGGTAGTCAATGCTAACGTATGGACCACCCAAGCACAATCCTGAAACCCTTCTATCAAGGATAAAAGCAATGATAGAATTTAAAGCTTGCTACCTGAATCAGTTTTCCACTTCAAAAGATGGAGGATGACTTTCAGTACTGAAATTTGTTCGTGTTCAAGTTCTGATTGAACTAGAACAGTGAACAAGGACAAATTGATTGACGTTAGTTCATGCGTGTATCTCAGACCAAGATCTTTCTGAACAAGCAATAAGCGCTTTGTCAATTCAACAACGGGCTCACTCCATCTAGAGTGCTTGAGAGGATGGATGCTTAACTGGAGAACAGTGTCCAATAGCTCCACTCCACAAAGTTGAATATCGGTAACCAGCTGTTGAGCAAAAAAAAAAGGACAGAATTAGCAATGAGAAGGCGAGTTTCAGGGAGACAACCCAATTAAGTTTTTACAGAACGGTATCCTCTGTTTCAAATATCAACTTAAGCCCTAAAAAGCTTTGAAATCATCCACAATCATGCTTGCACAGCAACAAAACAATCCAAATTTTCTTGACACAAGACAGGACACAGGAGTATTTTTGTGTTTGTCCTGATTATTGAAGAGAAGGAATGATTAGCAAGTGAACAATTCGGAATAGCTAGTCTATATATTCGACACAGGGAAGTCTTAATGGTAAAATGAAAGTTGCCATCATACTGGTGCCAAAAATATATGACGATACGAAATCAAAAGAGAAGAGGTATATCAACCTGGGATTTGCCTCATAATTGCATTTACTGATTAAGGAACTATACAGCTCAATGATAGAGGATTGGAAATTCAAAGAACACTGAGGCCCTCACATACCATTTGCACTGCAACAAAATGTCTCAAAACCACTATAAATGCCTCCACCATGTGCCCAGCAAAATCCATTAAGCTCCCGAAATCCTGAGGATATTCTGCTAGTTAATAAACTAATTGTCTGCATTCAGTCAAGTTGTGTGTGTGTGTGTGTGTGTGTGTGTGTGTGTGTGTGTCTGTGTGAGAGAGAGAAAGAGAGTATAATGGATGCAAATGAATCAAAATAAGTCCACTTTCTCTCTAATGTAAACACTCACATCGGCACTCTTGTGTGGGAAGTACTTCATACATCGAATCAAAAGCTTGAGAATTGGAATTGCATCATCAGGCAATGAGCAACAAAGCGATGCCATTGAGGTCAATAAATGCCTCGCAAACAAAGCCGATGAGGAGTCCGAAAATGGTACTCTCAAAATCGAATAGTACAAAAGCGGCCTCAAGAATTCACATACTTCCTCCATGCCAATTTGCTTGTTCTGCACCATAAACAACACCACCTGTCGCACGAGTTCATCTCGGGCCTCACCTCGGTACAAAAGAACCTGTCATCATGATTCACGTTTGCATCAAGACGTAAAATCCTAGTAAAATGAGAATTCAAACTAACGCTAATGTCACTCTCAGACCATAACTCCAGTCCAAAATAAAGCGACTTGTGTCTCGCACCTTAATGAAAGGATGAGCCTCCGTCGAAGCGAACCGCCAAGAACCGTCGCTCCTCTGAAAGCCCAATCGAACCAGAAGCCCAATCCCTTTCACGAAGAGACCGACGAACCTTGGCTCCGATCCTTCGAGGGCGGACTGGAGCTCCAGCAGCCCGCGAGAGAGGTCCATTTTCGAGTCGGCGACGAGTCGGCACAGCTCGCGCACAGATTGGTCGACGACCGCGGAGGAAGCAGAGAGGAGGCATTGAGTGATGGCCTCGCGCCCGGGTTCGGAGTCGGAGTCGAGGTGGTTTGGAGCGGATCGGAGCTTCGAGAAGAAGGAGATAACGGCGAGCCTTTGGAGAGAAGGCTGTGGAAGCCGGAGTTTCTCCAGAAGCGGAGCATACGACTCCATCCCTGCAAGCCCAGTGTAGAGCGATGGTGATGTTCGAGCGTTATGAACAGAAAGCCATCGGCGTTATGGTGCTCAGCGGTCGCCGGACGACCAAGCGCGGCGCAATGACCGAGCGCGGGTTAGTTTGAGTTGATAAATCGGTCCGATAGCTGGTTCGACCGGGTCCGGTGCCACTCTTAAACGGGCCACGCCTCCTGAGCTTGGCCCGTCCAGAACATAGCGGGCCTGGGTCCGGATCCAGTAGAGATCGGCCCGGACAGAATGGAATCGGTTCGGTCTGGGCCTAGCTTTTCTCCCCGGGATGAAATAGAATAAACCTTTTAGACCAAATAAAAAAAAAGAAATAGAATAAAACTTCATTATTGCATTTGTTTTGTAGAGGAATCGCATTCCCAATTTGGTCGAAATAAAGCATATTAAGACTTAATTAAGCTCAATAACAAATGACTATGTTATGGCCTAATCTTAAACGACAAAAAGCAAAGTAGAGTCTACCGGAGCTGAAAGGAATAGGAAATAATATGGGAGAATAGGAGAGGGAATGGAGTTTGTGCTGCATCCATTTACCAAATTCGATTTCGCGATGTAATCACGATAATAACAAAAATTCGGCCCTGATTACTGATTAGTTCCATCCGTTCTCTCTTGCACAAACCATGCATGCTCCTCGATTCAATAACCGATTCATCCTCTCAAGGACATATTCCCACAAGATATCCGAGTCATCTCTTTTTCTGAAAAATCGTGAAAGGCCGCCGCTTTTACAAGAACGCATTGAGCTGGCAGAATAGCCTTTCTTAGATTTATTATCGTAACTTGAAAATCAAATCAAATCCGACCTGTCGATGATTGACTCAATCACATTTTACGGGACAGTCGTAGATCTATGCCGAAATTTCCACGTTCCTTTTTCAAAAAGAGTATCTAGACACGAGAGTTGGTCTTATATCGGCTACGAGGTTGTAAAAAAGCTGGCTTTAATTTAGAGGCATCACTAACGCACCCCCATATATCTAGCTAAGCGATGTCATTCCTTGGAAAAAGACTTGGTGCGCAAATTTCTTGACCGCGACTATAATGCAGCGTTGATGCATCGATAGGACGCAAGGCACGCGCTCCAATCCGTTAAAGTTACCGCCCAAAGTCATCTTCGGTCAACACTGTCCTATCACATGATCGCCACCTTGGTGGCATGCTAGCGTCGATGGTCCGTGTCCGACCATTTGAAGCATTCGAACCCTCATCGGTGTCGGATTGTGCTGCGCATCGATGCCCTGCTCATTCGTTGGGTGATACAGTGCATAGCTATCTCCCTGGTCACGTAAGCCTGGCACGAGCCGCCTCTTGTTTGAGTCCTCCTCCCCAAGTCAGGCACTTCCCACTTCTCTCCTTCTCGATTGAAGGGCCCAATCTATTCGTTGATCACACAGCCGTCGGAGCGTAGACTACTTTTCGTATGCCGTTTTGACAACCAAACCCATTTCAAGCGACGAAACCCGCAAAGGAAAGTATTCGAGTGGTGATTGTAGAGATTGGTTTTGCCCTTTTGAGTGCGTGTAATGTTACACAACCCCTTTCCATCCAACTCGGCGATTGTGGTGTTACACATGCTATATCAGCCGATTGTGTTGATGCAGAAGGGTAGCCGGATCAAGAACAAATAGTCTAACATGCCAGGCTCTTGGTTTAGAGGGAGGCAGGCTAACATGCGCTTGTAAGCGCGTTAGTGACAAGGAATCAAGCATTGGGTGATTAACGAGGGATGGACCAACTAATATGCACTGGCGCATGATTCAACGGCTTTCCAACTGATATACGGCCAACTAAATATATAGAAACTGCTTAAATTAGGATTCAGACCCGCTCTCGATAATCTCCCCAGAAAGAGAAATCGGACTTCGGTTGCGCATCCCTTAGGTTCAAATGATTAATTATTCTACTAAAATTGTAAGTCCAAGCACGAACACCGGGACTTGTCTTGCGCAACCGCGAAACCGTAACGAAGATCACCCATGGTCCTCGCGTCGATGCCATGAAAGACTTCGCAGAGAATAGTCAATACTTGTCCTTTTGCCCGTAAAGGCGAACTCCCCCGCAAGTTCCCGCATTCTTTGTATCCGATGCATGTTGGGAATCGGGGATGGATGGTGGAAAGGAGAAAAGTCCACAAAGAATAGGCCCACGTTGCTTTCTTGACAATGCATGTCGACCACAAGCCAAGCTCTCTCGACCTCTTTTGGTTCGCTTTTCTGACCACATTTAACTAATAACTAAGCGAAAAATTCCCACGCCTCATTTACACGGCGCACTACTTTTCATCGCATGAAGATGTCAAAATGGGTCATAAACACATTTCTTAACTCATATATGATTGGGTGAGTTGTTACATAGATTTGTTACATTCAATAATTATGTTTAAACACAATATAAGTGTTGAATAGATCATAAACGTGTTGTAAATAAGTTTAAACATGTTTACAACTTACTTAAACCAAACTCACCTCTACGACTTTCTTTTCATTCTCTCTCCCGCTCACTCAATGCACACCCTCACCTTAATTTGGATATGAGTTTTTTTAGAATTGGTAAAATATGAAATTATTTTAGAAAATATTGGTCGGATCTGTTATGAGTCACTATATATATATATATATAGTCAGAATGAGTCACTATATTTGCATTGCATGCAAATTGATCAAAACGGGTTAAATGGGTCTATTCGGGTAGGACTAAACCCGACCCACTCATTTGACTGGTCTAGCATTGCTGGACTAGGGATGAGCAGTTCAAGGGTCTACAAACGTGAAATTTGCTTGTCGGAACATGTTTTATAATTTTTAAACTTAGAACCTACCATGCATATCTTAGACCCTCGAACCTACCCTGTCATAGGTTCTAGGCTTGGTTCTAGGGTCTACCAGGTTTAACCTGTATTCGTAATTGAATGATAGCATTGAATCATTAGACAATCATAAACACAACTCATATTTAAACACACGAAGAATGTGGAATATTAACAAAGTAAAATTCTCAGTCATGCATATCATCGGAAATGAAAGTTCAGACTAGTGATTCTAGGTTACACACTCATCATAGGACGCCATTATACCTCATGATCGCACGAAGACACGAAACAAGAAAACACAAGGACTTGATCCATGTTAGAGGTAGCAGGTCGTCGGAACCGATTCTCTAATTTTTAGAATCTGGAATCGAACCGATTTCTGATTCTACTCTAGAATTATGCTTACCCATACAAGCAATGATGATGCATGAAGAAGCAAGTCAGCGACGGGCAAGAGCTTTCGGGATTCGAATGCTGAATCGCTCGAGATGGGTATTGCGCGGACGACGTGATCGGTCGGGTCGCGTCGGCCGCTCAGCCGCGGCAACCGAATAACTTTCTCCCGTTTCTCCCGTTTCTCCCGTTGGCGTCGATTGGGCCTGATCAAACGTCCACTCAATCAGTCATATCCCCAAAGATTGAAAAGGGTAGAGCTATTAGACCGAAGCTGTATCAGCTTATCGGGCCCACCCGATCCCTTGGGCGGTTTGTGGTGGCCCGCGAAGTGGATAACGGAATAGACCGGGGCTCGGCAACGACTCGTGGGGAGGAAGTCCTTTTGCTTTTTACTATATTTGGATCGCGACGCTTCGTACACCTGTTCACGCCCTTCGGTGATCCGTTCTTGGGGTTGGGCTTTGCGTTTTCGCACGACAAAAGAGAGGGACAAATAGAATCTGGTGATGTCATGGGAGTTGAAATCTCCCTAACTTCGCTTCGCTCTCGTTTCAGAAATGAGAGAAGAGGAGAGGGGGGGCCAGAAGAAAGGGAAAAAGTGCCAAAGCCTTTTGCCCCCTGCATTTGGGTAGGGGTGTGCATGGTCTGGACCGATCCGGTCCCCGGGAGTTGAAATCTCCCTAACTTCGCTTCGCTCTCGTTTCAAAAACGAGAGAAGAGGAGAGGGGGAGCCAGAAGAAGGAAAAAAAGTACCAACGCCTTTTGCCCCCTGCATTTGGGTAGGGGTGTGCATGATCCGGGTCAGTCCGATCCCGGTATGGAACCGGGGACCGGACCGGCGGTCCGGTCCGATCCCAGTGGGACCGCTAACATTAGCTGCTTATAGAAATCTAACTATTTGATCTAAACTAACAACTTCCAATCTCAACCATCCAACCAAATAAAAATATACACATGATCATCGTACAACCATCACATGAGTACTTATAATCCTAAAATAATGAGAAAAGACTTAATTAGAAAGAAAAGCACTTAAAACAACTGAAACAAGATTATGTTCCTGCATCATTCTCCTCGAGTTGGAAAGAATCAAGTTCAAAGTGAGATTATACTTGTACTTCACTGAATCCAAGTGCGAACAAAACAATGGGTTTGCATAATATAATCAAGATAAAACACAAATTGAGTCAAGACAAAATATAATCGGAGACTGCATATCGACAAACACGATCGGAGGCTGCGTTGCGAAGGCAAGACGTGAACGTCGAGTGAGAGAAGATGAGTGATTGTTGAGCAGAAGATTGAGAAATTAGGTTAACTAGTTCTTCAAAAATTTCTATATATATTCTGGGGGGTCCGGTCCGATCTGGTCCCATCCACCATGGAATCGGGGACCGGACCGCCCCCCTTAAGGACCGGACCCACCCGGCCGGTCCAGTTTGCTCACCCTTACATTTGGGTGATTTTTATTTTTTATTTTCAGTTTTGGTCCGTGCTCGCACGATCGGATTGTCATTCAACCCTCGCCGACAGTCCATTTGCATTCGACTCTCTCGAGCATGACGAGCTACAATGAGGTCGAAACATCAACCACTAGAAAGTCGACTGAGCGGTGAATCGTCTGGCTCGAGTACATCAATCGGATCCTGCATTCGAATCATAATATCTTGCGCGCAAATTAGTTTTACAGGATGTACACGGAAGGGACGGTTTGCCAATGTCCGCGAAGATTAGCGGAGCCGAAAGTTGGACACCACATCTTTTTTAGAGAAATCGGTGGAGAATTTGTGAATTGAAATGTGGACTAAGGTAAGTTTGTCCAAAGTATAGAGAGACTAGAACCGAACTCATTGTTTCCACACAAAAAAAAGGAACTTATCTTTCTTTTCTTTTTCCCAAACAAATATTTGGCGCATATATACATATCCATCACGGGGCAGGACAAGGCGAGGCGAGGATCACATTTCTCGGGCGCTGTCTCGTGACAATTACAGATGCCTCCCTATTCGGGGTCTCAACTCTCTAGCAGAATTAGGTTTGTACGTCGCCATCTGCGAGGGAAAGAAAAGGCCAATAGATAGTATATATGCCCGCTTTGGTCGCATTATAATCGTGTTGAAACATACCGAAAAGTAGTTCGGTTCAGTTTGCAAGTCATTCGTTGATTTCGGATTTGTTCGGTTTGGTCCAACGATTCTAAACGTTTTCCGCTTGCCCTTGAAGGTGAGACGATGGCAAAATCCCTGATCATTTCGCAAATTCATTGCGTTTGGTAGTCGAGATAAAATTCAGGACTTATCATATCCTGTATTTGATGCCTGCTCAAAACAGGATAAAATGAGATATAAGAAGGATATAGTCCAGATAAAATTATCCCATGGGGATGTAGATAAAGGTGGATGGAATTTGTAATTTATATGAAATGTAAAAGTTATTTTTTTTAATAACATGGTTCTTAAATTAATAAAATTAAAACATTATTAGAATATAAACAATATTTGTATTCTAATATAAAAATAAAAAATAAAAAAATAAAAAACAACAATTTCATTACTATTTGTTCCTATTTTTTATTTATATATTCGATTTTCTTTCTATCTTATATAAATTCCTTTTATATAGTATTAATATCGTATTTTAGGTATAAGGGAAAAGAAATAAAAAAGAAGAAGGAAAAATAATAAAAAATAAGTAATAAAAATGAAGTAGACAAGACCGTCACGAGAGATTCTTATCATCTCCGTTTGTGCAACTTTTAGGTTTATTTACGTTGATATGTCGTTCATAGCAAACAGTGGACAAAATAGAATGTGAAAATATCCGACTTTATTATTGCTATTCACCAAACAGTAGATAGAACATAGCAAAATTCATGGATTTCATATCTTATCCTATCCTGGCTAGAAATCCAGACAACCAAACTTAGTTCTCGGGCATCAATGTACAGCTCAACTGTGCGTGCTTTCAGGAGGGATATGACAGAAATCGCCATGCATGCTGCGGATCTGCATTTCATGGCATCAAATAAAAACTGCCCTAAATAATTCCGGTCGACAAAGAAGTCAAGCTTTACATTCCTCGAAACCGAAGACAAAAGAAAGAGAGGCTCCAACAAGACAACGAGGAAAGAAAGTTTCACTCGTTTCACACCACAGCGGAAGCTGCTCGACACGGTGAAAAAGCGCCCGAGAGGACCTGCGGGAAAAGAGAGGACCCGATTGGACATTAGAGATTTTGACCCCGGATTTAATGACCATTGATTGGAGTTAGCTTCCCCAAAGAAGGGCCACCCCCAGATTCCAGTCTACCACAGAGAGATTAGGCTTTTGACAATTCGCAGATCGGTTCGAAGGACATTGCTCGATTGTTTGAATTGAAAACGAAAGCCCTTTTGACGACCAAAAAGAGAAAGAGAAAAAAAAAAAAAAAGTTCATAAGATGATTCTCTCGCTTGACTTGACTTGCTGTCCAGGCCCCGTTCTACCGGCTAATAGCGGGTTCAAAGCCGATTACGAACCGAGAAAGTATGGAGTTCGTACTGGATCTCGCGTAATTTCAGAAGGACAATCTCACGATTGAGATTGAGTCTCTCGTTAACACGGTTTGCACCTTTTCTTTGTCCATCGGGGCTTTATGTTTCCAAACTTTCGAGCACAGCTAGACGATTTCATAAATCGCACCTATTAACTAACGTGCTTAAAAAAGTTATTAACACGGTACCGAGAGTTAACAATACCAAAATCAATGCATTTGAAATTTTACCACCACCAATCGAAGATTACCACGAATGAACACATTTCTCTGTGATTTGAGCGATCATCATCCGCGATTTGTGTGACCGTTCTATAGGATTTTTACATAAAGTTATTTTTTTTTGGTTGATTTTTTTTTTTTTTTTGCATAAAGTTAACTTGGAAGTAAGATGTGTGTTCATAAGATCTCGTTAATTTACTCTCGACCATACTTGTGCTTCAGCTTCCGGTGCTTAAATTACCACCCATTTTCACCTATGTTCAAACCCCATACAAATCACACTCCAAAAAAAAAAAAAAGAGGATTTTTTTGGGGTCAAAATAACATTTTATTCACTTTCTCGAAATACAAGAGACAACTTTAAAACAAAATAAGCTCTAGATAACAAGAGAAATCATCAGAACAAGATTACGAGTCACACGCTTAAAGAGCACACCTATAACTTCTTCATATCAAAATTGGCGGCCGATCACCGAATCCGTCTTCAGTAATGAGCACTCACAGAATTGAAGTGTCGGCATTTCGGTTTGGGCCTAGGATTTAAATTTCGAACTTCAAATTCTTTTTCATTCCATGAATGCTTGATTTGAAGCGTAGCAATTGATTTTAGTCAAACCCCATCAAAAAAGACGTGCACATCCTTTCCTTTTTGTGAGCCAAAAATGGTAGGAAAAAAACATCTTTCGAATCATGAAATCCCTGGTTCTGGTTGATCCCTTTCTCCTAAATATTTCTTTTGCTGTCGGCATATGATGTTTTTTTGAAGGAATTTTTTTTTTGCATGATTGGCTTACAATCTCATCCAAGAAAGCAACCTCTGTAAATAAAAAAAAAGCAACTTTATGTGTTATTGATTGCACATTTTGCTCATATAGCTTCGGAGAAAATCGTGCTTTGATTGATCTCATTCCAAGGATGGTGCATGCTTTTAATTAAGATATGGCCGTCAAACCTACAATTTTGAAAAAGTTCACGCCGGTTGGTGGATGAGGCAAACAATCTACAAGACCCACTTAATTAATTTGACTGAAAATGAATTAAAGTTCTATTATAAATATACGGTTGTACGGGTGATTCTTCATTACGCGAGCTCTATGTTGTGTGATCCGCCGACTCTTGCTATGTTCCGGAATTTCTTTTTTTTTCTTTTTCGGCTTTAATTTTTTTTCTTTCCCTCAGCCGGTCGCTGGGTCTTGACGACGGCCGGTGACTGGCCATGTGCGCGGCCCGGTGAGGCTCGGCCTCGCCTCTATTGAGTGAGGCCAAGCCTTGCCGGTTCTGGAGAGCTCGAGGCCAAGCATCGCCGTGGCCTGCCGACCGGCGAGGTAGAAGAAAACAAGAAAAAAAGTTAAAAAAAATTGAAAATTTGATTATTTTACATGAGATAAAGTCACGAGATTGAAATCATTTTCTAAATGAGATTCAAATACCGGAAAATATTTTCGGTCACATGTCACCAAACAAGGGAAAACTAACTATTTCCCTGAAAAATAATTTCCCGGAAGGTATTTTTCTTTAGCACGGAGTTTTTTTCACGAACGCACCCTAAGATTATCCACAAATATCTGTTGTTATCGGAAACAAATGATCCTTTTGGGATTGATGTGCATATAGAGCTTTACTTGTATTTTACTCTTCAATCGATCAAGTTCTTGAAAAGGGGAAAATTGCTGAGTAAATTATTCAATTAATCTTGAAAGTGCAAATATCGGTTAAAATCATCCAAGCTTTTGAGAGCATTGCAAAATCCATCCTTACATGGCAAATGACTTTACTAGAACCAAAGAGAAAAATGACAAAGCTAAACCCATTCTCTTGAACTTTCTTTACACCCTAGAAATGATTTCGGCAACCAATCGTTAATTTTCTCTTAACTGCCCACTTTTATGAATCGTGCAATATAGCAAGAGATGTCAAAAAGTAATGAAATGGGAAAGTAATGTGAAGTTGTGGATTGTAGGCCACAGAGTCTCTCGTAGTATCCCGCGATAGGATTTGTCTCAATATACTAATAATTTCGATATGCATAGTAGTATAGTAGCGTGAGTAATTATCATTACTGAGACAGTACCGTTCCAAACATTTACGGAAAAATTGGCCAACAATTCTTAAGAATATTATACGATGGGCAATTCGGTCATAAACCTTTCAATTTTGTCTTAAATCTTTTGACGATTTGTCAATTTAGTCATAAACCTTTAAATCTTGCAGATTTAGTCCTAAATCTTTTGACAATTTGTCAATTTACTCCTTTCGGCTAATTATCTAAATAATAGGTTTAGGACTCTAAATTGGCAAAATTTAAAAAAAAATTAGGACTAAATTTAAAAATTGTCAAAAGATTTAAGACTAAATTGGCATAATTGAAAGTTTTGGGATTGAATTGGCGACCGTATAATAGGTGTAGGACTTTTTGGACAATTATGACATACTGTAATGGTCGCGAAATCATAGAAGCCCAAGACCGCCACGCCCCGTTAAAACACATTCGATCGAGACAGATAAAGTAAGCTCCCTCTAAACCCCTCGTTGAAACCCATTCAAGCGAGACAGACAAAAGCAAGCTCTCTCTAAGGTAGTCAAGAAATGGCAAACCGTCGCCGAACCTTTGATCTGTATTCACCTATCACTTTAATCATCGGGTCGATGCACGGACTTCTGGTCAAATGAAAGCATGGTTGGCATCACATGAACCCTAATCTATCTAACGAAGTGGCATGATCAAGATGCCTAACGATTAGAAGGATCAGATGGAAAAGAAGCAACTTGACCTAACCACATGGGAATATGTATGTAAACTCAGACATGAAATGAAACTCAACCAACACACAGAACTGCCCACAATTCCAATTCAATAGCCACAACTATTTAGCAATCAATCATCCATCACACTATCCAACAGCAGAAGAACAGTCGCGAACTGATCGACTTTACCCACCAGGAGTATCATATCCCACTATATACACACCACATATCCAATTATCCATGACCATATCTACCCAGCAGTACTTATACTCCAGAAACCCTAGAACCACACACATAACTTGCACACACAATAATCTTAGACAGAACTTCCTCCTCCCTGATCATGATCTCCACTGGGGCCACCGGACCACGGATTATAGTTAGAAGGGTAATAGAACCCGGGATTGTTCTCGTTGAATCTAGCCGACCCTCTCGGTGATCCGGAGTAGTCGTGGCCGGGGTTAGTCCCTGGGAGCGCGCTGTTATTCGCCATCTCGTTGCAAGCGTGGCGCATCAGGTCGGCGTTGGTTGCATCCAGCTCCTTCTGGAGCCTGATGACCTGCCGCTGGAGCACCGAGATCGCCCCCACGCAGCCGTACACGGGGTCCTTCATACGGGCCTCGGCCTCGTAGGCGAGAGAGTTGACGGCGTCCTCCCTCTGGTGGGGGAGGACCTCGTTGAGGAGCTTGCTCACATTGCTCGCGCCGAAGATCTTGTGGACGTTGGCAAACTTCTGGGGCTCCTCGGGCGGGAAGTAGGGGGCAAACACGCAGTCGGGCAGGCATTTCCGCCTGAGGAACTTGCAGGCCGCGCACGGCGGATTGGAATAGCTCGAAGAAGCCATCTAAACTGCGCGCAAACAAACTCAAGTCAAAGGACACGATCAATGCTATTAATTGAACAAATCGTCTGCAAAATATACAAGAATTAGGAAGTAGAAAAACAGAAACATGTGATTTTTCGAAACTTTTCCCCGGGAAAACAGCAGTCCGAGAGCTATAAGTTTAGCTGGTTCAGTCAGTGCGATAAGTACTAATCTATTGTGAAACTAATCATAGCGATCTGATTAACAAATACACTAGGGCTTTCGCTGCAGCATGAAGTTTAATTAATTTTTTTTTGCTGCTAAAGAGCACATATATCCTCCCCTAATTCAGACGTGCGTCTCAACATATCTTTCTCCAAGATCGCTTTCTTGAACTCAATCCTGGCTAGGGTTTGACCCTTTTAGTCTTCCAGATCAAGAGCTCTCTTTTATCAGAAGTTTACAAAGAAGCCATACTACATGAAACATGTGCATAAACTTGAACACAAAGCCCGCTCTCTCTCTCTCTCTAGATGCTGAGCCTATATTCCGTATGGCAAAACCCTGCATCAGACACTACGGCCATGCACTGTTATGAAAGGAAAAAGAAGAAGGCAAAGATCCACCACGAAATTTGGGATGTCAGAGAGGTTTTTTTTCCCTTTCCAAACATCTTACACAGACACTCACTCACCTTCATTCTCGTGAACACACGTGAACAAACAGTGCCATATTTACCTTTTCCTTCTTTTTCTTCCTCCCACGCAACTCCCTCTCTGAACTCTCTCTCTTTAACTCTTTCAAGACATGACTGTTTGTAGCCCGAGGTCGAATGATCAGTCACACCCACATGGCCATATCCTCAACCTTGGGTGTGTGGGATGTGAGAGTTCAACGAGGAATACATCTCTCCAAAAACCCTAGCTATATAGTAGAGTGCCTGTCAAAAAGGGAGAGAGACCCTGCAGAACAGTGACATAAAGGTGAGTGAAAAAATGATGAGAGAGAGAGAGAGAGAGGGGGGAGAGACAAAGGGTAATGCTTGTTTTGTTTTTCTGGGGGAAAGATTGGGGGGGCTGGGGTAAAGGGGAAAAGAGACACAACACATCGGGCAATAAATGGAGGAGAGGGTTCGATACATGAAAGTGATGACCATGACCCTGCACTAATAACAACAATAATAACGATAACAATAGTAATGGTACTTGTTATCGAACGCATTCGAAACACTTATCAGACATGTCGGATCTTTCAATTTTCCAATTCGAATTACGCGTTTCCCTGTACAATTCACGCATCGAAAGCTCTAATTTTTCTTGATTTGGCCACTTGACAAGCTGACTCACAAGTACTCCTTCCTAATAATGTCAGTGCACTGTTCACACCCATGGGCGAATCAACCAAGAGAGAATTTTCTTTCCCTCGCCAGTTTCCTTGTCTTTGTGTCTGCAGAAACTGGTTCTAGCTGCTACTGTTTGGGAATGTGATGCTTCAACGCACCATCTACGTATTGGAGTGCATGATTTAAAATGAAAATTGGTCTCAATCTCTTTTTAATTGCTGTGGGCAAAGAGTTCCTTTGTGCTCTCCCTTTGAAATCTTATGCGCTGCAGTAGTGGAAAAACCGGTTATTGCCCCGACCCGATTCGACCGACACAAATGTTAGTGTTAAGTAAAATTACGTTGCATATTTCTTCGTATGCACACTCACTGCATATTCATTTTCGCTTGATTGGCTCGCCTCTTGCAATCCATAATCTCTCTTAAGTACCTCTAAGAATGCTCAGGAACAGCTAATCATGGTGAAGGCGCTTAACGATCCCACGCTTATAGTAATTTCATTAACCTAACCATATACTCGGCGCGACATCTTGATTAACATATCTCTCTGACCTTGGTGACTTCCACGAACCCTAACCATTCTAGTTTAGCTTATTTAAAAGTCCAGTATTTGCACACCAAGAAAAGAAAGCAATATACGTGGAAACATCGTCAATGCCTTCCCTGAATGCTGTGATTGAGCATAGCTCAAAAGGAATATCTGGAAGCAGCATCGTTTTGTGCATAGATCGTCTCACAGAGAGTTTGAGGGAAACAGCAACTTACAGGACACCATAGGAACAGCAGTGGGCCTCCAGCCTTCAGCCTCTGCACTGCTCCTTTTCCCTTTCGCCCGGTTAATCGTTTTGCCTCCTTCGCCAAAAATAATTTGTAGGACCAAGCAAAATCAGCAGCATCTAGTCTGAGCGCAATCCTAACTAAAACCACGTTCGAATCCGACCCGATTCTGAACTTCCGGGTTGAATCGAAACTGCCGATCAAGGCGTTTGGTTTGGTCGAATCCATACCGAACCCAGGTTACTCGTCGTGAACATCGGCATGCTCTCGGTGTACTTGTCCCGTTGAAGATGACGTCGGATTCATTACGGTCTTGTCCGTCTAAGATCATTAACAATGATGACAAGTACATGTAATATAATGTAACACTAAGAAAAATTTTCAGGAAAAGAAATTCTGGGAGACCCGCCCACCGTGGTCGGTACTTGAAGTTTGTCCGAAACTTGCGAGATAGGAGTGAACTTGTAAGCTCGGCCCGGTAACAGCCCAAAGTGTATCAGCCAGCCCACTTGGGACTGGAGGTTTATGCTCCGCTCCTCCCCAGAATATCCGCCCAAGAATCGTGGGAAAACCGAATCGAGTCAAATAGACTTTTCGAGTTCAAATTCAAATTGGTACACCTATGATAAATTTATCTCAAATTATTTTTGATCACAAAAAATCCCAAATTGGTACACCTGTGACAAATTTACTCCAAACTATTTTTTTGACCACAAAAAACCCCAAACTGGTATATCTGTGACAAATTTACCATAAACTAATTTTTTTTATCACGAAAAACCTCAAATTATTACACATGTGACAAATTTACCATTCGTTAAATTGGGTTAATACCACAAAAAATCTCAAATTGATACACTTATGACAAATAGAGGGTAAAAATCCCAAACTGGTATACCCGTGGACTGCCACATGCCATCTAACTCAGTAATTTAACGAAAACTAACGGATGGTAAATTTATCACAAATGTATCAGTTTGGGGTAAATTTGTCACAAGTAACCAATTTAGGGTTTTTTTGTGGTTAAAAAAATAATTTGGGATAAATTTATAACAGGTATACCAGTTTAGGATTTTTCGTGGTATTAATAAAAAGAAAAAAAAGAAAAAAAAAAGGACTCCTCGAGTCTTGTCCCCGTTTTTTCTTGTTTTTTCCCGGGTCAGTCCCTGTCCGATCCGAATCGATAGTTGGGCAAAGACGGCGGTCCGGCCTCCAGCGCTCCGGTCTGGTCGGTTCAAAGATTCATTCCTTGCCTTTTTACGCGTGAGAGATGCGGACAGGGGGTTTGGGAACTTGGGGGACGGTCAAATGCAAAGAGATCCCGACTCTCCGTCGAGATCATCCGTGGGGAGAAGCTAAAAGCGCACGGCGGTCAATCGAAACGCCAATTGCGCGGGAATTGGAATAAGGGGCCAGGTCGAACCGGTGGAGACTTCACTTTCCACGCACTCGCTTCTTCTTCTTCTTCTTCCTGTACTTTTTGCGTTTCTCCCGATTGGCATGAATTGGCCGGCGGGTGATTTGTTCAAGGTATAGTCTCTCTCTTTCTCTCTCTCTCTCTCATCTCTTCTGCTCTCCTGTTCATGTGGGAAGTTAGTTTATGCATTCTGTCGTGTAAGGATTTTGTTGTCCGAATTCTTGGGCTGCGAAGAACTTTGAATGTGCAGAGTCTTTGTTTTGGACTTTGTTTCCTTTTTAGGCAGCTTTTTAGATTTAAATTCTGAGATGGACGCTCTTTTTTTTTTTCTTCTTCTTTCCGTTTGCTGATTATGAATGTGCCGAATATTGCTAAATTGGTATGGCATGGCTTGATGAGGTTCGTGCTTTCCTAGTTAGATTGCAGCCCAACCAACTGTAGTTCTGTTCATACTGCAAGATTACGAAATGCGACGTAGTTTGCCGGCAGATTTCGTGGGATGATCGCCCAATCATAGACCTGTTGTACGGAAAAGCAATCGAGTTCTAAACCTTAGTCCTATGGTCAAGTTTCGCCTTATTTATCTGACGGGCCAGTCCAATCATTGCCAGACATCCTCCTTGTCACGGCTGGACTTAATTGAGCAACTAAAGCCCAAATCAGCCCCAAACCCCGAAATCAATCTCTCCCGATCGTACCCTGAATCCCCTGGGAAACCCCAATTCCAGTAATGGGGACTCCACATTCGATAGGAGGAGCGACGGGCCACTAATGACCAATTTTGCCATCTGCGCTTTACTGAATCTGCAGGAGCGCAGAAACCTAAGCACGGAATTGGCTCTTCCAATGTCATTTCGGTGGGCATTCTGAGAGTTAGAAACAGCGAATTCAGAAGGAAGATCAAGTGATGTCACGAGACAATCAATCAAAGGATGATGAGCGTGAAGACGAAGATGATTTTGGGCGAACGAGAAGAGATTTTTAGCTGAAACTTTGAACATTTCGGCAGCAGAAATTGGTGCAAGAAAGATGGCTTTGGGGTTAAAGTGAATGGAAGTCGAATTACCTGGGTATGGGACTGTGAGAAGTGATTGTTCCTCTGTTATTCGATTCAGACTTCTGATGTCTTTTCATGGTCTCTGAGTCTTCTGCTTTACGAAAAAGGTGCGATCCGGTTCTCAGGGGAATTAGGGTTCACATTGGAGGGATTAATTTGAGGATTTGGGGCTTTAGTTGCTTGACCAAGAGACGATGCCGTTTACCTAAGCAAAAACAGCATTGTTTCATTGGAAATAATGCGTTGCCGCGCCCGACGATAACTGAATTATCACGTCAGATAAATTAGCCGAGACTTGGCTGAGTGTACTTGATTGCGCTTCCCCTCAAAGGTTTAGGACTACATTGGTTCAATCAAAAGGTTTAGGACTTGATTGGTTTCCATACAATAGGTTTAGGACTGATTTTTCAATTATCTAGATTTTGTGGATTGATTTTGAATGAATATGGCTCACGGCGACCGTGTGCTTTTGTTTTTTTCTTTTTCTTTTTTCATGAGAGATGAACAGATAAAGTGACGAAGGGATTAAGTTAGGCAGCAATAATTATGGCGGAGTTGGAGAAGTTGAAGAAGAAGCTCACGCCATTGTTTGATGCGGAGAAGGGATTCTCTACCGCGTCGAGCTTGGACTCTTCTGATTCTTATGTGGTATCCTCTTTTTTTTGTATTTTTTTTGTAATAATTGTGCAATATTGTCCTGCATCACCCCTTATGCGCTTCATATGTTCATGAAGCTGTCAGATGGTGGAGCTGTTAATTTACTTAGCAGATCATATGGCGTCTACAACATCAACGAGCTTGGATTGCAGAAGTGCACATCGTGGTCCGTAGATGAGACAGATCGCAGTGAGAAAACCTATCAATGTGCTTCCCATGAGATGAGGATTTTTGGGTCAATAGGCAGTGGGGCAAGCAGTGTCGTCCAGAGAGCTATCCACATACCCACCCACAGAATCATTGCTTTGAAAAAGATCAATATATTTGAAAAGGTATGCAAGTCCGAGCTTGTTTCCAGCAGTTAGCTTCATATACTATTTATTGATTGATGGACAAAACAACCAAACTTCTTCTTACCTTAGAGGATAGGATTCTCTTTGTCTTGTATTCCTGTCCTTTTGCTCTCTCCATCTTTTTTTATTTGGGGGAGCTTAACTGTGTTTCATCTTTGGTATTAGGAGAAAAGGCAGCAGCTCCTCACCGAAATACGGACATTATGTGAGGCACCTTGTGATCAAGGTCTTGTCGAATTTCATGGGGCTTATTATATACCGGACTCCGGGCAAATAAGCATAGCTCTTGAGTATATGGATGGAGGATCATTAGCAGATATCTTACGAGTGCAGAAACGTATTCCAGAACCTGTCCTTTCAGTTATGTTTCAAAAGCTCCTGCATGTAAGGATAATTCTGCAGTTTTAGCATTTTCTTTATTTGACATGGTGCCTCGTTTTTGGCCAAGCTTATATATCTGGGTTTCATTTCCTTTATCACCTTTCACTGCAGGGTCTAAGCTACTTGCATGGAGTTAGACATTTGGTTCATAGGGACATTAAGCCTGCAAATTTGCTTGTGAATCTCAAAGGGGAGGCAAAAATCACAGATTTTGGTATCAGTGCTGGCTTAGAGAATTCCATGGCAATGGTAAGCAATAGAGGTTGAAGTTAACTAATGATCTGTTTACTCTCTTGCAATATGCTCCTTTAGAAGTCAAAACAGATGTCCACTGCTTTCTACAAGTTTAACTTTCCATGCCTCTAAGGATATGCCATACTTATCGTTATCGACCAAAAAAAAAAAAGGTATGCCATAGCCTGCTGATATGTCTCCGGTTTGTGATTAACCAGTGTGCTACTTTTGTTGGGACTGTGACATACATGTCACCTGAGCGTATTCGCAATGAGAGCTATTCTTATCCAGCCGATATATGGAGCCTCGGTCTTGCTCTGTTTGAGTGTGGTACTGGAGAGTTCCCATATACAGCTACTGATGGACCAGTCAATCTGATGTTGCAGGTGACATGTAAATTCAAAGAAGTGGACTCGTACTTTTTGCTGCTTGCATTTGATGTATAATTGCATTGAAGAGACATGAGATCATTCTAGGATTGACAGAGGTCTTCTGAAGGATTGGAGTCTTGGAATGTGAAATGGAATCATAGAAATTCCCGCCAATAAAAATTGACCAAAAGATAATGTAGGTAACATCCAATTGGATGGACAATGGATATGATTCGTGCAGCATAAAAAAGAGGAACGAAATTCTAAAATCTTACTGTAGAAGTCAAAATTCATGAGTTCTACATTTATATAGTCCAAAATGTCCTGCATTTATATAGAACTAATTGTAGACATATATTGAGTTTAAGTTTACATGGGTTTCTTTCAATGGGCAATGTAAATAGAATCCTGCTAATTCAAGATTTAATTGATAAGTTTATCCTGGCCAATTACAATCCATTTTAACATTTTATTGGTATTTTAACAACCATGGATGAGTATTCTTTCACAAAACCGTCTTTGTGGCACAATACAATTGATGGATTTCCCAACTATTGGGATAAGGGTAGTTGTTGTTAAATATCGATGATGATCGTGCATGATCGTGTTAATGTTCGAGAGTTGCTAAGGTTTGCATGTGCCCTTCGATTTACGTTGTGGGGGCTCCATGCAATGTCATACACAAATTTTTTTCTTTTTCGTGTTTATGGCAGATTTTGGATGACCCGTCACCATCGCCTTTGGACTGCAATTTTTCACCGGAATTCTGCTCTTTCATTGATGCATGTCTGCAGAAGGATGCAGATGCTCGGCCAACTGCTGAACAAGTGAGATTGCAGTAAATTTGGCATCAAAGTTACTATTTTGGAAAACAGCTTGAGCTTTGTGAGGCATTTACACCTTTCATGGAACTTCTTCAGTCTTTGAGTTGGTTTTGTAATGAGTATATATTCCTGAGGTCCTTGCGGAAATATGTAGCGAAGTCATACTCCTCCATATGCCGTTAGTATCATGCTGCATTGCATAAGTTCCACCTCATGGTAATATCTTGCATCTTGTAGGATAGGCGCATTTACTGATGACACTCCTTTCTTATCCTTTAATCTGAATTGTGTGATCATTTTCTGCAGCTGCTCATGCACCCATTCATCACAAAATATGAGCATACCAATGTTGATTTAGCAACATTTGTTAGAAGCATCTTTGATCCAACAGAAAGGATGAAAGATCTAGCAGATGTGAGTTCTCTTCTACATATGTGTGCACGACCTCAGTAACTTGTAAATGCATGAAAGAATGGTTTAGACTTAATCGAGAATTTGTCTTGTCGGACACAGGAATATTCAAGAGCTCTAGATACATTTGTAATGATGAACACAGTGACTACATTGTATCTTGTGTTGTGCCTGCTGAGTGCTGACGTATATATAGCTGGTCATACAAAAATTATTCTCTTTTAAAAAGTTTAGTGACACCTGTTGGTGACCCTGTCAATGAAGTTTTGACGTGGCACCTTTTCACGCGGTGATTTTACTGGAGGGGAAGTTGGTATTACAATTTTCCCAAATTTTATGGTTACTCTTGGACTGGTTCAACCAGACTGCCTGAGATATAGGAAAAAAGTGCATTTCATTTCTCAGTGAGTATGCACCGTCTTACTGGGACTTGCATTTTAGATAATAGAGTAAATTTGTTCACAAGGACCTGTAGTTTAGGTCTAGTTGGTATATTTTTTCTCTGTTGCGTCAAATCCTTCTTCTATTTTTTTTTTTTTTTTTTTGGGTCAAAAAATTCTTCTCCTATTGACTTTTGCAAATATTTCAACCACTGACAGAGTTAAAGCCATGCTCGAATTAATCTGTTTGGTTATTTGTCGAGTAACTCCTAAGTTGAATGAGGACTGGAACATCTGTCTGTACATTTTGAGAATTATTTCAGTCAGTACTTGATATATGCTGTTTTAGTTATGTTAAATGGATTTTAATATAAATTCGATCTTTTAACCAGATGTTGTCTATACACTATTACCTACTATTCGATGGACCTGATGAACTTTGGCATCATACGAAGACCTTCTACAGTGAAGGATCAACTTTTAGGTAAGAGATTCTTCTTTCTAATTTTTGTTGCTAGAATTTTTTTCTGTGCATTTTAGGATTTAACTGTTTTAATAGAGATGTTATTTTGAAGTTGCATTAGAGTTTGAATCCATACCCAGAGAATTTACTGATATTATTACACTTTTCCTCTTTTAGCTTCTCAGGCAAGCAATTTGTTGGTTCGGATGATATTTTTGAAAGCTTGTCGAATATCCGGAAAACATTAGCTGGTGACTGGCCTCCCGAAAGACTTGTCCATGTCGTTGAAAAACTGCAATGCCGTAATTATGGTCAAGATGGGATTGCAATCCGCGTATCAGGCTCCTTCATTATAGGGAATCAATTCCTCATCTGTGGCGATGGAGTCCAAGTTGAAGGCACGCCACATTTCAAAGATTTATCCATTGATCTTTCTGCTAAGCGTGTGGGTAGATTTCAGGAGCAATTTATGATTGAACCAGGCAATCAAATTGGATGCTATGTTATAGTGAAGCAAGAGCTTTACATAACGAGCTAGAGAAATGAAAGCAGATGGTCATCCCCAAGGTTAGTGATCTTATACATATTGGTTATTGTAGCTTTTACGTTGAAGTGTCATTACCAAATCCCAAAAGTGTTGGTGATGACGCCTTTGCTACACAGACTGACATCGCCATAAGAGATGAGATTTGACAAATTCTGTGGACATTCATTCAGGAAGGTTTCTGTTTTGAGCTTTGAGAGGAGCAGGATCGATCTGTCTTCTACTTGCAAAGGAACTTCAGTATCGAACCTTCAGGAGATTCAGAAGTGACGATCAATACACCGAATCTGTTGCGCGGTGTCGGTGGGACTGTCGTGTACCACCGTTTGACGGTTGATGGAGTTCATGGATGTCCTGCTTTGTTTTTTCCTGCTGCTCAGCACACTTTTGATGCAGTTGCAGTGAAGTGGTTTGTTCTATTTCTCTCTTCTTCTCGAGGCACGACTGGTTATAATGGAAGACCACTACTAATGCCGGGGTTATCGCTACGGACTTCGGCCTATTAGGCAGATCCGGGCTTGAAGAACAGCTGGTCAGGTCCTCCTCACAATCAGAGGAGTTGCGCGGACTACAGCTATAGGATACTCCAAAATATACTCAATTGAAATGTATTGTTATTAGCAACAAAAAAAAAAAAGGAAAGAAAAGAAATGTATTGTTATTGTAATATACATATTTGAGAGAACGCGATGATCATTTTCTAAAGCTGCTTGTCCTCTCCCTTATATTGATTATTGCCCTAGTTCGTCAGAATTTGCTTTCTTTGTACTTGTTGCGAGGCATTAATTGACTTCCATCAATAGGGTTTGGTGTTGATGATGGTACAGGACAAAATCATAAATTACTTCTTATGTTGTGCTTACTTATTTATTTATTCTTTTGCCTGAATGATCTGCTTGTTAGATTTTGTGGTGAACTCTGAACGAAGTTCCCTCCTACCAGCTTTACCAGAAATCTCATAAGATTGGTCGAATTTCTATAATAATCTAATTCGGGTTCAGTTCATACTTGCTGTCCACTTATATTTAGGCTGAATAATTAGTCTTAAAATTTATCACGAAAGTGCAATTGAGTCCTTAAACATACAAAAGGTGCAATCAAATCCTAAAACTTGTGCAATCGAGTCCTTTTGTTAATTTCGTCCATTTAGAATCACAAAAAATACCGTATAACTTTTTTTAATAGTTTCTGTGACGATGACGTGGCAAAAACAAGAAATATAAAGCCAAAACAACGTTGTTTTGGCCTAATAAATATAGGTGTACAAAATTTGTTTCTTATTTAGCCATATTTCCTTCGGCCTCATCCTAAAGGTGGCTAGTTTTTTATTTTATTTTTGGAAAATTTCAAATAAGAATCCTAAGTACTCTCGTTTTTTCAAATAAGGGCTCGAAGTGAACCTTGTTTCAAATAAGGGCGTGAAGTAGCATAACATGTTTTAAATAAAGAGCTTGAAGTGGCAATAGAGTCTCAAAAGAGGGCCTGGCCTAAAGGGCATTTTCGTCATTCTCCCTTTTAGATTTTTTAGATTTTTTCTTTATTTTTTCCTTTTTCTGTTTTTTATTTTATTTTTAAAACCGAACAACGTATAGACACAAGCGGGAGGGCAGCCCCTCTCGCCTCCGCCTGTGGCCGCCGCCCCACTGCCGGTGGGGGGTTGGTGAAGAACCGCGAGGGCCTGCTGGCCTGGTCAAGGAGAGGGGCGGCGACCCCCGCCCGGTCCTAAGTGAGGGCTAGCGACCCTAAAGATTTCATTTCAATTGAAATTTGGTTATTCACCATGTACGAGGATCCCCGCTAAGCATCCATGGCTAAATGGTTAAAGCGCCCAACTCATAATTGTCGAATTCGTAGATTCAATTCCTATTGGATGCACACCAATGGACCCTACAATAAGTCTATTGGAATTGGCTTTGTATCAATGGAATCGGATCATCCATACATAATGAATTGATGTGGTATATTCATATCATAACATATGAACAAACAGTAAGAACTCTTATTCTTATTGAGACTCGAACTCATAGGGAAGAAAATCGATTTATGGATGAAATCAAATATGCAGTATTTACAGATAAAAGTATTCGATTATTGGGGAAAAATCAATATACTTTTAATGTCGAATCAAGATCAACTAGGAGAGAAATAAAGCATTGGGTGAAAAAAGAGCCAGCGATCCCGTCGGCCTTCATCGACCCCCCATCGGCGGTGGGGCAGAAAAAGGCGTCGGCGACCTCATCCGCCTTCACCAACCCCCCATCGACAGTGGGGTAGAAAAAGGAAAAGACAAATAAAAAAGCAAAAAATTAAAGAAAGGAAAATGATGAAAATGCCCTTGAGACAGAGATTCTTTTTTGAGATTTTGTGACCATTTCATGCCTTTATTTGAAACAAAGTTCATTTCAGACTATTTTCTGAGAAAATGAGGGTAATTCAGGCCTTTATGCGAAAGAAAGTTCTTTTCATATTCTTATTTAAGAAAACGAAAGCATTTCGGACATTTATTTGAAATTTTTCCTTTTTGTTTTGTTTTTTTCTCAATAGGAGCAAATGATTTCCACGAAAATAAAGAATAAAGAAAAGAGAAAAGTCGCGGGAGCCCATTTTTAACGGTCGTCCCTAACCTACATAAACCCTAGCATTCGCTTCGCTCTGAGCAGCCGCTTCCCACTCTTCGCTCGCTTCTCTCCTGCGCCGACGTCTCTGCGATCATGCCGAAGCACTACAGACCTCCGGTGAGTCGATCTTTCCTTCTCCTCTCTATCTCCGTGCAGCTTCTAAAATCTTTTCGTATGGCGATTCGTGTCGTCGAGTGGATAAGCTCATGTGGTTTCACCTTGCGAATTTCCTCCGCGTTCAGGGAAAGAAAAAGGAAGGCAACGTCGCAAAGTACGTCACCAGGTCCCAAGCTGTCAAGCTCCTCCAAGTCAATCTCTCCACTTTCAGGTCCTCTCTCTCTCTCTCTCTCTCTCTCTCTCTCTCTCTCTCTTGGTGCTTAGGTTTTTTTACCTAGACAGAGGAAAGGGAATGGCAGTAGCTTGTTTTTCTTTGTGCTAACAATAGTTTTAGGACATAACTTTTATCCTTATTTAATTTATTTCCTTTTCGTTTAAAGAACATCCGTCTTACAGGTATGAATCGATCTTACATGCTCGAAATCTCAATGTTTAGGTTGTTTTTCGCTGATAGGGAGTTGCGCTAACGGTGTTCTTTAATATTTTTCTGCGGACTTCTCCTCTAGTATGTCACTGAAGCTTATTGGTGGATGTGATCTGCGGGTAATTGGAACATGTACTACTGGGCTATGTTGCTGCTTGTCTTCACTGTTTTATCCATGTCTCTTTTTCTTTTTCTTTCGGTAAGTAAATGTGACGGGTATAGTCCTTTATACAACTTGGCCAATGAAATCATGGTGATTTATCCATTCTGAAGGAGACATCTCTCTCTCTCTCTCTCTCTCTCTCTCTTTTTGGGGGGGGGGTGATATCCATGCTTATCTCACTGGTTGAACTTTCAAGCTAAGTTTGAAGTTTTTGGATGTTCTCATGGATATGAATCTATGGCTGTCTTACAATGTGGTGGAGACGAAACTATAATTCTTAATGTCAACAACCTTGCAGAGGCTGTGCTTGTGCTGTGAAATCTTTTATGTGAACGTTGAACTCATAATGTTGATTCAGAAAACAGGAGAGACTCTCGAGATGTTATACTGTATTATCTTGCAGTTTTCTGTTGATTTCAAAATGTATCGGACATTTATTCTTTTTTCTTTTTATTGGAAATTATAGGAGACTATGCATCCTGAAAGGTGTATTTCCCCGGGAACCTAAGAAGAAAGTGAAAGGGAACCACCACACTTATTATCACTTGAAGGATATCATGTTCGTTAAACATGATCCATTGCTCGAAAAGTTTAGGGAGATGCGAACTTACGATAAGAAACTTAAGAAAGCTGTGGCAAAGAAAAATAATGATCTTTATGAGCGTCTTCGCACTCGAAAGCCTACTTACACGCTTGACAGACTCATATTGGAGAGGTTTGTTGAATATGTTTTCTGTTATCTACCCTTGCAGCTTTCATATTCCATCCGACATTTCCTGGCTGCTTACACTTTTAATGTAGGTATCCTAAGTTCGTTGATGCTCTTAGAGACTTGGATGACTGCCTGTCCATGATGCACCTTTTTGCGGCATTACCAGCCTTGGAGCGGGAAAACATCGAAGTGAAGCGCATCCACAATTGTCGAAAGTTAGTTTCCTACTTTCGTCAGGGAAAACAATGACTGTGTTACTAGCCCTCTTGTACACACTTTCCACGTGCATGATAGTGTTTTTAAATTTGGGAAAAAGAGAAGGAACCACTTCGCACCTCGTAGATGCATAAATTAAGAAATTCCCCAATGCCAAAATCTCCAATGTGGTTGGTCAGGGCAGCCTGATCACTTATAGAAGAAGCTGGGACTGATAATGCCGATAGCATCACGTGTATCCTAAAAGTTTTGACTTCTTACAAGAAAGGGGAAGAAAGGGAATTTGAAGAAACATCTAGGGCTCAAGGGAAATTTCTAGCCACATAGGTTAATTAAAGGAAGATTTCAAATTGAAATTGAGGGCAAGTTTGTGTGATATGCCATGTTTACTTTGTAGAACAATGATGATTTGGCAATTGGGTGGTTTTAATCGTTGATGAAATGAAAAGTGTGGAAGGACAGAATAATAGGGTGGCGCAGCTTTTCTCAGTTTAAGCTTCCTCAGACTATGGAATGTCACCAAATTACTTTCGTCAGAGACTACTCGAGTTAAGTAAACGTCTAAATAAACATAAATCTGTAGTCTTCCTGTTGTTCAATCCCAATAAATATCTAGGCAAGGATTGTCATAGGAATCTGAAATCTCACTTTTCCTGGTATAACATTAGAGTTTCACATATCGGGATGTGTTATCGGTCTAGGTTAATGTCTTTCTTTAAATGATTAATTTTCACTTCTGGTTTGATCAAACCTGCTTTCATTCTTCACTGTTAGGTTGAGTCATGAATGGCAAGCTTATATTGCTCGAACTCATAAGCTCAGAAAAGTCTTCATATCTGTGAAAGGCATATATTATCAGGTACTACAGGTTGCTTATTGATCAACCGTATTACTTCTTATGTTGCATGAAATTCTTACTGAGCAAGGCTACGTCTGCGGTAATTCATTTGCACAGGCTGAAGTTGAGGGTCAGAAGATCACATGGTTAACACCTCACGCCTTGCAACAAGTTCTGCCCGATGATGTGGACTATAATGTCATGCTAACTTTTTTGGAATTTTACGAGGTCATATCTTGAGCTTCTGTTTTCACCTCCTATTCTAGTTTAGCTGATGACATGAAGTGGTGTTATTCTCTTTTGTTTTCTGATAATTCAACCTGAGAAGCTTCATCAATTAGGAGTCTTGTATGAGTCTTTTAGATTGGATTTAGGTGTGTTGTTACAAACTGATTCAAGTTGAGTGGATCTGGATGTACATAGATTGAATTGCCTCTTTCTAGGTTGATGAAATGTCAGTACCTCTGTGCTGAGTAAAACATAAATAGAAGATAAGACTCTACTTTAAGCTAGAGGGTCATGATAGCCAAGTGGTTATTGCCTTAAATTCTTTGTTTCGTATTTCCTGCCGTAACAATAATCTGCTTTCGTATTAAGTCTGCATTCTGTCTCTCTTTTTGACCTTGTCATTCAATTACTGCAGACTCTTCTTGCTTTTGCGAATTTCAAGCTTTATCATTCAATCAGCGTGAAGTATCCACCAATCCTGGATCCGCAACTGGAGGCTTTAGCTGAAGGTATTCTTTCTAAAGGTTATCTAAATAGAACTATTGGCTATCTGTGGGGAATAGTGAAACTTCTATCCATGATAATCTTTGTGTGTACTTCGGCCATAGTTTTCTGAGTCATCTGTTGGTATTGCACTTTTCACTGTTGAGGTAATAATTAGCTCAAAATTTGTGCAGAACTTTATGCATTATCAAGATATCTTGATGCTAATACTAGATCCTCTCGGGCCTCTGGATCTAACCAAGTGGAAGGTCCAGAAAATGAAAAGCAGCATGATGAATCTGATTTAAGGCTTGCACAACTTCAACATCAGCTTCCTCATAATGAGCCTGGGGCTCTAATGCACCTTGTCGAAGATGCTGCTGGTGAGGACGAGGAGGATGAAGATACGAAGGAGTGTAAGAATCTATTTAAGGATATGAAGTTCTTCTTGGGTCGTGAGGTGAGATCAATTTTGCGTTGGCATATAGATATTTGTTGTTGGTAGTCCATACATTTATCCTACCAATAAACCTTCTAGTCTCCTCACATTTGATATTTTGCGGAAGTGTAGATTTGCTTGCTAGGAATTGAAAGTGTCGCTCCTCCCTCTTCCCTTTGTTAATAGATAGGGAGGTAGAAGTACTGACTCGATGTTTTCATCTTTGAATGGGTAACGGAAGTTGGTTATGTGACCTTTAGAAAAGAAGTGAACATAGTGTGTGCTTTCCGAACTCATGGAAATAAGTCAAATGTAAGAAAACCAAGCTGTGCCAAGAAAATGAGTGGAATACATGTATAGAATAGTTTCATTTTTCATTTGAGAAAAAGACTATTTTGCGTCTGAACCTTAAAATATCACGAAAATTCTTTTTGATGAGTTTTTACATTTGGATTCTTCTTTTGCATGGTTCGTTTGTTCTATTTGAAACCGAATAACGAGGTTCAAGTGGTGACTGCAATTTGCACCAATTGCGTTAGCATGCCCAGTTGAATGTGACGCAGAAAATATTACCAAATTGTGTCTATGTTACCTTTGATATCCATCCTTTTGACTAAGACAAGAAGCATGCTTCCCTCACTTACATGAGTATCTTTCTATTATAGTATATTAGCCTCTGTTTCATTTAAAATTTCCAGCTTGTACTGGTTTTGCATGCTGATAGTATTTTGTGATGTTGTGGATGCTGAAATAGTTTCCAGCGGACGTGAGTGCAAATATTCAGTAAAAATTCTATGTAAACCAACATTCACGGTATATATTAGATCTTAATTGTTTTAGAGTGGGCAGTTGTCACAGTGATGAAGGAAAGTATGTATTGTTGACATGCATCTACATTGCTACTCACGAATTGATCAGTCTTCACCTTAGGTGCATCTTTCTTGCTGACCTTATATCATTCTGTACCCGCTTCTATTAATTATTCATCTGATATTCAGGTTCCCAGAGAGTCGTTGCTTTTCGTTCTTCCTGCTTTTGGAGGTATTGTTTCTTGGGAGAGAGATGGTGCTCCGTTTAGGGAAGCTGATCAGAGCATTACCCATCAGGTGTCCTATTAATGCTCCCAAATGTTCTGTTTTCTCCTTATGTTATTATCATTTCCTTTTGTATCCCAATGCTTGATGATTGCATTTTGCTGTGCAGATTGTTGATAGACCAACTCAAGGTCATATATTTCTTTCTAGAGAGTATGTCCAGCCTCAATGGATTTACGACTGTGTGAATGCAAGAATTATCTTGCCAACTGAGGGTTACCTGGTGGGAAGGTAAAGTGGACATGCTCTTCGAAATTTATCTAAGCATTGTTTTTATTTCCCGAGTCATGACGTTCTAACAAACTTGTTTGCTCCTCTTTCTTCCCTTTCTAAATTGGTGCTCAAATAATATGTCCGTCTCTTATTCCAACATTATCGTGCTCAAATGATATGTCCCTCTCTTTCTCCCATATTATCCATCGAGTATTCTGTACTCTCCATGATTGCAAAAAACTGCATGACGTGCCAATGCAGTGCTGCAAATATTAGCATGCTTGGTCGGAGTTATGCTTCACAATATATCCACAGAGTCTGGGACTCGCCATAAATTTAAAAGGATAAGATGGGAACCCTCTGGAAGCCACGAGCTTAAATTGATTCATTCAACATCAGTGCTAGATTTACTCCAACCAATTGTATAGACGCACTTGACTTAAGGCTAGCCTGCAAGGGTTATTGTTGTATCAGGGTATATGCAAAGAAAGAAATAGGAAGCTTCTCCGGAAAAAGCAACAATAATAAAGCGGGCTTGTTGCTATATTAGAATATAGACCCAATCATTGACAATAAGAAGGATTACATCTGGCCAATAATTTCATCCATTGTTGGGACTAGCTATAGGATTTTGTGATAGGCCTGCTCCAGACTCAGAGGGGCACTCATAGAAAAAACTTTTGTCAGTCTAATGTTGAACGCGTGAAAATAACATTATCTGTTTTTGTTTAATCACCTCTCAAGCTAATTCTTCTTGTTATATATAATTTTGTTGTCGTTCATTGCCTTCATTACACTAGCTATTTTACACAATAACTACTAAAACTCCTGATAAAGTGGTCCCATGCATTGCACAGTCCAGCCAAGTGCTCTAGATTAGTTGGATGGACATCTTGGAGTTGATGAATTTCAGCTATTTTTTTCCATAGCCTCTTTGCATCTTTATTCCGTTGTTCTCTAGCATTTGACGTCATTTTTTGCGAGCAGGGTTCCTCCACCACACTTGTCGCCTTTTGTCGATAATGAAGCTGAGGGTTATGTCCCAGATTATGCAGAGACCATTAAGCGCTTGCAGGCTGCTGCCAGCAATGAGGTTCTTCCAATGCCAGGCACCGTAAAAGAAGACTTGGAAGATCCTCAGCGTCTGTTGGTTGAAGGGATCATTGACCGTGCTGAGGCAAATGAAGCTGCTGAGAAGAAGCGGAAGGTATTCAATCTCTTGATGGCTTTTCGTGATTTTCTAGTGTAGCATTATTACTGTTTGTTTCGACAAATTTGCACTGTAGATTTTGTCACAAGTTGTCAAAACTCATAAATTCTTGTCAATCCAGATGGCAACTCTCGAAAAACAGTATCATGATGAGTTAAAATTGGAACTAGAGGGAGCCCAGTATTCTTCATCCATGATTAATGCAGCAAGTGTAGAAGCTAGGGAGGAACCTGTTCCTGATCTGCAACAAATTGCTGACGATAGCGCAAATATGTCGAAGATTGTGATGTCACGGAAGAAGAGGAGGCTTTTAGAAGCCATGGAGGTAACTTAGACTGTTTACTGTGTTTCCTTGTTAAATTTGTTGGCTTGTCTGCAGTTTTTGTCATGCAATGACACTCGGCCCTTGCTCTATGCAGATAGGAAAGAAACGTAAACAAGCTAATGTCGATCTTCTTAAAGAACGGAAGAAGAAAAATGAAGCAGGTCAGACGTCAAAGGAGAAATAATTTGGCCCGGGATGTTGAGTTTTTTCCGGAGTATTTGATGTTTATGTATTGTGCTTTATTCTGTTGGAAGAACAGCGTACTGCCAATCAAAGGCATTGGCTAAAATTTTGCAGAAATATGGATGATAGATGTGTAAATTATTTTCTTCATAAAGCTTATTGAGAGCGGGGTTCAACTTGCCACTGGGAATGGACTCTTCTAGCTGAGGCTCTATTTGTTTCATTTTCGTTAGCAATACAAGCGATCATTTTTAAGGTAATATTTTTCAAATCATTTGGAGGCTAAGAATATGTTCGCCCTCTTGATGCATTACTTTCTACATATGATTCTGAGCACATGTAGTTGCGAGCTGTTCTTGGTAAAAAAAAAATTTGAAAACGTACAAGACTTGAGTAACACAACACCAACGCTGTTACGAGAGTACTACTGTTAAAATCATTAAGTTTTATACACAATTATCGAACTTAGTTTGAGAGATATATCTGCCTTTATTTGATTTTTTAAGGTTTTCGATTGTTTCAATACTTTGTCAATGTTTATTTAACTCAGTTATAGGCATGTTTAACTTACTGAATAAAAATGAGTAGATGGAAATCTATGGTTAAATTCAGAAAAATGATTTCCTCTCTTGGACCAGAAACTCTACGCACCCTCGAAGGTGGCGGTATCACCGCATACAGGTCGAGTCACGAGATCGCCTTTTGCCACTCGACGCTCTACAACGCTTCTGCATATGTTGACGGCTCTATCAATCGATTCTCTTCACCCAATGCGGCATTGGCATACTTAGGATTTTGTTTTCGTTGCCTGGCGGATCTTCGGAGCTTTGGTTGTGGCCTAGCTTCTTCTCTAGATACTTCACGTCGAACATCTTCAGAAGTTATTTGATGCAGACACTTCAGCAAAAATCAAATATCATGGTATAATAAAGAATCATTATGATTAGTATGCGAAAAGATTCGCGGTCTCTTTCCCACGTCACTACCTTCTCCTTCATCTTCTAAATCCCAAATGCCTGCTCGGTCGCCGCTCGATTTCGTCGTTCTCTTCAGAGTCGAATCTGCATGGATGTTAGCTTCAGTCGAGAGCTCTAGTTCACTTGCTCATGGACACAACTAGATTACTGCAAGCGAAAACAGAGAAAATGGCGGTACAAGGTAACAACACGACCTGCAATCTCATAGCTGTTCGCGGAATCGCTCACTTACTCTGATTGTAAACACACTCGGGCCTGCGTAGAAGCAGACCATGTTTGCGTAAACACACGTTGGCTACACACGCAATCTCATAATCACTCACTCATCCTGGTTGTAAACACACACACTCGGGCATGTGTAGAAGCAGACCATGTTTATGCTACAGACATGACCTTATAGACAGGAACATGCAATGCCCATTTGCTCACGAAGAGGGATTCTTCTTCTGGTTCTTTTCCACAGGCGAGGAATCGCTGTACTCACTTTGGTGAGTGTGCCTTCGAATGAGAAGATTTGCCAGTTATGGCTTTCTTCACTTTCGATATCGATTGCTTGACCTTCGAGCTGACCCCTGATAGTATGTTGTGGGATTTCTTATGCGGCACCTTGACAACGATGTCTTTGCAAGGTTCCACCATGACAGGAGCATCGTGTCCCGGTTCCGTCCTTTCGTGCTCGTCTTCGTCATGCTCATCTCTTTCCTCATCTATTTTCACTTCTTCAGGTGGCACAGCGTCCGGTTCATCTGTTGGTCTTCTCTCTTTAGACCAAGGCTCGGTGGTTGGCGAATTGCCTTCTGGGATCTTGTCTAAGAGGTCGGACAGTGAGACAAGAGATGTGTCTTTCGGCATATCCTCCTCACTTGCCTTTTCATCAGAACTGCACGTTCTCTCTCCTCCATATTCAATTCCTTTCAGTTCGAGATCAGCTTTCGAAGGATCCCCACGTTCCACATTTTTTGCTTCGGAGGTTTGAATGGTTTCAACAATACTTTCCTTCACTGTAGGTGATCTGTCTTCATTGCCTTCTGTTATTATAACATCTGGAGCCGTAATCAGACATGCTTCCCCTGAAACTGGCATTTCATGCATGGCAATTGAGGCGTACTCTATCTGTTCAAGAACAGGATCGGTTTCCTTTGCTTCTTCAAGACCCAAGTCATCCCCTTTTCGAGTCTTCTCCACACTTGATTCCTAGACATAAGACGTAACTGAATGTCAATTATCCATTTTATATTTTCCACACTTAAATAGATTTAACTATCTTATTACAGTGCTTTCTTGAGATTTGACAGTCGAGTCATTTTTCTTTCCTATCAAGGAGTAAATTCTTCTTCTAAGGAATTGGCAGGCAAAGGAACAAGATGATCTCAGGAGCAAGGTCTCACGCCTTGTTGGTTGGTACAGAGTATTATGTTATGCAATGGGAGTGAGTTGAGGTTTCATTAGTTCTTACTTTGTTACATATCGTGGCATCTGTCGTGCCGCTTCCAGAGTTTGTTTTACTGTTCTGGTCCTCTGATTCAGTTGCTCCTTCTGACGTGATGTTTCCCTCAGCTTCATCGATAGAGTTTTTATCTGCTGTCTCCCTCTCAACATGCAACTTGTCAAATTCTTCCGGAGCGTTATCTTTGTCAACTGCACTGTGTTTGCTTTCGTCCTGCAAAGGAAAAGGCATCATACAGATTAAGGCTGAAGCTTGATGAACACAGAATTTTGCAAAGTATCAAAAAATTAAGTTTGGTTCAGTTGCTGACCTCCTGGTATTGAAGTTCATTAGCCTTGCTATGGAATGTGTTATGTGTTTTCCCTTCTACAAACTTTTGACGATGCAGTTCATCTTCTTCACAGCTCCCTTTAGTTATTTCTTGATTAATAGGGCGGCTGTCAATATCTTCAAGCTGTTCGACAATCTGATATATTTTCATCCTTAGTTAATAATTAGCATAAACACGTATAGCTTCACAGATTTACTAATCAGCATAGGCATAATAGTATTTGTCGGTTCAATTGTCTATCATACCTGCCCTTCGGCGTTTTCACCCTGCGAGGTTTCATTTGCTTTTGATGTTTCCTCTCCTTTCTCTCCAGCTCGTAAATCCCGTGCCAATGCATGGACCTGGTTTTCCCCAGCTCCAGTGTCCCCTGGTTCAATAAAGTCTTCCTGTATTTTAACCTGTGATGCAGATTTGACCAAGTCATCACAAACTCCTTGATCATGACTCTCAGTTGCACTTGTTAGATCCACGAGTTTCCCACTATCTGATGGAAAATCAGTGCATTTGGTTTCGTTTTGAGTCTCTGGTTCCAAACCTTCATCCTGTGTACTGCAACATTCATTATACTTCTCAGTTAGGTCGTCCTGTATGGTTTCACTGCCTCTAGGATGGACTTTTGGAGGGTCGAACTGTCCATTTTCCTTCTGCCAGATTTCTTCCTTTGCTTCAGCTGCTGAGGAAAATAGCACAGTTTCAGTTTCTTGCACATTCTGTATGTCTCGTTTCCTTTCATCTTCATGTTCGTCTTGAAGCAATGCAGAGACTGGCGTCTGAATTTGCACCTCCAGTGCTTTTGCTGATGTATTCTGGTCAGATGTTGCATCTGCTTCATGAAGTAATTCGAGGCAATGAGATCTGCTTTCACTCACATCCAGCTCTTCTGCAGTTGTTTCCTCCATTGCATCAATAACATCCGTACCTGGATCTTTGGAACCTAGCGCTGCTTCAGAAGCTATTGTTATTCTCCCCAATCCATCTGCCTTCAGACTTTCAGCAGTCACATTCTCTCTCCCCACATTCTCATCTTCTGTAGCTAAATGCTTATCTTGAAGCTGTGTCTCGAATTTTTCTTTGAGTAGACTAGTCTCGATCTCTACTTCTTTCGGCAGATCCTTGTCAAAGCCAGTACCAGAGTCATCTACAGGCTTTTCTTCTTCAGGAGCCATGCAGGAGCTAGGAGTTGATGTTAATGAGGTCTTTGGTGCAGTGTCAACCTTATCATACCAGTTATCCAGATCCTTTAGTTTCTCGCTATCTTTGTTTGCATGCTCAGTTGGTGCAACTGACCCACGATTTTCTTCTTCCTGTGTCTTTCCCTGATGCAATACTTCCTGGATTTGTGCATCACATTTACTGTTTGACATTGCCTCAACGTCCAAATTTCCTCCTTTGGTCTTTTCGGTTGAATATGATGCTTCTACATGTTCCTTGGATACTGCATTGGAGTCTGACTCCTGTGTACAGATAATTCCTTACGTCATAACAGCAGGGGGGGGGGGGTGTTTATCGCAGAGTAGGATTTTTTTTTTCCTTGTAAAATAACATGTCTAAGGATATTATCAATTCTGCCAAACCTAACCTCACAGATTGCACGGTTCCCAGGTGACACGGCAACAGTTTCATTTGGGTTACAATTCTCCTCAACCTGATGTTCTTTCATCAAGTTTTCATGTTCATCAGCTTCACCTGGACCAATGAACACCTGTTTGACAGACAAGAGAACCAAATGGAAACACAGCTATAAGAAAACATGGACAATTGGATATGGGAAAATGCATCCTGAACTTTCTGCCAGGTTTCCTTTTGTACCTCTGCATGAAGAATTTCGTCCTTCAGAGTATCAGCTGCTTCAGTTGCAATGTCGCAATGTTTTTCAGGCTCCAAATCATCAGCTGCAGCCTTTGCCAAAGTACCCATGTTTCCCTGGTCAGCTGATGCGGAACTCTTAGATATTCTCTCGCTTTCTTCTTCTGGAAGCTCTAGTTTCACATTTTCAACTTGATTGCTTCCTTCCTTGTCCTCTTCACAAGATGTGTCCTTGGTGACTTGATTGGCTTGGATCTCGAATTCAGTATCTGCATGCTTTATGGAGTCTTCCTTTTTGCAGCACACTTCTGTAACGTCTGTCAATATTATGTTCTCATTAATCTGCGCCATCTCTCCATCTAAGCTCTTTTCTCCAATATTCTCATCCGTGGTTGCTGCTTCACCCCCTTTCTCCACCAGGAACAACGAGGAGTCATTTTCACCCGCCTCATTGGTTCTGGACTCAC
Organism: Lenwebbia sp. NSW1173648; assembly: GCA_029784005.1. NCBI lineage: Eukaryota > Viridiplantae > Streptophyta > Magnoliopsida > Myrtales > Myrtaceae > Lenwebbia > Lenwebbia sp. NSW1173648. The sequence continues at coordinate 24,953,737 of JARCGZ010000006.1, forward strand.
TTACGTGTGGATTCTGAGCGGTTGCATTCTCTTTCTCTCTATCAGATTGACAAACAGAGGTTGAAGAGGTCTCATCAAGATTTTCCTTGTCAATGTTTTTGCTGCTGAGAATTAGACCAGGCTCTGTTGCTTCTGGTGATGGTCCCTCTAAGTCAGCAGGGGATGCCTCCAAAGGGTTGTCATCTTGCAGGATTGCCAGCGTGCTGGTCTCTGTTCTCAGAGAGGTCATTGCTGCAGTATCAGTCTTGTCATAACAACTGCCTGCTTCCTCTTTGATCTCTTTTGTGACATCAAAATCCTCTAGTGCATCTTTGGTTTGTGCAATGTAGATACCACCTCCATTCAAAATGATATCTTCTTCCAATGCTACTGTGGCATATGATTCACTTGTGCTTGCTAGCTTTTCTGCATTTGTTTGCTCATCACAGTGTGTTATTTCTCCTTCTGATACGGAGCCTGTGAGCATGTCCTGTACAACAGAACATTTTATCCATATAGTTCCAGCAGAAAAAGAGTAGCAGCATGAGTTTGAAGAAAAGAAAAGGGTTCATTTATGCTAAATCATACCTGATTGATTATGCTGTTTCCAGGCGTTGTTCCATGAGTTTCCTTTGAATCGACATCTTTCATAGTCTCTTGCTCGTTTATCTCTTCACTCCCATCAGCCTTTTCTTGTGCATTTTGCATCTATTCCCGCATTATCAAACATTATCAGAATGAGCTCTGAATGAAAACGTGATTCAAATATGAACAACAAATTCATTATCTTGTTTTCTTTCAATGTATTTCGATACCTCTTGTTCGACATTTTCTGCTATAATTGCATCCTCATTCCGTTCTGCAGGTTTTGAAATTGCCACTGCTTCCAAATTCCCATCCTGAATTTCACCACCCTCTGATTCTTCAGATGTCTCCACTGTCTGAACTTCTGACGTGTCTACTTGTGCAGTTTTGCTTGTGTCGAACATTACATCAGATGCTTTCTCGTATGGTCTGCTATGTTCTTTGTCTTTAATGCTAAGCAATGGAGAATCGGCAAATTCTGTCTCCTTTTCTTTTTCTTCGGGGGCTGCTTTTAGAGCTTCACCATGAGTGTTCTGTTCTTTTTCATCTTCACTTGTATCCTGTGTACTTTCATTTGCTGAAATCTCTAATTCAGTGACTTCGGGATTTCTTGGCTCTGCCCTCTCCAAGCATTCTGTGTCTGTCCTCTTTTCAGGGAAAGACAGTTCTAGATTCTCCTTTAGTTCCATCTCTCCTGCCACTTTGTCATGTCCTTCTATATTTTCAACCTTCTCTATGTTCTCCTCCCCTCCTGGAAGCGATGCAAACACGGGTGTCTGAACTAGCGACTCCAGTTTCTTTGCTGAGAGAGTCTGATCAGCAATTCTTTCTTCACTAAAAACTGTCTTTCCTTGATCAGTTTCGGATACAGTTACTTGGTGGGCAGTCCCGTCTGGTTCTGCTTCATTTTCAACCAAGCCGAGCTTTTCATTCGTTGATGTTTTCTCTGCTCCATCAATTGTTTCGTCATGTGCAGAATTACTATCATGAGATGGTTCAGAAACCATTCCGATTCTCTCAAAATCATCTGCACTTGAATTTTGAACTGTCACACTATCTGGTGGCACTGTGGATGTCCCAACGGGAGTCTCCTCTGCCTGAGGCTCCCGCATAGCGATCTCTGTTTCCGCTGCAGCTATAGTTGTGGCATTAAACTCATCAGGGGTATCTACTTCCTGTATGATCTTCTTGCCGACGTCTTTGGTTGCATCCGCAGTTTTGCAAGCAAGGACGCTGTCTTCTGGCTTGTCATCTGCCTTGCTTTTGCTGGTTCGAATTTCCTCATTATCTGCATTTTCTGATTCTGCCTCTTCAGCTTGATCTGTTGCTTCAGTATCTTCAGCTACTACTGGGCCAAAATCTTTCTTCTGTTCAACAGATGAAGCTATATTGTCATGTTTATCGATATAACAATGAAAGCAACATGTAAGCATTCTAAAGAAAAGCTCTTGTTTGTGCTCATACTAACCTCATTAATTTTGCAGCTCCCAAGTAATGATGAATTGTCACCTTCCCCGGTTTCATTTTCTTCCCCTCCTTCCTTTGTATGACTGTCAAGTACCTGGGCAACATTTTAATGTACAGATTGGATAAGAGGTAATTAGATGGGAAGTTCATGACCAACTAAATATTCATCGAACTTTTTTTCATACCCCTTCACTAGTGATTGCATTCTGAGACATATCGTTTGCTTCACTTGCATCCTCACGCTTCTCTTCAGGCTTGACATCAGCCATGACTTCCTCAACTTGCGTACCCTTCGTTTCCGCATCCTCTGATCCCATGGAACTTTCATTTGCTTGAACGTCTAAAGCAACTTCATGTGTATTTTCACTTTTGCTTAACACAAAGCCAGATGCTTCTTCTGTGGGAATTTCGATTTCCGTGGTTTCTGGAACTGCAATGAGAGTTGTGGCATTAGACTCATCAGTGGTACCTGCTTCAGTAATGTTCTCCTTCTCAACGTCTTTGGTTGCATCTTCAATTTTTGTAACGGAGACGCAGTCTTTTAGCCTGTCATGAGTCATGCTTTCACTGGTTTGAATTTCCTCATTATCTGCATGTCCTGCTTTTTCCAGTTCAAATTGATCTGTTGCTTCAGTAACTTCAGCTAGTGCTTTGCCGAAGTCTCTCTTCTGTATAACAAATAAAGCCTCATGTTCATGGTGGAAGGATAATAGCAACCTGTAAGAATTCTCAACGAAAGATATAATTTTTTGTGCACACTGACCTCACTGATGGTGCAGCTCTCAAGCAGTGGTGCCTTCATATGTGCGTCAGTCATCTGTATAAAAAGTGGCAAAGGATATTATATCAGGAGTAGGATTTTTTTTTTCTTGTAAAATAACATGTCTAAGGATATTATCAATTCTGCCAAACCTAACCTCACAGATTGCACGGTTTCCAGGTGACACGGCAACAGTTTCATTTGGGTTACAATTCTCCTCAACCTGATGTTCTTTCATCAAGTTTTCATGTTCATCTGCTTCACCTGAACCAATGAATACCTGTTTGACAGACAAGAGAACCAAATGGAAACACAGCTATAAGAAAACATGGACAATTGGATATGGGAAAATGCATCCTGAACTTTCTGCCAGGTTTCCTTTTGTACCTCTTCATGAAGAATTTCGTCCTTCAGAGTATCAGCTGCTTCAGTTGCAATGTCGCAATGTTTTTCAGGCTCCAAATCATCAGCTGCAGCCTTTGCCAAAGTACCCATGTTTCCCTGGTCAGCTGATGCGGAACTCTCAGATCTTCTCTCGCTTTCTTCTTCTGGAAGCTCTAGTTTCACATTTTCAACTTGATTGCATCCTTCCTTGTCCTCTTCACATGATGTGTCCTTGGTGACTTGATTGGCTTGGATCTCGAATTCAGTATCTGCATGCTTTATGGAGTCTTCCTTTTTGCAGCACACTTCTGTAACGTCTGTCAATATTATGTTCTCATTAATCTGCGCCATCTCTCCATCTAAGCTCTTTTCTCCAATATTCTCATCCGTGGTTGCTGCTTCACCCCCTTTCTCCACCAGGAACAACGAGGAGTCATTTTCACCCACCTCATTGGTTCTGGACTCACTTACGTGTGGATTCTGAGCGGTTGCATTCTCTTTCTCTCTATCAGATTGACAAACAGAGGTTGAAGAGGTCTCATCAAGATTTTCCTTGTCAATGTTTTTGCTGCTGAGAATTAGACCAGGCTCTGTTGCTTCTGGTGATGGTCCCTCTAAGTCAGCAGGGGATGCCTCCAAAGGGTTGTCATCTTGCAGGATTGCCAGCGTGCTGGTCTCTGTTCTCAGAGAGGTCATTGCTGCAGTATCAGTCTTGTCATAACAACTGCCTGCTCCATTCAGAATGTTATCTTCTTCCAATGCTAGCTTTTCTGCATTTGTCTGCTCATCGCAGTGTGTTATTTCTCCTTCTGATACGGAGCCTGTGAGCATGTCCTGTACAACAGAACATTTTACCCACATAGTTCCAGCAGAAAAAGAGTAGCAGCATGAGTTTGAAGAAAGGAAAAGGGTTCACTTATGCTAAATCATACCTGATTGATTATGCTGTTTCCAGGCGTTGTTCCATGAGTTTCCTTTGAATCGACATCTTTCATAGTCTCTTGCTCGTTTATCTCTTCACTCCCATCAGCCTTTTCTTGTGCATTTTGCATCTATTCCCGCATTATCAAACATTATCAGAATGAGCTCTGAATGAAAACGTGATTCAAATATGAACAACAAATTCATTATCTTGTTTTCTTTCAATGTATTTCGATACCTCTTGTTCGACATTTTCTGCTATAATTGCATCCTCATTCCGTTCTGCAGGTTTTGAAATTGCCACTGCTTCCAAATTCCCATCCTGAATTTCACCACCCTCTGATTCTTCAAAGGTCTCCACTGTCTGAACTTCTGACGTGTCTACTTGTGCAGTTTTGCTTGTCTCGAACATTACATCAGATGCTTTCTCGTATGGTCCGCTAAGTTCTCTGTCTTTAATACTACGCAATGGAGAATCGGCAAATTCTGTCTCTTTTTCTTTTCCTTCAGGGGCTGCTTTTAGAGCTTCACCGTGAGTGTTCTGTTCTTTTTCATCTTCATTTGTATCCTGTGTACTTTCATTTGCTGAAATCTCTAATTCAGCGACTCCGGGATTTCTTGGCTCTGCCCTCTCCAAGCATTCTGTGTCTGTCCTCTCTTCAGGGAAAGACAGTTCCAGATTCTCCTTTAGTTCCATCTCTCCTGCCACTTTGTCATGTCCTTCTATATTTTCAACCTCCTCTATGTTCTCCTCCCCTCCTCCTGGAAGCGATGCATACATGGGTGTCTGAACTAGCGACTCCAGTTTCTTTGCTGAGAGAGCCTGATCAGCAATTGTTTCTTCACTAAAAACTGTCTTTCCTTGGTCAGTTTTGGATACAGTTACTTGGTGGGCAGTCCCGTCTGGTTCTGCTTCATTTGCAACCAAGCCGAGCTTTTCATTAGTTGATGTTTTCTCTGCTCCATCAATAGTTTCGTCATGTGCAGAATTACTATCATGAGATGGTTCAGAAACCATTCCGATTCTCTCAAAATCATCTGCATTTGAATTTTGAACTGTCACACTATCTGGTGGCACTGTGGATGTCCCAACGGGAGTCTCCTCTGCCTGAGGCTCCCGCATAGCGATCTCTGTTTCCGCTGCAGCTATAGTTGTGGCATTAAACTCATCAGGGGTATCTACTTCCTGTATGATCTTCTTGCCGACGTCTTTGGTTGCATCCGCAGTTTTGCAAGCAAGGACGCTGTCTTCTGGCTTGTCATCTGCCTTGCTTTTGCTGGTTTGAATTTCCTCATTATCTGCATTTTCTGATTCTGCCTCTTCAACTTGATCTGTTTCTTCAGTATCTTCAGCTACTACTGGGCCAAAATCTTTCTTCTGTTCAACAGATGAAGCTATATTGTCATGTTTATCGATAGAATGATGAAAGCAACATGTAAGCATTCTAAAGAAAAGCTCTTGTTTGTACGCATACTAACCTCATTAATTTTGCAGCTCCCAAGTAATGATGCATTGTCACCTTCCCCGGTCTCCTTTTCTTCCCCTCCTTCCTTTGTATGACTGTCAAGTACCTGGACAACATTTTAATGTACAGATTGGATAAGAGGTAATTAGATGGGAAGTTCATGACCAACTAAATATTCATCGAACTTTTTTTCATACCCCTTCACTAGTGATTGCATTCTGAGACATATCGTTTGCTTCACTCGCATCCTCACGCTTCTCTTCAGGCTTGACATCAGCCATGACTTCCTCAACTTGCGTACCCTTCGTTTCCGCATCCTCTGATCCCATGGAACTTTCATTTGCTTGAACGTCTAAAGCAACTTCATGTGTATTTTCACTTTTGCTTAACACAAAGCCAGATGCTTCTTCTGTGGGAATTTCGATTTCCGTGGTTTCTGGCACTGCAATGAGAGTTGTGGCATTAGACTCATCAGTGGTACCTGCTTCAGTAATGTTCTCCTTCTCAACGTCTTTGGTTGCATCTTCAATTTTTGAAACAGAGACGCAGTCTTTTAGCCTGTCATGAATCATGCTTTCACTGGTTTGAATTTCCTCATTATCTGCATGTCCTGCTTTTTCCAGTTCAAATTGATCTGTTGCTTCAGTAACTTCAGCTAGTGCTTTGTCGAAGTCTTTCTTCTGTATAACAAATAAAGCCTCATGTCATGGCGGAAAGATAATAGCAACCTGTAAGCATTCTCAAGGAAAGATATAATTTTTTGGGCACACTGACCTCACTGATGGTGCAGCTCTCAAGCAGTGGTGCCTTCATATGTGCGTCAGTCATCTGTATGACAAGTGGCAAATATAACTAACAATACATTGGATAATTGATGGAGAATTTAATGGAAAATCCAACGACGATCAACTAAATTATTGTCGACTTTATTCATACCCCTTCATTAGTTATCTCATTCTGCGACATATCAATTTCTTCAATTCCATCCTCATACTTCTCTGCAGGCTCGACATCTGCATTGACTGCCTCAATTTTCATAGCATTCATTTTAGCATCTTCTGGTCCTACGGAACTTTCATTTGTTTGGACGTCGGACATCACTTCATGCATATGCTCACCTTTTCGGAACATATCGCCCGATGCTTCCTCCCTCGGAATGCTAATTTTGGCAGCTGTTACCACAGTGGCTATGGTAGTGGCATTAAGCTCATCAAGGGTATCTGTTTTGTTTATGATCTCGTCGAAGTCTTTCATTGAATCTTCAGTTTTGGAAACAGAAATACTGTCTTTTAGCTCGTCATAAATCTGCTCTTTATCTGCATTTCCTGCTTGTGCTTGTTCATCTTGATCTACTTCTTCAATATCTTCAGCTGGTATGGGGCAAATGTAGTCTTTCTTCTGTTGAATAGAAAAAATGTACATAACCATGTTTGTGGATAGAAAAGTACATATGTAAGCATTCTCAAGGGAAGCTGTAGTTTATGTTCTCATACTAACCTCATTGATGTTGATGTCACCTTCTCCATTCTCACGTTGTTCCCCATCTTGAGTTTCTTCTAACCTTTTATTTTCATCTGGCAACTGTACAACACATTTCGATGTATGACCAACAGAACATTGGATAAATCATAAGTGGTGAAGAGTCTATGGGAAAATCATACCCCTTCATTGGTTATTCCATTCTGCGACATATCATTTGCTCCAATTGCATCCTCACACTTCTCTTCAGGCTTGACATCAGCAGTGACTGACTCAACTTTCATACCTTTCATTTCGTCATGCTCCAATTCTATGGAACTTCCATATTCTTGAACATCTGACATGACTTCATGCACATTTTTGTTGAACACACCACTAGATGCTTCCTTTGGGGGAATGCCAATTTCTGCAGTTTCAACTGCAACTGTAGTCGGGGCATTGAAATCATCAAGGGTTGCTGTTTCCTTTACAACCTCCTTCACGATGTCTTTGGTAGCATCTGCAGTTTTTGAAGTAGAGATACTTTCGTCATCATTCTCTATTTTGCTGATTTGAATTTCCTCATTATCTGCATTTCGTGCTTGTGCTTGTTCAGCTTGATCTATTGCTTGAGTATCTTCTAGTAATGGGACAAAGTCCTTCATCTGTTTAACACATAATCTACATCTCATTTTTGTGGATAGGAAGATAATAGCAACATGTGACAGCATTCTCTGGCAAAGCTATTGTTTGTGCTCATATACTAACCTCACCAATTTTGCAGCTCTCTAGTAATAATTTCTTATCACCTTTCCCTGTCTCAAGTTCTTCCCCATTTTGAGTCTCTTCCGTTTTTAATTGTCCTTGAAGCACCTGTACAACACATTTCATGAATGGCTAACAGACATTTAATAAGAGATTAAAAATGTGAAATTCATGGATCAACTCATCAAATTTTCTGCATACCACTTCATCAGTGATCGCATGCTGCGACATATCATTTGCTTCAATTGCATCCTCACACTTCTGTTCGGGCTCGACATCAGCGATGGTTGCCTCGACTTTCACGTCTTTCAAATCAACATCCTCTAATCTTGTGAAACTTTCATTTGTCTGAACATCTGGCACAACTTCATGCACATTTTCACTTTGGCTTGATACAATGCTAGATGCTTCCTCTGTGGTAACACTAACTTCGGTAGTTGTATCACCGACCTCTGGAGAATCAGGATTTGTGGTCTTGCTTTCTTTTTCCTGAGTCTCTACTTTCAGAACTTCTTCTCCATGAATGCAGCCATCTTTCTGTCCATTTGGAGTGTCTTTTTCAATCTCAGAATCGTTACTGTCTATTTTGGAGACTCCATCCTTATTAGGTTCTTTCTTATCAAAGCATGCTTCATCTGACTGCACTGTACCAGAAGATAATTGTAGACTCTCATTTAATTGCATTTCAACCTCCTCTTCGTTGTCATCTGTAATCTTCTCATCTGCAGTTTTGGGTCCATTTTCTTTTTCTTCCAGAAGAGAGACTGAAGCTGGTGTCAGGAGCTCAAGTGTTGATTCTCGAGGGATAGTCTGATTAGGAGCGCTTCCATCTTCGGCTGCTTCTCCATTTTGGGTAGCGGATGTAGCTAGCCTTTCAGAAATTTCTTCATGCTTTTCTGTTTCTTCTGCATCTGTGTTTTCAATAGATGAGCAGTTCTCCGTTTCAGTACTTTCTTTAACATCTGAAGCTCTTGTTTCATCCTTTTTATCTGAAGGTAGCTCAATTTCTTCTTCTGTTATAGTTGGATTTTCAACAACGGTAATCTCTCGTTCTGCACTCTTAGAATCGCTTTCTGAAGAATTAGGCAGCAAGTTGATGGAAATTTCAGAACACTTTGTTCCATCAACCTCTTCACCATGTTTACTGTGGTCACTTTCTGTTCTTTCTGGAGGCCCCATGTCCGAGCAAATACCAGATGCCATATTGGGTCTGTCATCTAGATGTTCTTTTTGTGGTCTCACCTCTTCCTGTCCGATTTCCACAGCAGCAATATCCCTATTGATACCACTGTCCGGTTCTTTGATTGTATCCTCCTTAATGGTTTCCATTGGTGGGATAACAAGACCAATTGGATCTTCTTTATCTTGGTCCTGTACCTCTTCTTCCACTTGTCCTGCAATACATGTCTCCCTTCCCAATCTCGAATGTTCTTCAATCTCCATATTCCTTATCTCTGTCTGTTCAGTCAACTCCGTTGTTTTGAGATTTTGAGTGGATATCGTGTCAGCAGCTCCCATCTGTTAGTTATGGTAGCTTAAGTTACTTTCTGACAATAAATAATCACTAGTATAATTTTGGTACTATGCGGATGCATACTAGGCTTTGACTTCAACAAGTTTAACTTCATCTGGAGTTCATAAAATTCATCTATGGTAGTTACTTCCTCTATAAGCCATTATTTTACCTTTCATTAGCATTTTCAGTGACACTATTCAGTTGTCTGATAAGATATAGACAAAAGGAAATGGAAATAGAATTGGAAATTCAGTTGGATAATTTTTTTTGACCTCTTTTTTGTGCAAACTATTATGGTTATCTGACTAATTTTATTGACACAATGTGATGAATTTAATGACCATCTTGTATCCATATGAAGAACAAGTCCCTAGTCTTGAGTTCATGTTCTCCTTGTTTTTTCCTTAACTAGTCCTATTCTTGTCCTGCCACTTGGACATAAGATTGTGATGTTAATGTCACTGGGATGTGTGAAATCATGCTTCTCAACTTTTAGATTGCTTTCTTAGTAGTTTCTGTAAGTTTTTTTTTCAGTTTTCATACATTTTCTCATTAAGTGCTGTATCTATCCCCATAATTGGTTGAAATTGTGCTCTAATCTCTTAGTAGCAGAGAATAAAAATTTCAACTCTACTAGTTTATGTCGGTATCTCCGCATTTGTCGCGTGCATTTGGGCACTCAAGTAGTGATGTGAAATAAATTTTTGGCTTTTAATTTAGCTGTCTTATTTTGACCAAAAAATAAAAAATAAATTAGCTGTCTTATGAAGTGCGGGTCATCTATCTTAAGCATCTTACTATGGAATAATTTCAGAGATGGGAAATGTGTTCAATTACTGCTGCAGAACCTTTAAACAGAATAGAGTCATCAATCTCCAAGTTGCAATTGAAGCTGCATATTCCATCTAGTGTACGATGACAATAAAGAAAATGACACTCTTTACCTCTTCTCCAATGGGAGTACTGACTTCAGACTGGAATGCTGCTTTATCTGGCACATAATCTTCCTTTAAGTTGTCCTCGTCATTCTCTGTGGAAACCTTTTCTTCCGGGGTTCTGCTCTTAATATCTGTCTCAGGTGTAAATGATTCCTGGTGCTTCAAGTCTTCATCGTGGGTCTCACCTTCAATTTCCTTCATTTCTAAATGGGTATATTCAGATCTCTCATCTGATATATTATTATGTTGGTCCACCTGAATCTGGTTTTCTGTTTCTTCTGTTGCATTGGTGGCCGAGATATATGTGCCTTCTGCTATATTGAGTACAGCAAAGGGCACCTCAGGGGGAACGTGTAGATCTTCACTCACTTCCTTTTGAGCACTCCCCTTTGCAGTTTCAACCTCCTCAGACTCAGAGACTATCTTTGTAGATTCATCCTCTTGTGGCATCAAGACACCTTCGGTTGAATGAGTTCCATATAGATGGTCCTCGTTCTTGTCTGGGCCTTCATATTCTGCAGAAGCCTCGCATTCTTCCTCACCAGCTTCAGTCTTCAGGATTGAACAGAGGCTTCCTTGTAAAGTGTCCACAGCAGATTTTTCAGTAGTGCCTAAATCTTTCGAATCTTTAGGTTCTTTATCCAATATTTCACACTCTGTTGATTCTTTTATAGCATCAACTGTTGCTGGAATCTCCCCCTTTTCCTGACCTGAGTCAGTCAAGTCATCTTCCTTCACATTGTTGTCTGTATTTTCCAACCTTCTTTCCTGCTTTGCCGATGTTGGAAGCTCATCTACTCCAGAAGCAGTATCAGTACTTCCTGCATGGTTTTTTGCTTCTGATTCATTATCATTGGTGGGAACGCCATCTTCTATGGCAGAAACTTGTGCAGCTTGGGAACCGTTAGCAGAAGGCACTTCTAACCTCTCAGCTGCTCCATTGACCTCAGAATTGGTTTCAGGGGGTGCACAAGGGGACTCTGATTGGTAATATTCAACACGCTCCGTTGGCGGCATTTCTTTTTCTGAGCATTCATCAATGCTGGTAGACTGGATCCTACTACATGTCTCCATATTGTCCTTTTCGGTGTTGGCAGTATTATCAACCGAGTGCGCTGCTTCCACCTGTTCTGTGAAGACCTTCGAGTCTTTACCCTGTTAAGTATATTTTGTCAGCTAGCCTTGTGGACATCAAATGACAGGGAATGGTTTCAAAGACATTTGATGTGATCTCACCTCTTCTTTTAAGGAGATTGCATCACTCATAGACTTCGACTTCTGGTTTTCAATCTCTTGTTCATCCACTGCAGGAGAGAGCTTGGATTTTGCATCTTCCTCTCGTTCACGATCATCTGTTTTCTTGCATGAAGTGAATGTAACTAATTGCGTATGTACCTGGACAAGATTAATCAATAATATCTTGTCAACGGGATGGAAAACTTATTTGAGAAAAGATACAAATTTTAGTTTGATTGTCTATACTGGAATACAAAAACTTTAGAGTTTTGTTGCTAAAATCGTTCTTCACAATTTGAGTTGTCACATAAATTGATACCAGACCTTGTGGTAGTTCAAGCATTTATTACGCGGATGTAGATAAAATTAATCTGAGGAGAATTGCTTAAGATGGCATTTTGTTATCGAAAGAGTTACATGTGTTGTGTAGGTAGGTTAGCATGAAAATGCACCCAGTGCCTGTACAAGCAAGAAATGATAGAAGGAATTTGTCTTTAGTTCCTTCAACCACATAGTAGAACTTAAAGCTATTAGCTCCTATTATATGTACTAATTATTCTCTGCGGAAAGTCATAAAAACCTAGAAACTTTTTTAGGAGACTGGAAGTTGATTAACCCTGTGGAAGATGGAAATCTTGTAACGTTCAAAAAGGATGTGAAGAATCAAGTTTTGATGTAGCCAACATCCTCGTTATTTTCTTCTTCTCGATCATCTTTTGAAGGTCTTCCTTCACTAATCCCCTCTGCAAGTACCTCAAAGTCTCTTGCTGCATTTGTTTCCTCTGTGATATTTTTGGTGTAGTCCACAGCTTCTTCAGTTGATGGATTGACCAGGCATCCCTGTTGCAGTTAATGGTCTATGATAGGTCAAAGGTAATAGAGGAAAAGCACACATATTGAGATTGCAGAGACACAAGGGAGTGTCCATGTCTTCTGCGCATAGGAGGGGGTTCAAGTCATTATTCGATATACTGGAGGCAGTTCAAGAATCAGGTGCTTGTGGTCGTACCATCACATTGTCCTCTCTATGGGCTATTGCTTCTGTAGTCCTCTCTTGAATAGGATCCTCTTCGATCAAGTCTGGTCCTGTAGATTCACCAGTCTCCTTGTTGGCATTAAGCAAAATTAGATCTTCCGGACCCTCAGTTGTGCTAGATCTCCCTGTTTGTTCATAGCTCTGCACATGGGAAGTTTGTTCATGGATATGAATCAGAGGGACCAGACAAAGATGCTTAAAATGGAGGAATGGACAGTATAGATGTTAGAGTTATTCCCTGCATATGCATGCTAAGAGTTACTCAAGGGCACAATTATGATCTCATTTGACAGAGATATCATTGATCTCCGTCTTGAAAAAGAAAAAGTGCAATAAAAATTCACTAATCTTACCTTGTTTATCTCATTTTGGTCAATCTTGACGTTGTCCTCATCAGTTCCTTTTGCTGACAATTCTTCATGGCAAAGAATGGTCTCACCCATTTTTGGACTATTGGTACTACCTGCTTCAGTTGGTTCAGGTATCTCATCTAACAATCTTTCAAACTCATCTGCCCGTTCATTCTTGTTCACTGTTTCTTCAGAATCTTTTTCGGGCGTTGATGCTTCCTTTATAACCATATCCAGCCCAGTGATGCTGCTGTTATCAGCTAAATTGACAACAGCTGTCCCTTTTTCTTTTCCTTCCACTTCCTGTGTCATTTCCCCATGCATCGGCGGTGAAATTTGAAGAGACATTTTAGAGCTTTCATTGCCTTGAGGTGTATCGTCTTCCAAACTCCTATCTGCTCCAGCTGGTTCAGGCTCCTCCGATGACTGTGTTTTATTGAGTTTTCAGGTTGCTTTTATCACAAAAAATAACACATTTTGATCCGCACGTATTGCTAGGAAGCTAACCTTGATTTCACATTCATTTTCCTTCTGTGTAGTATCGGAGTACTCTGCCGGACCCGTTCTGATGGTTTCATCTGTGAGGTCTGTGGTATCGCAGGACTTTGCTTTGAGTTCTTTATATTCGTCCGCTTCTGTAGCTTTTTCCTTCTCTCCACAGCAGCTTTCATGTTCAGCTCTGCATGTTGGAGCTGTTTCCAGAACAATTTCTGGTTCAGAAGTCGGTTGAAGTATCTCATCAGCGACACTTTCTGTACAGTGGATATCACCTGAGGCAGCTATATCAGTTGCTACATCTTCAGGATCATGTCCTGCACATGTTTTCTCAAGCAATCAGTACCCAATCAACACTTTATGGATAGGATGAACGAGTAAGAGTAGGAAGACTCAACAGAAAAGTCATGTTTGCACATAGAATTAACAATTTAAGGTTGGCTTTGGAAACTTCTGTAAGCAGAGATGTTTGACATGGAAATATTATCTTCGTAAACTAACGGATCGATATCCGTGTGTGTGTGTGTGTAATATAGTTAGCAGTCATGAATACTAACCATTAAAAAGCTCTAATTCTTATTTCTAAGGATCGGCAAACATGGCAGTTTGGACATGAATCACTATTCAGTTTTTCATTTTCATTTTATGTCCCATAGCCTCTTCTGGATGTCTCATTTCCAATAATCAAACAGGTAATATCTGAAACCTTGACAATAAAGTGATGAGTTTTAACCTTGCATTCGGTATATACACAACAACCTATTCTCTTCTATCTAATCTCTAGCTTAGTTGGTTGTCTGAGAGGCTTGCGTTTATTGTAGTTTTAACTGCACCACACAAGCCACTTGTTCAGGAACTAACCTTCTCTAGATGGATGCCCTGCATCCTGAAATTCTGTGCTTTTGCATGCTTCAGATCCATCTTCAGTTTTTGTTTCCTTTGGGTTGCGTGCTTCCCACTCTCCAGTAACTTTTTCACATTCAATTTCCAGATCAGCCACTGCACTTCTTTGTTGGTCTCCTGGATTTAGTGGAGAGTTCTGCAAATAAAATATACACTGTTAAGCTTTGGAATTTGTATTGTGCCAATCTTGTGAATAATTTTAAAGGTTCTGAACTTATTTAGACTTTACAAGTATGAAAGTAAAACCTCTTGTATTACTTCATCTGTTGGCCAGTTATCCATGGATTTGTCTTCATCTACTTTTTGGGTAGAGCCGCCTTCACAGCTCTTGCTATGTGCCTCCTCTTTGATACATGAAACTGCTTCGTGAAGCACCTCGGTATTAATTTCAGGTTGCTCATTGCCCTGTAGACTTTGCTGTAAGAAACTTCCCTCTGATTCTGCATTGACTGGTGATATTTCCTTTGCAATGTGATCTTTAGCATCAGTTAGGCCTTGACCCCTGATGTCCATGACCACCTCACCTGTCGAATGTCCACTATCATGTCTCTCCCCTTCTGAAGATTCTGTACTAAACGGGTTGCTATAATCTCTCTGCATGGATTCTACATGTTTTGCTGATGAACCGTCGAGGTTTTCTTTTCGGTCCATGCCATCCTCATCTTCTGCCAAGGTATTCTGAACAACTTGGATAACTGCCTCCTGAGTCAAATCATTTGCTTCCTCCACATCCATATGGCGTGCAACCTCTTCGTCAGTTTGATGCGGGCTATGAACTACTGGTTCTATGATGACAGCAGATCCTGTTGAGTTGCTTTTGTATTCTTCATTTTCTCCTGCTGGCATCACATGTTTCATCTCCGCACTTAATTCAGTAATATCTTGGCTTTCAGTGCTGGTGGTTTCTTTGAGCTCGACTGTATCCACTTCGTGTTCGTGCTTCATTGACATGTCGGCAGCCACTATGGTGGATGACTCATCAGGCTTTTTGTCTCCCTCATCACTGGTTATGGTGAATTCTCTGTCTTCATTTGGAGTATCTGAGCTTGCTGCTACTGCCGCGATGGAGGCATCTCTGGCTCCATTCTGTATGCTTTTGTCGATCTCCACCTTTTCATCTTCCGTTTGTTTGCATATATCCAGTGATTGTGGGGCCTTTTGTTCAGCTGGTAAGTCCAACGATTTCTCCGATACATTACTCTCTACATCAAGGATGTTTTCTCCTACGTTTTGTGATACAAATGTAGGATCCATGTCCGCAACATTGTCTGTGCGGTCAACTTTAGGACCACAACCTGTGTCAACATTTTTGTCCAAGATTTCCTCTGTTCTTTGCTCTTCAATTATATTGAAATTTGCTTCCACCGTCTTTTCAACGCGGGAAACGGCACTTATGACATCGTCAGTACCATAATCCTGGTCACTCTTCTCTTGTTGGAATTGCTTCTCCTCATCTGTCGTCCTTTCGTCAGTTTCTAATGTTCCAGCTCTCTGTAGTTGGTTGTCATCCTCTGCCTTAACAATCGCTGCTTCAGAAGACGATTCTAAAAACCTCTCCCCCTCTGAGGCTCTGTCGATGTCTTTTCTGTCCGCACGCGTGCTTTCCGCGAAATCACAGCTTGATTGCGCGTCTTCTGCATTTATCAAGAGCTCTGTGATTTCAGCAGGCAGGTCCTGCATGCCCGGGGATTTCTTTGGTTCCTCTGAGGAAAATTTGTTGGGCATTGGATCAAGGAGCTCACATGTGATGCCTCTCTTTTCCTCTTCGGTTTCCTACAAACATAGTCTTCAATCATTTACATACATAGAACTTAGATTACCTCCATAAATAGATAGGACACCTTTCTAAGCTACTATTGTGAGAGATAGCAGTTTTGTCTAACCCATGTAAAACAATTTGAAGACAAATGAAAAGGTTTAAGTCATTTTGGCCTGAACTTGAGATGATTAAAGGTTTACTCAAGCTAGATTACGCAGTTTTATCAGTCCAACAGTCAACTAGAATTTCTCTGGATGTGTCATGATGCACTCTTGTGACATGACCTACAGATATTATGCTTTAGTTGGTCTCGCTAGTGTCATTTAGTCTGATTTAGTTGCTTCTGCCAAATCAAAGTTGGAAACATATGCCCTCTGAAGTCAAACTCAAAACAGGAAAAAAAATGCGGCGAATACATCTTTGAAGATTACGTACTGTCTATAGATGATTATACATGCTGGTTTGTCTGTAAAATCTCTTTTGAATCCAGTAGTATGACTTAACATGCGAACTGATTAGATACGATATTACCACGAAAGAAATCACAGGATCATTACTACTAATTTGAAATTTAGCAGAAAAGTTTCGTGCAGCATAAACATATTGTATGTGAACAAAACTATACGAACACTTTAAACTCGCCACCTCGTAAGAAGGAAGTAAAGAAATCGGTGATGTACCCCTTGAAGAGATCGTGCTGCTTTTCTTTAATTTAAACCGAGCATAGCCACTTTACAAGTAAAATAACTTATAGTTCATTGTAATCGCGTGATAATCTGTCATTTGGGCGTCTCCTCTTTTGTTTTGTCATAAGTTTTTGTCGGTCAGAAAAATGAGTATAGCTAATCATCAAGCGGAGTTTTGGTGCAGCTGAATGGATCTATTAGCTCATTTCCTAGTAAAAAAGTGCTGCCTGGCGTCTGGGTCGTCTTTGTTTTCTTCCTAAATCAAAAAGATGGAAAATTTCTTGAGATTTTAGATTAGCTTGGTCATTTCTGGCACTCTGGTCACTAAGATTTAACTACCTTAGATTTTTTCTCGTATGAAGAAACTGAGACTGAGGATATTGCAGGGTCGCCCACTATGTTTGATGTTCTGAGAAGTGTTACGAGTGAAGACATAAGCTAGGAAACCTCAGATCAGTATCAGTCACAAGTCAGATCAACCAATTCGCTCGTTATTCATCTGGGTTGTGAACTGAAGTGCATGTACTCCTTTTCTGTGTGACTGGTGTCTACAAACAGCTTTGAGATTACTCCAGTCTAAGTATCCCATTATCCTTAAAAGGCTTCTATCCCTCGTGAAGTCCTGCTTTGTTTTTCTGAATTCTGATCGAGATTCCTAGAGTTCCAACATCTTTGATTAATCCGAGTGATGGTATTGCCGACTTGTCGACCTGTCTTACGCATGCTAACTAGGAAAGCTTGCTCACAGAAGTACCGAGAAGCTTAATACCGCAAGAGACATTCATAATGCAGTCCCGACGACACCCCGATGATATGTTCAAGCAGACATGTCATAGGAAGGGAGAAGATCTTCCTTACCATCGTCACCACTTCTACGATCTTGTTTTCCGTCGCCATCGCTTCACGTACCGGTGCTCCGGGCGGCGGATTATCATGAACTCTGCATGTGCTAAACCTCTTCAAGTGAGCTAACAGTTTTTCTTTCTTATTTTTCCCTTTCTATGACAATTCTTGAAGCTGAGCTGAAAGAATTTAAAGATCATTAGGATCGCTGTGATTATTGCATGATAGGTATAGCAAAAGTAGGCGAGAGAACTGACAAAATTGCCACTTGGTATCTGATATCACTTTGGTGAGTTGGCCAAGCATGTGATGGTCCTACGGATTGATTTTGTGCACATGCCTTGAGAGAGATTAATTCAACTTTATGAAAAAAAGGGTCGGGTTCAGTTAAATCAACCGTGTTATTATTACACTTCGAAAAAATTTCTGTTACTTTTCTTGATCTGTCGCTTATGAAATGTTCTTTTTAACCTAACTAACCATCCACTTTAGCTTCGTGGAACAGCATTTTCTTGTCGGAGTCGCGCGAGTATTTGCTGCTACTGAGCTGATTGAAACGTCTTTGTTGAAGCGTTATCCCGCATCGCTTCACAACGGGTCTTAATTGCTCTTTTTATTCATGTGTCTCTCTCCACCTACCAGTTTTGAGCTTTCGAGTTGGACTTTCTAATATGACGTCAAATTTCACTGATATCTCGTCAACTTGCTTGCTTGCGTATGGGCATTTGTCACCTCCGGCGGCACACATCAGCGAGGCCATTTCAAAAATCGACAAATCATTTCATTTTCCAAATGCAATGAACGAGGATGACACAAAAGACCTTGGAAAAATTCCAGGTGGGTTTCAATTGGCCAACCTTTTTCGACCATGGCGGTTTTGGGTCCTTAACGGGGGTTAACGATAAGATAGATGATGATGATGTTGCTTGGACTTTCCAAGCAACCATGCTCAGAAATTCTTGTGGGTGGGGGATGGACCGAAAACATATAATACAACATATGGAGGGTATGCCACCTAAATCATCTATTTGGAATCTTAATACATCACAAGCATGATGTGCACTGTTGTAGAACACCTCATGACAATAATCCATTAGATCAGGGTCGGCTTGCTGGGGCCGGTTCGTGGGGGGTCCAATCAATTAGATGTCTCGAGAATCGGACGCGCTATACCAAATACGAATTGCCTAGGGCAATTTGTCTGGAATTCGACTATTATCAAAGGGGGGGGGGTTGTTCCGATCGTTTCGATTGATCTTTTCCTCTCTTCGTCGAATTGTGATTTCGAGATCTAATCATGATTCCGGCACAGATGTATAGTGTGATGCCCATGTTGGGATGGAGATCAATCATGCAAAGACTGAAACCGCTCACGTGGACTTGGGTCCACCGGATTTCGATCCATTAGTAAAATTCTTGGGTTCTTTTTAATGCTTTCTTTTTCCGTATATCCAACGTAATAACGCCATTCGACTTTCTGGCAAGTTTTTTGCGACATCATGTGAGCTCGGAGGAAAAGGAGATAATGCCTTTCCTACGTGGAAAGAGGTCGGGCGCACGCACAAGATAGCAAAGAAACAATCTCAATCGAACCGCCCAAAGCTTTGCGCATTATTGATACTGTTTGGCCGCCCATCGACATGGATATAGATGGATGGGTTGGGCGGTCGCGACCTCAGCTTGGCCCAGCTTGACAAATTCTTCTCCGTTTGATGATGGAATTAATTTTGGGAAATTAGAGATAACGACACCACCAACTGGGGTTGGGGACGCCGAATCTAGGCGCACACCGCCTTACGGCAAAGCCGTAAGTGGAGAATGATATCTTGATGTGTGCTCATCATTGATGCGAGATTCATTAATCGGCCGCCGGTTGGATTTTGATGCTATGACAGATCCGTCTTTGTGGTGGAATGAGCGAAATGAGCGAGTTTCTGCAAACTATACCAAGTTAATTTATCTTTCAGATTTACTTATTTTCTTTGATGTTCATCTTTATTTTGAAGCAATGTACCTCTTTTTCAAGTAGAATGAAAATATTGCTTTTGAAATATAAAAAAAAAATGGAAAATTGGACGGGAATTGGGGTTTTCGTTACGTGATTTGTCGGGAGCAATTGGAATTCTAATTCTCGAGAATCCGAGCTTTAGAAGCATCCCTGGCCCTTTGGAATTCGACGAATTGAGAAGCGAAAGCCGTCGGGTTCTCTTCGGATTCACCGGTCGATTGGATTAAATTTAGGATAGCGCGACGACTTGCGGGGAACCTTCGAGTCTTGTAATTTTTGGATCTCTACTTTGTATTTCCCGCGGCCGGATTTCGAAGATGAAGGGCGAAACGAGAGACGGGTGTTCTCATTTTACTGTATTTCTTTTGAAAAGGGAAAAAAAAAAAAAATTGCCGGCCGAATCTAGAGAAGGAAAGAGTTTTTGCTTCCAAGGCAGAATCTCCTCCAAGGTGATTGTTTTCGAAGAATCTTTCGAAATTGCACATCACTGATCGCACGATTCACTAAACAGGAACGATCCAAGTTAGGCACACACCCACCAAGATTGCTCTGTCGCTAAACCCTTTTCACCGGAACGAAACGACTAATCGAATTCTAGCGGTGTTCGATACGTATCGGGCTCGAATTGCTTTGAGTCTCTCTCATCTGCATGGCCAGCACAGAAATGTCTTGATCTCTCGGGTTTTCTTGCTCACGTAACATCAAACTGAGCTCGCAGCTTTGACTGGTAGATACGTGCATTTTCTCCTCCTCTTTTGTGGACTTCATAGATAGAAGAGATTGGTAGCTTCTGTCGTTGTTTTTGGCTGCTGAACTATGTAATGGATTGGTAGTTTTTTTTTTTTTTGGTCGGAATGGATTGGTAGTTGAGAGGCCCTAAGAAGTGGCTGATTGCTGAAGCTCTTTCGGATGCATCCTTGGCTTTTCTTTTCTTTTTCTTTTTTTCTTTTCATGTCTTTTTTGTTGGTTCTCTTTTGGGGGTTTGCTCTATCTTTGGTTTGGTGGACATTGGAGTTGGCTGATCTATCGATGTGACAGAGAAATCATGAGAGAGAAGGGCAAAAGAGGAGAGACGGGACAAAATTCCAGATGCAGAATGCATCCGCATTTTAGGGTGCGGTGGAAATTCGTTTGGTGATGTAATTTTTAAAGTAAAAATCAGTTTGGTGAAAAATTTTACTTCTGAAAGAAATTTCTACTTCTGAAATGAATTTTCACTTCTGAAGTTATTTTTCCCCCAATCTGAGAAGTTAAAAATTACTTCTCAACTTCTCGTCTCACCCTCTTTTCATTACACCCTCACCCTCTTTTCATTACGCCTCTCTCGCCCAATCACGCCTCCGCCATCGCCGACCGCCGACCTCCGCCGACCGCCGCAGCCAACCACCTCCTCCGACCTCCGTCCGCCGACCGTCGCCGCCTCCCGCCAATCGCCAACCACCACCTCCGACTGCCGCTGCCGCCACCGCTGAGTCCCCATCTCTTGCAGTCAGAGTAAAAAATAAATAATAATTTTTTTATTTTAAAAAAGTAAATAATATTTTTAATAATTATTATTATCTTTTAAATAAATTTAAAAAAAAATAAAAATGAAGTAGAAATTTTTCGGCTGTCGATAATAATTCGTCGTAGAAGATTTTGTGTTAATAATATTTCAGAAGTAGAAATTTTCAACTGTTACCAAACTAATTTCTCTGATCAAAAATCAACTTATGCTTCTAAATAAAAGTGAAAAAATTAACTTCTGGCCAGAAGTTGATTTCTGAAGCAGAAATGTTGCTATACGCGCCCTCATGGTAACACTTCTAGAAATGAATTTCTATTCGAGAAGTGCTTCTGGAGCAGAATTCCGTTTGGTACTGCAACTTCTAAAGTAGAAATCCGTTTGGTTACGCAACAATAAATTTTTACTTCTAAAATAATTTTTTACTTTTAAAGTTGTTTTTGAGCCAATTCCAGAAGTTAAAAAAAGTTACTTCTCTTTCAGAAGTAGAAATCTCTCAACATCAATATCTCTCTTCCTTCGGCCTCTTTTCATTTTCGTCTCTCTCGCAACCACGCCTCCACCGGCCGCCGCCGCTCACCATCGTCGACCATCGTCCGCCGCTGCCCACCGTCTTCGACCATCGTCCGCCGCCAGCCGTTGACTGCCCCCACGACCACCACCGGCCGCTGCCGGAGTAAAAAATAAACAATATTTTTTTTATAAAAATAAACAATATTTTTTTATAAAAATAAATAATATTTTTAATAATATAAATTATTTTTTAAAGAAATTTAAAAAATTAAAAATGAAGTAGAAATTTTTCGGCCGCTGACAATAATTTTTCGTAGAAAGATTTTGTATTAATAATGTTCCAGAAATAGAAATTTTCAACCGTAACCAAACGAATTTCTGTTCCAGAAGCAGGAATTTGTCCTGTTATCAAATACTTTTCTCTGATCAGAAATCAACGTTTGGAGCAAAAATAGAAAAATCAACTTCTGATCAAAAATTAATTTCTAAAGCAAAAGTACCGCCATGCGCGCCCCTTAACGTCCTCGTGAGAGCCCGGTGACTTCGACCTTTAAGTTACTAGTAGATATAATGTCGCACACCTTATTTTAACGTGCCGAGACTCGCACGCTTTGCCTCCCCAATTAAGGATAAATCTTTTTCTTCCCCGTACTCAGAGAATACCTTCTAGCTTTACATCTCAAAGTTTAATGGTAGATATAATGTCGTGCGACGGAGCGGGACTCCCGGTCGACGGAGAGAGAGAGTGGTCAGCGTCGGTTGTCCCTTCGAATCTTATAAAAAGAAAGATATTTCTTTTGTTTTATACATAGTTTTCCCATTCATGATTCATCTTTATTTTCTTTCCGCTTTTTTCATCCCAAGAGCTTATCTTATCTATGACCCGCCGGTGACAAGACGTAAGACTGCCATTGATCCACCAAAAAAAAAAAGAAGAGAGAGAGAGAGAGAAATCATGAAAAAAGATATGGTCGAATTATCTACGTGGCAATATGAAAGCGCTTATTTCATGCTTCTACTTTTCATTGGACGGTCGTGGTCGGCGAAGAATGCCGCCATCCAAGCAAAGACAGAGCAGAGCAGCCAGGCAATGCTTTCGTCATTTGTCAATGCGTGACGTTGCACGGTCGTCTTCTTGAGAATATTCTTTTAATTTATCTTTTTCTTTTTTTTCTTTTTTTTCTTTTCTGTTGTTCATACCATTTCCTCCGTACATATTTTCTTGGGAAAATTTCAAAAAAGGACCCCAAATCCTCTCATTTTATTAAATAAGAGCCTGAAATTGACTTTGTTTTAAATAAGTACCTGAAGTGCCCTCATTATCTCAAATAAGGGCCTGAAGTGGATATTATTTCAAATAAGGACCTGGAGTGACCATATCAGTCTCAAAAAAGGGCCTAACTCATCATTGATTAGGGGCATTTTCGTCATTTGTCATTTTCTTTATTTTTACTTTTTTTGATTTTCCAAAAAAAACAAAACTGTAAAAAAAAAAAAAAATAGCAGATACATGCGAGAGGGGCTACCCTTCCGCCTGTATCTCCTTCTTCCATTTTTTTTTACCTTTACTTTTTTTATTTTTTTATTTAATTTAACTAATGAAATTAAGTTAAAATTACATTTTGACCAAAATACCCTTGATCGGCCGGAAAATTTGGCCGGCCGGCCAAGTCAGGCCCTTATTTGAAACAACCATAGCTACGCCAAACCCTTTTTTGAGACAATGAGTGCACTTCAAGGCCTTATTTGAGAAAATGAGAGAACTTTGGGCCCTTTTGAAATTTTCCCTTTTTTCTTTTGGCCAGAAAAATCAAATAGCGATGGCGTTACCAGATTTTATACTTTTGGTTCGACCCTAAATGCAATATGCAACGAGAGATCAGACAAATGAACCTAAGACAGGGAAAGACTTGAAAAACTCCATCGTCAATAAGGGATCGTGAATGAAAAAAATAAGAAATATTTCACTAGAAATTCTAAAACTTATCATAAAAGTGCAATTGAGTTTTAAAACTTACAAAAAGTACAATCGAGTTCTAAAACTTATCAAATTGATACAAGTCCGTCCGTTAACACTGTCAATTTGTCTAACGAAAAATTCTGACGTGTCATTTTTAAATTAATTTATCCATCCTACATGGCATTTTTTATTATTTTCTTTTCAATTATTATTTAAATCAAATTAAAAAACTAAAAAAGACAGGGCTCGTGGCGGAAAGAGCACCAGTTTTGCTTCTGGGTTTCTCTTTGAGAACCGCACGGAGACGAGTCGCTGCCATTGAACTGGTCCGACGGCCTCCTCCGCCACGAGCCCACGCCATTCCTTGCCATACCGGTCACGCAAGAAGTACAGTAGGTAGAAATGATCCCCCAGCTTAAGCAAAACTGGTGCTCTTTCTGGGCATTTTTTAATTTGTTTTCAAAAGCTAAAACAGGAAAAAAAAAAAAAAAAAAAGCAAGGCAGGGCCTCGCCGGTGAGGCGCGGCTACCGGCCCCTCAGGCCATGGCCGAGGGTGGCCGGCGCTCGCCCAGATCTGGGCGGAGATCTCGCGCTGGACTCGGCTTGGCCTCGAGCTGATTCTGCGGTGCTTCGCGTTTTTTGTTGGGCGGAGATCTCGCGCTGATGCTTGGCTTTTCTGACCCTGAGGCGAGGTTTCTGGGTTTGGTTCTGCTGATAATGGTTGGAGGTGCTTGTCGGGTTGGATTTTGTGTCGTTTGATTGCCTGGGCCGGGCGAGGCCTCGCCTGGGGTTGGCGAGCGCTGGCCACCCTAGCCCAGGGCCGGCGACCTCTGCCGCACCCTCCGGCGATGGGCGTCGGCGGCGGCGGCGGCGGCCGCGCCTCACCGGCGAAGCCATGCCTGCCCTGCCCTCCCTTTTTTTTGCCCTTTTGTTTTATCTTTTTGAATTTAATATTTTAGTCTTTTTTAGTTTTTTTTTTAATTTGATTTAACTAGTAATTAAAAAATGCCACATAGGATAGAGAAATTAATTTAAAAATATCACGTCAGGATTTTTCATTAGATAAATCGACAGTGTTAACGGAATGACTCGATTGCATCAATTTGATAAATTTTAGGATTTGATTGCATTTTTTGTAAGTTTTAAAACTCAATTGCACTTTCGTGATAAGTTTTAAGATTTCTAGTGAACATATCTCAAAAAAATAAAAGGTTCATTACCTTTAACCTCGAGAGTTTCGGCTGAGTCGGAAACGAACCATATCCTCGCATTTCTCGACGTGCAAAGACCCAGTTCGGTTAATTTCTCGATAACGACTTCCGTTTATTCAATTCAATTATTCCAAATTCTCTTCTTTTGTATAGACCCGCGTATTCTTGCGAACGGTGTTCCATTTCTTTCGGAAAGGAAAAAAAAAAACCGTTGTTCCATTTTCCTTGAAAAGTATTTATTACATGGAAAAGGGTGTGTTTCCAGCTAGGAGTTTGGAACATTGAACGGTGCTGTTCAATGTGGCCTCACGCGGAACAATGATTGAGCCGCGGGGAGTATCCACGACGCACCATGCCAATGGATAGTGTTTTTGCCCAACTTACAATCTGCTATCTAAAATTGAGCATAATAGCATGAGATTTCATCGGGACGATTGTCCAAAAATTTCTAAACTCATTACACTTTTGTTAATTTAGCTTTAAACCTTTTAATTTTGTCAATTGAATCCTAAATATTTTCACGTTTTGTCAATTGAGTCCATCCTGTCAATTTTGCTCGAAAATCGCTGGCGTCGACACTTCTTAACACTTTTTAAATATTTTCCCATATTTTATTTATTTATTATTCTTCTTTTATTTTTCCTTTTTCTTTTCTTTTGCTTTCATTCTTTACTTTTTTTTCTTAATTTATTTATTTTTCGTTGTTTCTTTTGTTTTTTGTTTTTCCCTTTTTCCTTCCGCCGGCCATCACCGAATCTTGTCGATGGACAACAAAGGTCGGCAGCGAGGCTAACGAGAGCGGCCCTCACCTGACACCGACAACCTCCGCCAACCATCGACGAGGCCCAGCAATGGCCGACGGAGGGAAAAAGAAAATATAAAAGAATAAATAATAAATAAATCAAGAAATGTTAAATATTAAAAAAATATTCACGTCAACGCCGGTCGTGTCACATTGGACGGTCGGCGTCCACGTGAACGATTTTCAACCAAAATTGACTATGTGAGCTCAATTGGCAAAACGTAAAAAGGGTTATGACTCAATTGACAAAATTAAAATGTTTAAGACTTAATTAATCAAAGTGCAATAAGTTTAGGATTTTTTGGATAATTTTTAGGATTTCATCAAATACCAATCCCAAATAATTTTATCTTAGTATGACTGACTTGCGTTGTGTATGCATCTTATGTCCAAAATAAAGGTAAGCATGTACGTTGGGTCGTAGGTATCTGTTATATTTCACAATAATACATATATAAATGAATTTTGCATATTGTTTTTTCTGCTCATATAATTTTTGAGATGTCATGTGAAAAATCACCTGCGCCCGTCAGATAAGGTGCGGATGGATGATGATAAATTCACCATCTCATTTCAAGTCAGATCAAGAAACAACTGAAAATGAAATGCAGAATAACCAGGCCAGTTTATAAATAAATAAATAAATAAAGAAGAAGAAATCTTGCATTCCTAGATGGATAAAATATCTGGCAAAAACTTTAAGTACTAAATGGCATGCTCAAATAAATTATTTTTGGAAGAATGCTAGAACTTCGATATGAAAATCAGAACGAGCTAGAAATGTCAATGTAATATTGTCCATGCGGATAGTTACGCGAGTTTTCTTTTGTCAACTTAGCTCTATGTACAACATCGTTGGCATTCTCGCCGAGTCTTTGAAAGGAGAACTGTGATAAAGATTAAAGAGATTTAGACGGTGTGGTACGTTTATCGTTCTGGAAGGATGAAAGAAGAATCCGTCCGCACGCCCTTGTTAAACAATGACAGGAATAAGTGCAGTAGAAGTTCTAAAATTTGTAGCGAAAGTACGATTGAGTCCTAAAACTTTCAAAAAGTATAATCAAGACCTAAAACTTGTCAAATTGATGCGATTAAATTGTTCTGTGAAGTTTGTCAAATTTAGCTAACAGAAATTATTGACGTGGCTAATTTTTTTAGAAGGGGTTAAGGTTAACTGATGTACTAAATGACATTGTTTTGACAAAAATCTCAATTTTTAACCTAAATTTTAGTTAAAATTGATTAAAAAATTAAAAAATAAAAAGCTAAAAGCTTTAAAAAAACATAGGCGGAGCCGCGGAGGATTGCCTGGCTGGCCCTCCTTCCACCGTTGGTTTTTTTTTTCCCTCTCTTTTTGTGTTTTTTTAGTTTGTCTTTTAAAAAAAAAACTTTTGAAATTTTCTTATAATTAAAATTTGGTTTAAAATTTATGATTCCAATCAAAATAATGTCGTTTTAGTGCTTTAGTTAACTTTAACGCTAGAGGGACAAAATAATAACAAAAATCACGTTAGTATTTTCTGTTAGTCAAATTAGACCGAGTCGACTGAAGGACTTGATTGTACAAATTTGATTGATTTTACGACTCGATTGCACTTTTTAAAAGTTTTATGACTCAATTGCACTCTCGCGAACTTCTAATGTACTTATCCCATAATCAAATAAAACATCTTAATTTCCAGCGCTTCGATTTTCACCTGTCATCTGTGATCAATGTTTTGGAAATCGAACTATGGATCATTTAAATTAAGCATGCGTAAATAAATAAATAAAATGATATGATTTTTTTTTTCTTTTTCTCTTTTTTTTGGAGGGGGGGGGGGGGGGGGAAATGGGTTTTCCATTTCTCTCGGGCATGTGCCCGGACTGGCATCACGCCACTTCCCCAAAATAGATAAAAGCAGAGCCCGAGAGAAATAATGTCAGAGAGGGAAATCGGAAAGGGAACAAAAGGGGCAAAATGGGTAATTGAACGAAAGACTTCGTCAAAGCGCGGGAACAAGAGCCGTTGCAAGCCCAAACCAAAGTCCCTTTCGCGCCAAAAACCCTCACCTTCGCTCGGTTTCTCGCTTCTCCTGCCCGTGAAATTCCCCGGGCAGACTCATTTCCCTTTTCTTTTCTTTTTTCTCTGATATAAATTCCTTCCCTTTTTGGCCATAAAAATTGTATCTCATTCTCTCTCCTTTTGGCCAGAATGAGAATTTCTCGTTAACGAGAGCAACAAAAATTTGCGACTTTTGTCTTGAATTTTCACTTTAATTTTTCATTTCTTATTTTAACCTAAAATATCTAATCCTCTTACGTAAATAAATTTTGACGTGCATTTTCTTAAATAATGTTTCGCAGTTTTTTAGAATTTAAAATACATTTTCATTTTTCAACAAATCTGTAATGGGTATGTAGAAATATCAAAATACAAGGGAATGTAATTTTTTCTCAAGTGTATTCAAATACCATTAGAAAAATAATCAAATTGCACGCAACACCCAATCCTCCCCTTACGTCACGGCCACGGGGCACTCTCTTTTCTTCACAGTTCAGTTCACACCGTCAAAATCTACATTATATATAATCTCTCTCGTTCTCTCCTTGGTAATCTCTTTCTCATTTTCACACCCAATCTCTCTCTCGCCGAGACACTTTTCTCTTATTCCTCCTCCTCTCCGAGCCCTCCCCAGCTTCTCCATTTTGTTCTGATTCCCGAATTACAAAAAAAAAATCCATCTTTTGCTTCACTTTGTGCTTGCTCTGTTCTTCCGCTGCTCTACACTCGAAAGAAAAAAAGAGAGCTTTTTTCTCGGGCTTTCTTCGATTTCTTTGTTTCCCGCTGAAGATCATGGGTTTCTCGGAGAAGCCACAAGTGGGCGCATGCCTAGAACCCGAAGGAAGCAAAAAGTGGGTGATCGCCGGAATCTCCATACGAGCCTCGCTCAAGCCCGTGAGCACCGAGCCGAAGCCCAGGACGAACAGAGACGACGCCGACGAGGAAGAGAGAGAGACGCCCTCGACGACACCGACGTCGAAAGAATCCAGGATACCCGAGAAACTGCAGTGCCCGCCCGCCCCGAGAAAGAGGAGGCCTTCGTCGTCGAGGTGTCATTTTAATGGCGTCAGAGAGTTCTTCAACCCTCCCGATTTGGAATCAGTGTTCAAGCGCCATGTTGAGAGGACAAACTGAAGAAGAAGAAGAAGAAGAAGAAGAAAATAGTTTTGGTTAATTTTTAGGATGAAGCAGTTCTTTTTTTTCCTCCCTGATATTTTTGTCATGAGTTTCTATTGATTGTTCCTTTGTCTTTCTAATCTCCTCTCTTAAGAGAAGCTGACGGTGTACTATAGATTTATTACGTCATGATGACTTCGTGAGATAGTTTGTATTAGATTTTTTTTTTTTTTTTCAGTTGACAAGCTTGTTTTTCATTAAAATTCTTGGGGTGCTTACTTAATTTCCGTGGGTCTTTCCTCTATTTTTATTTTTCTTAATTTGGATTGTGGATATGTTTACCTTTACCCCTCCCTTACACAGAAAAAAAGAAACAAAAAAGTGGTCTGAACGTTGAAGGTCTGTGGATGCTTCTGTTTCGTATGTTTTTTCTCGACTGTTCCGAAATTTTATCCTCGTACATGAATATCTCTCAGAAAGTTTTACGTGATGATTTGAGTAAGTAAAATTAACAAATTGGGTTGATGATTCCTTTGTCAAAATTAGTAAATTGGAGAGACCGAATTTACCATGAAGCATATACATCTATTGATTCAATAATAACAAGAATGAAAGAGTGTTAATAGATGAAGTATATGCGACGTCGTACTCTAATTGCTTAAGTTTGTGAAGTAAATGGTCCGTGTGCTCAATTTCAATTTGACATCATTGTCGAAGTTTTCGACTTTGATCCTTCGTAACTAATTTGTGTCAGGCTTTCATTGGCCCAACTTTACATTTGAAGCCAAAACGAGTTGCCAAACGGCACAATTTTAATGCAGTTCCTTCAAACCTCTACCTTACTATTTCTTACAAATAGATAGACATCGATTTTGATTTAACCCCATTTCACGTAAACTCGATAGGGTTTGATCATATCGATCGAAAGGGATCCACGTGACATCTATCATTGCAATTATCTAAATCTGTTTTCTTAGGATGCATAGGACAAAATAAGATAAAATAGACTCTCTTATCGAAAGTAATCACAAATTCCTTCTTGAGTGTTCAAGGACTCCTAAAAATTTCTGTCCTTGTCCCAGCTCAAATTCTTGATACACTGTCTGTAGCGTCGTTCGCTTCTCTTCTCCCTCGACAAAACACGAAGAATCAGCACGAGAGAGTCATTTGTTTAATCTTTTGATGTCTCCATTTCTTACCAGTCCCGTTTCACCAAATGGGATAAGGTTGAATTGATCATCCTCTCTCTCTCTCTCTTTCGAGACTGTTCTTGCCTATAGTAGCGTGCATGGAACTGCATAACAATCCAAAATTTTCCGACCAAGCTGGGGCAAAGAATGGCCGACAAGTTTGCATAGTGAAAATGGTATGACGGGCGATGGGAAATCGTTTTCATGGCCGAGAGATGCTGCACGGAGGCATCATTGTTAATTTGACTGCCAGACAAAATCCCTCACTATCTTTATCAGTTCAAACGCACAAAGTACCACATTTCATGTCCATCCACTATTTTTTTCATCTCCCCAATGTCCCCACAAGCTCGTGACGGGACCCCGCCTCATATGGAATTATACATGTACACAAAGCCCCAAGTTCCTCCTGAATCCCCATATCTTATATCATATATTACAAATGATTCAAACCCCAAACAGTACCAATCTTTGAGAATCCTATGTGGGGTTGGGGGAGATGTTCCAAATACCCTCTTGAATCAAAGTGTCTTCAAGCAGACCTCTTCTTTGATGTAGTTTTTTTGGCAGTATTGCTGTGGACTTGATGATATGGAAAACGTGTTGAATAAAAATGAAGTGTTCTCTGTCGTCTAGTCTTGTGCAAGTTGAGGTACTTGTGTGATTTTGGGTGTGGTGTGGGGGGGTACATGAGGCATGTTGTTGATCACATTGAAAAGCGCCACCGACTAGTCTACTTGAAGGGGAATATAGAGGGAAATTTGCGTGCGTGAAGGAAGAATTTTGTTGAAAAAGTGGGCGATGAAAACTTGTTGTTGACCTAATCTAGGGTTTCGATTTGGGCGTCGGAACAAAATATGGTTTGCTTTCTAGGGATTGGATCAAAGCATGTAAGCCAAAAGTTAGAGTAAGCATTTCTAGGTTTTTGTTTTGTCTTGATTATATATGATCATGGGTATTTTGTATTGGATGAATACGCATGTCCCATTTCTGCTAACATCTTTGAAATATGCTTATGTCATAGTTTTTTTTTTTTTTTTTTTATCTTCTGTGGGATTGATAGCATGTTGTGAGCAACAAAAAATGATAAATAAATAATTAAAAATCATTATGGGGTCCAACTCTTTCAAAAATTTATGGCCCACAACACAGTCACCAAAAAACTGTTATGCTAAGAAAGTCCAGCATCTTTTGGGGCCAGTTTGCAGTTTGCATAGAACCTTTACGAGATAGTTACATGCATATATGTGTAAGAGTGTAACACAAATTTGTTGCGATCACATATTACTCAATATGAAGTTTATTATCTTAGCGAGGATTGCGAATGTTTTGAATTTAAGATGGATATTTACAATTTGAATTTACCTCATTGAAAAAAAAAGAGTGCATCGCAAGTGATTACTTCTCTTTTACGCATTGTCATCTTCATTGTTTGTAGTCGTGCCACCTCTCCGGTCATTGGCACCACCCCCTTGCATCCCCCATTCAACCCCTCCCTCTCCCTCCCCCTCTCTCCATATCTCTCTCTCCCTCCATCTTTTTCTATAGCGAGTTAATAAGAAGATGAAAGAGACAAAGAAAAAAAAATGAACAAAAGTTTTACGTGATTTGGTCATTTAAGAAAAAGTTCCTTGAAAGTTTGCAGCCTCGGTAGAAATTGACATTTGACTTAGTTTCTTGGGGGAGATTCATTCGCCTTAAAACAAAGAATAGTCAAGCATAGTTTCTAAGCATAGTCTATGATCTTTATGGTAAATACAATCGTTACACATTGAACCTTGATTCTCAATCTTATCATGACTTGGCAAGCGTATTTCCCCAATAATTTCTAACCCCGTCTTCCAAATTTCTTAAAACGGGCACATGAAAAGGGATTGTCTAGATAGAACAATCATTTGGACCTTGACGTGGGTACGTGTGTGGAAGAGCGCTAAGTCATGTATAGAATGAGCTAGGCAGATTGACTTATCATGGCAAGTCTCACGATCAATCTACGCCACTAATCATGGCATCAATCTTAACCCTTGTACCCAAAATCGGTCGAGCTATCATTTCCAATTCCAAATGTTTCTTTTTCTTGATTTGGTCTTTTTTGAATAGGTCAACATAAATTATACGACCTGTGCAATTTGCGAACGTTCCTCGCCCACACGCATACACAATCTGTCGGAACTTTTTCCGGATTGATTCTACAGCAATCATTTCCAAAGACGTGTTTCTTCTCTCAATAACAAGACTAGGTGGTAAATGCCGTGTTGGAAGCATCTTCCGAGTCCGTTGCACTAGACCATAAACTTCATCATCATTTGCTAATTTAAACCGGAATTGGCCAGTTAAATGTCAATCAACTACAGGCTTTAGTGATCTTTTGGACTCTTCGACGATATACACGACACTGATGACTTGACCCATAATTTTATCTTGGGCCCGCATGACTACACTTCTTGAGCAGAAATCCATTTGATAAAGTAATTTTTGAAGCAGAAATCCGTTTGGTTATACAATTCAATTTTTTTACTTTTTGAAGTACTTTTTTTTTGCTCCAAAAGCAATTTTAGAGTCATTTGTAGAAGTAAAAAAAAAAAATTACGTCTCTTCAGAAGTTAATTTTTAAAGCAGAAGTGCTGTCCTGGACGTAAAGAAGGAAGGTAATTGAAATTGGATTATCCATCTATTAATGCACACGACATTGTCTGGTCATCAGCATTAATTGGCAAAAGGGCCAAGGCCAATGATAAGAAAGGTCCTCGCAGAGTCTCAGCCTAACATCAGTTTAAAAATTAGATTTTTATGTTTTACCTCGACCTTGGTTTGACCCCAAGTCCAGAGAGCCAGAGAGCATCATCGTTTGGCAATTTTCCTAGGGTTTTGCTTCAAACCATCCAAGAGATGGCGGACAGATAAATGCAAAAAAAGGAAAGAAAAGAAAAAAAAATTGCAAGTTTAATGGCGTAAATCGTTCGATCGCGAGCGCGCGACATGCTGGTACATATGACACGTGCTCCCTGTTCGGCAAGAAACCCTAAAAATAGAAACACCCCAGCTGGGGAAAAATCCAATAATGCATGGGGCTTCGAGTGTACGTGCAGGCGTAGCCATTGGAGTCTGTGAACAGCTACAGGTAATGACTGAAGAGAGAGAGAGAGAGGGAGAGAGAGAAAGCATGGAATCCAAGGCATGGAAGGAAGGCAGGAGGAGAGAGTCGTCCTCATCACGCACACACGGGGGCCTCTGCATGGAATCCTATGAGCAACGAAAGCGGAAAGATTCTAGCTAGGGCTAGGGTTTTGATAATAATAAGGTTGAAAAGTAAGTCTCTTCTCTCCTTAAAGACGATCGAAAACCCCACGACCTTCAAAAGTCCAATGCTGCTTTGTCTTCGGGCCTTTTGGAGAAGACGACCGGAATTGATTGTAATCCCCCCCTTTTTTTTTTTTTTTGGAGGGGGGTTGGGAGCTATTATTCCACGCGGTTTCGGCCTGCCCCCAAAAAGCCAAAGGGCACCGCCCACCGCTCCCAACTTCGGTGCCTGCCCGAGCTGCCCGGATGTTTTTATGGCGGGAAACTCACAAAGCGCAAGCAAATTGACGACCCGTCCCCGTTCGAGTTGGCGCCAAAAGATGAAAGGGAGAGAGGCTGTACTGTAGCCCGGGAAAAGCGCGGCAGAGGAAATGTTCCGTGTTCGTGTCCCGTGGCGGGGCCGTTCCTTCCCCTGACCGAGGCTCGCATGGATCGGGGTTCGCCTCCACCGTTGGTCACGTAGGTCCCACTTGTTGGGGTCCCGCTAAGTCGATACCACGACGACGACCACACTATGTGTTTTAATCAATGGTTCATGATCGACCAAAAAAATAAATAAAAAATCAATGGTTCATGATGCTAACGTTCTCCGTGCGTGCTAGTGATATCTTGAAAATTGCATACTGTGGATACAAGTTACGGTTTACTAAAGAGTGACGCATTCAAAGTTACATGTTATCGCGAGAAGTCACTGATCGAGTGAAAAGTTTCTTCTTATTATCCATAGGTTAAATTTTACTTATTCTCGAGTAAAGTCATTACCGGACTCGTGAAAGATATTTTTCTCACAAGTTCCTAGCAGGATCGATAAATTACTTACAGAGGTGGCAAAATGGGTCAAAAATTCATATTCTAACCCATATTTAAGAGTATGGATCATAAATGAGTTACTTAACAAACTTAAATAGGTCATAAATGGGTCACTTAACAATTTTAATGGGTCTTAAATAGATTTTAAATGGGTCATAAACGGGTTAGCTAACTATTTAAGTGAGTTATAACAATATTTTCAAATATTTTTATTTTTTGATTTTTTTTCTTTTTTGTTTATTGTTTTTTCTTTTTCTTTTTTCTTTTTTTATTTTTTATTTTATTTTTTTCCCGACGGGTCCGGCGAGGGCCTGCCTGCAACCCAAACCCAACCCTTTTCTTTTTTGTTTATTTTTTTACTTTCTTTCTTTTATTTTATTTTTTTCCAATGGGTCCAAAGAGGGCATGCCGGGGACCCAAACCCGACCCAATCGTGGTCAGTAAGGCTGCGTGTGGTAACTATTCTGTTCCGGAAAACTGATTCTGATTAAAATGATTTTTTCTGATTCTGTTCCTAGATGAGTTTTAGAGAATCAGAACGCGTTTGATAACTGCCCAAAATTTCTGTTCATGGAATAGAAACGCGTTTCCGGAAAACTGATTCTGATTAAAATGATTTTTTCTGATTCTGTTCCTGGATGAGTTTTAGAGAATCAGAACGCGTTTGATAACTACCCAAAATTTCTGTTTATAGAATAGAAACACTTTTGATAACTGCGTAAAATTTCTGTTTCGAAAAACTGTTTCTCTTCCTAATTTTTTTCATTTAAGTCAAATAATTATGTAGTTACTTTGTAAAATTTCATCCTAAATTGAAAACTAATTTCCAATGCACACTAAAATAATTTAAAATACATTATTTTTTTTAGCATGTCATAAATAAAACACAAATTTTAATACATAACGTTTGAAGTTCGATTGAAGCATGGGATAGTTCCCATATTAAGAACTCATTTTTTTTAATGTTGCTTTGTCCAAAATACATACAAACATAGCAGCTGAATAACCAAATTATCCACTGACAAAAAAAAAAAAACCAAATTATCCTCTTTGATACGAAGTACAAGTCATTCACTATCATTTTGCAGCTTCTGTCCTAAATTCAAGTGGGTGTTTGGCTCCAGCTCCACATGCAGATGGTCACATTTTGTGACGCACGGCTACGAGTATATATGTTATCATCTGCATGTTGGATGCCCTCATCTTCCGCGACATTTTTTTGCAGAAGAGTGAAATCTATGAAATCTATGAAATTTAGGCTTAAATTTATGAAAATGAGGTTAAACTAGCATAATATAAGCTTCTTCTATTTTTAGGGATTTTCTAAATTTTTTATGATTTTTTTTTGAATTTTTTTATTTTTATTTTATTTTATTTTTATTAGGTTGAGAGAAAAGTGATGAGAGAACTGAAAGGGAAAAGTGAGAGATGTGAGACTTCATTTTGTTTTGTGATTCTAAAAAATGATTCTTTTTTCGGAACCAACTTTTTTTTTGTTCTGGATTTTGCTCTAAAACTAATTCTGGTTTTCTAAAACTAATTCTGGGAACAGAATCAGAATCAGAATTATTTGCGTTACCAAACATAATTCTCATTCTTTAATATTCCGGGAAACAGAATCAGAGAATGAGAATGATTATCATACAGGCCCTAACTATTCACGTTAAAAAATAATTTTCCAGGTGTAATTCTAAATTATTTTATTTAGAAAACCAGTCGCCGTGTGAACATTAGTCATTGTAACAAATTTCATCGGTAACTTCTCCATGCGATTAGTAACTTTCACAGAAAGAAAACAAGTTAATCACAATATGTAATCTCTAAAGCCCAATATCAGCAAGCCTGCTTTTTTATCCAAATTTGGCCCAACAAAGAAGCCCGTGGGCTTTTACATTTAGACGATCGTGATCTGAACTCGCACTTTCTTCATTCAAGTAAAAATTAAGCAAAGAATCCGATTAATCTTCTATTGGTGCGGGGCAGGTCATTTCGGGGCAAGCGAATTATTTATAATAAAAAGAAGGAGCTCCAAGAGAATGATTCAGAGTTCTTGCAAAGTGAAATCATGCAGTACCAAGCACGAGATAGATCTTCTAAAGAATAAGGCTTTTTTCGAATAATCCAATTCATTTTGGACTTGTAGATCCACTCTTTTTCCTATTTAAAGATTAGCCCTTTGTCTTTGTGTTTTCACATTGAGAATTCTTTGCATGTGAAGAGATGTCAAAGGGGTTTCTTACTTCCCAAACATATCCCCCTACAACTATATATAAACACTGGTTTATCAAGAAAATGTAAGAACATCACTTCGAATTGTTGATTCATCGTGAGAGATGGCTTAGAGCCAAAAGCTCATTATCTAATGCATTTTTCGGTTCTAATACTCCATCTGAGAGCTATCGGTATTTATCAAATATGTTCATATCTAACGAAAGGTTATTGGATAAAATGACAAAGACATTATTGAGAAAAAGACGAATTTTCCCTAATGTCCAAAATTGAATAAAATAAAGTAAATGGAAATAAATCAAACCAAAAAGTTCGTTAATTACTGCACGAGAAAATTTCAAATAAAGGCATAAAGTGTTATTATTATTTTAAATAATGGCATGAAGTGGTCGTGGCAATTTCAAACAAGCGCCTGACCTCATCGGCCGGCTGAATATTCTGACCCATCAATGTCATTTTCGTCAAAAAATAACTAAATTATTTTTCTTTTTTCTTTTTTTTTTCTTTGCTGCAGCCGGGGAGGGTTGACTCGGCAGCCTCGCCAGGTCGGGCGAGGGTCCCTCGCCCAGCCGCCTCGAGCATAGCTGATCACTGGCGATAAGGAAAAAAAAAAAATAGAAGAAAAGGGAAAAAAATTCAAAAAAACGATTTTTTTTTTGGTCGAACAAAAAAAAAAAAAAAAGAAGGAAAATGACCAGTCGGAAAATCAGGCCTTAGTTGAAAATTTTCTTTCCTACACTGTAGCTGGCACTTGGGAGTGACTGGTTATGCACAAGGCGTTCCTCTACCTCGGGAGAGAGATCATCATGGAGTCCAAGCATTCATCTGATGATCAACGATATCCTTCTCCTCCCAAAGCTTAGCTCAGCCTCAGAGTCAGAGAAGCTCGAATCGTCCTTCAACACTAACCATGTCCTTCGTCTCTCGCTCGAGCAGTCTCTCCCTCCACAGCCGCCGGTTCTCGCATCAACATCGCTCCTCCTCCAGAGCCTGGCCGCATCGCCTCCCATTCCCGGCCAAGCGCCAGAAGTCTGTAATCCACCGCCTAGGGGGCATCGACGCATCGTCCTCAGTCCATTTCTCGCTGCATGGCCATGGAAGCGGAGCTGAACGCGGTGGCGATTTCGAGAGCGCTCGGAGTTGGTTGCGGTCGGTCGCTTCGTTCTTTCCTGGAGGCGGTTGGTGGAGCTTGCGTGGTGATTGGGAGGACGCGGGAGCTGCAGATGCCAAGGCGGTCTCGGTGGTGACCGCTCTGCGTTGGGTTTGGGGCTTGATTGCTGAAGATAGATTGGTGATTTATGTTGCGTTTGGCTCTCTCGCAGTCGCTGCGGTACGCGATTCATCTTCCTCGAAGGTTGCGCTGCTTGTCTTGATGAATATCGTACATGAATGGAAGAACTAGCGCATTGGACGTTTCCGGAATAGCTGAAGCAAAAATAGAGAATAAATCTAATACAGTTGACGAATATTGGCAAAGGCTTAGAACATTGAAAGTCATTCCGCTTTTGTGATGCTTGTGTCATTAATTCGTTTGTCAAATTAAGATGCTTATATGTGGATTGTTCCAGCGCGTGTTTTGTTGACATTGAGAATGCAGGATCTTAACATCATAGTACTGGTTGGTTTGAGTAGGGAGAAGTACCTATGTATGTTGCTTTTGTAGCTACAGCGTGGTAATTAACTTTGGTCATTTTCTTTCATGCTTGCCGGATGTATGCGACATGAATTTTACAGAAAATCATCCTTAGTCCTGTCAATTTGCTTGCTTTGGAAATGATGGCAATTGGTGAATATTGTTTCAACGGCTGTTTCCTACTTACTTTCTAAATTATGCTCAAATTTCAGTGGTGAAGTTTGCTTTCTGTGCAGCTTTCAGAAATCACAATGCCAAGCCTACTGGCAGCTTCCCTATTCACTGCACAGAGGGGTTGCAGAGACCTGTTTTATAGACAGGTTCAGCTTTTGGGTATATTGTGTTGCACTTCAGGAATATGCAGGTCAGTTTAGCTTCATGTTTATGTTTCTATAATTGCCAATAATTTAGCCATCGTCACCTGTAAGGCGAGCTTTTTTTTCCCTTGAATTTATTTCCAATAGAACATAAATGGCTTTCTCATCTAGGTGCACTTTTGCATTCTCGATGTCTCGATCCACAGTCAGTAGTAATGATGGAGATTTCATGCTTCCTTTTTCGTGATATGATCTGCTAGGAAAAATCTTCCTTGTATTTGGATGTACAGTCAGTTTGGTGCCTCTCCTATAGCATTGTCTTTTGAAATTACAGTGGCTTGCGCAGTGGATGCTTTGCCGTTGCAAATACAATCTTGGTGGGTCAATTGCTTTAAGTGCTCTCTCTTCCATTGTGAATTTCTTGTTCTCTTAAATGTGAATTCAAGTCAAATGAAGAATTCGAACCGATGTTTTCTCCCTGCTAAAAGGGTGTTTATGGGATTTGAACTCTAGATATGGGTTATTTAGGATAGATGGGGGCCATTGCCTTACAAAGGACTAAGATTCCAAACAATGTGGTGCTATTTACCTTCCATGCATATGTTATTTCAACATTGCAATTTGTTATCTGTGGATTTTGAGTGCTTCCTGCTGGGATAGATGACTGACTTATTAGTGTTCTTTTTGTATTAGAGACAGCTTGAGCAAGCCAGTTGGTTTAGTTTGGTGCCTTTTACTTGCCTACTGGTTCAGAAGCATAACTAAGTAGAAGGGAAACTCTCGAGCTATGATACCAAGTTTAATTATCAATGGCTAGTACTTTGCTATGTGGGAGAATTCTTTTGAACAGGAGAATTTCATCCATCAGATGCCATTGCCGTCTTCATTTGAAGTTGATGTGATGACAAAGCTAATAAAATGACTGGTCAAAGGATTATTGAAGTTGTTTACTCCTTAGGGGAAAAAGTTGTTGGGCCGCTTTGTTAGGATTCGGCTCACAACCACAACGAAGTAAAACGTAAAAGCAAGGAAGAGAAATCGAGACATAAGGTTTTTATCCCGGTTCACCTTTAAACTAGAGCTACGTCCAACGGAGGATTTCATTATAATTAATACCTCGCACCTCTCTGTTACATCACTCAATTACAAGCGAAAAAGAGTATATATAGCAGTAGCTATTCATGGGGCACAAGTTTAAATTACTAATGAAAAAATATGGGCTCAAACTATTAAAGCCTTTTGGTGGGTCGGGAGGCGCTGCCCCCGCGACCCCCCTGGGCGTCCCCCAGACCCCCACCCGCTCATTGGGGAGCAGGACCCCATGCTTTCCTGTCGATGGGGAGTATGAACCACACCCCAACACGCTTGCGATAAGTCTTTAGAGGAGTATATGGAAGACCATTCCTACTTCTTTGAGAATAGCTGTTGCCTTTCCTCTCCGTTAGCTATTCTATCCCATAAAGTCCTTTGACTGCTGTTTATTTTGTCTTCATCAGTTGAAGAGGGGAGTTCTTTCTCTTTCTTCTATTTTTTTATTTTATTTTATTTTATTTTTCGGCAACTTGATCTTAAAATATTTGTGTTATCTACACTTACATAAGACGTTTAGTCATCTCTTTTGTTTCCTATTTGCTACAATAAGTGTGCCCTTCTTTGTTATATGATATTATTGGAGCACAGATATTTCAATTTGTGTCCTTGGTTTCCTAACCGAGTAGAGGCGGTGCTTGCTATGTCCTTGCAGGTCAAGCGTCTCCGGGAAACTATATTTTCATCACTTGTTTTTCAGGTTCATGTTTCTTTTAATAGTTGTAATAATTGTAGAGCTTTGCATGTCGGTGACAAGCTCCACAGTAGAGAAGTTACATCTTCTAATTTTCAGTTGTTTGTTACTTCTTTGGGAGACCAATATGATTTTTCGAATTTCTTTGGCCCAGGATATAGGTTTCTTCGACACAAAATCTGTTGGTGATCTGACGAGTAGGCTCGGAACAGATTGTCAACGACTGTCCCATGTTATTGGGAATGATATGAACCTAATTATACGCAATATCCTTCAGGTTGGATACAGATTGTTATTTAACTTTTGCGTGAAAGCTTAAACATTAGTGTGTCACCTTTTTTATGTTTAGGGGACAGGAGCATTGGTTAATTTACTCAGTTTGTCATGGCCCCTTACAATGTCAACGATGGTTATATGCTCAGTTCTATCTGCAATTTTTTTGGTTTATGGCCGGTAAGTTTTTTCTCCAACCTAAATTTAATTTTCTTATGGATGATATTTTTCTTTTCCTAATTGCATGACTTACCCATTACCTTTTTATATTGTTCTATGCTCTGGCGGACCAGGTATGTTTATGCTTTCACGGTAAATCCAGAAAAAAGAAGTATTTATTGTCAAGTATGGCAATATGGTTTTATATTTTGGACTGCCTCCTTTCCCACTTTATCTCCAGCGAAGCTGCAAACAGTAGTTCTATTAACCTTCAGTTGTGAGCATGATGCGGAATTATTATGTGATTATGCGCCTATGCATGAGTTCTGGGAACATATATTACATTTTTTATTGCTTGTATTTGGTATGCTTTCTCTACTTGTTTCAATGCTTAGTATTTTGTAGGTACCAGAGGAATGCTGCGAAGTTAAGCCAAGAATTTACTGCCAAAGCCAACGAAGTATAGGCGGAAAAGTTATCTTAGTTTTAAGTACTTTGCCGCCTTTGCAATTTCTTGATGCAGTGCTTTTGCGTTCTATTTAAAGGTTGCTGAAGACACTCTTAACTTGATGAAGACTGTCCGAGTTTATGGAACAGAAGGAATGGAAATTGGAAGGCAATGATTCCCACTAGTAATTGTCTAACAAGTGTTTTTGTTTTAACTGATTTATTTAATTATGCAGTGACCTTATGCAACTTACCCGATTCTGTGGCTAAACTATTGCAAGCCTTTCATGCCTGTGGCGCTAGGTATAAGCTATTGCTTGAGAGGTTAGGTTCTGTCAGCATTCGTGAAGCTGCGGCTTATGGATTATGGAATCTAAGTTTCAACGCCCTTTATCGTTCAACACAGGTTTGAATTTTTCCTTTTGGTTGGAACCTGAACTTTTCCAAAAATTTCATTGTTCCCATGTTCATGCTGCTAATTGGCTTTATAACCATACCCTGTGGATATCTCTGTCTCCAATTAATCCATAACTCATATATTGTTCATCGGCGATACTGTTGTAGAAAATTTTCATGCATCATCCAGATCAGAAGCATAACGCAAAGTCAGTTCTCATCAATGATCTACATAGTCGAGAATTCCAAATCTTCATGTCTTGGTTCGGTTGTAATGTACTGCAGATGAATGTCGAATATGACGCTGTTTGGTCGGACACGTATCTGAATGCTGCATGATTACTATCTTCATGAAAGTCAATGATCTCACTATGATTTTTGTTGCAAAATCTAATTCTAGGTTTTGGCACTGCTGTTAGGAGGTTTGTCAATTCTGACAGGTTACGTGTCCCCAGAGCAGCTTACTAAGTATATCCTGTACTGCGAGTGGATGATTTATGCAACTTGGAGGTTGGTGGATAGCCTAACGTCATTGTTGCAGTCCATTGGAGCTAGTGAAGAGGTTTTCCATCTAATGAGTCTCTCGCCAAGTCATCAGTACCTGTCAAAA
The DNA here is from genome assembly GCA_029784005.1 of Lenwebbia sp. NSW1173648. Classification (NCBI taxonomy): domain Eukaryota; kingdom Viridiplantae; phylum Streptophyta; class Magnoliopsida; order Myrtales; family Myrtaceae; genus Lenwebbia; species Lenwebbia sp. NSW1173648. The sequence goes on from JARCGZ010000006.1 coordinate 24,995,589, forward strand.
GGCAAGCACACTGAAGAGAATGTAACCGTTCATGAAAAAGCTGAAGAAGGAATCGATGCTTAGGAGTCTACTCTGCCTGGCCATCCTTTCTTGTTATAGATATATAACATTGCAGATTAGAATTCAAATCGAATTAAGCATCTGAGACCATGTTTAAATTCCTCATACTATGTTAAAATTGTTAACATGTGTCCATGAGTTTTTGAGTCTGTTAATGTGCATCTGAACATGCATACTCTCTTCGCAGGTTTGGCATATTCGACATTCCTACCTGAGCCCTTAACCCTTGCTTCAAATCAGAACTGAAAATTTTTGTATGTAAGACATACAGACAAATGGCTTTGCCATAGTTTTCCATGTCCATAGAACATCTTACCCAGTGCCTTCTCTTTTGGTAAAACATTCAGCGGCCGGCCAGCCTACAGTTATCCTTAAACTTCCGTGATTTTTTGTTAGCTGAGCCCTTTGCATCGGCTGTACGAACTTTCCAGGAATTGTGCTTTCTTTGTTCTAATCTTGCATTTTCTTGTGCAGGAGTTACTGTTAATTAATTGCTGCCTTCCATATTAATCCGATACTTTCTCTGCCATATCAATTGTACACAGGGTTGAAAATGCAAAAGCTAAGGGGACACGTTCAGTTTGTTAATGTATCTTTCCAGTATCCTTCAAGGATTACGGTATATATTACGTCAGTCAACCTTCTAATTTTTTTTTTTTTTTGGCTACAAGTCAACCTTCTAATTCACTGTTCAATATTTTCTCCTCTATTAAGGGCATAGTTGAATACGTCTACCTCTCTTCCTTTTGCCAGTCATCTATGTTTAGCGACAATCATTTCAATTAAATTGAGAAAATCAGGTCATATACAATTACTTGCGATGCTCAATCCCTTCGACTAGGTAGGATTTGTATGTCGCTATATAGTTGAAGGAGGGGCTATTTACCAATTCTAGAGGTTGTGGAGTCGGCATCGATTTGATTGATGAAGACTTACACCGATACTATTACAGTGCTTGACTTTAAAATTTTTAGAATGATTTCAGTATTTGATGTCATATGTTTTTATTCTTTGAAGCAGGCAATTAATTTAATCAGTATTCTAATTGTTTTGCTAAATTAACAGGTACCAGTTCTAGCAAACGTTAACTTCTCTATACAGCCAAATGAAGTGGTTGCAATTGTAAGAAACTGTGCCTTTGGAGTAATTTCTTCCTTTTCTGTGGGTTGATTGTGATCGATGTGCTGTGTTCTATTTGACTAGGTTGGTGCAAGTGGTTGTGGGAAAAGCTCATTAGTTAGTCTTTTGCTTCGTTTATATGATCCAGTTGATGGTCAGGTAAGCCGCACTAATCTTGTGCATATATTGAATCAGGAAATCTAAATAAACTTGGCAGTAACTACTTTTTCTCTGCATTGTAGATTTATATTAGCTCCATGATTAATAAAATTCCCTAAATGTGCAGATTTATATTGATGGTTTCCCCATACAGGAATTGGATATAAAGTGTCTCAGAGAAAAAATTGGACTGGTGGGACAGGTTAGGCATACAATTACATGTCAATGACATGAACTTATATCAGGCTCTGCTCCCGTCTGTAAGTACCCCTTATGTATCATTGACAGGAACCTCCTCTCTTTCACATGGATATCTCATCAAACATTAGCTATGGATGCTCTAGAGAGATCGATCAGGAAGATGTAGAATTGGCTGCAAGCCAAGCTGGTGCCCACGATTTTATTTCAAATCTTCCCGATGGATATCAGACTGTCATTCATGATGGCTTGCTCAGCGGCGGACAGAAGCAGAGAATTGCTATTGCTAGAGCCATCCTGAGAGATCCTGCTATTCTGATCCTGGATGAAGCGACCAGTGCCCTGGATGCGGAAAGTGAACGACAAATCAAGGTCTTTACATTAAAACATTCGTCCCTCTTGTACAAGCAAAGTAACATGTGGGCACTAAAGCCGAGTGACTGGCTAACATGTGATTTGCCTTGTCATTAGGGGCTAGTCTTCAATAAAACAGCGAGAACCGTCATCGTCATAGCACACAGGTGAGTCGCTCACCATAGCTGTCGCCCTGTTTGTCTTCCCTTGTGGCTTACAAGATGGGAGTACCTATCTGGGTTGCTGGCTGTTTGCAGGCTCAGTACTGTTGAAAATGCCGATAAAATCATCGTAATGCATGGTGGTCGAGTTGTGGAGGTAAGGGCTCTTATCTAGTTCCAAAATGGAAATTCTCATTCATCCATGAAAACAAGAGTAGAACAAACAGGTTTTCTCTTTTGCATCATATCTCAAGAGGAGCTCGAGAACGGAAAGTAATACGTATATATAGGCAAAACAACAGAACCGGTCCATAAATTATCACTCTGCCGAGCTGCGCGGCATAGGTTAGGCATGCCTCCATAAGCAGCTGCCAGAGCACATCTTGTGTAACCTTTGGCATGGTGAGCCTGTTCCATAGGCCAATGCATGAAAGTTATGCCAAATTAATCGCACGCACTCCGCAGGTGGGAACACACAAGGAACTCCTCTTCAGGGATGGCTTCTACGCTCGTCTGATCAAACAACGGGAAGATTCAATTGAGTTCTGACTTGGGAATGACGTTAGAAGAACGAGTACATCGGACCTTTTAACCACAGGTGTGCGGCTTTAAACGGCCTATTGACAGGCAGAGGGTCCCTCCAAAATCCCTTGTTCTTTTTTTCTTTTCTTTTTTGTATCATCATTTGCGGCAAGTGGGACATGGGAAAAGGTGGATTGCTTCAAAAAAAGGCACTCCAAAACGCAATTGGAGTGCTACACCCATGTAAGTCCATCTCTTCTCATTTGTAGTTGTACGATCTCCTATTCACGTAACTTGAAGTTTTTTTTTTCTGTACGGGCATCTATTACGCTTGCCCCTTACTTTGCAACGGTAGAAGAATTCCTCCAATTAAACCACCGATAATGTGCAATATCAGCCTCCCAAAGAATAAAATCGACTGTTGATGGGGCCTAGACACCAAAGTAACAAGTCTTATTTGCACCGTGCTGGGTCTGGATAGACTATCCTTTTATTTTAACAGACTACACAGAATACATCACAGAGAGAGATATCAGAGTCTCTCGAGGGCTTCGGAGGAAAAATCTCCAGGTTGAGGGCCTTGCTGGTGAGGAAGACCCTTCACCTGTGTTGCCCCCTCGCCCGTCTTGTCTATCTCTACCGGGTTACGAGCCTTTGGCGGGTCGTCCACTGCTCCTTTAATTTCCTCCACTGTTTTCTTGTCACTCTGTTGTTGTTGTCGGTCTCTCTTTCTCTGGTCGTCCATGGCCAATTCCTCCTCTTCCTCCTCCGCGGACATGATGATGGCCACGCCGTTTGCCAACTAAAAACAGAGCTTCTTCTGCCGGCGGCTGTGCATGCAGACATTGCGCCACGTCGTCGCGCATGCCGGCAGGACACGTGTGGCTTCCTTTTTCTGTCTCATCTCATTTCACCGGACTAAGCAAATCCACATGTCAGTAAAAACGGAATTTGAGGCGGTGACGCAGCTACTCTACGAGCACAGAGCCAACTCTATGCACGAGCAGTCTCGGCTTGAGTCTACTCCATCTTGGTGGACTCTCTAGTCAAAATTTGACACGTGTGTCTGCTTAAACATCTAATTGTCACAAAGCCCATGTCCTAAAATCTCATTATTACCGATGTGGACGCCAGTCAGATGTTAACATTAAGAGATTCTGCAGAAGACGATGGACCTGATGCTTTCCATCTCTGCATTAGGTGGATATCACGCGTAAAGCTAGTTTGAATACACTTGATTGAATGGTTCGGAATTCGGATGGATAACTGGATAGGCTGTTTGAGGCAGAACAGATGACATAATTGCTGACCATAGAGAGGAAGTTGACCAAAAAAAAAAAGAAAAGAAAAGGAATGGCATTACCGAGGGCACTCGCATGTCATCATTTGGCTATTAATTAATTAACTCAACAACGCCAATCGAAAAGCAGAAATAAGTAACTCGACAAGGGCACAATCCTCGATAGCCGGGCTACAGAGTTCACTTGCTTTGGTTGGGTCCGTTGTGCTTCTCTTCTCCTTCAACGTCCAAGGTTTTCGTTCCCCTGGATTTTACTAGTGAGCAACTCTCTTTATCAAGCTTGGTCCACTGTCCGCTCTGTTCCCCGAACCAGAGGGAACTTTCCCATCTCGCAAGGCAAGTCGATTAAATTTGGTGAGAGGATGAAGGAAGCGGTTCAGGTAATTGATGATTGGCTCGCCAATCCTTACAAACCCACCATGTTTGAGAGCTTGAACAACGAAGTGAAACGCTCGACTTTCTGGGTTTTCATCATTGTCGATAGAAAGATAGAAGTGTTTTGTTTTTCCATCATACCTTTTTACATATGATTTTCATTTCTGCTCCGCCTTTGAACAATCCTAAATCCAATGTTTTAGCATTTAACTTAAAATGTTTCAATGATTTTGTTATATATCCAAGTATGCTTATATATATATATATACACACACACAATTTTTCAATTCAGTTTAGCCATTTTGGAGATGTACTGCATAAAAGTGTGAGTTCAGTTTCTTTCATTGTTGAAAATATTGTCAGTTTTTATCTTTTCATGTGGAACGAGGATGAAGATGCACATCGGCATAATTCCAATGTGCATTACGGCTCATCTAGTTCTTACTATTCTTTGTTCAACATTTTGCCAGGTATTGTTTGCCCTTATTTATGCTGAAGTTCTTTAATGTTTGACGTTTTATTTATACTGGAGTTCGAATACCTGTATTATGTTCCTGTTGTTGAAGAGGTTTATCTATTTCTGATGTTTTTACTAGATGATCAAAAAATTGGTTCTTCCATTTATATATTTACATTTCGATTTTTCATTTGCTTTGATTCTATAATTCTTATCTATCTATGTTTTCTTCGGTAATCCCTAATAAATTCGTATCCTCAAGCTTATATCTTAGACACAAGCGCGTGTCTATTTTATTTTCTACTGCGAATTATCACTCACGAGACTGAGACCGTGAAAAGGTAAAGAAAAAATTAATAAGAAACAAAGGACACACAATGACCCTGATAAGGACATTGAAAATGAATGATTTGGATTATATTTTTCCTAAAAATGATCGTTTGTATTACTTAAAAAAATTAGTCAGTAAAAGCTGTATTTATCACCGAACCAGTTTATATCTAAATATTTTCGTGAACGACAAAAGCAATTTTTATTCGTTCATTTTACAAGCAGGACCAACGATCGTTCTTATCAAAATCACTTTTAAATCGTTCATTTTTCGCGAAATAAAAAGTTAGGAAAGTACTTTTTAGAATTTCTAAACTCACGACCTGGCTGTTAGCGACGGGGACTTCGAGAATGATAGTATCTGAACTCGGTTCTCGCAATGTCAACGGAAAAACAAACATTTTTGCAGCTTGCTTTGCGATTGGTTCTCTCTTTGGTTACGTTGTTTTCTCTTTTCCTCCAGAAGAACACGGACCGAATCATGGATCATTTGATGGTGTGATCCGCTATCGAATGGGAAAAATGCTAAAAACGAGCTCTTGCAGATGCATCGTCTCTCGACACCTGCATAAGAGTTGACGAAACAAGGACAGAACTCGAACAAGAAGAACACCTCTCTGACTCTCTCTGCCTCTCTCTGTGTGATTTATACCGAGGATAAACCATCGAAAAAGACGCCAGCTTCATGGCGGTTTTTGGGATTCGGCAAGAGCTCGATTGCTTGGCATTCTCCCGATTTTCCATTTCCTGCAACGCGACAGAAAATTGGCTGTCAGCCGTTCTTCGTGAGAAGGGATAAAATCGTGGGGTATTTTTGTTTTGGTCGTATCAGCTTGATGCGAAGACGCTTCATTCTCTTGTTTCGATCTAAACTAGGAGACCCTTCACGTCGCACCTCCTAAAAATCTTCGTTTTAACAATTCCCTTGTTCGGCCATGGGGTCTCTACCCGTATTTCTCCTCCTTTTGAGCTATTTGCGAGCCTCTGCTTTCTCTGAGTTTGCACTCTTCTCTGATCAGGTACTCTCTCTCTCTCTCTCTGTATGCCGGGTTTCCTCCTGTTGTGTTCTTCTTGGATACAGAGTAGCCGATTCTGAACTCTGGCTAGGGTGAAATTCGATTCGGTTCGTGGGGGCTCTAGGTCTTCACAATCCTAGTGTTCCTAGACTGTGACGCAATTCTAAAGGAAAAACCTGAACTTGTGTTGCCCTTGCTTCTTTTCTTCAGCAACTGTTTACTTGATGAACTCGTCTGGAGCGGCTTTGACTTATCATGCAGTGGTTAATGTGTCTTGAGTTTCTTCCACGGAATTGGGCAATTGGGTTGGGATGTCGACAAGACGTTGACCTTCTGTGGAGTATGAATCAGGTCTTTCACGCTTGTGGGATTTTAGTTAGGATGGTTATGGGAAAATGGTATCTGTTTGGGTCACTTCTCTGCTTAAGATAAAACGTATCAGGTTCTGCAACACCAACACGTAGGCGTGTGCCCTTTGAACAAATCTCATTGGTTCTAGAAGTTTTTGCATATGGCGAGTCGGTTGAGTTGATGATTCTTCGATCAATGACTTTGGGACACGGGAGATTACTAATTGTTGATTGCTACATCATTGAATATTGCTGTAGTTATCTGGAGTCAAGTGACTCTTACGTGAAATCAATAGATGCATTTAATTTGGTTTCTCAAAGAACTCATTTTCGCCAGCAGGAAAAGGTACTTCGACATCGGGAGCTCCTTGGATTTATCCTCCAACCCCTAGAGACAGAGAATCCAGGATCCTGTCTTCTTCCTCATCCTCTGCTCCGGCAACTCTTGTCGGGTGTGAAATGGAGCCCATTTACCACCAAATTTTTTTCACAGAGGATGACCAGCCACTCTTGGAAATGGCACATGATAGCCCACAAAGTGACGGATTACCCAGCTTGGCACAGGAATTTTATGCCTCAAAAGAAGGACCAGAGAACCCGAATGGTTTTTCTGATGAGAAAGTGGAGATCTCTCCTGGAAAAGTCACGACGGTGATGAAAGCCGACTCGCATACTGAGCATCCTCCAGATGATTCCAGGAATCCCAGTTCAGGTGATGTCATGGATGGAAGCCATAATTTAAGTGATTGCAAAGTAGTTTCCCCGAAGTCTTTGAGTCAATCCCCGTCTCAGTCTGGTTCAGCGATGGTCTTCTGTCCAAGTCCTGAAGGCAGCGTATGCTCTCCTGCTCTTTATGTGGAAGCCAAAGAAAGTTTTGTCTGCACTGAATTCAGTGAGTGCACAGATAGCAACAAGAAGTCCAGTGAGAGCGAAGTTGCCAACTCATGCGTCATGACTGATAGCAGGAACACCAGCATTGTGAGTAATGTCAGTGACGAGAGCAGCTCCAGTAATTTTAGCAGCATTATGAGCAAGCCGCATAAGGCAAGAGATAGAGGATGGAAGGCAATCCAGGCCGCCGAATCTCGTAATGGGCAATTGGGGTTAGAGCACTTCAGGCTGCTGAAGAAGTTGGGTTGTGGCGATATCGGTAGTGTATACCTAGCGGAGCTGAAAGACGAAGGGAGCTACTTTGCCATGAAGGTTATGGATAAACCGGCTCTGACAAATAGGAAGAAACTTGCAAGGGCACAGATGGAGAGGGAGATATTGCAGTCTTTGGATCATCCTTTCTTACCCACTTTGTACGTGCACTTTGAGACTGATAAATTTTCTTGCTTGGTATTGGAGGTTTGCCCAGGAGGAGACTTGCATACGCTTAGGCAAAGGCAACCTGGGAAGTATTTTCTAGAGCGTGCAGCCAGGTCGAATGTTGTTGTACTTTTCTAATTCTTTGTGTTTCCATTTCCATATTGCTAGCCATCGAGTAGATCGAGTCTGCGAGGGGAAATCTAGCTGAACGCGTCCCGTGCATCGGCAGAGTCTTTTCGTTTCGGCTGATACCAATCATATGCTGCAGGTTCTATGCAGCTGAAGTCCTCCTAGCTCTGGAGTACTTGCACATGCTTGGGATCATATACAGGGACCTCAAGCCAGAAAACGTTTTGGTCCGAGAAGACGGGCATATAATGCTCGTGGATTTCGACCTCTCTCTAAGATGCTCTGTCAGCCCGACTCTGGTCAAGCCCTCCAACTCAATCTCCGAGACGGTGAGCTCGACTTCCTGTGTACAGCCTTCCTGTTTCGCGCCGCGCTTCTTTTCACGTAAGCCCAAAAAGGAAAAGAAGTCCAAGCAAAAGGAAGAATCGTTTCATCAAGAAAAGGTTCTGCCTGAGCTCGTGGCTGAACCCACGGACGCTCGGTCGATGTCCTTCGTCGGGACGCACGAGTACTTGGCACCCGAAATCATCAAAGGCGAGGGCCACGGAAGTGCCGTGGATTGGTGGACATTCGGCGTATTTCTTCACGAGCTCATGTTTGGTAGGACTCCCTTTAAGGGTGCGGGGAACAGAAGCACTCTATTAAATATCATCGGGCAGCAATTCAAATTCCCGGAGTCGCCTGCCGCGAGCTTCGCCGCAAGAGACTTGATCCGGAGATTGCTCGTGAAAGATCCGAAACAACGCCTTGCTTACAGCCGTGGAGCCGCCGAAGTTAAACGGCATCCGTTCTTCAGGAGCATCAACTGGGCACTGATTCGGTGCGCCCATCCGCCGCTGGTGCCTAAGCAAGCGACGGACGGGCTTACGAAGGACACGACAAAGCAGACGCATGGCGTCGGTGTCGTTGCGGAACCCATGGGTAATTGTTCAGATTTTGATGTTTTCTAGTTCTTCTGATCCCTCTTTCTTTTGCTACCTCGACATCAGCCTTAATACCAATTCATTCATCTTGGCTCCTCTCTCTACGTAGAACAGCAAATGCACTCCAACAAGTGTGCATTGTATTGAAAAGGAAGAATTGGTTCATTCAATACTCTTTCAGTCTTGTTGGTTTTCAGTTTTTATTTTTTATTTTTTTTATTTGCCGAATTTGTTGGTTCATTTATTAATGAGATAAGTGTACCGAAAGTTCTAAAACTTGTCACGAAAGTATAATCGAATCTAAAGCTTTCAAAACGTACAATCAAATCATAAAGCTTATTAAATTGGTGCAATCAAGTGTTCTTTTAATTCCGTTCAAAATGCTGACGTAACTTTTTTCTTTCTATTTATTTTTTCTCTCCAACGGGGCCTAACATGATAAGGCTAAAACGACGTGATCTAAATATGACATTTAAATTTAAATATCATTTAAATTAGACTAAAAAGTAAATTAAATTTTTTTTTTAAAAAGGAAGGAGGGCAAAACGAAGACCCTCGCCGCCGCTGCTCCCACCATCATTGGAAAAGGTTGGCGTCTCTTGTTGACCGCAGGCGAGGGTTGCCGCCACTGGCCAGTGGCTGGCGATCCCCACCGGCCTTCGCTTGATTTTTGCCCTTTTATTTTTTAAGTTAGCTTATTTTTTAGTATAATATGACTAAAATTTTTATTAAAAAATGAATTTTGGACCAAAACGACTCGTTTTAGTCACATCAGCGCCACATATGAGATATAAATAAGAATAAAAATCGCATCGGCATTTTCTTTTAACTAAATTGGACGGAGTTTAACGGAAAGACTCGATTGCACCAATTTGATAAATTTTAAGATTTGATTGCATTTTTTGAAAATTTTAAAACTCAGTCACACATTCGTGCCAAGTTTTGAGAATTCCATGGCACTTATCCCTTTATCAATCCTTTTCGGTCTCTCTAGACTTCTTTTCCATTTCCTGCATCTCTTGTCCTAACTTGACCGGTGATGAGTGAAGCATTCGTTCTCGGCTTACAACTTGCATAATTTCCCGCTGTCGCTCTCGCTTCAGAAACAAAGAAAATCTCGACGCCGACATGTTCCATCAGTCTCGCGTCGGACTGCGTAAATCGTCGGATACAAGTAGCGGTGCGCCCGAGTCGGAGGGAGTTCATTCACCTCATCCTAAGAATGGAATCGAAATGGTGGGTTCGAACAAGGATTGAGGGTCCGAGGATCACGTGAACTTCTGCTTCCAAAACGAGATGGGTGAGTCGACGATTCCTTTCACAAAGCGTGAACGGAACCACGAAAGGAATTGTGAAAGGAATGGGATTGTAGAAAATGAATGTGTCTTTGGCCAGAAGGCGGAGCCCCACCACTGTTCCCGATCGTAAGCGCTGGCGTCATCCACCGGCACGGGCCGGGCGGTGTCGGGCCCAACCTGCGCGGATTCTTTTAAGGAAGAGTAAGGTTTCGATCTTTGACGTCAGCTAATTATCTACTCTTTCGATTTAATCAAACGAAAATTGGTGATGAGTCCGTAGTTTCAATAACAACAGTGGATTTTTCTTTCTTATTTTTTCTTTTTGCGGTTGTAGTTTTCACTTTTCATATTGTTGCTTTTTTTTTAGAGATGTTTGGCTTCATTTGTTTCGCAGAAAATAAATGATTCGAAAAATATTTTCCTAAAGATGATCTTTCGTATCGCTTGAAATAATTAGTCAATGAAAATATTTTCATTATCGACAACAATTTATGTTTAAACATTGAAAAAACTATCCAAAAAGTCCTAAACCTATTGTACAACGGACAATTCAGTCATAAACTTTTCAATTGTGCCAATTTAGTCCCAAACTTTTTTGACAATTTGTCAACTCAGTCCTAAAGCTTTCAATTGTGCATATTTAGTCCAAAACCATTTAATGAACTACCAATGTAGTCATTCCGGCTAATTTCGATTGAAAATTGCTGATGTGAATATTTTTTTTAGTTTTTAAATTTTTCTTTTTTTCTTCATAGGGCATGCGGGCCGCCGGCCACTGGGTAAGGGTCGGCAATCCCCGCTAGCCATAGGGTGAGGGCCGCGACAGCCTCGGCGAGCGTGAGTTGGTGGCCACGTGAAGGAAAAAAAATAAAAGAAAAAAATATCATAGAAAATTTGAAATAATTTTAAAAAATTTAAGAATTGTCTACAGCCGCGCCACGTAAGACAGTCGGCATTGATTGAACCACCACTTCAACAATTTCGACCATAAGGACTATATTGGTAATTCATTAAAAAGTTTTGGACTAAATTGACAAATCCTCAAAAGGTTTAGGACTAAATTGGTATAATTGAAATATTTAGAACTGAATTGGCCGCCGTACAATAAGTTTAGGATTTTTTGGATAATTTTCCCTCTAAACATTTTTTGGGGCGATGAAATTTTGTTTTGTTCTTTCATTTTTGTGAGCGATACAATTGCTCATCTTTAGAAAAATATTTATTAAAATTTTTCATTTTTCAAGAAGCAATCGCCCCGGCCTTCCTTAGTACTCTTTTTTTGTTGTTGTTGCTAATAACATATGTATTTTTAACTCATTTCATATAACTTTCTCCAGCGTACGACCAGAACCAGGTCAATACTCAATTTACATTCATAAAAGTGTTGGGGAACCAAATTATTAGTGAAAATTCAAATTAAGGTCCCGAAGTGACTTCATTTTCTCAAATAAGGGCCTAGAGTGATCTTTGTTTCAAATAAGGGGCTGAAGTGCCTTATTTGTTTCAAACAAGAGCCTGAAGTGGTTATGCTTGTTTCAAATAAGGGCTTGACCTCGCCTGCCGGTAATGGGCATTTACGTCAAAATACAATATTAATTCAATTTTTACTTAAATTAAAGAACAAATTTAAAATTAAAATACAAAAAAAAAAAACAGAGGCAACACAGGCGGGAGGGGCTGCCTCCCGCCTGTGTTTATGTTTTTTTAGTTTTTTTTTAATAATTTTTAGAAAACAGAAAGAGGAATAATTAAAGAAAAAAAATTAAAAAAAAATGATGAAAATGCCTCTAACCAACTGGTGAGAGGCCCTTTTTTGAGATTGATAATGCCTCTAACCAATGATCATAGAGTATGATAACATTCTCATACTCTATGATCTTCAACAAGAAAATGGTGCTATATCATAATCATTACCTAATATTATTAAAAAAATAAATCTATTTTTTTTCCTTGTTAAAGTATTTGCGCGTATATATGCTTGCTTTTTGTATTGAATAAATTTACCTAAAACAAATATACGGGTATTGTTATTTTTTATTTTATTTTTTTTGGTCGAAGGGTATTGTTATTCGAAAGGAGTGGAATCACGTATTCGTCCTCGTCGCGAATATTTTAAAGTAATTAAGGACATTTCAGGAAGAAGATAAGATCGAGATCTGTCGAAAATAAAAAGTCCCCATTTCTTTGCATATTAGTGCAGACGTGACGGGATAATTACAACGCCGGTTGTTGATTGCATGTCTAATCCCGTAAAATGCGGACTATTCAAGCGAAGTATCGAAAATATTCGCAAAGAATCAGTTCGCCGCGACCCGATCTGACGAAAGGCGGGCCACCGTGTTCGCTCCGGCCGAGCTATAGCGATGACGATCTCCGATCGTGCCTCGGCTAAAAACCTCTCGAGTGACGGTAATGCATTGTTGGATTAGTTTTACCCGGGTGGAAAAAAACAAGGGGGAAAAGAAAAGAAACGATCATGATAAAAGGAAATATATATGGAATTTGTGCGGCCAAGTATGGTTTTGAGAGGCAACGAATCTTACCTGAAATCTTCAACTTGTTTGCGTGACAGACATCTCAAGTTGCACCGCGGGCCCTTTCTTCGGTCCTTGTCGTGCACGCAAAATATGAACCAATTCATTAACGATGATGTAAACAAAACGAATGGATTTTAATATGATAACAAAGACGAATCCTGAAAGTGGAAATTTTTGTGTCACGTCAACTATGATTTGGGCGCAAAAAAAAATAAAAAAAAATTATGATTCGAAAATTTCCGACAACCAACCAAAAAAAAAGTAGGGAAAAAATGGCCAAAAATTTCAAATTGTGTCCTATGACACATTTGTTTTGTGATATCAAAACTCCCAAACTAATACCAATGTGACACATTTACCCTCCGGAGAAATTTCGTCAATGAGCACCCTTAAAGATCTGCCTACATGGACGACGGAAGGCAAACTGAGTTAACATGTCGCCCATGTGAATTAAGTGAAATAAAAATGACGCCGTTTTGACTAAAATTCCATCTGACGGAGGGTTGCACGGGTACAAATTTGGGATTTTTTTACGTCACACGAAAAAGTTTGTCGTAAAAGTGTCACAGTTGACATAGTTTTGATTTTTTACGTCGAAAAAAAAAAAATCAATGTCACGCACAATGACCATAGTTTGGAGTTTTTGGTGGCTTTTTTTTTTTTTCAAAATAGTATAATTCGAAAATGCCGTTCTTACCGTCAGAATTAATTAATTTTTCCTGAAGATGCACAGTTTTCCATTTTCAAAGCATTTGGACACACGCCCCTTTGGGAAAATTCCGTTTAAGGGCTCGAAGTGCCATCATTTTCTCAAATAAGGGCCCGAAATAGACTTTGTTTCAAAATAAAAGCCTGAAGTGCTCTCTTTATTTCAAAATAGGGCTTGACTAAGGACATTTTAGTCATTTCTTTTTCTTTTTCTTTTTTTACTTTTTTTCCTTTTTTATTTTCTTTTTTCCCTTTATTTTTTTCTTTTTCCCTTTATTTTTTGCCCTAGCTCCTCGCCGATGACCGATCTCGATGACTAGCCATGGGTGAGGGTTGAGCTAGGCCTACGGCGACGGTAGCAGCCTCGCTTGGATGAGCTGAGGGAGGCCCTCGTTGGCCTCGCCTAGGCGAGTCGAGGGCGGCCAACTCGAGGGCTACCCTCGCTGGCCATATCTGGCGAGGGCAGCTGCCCTCACTAGCAGCCTCACCTCGCCCTCAAGGCCGAACGTACCTGAGGTTCCTCGAATCAGAGCTCGAATTGATCTTTGCTTGCCCAGGCCAGGCTGCTCTCGAGGCTAGTGAGGGCCTCGCCTGGGCGAGCCAAGGGCTGGCCTCAACGGCCTAGCCCGAGCGAGCAAAGGGAGGCCATCGCCGAGGGGAGTAGAGGGCGGTCCTCGTCGGCCTCGCTTGGGCGAGGTGACGGCTGCCCTCACCAGATCTGGTCGGCGACGGCAGCCCTTGACTCGCCCGGGGAGGCCAGCGAGGGTCACCCTCTGCTAGCCCCAGTGAGGGCCCCTCGGCTTGCCCGGGCGAGGCCACTGCCGCCTTCGCCGGTGGTCGGCCATCGAGACTGGTCACCGGTGAGGAGCTAGGGCAAAAAAAAAAAAGGAAAAAAAAAAAGAAACGAAAAAAAGAAAAGGAAAAAAAGTCAAAAGGAGAAAAAGTAAAAAAAAAAAGGAAATGATTAAAATACCCATATTTAGGCCCTTCTTTAAAACAAAGAGGGCACTTCAGGCTCTTAATTGAAACAATATCCACTTCGGGCCCTTATTTGAAAAAACGATAGCACTTTGAGCCCTTAAACGAAATTTTCGCCGCCCCTTTTAATCCTTTAATACGATGCAGACTTTTGATCCGTAAAACGGGGCATTTGCCATGCCAATTTCCAAATGCCAACTACATCTTGCTTCCAGAAGGTCAATCGCACCTCACGCTTTCTTCTCTTACTCCTTTGAAACAGGTCTCCCACCTCTTTCTTCTACTTTTTTTAGGCAGAAGGACACTTCGAGAGACAATATTTATGTACGACGCTCACTTTGATATCAATATTTTTCGTCGGCTCACTGAAATGCCAAATCGGAGAAAAAACAATCACTTTAGTATCAACGACGAGAGATTCCGGCCAAGATGTATACGCGACATTTTTATTTAAAATAATTTAGTGCCGCGTCATTTATAATTAATAAATATGTTTTTTTGTCAACTAATAAATAAGTTCACGTGCCAATTTTTTAAAAGAAATCGGTTCACGTGGGGTTGGCAATTTATTTATAAAAAAAGGGTTAATACCATGGAAAACCCCAAACTGGTACACATGTGACAAATTTACCCCAAACTATTTTTTTGACCACGAAAAACCCAAAACTGGTACACTTATGACAAATTTACCCTAAACTGGTACACCTGTGACAAATTTACCCTCCGTTAGTTTTCATTAAATTTAACCGTAAAATTACTGAGTTTGATGACACGTGTCAGTTGACGGGTGTACTAGTTTGGTGTTTTTACCCTCTGTTTGTCACAGGTGTATCAGTTTGGGATTTTTTGTGATATTAATCCAATTTAACGGAGGGTAAATTTGTCACAAGTGTATCGGTTCGGGATTTTTCATGGTAAAAAAAAATTAGTTTAGGGTAAATTTGTCATAAGTGTACCAGTTTAGGGTTTTTGGTGGTCAAAAAAATAGTTCAGGGTAAATTTGTCACAGGTGTACCAGTTCGGGGTTTTTCGTGGTCAAAAAAATAGTTTGGGGTAAATTTGTCACAGGTGTACTAGTTTGGGATTTTTCGTGGTATTAACCCAAAAAAAAACAGTCCACTTGGATTTTTTTAAATAGAAAAAGCAGTCTTAATTTTAAAAATAAGCTAATAAACAAAAATAAAAATAAAAAAAGTTAAAACAAGGAAAAAGAAAAAGGGTTTGTTGGCAGTAGCGAGGGCTTGCGCAGCCCTCGCCGTCGTTGCCCGGGGGGGAGCCAAATCTGGGTGAGGGCCGGCGATGGTCCCCAGGCCATCTCTCTCTCAAGCGTCTCCAAGTTCCAATTCTCATCCAATGACCTAGCCGCGAAGCACTTCACGAAAGATCACTGGAAATGCTTCTGCTTCGCTTTCATTTTCCTCGGAATCTTCATCATCATCTTCTTCTTGGACAACTTCCCTGAACTTCACCCCCAATATCATCCTCCTCTCCACCAATGACTGCGGAATCCGCTCCGCTGTGAAAAAGAAAAAAGAGCAGAGGCTGTGATGATTCACCTCACCTCAGTAACCAAACCCAGATTTGAACAGGAGCCCCCACCTCCAAAATCTCAAAACAAACCCGTTTGCACTGCGAAATTCTGGGTTCTCCTCTGCACGAGCAGAGGATGGGCGATGATTTTCCAAACCATCAAAATCATCTTTTGGGTTTCTTGAGTTGTGTTTGGGTTTTGGGTTTCTGCATCCACGAGAAAGGACCAGATCTGGGCGAGCCCTCGCCAGCGGTCGGCGGGGGTCGCGGCGACCAGACCCCACCCATCGCCTGTGCCGGCGACGGTGGGGCGGCGGCCCAAAGCCCTCGCTGCTGCACCCTTTTATTATTATTATTATTTTTTGGCTTAATTGTTTTTAATTTTTTTAGTTTTTGACTTATTTTTTAGTTTTTAATTTTTTTAATTTTAGCTTTTTTTATTGCCGACTGAGATTCTCTGGCGAGCTACGTACGATTTCCGGCAAAGCTCATCGGAATTGACACTCAAATAATCGTTTTTCAAAAAAATTGAAATTTAAGTGATCCAAAAAAAAAAATTGCCATTAAAGTGAGCGTCGTACATAAATATTGGTACTTACGGTATCTTTCTGCTTACTTTTTTATATAGGTCAAATCAAGGTTAAAAGAAATTTCCAAAAGGGGCTTTTGCTAATAAGTACTTTAAAACAAAGATTTTTCAAATTTAGGCAAAATCAAAAGGTAATTTTTTATATTTCTCGCAGAATGATTTGAATTATTATTCAGATTCTCGAAGCTTATGAAAAAAATTAAGTGCACATTTATGGATGGATATTCGTATACCGCGAAAATTTCGAATTTTTCAGATCATGGATAAGTCAAATTGCGCGCCCTTCAAGATCAAATTAAGAAAAATAAAAAAATAAAAGAGAATTTAGATGCGCCTTAAATTAACCAAATACATAATAACGAAAATTATTCTAAAGTCCAAAATGTTTGACGCAATTACAGCAAAGTCCTAAACATTTAACAATATCTAATTTGGTACTAAACATTTTGATTATTGCAATCAAATCCTTCCAGCAACTCTCCGGCAATCTTTGCTTATGTGGTTTGCTGGAATCTAATGTGACATCTTATAATATTTTTAATATATCCTGTCGATATGGTGTCGTTTTTTTTTTGGGGGGTCGAGATATGGTGACGTTGCCATGTAAGAAACGAGCATTTTCTTTAAAGAAAAAGGAAAGAAACATTTATTAACCTATCCACGAGAGAGAATGACTAGGAAAGGGGTTCGACAAATTGGGGGCTAAGCATAGCCATGTTATCACCATATATGCTTAAAACTACTTAAAGCAGTAACTTTGCTCAAATGGTCGCGTGAAAAGACTTGAATGTGCCGGATTGAAAACTTTTAGGATTTGATCATGTGTGTGTGGACAAAATATTTTAGGATCTCCGGTGCAATTTTCTCCTATATAATAATAACATATTTTGAGACATTTCGAAAACGAATTTTCATTTACGAAATCCTCTTTATTTAGATAAAGAAATGCACACGATCTTCTTTTGAGGTATTCTAATAATAAAAGCTAGAACGATGGCAAAATGCAATATCTATAAAAATATGAGAATGTAAAACGGGAGCGAGTCGTGACTCGTGACAAGTTGGCACGTGCCCAACGACCCTCCGATGCGGACCTTCCTTCCGAGACCCGACCCTGAGAATAGACCCGGCCCATCCCAGTCCAAAATTTTAAAAAATATAAAAAAAAGGGAAGAGAAACGGATCAAAATCAAATGCATTTGCACTTTCTCCTCAGTCGCTCTCTCATTTTCGCAACCAAAGGTCATCATCATCTTGGTCGTCTGCATCTCCATAGCGTCTCTCTCTCCTCCTTCAGACCTTCCCTCTTCCCCGCGACCACACGCCATTACCGCCTCCTCCGAACCCTCGCTCCGTTCGCAGCCCGATCCATGGCCGCCGCCGCCGCCGCCGCCGACAACCCCTCGCCGATCTCCGCCGACGACGAAGCGAAGTTCGGCTTCCAGCGGGCGGAGATGCACAAGGACACCCTCGCCAACACCGTCAAACCCCCCTACGACCGCCACGTCTTCCTTTGCTACAAGGGCCCCGAGTCTTGGACCCCGAAGGTCGAGGACGCCGACACGGAGATGCTCCCCAGGCTACTCGGGGCTGCTCTCAAGGCCCGCAAGAATGACATCCCCGTCAAGGTTAGTTCGGATTGGGTCGAGGTTTTGTGCTTACGCGTGTGTTGGTAATTTTGTTGTGTGGAAATCGTGGTTGTGGAGGTTGTTGAGCTGGTTTCGAGTCTGGATCTGGCGAGGAAGGTTTGTTGACTGTTTTCATTTTCTTGCATTTTGACTTGTGGTTTTTTCGTAGACGAGGCTGACTATATGCGGAGGATGCAGTGGGATCGAGTGCTCGGATGGGGATGTGTTGCTTTTCCCTGAAATGATCAAATACAAGTGAGTGTTTGCTTTGATATATGATTTGGCTCTTCTTATGAAACTTTTACCCGATAATAAGCACAGCGCACGTACTGAAAGTTCTTCGCTTCAAGTTCAATCTCGTGCTGAGATGCGGGAAGATGATGCTACGCAATTTCATTTTTGGTTGTCGGGCTCTGAAAATTCATCCTGTCTATGTCCACAATAGTTCATTCTTCTGAATAATTCGTTATTTTCTTTTGCACTTGCGAAGTAGTTACTGATAAGAATAAGCGATTTATATCGTGGTTCTCCATCCCCATCAAACAACCCCCGCCATCCCCACCCAAAAGGAGAAAAGGCCCCTGACACCGATTATAAAGACTGAAGCAGTGACTCATCACCTCATGCAATCTTTCCTTTTCTTGATCAATCTGAAGATATTTTTGCTTTCATGACAGGGGTCTGACTGAATCAGGTGTGGACAGCTTTGTTGAGGAAGTGCTGGTGAATGGAAAGCCTTGGGCTTCTGGTGTGCCAGAGGCATTGACTGGTTCCCATATATTTGTCTGTGCTCATAGCAGTCGAGATCGGAGATGTGGTGTTTGTGGACCCCCTCTTATAGAGAAACTGAGCGAGGAGATTGAGTTGCGTGGACTGAAGGATCAGGTTTTCGTTAGCCCATGCTCTCACATAGGTGGCCACAAATATGCTGGGAATTTGATAGTCTTCTCTCCAGATTCAGCAGGAACAATCACGGGTCATTGGTCAGTCCTGGTTTAAACTTTCTTTAAGTTCCTTCTCAAGCTGTAGAGACTACGAAATATTCATTTAAATAGCATAATGTGAGTTGACTTTGTGATCTGATTGCAGGTATGGCTATGTAACCCCTGATGACGTGCCTGAAGTTGTTGAGCAGCATATTGGGCAAGGAAAAGTGATAGAGAGGCTTTGGAGGTTTGCTCTTTTGCTCTATGTGTATAGAACTGTTAAAGAGTTAATTTTGTTCTCTATGCTCACCAATACTTAAAATTATTAGTAGGAATTATCAAATACTGTAGCTACGGATGTTAACTATAAGGACTCATTGGTTGACTCATTGGTTGTCTTTGGCCTATCAATCACTTCAAGCAGCCATGTTTGCTTGAAACTGTCTCGTATTGGGTCTTATCTTCGTTAACGGGCCTCTTTACAAATGATAGTTGCTACTGCTGGTGTTTGATGCTGTCATATGGTCAGGTTCAGCTAATTATCATTCGTAAATTTGTATTTCCTTTTTCCAAAGAATGATGTAGAGTCCAATGATGACATGTCTCAAGTCATTGCAGAAACTTACAGTAATTTACCTGATAATAATATTTGCTGTCATTCACAACAACATCAACATCACATTTATCCCAAACTAGTTGGGGTATTTGCTGTCATTCACACTTTAAAAAAAATGCTTTTCTTCACTTGCCAATGGGAATTCATTGATGCATAGAATCTGCCCTACATCACAGAAAGTGGAAATTATGTCATGTTCATAGACGTGTTAAGAAGTATCTCATCTGACCTATCGATTAAGGTACCTAAGCTTGTCAAAGCAGCCGCAAGCAGAAAGCATCTGGTTGTGTCGTTCCCTTCGTTTCTTCAGTTTTTAATATTTTTGCAGAAAGGAGTATCACTTGTGTGGAGTTGAACTTCATTTTTATCTCTTATTCTTGTAGATAAACTCTTGCCTCTTATATTTTTGGGGGATAACATGCCCTGCTTATTGTTGTGGTGCCTTCTTTTGCTTGAAATGCTTCTTGGTACTCTTCTTCTAATCAGTCCTGCAACTTTGTGAGCTGGAGGGTTTCGCTTTTCCTGATAGTTGTGAAAAATCTGCTGGTGATAGATTTCGTTAGGTCCCGAGGCGACGTTGCTGTCTGTAACTATAAGAGTTTGAGCATTACAGTGAATATGGGTCGTGAGTGGCGAGCTGTAGGTAGTTCACTTCCTTGTGTCTGTCTCCTGCTGTGTCAAACATGGGCCACTTTGTATGGGTTGTTGTGGCAGGCTGTAGACTCTAATTCACTTCCTTGCGTCTATGTTTCTGCTGGGTCAAACATGGGCCACTTTTCTTTCATATCACTGGTTATTGCAAGCTTAGGATTAAGCTGATTTGTAAAAAAAATTTGTCCCCTACTCGTATTGTCTTTGGACAATCACTCTTTCTACACCATATATTTCCACTCACATTTGTCACCGAAAGGTTATTATGTTTGTTAATGTATGTGACTGTACAAGATATTGATGGTGAGTGGATGCAGGGGCCAAATGGGAGCATCTGCTGGTGAAGGTCAAAAGGCTGATGAACAGAAACTTCCAAATGGAACAGATCACAAGAAAAGGGCAAAGCATGAAGAAAGCACTGTGCAGGAGAAAGAGGAAGCTGTCTCTGGATGTTGCCAGGGAGTCAATGGCTTTTCTTGTTGCAGAGATGGAAGCTTGGATCAGAGTAGCGCAAGTGAGGAAAAGAAGCAGAAGGGGAATTTTCCCGGCTGGGTGGGAAAGTGGGAACAGAGTGAGGTTCTCACCGCTGCAGCTATCGTAGGAGCTGTGGCGACTGTTGCAGTGGCCTACAGCTTTTATAGGAGGTCTAGCTAAGTAAGTCATTAGTAAATCATCGAATGGATTGGTTCCCCGCTTTCTCTCATTTTGATAGCATGATCAAATAAGTACTTGGAACCATGTGGTTTGGGAGGAAATATATTTGTACGGCCCCCCCCAATTCCTGTGGGTTCTGCTTGTTTACGCAGAATCAAGCAGAAGATGCATGTTTTTGGTTCCCGATATTAAAGCACAGGTTAATACCGTTCGTTATCTCACTTTTGTGTTTCTCTGACATTGAATCGAGCTGCTTTGTGGTGTACACCTTATGGAATGCTTCTGGTTTTTTGTGATGTGTTGGAGTAAATATGTGCTGTGAAGCGTGGGCTCCGGCTAGATTCTTCCTTACTGAGTTCTTTGTTAGAGCTAATATGACACCATTTTGGCTGCGAATCCCTTTTATGCTTTGCCTGCATTACTCCGTGACAACAAATGCTGAAGAGGGCGCGCGTGTTTGATCAGCATCTCTTTTGTCATTTATGGGGGATAAACTTTAGTGCTAAGTGAATGACGAATGAATGATATTGGATGGAGACTACTTGATCAAATTCAAAACGGGAAATGAAGCGAGTGAACAAGCTTGGGCTTTAAGTTATTAGTCAGGTTTTCGGAATCGCGAGATGGTTATGAAGACATCTGTCTTGTGAAATTCCGCACGAATGATGAGCGGCGATTTCGGTAAGGCGAAGAGCAGATGACTGGAAATTTTCCCTCGTGATTATTATTGACTTTAGGCAAACGAAGAATTGCCATTGAGATTCAAATAAACTTGAAGTTGATAGCAAAAATCAGATGCGATGCTTGCTACTTTTGCGATACCACATTGTGAATTTGATGGCAACCCCTGTTCATTCCTA
Organism: Lenwebbia sp. NSW1173648; assembly: GCA_029784005.1. Lineage (NCBI taxonomy): Eukaryota > Viridiplantae > Streptophyta > Magnoliopsida > Myrtales > Myrtaceae > Lenwebbia > Lenwebbia sp. NSW1173648. The sequence goes on from JARCGZ010000006.1 coordinate 25,017,328, forward strand.
ACTGGCCATGTAATATTCAACTAGAAAAAACAGAAAGAAAGCACAAAGAAATCGCTGTCTTGGGCATATTTTTATTGAGAGATTTCGGATTTAATGACGAAAATATTATTCTGATAATCAATTAGGTTTTTTATTTTTTCAAAGCTGTTGAAGCCTCAAATTATAAGACAAAAGGATCCACCGAGAAAGTCGCGCAATAATAGACTTTGTTGTTTTCAATAACGTCGGATTATATTGCTTCAACTATCGGTGACGAGATGGAGACACCAACGCAAATGAGATAACTTTGTAAATTTGGGGGAAAATTCTAAATAAAGACCCAAAGTGCTTTCATTTTCTTAAATTAGGGCCCGAAATGAATCTTGTTTCGAATAAGAACTTGAAGTGCCCAAGCGAAAGTCGGCCTCACAGCCAATAGGCAGAGCAAGGCGAGCCCTCGTGACCATAGGCAAGGTTGCCCAGCCCACGGCAACCAGCGAGAAAAAAAAGTAAAAAGGGAAAAAAAATCAGAAAATGTAAAAAAAAAAACGAAAATATATCTGGTTAGGCCTTCTTTAAAACGATGAGGGCACTTCAAACCCTTATTTCAAATAAGTTTCGCTTTAGCTTTTTATTTGAGAAAATGATAGCACTTCGGGTCCTTAATTGAAATTTTACCTAAATCCAGTGCCATAATAGAATTCTAAAAAAGAAATAAGAAGGAAATAACGAAAAAAAGGGGGGGAATATATAAAAAGAAAAGGAAGATATCAGGAACTAACTGGGGAAGGTTCGGGTCACCTAAGTCTGGCGGCCATGTCAAAACAAAATTCATTTCGTCTAAAGGATGCAACTCTTCCCTAACAAACAAACAAAAAAAAAACACAAAATTCAAAGTGAAAAATAGGCACGATGGAAAGAGCCAATAAGCGCTCGACATTTGTCTTTAATCGGTATTCCTTGGAGCTTGACATTTTTGGACTCTCCCAAATGTTTCCGGACGAATTATAATATGTGTGAAGGGAATTGCTCCTTTCAGACAAATTGTGATTTCACATTTCCATAGCAATTAGCTGGACTCCGTTCGATTCCATGCCCTGGAGTGGACCCAAAGAAAAATTCAACGGTTTAGATTAACTTGCAGTTGATTTTCGAATCGATTTGATGATGATGTTTCGTCAAATTTAATGTTGCATTTAGATTTCAGACGAGTATTGATTTCCTTTAGAATTTCCTGCTTTTTTCCTTTTTCCTGAATAAGGACGCGAAGAATTCAGCCCGACCAAAAAACAAGCCTTGAATCTAGCAAAGACATCATTAAATATGGACGAGATTGAGAAGAAGTTGAGAAGAATTTGGGCTCCTCTGCAAATAAATAAAAATAAATTCGTCCTCTTCGTTACCATTCATTTTGCAAGAGGTATGACATGTTCTTCCCTCTCCTTTTCTTTCTAAAATCCTTTTAAGAACCCAAAATTAGAAAAGTTGGCCGAAAGTTCCACGGTCATTTCTTATTGGAGTTTCGTGGCCACACCAGTCCTGCGTCCAACTAAAGCAACTTCATTCTTGCTTTTGGACCGTCTGATTTTTTTTTAAGTAAAATTATGCTTTGATTTTCTTAATGGTTCTCGAATTTGAAACCCTCTTGATCGAGTCGAGGGTAAGTAGTTCGTGTGGGAACTCGGAGTTCTACGGAACGAGACTCGACTCGTTTCGCCGTGACAATTCGGATAACTGTTCATGGGAATCATGCTAGTGTTACACTAAATATGCGTATGAAGACTATGCTGATCGGCAAATGCCATTAACAAGGGAATGAACCGTCTTGAAATAGAACTAGATGCTGTTCTCTTTAGGGTGCGCATGACAAAGTTTTATTTTGCTGTTCCAGGGAGCGGGTTTGGAAGAGAAATCCGTTTGGTAACGCAATTTCATTTTTCTATTTATGGGATAATTTTTTTCCTAGGTTTGAAACAGAAATAAGAAATTTTCAACTTTTCTATTTCTAAAACATGAAAATAAAAATTTTTCTTATTGCTCACTCCCTCTCTCTCGAGTCCATCCCGTTCACGAACGGTCTCCGGTACTCTCATTCGCCGTTCTTCGGTCCGCCGATCGAGGTCATCGACCGACGATCGTAAAAAATTTATGCTGTTATGAAACGAATTTTTCGTTATCAAAGTGATGGAGGGTTAGAGAGTCAATCATACGCGCAGAGAAGCCAATCAACGTGCGGATGAGCCAGCCAAGGTGCGAATCGAAGGACCTCAGAAAGTTGCTTTTCTTTGATCATGTACCTTATGATGTTAAGAGTTAAGATTCTGTTTTTAGCCGATAAGAACCGGGCCACTAAACATGTAGGCCCAGTGTAAAATTGTCCTGTTGCTGTAACCTGTAAGCCAGTACTTTTGATTAGTCTCTGAATGGGAATCCTCTGGTTACGGGGAAAAAGGAAAGGTAACCATAGCATTTGCATGCTCCACTCAAGGCCTGAAAGAGACGCAACGAACCAGAGCATCCGATGACAAAAGCGGAGTTGCCTTTCGTTTTCCCTTTTCTGTTTTTAAGTATTACCCTCTATGCGTCTCTCTCTCTCTCTTCTTCCTCTCGCTCGCTGAGACGTGTATGATGCGTTCCTGTTCGTATATGTATTGTTAATATATATTAAAGATCAATCAAGTGTTGCGATATCATCGACCTTTGACGAGCTTGGAGTTGGCGTGTGGTTGGGTCTCCGAAAATCGAAGCCGATAACAACAAACTATATAATATAAACATTTGGCAACGAAAATGTGAGCTCACTCATCTCTGTTTCATCTCATCTCCTGTTAATCAAAGCACTGTCTGTTCTGTTCATTTCTGGGTCTCTCTTTTTCTTCTTTTCGCTCTGCCCTTTCATTTCGTTTCGTCTTGAGGCTTGAACTGTCGCGAACTTGCAAAAAGGAGAGTTTTTGTGAGTTGGGTTCTTTGTTTTTTTGTGTTTTTGTTGGTGGGGTTTGGTGAATGAGAAGTTGGGTGTTTGTTTGGTTAGTTTCTGTTAAGTTTTGATGTACAGCTGGAGTGGAACAAAGGGAAAGTGAGCCCATTCGTGAGCAAAATCAGAGCGAGGCTGGGGCAAAGACGACCCTCGACGATGCCCTTGAATTTGGTTCATGCTTCTGATGGATTGCCCCGTGTTCTCTTGACTGAGCCATCTGGTTCATCTGCTGAGGTCAGTCCATTAGTTCCTGAATACTCTTCTTTTTTGGTTCTCTCTTTTTGGATTTTTGTTATGAGCTTGATTGGAGGGGTTGAAATGATATGTAGACAGTCTCATCTGGAAAGTTTTTGTAGTAAATCCCTACCTGTTTTTGTTGTTTGAGGTTTTAAATCTTAGGAAAGATGGGAGGTGGAATTTCTGTACGAATAAAGAATTTGTTTGTGATGATTTTGGTATGCTTGGTTCACTGTAATTAATGCCTAAGTGGATGTATGAAACGAAGTATCCAAATACACGGTTAGTTCTGTATGATGTTCCCAGAAACATCTGTATGAACCGTTTATGTGATGTTTATAGAAGCATTCTGTCGGATCTGGAAAGTTGTCTAAGTTTTTGGCGATGGATCTGAAAATGCTTATTTCATGTTTGAGCATTGATTGAAGCATCTGGCTCTCAGATAATGAGTTTCTGATGTTGGATCTTTGTCTCCACTTCCAGAAGACTTGGACCTTTTGACTAGAAGAATGAGCTTGCTAATTTTGCAAACTATGGCATGATTTTCCCCTTGAGTCTTCAGGAATCTGTTGTTAGTTGTTTCCTGTCGCCTACTGATTGAAATTAACGACTTCAGGTGCTTCTCTATGGAGGGCAGGTTGTTTCTTGGAAGAATGACCGAAGAGAGGAGCTCCTCTTTATGAGCAGTAAGGTGAACCTAGTGTCACATATTTGCACCTATGTTCCATAAGAGAGTAGTATACGTGCATATATGTAAATGCATGAATTTATGAACATATGATTTTGATGTGGAAGCACGTGAAATGTTGAATTGAGGGCTAACTTCTTTCTAGCCAAAAGGGAATCTTCTTCATTGTAGAGGAGATAGATAGCCAAGCTTCTAAAGTTATTGAATAGCTTTTTATGGATTTGTCATATGTATATCAAAGTGATAACTTTTGAGGTCATGAATGCTTGATAAAACAATAGTGTCGGCCATCAAAGGGAGAATATATATAGAGGGAATTTGCATGTCCAAAGTTCTTTTCTCACCCATCAATAGTACTTTCAGCACCATCTTTTATAAGTCTTCCAGATGTCTATGAGAACTTATTACTTTGTCTTCTTTTTTTTCCGCACGTATGTGTTCCTCAATATTCCTCGCGCAGAAATCTGAACCTGGTGTTAGCATGCATGAATGAGGGCTTTTCACCTCAAATTTGCACTTCAGTTAGTTCATTTGATCTCTCTTGAAGCATCAGTTCTCTAAATGACTTCTTTAATATTTTGTAGGCCATCTTGAAGCCACCTAAAGCAATTAGGGGAGGTATACCTGTTTGCTTCCCTCAGGTGAGCAATCCGAAAAATAAGCATTCCGAGCGAACAAATTATTACCTTTTGGGAATTGTTATATACTGACTGTTGCTTCCTTGTTCAGTTTGGAAATCTTGGTTCTCTGGAGCAACATGGATTTGCAAGGAATAGAGTGTGGTCTCTGGATAGCGATCCTTCACCTCTACCTTCAGCTGACAACCAGTCCTCAGTAGATCTGATACTTAAATCTACAGAAGAGGACCTCAAAACATGGCCCCGTGGGTATGCTTGCGAACCTTGATATACCTGTCAGATGTGTCGCTTTGAAGCCTTCCTAGAGGTCTGTGGTTCTAAGCTTTTGGATTGTTATCTGGTTGTACACCAACAGCTTTGAGCTCCGACTTCGCGTTTCTCTGAGTGCTGGAAAGCTCACTTTGATCCCCCGTGTGAGAAATACTGACAGCAAGGCCTTCTCGTTTACGTTTGCGCTCACAAACTACCTCTCTGTGTCGGACATCAGGTTTGCTTGCCTTCTCATGTAAAAGCTATACCTTTGCCTGTTACTTTTAATGCCGTTTCCTATAAACCACATCTTACTTTTCTCAATCCTTTGATGCCAAAATACTAATGTCTAGAGCTGTTGTGTTTCCTTTTTTCTTCTTCTTTTTCCCAAGCTTCTAGAACTCTTATTATATTTCATATCATAACATCAAAACCTTAAAGCCTGTCATTGGTTCGTGTTTGTTAGAACTTTAAGAGAAAATCATTTTTATGGATTGGATTATGCTATTCAATTTGCAGTGAAGTACGCGTTGAAGGCTTAGAGACCCTGGATTACTTTGATAATTTGATGCGAAGAGAAAGGTTCACAGAGCAGGCTGATGCAATCACCTTCGACGGCGAGGTTATGCTCTTTTCATGCTATTCAACTAGAACGCCTACAGGATTTAAGTTCATTCTTGATCTGTGCTTCCCATGTTACATGTGTTTCATTACTATGGGCTTTACTACTTGCACATGATTGATCTTTCTCATTCAACATTTGCGTTTATTATCTAAACCTTTTTACGTGTTTGGAAGATTTACTGGTTTATATATTCTTAGATGGACAGAGTTTATTTGAGCACCCCAACGAAGATTGCTGTTATAGACCATGAGAAGAAGAGAACCTTTGTGCTGCGGAAGGATGGCATGCCAGATGCAGGTAAATCATGTCCAGAAGTCCGTGTTTACTTATGTGGCTCCTTTGCTATGTGTGGCTATTCATTCTTCACCATAATCATCTGGGTACCGGTCATATGCTTACAGTGGTATGGAATCCTTGGGACAAAAAGGCAAAAGCACTTTCTGATATGGGTGATGAGGAGTACAAAACTATGCTCTGTGTGGATTCTGCTGCTGTCGAAACACTGATAGTTTTGAAACCCTTTGAAGAGTGGAGAGGCCGTCAAGAACTTTCTACTGTTTCATCCAGTTATTATAGTGGGCAGTTAGACCCTCGAAAGGTTCTTCGTGGCTTTCACTGAATCTCGGCATGTTTTTAGATGATTTATATAAGCTGCGTGCCCTGTAAATGTGCCCGTTTCTTTTCTTCGTTGAGAGACCAAAACAGCCACATGTGATAGCTGACCACGTTTTCCTAGGTCACGCTATCAGAGGGTTTAGAAACATAAACATGTTCTATGTCGATCTGTCTGGCATAATGAGGAGTGCATCTTGTTAGTGATATTTTCATGCCTTACTCTGCCGTGCATCGTGATATTTGTCAGAGTAATGTTGTGCATCTAGAGGATGATGATTCAGCAATCGACTCATTTCTCTTTTGATTAATTGAGCCATCCCTCCCCAATGTTTCCTCTCTCTCTCTCTCTCACTCGCTTACACGCACTCACGCCCGTGCATTCACATACTCATGCAAGTGCGCACATGCTTTCTTTGTTTTTCTCTTCTTTAGACATGCCTCAAATGTTAACGAAGTTGTCAGCTTTATATATATGAATTACCTGTACAGATGTAAACGCGAGGGATTGCTTGGAACGTGTGTGGAAGCCAATATTATTGTATAGCCACGTAATGATATTTGCTGCTGGAGCAATATTTTGATATGTTTCAGACATTGGAGTAATAAGTTCGTTAGCATAGTCTTCCTGCTTCATTGGGTAGAGGAGGACAACCGGTGCACTCCCCTTATTTCCATTTGAATTCTTTCATCACGCCTCTAGAAAAGCTTGAGCATGGACATCCCAAACTTTCCTCTGGCATACATGTCGAATGCATTGTCTCCGAGATACATATAGATGTAGGCCCTGCATAGAAGTTTGCGCCCCGGACCCTGTTCACCACCTTATCGTTCGCTGCACCCTGGAAAATTCATTTCTTCAGTTACTACTTCAGGATTAGGAACATATACCTCTTTTCCGTTCACTGTGTTCTTAGATCTTACCTTTAGTTTGGAGAGTATATCCTGGAAGGCGAGAAGTCTATTACAGAACCAGATGTTAGCTTGATATCATCGGTTGCTTCACCCATGACCCAGCCGTAATCTCTAGAGATGTCACAATAGGGGACGAAGTATCTGAAAGCTGCGAGATGCACACACATGTTCTTGGCTGAATATATGTCTAATGAATAAAGGCCTGTTGCATATTTACTTGTTTGTGAGATCCTCATGCTTCTTCCTACCGGTGAGCTTCTTAATGGCTGCTTCAAGGCCTTCGCTGAGGTTTCTTCTTACCAAGCTCATGGTGAGGCCGGAAAATACTACCGCCAATCTGACCATCATCCCCACATCACTGTCTATTACCTTCTGGTACATTTCCTTTGTCGGCCTTGCCGGGGCTGCCCTGAACTCGGACTTCAGCAAATCTCTCATCTTCTCATTATCTGCATATATACCTGCAAATTGGGAAATGTCAATGGGTGTATCTGCTTCGAGTAAGCAGGTAATGGTCTCCATTATGTAACATCATGACTGAGCCTCAGAGCTGAGATGTCTGCAAAAGTTTCAAGATTCCGGAATTCGATTCATTTTGGATGAGTACTCGGCACAAGAGCAGGAAACGCTCTTGTTTTGCTGTTTCTTACACATCTTTCAGTGCATCAGTGTACAATTGATTAATTATGTGTTTTAGTTCTTGTTGAGCCAGATGATCCGTAGAGGATTTATCTTTTATGTTCTCCTGCTAGACAAGCAAGACATCACTCGATCATCTTGCGCGCGACGATGGTGGTTCATTCAGTAGCTGGTCAGCCACAAGTTCAGTAGCAGAGACTAGAGCTGATCCATGTCGTGACCGTCGCCGATTTATGCTGCTCTGAAAGTGAAGGAGATCGACGGCGATCTGAATTCCGAAAAATCGTGCAGAGGGTGACATGAAGACACTGTTTGTGCATATTCAGGTGTGTTTGATAATATGCACTCGCCAAAGCCATAGATCACGAGTCCCACCCCGCGCATGGGCTTCTTCCTCAAACCCACAGAGTTCAATTGCTTCCCATCCTCCTGTCTAACTGGGCATGAGACCCCAGTCCTCGGCTCCACTTCAACTCTCACCTCCTCCTCCTCTCTCTTTGCCCCCGTGAACCTTCGCTCTGTGCCCGCTCGCTTCCTTCCGCACTCGACCTTTCTCACACGTCCAATCGTCTGCAGAAATCGCCTCTTCGATGACCATGGAATCGTTGGCCTTCCCCTCGGCCCGTTTCTCCGCTCTGGAAGCTAACATTATTCTTCAATTCGGCCACGGTTGCCGTTGCTCGAGCTTTACATGATTTCGTTGCTCTAGCTCAAAGTAGGAAAATGGGTGTGCTTGCACTGTGATGACTATGCAGTTGGGCGGGTGGGACATTGCATTTACATGAGAACGTGGTGCAAGGACACGACTTGTATTGTCATAAAACTGACCTCGGTGTCAGCAATTGGGTGAAGACCAGATCGGTGAGATGCTTTAGCTTGCTATTTAATTGAGGTCGATCCCCGGTTTCAATGTGTGCCAATGAGTATGGCATTCACTCGTTCTATTAGGATTAGGAGCACGAATATAAGCAAATAGAGAGTAAAAACGAGAAAGAGAAATCGAGATACGAAGTTTATGCTAGTTCACCCTTAAACTAAGGCTACATCCAGTAGAGGTTTCTATAAATAGCATCCCTCACTTCTCTGTTACAACTCTCAATTACAAGTAAAAGAGAACAGTAGCTATTCATAGGTTAAAGCCCAAACTATCAATAAAATACATGCTCAAACTATAAAAATCCTCTGGCTTTTCGGGACATTGCCCCATGAGACCCTACTAGAGAGCGAACTCGTGTCTTCCTATCGACGAAGAGTATGAACCACACCCTACACTGTCACTTGCACTCCAAAGGTTGGAGAAGACGAGAGACCTGTCCACTCAACCAATCCGAGATGCATGAACGAGACTCGGTGTTACTCGCAAGTTACCCGAGCTTGGCTGGTTGGTTGGATGTTTGAAGCTCGGGTTTGGCTTTTGCAAGTGGTTTTCTTTCTCCAACTCTTATGGAGACGAGACTTTCTCGCATGTGAAATTGGCGCGTTAGGCTGCGTATGGAAACGTTTCTGTTCTCGAAACAACTTTTGGAACAGAAACACTTTTTTCTGTTTCTGTTCTCGGCAACGATTTCTAGGAACATGAACGTGTTTGGTAACTGCAAAAAAAAATTGTTCCTAGAACAAAAAAAGAATAAAAACGAGTTTGGTAATTGCATAAAGGCCATATCCTCAACAAAATTCCTCCACCTACAGTAACTTCTAAAAAAATTAGTAAATAAATAAAAAATGATATTACTAAAATACTTTCATGTAATATGAATTTTTTTTCCTATTTTTTTAATTTTTTCTGATTTTTTTTAAATATTTTTAAATATTTTTATTCAAAAATATATTTTATTATTAAAAAGTATTTTTTTATTTTATTTCATTTTTCTTCGACGGCGGACAGCGGGCGGTGACCGGTAGCGACAAGGGACGGCGGGCGGCGGTAAATAAAATAAAAAATGATATTACTAAAATACTTTCATGCAATATTAAATTTTACCTATTTTTTAAAAAATTTCTGATTTTTTTATTTTTTTTAAAAAATTTTAAAATATTTTTATTCAAAAAATATATTTTATTATTAAAAAGTATTTTTTATTTTATTTCATTTTTCTCCGGAGGCGGGCGGCGATCGGCGGCGGCAGATGGCGGCGGTAAATAAAATAAAAATGATATTACTAAAATACTTTCATGCAATATAAAATTTTTTCCTTTTTTTTAAATTTTTCTGATTTTTTTTTTGTTTTTAATTTTTTAAAATATTTTTATTCAAAAAGTATATTTTATTATTAAAAAGTATATTTTATTTTATTTCATTTTTCTCCGGCAGCGGCCACCGGCGCCACTTGGGGAACAAAGTGTTCCCAATTGTTTCTAAAAAGTGTTCCGGAAACATAGAAGCAAGTTTGTTTTGTTTCTTGTTTCTGCTCCAAAAGTGTTTCTATTTGTCAAAAGTGTTCCCGGAACACTTTGGGAACAGAAACACTTTTTCTGGAGCGTTACCATACGCAGCCTTAGATTCCGCATCCATCTTCTCGTGTGCTCGCAGTTACTTACGAAAGCGTTGTCGAGTAATCCCACAAATGGATAGCAACCAAATCGATATCGAACAAGGGCGGATATAACATCACTCGATGAATGGGTTCTACGAACATGCTTTTGGTTTACCCGCAAGAGTTTACAGTCGGTGATTGATTCAATCCCTCAACCTCCCTCTCCCTCTTCTTTCTTGCCTAAGGAAGTAGTTTTTGACGAAAAATGGGGGATCTCTTGATCTCAATCGGGCTTCAAGCTACAAAAGCACCCCATCCGTATCAAAAGCCCTAGGCCCATTACGAGCGGCTCAAAAACACACTCTCTCTAAAAGATGATTCCTCGAGTTGCAGAGTTCGTAATGGAGGGACAACGGAGCAGAAACCGCAAGAGCGCGAAGCGTCGGAGCGCTCAAAGCAACGAGCGAAACCTCGACGCTAAGAAGAGCAAATCGGAGCCTTCTAGCTCTAGCTTCCTGGAAAAGGTCCCTTTTTTCTCTTGTCGGGTTTTGGCTATCTTTCCGATTTCGTAAAATTGGTTTGTGGGCTGGCGGTAGTAGTTATCAGCTTTGATTATTTGGGTGGAAGACTGCGGTTTCTTCAAGTTCTTGGAATGATTTTGATTAGCTTAGGGGTTAATCTGATGTGGGTCTGCAGATGAAAGCGAGGCTATCCGGTGGCCATTTTAGGATGATCAACGAGAAGCTATACACTTGCACGTACGTGATTCTCTCTATTTCTGATTCGTATTGTGATCCTCGTCGTTTCGTTACATGTGCATTGTAGTCGTGCCGATGGCACATGAAAGTGATTGATCGAGCCAAATAGCTTGCTTAGGGAGTCCTTGTTGCTCGATGGTTTATTTGATGAGCAGGGCCGAGGTCTTATATCTGATACAAGTGAATTTGTGCTATCTTTTCAGCGGAGAAGAAGCACTTAGCTATTTTAAGGAGGACCCATCACTTTTTAATATGGTAAGATGTGTTTCTTCTGATGAAAAGTCATTCAGTCGATAAAAAAGTCTTCACTTTTATTGCTTTTTTACACTTTGATGGCTACATTGTGTATGTGGACTTTTTGGATAAAAAGCTTGCATTGCTTAGGTGATGAAAGGGAATGGCTATTAAGCATCACCTATCACCTTCATCTCACTTATTTGAGCGTGGAGAAAAATCCGTCTCAGTGGAGTAAATCAATTGCGAATGGAAGGAAGTTTAAACTTACTTATCTGTGAGTCGGCTTCTACGACGGAGTAACTATGTGTAAGTTTCTGCCAGTCAGAAATAGTATCAGGTTGAACGTGCGACCACATTTCAGACTTTCAGAATCTGTGTTCCACAAGGACCGAATGATCAAGGTGTTGCTTTTGTTGGTCTGATTGGGGAATCAAGATGTTGAGCGAGCTACTGATCCCGCTGCACACTAGCTAATAGATAGTGGTATTGATTCGGTTATCAGGGCAATACCAAGTGTACTTCTGCAAATTTTAACTTCAGTCAAGAGACTTGTTTTTGTTTTTGTTGACCATGGTGGAATGAGTTCATTTTGCTCAAGTAACTTCCTGGAAGAGCAACTTGCTTAGTATTGATAAAAAGAAGGAAAAGTAAGCTGCTTAGCAACACTCTCATCGGTGACGAATAAGTTCGCTTCATATCAGCAGTTTCTCGATCATCCTGGTGGGATTTGATTCTGTGAAATGTACATATCAGGGTCTAGATCTTCATATCAACCTTATAGGAAGATGAGGCGTAAAGATTGGTCATCTGGATATGCTTTTTTTAATGTTAAAGCTGGAATGTTTCTTACAGTTGTTTAGGAAATTGCTTTAGATAACAGAGTAAAAATAGGTTTCTGGTTGTTCTCAACAAGAATTGCATGAAATTAGTTTCTCCTAGGAAGGATAGTTGTCCATCATATTTTTCTGCTGTGAAATAATAATTGCCATCTCAGATAATTTATTCTTGCATGAAATTGTCTGCACATCACTTTACCAATAGGAATGCTATATCCTAAGTTAATTTCGGTTACGAAATGATTTTGCTTTTTCAGAAGTTGTTTCAACTCTTTTTGACTTAATTTTCCAGTATCATGCAGGATATCAGGCTCAAATGTCTCAATGGCCTGAACAGCCAGTTCATAAGATAATAGAATGGCTTCATGTTCACAGTCCTTCATTGACCGTGGCTGATTTTGGCTGTGGTGAGAGTTACTGGATAGGTTCTGCAATGATCACATTTTTGTGGGAACATCAGATGCATTGGCCGTTAGCAAAATGTCTGGACTTATATGAACTGCTACTTACACTTATTTTACTATTTCCAGGAGATGCAAGGGTAGCTAAAAGTGTGAAGAACAAAGTCTTCTCATTTGATCTTGTCTCAAATGATCCTGATGTAATAGCCGGTGATATGTCAAACGTATGGATTTTCTCCTATTGAACTATGCAAGTAGGACTTAAAATTGGTTGCGGTTACTTCCATGTAAAAAATGTATGCCATCACTTGTTTATGATTCATGGTTAGAGATGTGTTCTGTGGATCCTTTTTGGGCATCATTTTCCATTATACACCAATATCTCTCTTGTTGCTTAGGACTATTCGAACTGTAAGTAGCATGTTGATCCTTTCGTTGTATGAACTTATGCTTTCCAGTAGAGTACTAAAAATGTGAATCTGAAGACAACCACGACTTTGTATTTCATATATAACACTATCTTGTGGATTCACTTTTGAATTTATTAGTTGCTCTGTGCGTGGTTCAGAGTTAGTCAAATGACGATTCCATTTATTTTCTTCCTGCAGACATGCCTTGATCCTTCATCTGTTGATGTTGCTATCTTTTGCCTTTCCCTCATGGGGCTTAATTACCCAAATTACCTTAAGGAAGCACACAGAGTTCTCAAACCAAGGTTTAGAACACTTTTCGTGGGTTCTTTTAGATTGATAATGTTGATAAATTCTGTGCGCATCATTGAGCTCATCAAGATTTTTTGCAGTGGATGGCTTCTTATAGCAGAAGTAAAGAGCAGATTGGATCCAAAAACTGGGGGAGCAGATCCTAATAAATTCATAAAAGCTGTCTGTGAGCTAGGATTCACCCCAGTGTCAAAGGTCCAATCAAGCTCCTTCCATTTGCACTGATTATTTGCCTCTCGGTTCTTGACTTCTTGGTGAACATGTGCAGGACTTCACGAACAAAATGTTCGTTCTATTTCACTTCACGAAGCAGGTATGCTGTCTCTTGTTTGGAGACCCAGAGCTGTGTAAAGCCCAAAAAACTTATTCATCTTCGTTTTTTTCGTAGGAGAAGCCAAGTACAAAGAGGAAGGAAATCGCGTGGCCAGAGTTGAAGCCTTGTATTTACAAGCGCCGCTGATGTCAAAGCTTTTGATCTCTACATGTCGTTCGGAGTTACATCTGTTTTATCGTCAATCGTCATGGATCACGGTTTATGCGACTGTCAACCCGTCGGTACATAAATTATGGGAATCGTAGGCAAATCTGATATGCAGTGGGATTCTTTTTATCTCAGGTTCCGTCCTCGCAAGGATTAGGCAGGTGAGGCGCGGCTTAAAGATAGCCTTTTGGTGCGTGAGGTGAATCTGCCGGTGGCTTTGTATTCGTTTCTCTACTTACGATGCTATAGATTACAGGTGAAGAGTTGGCTGCTCAGTTTGATTTCTCTTTTTCTCATTGGGTCCAAGAAAACAATAACTAGCATGCTCCGATTAAATGTGAAATTCGCGGTTAATGTTTGGCACGACATTCGTGACGCGGGATGGGAATGTTGTAATGGCGGTAGATGGTGAGCGAGCCTGACTGATTCATTTTCTTGAAATCTTTTGTTTCCGCCGCCTACATGTTGTGAATCCAAAAGCTTTTGGGCCATATGATCGAACGACTGGCCATCTATACTTATGCTTGCTCTGAATTCTTCTGTCTGGAGATTACTGACATCGCCTCGGAAAAATGTGGGCTTTCTCGTATTGTTGTCCAAAATCAAACATAAAATGAAGAAGAAGAAATTGTATATCCGATGAAAATGAATGATTTGAAAAATATTTTTTAAAAAAATATGTTGCATTCTTTTGTTATCGATAACAATTTACGTTTTAAATATTTTCATTATATTTTTCGTTCATTAATTTTCTGCAAACAATATGAGGGGAAAATTGTCAAAAATTTTTTAAATTTTTTGCTCTTTTATCAATTTAGTCATCAATTTTTTTTTCTGTTTTTTTATTTTTTCTGTTTTCCTTTTTTTTTTCCCTTCCAAGCGAGGGCGATGGCTTTGGGACGGCTGGCAAGGGCAGCTCTCGCTTGAGACCAGCGGAGAAAAAAAAGGAAAAAAAAAGGAAAAGGGAAAAATGAGAAAATAAATAGAAATATTTGAAAAATATTAAAATATTATTAAAAATTGTCCACGTTAGCTCTAGCGGTGCCATGTAGGATGCAGCGTCCATGTTAGCGATTTCTGGTCAATAGGATTGAATCGATAAAATCGTCAAATTTAAGAAGTTTAGGACTGAATTGGCAAAAGGATAATATGTTTAATTTTTTTTTTTGACAATTTTGCTTGATGCGGGTGATATATTTGAAAAATATTTTTTAAATTATTTATTTTTCGCGATAGAAATGCACGTTTGAATATACACACGAAGATTCTGACCAAAAAAGAAGAAGAAGAATATACAAGAAGATAGTGATGTAGTTGAGTTCTCCCTGTACAGAAAGAAGCTTTATTGCCATGATGGTTTCCCTATCAAGAGTGGGTAGCACGTTTAAGGAAAAACATTGTCCCATTAGCGGCTGCTCACCTTTTTTAAAATAAAAAAATAGCGGGAGAAAAAGAATAATTTCTATCCCTGTTTATCTGTCGAAAGATAAATATTTTTTAGAAAAGATATTTCATTTATATTATTTATAATAACGAGTGGACAAATTTTTTATATAAGATGTTTAAAAATTTATTTCTATTCATAATAAAAAAAATTGACACTAATTTTAAAGGATATAATTAATCATTGTTCAAAAAATATTGTTCGAATTTTTTTTTTAGCAGCAAATAAATGGATTTAACATTACAAGTTTTCGATTGAAGAAGTAATAAAAAGGAAAAAAGGGGGAATAAAACCAAAAAAAGAAAAAGGAAAAACCCTGAGGGCCACTGATCTCTGCTTGAAGAAGACCTGCTTAAACCCTAAAACCTGGTGAGGAAGAACCTCCGACAACAGCTCTCTCTTGGATCCGACCGAAGCAGCAATTCAATGGAAGAATAGGGCAACAGACTTTGCCGGACGAGGGAAATGTTCGCTGCCACTTCCCGGAACCTCCAAAGGCACTCCTTGAAGACTCTCTCCTCCATTTTCCTCACTAATCACTCCAAGTACTCTCTCTCTCTCTCTCTCTCTCTAGTCTCTATTGCCAAGTTTTTCATTTCAGCTGACCGAACACGGCATATTTGCAGTGCATAGATGTTTCATGTCCTAGATAGAACATGGGCTCTTGGTTTTATTCCCGGTCGAGTTTGGCCTGAATTGCGGTCTTCGTGGTGGATTGCTCATTTCTTGGGCCAATTCATCGAAATCGTCAATAATCGAATTGCATTGTTAGTTTCATTTCCGGTTCAAGGCACTAATCTGGTCTCTGCATTTTTCAGTTTGTGTCATGATTCCTTCTTGTTAGCTATTTTTTCTTCACGTCGAGACGAGAGGGAGCAATTTAGAGGGGGAAAAAAGTGAAAGTGCTCATTGATCTATGATGAGATGTTACTGTTTTAAATGCTTCATTTTTCTTCTGCTTACATTTCAGTGCGTGCTGTTGACTATTTGTCCCGTCCAGGAATGCCATTCGTCTTAATAGTGATCCTGCAAAGCTAACAACGAGAAGCGTGGTTCAACCAATTGTAAATGGCGAAGACCATCTGCATTCCTCGTTCATGGCGCTCAATCCCTTGAGTGGTTGGTGCCGTTCAATGTCAACCAAAGGAAGGAGTATGCGGAGCAAGGTAGAGAGGAGAATGCGCAAAGAGTCCGGTAAAACCTTGAGGGAGATTCGAAGGGCTAAAAAATTGAGAATGAAGCTGATGACCGATGAGGAGAGGCTTATCTATAATTTGAAAAGGGTATTGTTTTTTCTTTCCCCATGAAAGCATCTTCATAAGGGTGTACAATCATATCCTTTACAAGTTTCATTTACTTGTAAGCTGTGCGATGGTTTAAGTTTCTCTTGTCACTGCAGCGCCTTAATTTTGAAATTTTGCGTTCTTGTAATTTTGGATTGACTCCAATTTTCAAGTTGATTGGCTGTTAATGGTCATGATAAAGCATGTCTTGAAGTTCCTGCATTGGGTAAGCGAACCGAGTAAATTTAAATGGTCTCAGTATCAAGAAGTCTTAAAAGACCTATGGGGTTGAAGCACACCAAGGGCATACATCCCTTCCTGTTTAAATCTTTGCTCAGACCTGCCGAAAGCAAAAGTTTCTGGAGCAAGTGTGGGCTGATTAAGTCTAGCTACTTTGTTCCATCTAAACTGTCATGGAAGGGTAGCAGCACATCGTATTAGTATATACTAGTCCTCTTATACACCACATTGTTCTCGTGACATCCTTCATCTAGAGGTCTCCTTCATCTTCTGAAAGTTTGAGGGACGAATTAAGATCTTCCTGTGTCTAGGCACTTCAATTAGGATGCTTTGGCAAAAAAGAGTGGTTTTTGCTGTTGTACTGTTTGCTCTATGTCATATATTCTAGAACCTGTAAATTAGTTATTTTAATCACGGGCGGATTAGCAACAATAACATGAGGATCATGTGTATGAATGATCTTATAACTTGCTAGTTATTGTAGTGTAGAGAACTCCTGTAAAGAACCTAAAAATTTTTATGGAAAAAATTTCCTTCAAGCTCGGGCTTTTTTGTTTATTACTTAGTGGCGTTTGTAGTATGTTCAATAGTACCATTTTTGCTCCGTTTGCTTTTAGTATCTCTTTATGGTGTAGTTGATGAGTGTTTGCATTTGAATTAGTGTGCTGAGTAAATAACTTTATAATGTCCCGAATTTTAAGAAATTGGAATCTTCCTTGTTTTCTTAGCTGCTTAGACACGTTTTTGGTTTCTAGCAATCCTCAAACTATTCTTGTCTCTATTGTTGACTTGTCCAGGCCAAGAAGAAAGTGGCACTGCTCCTACAGAAGCTTAAGAAATATGAGTTACCTGAGCTGCCACCCCCTCGGCATGATCCTGAACTATTGTCCCCTGAGCAGCTTCAAGCATTTAAAAAGATTGGCTTCAGAAACAAAAACTATGTTCCTGTTGGTGTCAGAGGAGTCTTTGGAGGAGTAGTACAAAATATGCATCTGCACTGGAAGTTTCATGAGACCGTGCAAGTTTGCTGTGATAATTTTCCCAAGGAGAAAATCAAAGAAATGGCAACCATGATCGCAAGGCTGAGTGGTGGCATTGTCATCAACATACATAATGTGAAGACAATTATCATGTTCCGTGGAAGAAACTATCGCCAGCCAAAAAATTTGATTCCCATCAACACACTCACAAAACGAAAGGTGAGTAAACATAAAGTTTTGTCTTCAAATCATCCTTCATTGGAATCGCAATATGTTCAAGTTCTAAGAATATGTGACCCTGCAATAACCTTGCAGCCCCCACCCCCCCCCCCCCACCCACACACACACAAAGAAAAAGGAAAAAAGAAAAAGAAAAAAAAGAAACACCCAAAGGAGAGAGACAGTCCCCTCATGTGAAGGTTCCCTCTCACTGTGGCTTTGTCCTTGAGTCGGGAGTCTTGCACTTTCTCCAGCTGAACCAGCTAGGCCCTAACCTTGGTTGTGCAAAGAAAAAGATGAAAATTTCCTTGGAGTCAATCTTTGATCCATGATTTATCTTCTGACAGAACCACTGGTCTTTGATTTGTCATTCAAAAGTGGGTGGTTGTGAAACTGAATTATGTATCGATTTTCTATATAAAGTGTTGAAGTATGTCCCACATTGCTTGACAACGGGTCCTAAATGCTCTTTATATTCATGTGGTTTCCCTCCACCTATTAGCTTAAGCTTTTGGGTTGGACTTTCTAACATGGTATCAGAGCCGGTGCTATCCCTTTCGCGAATGTGCGTGGTAAAATTTCACGTAAATGTGCGTAGTCAAAATTTCACGTGCAGCTTGCACGTGAGTGGGGGTGTTGAAGTATGTCCCACATTGCTTGACAGCGGGTCCTAAATGCTCTTTATATTCATGTGGTTTCCCTCCACCTATTAGCTTAAGCTTTTGGGTTGGACTTTCTAACATAAAGCTTAATATTTTCAGTTTCATCCCCTGATATGTGTTATTATATTTTACTATATGAGTCACATTTACAAAAACTTGTCTATGCAGGCACTGTTCAAGGCCCGATTTGAACAAGCTCTAGAATCTCAAAAGTTGAACATAAAGAAGATCGAACAGCAGCTGCGCCGAATGGGTGTTAATCCTGAGGATCCAGTTGCCATGGCCAGCATCCAGAGAGTTGCTTCCACATTCTTTAATGCAATTGACAAAAAAGAAGGAAGCCCATATGTTTTTCAAGATGATAGACAATCAGTGGCGGAGTCAGTGCATGACATTCAGCTTTCTGCACCTGCTGCTGATAGTGACCAGGAGGAGTTGGACAGATTCATAGCCGAGATAGAGGATGCAGCAGACAAGGAATGGGCTGCAGAAGAAGCTGCAGAACAAGAAGAGGCAGGAAAAATTAGGTATTGGAACAGAGAAGATTTTGGAGGACGGTTCAAGCGACCGGAATACCGCGGAGGCAACGACTCTGATAGTGAGATTAGAGGGGCAAGGAATTGGAAGGATCGTCGTGGCAAGCCAGCTATTGATAGCGATGAAGGCGAAGATGATGGATGGGATGCCGATGATGCAGAAGAAGTGAGTGATGTTGAAAATGTCAATGATGATTCTGATGAGGAGCTTGCGAGATCTAGAGTAGAAAGGCAAAAGCATGAGAGGACAGGGAAGCCTAAGAATTATCAAACTCCCCCTAGAAATGCTAGGCCTAGTGTTAGAAATAATATGGTTGTAAAAGCATCTGAGTCTGACAGTATGCTTAGTGATCTTGAAAATGTTATGTGGGACTCGGATGAAGGGGAAGGTGAGGATTCAAGACAATCAGAAACTGGCGCCAGCCGTAATTACCATAGCAGCAGTGACGAAGACGAGAATCTTCATCAACCAGTGCAGAGTGACCAAAATAGAATCCGCAGTTTGCGTGGTGATGATGACGAGTCCAATGATGATATGGATGAATCTGATACATGCAAAATGGCAAAGGGGAAGCAGGGCCAGTACACTAGAACCAGTATTCAGGAAAATAACCGGAGAAGTGCCAAGGGCAGCAGAAGGACAATCGAAGATAATTCTGCGTGGGATGAGTCAGTCAGTGATTCAGATGTCCCAACGCGGGGATCAGACACGGACGAATACTCATTATCAAGGGCAGGGGATCATGAGTGCGGAGGAGACAACGAAGGGGAGAATTATGTCAACACACATGAGCAAAAGGGGAGAGAGGTTAAAAAAGCTAAGACACAGAAGCAGGTCGATGAGTCCTGGGATAGTGATTAGCTCTTCTTCTGGAGCAGTTATTCTTCTCCAAGTTCCTTTGCATGTTGAGCTTGGCAACTCGCAAAATCTATCCTGTGAAATTGATTGGACTTGCATGTGTTTACAATGCAAGGTCGAGTTTTGTTTAACGGTACAAGAACAGCGGCGGTATTGACGTTCAAGTAATGAGAAGATATTAGACTCTGCATTCATGAACAAATTCATGCTGATCTCCTAGTCCTAGCCATTCTTGTGGATATTTTTCACCTTCTTTCATTCACAAGTAGAAGGTGATGGACCTGCCATTGGGTAGACTACACCTAATTTGTAGTTTTGGTGGAGAATAAATGGGCCTCCACTATCGTATATCATCCTCTAGGCAAAATTTGATAAACTAAAATCTCGAGGGAGGTTGATGCAGACAATTAAACGAATGAACTTTCATGAACTGAACGACGCGTGCTAGTAATTTCTCGTATCAAATTGATTGAGAACGAACACATGGGCTTTGACAGTTGAAGGCACGACCATGTGGGAACGGATCCATCGCCGTCAAATGGGTCTTCGAGATGACTGTCTAACCCCACGAAATGAGAAAGATGATGCCTCAAACTAGAGGACTGGATGATCTTGTTCAAGACAATTAACCTAATGCATTATGGTACTAATATTTGGACAGAAATAGAGAATCCATGTCTTTTGGTGCTTTATTCACTTGGGGTTGGATTAAGACATGTCCTTATGGAATGCAAATCTGGACATTAGAATGGGTGGAATATTCATGGCTCCTTCTGTCAGATCTCGACACAGTAAAAGTATCCGTTGATTCTGCTGATGGGTTTGTGAGAAATTGTCATATTTATAGGTGGATTTTAATCCCTCAAATTAGATGTGCCCTAATTCAAGATTCGGCAGGTCACTGATAACCTGTATTTAGAATTTGTCGAGTAAGATCTTAACCTATATTTACATAATCTCTAATGAAAGGACATCGATATAAAAAGGAAGGTATTCGTACATGAACAATATCATATCTCAACCATCGAATATACGCAAAACTCAGGCGAGATCTTTCGTCATCGTCAGAGATCTATTGAATAAATATAATTCAGTTGGTCCTCCTCGTACTCGTAGGACAAAACATGATCAAACCATGGCCAATCCGAAAATGCCCAGAGGGTATAATTACAAAGAAAAAGAAAAGACATGCAGTCGCCATTCATGCTGACATTCGGACGCGCGAACGAATTGTCAAGGCAAAATGGGCCTACGAAAAAAGCCAAATTTGCTTACCAAGCGTCCATGGCAGAACTCAGTCCAAACGCTGGAGATCGATCCACACGTCTGATTTCCCCGACATCTTCGCCTCCATTATAGACTGGTTCGCATGCACTGCATAATAAAACTCTAAACGATAGGGTTGACTCCTTTTTCCGATGTCGGTAAGAGATCAACAATCAAAGACGCGCGCGAGAATAAGCGCAGCCATTTCCTTTTTCTGGACCGAAAAAAGCCACGATGAATTAGATGGATGATATGTGCCTGGAGCATTAGCACAAAGGAACATGACACGAATGATCCTTAAACTTTGGTTCAATGTGTAACGTCGTCTTTGAATTTTTAACTCGTTCAATGTGGTCACTGAACTTTAACTCAATATGCAATATCGTCTAATGTGGTCCCTGGACTTTGAATACATGTTCAAATTAGTCCTCGGGCTATATGAAAATACTCAATGTCGTCCTTGAATTGGAATTAATAGAAGGATAACATTATGTTAAAATTATGTCTCGATTTTGTGCTCGGAACCAGAATATCTAAAATATGTTTCATTGGTACGACGTGCAGTGGACTAATTCCTTCGGAATGTATATTGGGCACTACAGGACAAAAGAAGAAAAAGGGCACCCATCTATTATAAATTTAATATCTTGTGGGCCCAAGGGTAACAAAGAAAAAGAAAAGTCTAGCCGTACTTAATGAAGACTTCATGAGCCCTTCTTCCTTCTTATTTATTCTGAATAGCCGTGTAGAGAAGAGAGCCGCACAGAGAGCAAACATCGCACAGTAAAGGTCCGAAAGAGAACTTGCAGAGAATAGCCGCACGAAAGAAAAGATAAAAGAACGTGCAGGACGTTCTGGTTTTCGGCCGTACGTGTGCGACTTGTTTGGGCTTGAACACATCAATTTGCTCCGTGAGTTTATTATATCCAATTGAAGAGTTATTTTACTTGTAAACATTTTAGGTTTTGGACATAATCTAAGTGCGGGAAACACGAGCGATTGTAATTCCGATTCTCTGATTATAGTGGATTATTCTTGCTCGCTCTCCCCGTGGATGTAAGTATCGATATTCGGACCAAACCACGTAATCTCTGGTATGCTTTATCGTTCCTCGTTATTTTTCTGGGTTTTTCGCATTGACTTAATTTGCAAGATCCTGTTATTCCCCGTTAATATTACAACACATTGAATATTTTAATAATTGAATATTTACCAAAAGTTCAGGTACCACATTGAACAAATTATAAGTTCAGAGACGATATTGTACTTTGGGCTAAAGTTCAGATATCACATGTAACGAATTAATAATTCAGGAACGGCATTACATATTAAATCAAGATTTAGGGGCCATTTGTGTAGTTGCCCCTTCGCAAAAAAAGTAGGAACCTTCCCTTGGCTAAAGGTAGGCCTACTTGGTTGGGATGAGAGTTGACTCATGGGGAACAAGAACAAACTCGAGAGTTCAACAACCCAATCATGTCCAAAAGGATAACGTTAAATCTGTAGGTTTGAGGATTGAGCTGGGTGACAATATTTAACAGCAAGCTTTAGGGTTTCTTCCTGGGCAGCGGTTTTTGAAGACTCTGAGCTCAGGGTTGAACTGGAAAGAGGGGTCAGCTTGTGGTGTGGGTTGTATCGTGTGAGGTATACCCTGTGAGGGTTGTTTTGAACTGAACTGAGTACAATGTACAAGTCAATGGGGGTTGGTGTGAATTTATTCAATGCGCGTTCCAAGAAAGATCATCTCCAATCGTTCTTTTTGTTGGGAGCACACATTAAAAGTTCGATGCCTTCGTCGAGGGAGATTGCTAAGAGTGAGCCCAAGTCCGAGCCTGTCAACATATCCAATTCGAGCCAACTGGATCCACCTTCACTCAAAGCGGATCCAATTGGGTCCAACTGAATATATTGACGGACTCGGATTTGGGTTCACTCTTGGCGATCTTCCTGGATGGAGGTATTAGATTTCTGCTGCACGCTCTTAATATTTTGAGTGTAATGCATTAGGGGTTGTGTTCCTCAAGAATGCGAAGGTTTCTTTTGACATGAACTTATAAAGAAAGTGGCATTTTTGTGCTTGGATTTTTACCTTATTGGCAGGAAAGTGCAGTGAAAAGACAATGGTTGGTTGCCTGGTTGGTTAAGAACGTTTGCTTTTTAGGACATGGAGGGAGAGACGGACCTCTTTTTCCAAGTAATTGGTAATCTCTAATCTCTTTCGATGGTGGGTCACCTTGTCCGGACGTAAGATGTGTTCTTGTTCTTAATTGTTGCACCAATCTCTCCCATCTCTTTCTACTTGATTTACCATCCGAGAATCGGGTTCGTCCTAAAGATAGTCCCGTGACCGTAGCTGCGTTTGATCGTGATATAAATTAGTCCTATCCTGTGTTTGGCAACTGTCCAGGATAGAATAAAAATGGGATATAGCCAAGATAAAAATATCCCAGGAGAGGGGGTGGGATAGCTTAGGATAGAATTTCTCAAGAGAGCAGATATGAGAGGAATCGAGTTTTTCCCACAACCACCGCCTCTCCTCCGCGTTGAGCCGCCTCTTCGCCGCATCGAGCAGCCTCTCTAGCGTGGGGACGGGGGGCCGCCTCTCCAGGGGCAGCAACCGTCAAGTGTGGCCGCCTCTTCGGCGACGCCAGTCTAGGGTCTCTGGCCGCAAAACTAGGTATCTCCACAACCTTGTTCTTTAATCGATTGTTTCGCATGATATGAGATCACGTCCCTTGTTCCTTAACCGCTTGAACCTTTCCAACATTCGAAAAAAGTTTCGACATGTTATGAAGAACTCGAGGTTGATCATCAACTTTCAAAATGGGTCTCGACATTCGAAAGAGCTCTCTTGGACGACTTGCATGAGTGCATCTTCAACTTGCGAAAAGAGGCCGAATAATTAGATTGTTCAGCATTTGATTACTCATTCGACAATACAACGAGCAAGGCCAGCAGGCCATTCTCAAATGGTTCGATTCCAAATCAAGATCCCCAATTCCACGGGGTCTGCTCCGTCGACGTTGTGCCCGAATTCAGATGGCACAAACCTCTGCTCAACAATAACTCACTCATCAGAACTTATCATTAAATAATTTCTAAAGCATCGTAATGTTTCAGTAAAATATAGTCTATCTCAGTTGCACTTTGCCTCTGCTTATCTAACTTTAAATTAGTAGTTCACCGAACAGTAGATAGGATATGACCAAATCCTTGAATTTCTTATCATATCCTATCCAGTCCTATCCTGAATAGAAATGCGAACAACCAAACGCAGTCGTAAGGATTATGGTTGCACCGGACATTGAGTTGATAAAATCCATGCGGTTTGATTGGCCTGGTGAACTTTATACTCGGTTTGTTTATCTATATCAGAAAATAAGTGAGAGTTCATTTCTATTTTGTTCATGATAATGATCTATTTAGGACGACTACATCCATGAAACGGATTGCCGCCGAGACTGTTCTTCCCAAGCGGACGGACTGAGAACAGAAACGTTGCCAAGTGCTTTACATATGGAAAGTTGACTCTGTTTTGAGTCCCCAATTGAAAGCAACAGGAGGCGACTGATTCCATCCCACTTCATGCGGTGAGATGAATGAATTGATTGGCTCTCATCGATGACCCATGGATCCCAATAATCTCTTCTTTA
The DNA here is from genome assembly GCA_029784005.1 of Lenwebbia sp. NSW1173648. NCBI lineage: Eukaryota > Viridiplantae > Streptophyta > Magnoliopsida > Myrtales > Myrtaceae > Lenwebbia > Lenwebbia sp. NSW1173648. The sequence continues at coordinate 25,041,938 of JARCGZ010000006.1, forward strand.
ATTCTTTAATGGTGGGAGACACCATGATCAGCAGCACATGATGATGGAGACTCCACACAGAGACACAAAAAAAGAACTTTGTAATTGAAAGACTCAAGGACAGAGAGCTTCATGACAACTTGACGAATGCTCTGTTTCATCATTTGTCAATTCCCATGTTGCAGATATATATTTTTTTTGACAGAACGTGTTGACTGGTTTTTCGGTTCTGTACTAATCTTCCAGGGTGGCATTCAAGAGGTACGCTTCCCCCAGAAGACATCATCTCCATGCAAAACCTGGAGGAGCTTAGCTACAAGAGTTGACAAACCGATTAGGCGAACCGATGCGTGGCGATCCTGTTTGCGGGATTGAACTGTCATACAAGACGACCCCATTTGGTCCTGTCAGGAGATTGGTCGAGAATACATGAAGAACGCTTCGCAGGTTAAAACTAACGGCGCAGAAATTCGATGAGATTATGACGCGAGTCGTGCAATTTGAATGGAAAAGAAATAGAATGAGCAAGATGGAAGGGAGTTTGGCAGAAAAATCAGAATATACAAATGATCATTCTATCAATGACATGCTACTCGAGCAAAATTCCCAGAGCACTAAAAGCTGGGAAATAATGTGCATTTCCCAAGCTAGTCTAGAACAATAGGCGGTATGCACAAGATCTTCCACAGCCACAAGACCAAGCTATTCTCTCTGTAAAGCAGGTTCTTCACATGGAAAATTGATAAGAACCGCTGTTCAAGAACCTCAAGCTGGGAGAGTGTATAGACATGCACAAGAGATTCTCCTCGATATACACCTATTTGTCTGGTTCTTAATAAATACAGCCCTGAATGATGTACCAAATCCGATGCATCCTTTGCGAAACAAATCATCTTCAATGTTGTAGAGAAAGCGCCTCATAATCGAAAGAAATTCATCAGTCACCCCCTTTCTCTTTTGCAGTTTCCGGGCAACAAAAATTTGTACTCTTCTGCATGATTAAGCAAGAAAGCAGGGAGATGAATGGCAGAATTAGAATGAGGAATCGGCCCCATCTTCCCAATTATCTCCTTAAATGTGTATTCCTCGGGCAGCATATCGAACAAATTGGCGCCTCTGCAAATGACATCCTGAACCCTCTTCGGATTCAAATAATGGGAAAACCTAACCCGATCGTTATGGCTGTAAGCCTTCATCTTAAATATGAACTCGCTAATGTGGCGGAAACAGAAGCTACAGTGCCAACCTGCATCAGCAAGTAGGTAGTCGGTCTGCCGGTAATGTGCATATCTGGTCTTGCCGGTCTTATAGCGATGAACCGAAGCCCTCCAACTCTTGTTATCCCGATGAAACTCAAAGGAGTACATGTAGTTTCTCTGCTGCAAATGAAGTATCGGTGGAATATCATCACACCATCTCAAAAGATTGATAGTGTGAGCACTAGGGATTTCGTCAACATCCGACATTATCAACAAGTCATCATCTTTGATGCCGGCTTTTCTAAGTAGGAGGTCTAGGGCTACTCTTTGATATGCCTCTTCAACAAAAGGGTTCTCTCCCTTCTTGAATCGTCCTCCAATCCTTCCATAGGTCAACCGAGGTACAATAAACTTGAACCTGTCCCTGTTGCTCGCGAAATGCAACGTCTTAGGCAAGCCGGTGAACGTAGAGTTCGATTCAAGGAGAACAAACTGCGTCACATAGGGAAACAGCTCATTCCATCGAATAGTGAGGATGTCAAGTTCATTGCTGAACAGAACTGCATCATACACCCGCCTTGGAGATTCGCGGATTCCCCAACCATGAAGTTTGCACTGTGTCTCCATAGACACGTTCTCGTTGTAGTAATGTGGGATCTCATGAAATGGCTTAGGCGGAGATTCCCACAGAGGTCTGAGAAAATACGAGACCTTCTGCCCATGCAAATACAGGGTGAAGATGCCGAGAGGGATCACAAATAATAAGAGAATATACGTTCTGAGATCAAGACCTCGCAACATACAACGCAATCTGGACATGCTCAATGCTGCACGAGCCTGCGCAGAACAAACAAAAGAAAAGGAATCACACAATGTCCTGAGCAGGAGATGAGGGTAGAAAGCAAATGATCTCATCCATCATCCGAAACATCACAATTCAAACAACTCAACATATTGTCCAGCATAGTCAATAAGCAGATGACTCAACTTATTTCATACACCTCTGTAATAAAATCGAACGTATGTACATTCATTCATTCAACACATTCAAGGCATCAAATCGACATCCCTTACATTCCTGCCCCCAAAACAGAATGCTGATATTCCCTCCCCTTCTTATTGAATAGATAGAGTTTAATTAACACCAGCAGAATGAAAATAACAGCAGAATGAATATAAGGTGAAGAAAAGAAGACCCACATCAATTGAAACCCAAAAAGTTGTAAAAATGAAATTTTTCTAGGGTTCAGAAACATCACCACCCAAAGGCATGGGTGTCAAAGCATCAACTAAAAAGAGTTTTCCACCGAGCTCTACAAGCATTGACGATTGTTTACCCGTAAAAACGAATAGCATTCATCCAAAAAGGGCGAACTTTAAACAGGAAAAAGCTCGGACATTCAGAGCACAGATGAATTACCTGGCCACAAACGTCTTCGCATATATCATCAGTCTTCTTCGAACTGTAATACCCCTCGGACATCGTGAAAGAACACACCCACCTGGGGATTGGTGGATTGGAACAAAAATAGCAAATCTTGCCTCAATCCTCTTCCAATGCCACCCAAATTTTTCCCCTTCCGCTTCAATTTATAACCATCCTCTCGCGCAACCCAGAATCGTAAAACCCCACAAAAATAAAAACACGAAAAGACCCAAAAAAAAAAACCTCTAATTTCGTCAACCAACCCAATTCGCTGTCAAAATTGGCAAACAAAGATCAAGCCTCTCCCTCTCTCTCTCTCTCTCTCTCTCCTCTGTGTGTTGAGTTGTGATGGGAAAGAGAAGAACCTGCAACGTTAATTATAGCCGTTTGTGTTGGTTTTGCGCTCTTTCACCGGATAACACTGTTCCAAATAAGAGAGAGTTCGACCAAAAAAAAAAAACAGAGAGAGATAGAGAGAGGGATAGAGGGCGTTTCATTAAATTAACCCCCTTGAAATTCTCATTTTCTTCCTTTTCCCAACAATAATTCGGAAATTCCGAGAAGAAGACGAAGAAGAATAGGAAAAGGGGGGTGGGAGGTGAAAAGCGAACTTTCCCCTTCACAAAACAGACAGAAACGTAGAGGCCGTTGATTGGAAGGTGATCCGACGGTGGAGAGAGGGGGACCGGGGGTGCTGCCGTGGGTGCGGTTGAATTTGGTTATGCACTTATTTCAAAGGAGTAAAAACCGGCGGACATGAGGCACGTGCTTATCTGCAGAATAGAGTGGTTGTCCGTTGCGCCAACATAAATCATAGATACTGCCGTTTTTTTTTTGGTCTTATTTTTGGGGTAATTGAGGGACAAAAACTATGGAGAGTTTGTGGGTTTTTATTATAGGAAAGTGTGCAATAGCTAACACGTCGAGTTAGAACAGAAAAAGACCTTCATGTAGCGCTGTAAGAAAAAAAAAAAGTCCGAACCGAAACAAGAACCGACTCAAATCGAATGGATTTCTTTCGGTTCAGATAGTAGGTAAAACAGCAGGATTCTAACAGCTCAATTCGACCTCGGGTTATAAACTCAAACCGACCCACTAACTTGAAATACATAAAAAAAAATTGTTTCGAAACCAAAATAATTAGAGTAAAGACTAAATTGATTCAGTAAGAGAGAGCCCTTAGGAGATCAATTAAATCGACGAGCTTTGATCGATTGCCTCTAGGCAAAAGCTCCTCCAACTCATCCATCATCTTCAAAGGACCCTTATAAGAGCCTTGCACTTCATATCCCTTACCATTCTCGCCTCCCGACAACCCATTCCCAATGTCATCTGTGATGTCTCAGAACATCACACGCAACTACCACGTAGTAGCTTACCAATGTACATAGCTAATGAAGCATCGCTGCCACCAACTCATGGGGCGAAATCATAGACTCATCTAGCCATGCCTCAGCCAATTCAATACGGTGTTCTCTACATCAGCGAGGATAGATGTGCCATTGTACATCCTCGTAATGATGAACATCTCATCATCGGTTACTCAATCCATGTCAGGCTACACAAGCCATATAATATTGCATATGAATCGTAGAATTTCATGTCCTCTCAACCTTGTAGAGAACCGTCCTAAGCGGTAGAATATTTGTCTTTTCTTAGAGTTTTATATGTTGGGAATGTTTGGTTCCAAGGTAGGTCGGTTCCCATCCTGGAATAGAGAACCAGCCCACTTGATCTAGATCCACACGAAACTGCCCTTATCTCCTTTATTTTTTCCAATCTGTTACAGTCGAACCTTAGCATCAGTCCATTCCCAATCTCACTATAATTGCTACAGAGTGTCACATCAACCATTTTCATTTCTGGTTCTATGCGGGTCACAAAAGGCATATACTCTTCATGTCCGGATAAGGTCCGGTATCCGTGGAGATCCGAATCAAATTGGCCCGTTGACACCTCTACCTCCATGTGGATCGACACTTGAAATTGGTTGATAAGTGGGCCAAAAGATCAACCGACTACAAAGGCCCATGGGCCCAACCGGGCTCAATCCAATCCTGCGACGAGTGATCCCACCTAAGCATTGCGTTCGCTCCTCCTTTTTTTTTTTTTTAATGTTTTCGGTCTCGTGCTCGATCACTTCTTCAGCGACTGAAACGTCGAATTTGGGACTCAGCTCAAGCGCTAAGCTCACACACAATCGGAAAGAAAGCATCCATTGTATCAGCAAATCGAATACCCGCGAAAAGCTCGACCTCGACTCTGATCGGCACATCGAGGTCGAACTCGATCGCTTCTTCGTGCGTCGATCCGTGCTCGCTTCGGTTTTCTTCTCCAGGTGCGTGGTTTCCCTTTTGCTTTCTTCTTTGCATCTGGGGAAGTTACCTGACACAGCCGCGATTGGACTGTTCGCAGCCCGAGTTTCGTTTTGATTCGACTGCCGTTGAACCAGAAGACGTCGACTTTCTTGATTGTTTTTTTTTTTTGGGGGGGGGGGGGGGTGGGGTTTGCTCCTGTTTTTGGAGCGTCGGCATTGGCTGATTCGCGATTCCGATTGTTTCAGGATCGCCTGAGCTCGGAAAGTGACGTAGAAGAGAGGATGGATTTGGCATCTAGATACAAGGTATTTCTAATGCTTTGGGAGTTTCTTTGTGTCAACACTGTAGTTGCATGGGACACTTGTGGGCATTTGCACTGGGCTGCTGGCGTGGCGTCGTGAAATGGTGTCAAATTGTTAGTTGCCCGCGGATATCTATGTTCAATGAAATATTTTTTGTGCAGGGTGTTGTTGGGCTTGTTTTCGGCAATGACAATTCTTCTTCAACTGAAGACAGGTAGGCTTCTCTTCAGCTGCGATGATGGTATCGACTCTGGAAGTTAGATATGTATGTTTGTGAACTTGAGAACCTTACCCCTCACATTACGCAGCCATATGTTCTTGTGATGACAGTATTTGATGACTTTTAGAAGTCCATAAAGACGAGTTATCGTAGGGAAGCACTTCTGTTGTTTGAAATTCCAAGTTGTTTAGGATATGAGTGCATGCTGGGTGTAATTTGTAAGAATTATTATATTCCTTGATTATCACGAAGAACCGATGATCATGAATGGGTTAGTGCGAACTAATGTCTGCATGCCCTCTTTTTCTTAGGACCATAAAGCACTACCTGATTACTTTCAGCTGTTTTTGGCAGACCATTTTATAAGTTACTAATTGCAAAGTTTTGGATTCAACTGGTTGTTGCGTTCGACTTCCATCGCTTACCTTCCATAGTTCTGGTTTAAGAGTAGTTACTGGAATCAGTGAGCAAGGGGGAAGCTCTCTCTCTCTCTCTCTCCCTGTGTGTGTGTGTGTGTGTGTGTATGTCATCTGTCTAATGCCAGGTGGTGGTCTCTTTTTTCCTCCCCTTCGAAAATCGCGTCGTAAATTGTGTATGTTGATGCAGAACCGTGTAATCAGCAGGTTGCTATTTTATTTATTTTCTATTTTTGGGATCCAGATAAAATGTTGATAGTTGGGTGACTTTTTCACTTATTTAGTGGTTATCGGATTAGTGTAAGACTCAGCAAGGAAGAGTTTCTTTGTTTACCGCTGTTTGTTTATTTTCTTGTTTGAGCCTCTGACATATCTGGGGTTTCTTAGATATTAATGTCTATATTTTGTATGAGAGCCTTTTGCCTTTTATATTACACATTGAGAGAGAATTTCTCTGATTGCACTTTATGCATGTTGCCAGTGCGTTACTTGTGTTTTGGAATTTTGATTTGTGTACTCTTTTTCACCTTGTTACATTTCAAGCTATATCTTAGATATGTAAGAACTCATTCTGTGAAAGGTGGACCTGTCTTTCCTTCAAAGTTGATTTTCATGTCCACTTTGTGATATAAAGAACTTCAACGTTAAAGATTTGAAAGTGTCTCTAATTACTATTTTGTTTCATATCTTTGGGAAAATGTTTTGCTGATATACAGGCTATTTTGGTATATGCATAGTCATAATGGGTGTGTATGTTGTATATTATTTATCCTTGTAGCTTAGGAAGCTCTGCCTCTTTAAGTTTGTTTAGGATCCTTGATTTTATTTGAAATGCCATGTGAGCAGTTAATCAATAGGCAGATATTGAATCAGTGGTTTAAATGCTTCAAATTAATCTGAAAGGAATTTCTTTTTCTCCAATCATGCTTGTCTGTTCTTATTATGATGCAAACTTAATTTGCTCAAACTGATTGTTAACTAGAAAATTCCTTGTCGAAGGAAGATAGCATCTTCATCAAATGGTCATGTTTTTTTTTTTTCCCCTTCAGACTCCGTGCCTTTAATTCCATAGGGTGAGATTGTAAATAAAATTTTTCTCTAATAAGTTATAACTCACCTAACTCTCTGAGTCGTCACTTTTCTAATGCCTTTACCGGATTACTAGTTATGTGGAACGATTGCTGGACCGCATTAGCAATGGTGTCCTGGCTGAGGATCGCCGCACGGCTGTTTCAGACCTCCAGTCAATTGTAGCAGAAAGTCATGCTGCTCAGCTAGCCTTTGGTGCGATGGGTAAGATCTTGTTTCATTTCTTATTTGGGGGCTGAGTACTAGTATAGAATTAGTTATGTATGAGATTTAGTATCTACTTTTTACAGGTTTTCCTGTACTAATGGGGGTCCTGAAGGAAGAGCGGGAGGATGTCGAAATGGTTTGATTCACTTCCTGCCTTTTGATATTGCTTTTTTTTTTTGGATTTTTAGTTTGTAAGTTTTGGCCTATTCATGATGCTGACAAATTGTTGAGTGCTTTGTTGGATTCTATATTTGTCACGCCACTCGTCAGGTTGCTTTTTGAGTTGCTGATGTGTAAATCTTTTTGTTCTTTTACTCATCGGCATTTCATAGAGATCAAATTTCGGAATAATGATAATTTCTTTGGGAAATTAAGATGTGCAGCATGTTATGGTAGTATGTACTGGATAATTTTAGAACATTGACTTCAAACTATCATATGGACTTATTGTTGTGTATTCACTGGCTTACAAGCTGGTTGCAGATTTTGTACAGACATCAAATTACTATTATATCTTTCAGTATTGTCTTGAGAGACTCATCAAGGGAAAAAAATCTATTGTCTGCGGGGACTATTACTGATTTATGGGTAATGTTTATAAAATGTCATATAAATTTGCACTTTGTTTGTAGATTGTTATCAGATGGTCCTTGTTATGTTGTCACTTACTTGTATTAGACTGATATAACTCCCGGAGGATCTTCGCTTCCTTTTCTCAATCCAGGAGAAGATGCTTGTTGTTGTTTGCAGTAGAATTTTTTACTAGTGCAAATACTCAAAGCCTTTGCCCGGTTCTTAATGAAATTGTTATCAGTTCCATGCTTCTAAATTTGGGAGATGTTGCTGACGTCATGTGCATTACATCACTGGTGCAGGTTCGAGGTGCCCTTGAGACTCTTGTAGGTGCCTTAACTCCTATTGATCATGTGAAAGGGCCTACAAATGAGGTCCAACCAGCTTTGATGAATGCTGATTTACTGTCTAGAGAACCTGAGAGCATTTCCCTTATTCTCAGTTTGTTGGTGAGGAATTTCGGTTGTACTGTTGGATAGATATCTTATCTATAGAAAATTCTTCATATTCATGCTGCTCAGTAAATTCTCTATTTTTCTTTGTTTGCAGTCAGAGGAGGATTTTTATGTGCGATATTACACTCTTCAACTTCTAACAGCCCTTCTCACAAGTTCTCCAAATAGGTCTCTGTTTGTGGCCATGCACCTTGTTCCATGTCTGAGCTATGCTGCTTGATAGAACACTTATCAAGTTCTCTTTTCAGGTTACAGGAAGCTATTCTGACCATCCCTCGTGGTATCACTCGGCTTATGGATATGCTTATGGATCGTGAGGTAAAGAACTGATGTCCCTTACAAAATTTATGACTTGAGTTTGACCTTATGTGAGTGCTGTTCTTACTCGATAGAATCATCTGTTCTTACTCGATAGAATCATCATGTATTATGCTTAAATTTCTTTTTACTGGTCGTTCTTGCTCGGCCAATTGGAAGCTTTGAAGCTTTCAAATTCTCAGAGAGAGTTATAATTGCAGTCAGCGTTTAATCAGTTGGCACTGCTTCTCATTCTATTGATACTCTGCAGCTTGTTATTGCTTTCGTTCTAGGTTATACGTAATGAGGCCTTACTACTTCTTACATATCTGACTCGTGAAGCTGAAGTGAGTATCCTGATACTTGTCTTGTTTTTCTTTTGGTTGGATGAACGTGAACTAAATGTTTTCTGATTCCAGGAAATTCAAAAAATCGTTGTATTTGAAGGCGCATTTGAGAAAATCTTTAGCATCATTAAAGAGGAAGGGGGATCAGAAGGTGGTGTGGTTGTGCAGGTTATTATCGCCTACCTTGTTCAAGCTTATTGATGAGCCATTCTACTTCCCTAGCTATTTCAACTTTTGTGTACCTCGGCATTGCTGTGATCGCGTTCTACTGTTTTCTTGGAAGACCTTGTTTGGCCTTTTTGTAATGTTTTCTAACTCAACTTAAGAATTCAGAAAATTTGTTCTTCTTTGTGATGGCAGAATTGTCTATTTGCAGGACTGTCTTGAATTGTTGAATAATATTATCCGCCATAATGCGTCTAATCAGGTATGCTGCTTTCCTTTGACTTTTTTTATTTTCTCACTGGGTTTGTCCAACCAGTAAGGCAGAATTATTTTGTATAGATTCTTCTAAGGGAGACTATAGGCTTCGATCCATTGATATCAATTTTGAAGCTACGGGCAAATACATACAGTTTTACGCAACAGAAGGTAAGATATTCCCATTTTGACTTGTCATACGATTATGTGGTGCCTTTTGTGAATATGCTATGCTCTTAATCTCATTGTTGTCTTTGTTTCTACTTGCAACATATACTATGTAGTAGACGATTAATCTTCTGAGCGTGTTGGAAACCATTAGTCTGTTGATATCGGGAGGTGCAGATACTGACCCCTCAAAGGATTCCAACAGGACAACAAATAAAGCAGTCTTAGTCCAGGTTAAGGTTCAAACTCCTCACGTGTTATGCATCCTTGAAAATCACTGGTTCACTTCTCTTATAATGTCATTCCATTATGTCCTCAGAAAAAGGTATTGGATCATCTTCTTATGCTGGGAGTTGAAAGCCAATGGGCTCCTGTCTCTGTCCGTTGTGCGGTAAGATGTCTTCATTTTTCAAGTAATACTTCAATGTGTTCTCTCATACATAAGCATGCATATGACACATACTCCTCTGCATGGTAATGAAACATAATAGGATGGCTTCTCGCTTTCCTAACCCCCACCCACGAAACATAATTTACTGTCTCAGGCTTTTGGCTATCAAGATAAAGTCTATGGGTATATGTTCTTGGGCTCAAAGATTTAATGGAAGAATGCGCAATGAATGCAACTTATATTTGTGTTTTTTGAGATCAATTAGTATGAACTCCTGTAGTTTATGTCTTCATTGATTAGCTATTGCATGGATAGAATTCTACCATTAGAAGTGGCATCTGCCAAATTTAGAATCTAATAATGAGTTTCTGGTAGTGGTTAAAATGTATCAAAGTGCTTGATCTTTCACTTTTAGCAGCTGCTTTTTCCTTTGCTATGTAAAATGAAGGTTATATGTCCAAGGCACTTTTTTTCCTATTCATGCCACCTGAGCACAAGAAACCAATTCTACAATAGTCTGTTAGCCACTTTCAGTAACCCTGAGACAAGAGTGTCATGTGAGCTGCTAAATTCATTGACTCTTTGCAGAGCCAAAATTTTCTCGACTATAGACCACTAGCTGTGAAAATACTTAACCGTTCCCTAGTTATTATTCACTACCTGTACGATCTCACCCTGATAAGATCCTTTTCCTATCAAATTTAAATTGATCCTGAGTCTGAATGTCTGATCTGTTGCATCTGTTAAATAACTGTATTTTGTCCATAGTTCTTGTTGTAAACCACTTGTTCCTGCAAATTTCACTATATATGTAATGGGAGAGTTCTTATGCTTGAGGAGAAATTCATCTTCTTTTTTTCCTGGCTGTTTGTAGGCGTTAAGGTGCATTGGCGATCTGATCGCTGGACACTCTAAGAATCTTGACGCCCTAGCAAGCAAAGTTCTTGGAGAGGAGCCTCAAGTAGAACCTGCTTTGAATTCTATTCTCAGAATCATTTTGAGGACATCCAGTATGCAAGAGTTTACTGCAGCTGATTATGTTTTTAAATGCTTTTGTGAGGTTGATCTGGTCATCTGCTTGATTACAATTTCTGTGATATTTTTAGACTACCATCAATTGTGCTTCATCTATCATGCTTTGTATACTTACCCAGCATTTTACTCAGAATAATGGTGATGGTCAAAGAATGCTGGCTTCCACGCTGATTCCCCAACCGCATTCAATGACACAATCTCCCCTGGAGGAGGATGTGAACATGTCTTTTGGAAGGTACATCTCTTGAGAACATGTTAATTACTTCTTTTGATTGACCAAGGCAGTGCTGTTTTTGCTATTGACATATATGTAAGTCGAACCCAGATGTATAATCTTTAAAAAAGTTAAGACCATAGCCTTTATGTCTAAACTTAAAATAATTGGTTTGTCTGGCAGCATGCTGTTACGTGGTCTCACATTGACTGAAAATGAAGGCGATCTTGAGGTGACAATTGGTTTTGCTCTCTTTAGTTTTGCAATTACTCTTTAGCTGCCTGAAGAAGTCAAAGTTTCTAGTATTTGATTGACACAATGTCCATGTGTATATGTGATTTTGTTCAATGCTTCCACTTGGTGAGACTAATATTTGGTTGATTTTTTGAACTCGCAGTGTTGTTGCAGGGCTGCCAGCGTGCTGTCACACATATTAAAGGATAACATCCAGTGTAAGGAAAAGGTGTGAAGACTAATGCATTTTTTCTTGCATCAACGTCCACTCTGATCTTTTCTATTATCTGACAGTGGCTGGGCTTTTCATAGTTCAGCATCATGTTGTAATTATTGCTGCATACACTCTGCACATATTCCAATTATATTGTCATGTTTATCCGAGTCTTTTGTCACCTGGTAACATGTCAATTGGAAGAATATCTATGGAACTAAGGCTAAAATGAATATATTAACCCGTGCAAGTTAGACCTCTACTCTTGTTATTGCTTCCGGCTATATAGGTATCAATTCCACTTTCAGTCATATCTTCCCCAACCCATCAGGCACCAGAGAGAGAGAGAGAGAGAGAGGTTGAGGATGGAGAGGAGGAGAATGGTGCTGGTCTGTTGTTGCAGAAAGGCTTTTAAACAAAGAGCTGACAATAAGAATTTCAGTTTTCATTGCAAGCTTTAGTCATCTTTTCCATCCTGGTGTGAACAGCTATATTTAGAACTGAACAGCTATATTTAGAACTGAACATGGACAGCTAGATAAAAAGCTAAAGGACATTTTTTTAGAGTAAAACCTTTAGAAATGGTGATTTTATTATTACAATTCTCTGAATAAGTGAATGCTACCTCTTTACACGACGATGATAACACATATAATGATTTGCAGGTTATTCAAATTGAAATTGAGGCTCCTACACCATCATTAGGAGCTCCAGAACCATTACTCCATCGCATGGTCAAATACTTAGCTCTTGCCTGTTCCATGAAAAGTAAAGATGGAAAGTCAAACACGGGACATGTGTTTGTTCAACCGATCATCTTGAAATTGCTGGTGACCTGGCTTGCCAACTGTCCAAGTGCAGTGCTCTCCTTCCTAGATTCACGTCACCACCTTACATGCCTGCTTGAGCTTGTATCAAATCCATCAGCAACTGTTTGCACGAAGGGTTTGGCAGCGATCTTGTTGGGAGAGTGTGTTCTCTACAACAAGTCCAGTGAAAATGGAAGGGATGCCTTTACTATAGTTGACAACATAAGCCAGAAAATCGGGCTTACAGCTTACTTAATAAATTTTGATGAGATGCAGAAGAGTAGTATTTTCGCCTCTAAAGAGTCAAGCCAGCCCCGGAGGCCATTGACAAGGTCCAATGCGGCTAGCATGGCAGACATTGAGGATGTTAACGAGAATGATTTGTCTGATAAAAAGAACCATGATCATCCAATTCTGTCAGTGATATTTGATGCACATTTTGTTAACTTCATCAAGGGTTTGGAGGAAAATATTAGGGATAGCATTGTAGAGGTCTACAGCCATCCAAAGAGTCAGGTAGCTGTGGTGCCGGCAGAATTGGGGCAGAAGAATGGGGAGAATGACAAGGAGTACATTGAGCGGCTGAAACTGTTTGTGGAGAAGCAGTGTTTTGAAATACAGGTATCTATGCCACAATTTCTGCAGATTTGTTATTGAGTCGGCATTTCCTTTGTTGTTTTCTCACTTTGTCACTGTATTGGTTCCTTGTAAATGTTTCATTTGCTAGTCATAATACCGGCAACAAGAATATGACTGTCATTGTGTTATGGGGCACCTATAAGCTAATGGTAACTTGCTAATGACTAGTGCCTGCGCTTGGTGGATTTGACCTAGCTAGTTTTAGTGTAAATTTATCCTGTTGCAGTTCGCAAATAGTTCTATGTTGAACATGCCTGACTATTAATATCAAGAGGTGCTAGAGTACTATTTCCCAATTTATCCAAGGAGAGAGGTGTATGGAGAGATTATTCCATCATAAATATGGTTTCTTTGGTGTTTCTCATTTCATTCTATTTGATCATATAAGTAGAATTACTTGATGGCCTCGTGGAGCAGATATTATAGATTACGGCTTATTTCTGTTACTCAAAGGGCCAAGTCATCTTTACGCTCTTGCTCCACAAGCTGCAGTTTGCAGTTTTACACTCTGATGCCACAAGTATAGCTGATCCCTTGATGCCCATGATATAGCCATACTAACTGGTCAATTTCGGTGTAATCTTTGAAGTGGTTGTGACAGACTGGGGGTTGGAAATTTTTGAACTTCTATAGTATTTTTTCTCCCATCATGCATTTACTTGACTTGTCGATTTATTCTCCTGCTAAAGGGTCTACTTGGACGCAATGCGACTCTAGCAGAGGAATTGGCCAAGACAGGGGGTGGTGGCAGTGGTTCATCCCAAGCTGACCAGAGGGCAGGCGGGATTTCGGAGAGAGTCCAAGCAGACACTCTGAGAAGAGATCTCCATGAGTCATCTCAGCGCCTAGAATTCCTCAAGGCAGAGAAAGCCAAGGCCGAATCCGATTTGTCCATCTACCGTAATTTAGTGGGTAAGCTGGAATCCGATCTGAAGAGCCTATCCGATGCCTACAACAGTCTCGAGCAGGCCAACTTCAATCTAGAAGCAGAAGTGAAAGCTTTGAGGAGCGGGGACACCCCACCATTACCTGATCTCGAGGTCGTGAAGGCGGAAGCGAGGGAAGAGGCGCAGAAGGAGAGCGAGACCGAGCTGAACGATTTGCTCGTGTGTCTTGGTCAAGAGCAGAGCAAGGTGGAGAGGCTGAGCTCAAGGTTGGAGGAATTGGGAGAAGACGTAGATAAGTTGCTCGAAGGTGTTGGAGACGATGCGGGGCTTCCCGAAGATGAAGAGGAAGAAGAGTGATGGGTAATTTATGTGTGTTGAGACTTATCTTTAGTTGTAAGACTGCCTTTCTTCATCCTATTTCCAAGGCATTAGCAATGGAATTTGACTTGCAAGTCTGTACATTTAATTTCCAGTAAATTGTACAGTCTCTAATTCTTTACTGGTGAAATGCTGGATCAGTACCGTCCTCTGTTCTACATTATTAGTATAATTTATTTGTTCTTGTAAGAGTTGCCTTGTTCCATGTGATGTAATTATCGAATGCATGCCAAATAGAGTTAGCTTATTTAGATTATCATCGTTCTAATTTTTATACAGATTTATGATGAATTCAGACTATTAATTCATTACCTACAAATCAAGTCCTGCAAAACGTTATAATTTTAAGCATGTTATTTATGTTTTCTCAGTTAAAAAAGAAGAATAACGGGTCTTTAGAACGAAGTTAGTATTAAACAAGATTTATTCGAGTAACAAAACGAGTTATCATTTAATGTAGTTTTTGAATTATTGGTGAATGTTGATTGTTGTTTTAGGTTATATGAAAATGTTTAATAGTGGACAATATCGATGATTAAGTCAAAGTTTATGGATTATATTAAAAGATTTAAAATTCTAAAAAAATATTTAATATCTCATCATCATTCGTATCTATCTATAAATGAGAGATTCGAAAAGTGATTTCTCACGAAAATGATAAGTTTAACCTTCATAGTTTTCACCGGCATTAACTTAGCAGTATAATTTTACGAGAGCCACTAAGCATGCAAACGTAGAAATTCTTGCAAAATCATCTCTTTAACAAAAGTACAAAAAAAAAAACAAAAAAACACACAAAAGTACTGGTCGCCTTCTATCTCCGAACGCGCGCCACGTCATCAAAACGTCAACTTTCCTTGACGTGGCCAGATCTCATCGAACTCATCAACCCGAGAAATCCAAACATGATAATCTCTCGTCAGCTGACTTCTCTCTCTTTCGCTCTCTCCCTCACTCACGCACGCACGATCCCGCCGGCGCGCCATGGACGGCGCCAAATCCCCGGCTGTTTCCGACGCGGCCATCGAGCACAAGGTCTACGCTCGCGCCGGTCTCTTGGGGAACCCTAGCGACGTCTACTATGGCCGCACCATCTCCCTCACCCTCGGCAACTTCTGGGCCTCCGTCCGCTTGCGTCCCTCCGACGAGCTCGTCATCACGCCTCACCCCGTCCACGATCTCGTCCACTTTAATTCTCTCGATCACCTGGTAAGGTTCGTCTCGATGTGTGTGCGATCTGGGTTTTGGTTTGATTCTTCTGGAATGGCGTCTGTTAACGCTGAGAAGCTGTGTCGACTCCATTTTTTCTTTTTAATGTGATCGCGTCTTCAATCTAGCTGCATTTTTCTTTGTCGCGATCTAGGATTTTTTCGATTCTCTTGCTCGTGCTTAAGTTTTTGCAAATGTGGTTGGAAGTTGTGCTCCGATGAGTTGATGGTTAATGTGAGAGCAACGTTTTGTGTCCAGACTCTGCAACTGCAATTTGAGAAATCCTGCGAGTTACTTGTATGTTCTCGCTGTCTGATAGGATTGATTGGAAATGCGTGCGAACGCAGGTGAATCGGCTGCAAAGTGAAGGGTACTATGGAGGAGTTCGTTTGCTCATGGCCCTCTGTAAAGTTTTTCACAGCTATTGCAAGAATAACAACATCGATCTTCATCGAGGGAATTTCACACTCTCTTATGAGACAAATATTCCTCGTCAGGTAAAGTTTTCCGGGTCTTTATGGTTTTATCTACTGAGTGTTTATTTGGTTTGTTGCGATCATTCGTTTTACGCAATGTGAATTGCTAAAATATGATATTCTTTTAGAATGATTCCTGTCTATTTGAATTAGATATGTGAATTTTCATGGAAAAGCTCGATCGCTTGTAACCACAAGTCACTATCCTAGACTCTTTGTTAGGTTGACTATGCTTACGCTAGCTCTAGTTACTGACTAATTAGTGTTGTGGCTTCTTGCTGTTTTGAATTAGCAAGTTTACTTCCTCACCCTCGCCCCTCTCTATGAGTTATTTATGAAGGAAAGTGAGAGTTTCTTTGTCGATGTATAGGAGTGGCCTACAAAAGATAATTGCTATTAGAATCGGCAGATATTGCATATTACCCAAGTTTTATAAGGCTGACAAAATGATGCTATTTAGATCTTGCATATGTATAAGCTGTATCCTTTTGACTTGAAACTTTCCTCTCTTTCTTACCCAATTTGAAGTATCTGCCACCACAGTGATTATAGATTTTAAGTAAAAGAGTAGCTCTTCGGAAGAAGAAAAGTAGGTCTAAGGCTCGCAGCTTCGCTCAGCAGAAGAGCCTAGGAAGAGCTGTAAAGAGAGAAGCTTGAGCATGAATTGTTGTCAACTACTCTTCGTTATCTTAGATTCCTACATTTTTCCTATAGGAGTAGATTGGTATCATTGTTCATAAGCTTGTCGTCACGTCTTTTCATCTCTTGTTATCTAAAATGAGCTAGCTTTTGTTCTTGTCGTTCTAGATTTGTTTTTGATTCACATGTGACTTAACAAGATTATCTCTTCCGAGTTTGTTGTGAGACCCTTCCTTTTTTTGAATAAAACTAAGTTCATCTTTTCATTCTTCTGTTAATTATATTGCTGAACTTTAACTTTGTTATCTCAGACAGGGCTTTCAGGTTCCAGTGCTATAGTGTGTGCTGCTTTAAATTGCCTTCTTGACTTCTATAATGTCAGGCATTTGGTGAAAGTGGAAGTTAGACCAAATCTTGTGCTTAATGCTGAAAAGGAATTGGGAATTGTTGCTGGCCTCCAGGATCGGGTTGCCCAGGTGTATGGGGGCCTCGTTTACATGGTATGTGTCCACCATGTTCTTGCAAAGTCATGTATATGCTGTATGAACCACTGTAAAATTGTAGCTTATTTCTTTTCTCCTGGTAGGATTTCAGCAAGGAAAACATGGAGAAGTTGGGGCATGGCGTCTATATTCCAATGGATATTAGTCTACTCCCTCCTTTACATCTCATTTATGCTGAAAATCCAAGTGATTCTGGAAAGGTTAGCGTAATGTGATATATTACCTGAACTTCTTGCTCACAGTTTGGTTTACATTTTTCCCTCCAATTTTCCTCATTCCCCCGAATACGTAGGCTGCTAGAGATTACAATTTCTCCCAGTTCTCAGCACTCATAAGCAATTGCGAGTGCTATTCCAAAGTGCTTGCTAGTTAGTTTGCAGGTGCATGCCCTCTGGCGATCATGGCATTCGTTGATGTTCCTAGATTCTTTATGGGTGTGTTCTTTCGTAATGTGCTGTCTGTTAAATGTGAGGAGTGAGCTATTAATCATTAAGTTCCGGCTTGATGAGTTAAATCATGGCCTAGCAGAGGCTTGTAATTTTGGTCAACCTCAGTGATCAAATCTTTCCTTTAAATTGTGGAGACATTTCTCCTGTTGAATTTGCTCTATATTATGAGGTTTGCAAAGCATAAAATCAATGTGAACAATTCAAAACTGATGCTTAAAACTATGATTCAACTTGTAAGGTGGTTCCTAATCACTACTCCCTATTTTGAATCGGTGATTTAGCATAATAATGCTGCCTGCCTATCCTTAATATAAATATATGTAAACTCTCAACTACCTTCGAGATGCATATTTCTGAAAGTTTTTTTGTGTATGTAGGTGCACAGCACAGTTCGACAGAGATGGCTGAATGGAGATAAGTTCATAATCACATCCATGGATGAAGTTGCAAATATAGCCTTAGAAGGGAGGGAAGCATTACTGGAGAAGGACTATGCCAAACTTTCAAAGCTCATGAATCGTAATTTTGACCTACGAAGGTAAAATGGTGATTCTCTTTAGTTGCAGAGTTTATTCGGTGGATGGAGAACTCTTCCATGAGAAGTACCCAGCTATCCGTACTTTTGTACTGCCCGCTTTACTGAGGATCAGTTTTAAAAGTTCAACAGTCTATAAGGTGTCCTATCACTATCTGGCAGAAAAAACTAGCTGGGAAATTAATTTTTCACCATTTTATCGCTGCTTGAAATCGATTGAGTATACAATTGCTTAGCTCTTCAATGAGCTTATGTAAATTTAGAATGTGCCCACTAGTATAGCCCGCCTGCAAGGTTTGAAATATGCTGCTGGTCAAGTTACTTGAGCAGAATGCAGCCTCATGGGCTGTGGTAACTATGTTTTGTTTGTGGTTTCATTCAGGAGCATGTTTGGAGATGAATGCCTTGGTGATTTGAACATAGAGATGGTGGAGGTGGCCCGACGAGTGGGCGCTGCGTCAAAGTTCACTGGCAGTGGAGGAGCTGTGGTTGCTTTCTGCCCTGATGGGCCATCGCAGGCAAAGCTTCTGGAGGATGAATGTCGAAAAGCTGGATTTATCCTCAAACCAATTCAAGTAGTTCCATCCCGTTTGAATGACGTTGATCTCAACACATTGAAGAATTAGTTTAGTACTGATGAATCCTGGCAGATTGGGAATTTATTTCATTTATTAATTGCCATTGCTTCATGCGCCGAAATGTGTAGTGATCCGGTAGTCGGCCATTGATGCTCTTGCAATGCCTGCTTTGTTATATCTTTAATCTCTCTTGATTGAAGCAAGGTTCTGAAAATCCCGGCTCTGAGGGTGTGCCCCTTCTCAGCTCTATATCGTCTCACGGAATGTTTTGTACACAGGGAGATGGTTATTTGGAGGTGAAAATGTACCCTGTTTCCTTCAACGTTTAGACTATGTCCAATTTAAATCTTTTGAAAAATTAGAGACAGACAATGACATGCACCAGGCAAGTCGCAAACTATTAAATAGGCTGAGACCTTTCTACGCAAAAGATAGAACAAGATCAAGTTCAGCCTTGCTCAGATTAAAACAGTAGCCATGGACTTATTGTGCCTAAACACAATAGACTTTACTAAATTTTTCTTAGTGAAATAGGGTGGCAAAACTCACTGGTGCTTCATACAAAGATATATAAATGAAAAGAGACAAGACCCTTTCCTTCCAAGAAATGCATCTCTGTTTTCAGGTTAGAGCAAGACCAGCAAATTGTCAAGACATGCCATTGCACCTCACCTTTTTGCCAGTGAAATACAGTTGCATGCCAATAGGAGGCACCACCCAAATTAATAACTCGAGGTTGATCTCTAGGATGGTTTTTACCACTAAAAGTCGACCAGTGAATTACTAGAAATTCATCACAGCCAAAAAGAAATGATAGCACTCAATGGAAGCAACCTTGCAATAACCCGATCACCTTACAACAAGACGGAGCCAAATCTTGGCTGTTTATCACAAAGCTTGGCAAAGTAAACAAATTTCAGTTCACAAGGATACCATAGACAAAACCTTCTTCCTTCAGTTTATTGCCATATCAATATCATTCACACCCGCTATATTGCCTTCTCAATACCAAGTACAAAGATAAAGACCAGTTCAACCACTTTCTCATTGAAGCAAATTGAACTCCCCATAATTTCAGTTCACAAGGATACCATAGACAAAACCTTCTTCCTTCAGTTTATTGCCATATCAATATCATTCACACCCGCTATATTGCCTTCTCAATACCAAGTACAAAGATAAAGACCAGTTCAACCACTTTCTCATTGAAGCAAATTGAACTCCCCATAAATGCTTCAGAAGACCTAATCCAGTCATTCATTCTACATATGATCAAGTCGCAAGCAGTAACAACATTAGATGAGAAGTGAAAGGCCAGCCAAGAATGTGTTCATTCTTTGACAAGAAGAATATAACACTCTTACATGTGATTAGGTTAGATTAGGGTCCTTAAAAATTAACAACTGGTAAACTAACAACTTTACCATTGGAACACCCATTTGCTAACTAATCACCAACCTAGGAAGCTTACTCATCACAGAGTGCTGCCATGAGCTCACTTGGGGAATTAAACAACGGACTGTTCTAACCTTTCCTCTTGTACATCATATAGTGTCAGCTACATCACAAAGATTTGAGATGTTGCACATAATTGCTTCTTGCAATTCAGCCTGCAAGACCAAGAACGTTGAAATGTAATGCATTATTTACATATTTAAGACGTCTCTCCTCTTTTTTCTTCAATCTATAATTTCTTTTGGGCCATATTCAATCTGTGTACTCGATTGAGAACTGAGAAGAAGGGGCCTGAAAAAGAAAGAGAATAGCATCCTATACTTTCAGCAAAGGCATGAGTGCCATTAGAAATTTCCTAACATAGTTTCACTATTTCATATCTGTACCTTCCACCATAGAAAAAGATGGAATTGAAAAATTATGAAGTCAAAGATATCCCGGTCGTATCAATTACCAGCCCGTTAAGAATTTAACAGCAAGTGAAGAAATGGAGAAAGCATTACAAGAACTGATTGCTGAATGTAGGTTCAGCTATAACCTTAGAAGATAAATTTAAATCAAGCCTCAGAACATGTCTTCCTGTGGCTCTTTTTGGAGGAAATGGAGGAGTGGACTAAGAAATGATATGTCCATGTATGGATCTTGTAAATGACAATAGTCTTGCATTGATTTGTGTAGCAATGTCTGCATACGTTAAATGCAAAAGAAGAAGTCTCTCAATGGGCTGTCAAGTTTCATTTGTTAAAAGATATTGTTTGGGGAAAAACTTGCTCACTGCTCCCAGGCTTCAGATCAGCTGATCTAGGGCTAAATTTTTCAGACTGACGTAGATTTCCATGAACAAGCCAAGTCCAAGCAGATCTCAGACGGTAAACATAGAGACAGAACAGCATCTCGTAGTCTAGTAGAGAGTAATAGCAGAAATCAAGCCCTGAAATAAAATTGCCAAACATGGACCCTAACTCAAAGAAATAGGATATACAGATGAGGGGTAATCGCAGATTGGGAAGATCAACGTGATTTGAGAACAATTTTCTTCCTGGAATGTACTGCCAGCAGAAGTCCTGTCAAAATGAAATATGCAGGCTCTCATAATGCTCAATGTGCTGACTGCTGAGACAAGACAAGTAGAACTGTAGGAAAGAATAAAATCCGTCAAAGATCAATTGCTATTTCAAACCTAAGTGCAGCGATCCTACCTTGAATTGTCTCACAACACACTTTTGCTGTTACTCATTCATTAGATGATGCAGTTCCAAGCAAAAATAAATTAGAGGAGAAAGGAGAGGAAAGAAGGAACGACAAGAATATATTCACGCAATTACACAAGAAGGATTATACAAATGATTAGCTTACGCTACAGCCCCCTAAGTCATTAATGCAATTGTACAATATCACCCTCACGAGTGGTAGCCCGTCCTCGATTTCATGCTACAAAAGCTAAACAATCACCAACCTAAGAAGCTTACTCATCACATAGCGCCGCCATGAGCTCTTGTGGGGAAGCCCAAACTGGAAGATCAAACAAAGACTGTTTTAATCGTTCCTCTTGTACACTAGACAGTGCTTCAGCTACATCACACAGATTTGAGACGTCATTAATTAACGCTTCTTGTGCTTCCGCCTGCAATTTCAAGACCAAGAACATGTTGGGATCTAAGAAAGGAAAAGAAGCTTCAAAGTCATGTAGCAAAAGAAATTTTAGAACTTCCAAAGAATAGAACCCATTCATAAATCCACACCACTACGCAGGAAGTCCATCTTATGGAGATCCCCACCATCAAGTCAGGAATTCACATTTATGCTCTCTATCAAAGTAATGAATTAAAAAGAACAACGTATCAGGCACAATGAGCATACAGGAAACAACCCTTCTGAGAAGAAATAACAATTAACAAGAGAGATGAATATAAAACAAGGATTCTTCCGTAAGAAACTAAAGGGACGGACATAGGCAACAACTGGAGAGCTTAAGATATTCATCGCAACAATCTCATCAAGGGTCAAGTGTACAAAGATGTTAGCCAAAGCACTGACAAGTCCAAACCTAGCACACCTGTAAGTGGAGATAACAGTACTACCAACTCTCGGAAATGCAAGAAAACACCAGTACAGATCCTACTTAACAGGGAAGTATTAAGTTCAAGCGATACCCAAAGAACCAAAGTGTTAATTGAAGTGGAGTTCAACAAATGAGAAAGCGAAAGCAGATCTCAGATAACAAAAGATAGCCACATAACAACTCATATCAAACCCTAAAGCGTCTTCTTCGTAAGCTGAAAACCCGAGAAAGATCAACCAAGTCAAACGACTGAATCCAAGAAAGTGCTTCTTTTCCCTCATTTCGTCACCATTCATCAACACCCCAAGAAACCCTAATTCAATCCGCTTAAACACACAAAACCCCCCAATTACCTGTAAGAGCAGCTTGTCAATGGTCGACCCAAAGTCGCTCCTCTGGCGGTCAAGCTCCTCGTCGGCTGACCCACTCAACGACGACGCCCGCTCTTTCTCTTCCTCTCGCTCTAACTGAAGCTCCCGTCCCTTCTCTTGCATTGCCCGACAGGTGTTCGACAAGTGTTCCCAGAGCGCGAGCTCTTCCTGGTACCGACCCTTTATCTTCAAAAGCGCATTTCTCTTGCGTTCCCTCCGATAGTTCTCCTCCGCAAGAGGGTCTGGCGGCGGCGGCGGAGGAGGAGGAGGCGCCGCCGCAGAGGGGTCGAGACGCCGCTTCTTACGCTTGTAAACGAAGCCGTCGTCGTTGCAAAGCTCCCACTCGTCGTCGGCTTCAGCTGGTGATGGGGTCGCTAAGTCCATGAGCGAGAGCGAGACTGAGAGAGTGGCCCGACCCCAATTAGCGGGAAAAAATTTCAGGGAATTTCTGGAGGGATTTTGAAGCTGCAGATTCAAATAATCTTTCGGGTTCGCTCGCTCTCTCGCTCTTCAGGCGCTGCGATAAAGACTGCTCTTTTATTTCTTTTTTTTCAAATTAGTTAATCCCTCTCCGTCGCCATTTAGATTCATAAAAGCTTAACTTGAACCGCTCGGTTGCCAAAAACCAGACTGACTTCTGTGAGCAGATAGTAAGGTGATCAATGGGTGTTCTCTATAATTATAATTTGTAGATTGATATGCAGCTGATTAACGGCCTAATTCCTTAAAAAACCCCAAACTTTAAGTCCATTTTCAAATCGACCCCGAATTTTTTTTTGTCTCTGAAAAAAACCTCAACTTTAGGTCTAGTCCCAAATCTACCTTGAACTTTTTTTTGTCTTAAAAAAACTCTAAACTTTAGTTACAGTCCCAAATCTACCCTAATTTATTTTTTTGTCTAAGAAAAAAATCACCAACTTGTTCGGTAATCTCAAATTCTCTCCATTAGCTATAAGTCCAAAAATCGTCGTTAGTCGTCCGTAATTTTAATATCTTAAAACGGTTCCATTTTGGAGAATTCCGTTATTGAGGTGGATTTAATATGTACGTGAAAATATCACATCAGTCTGTACTTGTCGCCCATGACTTTGCTAATGTATCGATGTAGAATACAAAGTCAAGTTGAGACTGGACCACTAAGTAGATTTGAAAATACATTGAAAATTTGTGATTTTTTTAAGACAAACAAAATTTGGGGCAGATTTGGAATTGTACCTAAAGTTTCGGATTTTTTTCGAGACAAAAAAAAAATTCGGGGCAAATTTGGGACTAGACTTAAAGTTGGGGGTTTTTTCTGAGACAAAAAAAGTTCGGGGTAGATTTGGGATTAAACCTAAAGTTTAAGGTTTTTTAGGGAATTTGGCAGCTGATTAACAGGTGTTCTCGATAGATCTGGTTCCACGTCTGCACCAAATCAATGAAAGATAACGAGTTTTTAGCACTTCTCAAACGGGTCGATAACATTATCAAAAAAAGGTTTTAAACTTATGCATTTGCGCCAATTCAGTTCAAAATCTTTTAATTTGGTCAATTTAGTCCTAAACATTTTAACAATTTTATTGATTCAGTCATTCCGACCAATTTTGGCCTGAAATTGCCGACGCGGACGGTGGGCGGCTTACGTGGCACGGCCAGCATGGACATGGACAATTGTTTGCAATTTTGTTTTTAATTTTAATTTTTTTTATTTTCTTTACTTTTTTTCATTTGTGGCAGGCCAAGCTGCCTTGCCTAGATCTCTCCCGCCTTGGGCGAGGCCTTTGCGGCTGGTGAGAGTTGCCGACGAGGCCTTATCGGCATAATGATAAAAATAAATAAATAAAAGAGAATAGAGAAAAGAAAAAAAGTCGTAAAAATTCATTTTTTTAAAATAGTAGAAAAATTGTGCATGTCAGCTTCGGTCCTGTCAAGTAAGATGATCAGCACCTACATTAATGATTTATAGCCAAAATTAAATGAAAGGACTAAATTGGTAAATTGCCAAAAAGTTTAGGACTAAATTAGCCAAATTAAAAAGTTTAAAACTAAATTGACATAAATACAATACATTTGAGACTTTTTTGCTGATTTCTTGATGCATGCGCGGGGCGTACGAACGTCATTTTGAGTGACGGATGAAGGAATGGAAGACGTACCAGAATGTAGGGGGGATGAATGCCGAAGAATGGATGCAATTGCAAGATAGAAACGATCTATATCGAGGCGTAAAGGACGAACCACCGGCCAACGATACAGATCGGGATTGATGAAGCTCACCACCAATGCCTCAAGGCTACGCCACCAGTCCAAGATAAAGGATTTCGGGATAGAGAAAGCTCACCACGAAGGCCTAAAGATATCACCAGCCGAGAATAAAAGGGTTTTTTTGGCTCACCACTGAGAAGTAATCCACGCTCCAAGAATAAAGAGACCAAGGAGTTATCCACTCTCCGAAGATATTTACTCAATAGAGGAAAATCCCACAAGTTTTCATATTCATCAAAATCATCGTCCGCCTTACAACTGAGATTTCGCCTCATTATATAAAGGGACTCGAACATAGGAAATAGACAAGTAATAAAGACTCAAGACTCTCGCAACTAACAATGACATGGGGACTAGATGACAAGTAAATCATAGGGACTAGACAACTTGGGAAACATGAGGTAATTAAACAAACTCCTAGTAACTAGAAATGCATTAAAAGACCTGGGAACTAGAAAGCATTAAAAACATAATAACTTGAAGTCTTGACTCTTCAGCCTTGCTGTTCTTCTCTCTAATTTCGCCCACCAGCATGGGCAGCTTCATAAACACTTCTGAAGATTGGCAAACAGTAAAGGACTTCATCCAAGACAGCCTCCCACTGAGATATTGTTGATCCGCTTAAAAAATAGACACTTATTCTAGTGAATCGGTGACATAATCGGCATATAAGAATCAGCAACAGAACTTAATCGACTAGGGAAGTGTCGGTAGCTTAATACGTAACCGATTAGGAAGAATCAACAACTCCTTAATCGGTAACTCCATTGTCAACATCTTGGCCGTTGGCATCTCGGTTGCTAGTCTTTGCACCGATAACTTAATCTTGAGCTTGAACCCACTGAAAGAAGTTTCTATTTTGCCATGAATAGACATCGATGTTGCTTGACTAGCTGACAAAACCATGTGGGAACTTATGGATTGTTCCTTAGAATTGGCCGCTCCCGAATCTTTAGTTGGATTAACTGACAAGGATTGAGTTGAGCTTGCGAACCGATGGATAGGGCCCGATACTCCCGCATCATTTCCCCCTAAATTTCTATACACCTACATTGGTTACCAAGGTCACTTGTGTTCGGTTTGGGTCTGCCAATACCAAGACAATCAAAGAGACTAAGGACCAAATTAGGTCACTTGTGTTCGGCATGAGTCTGCCAATACCAAGACAATCGAAGATACTACGGACCAAATTCAAATATGGGATCACTCGTCGCAGTTAATTTGCACATTGACATGGACTAAAAAGTTTTCGTCGTTAATCAACGGTTTATGTTGTCAAATTAAAGTCGCGATCTTCTAGTACCGATACCGATCGACACAAATACAAAGTGCTGCCCCGCTTCGGCAAGTTTGCGAGAAAGGCTCAAATGCAAGTAGTTCTTACAGATGGTACAATCCCTCTGATCTCTCGCCCTCACTGCTTGTATTTCATCTTCCAAATGAATCGACCTTTTACGAGCGAAGCCATGCTGATCTCCAACACTGGGCAACCATGAAGAAGACTTCAGAGCATGCCCAAGAACACCGTCAACCTCTTGGACACCAGCCAACTAAGGTTATAACCCTACAAAGGACATCATCATCTGTCATTGTCCGCATCGTGCCGCTTAATGAGCCGTGGAATTAGGAGGATCCATTCCCATGGCCAGGAAATAGGCCCTCTCTGCGTTCGCCACTCGTTCTTGGAACATCGTCCACTCTCTCCTACATCGCTCTCTGACCTGAAGGAAAAAGCAACCAAAACTTTAGATAGTCGTATCAGATGAGATCAGTACCTAAAATAAATCGGAATTGGACACCTACCCCTGCCCATGGTGCCTTTCCACTCTCGGATTGCCCCTATCAAAAGTTTAAAAGGATAACAATGATTAACAATGTCCACAGTACATAAGCCACCACGCCAACACGTAAAACTAGTTACTGACCTGGTTGCCGAGGGATGGCACACTTTGATGAACAATCCATTGAGCATCAACAACTCCTATTTTCTCATGAGCAGGCTGTCTCCATAAAAAAAGAACAAAAATTGTCAGTGAACCAGCCTGTTAACCTCTATATATAGCCATATCCAGTAGGAGAGGAAGAAATTGCCAACCTCCACACACTTTCTCAAGGCGAAGTCCAAACCCCATCCATGAACCAAGTCATTCTGCATAACAACATGAAGATTTGTCAAGCATGCGGAGCAAGAGTACAAGCAAAAGTACAGACTAAAAGCAGCAACGGCTGCAGGTAGTTTGGGATGAGGAAAGAGGGGTGATTATCTATCACTCGCCTGAATCATGTGCCAAACACAACGCCAGGCCTCTCGAGAAAACACAGGTGCCATGATCTCCACGAATCTGCAAATTCAGGGTTGAGAAAAGATAATTCTTTGCCTGGTTTGATTGACCTTTAGATTAGAGTACGTACGCTGCACAAGGTGGCAAGTGGGGATCCCTGCACCAGCCAGGTCTCTCCTCTGTATCTCTGCAGGTGGAAACGAAAATGCCAATCGCAAGGTGTTTTAAGGCACAAGAATTTATACTGATCTATTTGAGGCCAAACATGAAGTATGAAGTGGCACCGTTCTCACTTGTGAACTTCACTGTCTCCTCTCCTCTTTGTCATCTGCCATGTCAATCCACTGTTTGGTTCTAAACCAGGCTGGGAAATATCTAAGCCATGCTTCTTTACCAATCTTATGTACCTAGAATGATGGTAAAACCTCAATATCATTAAAAGTTGAAATAGTGTTGGGAAGATACACACGTACAATCAAATTCAAATGACTACAAAGATGGACATGGAAAAACGAATACTCACTCTTCTGCATCAAAATGCTCCACTCCCAGGTCCTCATCCCAGATAAATATGTAATCATATGCCGCCACAATATTAGGATGCAGAAAACGTTTGGCATACCACCTGGGAACATGATAGAACATAAGTAAATAGGCTGCTTCACGGAGTCCAGTTGTTCATCGAAAATTATCATGTGCAAGCTAACTACAGATCTGGAGGTGTAACCTAATAGACTCACCATTTAGTTTGCTTCCGAACACTCACGTGAATAGCTGTCTTTGACCACTCAAATTCATCCCATTCAGTTGTTCGACCATCATAGTGGAATAACATGATGGTGAAATCTTTTGAAAACTGTCCACAAACAACAGTTATCATTCTTTGTTTTCCTTTTCTCTGTGGGTGTGTGTGTGTGTGTGAGAGAGAGAGAGAGACAGAGTCAGAGAGAGAGACCTTCTTAACTGCTGCATCAATGTTTTTCCTCTGTTCATAGCCAACGGTAAAGGTCACAAGATACTTTGGTTTGGTCATTAAGTCCTGCATCAAGACCTCAGTCAAGCATCCAACTTGAAAAGTCTTTTCTCACTATTTATCTAAATTATGTCAGTGCTTGATAACAGAATGATTGTGCATCTTCTTAAGTTGGAACTACAGAATGATTGAGCATGCATCAAGATTATAGAGTGCAAATGCATGCATCCTGGACACCCCGGGGTGTTTCATGGTAAAAGATACGAACCTCACTGGGTAGACCCCATAGTCTGCGTAGATATAAGTCCGATTCAGCAGCAATGATCCCTGGGGGGAGTCTTTCAGCACCACGAGGGTTTGTTGGAACCCAAATCTACAGTAGGAATAGTGATTCAGCAAAATGAGATTATTCTAATAGGAGTTCAAGAATTACTTATTGCTTTGTGAAATGATAAGAGAGAACACTGCAATTACAATACAGATGAAGAAAACCAGATCATCAGTAAGGTAGGGGTGACATGAGAAGGATAGATATACCTTTGAGCTATTAAATTCTAGAATTGGAGTTGAACTCCCTCCATTTCCCTTCAAAGAAGACCAGGCATTCAAAAGCGCCTGAGTTGAAAGGCCCGAGTATTTGTCCTCGATATATGTGAAATCAATTGAAGGAAAAAGTGCCGACGGGAGATTTAACTAAAAATTTAAATATGCAACCATGAGTTGTGCCATACAAAGAAAATAAAGGAAGAAGCTGACCATCCAATAAAAAACAACGGAAAGACCGAAAAAGTTGTCAGTACAGAGGGTAAACAATCTTGTACCTTGGTCAATGAGAGTGTCGGAAAGGAAACACCGAGGAAGAAACCAAAAACAACTCCTATGAAAGTTGTAACCAGAAGCCTCATTGTTTCGTTCGGCTTTCTTATATTTCCACTGCACATTTTATATAGATAAATTAGATTTGGTGCTTTACTGTAATCAGAGACAGCCAACTCATGAAACTTCAATGGCATCGTCTAGCAAAGAAAATTATGAAATTTGCATACATGCGTATGGAGGTTCCCATTTTGAAGTCAACCAGCACAAACTCAAGTCACAGAGCTAGAAGTTGCAAAAAGACCAGCAACAGCTACCCAAAAATTCATCAAGTTCCAATTGTCTCGCTTCCAGAATATATGCCCACCCTCATGGCCAGAGACCCTGAAATCATGGCAGAAATATTGAAGGTTTTGGACAAGAGTGCAAATTAGACACAAAACGTGCAGACTGTAGACTCATCCTTAACAAAAATTTCAAGCAGGGGGCATGATTTCAGCTAAAGATGATAATGGGAAATTCCAGCTGTGAGTAATAGATTGATATCAAGAATTTCAAACTGGTAAACCATTGTACGATGATAACGTGAAGGGATTGCAAATGGAAACTGAAAGCTCAACTGGAAATCTACCCAAAGCACCTTTTCTTCATTTTGCACAAGCTCTTCCGATGAATATGTGTTCTTTCAGCTAGAACACAGAAAATGCAGAACAATCCACAAATGTCGCACTCGCCACAGATATCTTCTCTCTTAAGATAAACAGAAGAAACCCACTGAAATACGCAGCCAAAACATTCTAAAAACATAACAACTGAAGCTACAAAAGAGCTGACCAGACTCAACAAAGTCCTCTCAACTGATCTTACTCAAAAGGGAACACTGTGTTGATCAAATGCTTTGTACACTCTCCACCAACGAATCATCAAATCAAAAAGCAAAACTCGTAGCAATCGAGCTAAACCCACGTCGGTACTCACGAAGAGAACTAAGAAGGAGAAGGAGAAACGAGCTCAATCCGTCTCTCTATTCATACGTCAAAGCTAAAATCCCGTGCGCAAAACCCATACCCGGAATTGATGACCGATTCACCAACCCATCTGGATGAATCACGAAAACAAACTCAAATCGCAAACAAATTCACCCAAAATAGAGAAAGTAAAACAACGTTCCATAAATGAACGACCTTGGATCAACCCAGAAGAAGTACAACCCCCGAGCTTTTTAATGAATTGAATCTCGCCCGAACGTGGTCTTCGACTGGTCCGAGAAGGTCTTTCTCGGGTAATCAATTCGTCCACTGACCTTCCGAAAAAAGTCGAAGGCGAGGCAAGGCGAGGGAAACGGGCAAGGCGCTGCGAAATTTACAACGTTGGATTGAACGAGGAAAAGGGTCTGTGTCGTTTCTCCCGTGAATCTTCAGGGAACGAGACACGAACTCTCCAATTGGCGATGCTGTCGGGGCCGGATTGATTGTTCTACCGCTGGGGGTGGGTCCCGCAGCTGGGATTGGCGAAATCGGACGGCTCGAGATGATTGATGCGACGGACTCTGACCTTCTTGCGGGCGATTGGAGTGGAATTCAAAACCTTTCTCTCAAAAGGACGTTCCTTTTCTGCTCGGATTTTCGATTGGGCTTTTGGAGGGTACCGTTTGTATTTTAGGCTTAGGAGAGTTAAAGAAAGCTTTTTGGAACAGCGACCAAGGACCAAGGCCTGTTAGCAGAATTGTCAATGGTTCGGTGCGATTCAAATTTCTTGAAAATTCGAACTGAACTATTAAGGCGATTGACATTCAAAATTTCATAATTCGATGCAATGTTATTCAAACTTCTTAATTTTTCCGGGACCATCTAAAATGAAGAGAGAGGCAAAAAGAAGAACTAGAACTAGAACTAGAACTAGATCTAGAAACATTGTTATTCAAATTTCTTAATTTTGCCAGGCTAAACAAGTTATAGGTAGCCAAGTTTCAAAATTGAAATCAAAATCCTCAAACTATTTTTTTTGTTGGAAAAATCCTCGAACCCTTCACTTAGTATAAATTTAGAGATTTTTGTAGATAGAGAGATAGATCTAGGGATGTGCATGGTCCGGGCCGGTCTAGTCCCGACATGGAACCGGGGACCGGACCGTAGTCCCAGTCCCCATATTTTCAAGACCAAGGACCGGACCGGGACCGGCGGTCCTAGTTCGGGCCGGTCCCGACCCGGTCCCAATCCCGGCCCAATAGGACCGCTAACTATTGAAAATCTAGTCAACCTAATAAACTATGGCGTGGTAAAAACATAGCGACTCACTATGACTTTTATGATCGACGAACTTGACCAAAATGCACGAATTCAATACAAAATCCAGCCATTATTCATGATAAAAACATCACCAAAAGAAAAGGCAAGAAAGGATGAAAAGCAAAAAGAAAAGGCAAGAAAGGATAAAAAGCCAAGTGATGCAGGTCTTCGTGGACAAATTTATTTGAAAGTCCCAGAGCTTTGATATGATCATAGTGGGCCATTATACATGACCAAAATGCTAACAGTAGGCAATTCTTCTTATTCACATGGAAGCAAACACGAAGAAGCAAGAAAAGTAACAAATGCGGGCTGTCAAACTCGGCTCTCTATGGTAGCTCCTTCCCTTTGCATAGAGAAATCACCCGCAGAAAACAAGGGTTCCGATAAGAACCCGGAAATGCCAAAGGATCCAAAGTTGTCCTATCTTGGGAGACCCCATAAAACTTCCTCTCATCAGATCAAAACAAGCAGCTCACATTTTTCTTTTTTCCTGACCTAAGGATCAAGGACACAAACACAAGTATACATAAGAGTAGTGAAAATATCTTTATGGGTGATTCCAATGTAGGACAATATTCGCAAAAATAAAAATAAAAGTATACGAGAAGTCTTAATATCTCACCATATATATTCCTTTCATTTCGGCTTGTAGATGATTTCCCAGTAAGCTCCAAGTGAGCATCATCCATATCTAACAAAAAACAAGATATTAAATAAAGCACTCTTTTAGTTATAGTAAAGAATAACAAGATAAAAAGATATATCAATGACTTACCACACTCAAACTTTTCCGCATTCACAATGCACTCTTCAACATTAATTGGCTTGTTAACCACTCGCAACCAATCTTGGGTGCAAATCAAAGCTTCCGCTACTCTAGGAGATAAAGAACTTCGAAAGTTATCAAGCACACGACTAGATGTACTGAAAGTCGACTCCGAAGCAACAATTGTTACAGGAATAGCCAAAATATCTCGAGCCATCAGAGAAAGTATTTTGAACTTTTGGCCAGCAGTACTCCACCACATCAAAAGGTTAAGATTACAACCTTGTTCACATTCGGCTTTAAGATACTTATCAAGCTCAGGTTCGTTTGCTTCGAACAATATTTGGTCCTCTTCATCGGGGCACTCGAACTCTAGCTCCTTGTCCCAATCATCGAAACCTAGTTTCTTTTGGCTATCCTCATCAAGGCAATAATGAGGATCCTTACTATTAGTACTACTACTAGTAGTAGGAGTCACACGTTGAGCACCCAAATTTTTGTTACAAGAACTAAGATAAGATTTCTCGTAACAACGAAACAAGCGTTCCAAGGCAATTCTCACATTATTGCAACTCTCGTCAACTTTCGCACTATCATCATAGATAAGTCTATAAGAACGCCGCACATAATGCATCTTTTTTCTTGGATCCAATATCACTGCAATCAACACCATCATATTCACTTTTTTGAAACTCCCATAATATTTGTCAAATTTTTCCTTCATCTTCGCAGCCATATCTTTCACCCTAGGAATCAAAGCCGTTTCCGCTTGTCTCAGAGATCTATATAAAGAAGCTATCCCAACAAAATAATCATTTGAAGTGATATACAAAGCACCGGACATCTCCTTAGTGGCATCATAAAATTTCTTCAAAAATATGGAAAGAGCTTTGGCATTTTCCCAATCATCATTTTTAGGATGTTCATTCTCAAGCTCAGTCACATAATAAGGATCCTCTTCTTCCATTCTTTCAAAAGCTTTTTTTAGCTTTAAGGCAATGTCCAACATGAGATAAGTGGAGTTCCATCTTGTAGGGACATTGAGATAAACTGAACCCTTATAAGTGATCCTTGCGCTCTCAATACAAGTTTTGAATGTTTCGGCTCTCTTGGGAGAACTCTTCACATAAGTAATTGCGCCTCGAATACGTGAAATAGATTCACGTACCTCCTTTAAACCATCCCTCACAATCAAATTTAATATATGAGTCGTGCACCTCATGTGTAAATAACCACCATCTAAGATCAACAGCTTGTCTTTTGATAATTTCTCTTTCAAAAAACCAATGGCTACATCATTCGAACTAGCATTATCAACAGTGATTATGTACACTTTTCTCTCTATCCCCCACTCATAGATGCATTTCTCAACCATTCTCCCAATGTCCTTGCCCTTGTGACTAGTGACTACCACAAAACTGATTATCCTTTTATTTAATTTCCAATCATCATCAATAAAATGTGCAGTAAGACATAAATAGCTCAAGTTCTGAGAGGAAGTCCATGTATCCGTCGTGAGTGCGACCCTAGACTTTAGCTTGTGAAAGTAAGTCTTCAAACTTATTTTTTCACCGAGATACAACTTCATGCAATCTCTAGACACTGTAAATCGTGAGATGTGATTGAAGAGGGGTTGTAACTCACTGATAAAATCGCGGAATCCGACACGCTAAACCAACGCAAAAGGTTGTTCATCCATTATAATCATACGGACAAGCATTTTCCTACATCGTTCCTGGTCAAATTTCCATGTCGATAAGACATTACCACTACCATCACCAGTACTAGTACTAGTAGTATTCCCCATTGTCAGTTGAGTCCTACGTGCGGCAAACAATTTTTGCCTCTTATCTACATTCTGAGGACTCTTGCTGCACCTATTCAAGTGCTTCAACATAGTAGAAGTACCGTTAACAGCAGTGTATATATACTTGGTATCACAATACTTGCAGAACACTTGAGTTCCCTGTTTCTCCTTTTTTTCGTTTACGAAAGTGAGTCCATGCTTGTGAAGTTTGTTTACTAGGATTAGAACAATCATGAGATACCTTGTCAGAATCAAATGCCTCTACGAGGTCATCTTCGTCACCTTCATGTTCTAATGAGTCCATGTCCAGAATACTCGGCATATCATTGGATTGTTGCCCTTCCATTGACATGTAAATTGATCACCTGAATCAAGAACAACATAAATTAGATAAATAGTAAAAACTCTACAGCAAAGACGATAAAGCATACGGGGGTTCATTTGATTACAAAATAATTTCATCTCTTACATCTTTAAAAAGGAAATTTGCAGATATAATGGCTATTAATGAAGAGATTAACAAGTAAAGATAGGCTGTTAAATAAAAGAGTTCTCTTATTTTTCTCGAGAATGTGGATGATAAGAATTGCATGAATGCACTTGAGATTAGGTACGAGGAGATAATTACTTATTATGACTACTAGATACAAAGATGTTCTCAATGCTTTAAATTAGATTGCAGTATAAACTTAACGGCAATAATCTTGACTAGAGAAAAACTGTATAAAGGAAGATGAACGATAAGTTTGACTCTAGTCGGTTTCACAATCTTGGGGGTGGCAAACCACACTTGAATGAAAGGGAAAAAAATCGCAACAGATCACATATACGATTCGACTAATCTTGGGACCAAGAACTAATCTAACCGGTAACTGAACAATAACAGGACACACGGACATACTGAAGCTACGTACTACTTCAAAGCAGCATCTCAATTAAAATTAAGTTCACACACCAAAACCTCGCAGGATTAGCATACAGTTCAACATGAATGGATACAAAACTCGACACACACACACACCAAAAAGCACCGCGAGCGAACGCAAACAACTTCTTGCACTGATTCGAAAAAACCTACTGAAACAACATGAAGTAAGAGGGAGATGCTGATGCTTACGCGGTGCGCCGATCGTCGTCCGACGAGTCCTGAGCGTCCTCGACTTCCTCGACCCGCAACTCCTCGAAATCAAGCTCCCTAATTTGCAATAGGTCTTGTTGATCGTCGTCCGATGAGCCAGAGAGACGGGACTGTGAGAGAAGCAATGAAAGAGGCGAAGGCGAGACGTGAGTGGAGCGGCGAAGGCGAGACGTGAGCGTAGACAAAGAAGAGAGGACTCAGAGAGAGGCGGCGTGAGAGTGAGATTGAGATTGAGGGGATTCTGATTTTTGAGAACGAAAAATTAGGTTAACAAAAGGACTTTTATCTTTACCTTTCAGAAATAAGAAAGGACTCCTGGTGTAGTTCACGAAGGAAAAAAACAAAGATGGAAAATAAGACCAAAAAGAGAGTCTTGAGGAGGAGAGTGCGACCGTGCAAGGTTGGGAAAAAAAAGGGCAACCGACTTTTATTATTTTGTTTTGTTTTTAGTTTTTTTTGTAATTATATATTTATATATAAATAATTATATTATTGGCGGTCCGATCCGGGCCGGGCCAGTCCGGTCCCAATACGAGAAACCCGAGGACCGGACCGCCCAGTCACCGGTCCCATTTATTGGGACCGGGGACCGGACCGTCCATCTTAAGGACCGAACCAACCAGGCCAGTCCGGGCTAGTCCCGGGCCGATCCAGTTTGCACACCCCTAGATAGATCCATTCAAATAAGGGTTTTATGGCAATCCGAGTCATCTAATAGCGTTCTTAAATGCCAAAGGTGAATGGCCATTGTGAACTTTAAAAACTCTAGGGAAAATGATAGAAATGGTCCTTAAACTTTGGTTTAATGTGTAATGTCATCACTAGACTTTTAGTTTGTTCAACATTATTCTTAAATTATTAATAAATGTTCAATCTAGTTCCTAAACTATTCGAAAATATTCTATATTGTCCTTATGTAAGTTCAAATTGATAATATCTGCTAACGGGACTTCCAATCTGTGAAGTTTGCACAGCGAACAAAAAAAAAAGCTACACGTGAATTATCTAAATTAGATATTTATCTCAAATAACCATATAATAATTGACATCACCAAATAATGATGGACATGATATCGCCATAATCTTTTTCCCTTTTCAAAATTAGATGGATACAAAGATGAATATGTCGACTCATCATTTTAAACAAATCCAACTCAGCGTTTAATAATTTAAGCCATCAAATAACGTCCAATTTGTAAGGAAGGACTAGTACTAAACATTTATCAATAATTTAGAAACCGCATTGCACATTTGACCGAAGATCATGGCCCATAAAACACTACGGAGACAATACCAACAACATAGCGACAGGCCTCACTACTTTCAAGGTCATTATGATCGTTCATGGTCATTAAATCCCTTCTCACTTTCACCTTATATATCAATTCAATCCAACTATGTCATTCTGTACCTTGACAAAATGTAAGTGAAAAACCTAGGACTTCTAACGCTTGTTTAAACAACATACTATTTCCAAAAGCATCATCCTCGAATGGCTCGGCCGATTTCAGGAGGTAGCGAAATCACCTGTTCGGGCCCAATCCATGAACAAGCACAAGAACAGCAGTCGGATCATGCGGATTCTTCGTTATCAATGTTTTAGCATTCATGATAGATCTCGCCTAAGCGAGTGTTTCATTGGGCTAGTGGTGGCCACGGGCCGGTTTGGGCCCGGAACCGGCCCGTTGACCGGGCCCGCCGGTTCCGGGTTACGTTTTTTGTGAACCAGACCGGAACCGGTGGTTCGGGTCCGGTTCCGAACCGTGTGGAGGAACCGCCGATTCCGAATCATGTGGAGGAACTGCCGGTTCGGAACCTGCCTATAGCCGTTGCCGAACCGGCAACGGTCGATTTGACCATTGCAAGGCAACGGTTAACATTTTGACTGTTGCCTTGTAACGGGCCAACGGCCATTTGACCAATTTTTTTTATTAAATAAATCTATCATAAGTTCTATAAATATCCATTTTCATCTTTCATTTTTTCTCACAAATTCTCTCAAATCTGTGACTCTATAAATTTTCTGAATTCGTTTTCCTCTCAATTCTCTCAAAAAATGGCAAGTGGAAGCAGAGGTAGTGGCAGAGGAAAGACCCCAATGGGGGAATCTGATTATCCTCATGATCCTCATGATTTTGCATATTGAGGAGACGATGTTGATGATATCAACATTATTCCCAACGTCAAGCACATGCCAACGCAAGAAAGTCTGTATCCTCCTCCTACCAGTGTCGAAGAAATGTCAACAACAAAGAAGCTGGAACGGGAGGGCACATTCGACATATGGGAACACTTCACAAAGGAACATTTAGGCGGAAACAAGTATCAGGTAAAATGTAAATATTGTGAGGCAACATACAAATTCACAGGTGGAGGCGGCTATGGAACATTTAAACGGCATCTGAGGTCGAAACATACAACGCAAGTAGGGATCGACACCAGCCAACAACAAATTTTCGGGTACGCTAATTCTAACGCTTCTCCTTTATTTCGTTACAATGAAAAAGTTTATAAAGAAAAATTAACTAGATTTGCTGCCGTTGAACATTTATTGTTTAATTTTGGTGAAAAAGTTGATTTTAATCATTTTATACAAACTGCATGTACTCCACAAGCAAAACCTGTTTCGAGAAATACGTTCAAACGCCAATTTTTTGATATTTATAAAAGAGAAAAGGAAGATTTGAAATTTTTTTTTATGAATTTCAATGGACGTGTGCATATAGGTAGTGACATTTGGAGTGATCCTTGGCAAACTCATTATTGGATAGGCGATGATTGGAACATTCAAAAAAGAGTTATTGCGTTTCGAGTTTTTGATGATAGACACACGGCAATTAATATTTATAGAATAATTAAGCAAGTTTTAGAAGAATATTTTTTGGTTAATAAATTTTTTTCAGTTGGTTTTGATAATGCCACGGCAAATACCGCTTCCATTCTCGAGTTAGAAAAGATTTGCAAACCCGCTTTTGGTGGATAATTTTTTCACGTTAGATGTGCTTGCCATGTTTTAAATTTATGTGTATAAGATAGTTTACAAACTTTTGATGTTTTTCTCAACTCAATAAAGGCAGCAATTCGATATTTATGGAGACATCATCAAATTATGAAAGAATGTGAAAAATTTTGTAAAGCAAATAGAAGAAGACCAAAAAGATTTCCAAGAGATGTTCAAACTCGTTGGAATTCTAAGTACGAGTTGCTTAATCAATCTTTTGCATATAAAGATTTATTATGTACATTTATTTCGAATAATATTTCTCAAATTAATTTATTCCCACAAGAGTGAGATATTTGCAAAAAAAATTTAGATCTTTTAAAAGTTTTTAATGATGCAACTTATACTTTATCCGGCGTTTATTATCCTACTACGCATTTATTTTTAATAGAGTGCGTTAATATTACTGGTATTTTTGAAGAAAATGAAAAAGATGATCAATTAGGTCCGACTATTATGGCAATGCGAACGAAATAGCTGCATTATTATAGCGAAATTCCTCTTATTTATTTGGTTGCTTGTGTTTTCGATTCACGTACCAAATTAGATGATTTAGGTGATGATTTAAATACGTATTATGACTATTTACATTTGATTGAATTTATAGATATTAGAACTATACAAACAGTAGTTAAAAACGCAATAATAGAAATGTAAAATGAATTTTCTAATAGATATAATATAAGTGATAATGGATCTTCCCAACCTAGTGACGTATAAAGCGGGGACCTAGGTAAAATTAGTAGAATGTGAAATATTTTCGAAGTAGAGACCTATTTAACCATTTTTTTTTTAGTTTAGTGAATCCGAAAGCGGCACAGATTTCAAAATTTTAGAGTGATGGAAGAGACATTCAACCCAATTCCCAATTCTTGCTCTTATCGCAAGACAGGTTTTAGCAACCCCTTATTTAACAGTTGCGGTTGAACAAGCATTTAGCGCTAGAGGCAACATTTTGGACGACCGACGTTCAAGATTAGCTCCGAAATCGATGGAGGCTCAAGCTTGTGTCGATGATTGGACAAAGGCTCAACATCGACAACAAGAGATGGATCGCAGCAATGAAGCCGAATTCTTCGATGATGAAGATACCACCGCCACGGGTACCGGTACCGGAATCGGCGAAACGGATAGCGACGATTGACGATGAGGTAAGTATGAGATTATCAAAGGTAAAAGAACTACATGAGCTTTGATTCTTCGATCCCAAGAAGATATGTAGGTGCTTAATGATAATTCATTAAATTCGAACGCCTTCATCTTCTTCTTTTTTCCCCCCCAAATTTGATTACAATTTTTATTTGATAATTTATTATTTCATAATTTCATAATTTTTTTATTTCATAATTAATTATTTAAAAATTAATTTTGAAAACCGGAACCGGGCCTTGAACCGGCCCAGAACCGCCGGTTCAAAATCGGAACCGGAACCGGCCCTTAAGGTTCCGGTTCCGGTTCATAGTGGCCACGAACCGGAGCCGGCCGGTTCCGAACTGTGGCCACCACTACACCGGGCGATGGAATTTTACTTTACCCGCGGGGATTTAATCAGTGTTTTCGTCGTGAAACCGGCGCAAACTGTAGTTATGCAGCTTGAGCACCGTCGTTTGGTAAGATGGAGAAGTGGATTCATAAGATCATTCTGATCAATCTTAGTTCTGTGACACTCTCAGTTGCTACTTGCTAGAGCTCACATCAGCAAAACCGGACCAAGAGGCAACTCTCGTCATCACCTTTTTCACTCAGTTTTTCTCAGCCACCACCCTCTGCTTTCACAGTGAAGCAGAAAATCTCATTTTCTGACTCTGATAAGTTCCGCGGCTCGTGTGTGTCCGGCGTGGAGTTTATCTGGGAATAAGCACTGATGGATTCGCGGTGATCACACTGAAGAGTAAAGAAGATAAATCTTGAAACATTATATCAATGCTCATACATCCATTGCCGACGCATTGCTCCGTCACAATTTGACCGCTTAATGCTCTTGGATAGTCTGATTAAGATGAGATGGAATATCTCAACTTCTCGAAACATTTCGGCGTGGTACTAGTGATATAGTTAAATTGTAGGCTGACATTACTCCTGAAGCTTCTTAACTCTTATTGCCATAATCACTGTACTGCACGCCTTGCACGCTCACGTGCACTCTTAACGCCTGTGACATGCTTGAGTGATTGGAATCGGTGGATCGGACAGCGAACCGTTGAGTATGCGATTGGCGACCCAGCGGTTTGTGGCCTCGGAATAATGAACCCCGTCCCAGCTGATGGAAGTAGTGGGATCCTTGCAAGAACCACCAAACACCTCGGTGCTGTTGACACTCCCTTTATTTCCGCACCAGATATGGTCGTAATTCTCGTGATATCCACAGCAAACCTTGAAGGGGTCGACAAATCCTGTAAAGGGAAGACAAAGAATGAAGCTAAAACCAGGAGATGAGTCTCATAAGAGCTGCCAATGTGATCTCAAAATAGCAAGCACCATAAAGCCGGTTTAGTGTATGCCAAGACAGTGAGCAACATCAGCTATCTTTCACCATCCATTTTTAGTGTACACCAAGACAGTGTGCAGCATCAGTCATCTTTCACCATCCACACCATCAGTCGAACCATTCGTAAATGACCGTCTATATATTGCATATAAACTCTTGCTTCATGGATTCATACATGTATTCATAAGGGATAAATAATGTCAGGTAAGTGAACATGTTGCTACTGTAAATTGTACTGGCCGATCATAATAGAGGGAAGACGACGCACATCGTAATTTAAGCAAATTCGCACAGCAGAATATGCTCGGCCAAATCATTTAAAGTACAGGAGATTGCATAAAATTTCCTCTGAAGACTCCACTAGCAAACTGAGCTAGCCATAGTATATAGAGTACAGAGATCCGAACTTTACCTTCGCTCTTATAATTGCCGATGAGCCCGAACTTTGCAGCATAAACATCGACATAAGTAATGGCAGCCTCAGGGAGCTCTTGCCTCAGCTTGACCACCCTTTCTTTGAGCTGCCTATTGAACTCGACGGCCATTTCATTCTGAGTCTTCACACACCCGTGATCATCCAAATACCCAGGTGGCGGATTGTGATTGTAGAAAAAGTTCACCGGCAAGCACCCAATTGGCCCACTATTGTGAATCCAAAATGACCGCCCCCCATGTTGGTATATATTCTGAAAAAAGGTTAGAAAGACCCAAAATCATCAACACCCGCAATATTTATCGGTAATATTTGATATCTTTACTAAACCAGTCTCAGAATTCAAATTACTTGAACAGCTGAAGCTAACTTGTCCACTATATCTGGCATTGCCGCTTTCAGCTGATCGGAACTTAGCTTCCTGAACCCAACAGAGAGATCATTTTGCCCAATATCGAACGTGTAGAGCGCCTCTGCAAATTCCTTCTGCACTGGCAATTTGTTTTTCTCCGAGGATTCCGTGGCTGGTCAATTACATCAACAAATAACAATTCAAGAATTGAACAGCTATAAGAGATCAGATAGATCATGCCTACTTAATTAGGAGATTTTGGCCTTATCACCTTGGCTGTATAGTTCGGCGGTCCGTCGCATGAATTGATTGTATTGCACGATCTGCATATCAAGTGAAAAAGGGCTGATTCCATACTCAAATATGGTCTCATTTTGCCTCCTAATGGTTGATCCACCTGTCGCGAAATTCGCACCGTGCCTGTAATTTGTTCCCAGAGAGTTCAGGTAGGCACTCAAATATGGTACCTTCAGCTTCTCAGCTGCCAAAGAAGAACACGAAACAGAAAACAAGGAAAAAAACACAAATTTAGCTCAAATCTGCTCTGCTCTTAGCATTCATCTGTTGAGTAACGAGAGAACTTCAGGACCCAAAACAAGATCACATAAGGTAGGATAAAAGATCCAAAACAAATTACTCCATCTAACTAAACGTTAACAGGGAACGCATAAAAAAAAAAAAACTTACCAATTAAGTCTATGATGAGACGGCCATCACAGTCCCGGCCGGCGGGCTTGTGGAAGTAGGCCGCGCCGTACGGCGGTGGGATGGGGTCGAAGGCGGCGGAGATGCCGCCGGTGTCGGAGTTGGAGTCGCCGAAGTTGTAGATTGCCGGGAAATCACAGGCGGGTAATGCATCATCGGCCTCTACTCTCAGTACCCACGAAGAACAAGAACAAGCCAAAGCTATCACAAGCCCAGGAACAAGAACTTCCCAGAACCCCATTAACAGGAAGGTGTCGGCTAAATTTTCACTGCAATGGTTGCCGATCTGTGTGAGCTATATACGAAAAAGTGGGTGTGTGTGTGGGAACACTGTGCTCACGTCTTACATCAGCTCGGCTACTTTTTCTCTCTTCGTGCACATGTGGACAAACAGAGCAATTATGGGGGCAGCCATTGATGGCGAAAGAGGGGGGAGAGAGAGAGATCGTTTTGGGCTTTGGCTGGCTGGATGCCATTCACTTCTACAAGCACCGCCTTGAAAAGAGAGAGACATCGTCGCTTTTCCTAGATCAATCACATTGCAAAATATCAAATGGGCTGAGGAGAGATCTTGGCAAATCCTATGTTTCGATTCATTTTTGGGCCAAAATCCATAATTTTACCGTTGAAAGTGTGTTGTGCGGATCATCCTTCCACGTCTTGCATTTGCTGTCAGACGTCATCCGACCGTCTGTTTTCGGGAAGCACGATGGATGTTGGAGCAGAAGCGATTCGCTGAGGACATGGTGATCAGAAGCAAATCATGTTGTCATCCGGCCTTCGCGTGACATGCTTTTTGTGTGGATGTCGGAAGCTCGAGATTAATGAATTATGCATCCTATGTTATAGGCATGTGCTGCTCATGGTTAGTTTTGATCGAATGGCTGTTGTCCAAAGGATGGTCGGTTCTCCGCATAAAAATTGGCAAAGAGCCGGGGGATCCGGTATGCATGTGAAGGACCAAAATTGTGATTCTAAATTCTAAAGATAATCGTCACGTGAATCAAAGAGAAAAATTGTCCAAAAAATCCTAAAATATTATAAAGCGATTAATTTAGTCCTAAATTTTTTAATTGTGTCAATTTAAT
The DNA here is from genome assembly GCA_029784005.1 of Lenwebbia sp. NSW1173648. Classification (NCBI taxonomy): domain Eukaryota; kingdom Viridiplantae; phylum Streptophyta; class Magnoliopsida; order Myrtales; family Myrtaceae; genus Lenwebbia; species Lenwebbia sp. NSW1173648. The sequence goes on from JARCGZ010000006.1 coordinate 25,084,816, forward strand.
CATAAACATTTCGAAGATTTGCCAATGTGGTCCATTGGATCAGTTTTAATCGGAAATCGCCGACATAGATTTCGGACTGTCTTACATGGATAGTTTTTTATTTATTTATTATTTATTATCTTTGATTTTTGTTATTTCTTCCTTTATTTCTTTTTCCAACTAAGGGCCGGCGAGGCAAGGGTGTTGAGCCCTCGCCAAATCTAGGAGAAGGTCGCAACCCTTGCCTGTTTACCGGCAAGAGCTTGGATCTGGGCAAGGGTCATTGGCCCTCTTCTATGGCTGGCGATGGTCGGTCGGTGACCTCGTCGGCCTAGAGTTGTGAAAAAAAAGAAAGAAAAATTTTCAGAAAAAAATTATCTACAACAGCGTCGATCGTGCCACGTAGGATGACTGGCGTCCATGTCAGCGATTTTCAGCCAAAATCGGTTCGATGAATTATGTGACGTCCCGAAATTTTAAGGACCATAAAATAAATAAATTTGGAATTTTTGTGGTCTAAGGGACAATTATTGGACGAGATTTATTTTGATCTGAAGAGAGATTTAATAAATCCCGAAGCGCCGGTCAAAGACCTTTCGCGCCTGAAACCCTTTGTGCTTGAAGTCAAAGAAATTCAAATCCCGTGGGACCCTCCTGTCACATCTCTCTCTCTCTCTCTCTCTCTCTCTCTCTCTCTCTCTCTCTCTCGTTTCTCTTTCCCCCCCTCCTTGGCTGCCGCGCCCAACTGCCCCCCTCCCATCACTCACGTCTTCTCTCTCCTCCCCTCTTCTCTCTCTAACTTTTCTCTCTCCTCTCTCTTCTCTCCTCTCTTCTCTCCTTCCTCCCTACTGCCGCCCGACCCCTCTCCTCCTCCTCCTCCTCTCCTCTGTCCTGCCCGACGCCACCAGCCACCGCCTTCCTCCGCCGCCGCCAGCCCGTCGCCAGCCGCCTGCAGCCGCGCTGGAGCCGCCCGCCGCTGCAGCAGCCGCCCGCGACTCCGACCCCCCCTCGAGCTCTAGCCGAGCTGCTGCTCAAGCAGCAGCGTCGCTGCCCGAGCTCGTCCGTCGCCTCGCCATACAGCCCCGTCGTCCAACCGCCTCCGCCGGTACCGCCAGACCGTCGCCTGAGCTCAGTTGCCGCTGCTGCAACCGCCTCTAGCCTTGTCAGTCGCGCGACCCGCGAGCTTCAGCCCGAGCTGCTGTTCGAGCCGCCGCGTCGCCGCCTGAGCTCATCCCTCGTCGCCAAGTTCCGTCGCCGGTCTGTCTTCACCTCGCCGAGCTCGTCAGCCACCAGCAGTCGCGCCGCCCAACCCCGTCAGGCCGCGTCGCTCCACCCCCGGCCTCGTCTGCCCGAGCCCGTCTCCCGCGACCTCAACCCGCCATCCCTGTCGCCGAGTTGCCGCCGCCTACTGCCACTGACTTGAGTGGCCGGAGGACCCCCGCGACCCGAGATCCGAGCCGTTCAGCCACCCTCAGCCGCCCTACGCCGCCGACCCGCTCCCTCTCCCTCCCCTGTTCAGCCGCGCCACCGCCTCGCTCGTCGCTGGTCTCGCTGCCGTCGCGCTGCTCAGCCACTGTCCAGCCGCTCGAACGTCATTCGAGTCATCGTCGGAGCTCGCCGGAGCCCGCCGCCGCTCGCCGGAGCTCGCTGCCGTCGTTGTCGTCATTGTCCCGCCGCTGTCGTCGTCGCCGGACTATTTAGTTGTGAGTTAGCTCCTAACTCTCGGTTAGGTCGCTAATTGCGTTCGGGATTAGCTTAATTAGTTTAATTAGGCGTTCAAGTAGATTAATTGTGGTCGGTTTAGTTAGAGACTGGGTTTAAGTTAAATGACCGCAATTAAACAAATTAGACTGGTTAGCTAAGTTGTCTGTGGCTAATTGGTGATTAGATTAATTGATTGACTGCAATTATTTAATTGCGAGCGAGCGATTAGCCAGAGCCGAGTGAACGATAAATTGTTTGACTGGTTGGTTGGTAGGCGGAGTAGTCGTCGGTGGTTAGTTCAGATAATCGAGTGCGTTGTTATAATTGTTGTCGACTGTTTGACGTGGTGATCAATGCTTGACCGTTGAATGCTCTGAATGGTTTGTGATTGGTTGTATGAGGATTGATCACTCGTATTTAGATGCAAAGTTTGGTGGATAATGTGCATATTCATGTGACCACGTGTAAAGTTAAATTGCATATTTGAGCATGAAAAATGGCCAGCGGCCGAGTTTTTAAGCATGACCGTGTAAGCATTTGACTAAATGCCAAGATAAGAATCGATTGGTTGGATGATCTGCTTGTGTGGTCATATGATGAGATAAATCCGTGCCAGTCGTACGGAGCCATACGATTCATCGGACGCCGGTCGCAGTATGGATGGATCGAAGCCCCTACAGGGATTCCTGGTAGTTTCGTGCCGTGTCGATCGGAACCACACGGACTATCGGATGCCGTCGCCGGAAATAAGGGACGATGCCCGGTCATGCCGGTAGAGCACCAACTGCCTAGTGTGCTGAGCACCAACTGCCTAGTGTGCTACGCACCAACTGCCTAGTGTGCGGGTCCGAGTGGCCATTAATAATCGGAATACGTGTGAAACATTGTACTTGCAAGCTATTGTGGTGTTCTGGTTGTTGCCTTGATTGGTCGACTGTCATGCCAAGTCGAGTCTTGCATATGTGTGATCCAAGGCGTGGTAAGCTTGCATGTGATTGGCATTATACTATTGTGTTGTACTGTGTGGGTCGCCTGAGAGAGTCAACGCCCTAGGCGGGCTCAGGCGCTAACTCACTGAGATTTATTTCTCACCCCGTCGTGGTTAACCCTTTTTCAGGTCCAAGGTGAAGTTGAGGACGAGGGTGGTGTAGCCCCTCTTTTGGAGTAGATGAGAAGTTAACCCTGTCCTGACCCGTTACCCTTTTTGTCGGTCTTAGAGAGCCGCCCCGAAGAATAGGGTTGTATTTATTCTTATATAGCTCTGTAGGGTTAGCGATCATCTGCTTTTGGTGTTTTAATAGAAATGTTCTTTAGTTGATTGATCGTTGTTAATCTTTCTGCTTTGCTATCCCTGCTTATGCTTTTGTCCGGGAGTGTTGCACGTTTCCGCATGCGTATTATATTTCGATAGGTCGTTAGCGTGCTTGGGACGTTAACCTCTATGACCTGAGGCGATTTGGCAGGGTTGTCGCGTACCCGAGAGTCGGGGCGTGACATCCCCGCCCAAGGTGGTATCAGAGCAAGGTCAGCCTGATCCATCTGGTCATGGCCAGGAGTGATAAGGAGCGTTGGTTTTGGGATAGTTAGTAGGTCGAGACCCTGTGCATGTGTTTGTTGCTTAAGTTTTAGGCTGTATGCCTGAGTTCTCATTACACGTTGCTTTGGGCGAGCAGGAGCCCGTGGGGTCCTGTAGGATGAGCAACCGTATTCCGAGAGCGCCTAGAAGAAGAGCAACTCGGGAGGATCCTAGAGTGGGCGGGATCCTGCAGGCATTGGAAGCCTTAGGAGATATTGTGGGGCAACAAGTGAGGAACCAAGCTACTGCTGCTATCGCCCCGATCGAAGACCCGTTAACTAGAAACGGGAATGGTGGACAGCCGATGCACAAATTGGTAGAACAATTTCTGAAGCTGAAACCTCCTAGGTTCTCCGGAAGTGGAGATCCCGAGACTGCCATCTCATGGATCGAGGAACTGGAGAAAGCGTTCACCCTGCTAAGGTGTGTGAATGAGGACAAGGTCACTCTGGTCGTCTATCAGCTGCAGGGGAATGCGAGTACGTGGTGGAGAGCCTTTAAGGATAGGATCTTTCCCGAGGGTACGGTCCCGACGTGGGATACCTTCGTGGAAGCGTTTAACGGCAAGTACTTCTCGGACACCCCGAGGGAACAGAAGATGGCAGAGTTCCTTCGCCTGCGCCAGAACCAGCTGTCGGTAGATCAGTACGAGGCCAAGTTTGCTGAACTATCCAAGTATGCACCGAGAATGGTGGAAGACCCCGTGGACAGGGCAAGAAAGTTTAGGGATGGGTTGAAGCCCGAGACAAAGAGTGTGTTAGTGCCACTGAATTTGAAGGACTACAATGAGCTATATGAAAGAGCTCAGATGGTAGAACGAGACGTAGCAGAAAGGGCAGCCGCATCTGGATCGCGATTTGCGCCCTCGGGCCGGAATGATAATCGGTTTGGAAAGAAGCCGATGTTTGGAGGGAAGCATCACATCCCACTGAACCGGCAGGGAGGCATCAATAAGCCGATGTTCAACCGTGGGGATGTTTGCCGCTTGTGCCGGCAAAGACATGGGTCTGCTCCGTGTCAGTTCCGGATTGGAGCTTGTTTTGGATGTGGTCAGTTTGGCCACCAAGTGAGGGACTGCCCGCAGAGGCAATCGATCAGGCCACAGCATGGAAGGCAGCTTGGAGGGAACGCGCCACTGATTCATCAGAATCGACCCCAGGTGCAAGGACGAGTGTTTGCTGTCACCCGAGATGAGGCGAAGGATTCGCCGACCGTTACAGGTATGGTCCTCTTACATGACCAAGTTGCTTATGCTCTGTTTGATCCTGGTGCTACCCATTCTTTTGTGGCTGAGCAATTCGTTAAACTTGCTGGTTTAAGTCTGAAAACGCTAAGTACTGCTGTTAGGATCTCTACGCCTTTAAAGGATAGCGTAGTGGCTGCTGTAGGTTATCTTGGTTGTAAGTTGGTAATTTGTGGTCGTGAGAATAAGATAGATCTGATTGTGCTAGAGATGTTTGATTTTGATTTGATTGTCGGAATGGATTGGCTGGCGAAGCAAAGGGCCACGATGGATTGCTATCGTAAGGCAATTTAGTTTAGTCCGCTGGATAGGGCTAGTTTTGAGTTTGTTGGAAATCGAGGAGGAACCTCGACTGTGGTGATTTCGTCACTAAAGGCGACTCGCTTGTTGGAGAGTGGTTGTCAGGGCTATCTGGCAACTGTGGTAGATGCGTCTGTTGAGGAACCTAGATTGGAGGACATCGTTGTTGTGTGGGAGTTTCCGGATGTCTTTCCGCAGGAGTTACCTTGGTTGTCGCCTGATAGAGAGATAGAGTTCGTGGTAGAGTTGGCACCTGGGACGGTGCCGATCTCCAAGGCGCCGTATAGGATGGCGTTATCGAAACTTAAGGAGCTTAAGGTGTAGATGCAAGAGCTACTGGATAAAGGATTTATCCGCCCCAGTGCGTCGCCATGGGAAGCACCTGTGTTGTTTGTGAGAAAGAAGGGTGATTCGTTAAGGTTGTGCATCGACTACAGGCAGTTGAACCAAGTGACGATCAAGAACAAGTACCCACTGCCGAGAATAGACGATTTGTTCGACCAGCTGTAAGGAGCTTCGGTATTTTCTAAGATCGATCTATGGACGGGATATCATCAGTTGAGGATCAAGAAAGAGGATATACCGAAAACGGCATGCAGGACGCGTTATGGACATTATGAGTTCACTGTGATGCCATTTGGTCTGACCAATGCTCCTGCTGCTTTCATGGATCTGATGAACCGGGTGTTTAAGGAGTTTCTGGATAGGTTTGTGATTGTGTTCATAGATGACATCTTGGTGTACTCGAGGAATCCAGGAGACCATGAACAGCACCTGAGGACGATTTTGGAAACCCTGAGGACGCACCAGTTGTATGCCAAGTTTAGTAAGTGCGAGTTTTGGCTAGCTCGTGTGGCGTTCTTAGGCCATGTGGTTTCTGGTGAAGGAATTGCGGTGGATCCGTCGAAGATCGAAGCAGTCATGGATTGGCCGAGACCGACCACAGTAACAGAGATTAGGAGCTTCTTGGGTTTGGCAGGCTATTACCGACGTTTTGTAGAAAGGTTTTTTGCTATAGCCTCGCCTTTGACGCGACTGTTGAAGAAGGACGTGAAGTATGAATGGACAGACAAGTGTAAGCGTAGTTTCCAAGAGCTTAAACATAAGCTAACTACGGCTCCCATTCTGACGATTCCGTCTGGTCCCGGAGGATTTGAGATTTATAGCGATGCTTCGCTTAGAGATTTGGGTTGCGTTCTGATGCAGCATGGAAGAGTGGTAGTGTATGCTTCTCGTCAGTTGAGGCCTCATGAGTTAAACTATCCGACGCACAATCTGGAGTTGGCAGCGATCGTGTTTGCTTTGAAGATCTGGAGACACTATCTGGTTGGAGAACGGTTTCAAATGTACACCGATCACCAGAGCCTCAAGTATCTGTTCTCTCAGAAAGAGTTGAACATGAGGCAGCGTCTTTGGATGGAGTTGCTTAAGGATTATGACTGTGAGATCTTGTATCATCCGGGTAAGGCGAATAAGGTTGCAGATGCTCTGAGTCGGAAGTCAGCAATAGCCCAGATGATGGTTCAGGAGTGGCTTCTTTTGGAGGAAGTGCGAGACTCGGACTTCAAGTTGGAAGTGAGCCATCTGTCGAGTCTCATGGCTACATTGAGGATCGAGCCGGAAGTACGGGCTAAGATTAAGGCGTTGCAGTCGACAGACCCTGCCATTCAAAAGATCATTCAAGAGGATCCAACTAAGAGAAGAGTCGAATTTCAGGTGGCCGAGGATGGGATACTAAAGTTTCGAGGACGTTTGTGTGTGCCTGCCGATGAGGTTTTAAGGGAGGAGATTTTGTCGGAAGCGCACCGTAGTAGCTATAGTATCCATCCAGAGAGTACAAAGATGTATCAGAATTTAAAGCAGCACTACTGGTGGAGTGGAATGAAAGCGGGTATAGCCAAGCATGTGGCTAAGTGTTTGACTTGTCAACAGGTCAAGGCGCAGCACTGTAAGCCTGGAGGATTGCTGCAGCCATTAGAGATCCCAGAATGGAAGTGGGAGCATATCACAATGGACTTCGTGACGGGATTGCCAAGGAGTCAAAGAGGTCATGATTCGATTTGGGTTGTGGTCGATAGGTTGACGAAGTCAGCGCATTTCATCCCAGTGAGGAAGGACTTTGCTTTGGACAGTTATGCAGAACTCTATGTGAGGGACATTGTGAGACTTCATGGGGTGCCAGTGACGATTACTTCGGATCGTGATCCCAAGTTCACTACCACGTTTTGGAAAAGTTTGCAAGCAGCGCTGGGAACGAAGTTGCAGTTCAGTACGGCCTATCATCCGCAGACGGATGGCCAGTCTGAAAGGATGATTCAGACGCTCGAGGATATGTTGCGAGCCTGTGTTCTGGACTTTAAGGGTAGCTGGGAGGATTAATTGCATTTTGTCGAGTTTGCCTACAACAACAGCTACTAACAGAGCATCAAGATGGCACCTTTCGAAGCGCTGTGTGGCAGAGCTTGCAGGACGCCCGTATGTTGGGATGAAGTGGGCAAAAAGAAGATCACTGGCCCTGAGTTGGTACAACAATCGATGGAAGCTGTCAAGATTATCAGAGAAAGACTGAGAACAGCGCAGAGTCGCCAGAAAAGTTACGCCGACAAGAGACGTAGACCTTTGGAGTTCCAAGTGGGTGATCACGTGTTCCTGAAGGTATCGCCAATGAGAGGAACGTCCCGTTTTGGTAAGAAAGGGAAGTTGAGTCCGAGGTATGTTGGACCGTTCGAGATTCTAGAACGGATTGGGATTTTGGCGTATCGTCTTGCGTTGCCGCCGAGGCTTACTAAGGTGCATAACATCTTCCACGTGTCGATGCTGAGAAAGTATGAGCCAGACCTCGCTCATGTGTTGAGTTACGAAGAGATCGAGTTGGACGAGCGAGCATCATACGTGGAGCGCCCGGTGAAGATCGTGGATAGAAGAGAGCAAGTGCTCCGGAACAAGACGATTCCTTTGGTCAAAGTTGTTTGGCAGCAACATGGTATAGAAGGAGCCACGTGGGAGAGCGAGGAAGCTCTGAAGAGTAGTTACCCTTTCCTTTTCGAAGAGTTGTAATAGTGGTGTAATTTCGGGGACGAAATTTCCTAAGGAGGGGAGAGTTGTGACGTCCCGGAATTTTAAGGACCATAAAATAAATAAAGTTAGAATTTTTGTGGTTTAAGGGATAATTATTGGACGCGATTTATTTTGATCTGAAGAGAGATTTAATAAATCCCGAAGCGCCGGTCAAAGACCTTTCGCGCCTGAAACCCTTTGTGCTTGAAGTCAAAGAAATTCAAATCCCGTGGGACCCTCCTGTCACATCTCTCTCTCTCTCTCTCGTTTCTCTTTCCCCCCCCTCCTTGGCTGCCGCGCCCAACTGCCCCCCTCCCATCACTCACGTCTTCTCTCTCCTCCCCTCTTCTCTCTCTTACTTTTCTCTCTCCTCTCTCTTCTCTCCTCTCTTCTCTCCTTCCTCCCTACTGCCGCCCGACCCCTCTCCTCCTCCTCCTCCTCTCCTCTGTCCCGCCCGACGCCACCAGCCACCGCCTTCCTCCGCCGCCGCCAGCCCGTCGCCAGCCGCCTGCAGCAGCGCCGGAGCCGCCCGTCGCTGAAGCAGCCGCCCGCGACTCCGACCCCCCCTCGAGCTCTAGCCGAGCTGCTGCTCGAGCAGCCGCGTCGCTGCTCGAGCTCATCCGTCGCCTCGCCATACAGCCCCGTCGTCCAACCGCGTCCGTCGGTACTGCCCGACCGTCGCCTGAGCTCAGTTGCCGCTGCTGCAACCGCCTCTAGCCTTGTCAGTCGCGCGACTCGCGAGCTTCAGCCCGAGCTGCTGCTCGAGCCGCCGCGTCGCCGCCTGAGCTCGTCCCTCGTCGCCAAGCTCCGTCGCCGGTTTGTCTTCACCTTGCCGAGCTCGTCGGCCACCAGCAGTCGCGCCGCCCAACCCCGTCAGGCCGCGTCGCTCCACCCCCGGCCTCGTCTGCCAAAGCCCGTCTCCCGCGACCTCAACCCGCCGTCCCTGTCGCCGAGTTGCCGCCGCCTGCTGCCACTGACTTGAGTCGCCGGAGGACCCCCGCGACCCGAGATCCGAGCCGTTCAGCCACCCTCATCCGCCCTACGCCGCTGACCCACTCCCTCTCCCTCCCCTGTTCAGCCGCGCCACCGCCTCGCTCGTCGCTGGTCTCGCTGCCGTCGCGCTGCTCAGCCACCGTCCAACCGCTCGAACGTCATTCGAGTCGTCGTCGGAGCTCGCCGGAGCCGGCCGCCGCTCGCTGCCGTCGTTGTCGTCATTGTCCCGCCGCTGCCGTCGTCGCCGGACTGTTTAGTTGTGAGTTAGCTCCTAACTCTCGGTTAGGTCGCTAATTGCGTTCGGGATTAGCTTAATTAGTTTAATTAGGCGTTCAAGTAGATTAATTGTGGTCGGTTTAGTTAGAGACTGGGTTTAAGTTAAATGACCGCAATTAAACAAATTAGACTGGTTAGCTAAGTTGTCTGTGGCTAATTGGTGATTAGATTGATTGATTGACTGCAATTATTTAATTGCGAGCGAGCGATTAGCCAGAGCCGAGTGAACGATAAATTGTTTGACTGGTTGGTTGGTAGGCGGAGTAGTCGTCGGTGGTTAGTTCAGATAATTGAGTGCGTTGTTATAATTGTTGTCGACTGTTTGACGTGGTGATCAATGCCTGACCGTTGAATGCTTTGAATGGTTTGTGATTGGCTGTATGAGGATTGATCACTCGTATTTAGATGCAAAGTCTGGTGGATAATGTGCATATTCATGTGATCACGTGTGAAGTTAAATTGCATATTTGAGCATGAAAAATGGCCAGCGGCCGAGTCTTTAAGCATGATCGTGTGAGCATTTGACTAAATGCCAAGATAAGAACCGATTGGTTAGATGATCTGCTTGTGTGGTCATATGATGAGATAAATCCGTGCCAGTCGTACGGTCCGTGCCAGTCATACGGTTTTTCCTGGTAAATTCGTGCCGTGCCAGTCGTACGAAGCCACACGATTCATCGGACGCCGGTCGCAGTATGGATGGACTGAAGCCCCTACAGGTATTCCTGGTAGTTCCGTGCCGTGTCGCTCGGAACCACAAGGGCTATCGGATGCCGTCGCCGGAAGTAAGGGACGATGCCCGGTCATGCCGGTAGAGCACCAACTGCCTAGTGTGCTGAGCACCAACTGCCTAGTGTGCGGGTCCGAGTGGCCATTAATAACCGGAATACGTGTGAAACATTGTACTTGCAAGCTATTGTGGTGTTCTGGTTGTTGCCTTGATTGGTCGACTGTCATGCCAAGTCGAGTCTTGCATATGTGTGATCCAAGGCGTGGTAAGCTTGCATGTGATTGGCATTATACTATTGTGTTGTACTGTGTAGGCCGCCTAAGCGAGTCAACGCCTTAGCTGGGCTTAGGCGCTAGCTCACTGAGATTTATTTCTCACCCCGTCGTGGTTAACCCTTTTTCAAGTCCAAGGTGAAGTTGAGGACGAGGGTGGTGTAGCCCCTCTTTTGGAGTAGATGAGAAGTTAACCCTGTCCTGACCCATTACCCTTTTTGTCGGTCTTAGAGAGCCGCCCCGAAGAATGGGGTTGTATTTATTCTTATATAGCTCTGTAGGGTTAGCGATCATCTGCTTTTGGTGTGTTAATAGAAATGTTCTTTGGCTGATTGATCGTTGTTAATCTTTCTGCTTTGCTATCCCTGCTTTTGCTTTTGTCCGGGAGTGTTGCACGTTTCCGCATGGGTATTATATTTCGATAGGTCGTTAGCGTGCCTGGGACGTTAACCTCTATGACCTGAGGCGATTTGGCAGGGTTGTCGCATGCCCGAGAGTCGGGGCGTGACAAATTACATTGACAAATCGTCAAAAAATTTAAGTTTATGACTTAATTGGTACAATCGAAAGGTTTAAAATCAAAATGACACAAGTGCAATAATTTACAACTCTTTTGGTACCGTTCCCCATTGTAAGGTGTGGAAAGTATTCGAGGTTTCATTAGTTTCATATCTCCGATCAAATTCGCGAGTGCACATAAATCCAATTAATCTCAACTGTTCCTACGTGAGGCCCACATACATAAACGATTGAGATGCATTGATCTTGTGATCATTCAAAAAGAAAATCCGAAATCTTGTGCGTAGCATATGCTTTAGTCGCCGCATCGGTCTTGATTCCGGATTTTTGCTAGGTCATTCGAGTGCGGGTGAGCCTAATGTATCTGAATCCGTGATTTTAATGGGTCACATGTGGGAATTCAATTAAGATGCACCGGACTCACGTGCATCCAACACACCCGAGAATGTCCACAGTGTCTCCTGGACTCGGGACTTGTTTCTTCCCGTGTCATGTTGGCGTTATGCAAGTGGTGTGGACCGACGTCTTCGTGTTCAGGAGCGAACACGAGGCGATAGCGACGAGACTTCCGCTTATCTCTCACCAAAGATCGGGCCGACGTCATTTTTATCTCGAGCAATCAAACGGGCAAAGATGATCGATCGATCATCCTGACCATCACGCCATTTCTGACGCCCTTGATCATACCCGAACCCAACGAAATTGCCAAGTACTCCCTTGTGTATGTCTAGGCGGGGCGGGGGCGGAGATAGGACGTGCGGGCGCGAGAGGACCGTATTCACAATTAGTCGCCGTAGGACTTGTCGAGGACGTATAATGTCGTGTAAGAAACCTAGAATGTACGAAGAAATGGGCTATAAGAATCTTCTACCTTTGCAATTTGAAGAGGAAAATCACAGGTAGGATGTTCGTGTTGCTGATCTTTCTTATTTTCTCTGGGTCACACTGTCACGGACTAAATTGAAGCTAGGCGTTGACAAAGTCAAAGCCTATAGCAGGCGTGCGTCATCGGAACTTTTGGCCGGTCGGACAGCGAGCCGCTGAGGATGCGCTCGGAGATCCAGTGATTCGCCGCATCGGTGTAGTGGACGCCGTCCCAACTGACGAAAATGGAAGGGTCTCCGCAGGAGTCGGCGACCACTTCGGTCCCGTTTATGCTTTCCTTTTGCCCACACCACACATGCTTGTCCTCCCATTCATATCCACAGCACATCTTCCCTGCTCTCTGGAATCCTGTCAAGAAAACCTGAATTTCAGCTGTCCCGATTCTTGTTCAAATGAGAATCGCCAGTTTAGCAAATAGTTTCAGACCAAAGTTCATGGAAGCGGAGCTACATCAGAGTGTCCTAACAGTCATTTCTGCTTAGAACCCGGAAGTCGGAGGGTTCGGGCTTTAACCGTGACACTAGGAAATTTGTATGTCCGAACCTCGGGGACATTTCGTATGTTCGGGGTTCTCGAAGATGATTACCTTCTCTCGTGGAGTTGGCAATGAGGTCATATTTTGCCGCGTAGATGTCCACATAAGTCAGTGCAGCTTCCGGCAGTTCGTCCCTCAGTTGCGTCACTCTTTCTTTCAGTTGCCAATTGAACTCCGAGGCCATTTCGTTCTGATCCTTCACGCACCCGATCTCATCGAGGTACCCTGGCATCGGATTGTGGACGTAGCGCAGCGTTATCGGCAAGCAACCAATGGGGCCGGTGTTGTGTATCCAGAAAGTCCTCGCTCCTTGCTGATACAGTTGCTGTCAATTACATGTCGAACGCCAAAGCATACATCAGATGAGATTAGAGTAAGAGCATGAATCAACTTGGTTGCTGTCATAAGACTAATGAGCTTTCTTGGCTTCTTACTTGGACTGCAATGGCCAACTGATCGACAATGTCCGCCATGGAAGTGTTGAGTTGCTGGTTAGTCATCTTCCGGAACCCGGCAGCCAAATCATTTTGTCCAATGTCGAACACGTAGAGCGCTTTTGAGAAGTCCTTGGGCCTTGGAAGCCGGCGTCTGCGAAACTTCTCGACTCGAGCTGCAAATTTAATTTCAACAAACAGCAAATGTAGTCCTAGCCTACTAGGTTACCAAGAGGTCTAAATGAGGATTGACATTAATTTCAACACACATGGTTCCAATCCAGGACACTATCTTCTTATAAGCTAGCTTACCGTGCTTGTAGATATAGCTCGCGCGCGCCACAAACTGGTCGTAATGCGCCGTCTGGATGTCCAGTGAGAAGGGGCTCACCCCGTTCTCAAAGAAGCTTTCGTTCTGCCTCCGGATGGTCGATCCTCCCGTGGCGAAGTTCGCCCCGTGCCGGAAGCTCTGCCCAAGCGAGTCCAAGTACGCGCTCAAGTAAGGCAGCCCGAGGTGCTCAGCTACATGATTGACAAGACACAAACTCTCAAGTCCCGCCGAATTGATTCGTCACAATAATAAACCGCTGCTACTCTTCGAAATCCATCCCTACCTATGAAGTCGATGATGAGACGGCCGTCCGAGGCCCGCCCCACCGGCCTGTGGAAGAAAGTCTCGCCGGTCGGAGACGCCATCGGGTAAAACGCAGCCGATATCCCCCCGGTGTCGGAGTTCGAGTCCCCGAAGTTGTAGATTGCCGGGAACTCGCACGGCGGCAAGGCTTCTGCGATTGCAAGCCAGACAACATTCCAAGCCAATAGGAGAAGCAGTGCAAGACCTGAAAGCGAGAGAACTCCTCCCATTGCCATTGTCAAAAAGCCTTGTGAAACCGGATCTTGTCCCGATCCTAACCTCTTCTTCCTAACAATTCAAACCAGTTGGAGTGTTGGGGTTGGAGACAAATCCTTCCCACGTATGAACGAAAACGGCAAAGTTGGACATGAACAGGAGTAGGATTTCATATGCTGGTCCCACCTCTGTTGCTGTATTTGCAGCAATTTTGTTTCCCTTCCCCTGCGCTCGTTCACTACCGATTGTTGGAATTTTTCATGGGATTCTTTAGCTTTCCATCGGAATCGTCATCGTTGAGAGATTATGCAGATGGGAGTCACGATTTTGCATAGACTATGGTCCATCAAAAATGGGAAATTCACGAGTTTCTTCTCTCACTTCTGTTCTTTTTTGGCTTTTTTTTCTAACAAGAATGGCAAAAGGGTATCTCCTGAAACTACGTTAGTACACAATCATCCGTGCGATATGGAGCAGCATCATCGTTTTGACCCTGCCCCATAAATCAAAGGGACTGAAGAGTAATCATCGACACACTCTTCATGTTTTGACAGTTAGATGTTGTTCTTGGGATGTCTTTTCCTTTCACGAAAATTTCATCTTTTGGGTCTTTAATAAAATGTCCTTACATTGAAAATTGACCGGTACATTTATATTTTCTGTCACGGGTTTTCCTCAAATGATCGATTTTTTCATTTATTAGCTACGCCGGTAGTTGTAACTCATCAATAAGAGGAAAGTGCTCCAATAATGTAATGTGCATATCGTGGTTGCAATTCGAAGAATCACATAGAAATTGTTAACTCTATACTTACAATATTATCATTCGGGGTCGAAGATTTTGCTAATCGAAATACACGGGACTATTCCGAGACGAACATAAGGAACTAGGTTACATCAAATAATACAAGATTGCTCACGAGTAAATAAAAATTACACATGCAATGGCTATTTCAGTTTCAAAAAATGCTTTTCTTCCTCTAATTTGGACGAGAATGAATTTTAAGGATGGCTTTCTCTATTTTAATTTCTTAGTTTTCCTCGTCTCGCCGGATGGAGAGCGATAAAGACGAGCACCATTTTTGAAGGTTCCGTTTGTTTCGCGAAGAATGAAAGATTAGAAAAATATTTTCCTAAAAATGATTTTTTATATCACTTGAGTTAATTAATCAATAAAAAATATTTTCACTGTCGACCATCTATGAAAAATGAAAAAAAAAAATTGTTCGCTCATTTTTGTAAGTGATATAAGTATCCATTTTAAGGGACATATTTTTTTAATTATTCATTTTTCGAGCAACAAATGCAGCCGAAATCTCAATTCCATAGACCTCTTTATAGTCGAGAGACTTCGGTGGAGCTTCTAAACAAGAGTTAGGGGTGACAAATGAGCCGGCTTGGCCTACCGCTCGCCGTGCCGGCCCAGACCATTTATGGATCAGGCCCTGCTTGGACACGGCCCGCTTCGTTCTTCGGGCCTCATGTGATGGGTCATGCCGTGCCCAAGCCCGTCCAATATTTTTTTTTTTTTGATGGTCAACGGCTATTGATCATGGTCCCAAGGGCTAGGCCCACAAATTTGCTAAAAAGTAGCCGAACGTCCCTTTGGGCCCAAAAATGTCTCAGGAATAAATGGGCCTGGAAAGCCCATGAAGGCCCAAAAATACAAACGGGCCGCCGTGCCAGGAATGGCCCGGCCCGTTTGACATCTTGGCAAGACCGATTCTCTCTCCCAAGTCCCAATCCCGTCGAGTGACTCCTCCACCTCCGAGAACATCAAACCACAGCGTTTTCCCCTTATTGTTCACAATATCAAACGGCAGATCGTTTAAAGCGGCAAGCCACGTCATCGTCCTTTTCCCTGATTGTAAAACCAACGAACCCCTCTCTCTCTCTATCTCTCCCTCTCTGAACAGCGACAATGTCGACGCCGGCGGCGGCGGAGGATAATAAAGTGGAGAAAGAAGGGACCCAACTGCTGGGCTCACCGACGTTCACCGAGCTCCAAAACGGCCGATTCAAGTGCGTCGAGACTGGCCACGAGATGCTCGCCAAGGACATGGACCCCTACTCTCGCAGCAAGCGGTGTCGTCTGGGCCTCATCGACTTCGCCTTGGCCCGCAATAAGCCTCCCCTCAACATGTTCAAGCAAGACCCACTTTGCCGGTAGTCAAAAAGTTGACTCCTTCATTGTTGTTCTTCCTGTGGTGAAAATTTTCAGAGCTAATGTGTTTTATCTTCTCGTGGCTTTGATTCTCTATCTTTTGTTTCTTTAATTTGTGCTGATAAGCTGGAGAAAGAGGATGGAGAGGGTTATTCGTTTGAGATTTCGTGTGTGTTTTGGAGGTTGAAGATTGAAATCTTAGCTGAACAAGTTTGGTTTTCACAGATGGATTAACTTATTGGTTTCTCGTTGGTGGGGGAGATTTTGTTTTTTTTTTTACTGGTTTTGTTGTCAATATGTTTTATGACTAGCATAAGAAGCTTCGCCTCTTGGGATGGATTGAATACTAGTCTAGATGCTCTTTATATTTGTTTCTTGACACTCAGTCCTGAGAAATTGAATTGTCTGAAATGCAAATATTTGGATGATTGTTGTTTTTCCGCCCTTTCCCTCTTTGGAAAATGAGGGAGGGGAATGAAAGTCTGGATGCTGATCGGGCTCTCTTTTTATTCTGCTTTCCAGTTCAAAGTTAGTATGCAAATTGACTGGAGATACAGTAAACAAATCAGAGGAACATATATGGAACCATATCAATGGGAAACGGTTCCTGAACAAATTAGGTTTGTACTTTTACCCTCAGTTTGATAATCAGTAGCTTTTGAAATCTATGCATGAGATCATGTAGGATGTCGCTCCATTACTGGTTTTCTTAATGTTAACGTATGTGGTTGGCTTACACTGTCGGAAAAAAGCCGAGGTATATATTTGTACCTTGACACATTGAAAGGACTGGGATGTTTGAAGTCTAATGTGATGATGATCATGGTGATATCTGGTAACAGAGCAGAAGGAAATGGAAAAGCTGATGGAGAACAATTTGATGGAAGAAGTGGATGAAAAGCCAAAAAAAGCATCGAAACAGAAAAAGGACAATGTCAATAAGAAGCAGAAGAAGGAAAAGCAGAAATCTGCTGGTGAGATTGTATCAGAAGTCAGAGACTCTGCTGAGAATGACAGTGATGTAGATGATGGTGACTTCTGGATGCCTCCCGTTGGCGATCGGTGGGATTTCGACGATGGTGGAGATAGATGGGGATCTGATGCGGAGTCAGGGCAAGACAGTGATGAAGAAGCTGATGGAACAGGTGTGTTTTAATGAGCAGTAAGCTTATCTTCTATATACGGAGTGACGATTAGCTCATATCACAATACATAACCAATCATTATGGCTTGAGTAAAGTATTTTCTGAACTGTATTCTTCGGTCACATTGTCTTAGGATTGCATGTGCTGTTACAAATATTAGAGAAGACAATCAATGATTGCCTTCCCATATTGTGGATGCTAAGGATTTCTTAGTCATAAAATGGAATGAATTTTTGTGACAGTTCTCTGGAACATTGAATTTTGTTGGACCTAAAGCCAGATTGGCATCATTCTTTTTTCTATACTTCAAGATAATGTTCCTGTCAGATTGTGGGTGCTTTTTATCTGTTTCTTTTGACAAAATTGTTGCAATATTTTCCTGAACTAGATGGTCTCAACGAAGTTGATGACAACGATTCTGAAGAGATTTCTATGAGGTAACTTCATGCCAATCATTACACCTTTCGTTTATTATTTTTGGGGGACGGGGAGAGGAACAGTGAATCTCGAGTTGATACTTTCAAATGCAGGACAAAAAGAATGTCAATCGAAATTGGACCCAGCAGCTTTGCTTCAAGGAAGAAGAAAAGTAGAAAAAATCCCACTGGCTGAGGCCGTAAGCAGTAATTCGATGTTTTGGCAGATCCATTGTACTAGATTGTCTGAAATCTTCCATCAAGGTTGTACGCCTGGCCTGTTAACGGAGAAGTCTGATTATGAAGCCAGTGAACTCCTGTTTCTTCGAGAAAATGAACATTGTTAATTTTACCTCTAAATGTTGTTCAAAAGGAAGAGTTATTAAGAATTATATCCTCTACAATCTGCTCTTGGCAAATTGAATTGGAATTTGGTGCTGTCGGCTGGAAGGGCTTTTGAGAATACCCATGATGGATTTTGCTTTTCCTTGTGGCAGCAACTGAAGCATTGTTCATGAGAAATCAGTAGTGACCATGTCAATCAAACGCGGCTTGGCTGGACAGTTTTCTGTTACTTCTCTATGTCCGAAACTCTTTTTTATACTAATTATAGACAACTCTCTCCGACCGCTTTGAATACTGAAAGTTTCTTCCGTCTTTCCCTCAATAAAGATGCCATCGATAGCCATGTGTGTTTTTTGTTTTTTATAGTCACTTACCTGTGTTTAGAAGTACAGATCCTCCTTAAACCACAGGTCCGGTTGTCGCCTGTTAAATCAAGAGAGAGAGATCACAGTCTCACAGAGCATAGAGCATTTGTTTTGGAAGACGTGCAAAAGAATGGGAATACAATCTGTGATGTTGATATATGATCTTTTTTATATGTGAGACATTATATCATGAGCTTTTTCTAGTGCGGAGCACAGCATAATTTATATTCATCATGTGAATCTGATCATATGAAACCATGTTTCTCTCGGTTGTTAGTAATTCTACAAGTAATACTGGAGCACCATTTGATTTTGGACATTGATCTTTGAAGAATGGCTGTGAAAAATAGTATATCATGGTTGATTTTCTTTTCTGCTTGTCCGCCTTTGAAAGTGCTTGGATCGGTGCCTCTTTGTTGTGAATTTTAATCTGTTCCAAAGTAGCGATCCCCAAACTACCCCATGCCTGGAATCACACGCGCATTCTCATCCAGAGATGCATCGATCTCTGATGTCACAAGCTTCATCTTGGGAAACCTTTTGCACACCGCATGTATTCCTTGAGGTGCCTGCATCATGACATTAAATTGCAACAGAACTTAGAATGCACGGCGCATGGTGGCTTCTGAAGAATGTGAAGTACCAACATCACTTACAGCTATAAGATTAAGGAAGATGATATTATACTCTGGTACACCTTTGCTGAGAAGTAGAGTTATGGCCTTGACGGCAGAATTTCCTGAAACATATGGATTTACGCACGATGTTATGTCTGTTTTAGCTGGTTTATAGAGTGATAGTGACTACTTCTGTGTTTTCAAACCTGAAGCAAGTACGGGATCGAGTAAGAACACGTGGCGGCTTGAGATGTCCGCAGGTAGCTTTTCATAGATCAACTGCACCAATGTTGTAGCCAAAGTATAAATACCCCGTTGTTGAAATAAGAATGTGTATCGGATCGCTTGCCTTTACAAACCTGCCTGCCACTATTGCCCTCTCCATGGATGAGGATTTTGCCGATTTTGATTCCCTTACAGCAGGCCCTTAGTGCATTCTCCATGCTTTCGCCACTGGTGTATACACAATCAAGTGTGAGTAGTCCATTTAGCTTTTGCCGCTCTTAGTTGAGTTCTTGTTAGTTCATTGAATATCAAGTGCATGCAAGCACAACATTAGCAGAAAGCATAATTCTTCTTAGTATGTCCCAAGAGACCAAATGGCTCAGCAGTGGCATGAGTGGAGAACTCGATAGCATGTAAAAAGCAGACAAAAGCCTTGGTGAAGTTTCCAGGTTTTTTTTTTTTGGGTCGAAGAAGTTTCCAGGTTGAAACAGCAACTCTTTACCCTTACTTTCTTTCTCAGGAACTATACCATCCTTAGTTGCCAAAGAAAAACCTTTGCTATCATTTATTCTAATTGAACAGCAGTAAGGAGCAAGACTCATTTATTGAAGCCGAAGAAAATCCTCAAGACAGAAAACAGTTTTCTTTAATCTGTAGATTGGAACCTAACGGACACTGATGCTATTCGGGGAGAAGCAGCTATAGCACCGGAAGATATTTTCTACATAGTCAATAACAAACTGCTTTCTTGATACTCGCCAATTTTTGAATGCTATGACTCTGTCGTATTGAATGTACAAATGATAAACATACCTTCTGATGATTGAGACTCCGCACAACCTTTTGCGGAAAACAACTCCAGTGTACACCGATCCTGAGAGGAATGAAAGGTATTCAATTTCGCTAGAGTCTATGACATAAAGCAGATATGTGGCCTACTCAGTTTGAGTATTTTGGTGAAGGGATGTGACCCATCCACAAGGAAGAAATTTTTTTCAACCTTAACTTACAGACTACGCATAATGTACAAGTGAAAAAACTTGATATAAAGAATCAGTGCATCTATTGTCATCCTGCTAGACAAGGAATGTAGAAAGCATTTTCTAACAACCTGTTGGAGTAGTTATCTGTTTTTCAGAAAAGGGAAGATGGCCAAGTCCGTGCTCCACCACCTGAAAGATGGCATCTAACAAATCAAGAATTAAAACAAACAGATTACTTTTATGTTAGTCTTAAATTTTCGCATATCATAACACATCCTTGCCCGTCATTTATGCCATGTCATGCAATTTAATCAAATCATGTCTCATGTCATTATAGGTTAGATTTCATATTGCATGTCATCTAGGATAGAATTCATATTTATGTGCATCAAAATTCAATTTTTCAAAAGTCATCATGCATGTCATATAATTTAGAATGTTTTGTCATAACATCATATAATTAGATTTTGCATTTCATGTCATATTTGCATTCATATGGTTGCATTCATGCATAACATTTCATTAAATCAAGAAAACCAAACAAAAAAAAACATAATTGCATCTTGATTTCTAAATGAATCAATTGAATTTGCCAATTCAAGAATTTTTCATAAGAATGGTACCGAAATAGCGTTAATTGAAAGATTAGCGTAATCAAGTCCTTGAATTCATTATCTCTGGTTCGTAAAAGTAATTTAGTTCTCTCGCTAATTTATTTAGGTATCTAATCTACCTACCAAAAAAAGATTAGTGGCGACTCCAGAATTTAAATCATTTGAACATAAATCTAAGTTGCGAATTGATAGAGCTTGGGAGAGCTTGGACTAGGTTGGTTAATTCATCTAATTAATCTGGTAATCCATTAACCTAGAATTTCTTAATTTTAGGTCGCGACAGGGCGAGGGCCTTCGGGCCCTCATTGGCCATAGGCTAGGGTGTCTGGCCCTCGCCGAGATCCATGTGAGTGCCACGACCCTCGCCGACATAGAGTTGCAAAAAAAAAAAAAAAAAGAAGAACAAAAACATAAAAAAAAAAATCAGAAAAAAATTAAAAAATCACAACAATTATCCATGTTAGTGCTAGCTGTCCTACGTCAGCCATGCCACGTACCATAGTTGGCACTGACTAGATCTCCACATTAGCTATTTTCGGCCAAAATTTACTGGAAAAACTAAATTGGCTAATCGTAGAAAATGGTTAGGACTATATTAGCACATCGTTAGATAGTTTAGGTCTAAATTGACAAGTTGTAAAAACGATTTTGACTAAATATGCATAATTGAAAAGTTTAGGATTAAATTGGCCGTCGTACAATAGGTTTAAGATTTTTTGGACAATTTTTCCTTATATCTGGCCTTTTTCTTTTCGCGCGGTTTGGGATAGGAAGTATTTGGAAGTGGCTATTATGTACACGGCACTTCTACAAATCTCCGAGAATCGGGAAGGGTTAACGCGGTTGATTTCAGTGTTTCTATTCTAAGAGTGGAGGTTAACATTTGTCATGCTATTATTAGGATTCACGAAAAGCTTTTCATGTTCTTAACAGGGACAAACTTCCATTGGCACTGAAATAATCGTTTTTTAAAAAAAATTGGCACTTAAGTGATCCAAAAAATATATATTGGCACCAAAATGAGCGTCGTACAGAAATATTGACACTCTAGGTGTCCTTTTGCCTTTATTTATTGGTTCTTTCTTTCGGCGATAATCATCCCACTTACGAAATCCTTCGAGCACTCAATGGAAAAAGTACAAAAAAAAGTCATAAATTTATTGCATTGGTGTCAATTCAGCCCTAAAACCGTTTGTGTTGTTGCGATAGAGTCCATCCGACTAATTTTGGCTGGAAATCCTACGTGGTATGATGGCGCTAACGTGGACATTTCTTTTTAATTTTCTTGTAGATTTTTATTGAGTTTTTTCTTCTTTTTCTTTTTCTTTTCTGTACACTTTTTTTTTTTAATTGATGGCCGGTGAGGATCGGCCGCATACCCTTGCTGGCCCCAAGCGAGAGCGTCGCGGTGGTCAAGAATTCTTGCCAGATCTGTTGATGGAAGAGGTGATCTTCACACCGTTGCGTCCTAAAGTTAAAGCTCGCTAACGTTTTTCTTGCGGATGAAATTCAGACATCCAATGATAGCAGTTCTTCTACTTTGAATGAGACCATGTCTATCTTCCAACTATCAAAAGTGATTAAATTAACCATTGGCTTAAGACAACCCTACTGGGATCCCTTAAAGGTTTAAACTAAACTTTTCGATGGTGTTTTGTGATTAATTATTTTATGTTGTTTTATGAAGATAATTAAATTTTGTACCGTTGCCATAGAAACAGGTATGCAAAATTGGGGCCTTGTTTTCAATATCCTGTTTGAGATTTGACAAGAAAAATTAAATTATCGTCTCGAGATGATGCCAATGCAACATAGACAATATCTCGAATTTGAATGGCTCACGTTCACATAAAACTATTTCATAAAAGGGAAAGGACCACATTGTCCCATTTTGTAGGAGGTTTTCAGTCTCTCTTCCATGCCGATGCCTTGTGTCTCTGTCTTCCATGCCTTGTCGTGTTTTGAGACACCTACCATCTACCACGTGTCATACGAACTTTGACAGCATTTCTTGACTTCGATGACATCTTTAAGTCGCCCCATGTTGGGCCAAAAAAGTGTTGTACAAGAGACGTCCCCTCGTGACACGAGTACGATTAGAGAAGATAAGGTGCACGATAATTTCCATACATTTTTTTGGTCGAAGATAATTTCCATACATAATTGCGCATTTTCAATCGCATTGTTCCACGTGAAACGATCGACGTTCACGTCAGCGATTTCCGATCAAAATTGACCAGATGAACTTAATTGGCACAAAGGCAAAAGGTTTAAGATTGAATTGGCACTAATGTAATAGGTTTAGGATTTTTTATTAAACTAATTGAAACGGTTATTTCAGTGCTAATGGTCTTCCTGAGCATTACCCCAATCACAGGTTTGATGTATGATCTTTTTTATATATGAGACATTATATCATAATTTATATTCAGGATGTGAATCTGATCATATGAAGCCATGTTTCTCTCGGTTGTTTGTAATTACAAGCAATACTTTAGCACCATTTGATATTGGACGTTGATATTTGAAGAATTGCTGTAAAAAAATAGTATAACGTGTTTCTGCTCGTTCGCCTTTGAAAGTGCTTGGATCGGTGCCTCTTCGTTTTGAATTTTAATCCGTTCCAAAGTAGCGATCCCCGAACTCCCCCATGCCTGGAATCACACGCGCATTCTCATCCAGAGATGCATCGATCTCTGAAGTCACAAGCTTCATCTTGGGAAACCTTTTGCACACCGCATGTATTCCTTGAGGTGCCTGCACCGTGTCGTGACATTAAATTGCAACAGAACTTAACAATGCACGGCGCATGGTGGCTTCTGAATCTGAAGAATGTGAATTATCAACATCACTTACAGCTATTAGATTGAGGAAGATGATATTATACTCGGGTACACCTTTGCTGAGAAGTAGAGTTATGGCCTTGACGGCAGAATTTCCTGAAACATATGGATTTGCGCACAATGTTATGTCTGTTTTAGCTGGTTTATAGAGTGATAGTGACTACTTCTGTGTTTTCAAACCTGAAGCAAGTACGGGATCGAGTAAGAACACGTGGCGGCTTGAGATGTCCGCAGGTAGCTTTTCATAGATCAACTGCACCAATGTTGTAGCCAAAGTATAAATACCCCGTTGTTGAAATAAGAATGTGTATCGGATCGCTTGCCCTTACAAACCTGCCTGCCACTATTGCCCTCTCCATGGATGAGGATTTTGCCGATTTTGATTCCCTTACAGCAGGCCCTCAGTGCATTCTCCATGCTTTCGCCACTGGTGTTTACACAATCAAGTGTGAGTAGTCCATTTAGCTTTTGCCGCTCTTAGTTGAGTTCTTGTTAGTTCATTGAATATCAAGTGCATGCAATACACCGTTAGCAGAAAGCATAATTCTTCTTAGTATGTCCAAAGAGACCAAATGGCTCAGCAGTGGCAGGAGTGGAGAACTCGATAGCATGTATAAGCAGACAAAAGCCTTGGTGAAGTTTCCAGGTTGAAACAGCAACTCTTTACCCTTATTTTCCTTCTCCGGAACTATACCATCATTAGTTGCCAAAGAAAAACCTTTGCTATCATTTATTCCAATTGAACAGCAGTAAGGAGCAAGACTCATTTATTGAAGCGGAAGAAAATCCTCAAGACAGAAAACAGTTTTCTTTAATCTGTAGATTGTAACCTAACGGACCCTGATGCTATTCGGGGAGAAGCAGCTATAGCACCGGAAGATATTTTCTACATAGTCAATAACAAACTGCTTTCTTGATACTCGCCAATTTTTGAATGCTATGACTCTGTCGTATTGAATGTACAAATGATAAACATACCTTCTGATGATTGAGACTCCGCACAACCTTTTGCGGAAAACAACTCCAGTGTACACCGATCCTGAGAGGAATGAAAGGTATTCAATTTCGCTAGAGTCTATGACATAAAGCAGATATGTGGCCTACTCAGTTTGAGTATTTTGGTGAAGGGCTTTCGCTCAAGCCTGGATGTGACCCATCCACAAGGAAGAAATTTTTTCAACCTTAACTTACAGACTACAGAGACTGACAACGCATAATCTACAAGTGAAACAACTTGATATAAAGAATCAGTGCATCTATTGTCGTCCTGTTAGACGAGGAATGTAGAAGCATTTCCTAACAACCTGTTGGAGTAGTTATCTGTTTTTCAGAAAAGGGAAGATGGCCAAGTCCGTGCTCCACCACCTGAAAGATGGCATCTAACAAATCAAGAATTAAAACAAACTGATTACTTCTCCCGTTCTATAGAATGCAGCAAAAGCCAAATTGTTTACCAAGCGAATAAGACGATCAGCATAGAAGACAAAGTCATGTTTTCTTGTCCTGACGTCGCGTACAAGGGTGTGCATACCCCGTATCTGGAAATAAACACGATCATGAAGTTGTCCTTGGTATTAGTCTCTAGAAAAATTTAGATGAGGAGTTCAACACACAAGTGGTTTCCTATGTTGTATAAGAGGAACTCTACCAGAACATGTACAGAGAAATAAAGAACTCGGTGAGGATATATGACTGATACCTGAAATGTAGAAGTAATCACAAATAAGTTAGCATATATTTTGCATAGATCGTGCTGGCCCAGCTTCGTATGAATATGTTGAACTATCAAGTCGATTGCAACATCATTATCTCCTCCTCTAGGGATGATGACATCAGCAAACTTCTTTGCAGGCAATATGAATTCATCGAAACTAGGCTTCACAAACCTGTCATACTGAAAATTAAAGAAAATTGCCCAGTAAGACAACTTGCTGATGGGTTGCCGTTGGATATGTGATGGGGCTGCAATGCATACACAGAGAGAGAGAGAGAGAGAGAGAGAGTTTCAATTGCTTAGACAAGAGTACTCATAGTCCCTGCAAGAATCTCATTTTAAGTTTCATTGCAGTGTATTACTTCTTGCTTTAAGTGGGAATGTGAGTGGTTTCTTTTGAAGGAATGACGCGCCTCCTTACCATGGATTGAGATGGCATCTATATGAGGAAGGGATTCAGGATTTCAGATTACTAACTTGGTCAAGCACGCCTTGAATGTCTCTGCCTCTTTCAATGGTATCCCGTTGAATCCTCCGTGCTAGTCGTATATCAGAATCTGCACTGAAGAAGTGTTAGGATGGTAATTAGATTGTAACCCTGAATCCCGTGCAGAAAGCAAAGCTTGTGCCACCTACTGAATGCAGGGAATTTATGTTGAGAGGAGGAGATCAGCCGAACTCCACGTGTGTAGATATGAACGTTCTAGCTGAACTAAGAGTCATATGACAATGAAACATTGAGGATATTCGTGTAGGAACTCTTAATCTTCTTATGCTTTTATGAACTGCAGATGATGTTTCTTTCGGCGAACTATGACTGGTGTACTTGTCAAAATATTGTACTTTTCTGGCAAATATATGCTTTAGTGAACAAAGTCAGAAGGGTCTAAGGAACTATTACATTGAGGTAGGTTCCTCAAGTCCCAAGCTATTTGATTTCAATAAAGCAGAAACCCAAGTTGGAAAGTTCAAAGACAGGTCAGATCCTCTCAAAACAAAGACAGAACTACTTACTCTACTGTACGAATGATACAGAGACAGGGACCATAAGAGACCTGTGTCGACGAAGATCTTCATGTTCATGAGATCACGAACTCGAGGATCATGAAGGACAAGAATTCCTTCTAAAATTATAACATCGGAGGGGTTCACCTACATGAATTAAAGAAACGGCAGTATAAAGTTAGTGTCTATCTAATTGGAAGGATCTACAGAAAGTGACAAACCTAACGAAAAGAAAAAGGATCTTCACAGATGCCATAAAAATGTATGTGCCATTCTAATGCTGGACATTCCTCCACCATAAATTTCTGATGGCAATGGTACTGTTTTCAGACACAACCAGGGACCCAAGATGATTGAAAGTTTGCTATAATTAAGAGTCTTGGAAGTGCTTCTGGTGATTGACATGGCAGCTCGAAAGATGGTCTGCAACGTGCATATACATTAGTACCTTGCATGCTGCTTCGGTGCTTCTATGGCTCTCGAAATCATAGTCAGGTATGCTGACTTCCAGTCCAAGTTTTAGCTGTTCCATGCATGAAAGGAGTAGCTCTGTATTGAATGCATCTGAGCAATGATTGAAAATGTCAAGTACATAGTTGCGGACCCTTCAAGCTTGAAGCTTTCACCAAGCAATCAGACCAGTAAACTCACCCGGATGGTCAAAATTGTACTCATGAACCTTCTGCAGTTTCTCATCACTCAGTGAGTGGTAGAAAGAATCCTGCAAGATGCAGAGCGAAGCAATTACCGTCACTATTCATTCCAGGATAACAGAATTCGGCTGGAAAGAACAAATGATTTCCTCTTTCCCAAATGGAACAGTCTACAGATATGAATTGCTTACATAAAAAGATAGCATGAGAAAATTTGATCTCTCTATTTTTTAAACTCCAAAAATTAAGTCCCAAAAGAAAGGGCTATTTCCTGCTCCACTTGACATATATACGAGTCGCTATCACATCCTTATATTCCACTTTCTACGCAATGCTTTATGAGTGTCTCCAACAAATCTATCGCTAGAGCAGAGCCAACTCCATTCGTTTAGTTCGGGAGACATCTAACCATGAAACATGATCATTTCAAACTTTCCAAACAAAGGGAACTTTATGCTTCAATAAATCAATGAGTCGTCCCTGTTAAGAGAGACGAACACTCAGGAACTCTTTCAAATTCTAAACAAGGCGATGAATGTCATTGTCTTTTCTAGTATGCTTGGCAGAAAGAGTCGATTACGAGGTGGAATTCACATAAGTCCACAACTTCAGCAAGGAGACTCCTAAACTATGCGTTTGGCTAGTGTAGTGGCCTTGTAAGTTGCTGTTGGACCATCTTTGACGTTGGACAACCTAACGCCGTTATTCTCGGTGTTTCTCGTGTAACATCATTTGCAGCGCAAGACAGGTAACGTTTTCACTGTAAGTTCCTTTTAGCTGTTCCGATTTCTTACAAGGTCAATCCATAAGGACCAGAGGCACTCACCTGGTTCACGAGAACAACACTCTCATGATGCATCTGCGAGATGATCATGTTGCAAACGGTCGTCTTGCCGGACGCAGTCCCACCAGCAACACCTGACCGAAGGCCCAACAAGCAACACAAGAAACCACGAATCACGATTCGTTCCGTCACAGGCTAAGACCAATATTATCCGAAAACTAGAATCAAGCACGGGCACGACCCGATCACCTATCACGAACGGCTGCTTGAACGGCGGCGCACGGGCGCGCGGGCCCTGGGATTTGAGGGAGAAGTACTGATCCTTGACGCCATTGGCCAACGCAGCCACCGACTCCGAGTCCATGGGGGAGAGCCGAAATCCGCGCGAAGAAAGCGGCGGGAAGCCTCAAGATCGACCTCGGCGGTCCACGCAAAAACGACGAAGCGCTCGGGCCTCAACTTTCACGCGGCGGTTCGCGATGATACTGAAGGAGAGTGCGTACGGAAGCGTCGCGATTGGAGGAGCGTTCGGCTTTCGTCCTTCGTCGCTGGGCGGTGCGTATCTCGAAAGATAGCATAGGAAATGGCAGGGCGTGAGGATTTCCATGCTTTTGCGAGTTTAGCTCCTTTATAAGGAGGAGTTACAGAGAGAGAGAGAGAGAGAGAGAGAGAGATGAGATCGAAGATCGAAGACGATGGAGGAGGAAGGAACGAAAAGAGCGGGAAGAGACGAATATTGTGGGACCGACACGTGCCCGGTTTTCGTATTCTCGTGGTTGATTCGGTTTGGTCGCTACCGTTTCTTCTCCTTCACGGTCGTTTCGACGTTAACTACAGAAGATGCCAATGATATTTTATTCTTTCTTTGCGTTTTCTTCATAAGATTCTGTACTTATTAACGTTTTTTTATGTATATAGAAAACGCGTATATACGATGTTGTTTTAGGTGTAGACAAAGAGACATCAATATTGTGTTGGAAAATATGGCGAATAGGATGAATAATGGAATTAGACTCTAAGGCATGATAGCACTCTTTTTATTATTTTCCCCACAACGTTGCTAATAGTTACTGGCAAAAATCCTCTAAAATACAACAGAGTTTCAAAAGAGAATATTATATAGCAATTCTAATATTTTTTCAAGAACTCGCTAAGAAACAATCGGAAAAGAAGACTGTATCTCTTTTGAAAAGAAACGAAAATCAGAAATTGAAGAAGTGAGTTTTGAAAATGAACAGAATAGTTGAATATATAATGAAAAAAGAACACACTTTTTCGCATTCGAAAAGGAGTTAATTTTCATACAACTCTTCGTGTCCGAATATAGTTTATTTGATCGCACTTTTTCATTGTCCGAAAAACAGATTTTGTCCGAAAGATTGCAACTTTTCGATGGTCTAAAACTGCTAACTCGAATGGACTCAACTCTTCATGTCTGAAATTTTCAAGTTTGAAGAGTTGCAACCATTGGACATAATTAATCAATTAAAATTAGAAATTAATATTAAAAAAATAATCGCAACTCCTAAGTAAACGGTCATGCTGTTTCGCTAGAACATTACAGCTAATTTTATTAAATTTAATTTCGAAAATAAAAATAATGATAAAATGAATGTTGATTAGTGCCGATGGTGCAATTACTCGCGCATCCGTACGTGGGTATAGTGGGGTCTAGCTCACTTGTCCATTTCTTTATTTGAAAAACTATAGTAGCCTTTTATGACTTGCATTCTTCCTTACATCCTATGTGTGATTGGAAAAAGGGCACTTTTGTTTGTTTTGCAAACAAACTTCAACATATTGTGCATTGAATAGTGTACTGATTGTATCTTAAAATAACCAAAACTATTCCTTTCAATTAATTGAAACTTAATATATTATAGGTACTAATTGAATGAGAAAGAATCATATTCCTCCTTGAAATCATGATCCCTTTTAGGTCTCGTTTGGTTTCACTAATAAGGAATTCTCTAAACCAAGTAATATCATTTCTCGGAATAAGATTTCTACTTCTATTCCATTGTTTGGGTGACCAAATATCGTGCTCTTCATGGACAATTCTCATTGATATTGGAGACCGATGGCGATGATTGGCAACCGCGACTATGGTCGGCGAACGAAGGTGGCAATCCACTGCAACGGTCACCTACAGTAGATTTAGATGATCTTGTGGTTATGGAAACGTAAACGTGAAATGCCAATAGCAGCTGCAATCGAGTAATTCAATTCTGAACTTTTCAAGTGCACCATTGAATTCGGATCGTGGTCAGGATTGGAATTTCAAATACGGTAAGAAAATAGAGACTCGAGTCTTGAACACGAGAAAATAACAGAAAATATAAGATAACTAATGTGAAATTGAATGCATTCAAAGACTGAAGAAACCAAAAACAATAAAAATAAATAAGCCGTTAGTCAAGAACCAAAAATTTCGAAGAGTTGAGAAAGAAAGAATCAACTTATCGCCTCCTGAAGACATCCTGAATACGAGACAGCCCATTTTGATGTCAATGACCGATTTAACATGTACATGCACTCGGATACTGAATAACTTTTACAAGCCGAGACTAGACAAGGCAGCGATTAGGCTGCTGCTTCACTTTGTTCGTCGTATCGCTGCGACCAGCAGACTTGCCCATAAAGCCTTTACGATCGAAAAGTAGGTAAAAGTGAATTAAAAAGTATACTGACGAAGAATTACGTCCGACAAAACCAGCCCAAGATGATCATGTAAGCCTAGCTTCTCTCAAACACTCTTGTTATGTAACGGCAGCGTCATCCGTATCTCCACAATGCTTTACACGTAAGTCTCATGTAGAAAGTTAGTCCCAATCCCGAAAGAACAGGCAAGTCTTGGAATCAAGGGGCGGGACGAAATGCTAGTTTCTCCTAGCAGATCCATTCATGATGCTCCCACACATCTGAAACAAAAACAGCGATGTATGTGTATTTGCATGTAGTCAACCGCGTGTACGTACAGTAAGTAGCCTTACTGTAACAGGGAAAACTAGAATTTGAGATACAATCAATTACGATTGAACATTTAATTCGCTGAAGAAGAAAGCACGGCAAGGGATTTTTAAAAGGCCATGGTTACTTAAGTTGCTCATATGATCTGACTAACTGGTTCAGAAAACAGAGACAACTGGGCCAGGAAGCCCATAGAGAGGATCAGAGGATGAACTTGTAATCCACCATGATGATATGTGATTAACAAAAGCAAAGCTACAATTTTGATTTAAAACAGATCATACCAAACAAGTACCTGATAATGCATCATCACAATGTGTTGACCCCTTCAGTCCACAACTTCTTTCTCACGATAAGAACTCCTTCTTCGGAAGAGGAGAGAGAATCCACCCTCGGTTCAACTTCCGATGACCAGCCATCCCACCTAAAGGCAAGAAGATATCTCCTGATGTAATTTATTACAGAAGATTTATCTCTTATGATTACAAAGCCATCTGGCCTTAAAATCCGGTCCATTTCAATCAATAGATCCTCTATCCCACAATTACGCTCGTCAATCTCCGAAAAAATTTCCCAGGCATGAAGAAGATCATATGTACGGGGATATGTTGAAAATGCTTCACACCTGTCAAAGGACAAAAAAATATAGATAAATGATATTCATACTAAGAGCTGAGAATGAGAAACAGAACAGAGAATGTCAAATTCTTTGTTATCCCTGCCATATCCGCATCATACTCAGTGGCTGTCGAATATCTACGTCATCGATAAGATCAACAACAGTATATGTTGATTGGTAGATATATGTTGATTGGTAACAGGAAATACTTTGCACGGATCATGTATGACAATAGAATGAATAACCTAAAATGATAATAGGCAGGATCAATACCAATCATGAACAGTTCCAATTAAGCCCCGATCATAGATAATCTTCAATTTGGCAGAGGCATGAACAGGAGCTACGTTCATAACCCAAACATCTTTGTCATTTAGGGCAGCTGCAAACCCACCAAGGTTAGAGTTCATGTCCATCACGTTTCTGATTGATTTCTTATGTAAGATAGCTCTCATCTGCTTCCAGTACTCATCAACTCTAGAACGCCATACACTCTGCACAAAAGATCATGAAATTTCTTATTGCAATGATACAAGCTAAATCCTGAATGTAGTGGCACATTGATCATCACGGGATGCGTGCACAGAGAAATTTCTTACAGTATCCTCTTGAAACTCCGCAGGAGTGACACCAATTTCTTCCAGGCGAGGAGGTGGTGTGGTAAGCCTCCGAGGCCAAGGAACCAATCCACTCCATCTTTCCCGGTGCATCCCTTCTCAAAAATATAAGTAGGATAATGAAAATTAAATTTACTTGCACCACCAACTCAATATCGAGGGAGAAACAGATGTTCCCCGAAGAGCAATTGATAGAAGAAAAGTTATCAGCATGTATCTCAAATTATGTCCCTTCGATGAAGTCATTTTGCCACCCAAACAAAAAATTGTGATTATCATCACCATAAGCAATCAAGGTGAGGGCAGACTAAGGGGACTCTATAATCTGTCCACACCATTCAATCACTTATGTTTACCAGACAGATGCAGTTACTATTATTATTATTACTTCTTTTTTATTTGGTCGAAATGCAGTTACTATTTTAGAAAGACATTTAATGCCTACTGTGATAATCTGCAAATAACAGAGTCGTCAAGTCACAGAGTGATTTGGGAAGAAGCCAAGTAATGTCTCATGCATAGGTCGTAATTTCCCCAGAGGTAAATTCTAGAGTAAACCAACAAGAATTTGAAATGAGGGCGACTAATTACATGAGCCGTAAAAGAATAAACAAATCATATATCAGTAACAAGCACATACGATTTCAGCACTAAAGATATTGTCAAAGCACTCACTTGCCGAGTAAGGGGAGATGCATGCCGTCATGAGCACATTCCAACTTGCGTCTGGATCATCATCAGAGCTGCATAAAGGGGGTTTTGTTCCTTGATCTCTCTTCAAGTAGCAACTATTACTCATCGGTTTTGCCCATATAACAGTTTGGTCTTTCTTAGCTACAACTCTCCAGCACATTCTTCTAAGAAGATCATACATGGAGTTCCAAATCTTTCGGTTCTCCGGATCGTGTGCATAGGCTTCGGGAGAGGAGTACACAAAATATCCTCCTGGTC
Organism: Lenwebbia sp. NSW1173648; assembly: GCA_029784005.1. NCBI lineage: Eukaryota > Viridiplantae > Streptophyta > Magnoliopsida > Myrtales > Myrtaceae > Lenwebbia > Lenwebbia sp. NSW1173648. The sequence continues at coordinate 25,117,199 of JARCGZ010000006.1, forward strand.
TTAGTAGTCTGTCAAGTTCTAATAATAGAATGCCATCTCTTTGGAGCCAATCTATCCTACATCTTGAACAATGAGCCAGTTCAAAAGATCTACTTGGATAAGGAAGTCTTTTGGTCCCCAATACACCTAGAGTAGAAGGAATCCCCCTCTCCAATGCGAATTGTATTTGGTTCTCATGCACATCATTAGGTGCAAGGGACATGGCTATAATATCAAGAGGAAGAAGGTAAGCACCAAAACTTGCAACACCACACCCCACATCAAGGACGTTCCTGATACTTCCCCCATTGTGGAGCTTATCCCCAGGAAACTTTAGCATCTGAAGTTTCATAAGTAAAGCCCACAAAAAGCACATAATGAGTTTATGGCTTTAATGATTGCAGCTAAATAAAAATGAACAGTAAATCAAATGATGCCCCCACCCCTTCCAAAGGAATAATTTGTACATAGGAAAGAAAAGCTTCTGCCTTTTTCCTGCCAAGGTTCAACAGATGATAAAGCAACTAGATCGTACCTTAGCCACTGCCATGATGTACTTGTCGGCCCCATCATGAAAATGGGTTCCACCACCGGGGAAATTTATCTTGTCGCCATTCACAACCATCCAATGCTGATCGGATTTCTCCTGTGCAAGATGTGTGTGCGGTATGTTTGCTCTCCACACTTCATCCCTGCTTGCTGGCCACCTGATAGGTATCTGATATTCTAGAAAAAAGTATTAACATCAGATCTGACTGAGGCCAACCTAAATTAGACTGCTGTACAAAAGGCGGCAAAAGAAACGAACCTTATAGCCAACTGGTGGAGGAATCAAGCAGTTGTAACGGCGCTCAGGTAGTGGACAATGCCGTTCGTAGTGCTCCATCAAAGTCAAGTTGGGCTTCAATTTCATTTGGTATATAAGGTTTCTATCCAAACAAGGTATTAATTCCGAGAATTTCACATCACATACCTAAATGGACCAAAAGGAGAAATTATCCAGGTGAGAAGAGCTACATAAGGAGATCATAAAGATCAATCAACAGCACAATCGACAAAGCCGACCATCAAACTGCAGGGAATTCGGAGCAATAAATAGGCAAATTCTATCGTCCCTAGATACAACCACATTCACGAAATGATCCAAAGAGATGCACTTGAGAATACAAGCAATGATCTAAACATAACCCACATCCTCGCAGACTTGCAAATGACAAGACCATTGTTTGTTCACAGACACTAAGAGTATCAAAATCCAATATTAGCGGGAAAAGAATATTGAAAAAAGGGGTGTGCGCCTTTTTGATGCAGCAATTGCATTACTAAACTCGAAGCAGCAAGCCAGTCATTTATCATTTTAGTGATTTTGAAATCTCCACACTCTGATCGGTGAGACTTGTACACGCGTGGCATAGGACAATGCAATAAAACCGGCCAAAAAATACGAAACTGAGAAGTTAAACGGAATCGAACTCCAGAAGTTGCAATAAACAGTCTTTCACCACAGCAAACAATTAAACTTCAAGCACAACTTACGGGAATGCTCCTAAGAACAATGCCAATAAAACCGGCCAAAAAATATGAAAATGCGAAGTTAAACGGAATCGAACTCCAGATGTCGCAATAAACAGTGTTTCACCATAGAAAACAATTAAACTTCAAGCACGGCTTACGGGAATGCTCCTGGGAACATCGGGCTGGCGCTCACGGTCGGCGAACAGATCATCCAAGTTGTGATGGGGCACGAACCCGCCGAGAACAGGGTCGACCCCTTCGGACCCGAGACCATCTGCGTCGGATCTGGAGAGACCCGGAGCGACCGACGACCCGTAGTACAAACACACCAGCCCCAGAACCGCAATCGCTCCGATCAAAACGTACTTCACGGCGATTGCATTAGGCACCAATTCGCTCTTGCTCTTCATTTGAACTGAACCGAACCGCGACGAAATCCTCCGGAGCTATAAACCCTAAGCCAAAAGACACGATTTTGACGGAGGACGGAGAGCGAGAGACAGGTGGGGTGGATTTGGCTTTGCGGCGACGGCGTTCGACGCAGTTCCCGAGCTAAGTTTTTGGTGCTGGGGCTGTCCTGTCATCCATTTAAGTAAGCAAGTTGTGCGTGTGCATGAGAAATCAGATGTGGTCGAGCTCACGGTAGGAGGACACAAGTCAATAACTTTTGACTTTTTAAGATTTTTTTTTTTTTGGCTAAACTTTTTAAGAATTGATAATGTTGAAAAGAGTTAAGAATGTCCGACCTGACCAAAAAACAAAAAAAAATTGTCAGAGAGGGGACACCGTTCTTCACTCGTTACTCTCTCATAAATTTGAAACCCCAAAAATCATCTCAAATTCCAAAAAATCATTAAAAAAATTTGTTTTAATAATTGAATCTATTGATTATTTTGTTAAATAATATCTCTGAAGCACTTAACAAGAGTATGATTAATTAAAAAATTATACAATTACTAATGTACGGACACTTCTTTTAGATAACTGTTTTACAATACTAAGGGCGCGAATGACCATTCGGTTTCTGAAATCAATTTCTGGTCAAAAATAGAATTTCTGGACGAGTTTCTAAGGAAATAAACGCATTTGATAACAACACAAAATTTATGTTCCCGAAACAGAAATTCATTCATAACAGCATAAAAATTCTAAGGTTTTCAGCGATCGGAGAACGGAGGGCTGGCGGAGTGGCAATCAAGACGCGAAAGAGAGGGAGCGAGCGATGAGAAGAACTCTTATTTCTCATTTCTGTTCCAGAAACAAAGAAGTGAAAATTTCGACTTCTCATTTTTGTTCCAAACCTATTTCCGAAACAAAATTTTGTTCAAAAAACAGAAAAATGAAAATTGCGTTACTAAACGGATTTCCGTTTCAAACGCGTTTTAAAAACGGGTTTGGAACAGAAATAGAGAAACAAAACGGTTATCATTCACCTCCTAAATAGTTTAGCACCGAAAATATTTCTTAATATGATGTGTATTTTTTGTTTCTGAGTGTTTCACAAGAAATAGAAATCTAAATATGGATGCCACAATATATACAAAAAAAAAAAGTGGAAAAAACAAAAGTGATACAACGATGTCGTCGCATTCATCAAGAAGTTTCACCTAAAATGATTTTAAAACATTCAATCTCTAGTCTTGTTTCCTTTCCGACACATTATATTCATCGGAGATAATCAATAAAAAATTTCACTGTCCGTGAGTAATATAATTCGTATTATCATAAAAGAGATATGTTTTGATTTTCAAAATATTGCCACATCCGGTAACTTCGTACTTGCTTGTCGTGATTATCGGTCCCGCTGTCGCTCTTGGAACAGGATTTGTTTCTTAATTATCTGTCTGGACCAATCGGGAAGTCAAGAGATTTGGCGGACGCTACGATCTTGGGTCTGATGTTGGGGGCGGTGGGGCCCGGGGGACGGGGTAAAGTGATTTTCCGCAAAGGCCCACCGGCTAGTGCGGCAACAAGTCATTTCACCGAGGTCAATAACGTCTTTCCAGAGTACGGGGATCGTCTTTCTTCCCTTTTTTTTTTTTCCTTTTCTTTTTTCAAGGACGATATTGGAAATGGATCTCGCTCGTATCGATGTCCTGAAAGGAGGAGAGGCCAAAGCGAGCGCGTGTGGCGCAGAGCAGCACACCGTGGCGCGATGCGTCTGAGCCACACGATCCAATCGAGTTCGGGGATTCTTGGTTTTTAGGCACTGATCTGCTGACGAATCGATGCGCGAGTGTTGCGCACGTCAGAATGGGAGAGTGGAGGTTAGAGTGGGCGTGGGGGACTGGGATTTGCTTTTGTGCTACATTTGGGTTGGTCGTGGGCTGCGTGGCGTTTCGTTTCGTTCTCTTGTTCTTCTTTTTGGGTGAGGGGAAGCGGGGAGCCCACGGCCTTTTGCCTGGAATTAAATTAGCGCTGCTTCTATTTAAAGAAAGAATCTAAATACATGTCGGCCCATATTATTAATGATAATTATATTTGATTGTTGATTACATTAGAGCTGATTTACAATTCGATAAATTAAATATTCTTGTCAAGCGATTAATATTAGGCATCACCGGACCAAACCGGACTTGCTGGGTCCGTTCCCGGTTTACCAGTCTATATTAAATCAAACAATTTATGTTACCAATTTCCAAAATGAAAAAAGACGTGGCCACTCGTATAACGTACGGTAATAGCTGTAGAAATTAAAGCTTCGTTTGTTCTACGAAAGATGAACGATTTGGAAAATATTTTCTTAAAACTGATCGTTTATAGCGCCTGAAATAATTAGCTAATGAGAGAAAAATCCCATTGTCGACAATAATGATGTAAAAGTTTTGTGTGAAACACTCGAGGGTTGCACAAATAAAACGGAAAAAATTAAAAGAGCCTAAGTTTGAACAAATGAAATGATAGGCCACATTTATTTTCTAAAAGAAAGAAAGTCAACCCGAGACAGAGAGAGACAGAGAGAATGCACCAAGGGAGGGGCTTTCACTCTGGGTTTGCAAGGTGTGACGATGCCCTTAGGTCACAGGTTAGAGTCAGCGACCCTCACATGAAACAAGCGAGGGTTTGGCAGCCTTGCCACCACGCCAAGATCAGTTGACCTTTTGTGACTGCCATGCTAATGGAGGTCGATCTGATTATGGACAATTACTCATCCTCTAGCTCTTCTAGGTGATCGCTTCAGCTCACAATCTCGAAGGAGAGCTTTCGGTCAGAGAGTGACCTGTGATATTTCGCAACAAGTAATTCGGTTCTAAGCTTGTGGAGTGAGTTTTGGTAGAGAAGATAAAATGGCGAGGATGATGCGAGACTTCATGTATTGCATTTTCTCACGATTCATTGCTCTTTCCAAGAATTGAGAGGAATGAGAAGTCAGGAACTATCTTCACACGCTACCTCACACGAGGTAGCGAATATCCACGACGCAAATTGGTTAAAAGGTTCACTCACGACATGGCTTGAACTTGAGAGCGAACCGTCCTTGTTTTCCTTCCGGATCGTGGCCTAGCCTGATGTGACTTCGGCCCGAGCAGGCTCATGGCCCAACTTGGCCTTCAAACTCATTTCGGAACGAAAAGGATCCCCACCCTCGCTTTTTGAATTTTCAATCGCCAGATGCAACCTGGACATGGAGTCCAGTTAAGGTGTCCCGCCTCGAAGATTCACGTGGTCGAGAATCCCCGTAGTTATCCGGACCGGCAAGCTTTCCTCGAAAAGTCCAAAAGCCTCCAGAATAAAAGTAATAGTTTTGGTACCTAAATTTCCGCACACCGCCATTGCCCGGATACTTCCCCAATCATATTTTGCACACATCGCTTTTTTGACAAAATGCTAAAGGCAAAAAGGCTTTTTTTTTTTAAGCCACTCCTCTTTCGATCCAACTTAATTTGTTGCTGGCTTTTCGATCGGCTTGTTCGTTCGCCTTTCGTTCCGCTTCGTGAACGTTAAGAATGGAAAAAGTTGGTGGCGCTCCCGTCGATTATGAACCTAAGACTAGTGCAGCCGTCTCGATGTATTGGAATATTTCATCGCTTTAAGAGAGCAATTTCTAATTGCTAATGGCAATAAAGCTCCTTGTCTTTTGTCAAATGGGTTTTTATTAACCAGCGTCTCGTGTTACTCGAAATCACTTCCTTGCTTTGGCTAATCTCCGATCCGTATTTTCATCTCATCTTCTTATAGAGAAATGTGAGTTAATGTCAACTGTGACTGACGTTAGCTCTATTGATCCGGTAGAGTCGTGCTTGCTACTCTGTTACATTCTATTGCGGCGAAGAATAGATATGCTTGCAGCTGTCAAGTTTAATCTTGTTGAAGTCTGAGTTTAGCTCGCTGCCCTTTTCCGTTTTATTATTTTTAAAGGACCAAGCAGGTCATCCTCTAGTCAGAGTGAACTTGTCATGCTTAAATTGTCTTCCGTTAAGATTCTATCAGAGACATCATTTAAAATCATTTGCAACTCTATTTTCTGAGGCCATCTTAAAATATCTCGATCAGTTAAGTCCTCGTAGGCCCTTGCCTAGTGGCCGACGAAGGTCGCCGGGTCTCGACCGATGGTTGGTGGCCTCCTACTGGCCCTAACAAAAAATAAAGAAGAAAAAATAGGAAAAAATTATTTCAAAAATTTTTAAAAAAAAATCGAAAAAATATTAAAATATTATTAAAAATTATCTACGTCAGTGCCGGTTGCGCCACGTCAGCAATTACCGACCAACATTGGCCGCATGGACTGAATTGTCACATAGCATAATGTTTAGGACTCAATTGGCAAAAAAAATATTTAGAACTGATACGACACAAAGATATACGACTTTTTTTCGTAATTTTTCATTTGATTAAAGATTTCACTTGTTTTCCTTCATGATCAAGGCGTAGCCTGATGTGACTGCGGCCCGAGCGGGCTCATGGCCCAACTTGGCCTTCAAACTCAATTCGGAACGAAAAGATCCCCACCCTCACTTTTTGGAATTTTCAAAATTGCCCGATGCAACATGGACACGGAGTCCCAGCTAACGTGTCCCGTATCGGATATTCGCATGGTCCCCGTAGTTATCCGGGCCAGCAAGCTTTCCTCATAAAGTCCAAAAGCCTGTAGAATGAAAAGTAATAATTTTCGTACCTAAGTTTCCGCACACCGCGATTGCCTGGATACTTCCCCAATCATGTTCTGCACGTGTTGCTTTTTGACATAATGCTAAAGGCAAAAAGCCTTTTTTGAAAAAGCCACTCCTCTTTCGATCCATCTTACTTTATTGTTGGCCTTTCGATCGGTTCGTTCTTTCGTCCTTCCTTCCGTTTCGTGAGCTTTAAGAATAGAAAAGTTCGTGGCGCTTCTGTTGATTGTGAATCCAAGGACTAGTGCAGCCATCTCAATGTATTAGAATATTTCATTGCTTTAAGAGAGCAATGCCAATGGCTAATTGGTCGTTGTCTTTTATCTTACAACATACGACAAGCTTTTTTTTGGTCAAATGGATTTTATTAACTAGCGTCTCGTGTTACTTGGAGAAAGATTGTTTTGATTTTCAGAAGTATTAATCACGCATCCTAAGAAAGAATGCGAATGGCTTGATCGTATCTACTGATTTTATACTTTATTAGGTTATGAAACAAATGAAATAATGCATTAGATTCTACGTGAACTTTATACACAATACGATTGGCTTATTTAAGCACAATCGAGTTGAGCCACTGCTCAAAAAAGGGTCTTTGCCAAGGATGATCTCTAATAAACAATGAAAATGATCTCAATCTTAATGCACCGACAACATATAACACGATATGGGTAATTCAATTCAGTCGGGAAATTGGACCAAACTGACCTGGATTGACGGTTGGGTTCCCGAGTTGAATTGGTTTTTAAGCTTCTTTTAGAATTTTTTTTTTTTTACATCCAATCGAAATATAGCCTACAACATAAAGAAATAATATATCCACTTGACCAATAAATATTTGTAGCAAAACGGTGCAACTTTTATAATTTATCACAAGAAATCAATATCTTACACAAGATTAAAAAAAAAAAATAGTGGGTGTGTTCGCGAGTAGAACAAGAACTATTTTAGGAATTGGTGGTTCCGCCGGTTCCAAGAACAGATCACTCCTATCCATCCAAGAACCTATCACTCTTAAACTCGAAAGATTTCTTCACGGGGGTATTTCGCAAAACATTACGTAAAACCAAAGGAGGAAAATTTAGTGAAAAACAGAGTAAATCCATGGCGTTATACGAGGGAAACAGAAAAAAAAAACATGGAAAATACCAAGCAGGAGGGGGCTGGCGAAAATATCCAAAGTGGGTTTTACGAAAAAGTCAAGAATGTTGATGCCAAATCGCAATTTCTCTGTTAACGTCAAATCTGATTAGAGTCGCGACGAGCTGGTTCGAAGCTTCGTCACCGAGCTGACACGATTATCTCGTTCGTATATAAATCGAACTCAAGACGAGCTTCCCACTTCGCATCATCAAATCGCGGCGCTTCCCCACGCATTGTCTTCTCCGAAAATTCGAGGCACTGCAACTTCTTCCGCAGCTATAATTAGGTACGTGCTCGATAGAACGCTTTGTTTTGGTTCGCGGATCGAAGTGGCATTGACCTCTCTAGTCGATCGCATCCGCAGATGTTTTCGCTGGTGTTTCTGGGGGTCAATGTCGCTGCGATTCCATTTGTTTACACCTTTCGTTTTCATGTCGTGCGTCTTGTTTTTACTCTCCTTTGTTCGGGAGCACGTGACGGCTTTTAATAACGAGGTCGCGTTGATTAAGGATCAAGTCAAACCGTGCATGGGATGGGGATGATGGGTTTCAAATTTTGGAGTCTTGTGGATGTGCAAGGTGGCGTGGAAACTTCAAACTAAAACGCAAAAAAAAGAAAAAGAAAAAAAAACAAAGGGTTCAAGAATTGTCGGACAAGTTATTTAGGCAGCTTACTTACGTTGAACAATCTCCTTCTTCTTTCGAGTCGGTTTGTTTTGTTGCATGTGAAAGCCGTGAGCCTGAAGCCGCCTCTCTTCGTCTTCGGTCTTCGCTTTGTTCGGTCAATGCATAAATCTGGTTCAACGCCTTACGAATTTATGTGTATATATAAAAGCTGAATCGGGTTTCTTCATATATTTTTTCCTGTTCCAATCTCTTGAAAGTTTAATCGAAGTAGTGTTGCTCTGTTTCTGATCGCCCGGTGTTTGGGATCTTGAGACTTGGATTTGCTTGCTTTTGCGATTTTGTGTTGAGAGTTGTTAGAATTGGTGCAGAGTTTCTCGGGTTTGATTGATGGGGGGTAGGCTTTCCACAGAGGATAGTTGGGGAGAGAATTCGAATTCATCGCACCGTCCGACTTCTTCTCCTTTGGATTCGCGGTACGAGTATGCGCAGCCTCCTCTTTACCGTCAAGAGAGCGTCAGCGATCCGCCACCACAGACGGCGTATCCCCCGCCGCAGATGGCTTATCCCCCGCCGCAGCAGTATTATCCGCCGCCTCAGGAGCACGGGTATGGCGGCGGTCAAGCACGCGATAACCGGAGAAGGCTAGACAAGAGGTATTCGAGTATTGCGGATAGTTACAATTCCCTGGAAGAGGTGAGATTTCGGATTGAAATTATTGCCCTGTGATTGTTATTTGTGTTCATGCTAGTGTGTGAAATTCTCATGGTGTGGTTTTCTCTGCAATATTTCATTCCATTGAAGATGGATATATTTTGTCCTTAGACATGGAAATGGAGCTTGCTTCTGTTATAATTACCAATGGATTCCTTATGTTGATCATTTCACATATCACACAAGTTGAAGTCAATTATTGCTCTATCTCTTTAGTTGCCATATTCAGCATCTTATGATAGCAAGGAGTCGGAACAGCTACTTTAAGCTTTTCAAGTGGTTGATAGATGAGCTTTAGGAATACATGGCTGACGGAAAGGCTACTTATCTCGGGACCTAAAATTGTTTGGTATATAGAGTTTTTGGGTGACAACAGTTTGCCATGTTGGTCTAGTTCTCTTGTTGCATTTTGCAAGAGTACGAGGCTTTTTTCTTTCTATTGACTCTTTTTTGATTGTGATATTTTAGGTTACTCAGGCTCTTGCACGTGCTGGTCTCGAGTCTTCGAACCTTATTGTTGGTGTTGACTTTACTAAGAGCAATGAGTGGACGGGTGAGGTTTTACATTCAATGCTTCTTTCTGGGCCCATAGTCACTCTTGTTCCTTTTCAGAATGCTGAGATTTGTTTGTAATGTAGGTGCAAAGTCATTTAACAAGCGCAGCTTGCATGACATTAGCAATGGTCGTAACCCCTACGAACAAGCGATATCCATCATAGGGAGAACCTTGGCTGCTTTTGATGATGATAACCTGATTCCTTGTTTTGGGTTTGGAGATGGTATGTAGAATGGATCTGGTACTATATTTTTTCCTGCAAATATTGTTATTTGAGCTCTAAGAATGACGAGTCTTGCTTTCTCATGCCAGCATCGACGCATGACCAAGACGTCTTCAGCTTCTACCCAGATGAGAGATTTTGTAATGGTTTTGAAGAAGTTTTGCACCGTTACAGGGAAATAGTCCCTCATTTGAGGCTTGCAGGTGATTCAATATTTTTAGCTCATTGTGCTGTAAAGTATGTTGGTTGGAGAAAGGCTGATCTAACAATCTTTATGCTGAATGTTTTTAATTCATTAATTCATTTGTTATTTTTATTAGTTTTAACCTTTTTTTCTTTTGGTTATCTCTGGTCATAGGACCTACTTCTTTTGCACCAATTATAGAGATGGCCATGACAATTGTTGAGCAAAGTGCTGGGCAGTACCATGTCTTAGTGATAATTGCTGATGGACAGGTGCATATTTCTAAAGTTATTGGCTTACATACCTTCTGAGGGGTTGCGTTACTATGCCCCTGTTGACTGTTGTATACGTTGTTACATGTTTACAATTATATCTTCTGTGTCTAATGAACTGGTTGCTGCAGGTGACTCGGAGCGTTGACACTGAAGAAGGCCAACTAAGTCCACAGGAGAGGAAGACAGTTGAAGCAATTGTTGAAGCGAGGTATATATAGAATAACTGATGAAGTCTCTACCTTTTTCTGTCCACTGTTTTTTTTATATCTAATATGCTTGTTTTCTGCAGCAAGTTGCCTCTTTCAATCATATTAGTCGGGGTAGGAGATGGGCCCTGGGACACGATGCAGGACTTCGATGACAATATTCCTGCTCGAGCATTTGATAATTTCCAGGTATGTGGTATTGAGCATGACTGTTTTCTCTTTCTTAGGACTATTTTATATGAGATTTTTTTTTTTTTTAAGAAAGTTATTGACTGGAAATATTCTATTCTTCCCCCTTCTTCCTCCTACTCTAGTTTGTCAATTTTACCCAAATTATGTTGAAGAATGTGGCGCCTACAAGAAAGGAGACAGAATTTGCTCTTTCAGCCTTAATGGAAATTCCTTCTCAGTACAGGGCAACTATTGAGCTTAATTTACTTGGGTAAGAAGAATACATCTTGTTGTTTATTGTGTGTGCTTGTTTGATCGTTTTTGGCTTGGTTGCAAAGTTACTCTTTCGAAATCTGATCTTTTGATTCGTTTTTTTACATAGGAGTAGCCAGAAGAGAAATGTTCCTCGGAGGGTTCCTCTCCCACCGCCTGTATCTGGTACACCATCCACTGGTATGTCGAAGCCTTCCCGTCTAACGATCTCTCAGCCAAGTGCTCCCCCTTATTACAGAGATAGCTATCCGCCAACCTCTCAGCCAAGTGTTCCACCTTATTACGAAGATTACCATCCGACAATCTCCCAGCCAAGTGTTCCACCTTATTACGAAGATTACCATCCAACAATCTCCCAGCCAAGTGTTCCACCTTATCCCCGGGATAGCCAGCCAACTGGCACAGCTCCGTCTGCTCCAAGTCCTACTAATGATGACCAGGTATTGGAGTTGAAATCTCTCTGTTTTTACAAATGTTGCTATTTTTACTGTTCTAATGTGCTTACTATATGTTGAGAATATGCTGCTTCACAGCCAAATTCCTAGTTGGGAAATAATACTTTAATGGCTTTGGATAACCGTACTGTTTCCTCGATGGGCTTGTCATTGATTAAGGCATTTGCTGATGCCTACATTTGCCTGAAATCCCGGTTTCTTAGTTTTTTCCGGGCATCTCATCCCTAAGACTTCCTTGCTCCGTATGGAGTGCCCTGTGGTTCCTCGAGTGCCAGCCGCAGAAAGGAATGCCATCAATTAGGGTGCTATTGTAATGTTCCCATTCATTGCTCAACATTTTAGAAAACAGAAGGAATTTGCGAAAAGGGCAATGCTTCCTTGAATTCTTTCCGTTTTTCCTTTGGTTAATCTTCATTAAGTTAACTAGCGATTGTATTGCATCTCGAACTGGTGTTCAATTTGGAGTTCCATGTCAAGGGAGATATCGTGCACTCGCATCGATCTTCTTGCATGATTGACTGGTTCCAAAGTTAGCTGACTCATTTTATGCCATGTCGTGCAGCTTTGCCCTATTTGCTTTACCAATGTGAAAGACATGGCTTTTGGTTGCGGGCATCAGGTATTTTTTTTTTTTTTTGGCTTCTCTCTCGGTGGTTACACATATTATGCCGACTGTCAACGTGAAAATTTTCTTATGACAGACATGCTGCGAGTGTGGGCAAGATCTTCCGGTCTGCCCCATTTGTCGAAGCGCGATCATTACTAGGATAAAGCTCTACTAGCAATAGGGTTTTCTCCCATTCGCTGCGATTCAGTAAAATTTTCCATCGTTCACCATCAAGTTGAAGAGGCTGCCACGGGTTCTGTTCCTTCAGCATTGTTTGCGTATCCATGAGAAGACTCTTCTGCATCGGTTGTTTATGTGGGATTTGCTGCCCTCTGTATATAATATCCTCAACATAATGTTATTTGTTTATTGATTTTGTGGATAAATGTTGAGTCTCGATTGCTTGCCAGATCAATTATAGACTGTAAATGATACATTCTAGAGAGAAATAAAAGTTCGTGGGTCTAACTTTGCTATGTTGTTGTGCTGTTTCATTCAATTCAGTCTGAACCAACCTCATTTATTATTGCTGCAAATGGCCCGGTTGATGATGAGGACTTGTCACCCAACTTTTCTTTGTTTTTCCTCTTCTTTTCTTGGATCGATTTGCCAATCTCGCGTTGTATTTTGCACGGATGATTCTATCCCGAGAGGGATCGCGTCCTTATAATCTTCCGTCGATGAATGTAAAGGTAACGAGTCACACGGCCGTTCAATAGACCTCAACCTGGACGGTTCTGGTTCTTTGCTTTTCGATCCCATGTTGAACACCGGGCGGACTCCCCCACCCGTACTTGTACATCTGTTTTGATAGTGTCAAAAGCTGTCAAGGCTCGAGAGCTAAGATTGGCAGGGTCCATAGTGAGGACTGTTTTAACTTTTGGGTCAACTTCTCGACAAGCTAACAATGTTGCCAATTGATTCGACAGAATTGAAGAGGCTAATCCTATCCATTTAATTGTGGTTTTTTGAAGCCGAAGACCCTTTTTTCTGCTAATTCAAGTGCGGCGAAGAAAACAGGGAGGAGGGTGTGATTACGGAGTTGTTCTCTTCTCTCCATTCAATTCATGTGCTTCTTAATCACCTAAACACAGAAAAAAAAGTGATAGTTGTCTTCCTACGCGGAACCAATAGAATCAAGTCGACAAGGCAGGAAAGGAAGGGTTTCCGTCCAGTCCATCGACCCATAGCTGAGTCGGTGCTAGTCCGGTCAATGTCAGTTGAGTCGAGAAGCATTAATACCCGGCTGAAATCAAATCGGCTACAAGGGATTAAAAATAGCGGGAACAGATAATAGAACTTTCGGACAGAGACAGCTATCAAACATGTTGATCGACAGTTGCTGTAATGACACCTTGATCTACCAAAAACCAATTTCTCTCAGCATTTAATGCAACTCAACTGCCTCTGCGAGCTCGACCTTAATGTAAATCTTTCATCCCCACGAGTCCAACTTCAAGTCATCCGTCCTCTCCAGCTAGCGACATTTCATTCCCCAACCTCCATCTCCATCTCCCTCTCCCTCCCTCTCTCATGGCCTCCGCCCCCAAATTCCCATACCAGAGACTGAATACAGAGGGCCCCGGCGGCGGCGGCGGCGGCGGCGACGATACCGGCGGTCTCGTCCTCGACGGCGACGTCTTCGAGAGATACAGGGCGATCGTGAGGTCCAAGCTGTGGTACGCGAGGCTCAAGAGGGTCGCTGTCAAGAGGAGGTTCAAGCTCAGGGTCCCGGGGTTGAGGAGGCTCCTGAGGAGGCGGGCGAGGCTGGTGAGGGCGGTGAGGGTCTCGTGCGCCAAGGTGATGAGGAGGCTGAAGGAGAGCCAGTCGCACTTCGGCGACCTCTTCGCCGGCAACTACCTGTTCATCCAGGTGAACCCGACGCCGGTGAAGAAGCACTTGGAGCGATCCGCCGGCGGCGGCGAACGAGGTCGTGCGTATGCCGTCGGAGGCCATGGATCGTCTCCGAAGGTCTCCGTTCAGAGATTCGCTCATTATTGAGTAGAAGCCTTTCATGCTTCCAGAAATAATCGTCCCTGGTTTGTTTTCCATCGCATCGGGTCTCTCTAGTCGATTTGTTCGTGCAAAAAAGGTCCAAATCAAATGTGACCCGACCCGAAAATTTGAATATTGGATCGATTTCCCAACGGCAATGCCAAACCTTCGTCGACTTTGTAGATGAATATATTTACAAACGGATAAATTTTGTTGTCCTTATGGATATGTAGCGCAATTGGATTGGTCCTCAATTTATACGTGTAATTACCACCCAAGAATATCTTGAGCCACAAGGCGAGGGCAAATAACAAGATCTCGTGTTATAAATGTCGCGCATCCTGTAATCCTGATTTTGGCGATTCTGTACAATGCTAGTCGTCTCTATGATTACATGATTCAATTCAATAAAGATTGGGCATCTTGTGATCATATTTGTGCGGCATGTGATGTACGTCGAGTCGATGTTCATAATATGTAGCACATTATTAATCTGCCAACAGGCATGCTGCCTTGCTAGGAAAGGGATATGGGTGGAGCTAGAGAGTACTAGGTTCGAGGTTTGATTCTTATGAGCACTGTACACACATACATATATATAGAAGAGAGACGTTAGATAAAAAGAAAAAAACCGAAGAGGTAAACTGGATTTATTGAGTGGTAAGCAGTGGATACAAACATGACAAAAGCAAAAATAAAAATAAAAATGATGAAAATGAATGCTTCATGTGCTTAGTGAAAAATGCATAAATTAAAAAAAAAATTCCCAAAATGGTCATTTATAGTGCTTTAAATAGCTAATCAATGAAAAACGTATTCATTATCAATAATGATTTATGTCTAATCATTTTTTGGGACGGAAAATATGTTTTTCATTCATTCATATTTGTAAGGAATATAAGAGATTATTTTAGAGAATTATTTTCTAAATAATTCATTTTTTTAACGAAACAAACAGAACCATCCTCCTAAAATTGAACAAGCGAAGGACTTCATTTAGAATTTCCAACAAATACGTGGGCTTTTGGGCCTTAATTTGTTCTTTTTTGGGCCTCAATTTCTTGACCCGCCGTTTTCATGGGCTTTTGTATCGGCTTCAAAGTAACCGATGACTTCTCGGTCTTGTTTTCCCCTTTTGGGTTTTGGCACTCGAGCCGACTCGTCGCCTCTGCTTCTCGCTCTCCGTCTCTTCTGCGAACGGCGACCGCCGCCTAAGCCAACTAGCCAACGCGCCATCGCCGGAAGGTGGGAGCCTCGATCGCTTCTGCTTCTGGTTCGTGCTGGATTTCGGCTTTTTCTTTGTCCGGCTTGACGTGCTTGTTTCGTTCGGTGAAATCGCCATTGCTATGTTAAATTAGCTCCGGATTCCGATAGAGCCCTCGGGGAGCTCCGTGCTCTTGTGTCGATCCTCAATCTGAACTTTGTGCTGACTATCTGTACTAGGTTTCGTTGAGGGAACAAGGACGAGAGGCGCGGTCGACTTCAATGGAGGAGGAACACTTGGATTCTACTGTGAAAAAGGAAAGGAGAAGGAAAAAGAAAGAGATTAAGGCAATGGCGAATGGAAACAAATTGGACACCTGTGATGAGAGGGAGGAGGATAGGAAAAGGAGAAGGAAAGAGAAGCTTCTAGATGAAGCTATGGAGGATGGTGAACAACGAGCTATAAGTTTTGATAGTGAGATTGATGGTCGTGAAAACGGAGAGGATGGTAATCAGAATGAAGGCGCCGACACCGCGAGAGGGAGGGATGTTGGTTCCGTCAATCCTCCAGAGGACATGAAGACAAAATCGAAGGACGAGAAGGCGTCGAAGAAGATGAGGAAGAAGAAGCAATTGACGAAAGAGGTTGCTCAAGCAGGGAATCGCGGGGTCTGCTACTTGAGCAGGATTCCTCCTCACATGGATCATGTGAAACTTCGTCAGATTCTTTCTCAGTATGGAGAAATACAGAGGATATATCTTGCACCTGAAGGTAAATACAATGCTCTTCCTAGATGTTTGATTAAACTTGTTCCCGCTCAAAATTATGGATTGCTAAGTTTTTCTGGACGGAAGTCTCTTGGTTGTACTAGTAGTGACAAGCACATCTTGTCGAAATGTGAGGCTTCTCCTTGTTAACATAACTGGCGTGCTTGTTGTAATCACTATTTGTACCTACATCATAGATCCTTCGGCTCAAGTGAAGCGCAAACGAGCTGGTGGCTTTCGAGGACAAGGATTCTCAGAAGGGTATGATCCACCTTGGACTTGCAAAAGTTTTGCATTTTCTTTTATGCTATCTGTATTATTAGTCTTGCCTCAGTCAAACGCCTACCTTTGGATACCATCTGTGTTAGGTAATGATCTGTTGTTACCTTGATTTAATGTGTTTTTATCGTGTAGATGGGTTGAATTTGCCAAGAAAAGTGTTGCAAAGAGAGTTGCTGATGTGTTAAATGGTGAACAAATAGGTAACGTTTCATCCTTTTTACTGGACAATGGTGGGTGTGCTTTGCCACAAGTGAAAATTTTGAGTACTTAAACAGAGCACCTTTTGCCCCTAGTTCTTGTCAATACTCGTTCTTTAGCGTTTGATGTCTGTCCTAATAAAAGTTGATTTTTCCTTTTTCACGAGCTTTCTTGAATATGTCCTTGGTGTCTACTATTAATTGTCTGCATGTTTGATTCTGTTTAGGAGGGAAGAAGAGGTCCTCATTTTACTATGATCTCTGGAATATCAAGTATTTGAGCAAATTCAAGTGGGATGATCTTACTGAAGAAATCGGTACATAGCACAATGAGATATTTCATGCCATACTCGTTGTTGTCTGCTGAAGCTGATTGTGTTTTTTATCGTGATGTTTGTAATGTAGCTTATAAGAATGCTGTTCGGGAGCAGAAGCTGGCTTTAGAACTTTCTGCTGCCAAGAGGGAGCGGGATTTCTATCTTTCTAAGGTCGACCAGTCCCGAGCCTTAAGCTCCATAGAAGAACGGCTCAAGAAGGTAATGGGTCCTTCTCCGTACTCCTCGTAGATGTTTTCTAATAGGCTTACAAGACCTTAGCAATTCCTAGTTGGGCACTAGTGACTAGTCAGTGACACCAGGCTGAGCAGACCTCATCACGACTCTTAATAATGCATTTCGGAGGTCTAACAGTGGAGAGTGGTACTGATTCTTGATGGCTAGAGTTCGCAAAGCATCTTTTAACATCCTTGAAAATTTGGGAATCTAAAAAGCCTGTACTGTTTGCTTTGTGTGAATTCTTTAATATCTGCCTAGACTACGCGAAGTACCCTCTTAACATCTTTTTGGAGTATCTTTTGTTGTGGAGACATTTTCATCAGTATGTGTGGGTGTGTTACGGGTGAAAGACTTGCTCATTATCGTCCATAGAGGAAGTGGTAGCAGAAGTAACTCTTCTTAATCTTGTGCAAGTATGCAATTTGTTACTCTTCCAGAAAGATGTAATTATCCTTTTCCCTTTTCAACGATATATTTCATGTCAATCACTTCAGTCATGGTGGTGTTGCTGTTCATCCATGTCTGGTGTGTCTGATGCATTTCTTTTTTTCGTCTCTTGCCTTTTGACTCTGTGTCATTGTTTTCCTTTACAGAAGCAAGAGTTGCAAGAAGGTTCAGCGAAGAGCCCTGAGCAACGGGTGAGCCAGCCGGTGGTGAAGGTGATTCGCCAGTTCCCACAAAAGCAACCGGTTGCCGAAAATGCAGCCCAAAACAAACCTCGTCTCGCTAAAGATATTCTGGCTGGGGTAAGTTTCCTTTGTCAAGACGCTATTAGATATATATCTTTGCACCGTCGTCTAAAGCACGACCTTCTTGTCCGCAGGTGTTCGGCGCTTCTTAGTCACACAGTTCTCAAGTGTCTAATTTGATCGTAAAAAGCCAGGCCTGATGACAACACATTTTTCCGGCGTATGTGCTCAACCGCATCTTTGACTATGTAAAATACTTGTATGGGCACATGCCTCAGATTTTGTTTGGCTACAATTTTGCTGGTATATCAGTCCCTCGGTTCATTTAATTGTATGCCCAATAGCAGTTGCCGTCCTTACTGAACTCGTTGCCCTAAAGTTCTTTGGCTCCTTATATTTTAAGATCAATTGACTCTTCATGTATCATCTCCCACCTTCGTTGATTTTAAGATCAATTGACTCTTGTTTTAAAATCTGTATTTATGGCGGAGGATAGGTCGAGCCAAGTCGGAGAACACGACACTGAAGCAATTTGACCTCCGCGATGACCAGCATCGTATTCCAGGAAAACGTAAATGAAAGATCACGTGATTTCTCATTTACAGTGGGTAACGACTCCGTGGAGTATATAAACTAGTTATGAACAGAGTTCAACTCTTTCCACTTTGTAAATTACAAGGGACAAGTGAACGTAAAAAACCTAACCTTGCATGCGAAAAAGCTTGCCTTTTGTTATTTACATTAGTGAACCTCCCTCCCAGTATCTTACTGTAAACTTAAATCTATACGAGTGATTGCGCTATAGCATAAGAGGTCATCAAATTGATGAGATGATTAATCGACTGCGTCGAGATTATTGCTGATATACAGTATAAGTCAAGGTTGCATATTGCCATGTTTCTATTGCTATTCACAAGATTCAAGATGAAATTTCACCAGCAGATTGAGGCTCCGTTTGGGAACCACTTTCCCAAGGGGCTTTGGGTGGGCCAAAAATGAGGTGTTTGGCAAATTTTTTTAAAACTATCTTTGGCTCAAATTTAGCTTTTAGCCTTTTCGGCAAGCAACAGTGCCGAGTTAAATGAATATTTTTTATTCCCAATCTTGCCCTCACTCAATCTTCATAATGTCAATTTTACCTTCATTGTCTACTCCTCCCCTCTTTGGCTCCCGCTCCCTTTGCCTTTGGCTATGCTGCCGCCGCAAGCGCAGCTATGACAACTACCGCCCCTCCCCGCGATCCTAACGCGCCCCGCCTCCTCGACTCCACCTCCGCCCTAATCTGCCAGAGGCGCGGCCGGTGAGGCCTCGCTCGCCATGGCCTGGCGAGGCTTGACCTCGCCGTTGCTGCCTTGCCCGGTGACGGCGAAGTCGAGCCTCGCCATGGCCGGGCGAGGGTCAACCTCGCAAGCCCAGATTGGTCGACCCTCGCCTCGACCCTGGTGAGGCCAGCCTTGCTCGGCCATGGCGAGGCTCGACCTCGCCGTCGTTGTCTTGCCCGGCGACGGCAAGGTAGAGCCCCTCCATGGCCGGGCGAGGCTCGGCCTCGCCGGCCGCGCCTCTGGCCGGTCGTCGGACAGGCTGGGGGTAGGGGAAGGGTTGGGGAAGAAAAAGAAAAAGAAAAAGAAAAAGAAAAATATAAAAAAAGCATTAAAATATTCAATTTTCGGGCAGTCAAAATTCGTGACTGAAATGGCATTATTACAAAAGGTTCATGACTTAATCGGCAAAAAAAAAAAGGTTTAAAACTGAAATTGAATAGGTTTATGATTTTCTTGGTAATTTTCCCTATTTCTTTCTTCGAGACATATGTGACCATGTTTATTATAGTGCAATTGCTCTCTTTTTAGTTGAAATATCCACTTTGATGTGATTTTTTAATTATAAATTTGTCCATATTGAACAATTATTTTTTTAATTTTAAACAAATTGCATTTAAAAACTAAAATTGATCACATCAAAAGACTCTCCATATTTATGTTTACCAATCAACATTATCCCAGAGCTACATTTCAAGGTATTTTTCAATTACAGTTTACCAAACAGTCTTTGCATTTCACCAAATCCCTTTAATCTAAAAGACCTTTGCATTTCCCCAAAGAATTTTCCCAAAAGACCTTTGCATTTCCCCAAAGAATTTTCCCAAAAGTCTTCCCAAACGCAGCCTGAGCAGGCATGCCTAATCGATAAAGCAGTCGGTTGAACTTCATAGTTCGAGAAGGTATTCCAATGATGACCAAGTTGGTTAAAATCACGCAAACTCCCAAAGCACAGAGACGAATCATTTATGACATGGAGCATGTCAAAGTGATTAGAATACTGGGTCTACAAATGACAGCTATCGAGGAGCAACTGTGAGCAGATCTGTACAATTCACCTTATCCAAAGCAGCATCCGTACATATAGAAATTTTAAGGGCCAAGATCAGAATTAACAGATCGCAGAAGATCACCAACACCAATGCTGCACTATCCTCAATCAGCTGCAACATGCACCACTCTGAGCTACAGTCCCATCTCTAGCCCCCGTTTGACCTTGAGGGCGCCCGTAACCCACCTTGATTCCGGACGTCTGCAAGTGCAATTTGAAACAAAGAAATGTTTTTAAGATAACCGGTTTTGACACAATTGCCCACCTTTAAATCTGACAAATCGAGTATACATAGGGTCCAGTTGTTTAGAGCAACCTATAACTCATCCACACAAATGACATTGCCATTAATGACTCATGCTAGTTGAAAATTAAAAATCAGTTGAATCAAAACCTGAAAAGTTTGTAAGTGTGTATTTTGGCTGATAAACATTAAGCGATGTCTGTTTTTCAGGGAGAGAATGTATACCTCATTGGATACATCAAATACTCCGTCTTGTATATTCTGTAGGATCTGTGCTGCAGTCTTTACAAAAGCCTGGAGATTAAAAAGGTACAAGATCGTAAGGAACAATGTCATGCTGCTGTGGACTCACCCACGATGGGATAGAGAAGAGATGGTAGAGTCAAATCACCTCCTCAACATTTTGTGCTGTTCTTGCAGATGCCTCCAAAAATAGAAGTCCATTTTCCTTTGCAAACTGTTCTCCTTCTTCTTTGCTGACAGCCCTCCGGTGAGACAGATCAGATTTGTTTCCTATAAGCATGATTGTCATGTTAGGATTTGCATGCTGCCGAGCATCCTCCAACCAGCTTGCAAGATGATTAAACGTATCTCTCCTAAAATACAAGAGAATTTTCGTCTCAGCAATAAAATTACAAAATGATCGCAATAATAAGACAAACTGTAACACGGAACTCTCCCAAAGGAACTCTTCATAACTTTATATTCCTCCGAAAATTTTCAAAAGTTTTGACACTTGTATCTCACGATGGATGATAACATCAGATTCCAATGTATATATTCTCTAATCATAGAGCCTCATAATCTGTTGATCACATTTTCTCCCCTTTTTAGTTTGCTACATAGCTTTCATTGCTGTGTGGCAGCATCCACATTATGAAGTTACTCAATGTCCAAGGAAGTTGCTAATTTAACCTGGACATTTGATTGTAAGCAAATCATTCTACCCATTCTCTCTGACGCCAACCACCCCCCCCCCCCCCCCAAAAAAAAAAAAAAACAGACACTAGCATTTCGAATAGTACATACCGGGTGATGTCATAAACTAAAAGTGCTCCAGCAGCTCCTCTATAGTAAGATCTAGTGATGGATCTGAAAGATTCCTGTCCTGCCTGTAATGAGACAAAGAATTCAAACGAGTTACGAGCAATACTTGTGTAAACATACGGACAGTTATACTGTGCATTATCTCAAATTCAAGCATTTCTGAATTTCTTTGGGAAACTCCACATGTATAAATGAAAAAGCAACTAACTGGAAATGTGCAGATGGGTTCCATGAAAAATACTCTCTGCTAGCCAAAATAGAGAGGGAGTAGGTATCACTGGCTTCTCTATGCATCTCTCTGTCTTTGACATGCTTAATGGCTCAAACTACATCAATCAAGTTAAATTTTTCAAATTGACTGCAAGGAAAAGGTACATCATCTCCCTAGACAAGGGCTGAGCTTCACTGCCACAATTCACCACTATGACAAATCTGTCCTCCACGTGATTAATCTAAACATAGGCCACTAACAACATGTTCAAAGTGCTAAAAACAAGCTCAGTTTTGTTTAATATTTACTTCAGTCGCCGAAGGATCCACGACATTTAATAACTGCACCAAAATTTTCCAACCTCCAGGCTGAAAACTTACTCCTCCTGTCATCGTCCAGCTTGTAAAGCAAACAGGGACGGGAGGCCGCACTTCGACTTCCATATTTCGATTCCGAGTCTTTTCCTAGAATTGAAGGACTAATTCGACAAAGTGTCTGAAATATCCACAGGGATGACAAGAATTGTCCCCGCATAGAACTTACAAGTTTCACACATCCAATGCTTCTAGACACATTGAAGACACAAAATGTGAAAATCCATCACTGCCAACGAGATACGCTAATGTTACCCATTTTGGGACAAATCAACATATCACTGAAAGCTCATCGTGCTAATGACAACTGCCTGTGAACTAACTCTATGTCCCATCCGATTAAGTACAAATATAGACAAACAAAACACTGAGATCGAAGAGCGCATGATATCTTATTGCCGTAATCAACTCTTAGAGAAGGGTTCCTTCAAATGGCAAAAGTCATCATCGATCAGGTCCATCTCAGAATCTGCAACAGATCGCAAGTCTCCCACTGAAGGACTACGGAGTCCCAGTTTGAACTACAAACTGCAAGAGAGCACTAGTTTTTTTATGCTACGACCCCACACACGAACCTTAGAAACCCCAATCCAAGACTGAACAGAGTGGCACGCAGTTCAGCTTATCGTGCCCATGAGGTTTTACGACATCAAGACAAAGTCGAGCAACATTTTTAAAGGAAAAAGAATAGCAGCTCACCGTGTCCCAAATCTGAAGCTTGATCGGTCTACCGTCGATGGTAACCATGCGAGCGCCGAACTCGACGCCGATGGTGAGATCATGGACGGGCTGGAACCTCTTGTCCGTGAATTGCAGAAGCAGGCACGATTTGCCCACACCTGCAAGCAAAAAGAAGCCAATAAAAGAAAAAATTAGGGTTTCCGCAATCCGAGAGATGAAACCAGAAACTCCACGGGGTGGTCCGGGGCTAACCCGTGTCTCCGATGATGATGTACTTGAAGAGGTAGTCGTAGGACATGTCTGAGACGTCGTCGCCGCCGAGCGGAGGTGGCAGAGGGAGACGGATAGAGGAGGGCGGGGGGGCAAGCCCGATCAATTGAATTTTTTATAGAGAGAGAGAGAGAGAGAGAGAGAGGGTGAAACAGTGGAATCGGGGGTTGGATGTGGAATTTGAAATGAGAAGATGAGGGAGGAAGGCAAGTGACGTGGGGAGTCACCGGCACGCTAAGGCATTGCTTGAAGCTTCCACATACGCATCGTATCTTCTTAATCAATCCCTAATCTTAATCGCCTGACTAATCCAATAGCAACGTTCGATTAAGATACCAACTGACACCTGGCATATTCGACATTTACTTTAGAGATAAGTCCATTGAAAATCCTAAAATTTGAATTGAGTACTTAAAATTTCAAAAATTGCAATCAAGTTCTAAAGCTTGTCATCAAAGTACAATGGAAACATAAAACTTTCAAAAGGTGTAATCAAATGCCAAAACTTGTCAAGAAAATGCAATCGAACTCTAAAAATTTCAAAAAGTGCAATCGAACTCTAAAATATAATTGCACTTTTTGAAAGATTTAGGACTCAATTGCAAACATGATTGTACTTTTTGAAAGTTTTAAAACTTAATTACACTTTTCATGACAAACTTTAAAACTTTTAACGCACTTATCCTTTAAGTTAGTCCCACGAGATTAGACTTTTCAGATATAGCAGCGCTTTAACGGCACTAAGTGATAATTGGCGAACTTAAAAATGGTACGCTAGGTTAATCCGTTCTAATCCGTTCGTAACTCCAAAAAACTAATAATTAGTCTAATCCCTTCTAACGTCCAAATCAGCATTCTGGTCTTCAAACAGAGCGATTCTTGATAATTAGCGATACATCACGTCACTGGTGAGTGACGTTATCGAAGAAATTATATTTGGAGGCTCTCGGACCGGAAGTGGTTTCAATCCAACCGGTCGATCCAACAGGGCATAGAAACATAGTAAATCGATTTAGACCAGTCGGATGTCGTCCCAGACTGAATTGGCACTGTCCATTGGACCCCTTTACCATGTGCTTTGTTTTCTCTTCAGTAACCATGAGATCAATTCGTCGTCCAAAATCGCTGGATCTGCTTCCTAACTCGTGCGAGGTCCAACAGTCCTTACATACTTTCCACAAAAAAAAAAAACATTTCACATGACGGACGGACGGACACTTGAGGAAAGTTCAAACCATGCCCGAATGAAATCCATTACATAGCAAGCGCTTTCGAGCATGGCTCAACTTGAGATGTCACTAAGATGGAGCTACACAAAACATAAGTGGGCAGAGGATGAACAAGCAACCAGTCGCTCTAGCTTTCGAATTGGAGGCTAGCAGCCGCTCGAATTTATGCGCCCATCTCACGCCCGGTTCACGAAGCATTGGAGCTGCAATAGAGCCAATTAAAAGCTCAACCCTCTCCAACCGCTAGTGATGATTACTCTTCCATTGCATCTCCTCCTTCAATGATTTCCGCTTTCCCCTTCAGTGGCGTGACTTTCGTTAGCAGAACCTCTGCAAGCACAGAAGGCACAAACATATCAAGTCCGAACAGCCATACAGAATGGCAGTCATGTCACTCAACAGGAGAAAAAGTGGAATCGTGACTCGAGCAGAGGAACCGGAAATTTCGGCTTTATATAGATCACGAGAGCAAGACAAATCATATGCTATATTTACTGTGCTTAAAGTCGTGGTTGCTTTCGTCCAAAATAAAAAAAAAATTCATGGTTGCTGCACTCTGAGAAACAAGCTACTTTAGCAATGTTGTTTTTCTTCCATATAAAACTCAAGCTAGAACAAACTGTAAGGACATTCCTCAAGAGACAATAAATAGCTCAGTGTAAAGGGTACTCACCAGTCTTCTTAGGAAAAGTGTACTCTCTCTTGAGTGCATAAACATCAGAATTCGGCAAAAGGTGGTTTCTGAGGTATTCCTTGTGACCCTGTGACCAAAATTGGGGAAAACTGACGTCAACATGAGAATCGTAATAGATCTCACATAAAACAAGTTTCTTTGCCTTATGTACTTTTAGGTGCAGGAAGAATTGCAATTGGTGAGTGACCACAAACCTTCGTTATTACACAAACATCAACATTGCTTCCACTTCCCAGGTCATTGAATATACCAGCACATATCGCCTCAGAAACAAGAGTAATGCCTTCATCTTTCTGTATGAAAATGAATACGAATCCTCTATCAATATCCTCAGTTTTCTTCCAAAGAGACAAACTATGAGTACAAACTATGAGCAATCTAATCCTCTCCCTTTTTTCCTTTCAAAGACATATATATAACCAGATGAAGTATAAGATATGCTAAACACAACAACGATAGATTGAATCAGCCAGAATTTCAGTTAAGGTGGACAAAAGAAGGTTCGGCAAAATTAGAAACCATCCCTAATGTAACAAAAAGACTTACAGTTAAGCCTTCCCTGTACTTTGATTCAAATACAGACATTGCAGCCAGCGAGCCAGATCCCATCGTAGCAAATGGCAATGTGTCAGTCGATCCATGGGGATATATCTGCAGAAGAAGACATTACATCCAAATTTGCAAGAAGTTAAGCTTATCAGGCCAAAGAGGCATTGCCAGCAGTCTTCAATCTCAAACGCACCGTATGCAGATGAGGTCCTGTGACGTCGACACCACCGAGTACCAAAGCAGCTTGGACATAACCTTGGTAGCTGCATACGACATATACAATTAGAACCAGAAGAACCACGAGAGAGAATTTCAGATTTGTTAACCACCACCCAAGCAGAAAAAAAGAGAAGCAATACCTGAAAAGATGTCGCTTAAGGAGGGTCAAAGCTGTCACAACCCTAGATTCTCGGCCTGTATGGTAGCGATGCAGCTGTAACTGTGAACTTACCATGTCTGAGGGATGGAAGGACGGCATATAAGAAATAAACGCATTAGCTTCACCAAAACAATACTGAGAAATCACAGGTTTGACACTTTTTTAATTAAGTACAGACTGACACTGCAAATATCAGACAACTCCAAGCTAATGTTAGAGAGAAGTGTAAAGTCCTCATTAGCACTGCCAAATTGATACTCAAAAGTGAAAAATCCAACCTGTCACAGCCTCTGTATCGGCAGCAGTCCCAGCGCCACAGCAATATATGTTTGGTGCCATGTAGTGGATTTTCTCGCAATTCTTATCACAAACTATGGGCCCTTCAGTAGCTCTAGTATCTGCTCCAAGAATAACTCCATCCTAAGGAAAGAAGATTTCAAGAAGACAGAGAAATGCAAATGAGCATATTTAACTATTAGCGGAAGTGATAAAACCCAGATCACACATATAATCAGTCATGGTCCTATACTGTATGGCCAATCTATGCACACTATAGTAAATGAAGCTATTTACTACGACATACACTATCCTCTAATTCTTGCAAAATATAACGACATCAACTCAGGATCAACATAATGCTAATCTTTCAAGAGGGAAAAATGGGAATTGAAGTATGGGGGGTGGTAACCACAAAAAGCCATTCAATGTCTAAGACAGCTCTACACTTTCATGAATTGACTAAGGATCGTAAGCACCAATAGGCACAAAAGGCATCTAAATTCTGTTGTTTCTTAAATTAGGTCAGGTATCCCTCTAAGCAATACTTTCTCATTGAAAAATAAGAATCAAATACTCAACAGTAGGATTCATCGACACCTTCTCAGCCGAGTGAATCCAAACAAACACTAAATAATCAAAGTTTATATGGAATAGACATAAGCACAAAAATTTAAAGTGCAGTAGCGCCCATCGTAATCAGTGCGAATGAAACCTGCCAAGCTATGATAGTATCGAAGGTTCTCAAAAAGGCTGGAGAAATTTATTCAAATAAATAAGGTTAGCCTATCCCGAGACACAAGATTCCATAGGGTGTTTACCCATAACTGAAAAAACTTCTGACATTTCACTGGTCCAAGTTTGTTGATTATTTGGCCTTGCAATCACAACACAAAGCAAATTGAAGGAGACTTAACGATCATATTTATGTACAGGTGATATTTGGCTCGCTAATCTGAAAAACATGGATCAATTTTACAAATTCCCTAATACCACTTTAAATAACGGTAGCTAGAAGATCATAGCTCACTGTGCTGATAAACGAATATAACATATAGCGATACCTGAAAAATTATTCCAACAATGGTTGTTCCGGTTTTCCGATATGACGGAGGGCCAACACCCTTCTTTGATAGCATATCATTTCTCCTGCACAGATCGAAACTAAATCCACCTTTTGGAGGGAGATCTATTGTTGCTTTAGACATTTTGAATTTAAGTAGACCTACAAAAAGACAGCCAAGAAATGTTAGTCCAACCACAGAAATCACTTAACCAATGAGAGCAACATAGTTAAAAGAGGGCAAAACAAGCCAGCATCATCAAGTTCCCAGATTGATGTAGTCCATTGTACAACATAGTACTTAAAAATACAATTTCAGAAGCAAAAAACCCCAAAGGGCGAAAACAAGGGCAGTTTTCAGCTGACTATAAATAATTAGATCTTTAAGAGGCATAATATGCCGCCGCCGCCAACAGCAACAAAAGCTCCCTTCCTCAGACTCTGGTCCAACCCACACAGATCCTCACGAAAACCGTTACTCTCACCCATAAACATTCTTCCACCTCATCCAAACCTTGCACTCGAAGCATACGCTCATGCAGACACCAACGACAAAGTAGCTACCGGAAACACCAAGCTCGATTGATTGAGCTCCTCAATCGTGCAATTACCTATCTCACTATCCTCCTCCCTTCAGCCTCATGCCAAAGGAACCAAAACATGCCTAATCTCGCCATGCAACCTCTGACCGGAACCTCATAGGAAAAATTCAGAGACAACGAATAGAATCTAACAAAAGAAGAACAAAAACCAAAGACTCCTAGGACAAAAACGACTGAAGCGCGTTCGAAGCTAACAAAAGCGAAGAAAACCTGCTGGGAGACGCACGGAGCAGCGGTTCGACAGCGTACGAAGCAGAGACCGAAGGATCAATCTCCACTGATGATGCAGACTACAGGCAAGAGAGCAAAGTGTGTGCTCGTTCGTATCACTTCAGGCTTTGCCTCTTCTTCTTCTTCGTATTTCTTCCTCACTTTCACTGGCTTCCTCGTCAAGAAAAGAGATGGCAGAGGACTCTCGGTCTCGGCTTGGCGACACATAAACTGGGCCGGTAATGCCTCCCGATAGGCCGGACTTGATCGAGTCGATGCTTCTCCAATGGTGTTGGTTGTGGGGAAGGTGATCATTGGGCGGGCCCTGAACGAGCCAGGCCCGAACGACGGGCCCATTGTGTTCCCAAACCGTTCTGTTATACTCTAGAAAAACACTAGGCCGGGCCCAGACCAAAGTTGAGCGGGTGGGCTTTCTCATGTAAGCCCTGCAATCAAGCCAGCCCATTAATCTTGTCAACCAATTCTTATACGTGCATCTGAACCAAACTGCCACGTCCACGTGTATCAGATAAGACTCCGCTCACAGATGTGCAAAGCACAATCCTCCTCAAGATTACTTGTGCCAGAGAAATGTGATTGAACACGAAATTTATCGCATTCAAATAAAGCGCTTTACTCAAGTGATTTTGTTCGGTTAGTATTACTACGAGTGAGGATCAAGTAAATGAAATCTAGAGCTTGAACTGGAAGTTTGTTTTGCACAGATTCGAAATGCGATAACATCTTGAAATAAGCATCACTCCACGACTCCCGACACCGCAGGAGTGACATTTGTTGAAAATATTATATTATGTGATCTATAAACAGATCAAGCCCATTGCAGTCATTGAACGTATGGATTTCGTGATGAGATTGACGTAATACATGATCGAGATAATATCGATCCACATGCTCTATTAACCACACATTAATTTCTTCGATCATTTCAGGATCACACTAGAAAATAGTTCCTCCACGGATCATAGAAGGATCCATTAGATAACGTATCCCAAGAACAATATTTGGCTTTTAATTCAGCATTGGGTAGCTTGGATCTCGAGAGGTTTGTTTTTGCTACCCTCAACGACATTCTCATTTATGTCTCGACCATCCTCGATATATGTAAATGAGATAGGCATCAACACTTCATCATCACATGTTAAATTAGACTCGAACTTCTGCAATTGATCTTTGAGCTCTATCCATCATTGTCGTCCTATAGTTCTAACAAGGACAAAAAATTCACTTGCCATGAAAAGGATTCCTAGTCAAACCATCCAAGAAATTATTATGTACTAGCTTATCTATGGGAGGATACTTCTTAATGATGAACCCTAGCATGATTCATGGCTGCCATATCCAATGCCACACCAAGAAACCAGATAATGATGCACAAAAATTTCAATTTGAATCCCAATTTTTCTGCAGGGCCTTACTCTCTTTTTTTTTGTGACCTTTTTGTGATAAACATAGATAGCAAAAGAGACCGAAAAATGGGACAATCAATGGCAGTGTCTGGTGTCACTTTGGGTTGGCACGTGAAGATTAATAATCATTGAATTTGCATCCTAAAGGTGGTGGTCCAATGTCACCTTTGCAATAATATAATTGATAATCAAAGGTAACTGTCGTTTTACATCTGGCAAATCACATTCATTCTCCTCCGCTCACAACTTTTTTTGGTCCCTCAAGGTAATAATCATCATCATTATTATTACTATTATTACTCTTTGGTTTTTTGGATCATATATGTAAGACCCAAAGGTGAAAAAAAGCTTCCTGCTCACTTATATGCTTTTACTTACATTCAAGGAACATAATCAAGGCATTCTGCTATCTATTTTCCCTATGACTATGTCCATTTTTTCTTCTTTTGACTGCAAAATTAGCTGTGGTTTTCTGTTGGCTCGATCTCCAGTACCAAATCCCTCTTGAACTCCACATAAGGGTAAGCAACGGGGAAGTCATCTGGTTTCGTCTTCCAACTGCATTAGACATTAGCATCAGAAGCGATCCACCAGGTTGTATGGTTAAAGACTTCAGCCAAAAATTAATCGCACGTTGCCCTCAAGACGACCTCTGCAGTATCATATCGTCGTCGATCGTATCAATGTCACGTTATCACGTACACGGTATCGATACAAATTCGTTGTTACCTACTATTCGTTAGACCGTTACGGAATGCGAAGATCGAGACCGCGCATAACATGTTATTGTTCGGTGTGAACAAAGATTTCGATCATGTGTTTTTTTTTTCCTGGTACCTGAAGCTGAGGACGAGGTGATGAAGAAAGAAGGCAATTATGAGTCGAGCGAGTTCGGCGCCGGGACAAAGTCGAAGTCCACCTCCGAAAGGCATGACCTTCTTGTTCATTGCTTTATCCTGTCGACATGCGTGAACAAGGTTTTTGCATTAAGTGGAAAAATAAGGAAAAAAAAAACATGTTTTGACTTTGTTTTCTGCTTTTTATATGCATTGGGCCTCATTTAAACAACCCTTCTAGTGAGAAAAGCTTTACATGCATTCAAAATAAATGAGACAAGGACTTGTTTTTCTTCATCATTGGAGAGGCTTGATATATTCGGTCAGAACAAATCCTATCCCACCTAAATTGGGTAATTACCGTGTAGCAAAAATTATTTTCTAACTGATATTCATGTTTGTCTGATCTTAATAAAGGAGTATATTTGAACTCACCTTCCATCTCGAAGGATCAAATTTCATGGGGTTCTCATGAAGAGTCGGATCAAGATGCGTCCCGATGAAGACCGGAAATACTTTCCATCCCGCGGGTATGGTCAAGCCTGAAAGAGTGTTCTCACAAAATTAGTCTCATTTGAGAGAGAGAGAGAGAGAGAGAGAGAGAGAGAGAGAGAGCAACACTAGTAGAGAACTACCTTTGAACTCGATGTCTTGAAGGGCTTTGCGGTGCACAAATTTGACCACATTCCCACATCTCAAAGCTTCGCATATGACCTATTCATTTTCAAGCTTTGCATTAGCCTGTTAGAACTGGTAGGTGTGTCCTACTGGATAAGATTAAAAAGATATAATGTGTTTAGTTATCTCGATCTTACATCATTAGTGTACTCCATTTGCTTGTAATCTTCCCCGTTCAACGGCTCTTCTCTCCCCTTCTTCCGCCTTATTGCTTGGTGCTCTTCCTGTGTGTACAAAAGTTCAAACAAACAAAACCAAAGAGAGATAGGAAAACATCAATACCTTCTCAGTTGAAACTCATTACTGGCTCTACACATATTATCATGGACAGGCTATGTCTAACGGGGAGAGAGAGAGAGAGAGCGCGCGCGCGCTATACCTTGAGTTGGAGGAGGGAGGCGGGTTCGTGGGCAAGGAAGAAGACGATCAAGGCCATGAGGGTGGCGGTGGTTTCGTAGCCGCCGAGCAAGATGTCCAACACGACGCTCACCATCTCTTCCTCGTTCAACCCCTCCTTCCCCAGAATCACGTCCATGAAGTCTCCTTTCCTCAACCCCACCACATTGCTGCTTCTTCTTCTTCTCCTCTCTTCTATTATCTCTCTCACGGTTGAGGAAAGCCTTGCTCTTGCCTGCTCAGGGTTCAAAAGAGCAATAAATTATTCAGCCACATTATCATAAGACATCAAATGTAATATGTTCAGAGATAAGAAATGTATGCGCAAGAGAGAAATATGAAATTTCAATATATTTATACATATATCTAACAACGAAAAGTACGTGACCCTAGGCATTTTCAGATGATTATCCAATATGCATAATCAAAGGGAGCTATATGTGCATCCTGCCTAAGAGATATAGAGAATTAAGAAAAATGTTCTAATTATCCCCGACGAAAGAAAATATCCTAAAAGAATATCTCTAACATTAAGGTTCCTAGGCTTTGAGTGCGTACCTTCACGGCCATGGCGTATGGGGTACCAGGAATATATAAGGGCAAGGACACGAAACCCTTCATGTAGGTCAAGAAATCAGCAAGTATCTTCCTTGCCCTCGGATCTTCTGGTTCAATACTCAAAAGGGTCTTCACCATAAGCCTTAGTGCAAACTGAAAAATTGGAAACAATGTGTTTTCAAGCATTTAAACAAGAAATATCAAGATCGACTATACCGATCTTCTAAGTTATACACAGCGCTCACAAGTTTGAAAATAGTAATCTCCCCAGACAAAGGAGGAAAAAATCTAGAAAAGCGTCTTATGCTGCATGAGTGATTCAAATAGAATTTTTACTGTATATATTAACAGAACGCTAAAGGGTGCGTTCCAGAATATTTCGTTCCATGAAATGATTATATTTAAAGTGTATGCATGAAAGTGAAAACACCTCAACATTCTGATCCCGCTTTGTTGATTATGATTACAAGTATCAAAATCTTGTATAATTTGAGTTTTGCTAGCATAACAGTCTTTAGGCGACTGTGAAAGTAATAGCATATTGTGGGCCATAAATTCACAGTGAACTAAAGACAGTCACATAATCATTTCTTTAATAGAAAATAAAATCCCCAATCTCAGAAAGACATCATGATGGACGGTTTTCACGTCAAATTACAATTGTTTGCGCTTGATGTAAGCTGAATTATACTCATACCAAAAGAGGACTTACCATTTTGGCTTCTTTACAGAAGGCAACTTGTTCACGCCCTTTCCACGACTCCAACATGGAGACCGACAGCCTCTCGACGCACAGGTGGAACTCGGAGGTCGACTTGGAGGCAGTGACGAAGTTGACGGCCACGCTCCTCAGCTTCTTGTGGAGGTCTCCGGAGACCACGAGCAGCGAGTACTTGCCGAGAATCCCGAGCATGGGCTTCGGATAGTTCGCTCGGAACAGCCTCTCCTCGTTCTGGAGGACGAAAGCGTTGAGCTCGTGGTCACATGAGACTATGGTCGGCGACCCGAAGAGATGGGACTTGAATACCTTACCATACCTGTGCATGCATTCAATGAGATAATCTTCTCTTACCTTGCAAGGCCAGAGATAGTAGACAAGCAGTATCTAGAGTATGCATAGTCGAATCGAAAGGTTCGTATGCCCTGTTTGTCTGAGTCTTTTCCGGATCAAAGGCTCGCGGTCGACTTTTCGCTCACTTTCTGTGAAACCCCGGCGACCAACAAACGAGAACACACAAAAAACAGAAAAGGACAAGGAAAAGGGAAGCATGTTTGCTTGATGAGACATACCTAGAGCAGTGATCTTGCAAGAAGCTACCCAGAGAGTTGGACCGGTGAGGGGAGAGGAAGGCGAGAGTTTCTCCGAGAAGCGGCCATCCCCCGCTTCCCTGAGGCAGGTTTCTTGCCCTAACGTCCTGCTTGGAGAAGAAGAAATTGAAGAAGAGAAACAGGAAAGCCAAGCAAAGGCCTAGGAGGATAGCAGACGCAGTATCGGGCAAGCCGCAACAGAAGATATCCATGGCCTTTCTTTGAGTTTTTCAGCAAAAACGAAGCTCTAAATTACACACAGCACTATACTTGAGGGGGGTTGGTATTCTCCATGCTTTAAATAACTTGCCCGAAAACGACATCCACTGCTGTTTTCGCCGGACTTTATTTGGTTCTTGCTTTAATCATTTTTCCCCGAAAAGGAAAACGGGATTATTCTGATATAGCCACAGGATATTTTTCTTTCATTTAGAAAATTTGCACACTTTCCTTTTTATAGGTGGGCATATAGGATTTGAGAAGTTGACAGTGTAATAGGTGCAATCTCAACCGCAAGTGTTATGAATGGCAAAAAATATATAGCAATCATGGCGGGACCCACCTTCGATCTTATGCATACTATTCTACCGTGATACTGTCACACTGTCATGCTAGCGGGATCCTATTAAAAATTGCTCAGGCAGATAAACTGCAAGAAAATTATCACTTCTATGTTGTAATCAGGTCTCGCAACACAATGACCCAAACATGCCATCCTCCTAAGTTGTAAGGAATAATAAGACCTTTTAAAGAATGGCATAGAATGTATTGGAGGGAAAATTGTCCAATCTTAAACCTATTGTAAGGCGGCTAATTTATTTATGAACTTTTCAATTTTGTCAATTTAGTACTAAACCATTTTATGACTTGCTAATTTAGTCTTAAACCTTTCAATTGCACCAATTTAGTCTTACAATTTTTAATAATTTGTTAATGTAGTCCTAAACCTCTTTACGATTTGCCTATTTAGTCATTTCGGTCAATTTTGGCAGGAAATCAATGACGTGATGGTTTAGCCAGCGCTGACCGTCCTATGTGGTATGGACAGTATTGACGTGCACAATTTGTGCAAATTGTTTTTTTTTGAATTTTTTCTTTTATTTCTTCTTTTCTTTTCTTTTTCTCCTTTTCTTTCCCTTTTTTTCACAACTCTAGGCTGGCAAGGGCCTTCGGGCCCTCATTGGCCATAGGCTAGGGCATCTGGCCCTCGCCGAGATCCATGTGAGTGCCGCGACCCTCGCTGGCACAGAGTTGCAAAAAAAAAAAGAAAAGAACGAAAACATAAAAATATTCAGAATTTTTTTAAAAAATCACCAAAATTATCCACATTAGTGCCAGTTGTCCTACGCCGGCCATGCCACGTACAATAGTTGGCGTTGACTAGACCTCCACATCAGCGATTTCCGATCAAATTTTACTGGAAAGACTAAATTAGCAAATCGTAGAAAATGTTTAGGACTATATTAGCACATTGTTAGATAGTTTAGGGTCTAAATTGACACAACTGAAAGTTTGAGGACTAAATTGACAAGTCGTAAAAATGATTTTGACTAAATATGCACAATTGAAAAGTTTATGACTGAATTGGCCGCCGTACAATACGTTTAAGATTTTTTGAACAATTTTTCCTTATATCTGGCCTTTTTCTTTTCGCAAACGTTTTGGGATAGAGGAAGTATTTGGAAGCGGCTATTATGTACACGGCACTTCTACAAATCTCCGAGAATCGGAGAAGGGTTGACGCTCAGTGTTTCTATTCTAAGAGTGGAGGTTAACATTTGTCATGTTATTATTAGGATTCATGAAAAGCTTTTCATGTTCTTAACAGGGACAAACTTCCATTTGCGCACAACTGGACTCACTTTTCCCTTCAAAAGTCAATTGCTCTATAAGACCCTTGCTCCATTTAGTTACATTAGTTTTCCTGTTCTTTGAAAGTAAATAGTTTGGAAGAGATTGCATTTTCATAGTCACTAAACCTAGTGAGACCAGTGGGAGAAGCCTTTGTCTCCATGCATGATTAAGTTTCAAGGGGCCAGAAAAAGGTGCCATCACCATGTCTTCCCTCCTTACTCCAAGTAAAGGTAAAAATAGAGACAAATCAAATGACTGACAATGCTAGAAGAGAAAGAAAGACATATCCAACAATCGAAAATGGTTGTCTAAGCACGAATTTCGCGAGACTTAAACGTATGAACCGTATACATTATAAGGATCTCTCGAGGTGAGGCATTCTTTAATCTCGACATGGGTCGAGTTCACAATAGTTCTCTTCCTCCGCATCAATCCGAATTCCGCAACCGAGAAAGATAAGGTCATCAGCCAAGAATGCATGCGAGTTTTTCCTTACCTAAAACTAGTGGAAGAACGTGTAGTATGAATGTAACCTGAGCCGATTTTGGGAGAGCATGACTCCCACGTATATAACACGACAAATTTCGGTCCCCCTTGGCTTTTTTTGTTTGTTTGTTTGTTTGTGTTTGGTCAACAATTTTGGTTCTGACTCAATAGTCAATAGCATAATTGTGCCGTTCGCCGTTCGATTAGGCGCACTACAAATTTGGATGCTATTAAAAAAATGCGTAGCCGAAATCGATGGGTCAAGAGGCCTGGCCACGTACATACCATAAAATAAGAGCCGCCGGTCCCCTAAAGCAAGAGCCGCCAGGGAACAAGTTAGTGAAAATTCCACCACCCGCGACCACCAATCGGACCCCAAAGAGTCTTGCAAAATTAGCTTTTCGGTCGACACTCTTTTGTAACTTTGGCTCTCTACGTGCGGGCTTTCGATGTTGACGTACGCAATCGAGATCCGACCGGACATTTTTTTTTTTCTTTCAAAGCGTGGCGGGGGCTTCCCATCATAGAATCGAACACATCTTTCGGCTTTTCTCGTGAGTTATGTTGTTTGGAATTGCTCCAAACGATTATAGCAAGAGGGACGATAGCTGGAGGGGGGCCTCTCCTCTCTTGCTCGTGCATCTCGTGCGTGCACGTCTACTCCGTGCGTCAATCTAGCGCATCGTTCGATTTGCGCCACGTGTCCCGATTTGTTTGCCAGTAATGAGAATGCCATTAATCTCAACGTGCTAAAAACACTTAGTTTCGTTTGATCTCAACGTTAGGTTTGCCGGTGGACTGAATCCTGAAGGTTGTTATTCGGACCGTCTTGGTCAGGAAATTCTTTTTTTTTTCTTTTGAGATATTCAAGAAACATTGGAATATATTAGGGGTCGACCAATCAACCGGCTGATCCATTGATTATGATACCACTTGTTCCTTCATAGGGGAAATCATTGAGAGGGAACTCAAGCATCTAGTCTACCTATACTAAAAAATTAAGGTTAATGATATATTAATTGCCACATGCTATATCAATCCTCCGATATGAGATTTTTTTTAACACAACTCACACATGCATCTCTCTCATGTGCCCCATTTGCTCTCCATCTCCTTGAACCTTAGGTTGACCAACGGCCTTTGACCTCAAAATTAATGGATATTAGGCAATATTGGTGGAACCAAGTCCATGAACCCGAATTATCTGGGTTGTATAAGTAAGGCGGAATCCCATGCCTAACTCGGATCCTAATCGGCATGAAAATGTATTATTGGGGGTTCTAGTCTCATTCAATTAATAAGAAACGAAAAATCAATTTGTGATCGATAGGGCTTAAAAGAGTTCGAGCGAAGCATAAGTGCCACCCTCGCAAGAGGATTATACGAGCTCGCCTAGCAATTTGTTGAAACCCATCAAGATTCATCTCGAGAGGGTCGCGACAATCATTTACGTGCCACAAGTGCAGTTTGAATCGTTGCTTTTCAGGAGTTATGTGTAATGTCAAGTAGGCCTTCACATTCGTAACGATTTTTCAATCCGTCGATACCATTGACAAAGGACTCGTTTTCAAACCCACCATCGGGCCGATATCCAAAGGAGAGTTGTGCCAATGATGGCTCTTTGAGGTTGGGCTAGGAACCTACTTATGCTTCGATTCATCATATTAATTTAGGAAAAATTTCAAACAAGGGCCCGAAGTATCTCATTTTCTCAAATAAGAGTTTGAAGTGGACATTATTTCAAATAAGGACCTGAAGTCCCCTAATTTTCTCAAATAAGCACTTGAAGTGGACATTGTTTAAATTAAGGGCATAAAGTATCCTCATTTTCTCAAATAAGGTCATGAAGTGGACATTATTTCAAATAAGGGCTTGAAGTGGTCATATCAGTCTCAAAAAAGGTTTGACTCACTGGTTGGTTAGGGGCATTTTCGTCAATTACTTTTTAAAAAAAAAAATTCTTTGTTTTTTTTTCCTTTTTCCATTTTTGATTTTTTTTAAAAAACTAAAAGTTAAAAAAGAAAGAAAAACAGGCTGGAGGGCGGTAGCAATGACCGTTAGGGTCGCCGGCGCCTCGGCGAAGGCCGGCGACCCTCGCCTCGCCTCTGCCCTCCAGCCCGTATTTCCTTTTTCTGCCTTAAATTTTAGTTTTTTTTAATAAAAAAATTAATCTAATTTAACTAAAAATTAGGTTAAAATTGTATTTTGATGAAAATACCATTGACTATTCGGAATATTTAGCCGGCCGATCGGCCGATGATTTTATACCCTTGTTTGAAACTGTTATGCTATTTCAGACCCATATTTGAAACGAAGTTCACTCAAGACTCTTATTTGAAGAAATAAGGATACTTAATGTCTTTATTTGGAATTTATCGTTCCAATTACAAAGAAGGAATCTTTGTGTTTTTACGAGCATGGTCCCAGAGAAGGCAAAAGAAAAGGTGGGAGGTGGATTGCCCATGTCCCCTTTTTTTAATGAAGAGAAAGAGACAATGTGCAGGGTGCACGTGCAACAGATTTTGGGACCCTCGCCTTCCTTTTTTCCGCCTTGGATCGGCAAAATTGGGAGGTAGCAGATCCCCAATGATGAGTCATAGCTGGAGCTCAACTTCCTCCGTCCATCGAACGCGATCATTGCTCGTTCCATCATGACCCTCTAGCCTTGCTCGTCTTTCCAACAGGTAAAGGCAAAGCTCTTCCTCGTCTTCCTCCTCATGCTCATAGTCTCTCTCTCTCTCTACGTGTTGAATTTTCTGGGCCTTATTGTCTCCTCACGCTTTATGTCTCCAACACTATAATTACCATAAAGTAGACATTACGTGCAGGGTTTACTTTCAGGACCGCAACCAACTTGTCAAATTTCTCCACATATTACGTTACCAAACAAATTTCTGTTCTAAACCTGTTCCAGAAACAGGTTAGGAACAGAAAAAGAGAAACAGAATGGTTATCATTCGTATCCTTAGATACTAAAGTGCAATAAAAAAAAGGACTTAAAAAATATAGTTGTTTAAGTGCTCGTTCAGCTTATTTAAGCGAACCATCTGAACACTAAATCGACAGGTGAATTTCATCTCATGACTTGCCAAATAAACGATGCGGTTCCAATAACAATTATGTCGGGGTTGTCATGGATAGCATCACATCCCACATTAAAGATGGCTTCATCCATCATCGCTCGCTAGTCTTTTATTTTTCCTTTACTTTTGCCCTGCCCATTTGTTGAGATTTTCTTTTTATATTCATGAGATTAAATTACAAATAGATATTCCCTTCTTTTGGGTTAAAAAAAAAGAAAAAGAAAAAGAAATATTAGGCCTTTGGGGCGCGCATGGCAACACTTTTGCTCTAAAAATCAATTTCTGGGAAGAAGTAAATTTTTTTTTTACTTCTTCAAATGGCTTCAAAACTACTTCTAGAGTAAAAAAATTGCTTCAAAAGTAGAAAAGTAAAATTGCGTAACCAAACAGATATCTGTTTAAAAAATTATTTTACCAAACGAATTTCTGTTTCAGAAGTGTTGTCATGGGCCCGCCCGTAGTTTCTTTCCACGATTATGAAAAAGTGTTTTCGGTGGTCACTGCAAGCTATAGATTCTCAAAAGGATAAAAGGAAAATTAAAGAAAAAATATTCCACTGGAAAGTTTTTTACTAGGTTGGACAGGCAAGAATAACGTTGGTGTCGGCTTCACCTCCCATGCACAGACCTCGAATTGATGAAGTGACAGGTCAGTGCTCACATTGGATTTTTGTGGGGCTCGTGGTTGTGGAAGTAATTGGGTCAAAAAATATTCATCTCATTAAGTTACTCACATTGGCTTTTCTCCATTTAGTCCTTCCCGTTTCCAATTAATTGGCGCATTTTAATTATCCCCGAAACTCGAGAAAGAAAACCCGAATTCCGATTATTTAGATACTTAAGTGATATATATATAAAAAAAAAGGGATTTAAAAATATAGCTGTGTAAGTGCTCGTTCAGCTTATTTAAGCTAATCATTCAAACACTAAATCATCGTGTGTGGGGTGTGGTTCATCTCCCATGCACAAACCTCGAATTGATGAAGTAAAAACCACAGCGCTTATATTGGAATTTTGTAGGGCTCGTGGTTGTGGAAGTAGTTGTGTCAAAAAATAATCCTATCATTAGTTTACTCGTAAAAATCATCTCAAGTTACATCTCTAAGAACTAGAGATTTGCATTTCTCGACGGGGAAATTTTCTTGCTTAATCGAACGACTTTTCTGGTGACACGTCGAATCAGTTCCGGAGAGAGCCCAGATCTTTCTTTACTGCATATGATTGGAAAAAAAAAATGATGTTTTGCGACCTCGACCGGCACGGATGATCTATATTATATGAAAACGTGTAAGAAAATCCGGTTAAATGAATGTTTGGTACCTAAACCTTAACTTTGTTTTTTTTTTTTGTTATACCGAAATTATATCAAGGCAATTAGGGTTTTGTATTTGGGCCATTCCAAGTAGTCTGAGAGCCCAAGACCATGGGCCTTTTTCTTAGCTGCTCGCTAGATATAGATGGCAATTTGACATCACTGTCAAGTGTCAATCCTTCAAAGAAGCCCATGTTCGACCCAAAAGAAGAAGAAGAAGAAGAAGAAGAAGCCCATGTTTGTATGTGGTTATCCACGTTCGCTCTCTACGTGCATTAGTTGAGGCCTTAACATCTATTGCCAAGAAAATTGGGGTCTCATCATCTCTTAGGAAATGTTTTTCAAGGCATGATTACACCATCCGTCAATAAATGTACGAGCCCGTCGTCGCAGCCGACCGACGTTTTTAATCCATGAAATCTTTAAATTGAAGCAGCGCGTGCCCAAAATAGAACACAACTAGTCTTACGACTTAGCTTAATCTTGTAATATCACGAAAAAAAGAACATTGTTCATTTATCACTGAGTTGCCATGCTCACCGATGTGATTGGCCGAACTGGTTAAGACTTACTGCCCATCGAAGCCTCCTAGATGGCGAATTTGAATCCCTTAGTCATCCTTGCAAATCTCCATTGGTTTGTGATGTTAGTGCAACATGTCCTTTACGTGTAGTACAACTCTTGCTTGTTTCGACTCGAATTAAGTGGTGTGATGGCAATACGCTCGCTCAAATGAACGTTAGCTCACAACTAAATCCGTCAAACGGGTGGGTCGGGTAATAAATAGTTCGATCTAAATAGATCTATTTAACCTATTTATGATCCATTTATTGCAATGCAAATCTAATTACCCATACTCGATCTAACCCATATTTGCTAATCACTACCATATTTAATTTAATCTAGGAAAATACACACCCAAAGTGAGATGAGAGTACGGAGCGAGCGAACGCGAGATCAAGAGAGAACGAAGAGAGAGTGAGGTGGGTTGGATCTAAGTAAGTTGTGAACTCTTTTATAACCCACTTATAACCCATTTAACACTAATATTATGTTTAAATCAATTTATTGAATAAAATTAACTCATACAATAACTCAGCCGATCACATATGGGTTAAGAAATGGGTTAATGACTCATTTGATAGGTCTAACCACGACTCGAACCGGATATTCCATTGAAGGGTGTAGAAAAAATAAAAAAGCTGGCTTAAAATTTTCTTCCTCCGGCCACCAAAAGAACGTTATCTCTTTCCAGGCATCTCTCCCTCAGTCACACACTTCGATCCATGCTCGTAGCCCCTCGTACCCACCACCGCCACCGCCCATGTCCACCGTCTTCTCTAACCACCACCCACAAACACTCGACCTCTCTCTCGCCCTCCAAATTCAAATCCCTCCCCCGGATTACGAACACCATCATCACCCCCGACGACGACGATGGCAACAAGACTGCCTCCGCCTCCGCCGCCGCCGCCTCGAACCAGCCAACACCCTTGTCGGCAGGCAGGATAAAGCGGCTGGTGCTGTCCCCGGAATCCCGGTCTAAGCTCAACGCCCTGCCAGACCGCGACTTCTACTCCTTCCCGCGTTTCGTGAAGCATGTGGACGACGGCTTCCTCGCCACATTGACGGACCTCTACAGGGACCGGGTGAGGCCGGGATCGGA
Source organism: Lenwebbia sp. NSW1173648 (assembly GCA_029784005.1). Lineage (NCBI taxonomy): Eukaryota > Viridiplantae > Streptophyta > Magnoliopsida > Myrtales > Myrtaceae > Lenwebbia > Lenwebbia sp. NSW1173648. Next base: position 25,158,724 of record JARCGZ010000006.1, read on the forward strand.
GGTGCTGGACCTGATGAGTTCGTGGGTGAGCCACCTGCCGGAAGAGGTCGCGTACAAGAGGGTGTTGGGTCACGGCATGAACGCGCAGGAGCTCGCGAGGAACCCGCGCTTGGATTACTTCTTCGCCAAGGACCTGAACCGCGAGCCGAGGCTCGAGCTGGCCAGCGAGAGCTTCGACGCCGTGCTGTGCACGGTCAGCGTGCAGTACCTCCAGCAGCCCGAGGAGGTAACCATTTATGGGTTTTTTGGGACACTCGTTAAGCAATCAAAACGAATTGTCATTGGCGTTTGAGAAGGCGAGTGGATGATCAGGTCGCTTTTGTAATAAAGTTTAACCTTATATATCTCTAGCACCATTCGACTCTTAATCTGAAGGATTGAAAATCACGAGCGAATCGCCATTGGGAATCACGTATGGTCATCTTAGAGCCTGTAAATCATCTACACTCCTTAATGAATTAAGCCTATCTCAAACTAGATCGAGGTTAGAATGAGTCAATGACATTAGAGTCCTTAATGGATTCTGTTCAGTTGAGAGGATCTGTATTAGCGTTTTTCATCAAGAACTAGAAGTACTTAAAGATCGAATAAGTTCCGGGAGCCGATTGACACTGTCTAGTGTCGAGCGCGATAATAACAGGACGAGTTAAAACGAGATCGAGAGTTGTTTCAATCTCGTTTTGCAGGTGTTTGCGGAGGTGTTTCGGGTGCTGAGGCCTGGTGGCGTATTCATCGTGAGCTTCAGCAACAGGCTGTTCTATGAGAAAGCGATCGGCGCATGGCGAGACGGGACTGCCTACGGCCGAGTGCAGCTGGTGGTGCAGTACTTCCAGTGCATCGAAGGGTTCACGGAGCCGGAGATAATCCGCAAGCTGCCCGGCTCCTCAGTTGCTCGGGGAAGCAAGTCGCCTTTAGATTGGATCTTCAGGTTACTGGGATTGCTAAGCGGATCGGATCCTTTCTACGCCGTGATTGCCCACAAGAACTTCAAACCTGTATATGAATGAGCAGATCGGCCAACCCCAAGAATATGAAGAAGAAAACATACAAGAATGAATGCATCAAGTTGAATTGTCCATTACTCTTCCTGCATGTGCTTCTATGTCTGAATTAAGGATGTCGCTGTAACGGAGTACATCAAGCAAAGAATTTTCGCTTCGATTCTTGTCGTCCAAAGATGATTCCTTGAAGAGCAATATATTCATTTCTAAGAGAATTCCAAAAGATTTGCCTAATTACCCATTCTATCAAATCAAGTCAATCAATGATATAGAAATTTTCGGGACTCGTCTCGAAAACTCGCGAAAACTTATGCGGACTCGAAGTATTTCGATTGCGTCGGATATACCGACCTCGATGTGAACATCTTGATTGGCTATGAGCAGAAAGCAGACTGTTACCTACAGTGAGATTGATCAGCACAGAACCTGATTTGGGCTGCGAATTTGGCCAATTTTGGTAACAATCAAATGATTCGTAACCCCTCCAATGGAAAGCAAGGAATCGAATATGTTGTGCCCTCCTATTTTCCCTCTCTTTTCTTAACTTTATTGCCTCTTGTTTTGTAGTGGAAAAGCTTCATTGGCAATGTGGTGGTGAAAACTCAATCCGTACCCAATTCGACCAAGCAAGCAAGCAAAAACACTAAAATAAAAACACAAAGCAAAAACAAAACTTCTCCGAGGAGCATGAGCTATCATGAAAGAAATCGAAACCAACAAGGTACATTGGAGACTAACAAATCGACTCGACGCATCGGCATCATGCCGACAGCCGTCTCAACACGATTTGGGATGGAAATTGATCGGCAGATGAGCGAATAACATAGGGAGTTGGAAGAACCGACTTTGCCTTAATCATATTACCTCAGGTAAAGCAAAAGGGACTTAGATAGCATGGATCATGGCTTGACTATATGTCGCTATCGATGATTTGATTAGGCACTAAACAAACATTACTTTTGGCATGAAAAAAGCTGAAACGTAAACCCTAAATCTTGCTCCAATTGTACTGTTCTTTTGAGCAGGAGGATCACTCTTCCCAGCCAATATCTTATCAGTGCTCATTATTTACTCATTAGAAGTTAATCAGAATCCGACAAAGATCACCGTCTGCTTCAGAAAGCTCCATGCACGGTCCCAAGTATCTTCCTAGCTGGACAAAGCGTAAAGAAAAGACAGGCCAAAGCTTCAATTTAACGTACAAAACATTAAATTACGCTGGAAGCAAGGAAGTCGATTCACACCAGGGCTTTACTCCTTCTATCATGCCTATAAATAGAGACCAGGCTTAGGGCTATGTCAATCACACACAAAACCCACAAAAAACCCTAGTATCGTATCTTCTCTGGAGTTTGCATATCCCGTCATGGCCATGACGACGACGACCAGCAAGATGATGCCGGCTGCCATGCAGAGGCTGATCAAGGGCGGGGATCGGAGCATGATCACCATGTCTGACGACAGCGTGATGATGAAGCAGGTCATGGACACTCACTCCCCCGACGGCCGGGAGGTCGATGTGAAGCCACTCCTCCATCTCGTCGAGGACATCCTCAACCGCGCTACCTTGAGTCCTGACACCATCGGCACTGCGGTAATGGAGTCGGAATGATCTTTTTCTTGTCTGCCTTTTTGCGGTGAACCGGATCAAATGCTTACAGACATGCTTTGTTTAGCTAGGAGAGATTTGTCCAGTTTAATGATCTTTTTCTGTATCTCTTATGAGTATTATAATCTCTCCTTCCTAATTCTAAATCGTGCATGCATGGCTCTTACTGTGTACAGGGATCAGTATTGCTCACGGAAAACATGGAGGACAAGACTTACCAGGCAAGCTTCAACGCCATGCTCGACGCGCTGTCCTATATCATCGAGAGGATCTCCTGCGAGGTGAATTACGAAAAAAATTTCATTTCACCCTTCATCTGCTTTGCATTTCGCCTCGAGATTAAATGAAGAGCAAGCAATCCTTTGTTAGAAGAAACAAGTCTTTCTACTGACATTTGCCATCTTGGCAACCGATCCTCAGCTGTCCGTGAAGGCGCTGACCGGGGGCGAGGCGCATGCGACCACGCTCGCCATATTCAACTTGCTCGGCCCCTTCTCGTGGGACACCAAGCTGGTGCTGACCCTGGCGGCCTTCGCCTTCAACTACGGCGAGTTCTGGCTCTTGGCCCAGATCTACACCTCCAACCAGCTCGCCAAGTCGATGGCGATCCTGAAGCAGCTGCCCATGATCATGGAGCACACGGGCGTGCTCAAGTCCCGGTTCGAAGCGCTCAACAACCTCATCCAGGCCATGCTTAAGGTCACGAGGTGCGTGGTGGATTTTAGGGAGCTTCCGTCGGTTTACATCTCCAGCGAGGTTCCCGCATTGTCCGCCGCCATGGCACATGTCCCAACCGCGGTTTACTGGACCATAAGGAGCGCTGTGGCTTGTGCTAGCCAGATCACCAACCTCACTAGCTATGGCCTTGAGTACGTGCTCTCGAACTATTTCGATTTCTCTACTTGCGCTCGATTATAAGGCATAGATACAAATCGTTATATAGCTGATGGGTAAATGACAGAGTTAATCATGTTACTGAAAGTATATGTCTGACTGATTATTTGTGTAGATGCGTCCCACATGAAATCATAACATGGAAGTGAGAATTTGCAGGTACATAACAACCACAACCGAGGCATGGGAGCTATCAACCTTGGCTCACAAACTGACGAACATCTATGAACATTTGCAGAAGCAAATTGCCATATGTAACCAACACATTGGTAATAAATCAGCCACTGATCTATATAGACCCCTATAATTAATTTCTTATCTAGTAATTTGAAGAGAAAGAAACCTTTTCGAAGAAGGCTTAACCGAGTTACCGGTGACGCAGAGGAAAAGCGGCATCTCGAAGCCTATCAGACTCTCCTGGGTCTCATCGAAACCATCCACATTGACAATATGAAGATCCTGAAGGCTCTGATTTATCCCAAGGATGATATTCTGCCACTTGTTGAGGGGACTACAAAGAAAAGGGTTCGATCGCTATAGCCAGTCTCACTATTATGCAACAACCATGAACCATTCCAATTGTGAATGATTTGACCACGATTTTCCGTTCTATCTTGCGACATTCAGGTCAACCTCGAAGTCCTGAGGAGGAGGAACGTGTTGCTGCTGATCTCGGGGCTGGACATCTCTCAGGAGGAGCTGTCCATCCTGGAGCAGATCCACAGCGAGTCCAAGTTGCACGCGACACGGCATGAGATCCACCAGTACGAGATCGTGTGGATCCCCATGGTGGACCGCTCGGTCCAGTGGACCGACCCAATGCAGAAGCAGTTCGAGGCCCTGCAGTCCTCGATGCCGTGGTACACCGTGTACCACCCGAACCTGATCGACAGGGCGGTGATCCGGTTCATTAAGGAGAGGTGGCACTTCAGGAACAAGCCCATCCTGGTGGTGCTTGACCCACAAGGCAAGGTTGTGTCCCCCAATGCCATTCACATGATGTGGATCTGGGGAAGCAATGCCTTCCCTTTCACTACACTGAGAGAGGAGGCTCTGTGGAAGGAAGAGACATGGAGGCTTGAGCTTCTTATCAATGGCATTGATCAAACAATTCTGAATTGGGTAACTCACGATCATTTCAAGTTGGAATTTTCATCATGTTAATTCAAAGGTTTGTGAAAATTGAGATCTTCAATTTTGTCCCTCATCATCAGATTAGAGAAGGCAAGTACATATTCCTGTACGGTGGCGATGACATCGAGTGGATCCGCAAGTTCACCACGGCGGCACACCAGGTCGCGCAGGCCGCGAGGATCCCCCTGGAGATGGTCTACGTGGGCAAGAGCAACAAGCGAGAGCAGGTGCGGCGCGCAATCGTGGCCATCAACAATGACAAGCTGAGCTACTCCTGGCAGGACCTGACCATGGTGTGGTTCTTCTGGACCCGGCTCGAGTCGATGCTCTTCTCGAAGATCCAGCTCGGGAAGGCGGACGAGTACGACCCCGTGATGCAGCAGATCAAGAGGCTGCTCAGCTTCGACAAGGCCGGGGGTTGGGCGGTGCTGAGCAAGGGGTCGAGCATCACGGTGAACGGGCACGGGACCACGGTCCTGCCGGCGCTGCTGGAGTACGACCTGTGGAAGGAGCACGTGCCGACAAAGGGGTACGACCAGGCGTTCAAGGACCACCACGACAAGATCCACGACGTGACGCACCCGTGCTGCCGATTCGAGTTCCAGAGCGCGATGGGAAGGATCCCGGAGAGCATGCGGTGCCCGGAGTGCCAGAGACTCATGGAGAAGCTCACCACCTTCGTCTGCTGCCATGATGAGGTTGCTCCCAGCATCTACGAGTGATCTGATCAATCAATCAAAGCCTTCATATGGAGGACGGATATATCATATGATGAATGTCTTGTGGGACATAATAAAAAGACTATGTGTGTGCTTGAATTTCCTTGTTTTGATTTGAGTTTGGAGCGTGAAGGATGATGTCCAATAATCAACATCTGATGTTTGAGATTAAATAAGAATAGAGTGTGCGAACCTCTTATGAGTTCTTTGTCCTCTCAAGATTTTGCTTTCCCTCTTCTCCTCCCTTCTATTATGATTTTGGTCTTCCATGAAATTGTCGTTATAACATATTGACCACATTTTGACAATTCCAAAGTTGTACTTAACATCCGACCAAAAAAACAAAGTTGTACTTAACAAGAAGATCATCCAAACTACCTTGAAAACCGTACAATTATCAAAACATATTCAAGAAAACTTACCAAGTGCTTTTGCCATAGTGTTAAGGAAAAAAAATACGGTGCGATATCGGCAAGGAATTTCGTGTGGATTGACTCGTCAAATGGGTGGGTCGGGACATTTGACCTGACCTATATAGACCAATTTAACCTATTTATTACAATGCAAATATAGTGACATATACTCGACCCGACCCGTATTCCTAAATCACTTCCATCTATACTTTAATTTAGAAAACCTCATATCCAAACTGAGGTGAGAGTGCGGAGTTAGTGAGCGTGAAAGAGAGTGAGGGCGAAAAACAATAAAGTGAGAGTCATATAAATTGGTTGGGTTTAAGTAAGTTGTAAACTCATTTATAATCAATTTAACACTCGTATTATGTTTAAACCCATTGATGATCCATTTACAGAATATAACTAACTTACTAGTATGAACGGATGACTATGATCCTAAGAGGAAGCTGGTCAACCCAGAGCATACATGGACGACCAATAGCCAGTGCACGTCGCCGTTTTTGGCCTCCCCCACCTCTTTCCCTCTCTCTCTCTCTCTCAATATTGCTGTGCTCGGAGACGGACAACCCCAGGAATTGCACACTTCAATGGCTTCTTCTTCTTCTTCTCTGCAGAGACTACTCAGAAGATAACTCTCTGTAAGGGTCGCTCCACTTCGTGTCAACTTCAAACGCCACCACGGTCACTTTCCCCCTCCTCCCAACCCCACGTTGCCGATGGGTTTGCCGTGAAAAATCCCCGCCTTGGACCCTCTCTGGATTTTATCATCTATATTGATAATAGATAACAACAGTGATATAACTTTCAAAAATGGGATAAATGCACTGAAAATCCTAAACTTGTCAAATTAGTGCATCATCTAACTTGGTTAACGAAAAACACTGATGTGATTTTTTTATCATTATTTTCTCTCTCCTACGTGACGTGGCTAAAATATGAAGAACAAGGCCATAGATGGTAAATGAGTTAACGGAAGGACTTGATTGCATCAATTCGACAAGTTTTAGGACTTGATTGTACTTTTTGAAAGTTTTAGGGCTCAATTGCACTTTTTGACAAATTTTAGGACTTATAATGCACTTATACCTTTAAAATATCTAACTCAAATGATATCAGCCACTTACACGTGTTTTTATTTTACATTAAAGAATTTGATCCAAAGATGTTAACACTTACAATACATATTAAATACATTATTAGGTAACGCGAATTTGTTTGAAATTGAAAAATTAGATTAAATTTGCTCCTTAAATCAAACCCAAAAATCTTTCCCCAAATTCTTACGTTTAACTTTCTTCCGAGGAAAGCTAGCCTCAAATTCCAATTTCAATTCGAATAGATTGTTTAGCGGGGAGGTGGCCTGTCCTGTCCAAAAAGCAACCAACACGTTCGTGGAACTAGGGGTGTCAATGGTTCAGTTCAGTTCAGTTTTTCAAATAACCGAACTGAACTGAACCATTAGGATTTGTATTTGAACCGAACCATTCCTCTCCCTGAACTGTAGATGAACTGAACCGAAAACTCAGTTCGGTTTAGTTATTTTTTCGTTTTTTTTTAGTGTTCGAGTGGCAAATAAGAGATTTTTCATTACTTAGTCCTGACTCTTGGAGCAGTAAGAGATTTTTTTTTTTTAGTGTACGAGTATCGTTATATCATAAAAATAAACATCGAAACTTTCTAAACCAAAGTACCGACCACGAATCCAACTGAATTCGTTAAGACAAGCACCCAAATGCCTCTCGATTCGTTATAAGACTCGCTAAGTTCCACGGCTCATGTGGACCTAAAAGCTTGTGCACTCTACCCGTGCGATCGGTTAACAAAGGCGAAGTAATGGCACAACTATGTCATAAGCCCGCACCTTTCTGCTGCCTCAATTGCAGCTCGTTTAGCAAACCCAGTGAATCAAACCAATCACAATCGATTGCATAAGCCAAACTCGAATGTTATTAGACAAAGGTGTACTAGTCACAGAGTCGTAAAGCCACAATTACAGCCAAAACAAACTGCTATTTTGGGCCATAAAGATTTGATAGCCGCCGCCTCCTACTTGTCCATCGACAAAATTCTTCTCATTTACCATGACATACCCGAATCAACTTGAGTGGACGATATCGTACGCCCAAAAACCAGAAATAAAAGCAGTGCCTAGCTGCTCAAGAATCAAAAGAGACATTTCAGCAACATCCATTCGAAAGTCACTTTTACTCGAGACACCAACACCATTTGAAGGATGATATCTTTCCAACATCAGAAAGTTGCAAAATTTTCATGAGATGTACTTCTCCTGCTGCTCCTGAAGCAACTTTGCTGAAGACTTGGCATCACGGTAAGGACAAGTCGCTTCCACAAGGTCCGCCTGCACAGCACAAAGAAACGACATCAGGATTCCAAGATTGAGTAGCAAATGATGAGGCTTTGTAAAATCATGTCTATTCACCTTGCAAATGCCATCTCGCCCATTCATCTTGGCCACAACTTCGTACTATAAATACCAACTCCACAAACAGAATAACGAGTACCAACTCATCTGTAAGAAGAGAGCCATTCAAAATGCAACAAGTTCAGTCTAGGAACAAGATTTCAGATTAACATTAATTGAAGTTCTAAGCAGCTGTGGCTAAACTCCATTGCAACAAGTTCATGAATGATGAAATCTCTTGGCAGCGGCACATTGTAATTTGCAGACCAAACAGGATAACGTACAACTGCACTTCTGTGCTTATTAGTCTACTTTCCTTCCTCATCCACCACTTCACCTAAGCATGCCTTCCTCTTTCATGGGGAATGCCTGTGCAACTGGGCTTATTGACTCTGTTACACTTACATCTACAGAAGTTGTTTGGACTGAGACATGTCCCAAATGGACATATACAATTTTTTTTGCTCATATTATACTCACAAATGACCATAAACATAGAATGATTCAGATCTTGATACAGCATGGTGAAAGCAAATGATGGGCAGCGAAGACAATGAAGACAATCTTTCAATTCAAAAGTTGTGACGGGCACAAAGCAAGAGCTTATGCTTCCAAGTCCAAAATGGACAAGCAATCGACGGTATTAAATACAACAAAGAAAGGCCTTCCACTCAAAAAATTAACCAAAACCAAACGCAGCTTCAAAAATATCAGTCTCCATATCATGTAAAGAAACCCAAAAGACCAGAGAATCTGAAAAGGACAATTTTACTAAAACTTTCCCAACTCTGTTATAGACCAACAAAAAAGACTATAAAGCTATAGAACCCAATAACTATCAACAAAATTAGTCATAAATAATACCGAGAATCGGAATGCATATGTTTGAGAACATGGTTCACCTCTTTTCCTATCTTGCCAACGACCGGAAAACATGAGCAACCCGCAACACAGGGGCTTCCAAAGTGGATGAATCTCACAGCTTGATGGAAACAAAAGAAATAGAGATTCCACAAAATCACCATTCACTGATTAACCCATCGGAGCCAACTAAAGGATTCTGGTTCATCAACGATGTCTTGCCAACCCTACCAAGAGCAAAATCGAATGCATCAAACACAAACCAAGCCAGCCCAACATGGGATACAAAGAAAGCACAAAAAGAAACGGAGAGATCAAAGGAAACCCTAGAAGCGCACCTGCTGTTGCCAAGAACGATGACCTTGAGCAATGTCCGCCTGCCTGAGACACCAAGATACAGAGACAGACTGACGACGTCCTCTTGCACGTGTGTCCGAACAAGAGAGAGAATACAATGGAGGGAAGTCCACCAATCGAGAGATCGTGAAACTTCAGCAATGCACCTTTGGCTTTTTTCGACCGAGCAATTGAATTTTGGAAGATAAGAGTCTCTGGGTCAGCAGTCCCAATGTGAGAGATCTCTTCAATTACCCGCTTAGTTTCATCCAGAGAAAATGAAGGGCTTTCAGCTTGAGTCGATGCACAAGTTGGGGAAGGGTCCTGAACCCGAACTTGTTGACTAATTGGGGAAGAACTCCGAGTTTGAATCAGTTGATGAGCTGAAGGGGAATCACGAGCCTGAATTGATTGACAAGCCAGGGAAGAACTCTGGACCTGAGCCGCTTGATGAGTTAGAGGAGAACTTTGTGAAGAAGGACCAAACGCGCTCGTAGGAAGAACCGATAAGTCAGCAGAACCGGTCCTAACCTCTGGAACTGGCAGAGATGGTTGAACATCCCCTGTCAAAGTAACATCAGCTGGAGTAGAATCTGACGTCGATGCTAAAACGGTATTTGGAACAATCAAGAGGTTAAATCTCAGCCTTCGGATCAGTAAAGGAATGATGAGAGAGGCAAATACGTACCATGCTCTGTGGTAGTAAGAAGCAGAACAGTGGGCTCAGCAGTCGAGATATGTTGAACAGATGTTTCTGGTGAATTTTGGTTGTCTACAAACTTACCACAAATTGCCAAGGGAGCTGGTGAAGCAACAAGAGATGAACCCCAAAGGATCGGGGAGGCGAGTGAACTACTTGAAGGAGCAAGTAGATTTACAGCGGAAATATCGGTAGGACTAACACCGAGTGGCTTAGGTAAGCCCCCATGAGCAGTAGCTTTCCCTGGTTTCTTCGAGACACCAGGTTTCCTCTTGAATCTTTTAGCCAGTGGTTCATCGCTATCAGTTTGTTCTTCTTCCGAGAAAGATCGAGACTGCTCTTGCGTAAGTTCTGAAATAGAAAGGATCTTTGAACCTGAAAATGAAAGATGAGGGTTAGAAAGGCAGAGCCAAAAACAAGGAGATAAGAGTACGCAATGGAAAGTTTACTCTCTTCGTCTCCCTGCTGGTTTCAATCCCGTCAGTTTTTTCCTGGCCCTTATTCTGTATGGGTATATCTGGTTGGAATGATCGAGTCTGCATACCCTCAAGATGTTGACTGGAGCTCTCCCTCATTCGCTGGATGTTAATCAAGAACTTCCTTCCCTGTCTTTCTGCTATCTCTTGAGCTGCCCTTTGACCCACAAGATTTGATTTTGGATATGGCGGTCCTCAAGGCAGATTCATATGGACCCTCAAGAGTAAATGAGAGCCACCATGAAGTCCATTCTGAAGTGCAGCTCGGCAGGCGAGGAAATTCGCGGAGCTGAGTATGAAACCGAGCTCGCATTTCCTTGGTGATTTCAGAGCAGTAATCGAAAGCTTTTGAGTTTTGGAAGCTATGTCTCCTTTTCGACATATGAGGAAATTTGAAGGAATAAGGGATAGGGATCGGGACAGATTGAGCTAATCCAAATTGCCTGGCGCAATATTGGGGAGAATAGACTTCGAAACCCGAATACAACTTCCCCTTCATGCATAGTCTAATTGGCAAATCAATTGGAGTAAGGATGCATGCCCAGAGTAGATGACGGCTTTGGTCAGCAGAAAAGCTAAAAAGAGAGTTGAATTCTTCGCCATCATATCCAAAGAATTTGACACTAGCATGATCTAGATTAATGAGCAGCTAAAGAAAAACAGAGAATGAGGAGACATTATGAGGAGTATCGATGTAAGGACGACTCAATGAAAGGGGGTAGTTTGGCCGAAATTCTGGGGAAGCCCAATGTGAGAAATTAAGAACGCCATCAAGAGAGAGAAGGGAAGTGGAGGTTCATCCAGCATTGCAAAATCCAAAATGATCCAAATAGAGTTCCACCCCCTTTGGAGTTTTGTCTTTGCAGATTTAGTATTCATCGCTAAGAACACATGGGCAAAACCTCTATATAAAGCAGCTAGAACTAAAGGACTCAAAGCAATCTAATGGCCTGCCGCAAGGTAGGAAGCTATCCGCAACAAATTCTTTGAATACCTTTAGTGATGGATTGAAGAAAACGTACTTAGAGAGTCAGTAGAGTAGGAAAGCTACATGCTCATGATGACTAATCGGACTGGAAGAGGAACGGAACTGATTTATGAATTTCCAATAAGCTAGAATGAACTCAGGAGCAAGAGGAGCATCGGCATTTTCTAACTCATTAATGGGTTTACTGTATGGGAGAAGCCCAGCAATGGTATATACATCCAAAAGTGTGATCGACATGGGTCCCCAAGGGGAAAAAAAAAGCAATTGGTGGAAGGAGACTAGAAACTGAGTGCGGCGCCCAACAGTCCAAGGTTCAGATCACAGGACAACATGCTGACCTCTAAAGCAACATCTATACCATTCGTTTTCCAACAATCATGTTTCAGGCGAAGATACCATCTATAGAAATCCGGCTCAAATGTAGGAAAACCTCGGAACCGAGAGGGCTCTGTTGTCCATATGTCCATCATAGAAGTCCTTTGGAGAGGAAGCAACTCTCCACACTTCGTCGGGAAACAGTGCGGAAGAGAAGTTAGGATACTCAAATGATGAAGGAAGCAGGGACCAAGGATTAGCTGCTCTGAATAGTTTTTTAACAGGTTCAAAAGGTCAAAACAACAGTTATCGGAGCAATTGTCTTGCTTCAGATTATCAAAGTTGGCTATAAGTTCCTCTGACGGGGTTTTTGAAGAACTTGACGCCATTCGATCTGAAAATTCAAGGAAGTAAAACAGAGGTCTAGGGTTGAAAAGCACGAGGAAGAAGAAGCGAAAAGGTTTGATTTTTATCAAAGTCGAAACCCGGAAGGCAGCGATCCAATAAGGAGATGATTACGGCGATTCGAATACCGCGAGAAAGTAGTAAACGTGTCGGAATGTTACGAGATTACAACCCGGCCGCCAGAGCGCGAAATACGAAGGTTGGAATCGAAACAATACAAAAGGCTTGATCAAGAAGAAACCGCGCGGAACCAATGTACGGTTTAAAAAAATTAAAAATTCTTTTAATCCTTTTAAAAGGGGGCATATACTGACACTCAAAATAATTTGCCCGTCGATGCATGTGCTGTGCGCGTGAGAAATTGGCACACTTGCTAGATACGTGAGGAGCAAGCATCATGATAGTATCAGGAGGACACGGGGAGGTCATGTGCAAAACATGTGAAAATCCCTATAGGTATCATACCAGTGAGGAATAATGTCACGTGTCCAAAATAGCATAATATATTAAGGGTGGACAAAGCAAGCTATAAACATTGGTGCTGATGAGAAGTAATCCCACCAAAGATCCAAATATTTGTCGAAGACGCGCCAGAAAGAAGAACATTCGCCCTTGAATTACTTGGCGGGAGAACGGTTATCGACAGGCATTTGAATGATAAGATAGCCTCCCGAAAATGCGACCCAGGAGTCCTTAAAACACAGAAGATGTGAATACAAGCCACGTGGACGAACGAAGAAAAGAATTGAATCGATACAGGTCATCCGGAGACTATCGACAATTACTAAGGATTTGACTCGAAGGATATGAAAGTGGAGAACGTGAGCATGACTAGTCCGATCAAAAGGGTTAACTGGTACGAAGATTTAAAGCTATCAACAGTTACATGAAGCTATAACTGTTTAGGGACCTGGTCAAAAAGAGTTCGTGGGAAACAATGGTGAGCGTGGAAGCTATCGATGCGCCAAAAGCTACAACCGTCGAAGGGTAGTTACTTATTTAACCATTATAAATTCCATCAAGCATCTACAGAAGAGGCCCCTGAGCAAATCAACAAAATTTATATTATCTTTACTTATCGCACTGCACTTAACTTTTCTGAACTGTAGCTTTTAGATTCTCGTCTTCGAGCCAAATTCCGGCGTTTATCTTTATCTTAGATTCTACACCATCGAGTCAAACTCTACTGTAGTATCGAAGCATATTCAAAGCTCTGTCGTCGAGTCAAACTCTGGCGTAGTTTTGGGTGCGTTTGGTTAGTTATTTTTTGGAGGAATTGTGCTCACCAAGCCGTCTCTTCGAGTCAACCTCTGGTTCATTTTAGGTTTGTGTAGTCCCTTTCAAGTTCATTTGTATTGATTTCCTTTGAATTGTACCTACCGAGCCTTTCCGTTGAATCAAACTCCGGTTGAGATTACATTTGTGTAATTTTATTAGTCTCTACATAATTTTTTTTTTCCAAGAGTCTCTACATAATTCAAGTGTTGATTTTCTGACCATCTGGATCTCTCCTATCCAAGATCTCCACAGGACACTTTATCACATTTAAAAGTTGAAGAACGAATTTCGATGAAAGCTATTTTGTCTCGAAGAAATTCCGGCGAAACAACAACCTAAGAAAGAAGCAAGGACTTGTCTGATCATATCCACTTCAAGTAAAGCAAAAGGGACTTCGATTGTATCAATCATACCCTGATTATATGTTGCTAACGAGGATTTAATTAGACACTACTCTGCCTAATCATGTCTCATCTATGCTAATTATTTGTTTATTAGAAGCAATTAATCAGAATTCCACAAAAACCACTGTCTGCTTCGGACATTACACAAAATAAGCTCCATGCGTGGTCCCAAGCATCTTCCTAGGCTGGAACCATATTGACCAAAAAAGTGGCCAGAGCTTCAATTTAACGTACAGAACATTAAATTTCAATTGAAGCAAGGAAGACGATTCATCCCAAGGCTTTACTCCATCTGTCATTCCCCTTTATAGAGACCAGACTTACGGCTACATCAATTACCCAAAACCCAGATGAAAATATATTTCCTCTTCTTCCTAAAACCATAGTGTTAGAATTTTTCCGGTGATTGTATATCCGTTATGGCCACAACGACCGACAAGGGCGGGTTTCGGAGCATAATGACGATGTTCGACAAGGACCTGATGATGAAGCAGGTCGAGGAGACTCACGCCCCCAACGACCACGAGTTTGAAGTGGAGCTGCTCCTCGATCTAGTTGGGGATATCCTCGACGGCGCAACCTTAAATGTTGACACCGACATCGCCCCCGTGGTAATAGAGTAGGAATGACTTTGTTTTTTTGTCTGCCTTGACCTGGAATCAAATGCTTTGAGTAATTTGGTTAGGAGAGATTTGTTCAGTTTAATATCAATCACCATTTCTCTGATAAAGGATGGCAAATATCAGGACAATTATCAATCTCAACTATCTGTTTTTCTTATGAGTTCACGGAATACATGGCGGACGAGACTTACCGGGCCAGCATCACCACCGTGCTCGACGCATTGTCCTATACCATCAGTCGGATTTCTGGCGAGGTGGTTCGCGAAAAGTTTCATTTTGCGCTTCATCGATTTCAAATTCCGCCACGAGATTAAACGAAGGGCAATCAATTCTTTGCAACAAAATCAAGTTCTTTACTGACTTTTGCCACCTGGCAACCGATCCTCAGCTATCCAAGAAGGCGCTGACCGGAGGCGAGGCGCACGAGACAACGCTCTCCATATTCAACATGCTCGCCCCCTTCTCGTGGTATGCCAAGCCGGTGCTGACCCTCGCGGCCTTCGCCTTCAACTATGGCAAGTTCTGGCTCTTGAACCAGGTCTACTCTTCCAACCAGCTCGCCAAGTCAATGGCTATCCTGAAGCAGCAGCCCGTTATCCTGGAGAACTCGGGTGCTCTCAAGTCCAGGCTCGACGTGCTCAAAAGTCTCAGCCAGGCCATGTTTGAAGCCACCAGGTTCGTGGTGGACCTCAAGGAGCTTTCCTCGGAGGTGCCCGCGTTATCAGCCGCCATTGCCCACGTCCCAAATGCCGTCTACTGGACCATAAGAAGCGCTCTGTCCTGTTCTAGCCAGATCGCCAACCTCACTAGCTTCAGCCACAAGTACGCGCTCTCGAGTTATTTCGATTCTCCCCTTGCGCTCAATTGTAGTTTTCTAAGGCATCGGATACAAATCATCCTATAGCTAATGGGTTAACAACAGACTTAATCATGTAACTGTGAATAATTTTCTGTATAGATGCCTCCCACAACAAATCATAACATGGAAGTGAGAATTTGCAGGTACATAACATCCACAACCGAGGCACGGGAGCTACCAACCTTGGCTCACGAACTGAAGACCGTAAATGAATATTTGCGAGAACAAATTATCGCATGTCACCGATTAGTAAGCGGTAAGGCAGTGTTCAATATAGACCCCCCACTATTTTTGTACGTGGTAAATAAGGAGAAAGCAACCTTTTCGTAGAAGGCTTAACCAAGTTCAGGGTGATGCAGCGGACAAAGAGCGGCATGACGAAGCCTATCAGATTCTCCTGAATCCCCTGGAAGCCATCCACATTGACAATATGAAGATCCTGAAGTCTCTGATTTATCCCGAGGATGATATTCTGCCACTTGTGGATGGGACTACAAAGACGAGGGTTCGATCTCCATAGCAAGTCCCATGATATTGCAACTATTTAACCCTTCAAATACAAAACGATTCGACTGCGATTTTCTGTTCTATCTCACGACATACGTGTTCAAATATCGCACACTGCTTGACGGTCTTATATTCACTTTGGTCTCCGTCCATCTAACAGTTTAATCTTTTGGATTGGGTCTCATAACAATACAGGTCAACATCGAAGTCCTGAGGAGGAAGAACGTGTGGCTGCTGATCTCAGGGCTGGACATCTCACAACACGAGCTGTCCATCCTGGAGCAGATCCACAGCGAGTCCAAGCTGCACGAGACAATGCATGAGGTGGTGTGGATCCCTGTGGTGGACCACTCCGTCAAGTGGACCAAGCGAAAGCAGAAGCAGTTCGAGGACCAGCAGTTCGCGATGCCGTGGTACACCGTGCTCCACCCACGCCTGATCAGCAGGATGGTGATCCAGTTCGTCAAGGAGATGTTGCACTTTAGGAACAAGCCCATCCTGGTGGTGCTTGACCCACAAGGCAAAGTTCTGTGCCCTAATGCCATTCACATGATGTGGATTTGGGGAAGCATAGCCTTCCCTTTCACTACCCTGGAAGAGGAGGCTCTGTGGAAGGAAGAGACATGGAGGCTTGAGCTTCTTGTCGATGGCATTGATCAAACAATTCTGAATTGGGTTAACTCATGATCATGTCAAGTTAGCATTTTTGTCATGTTAATTCAAAGGTTTGTGACATTGAGATCTTCAATTTTGTGCCTCATCAGATTAGAGAAGGCAAGTACATATTCCTGTACGGTGGCGATGACATCGAGTGGATCCGCAAGTTCACCGTGGCGGCACGCCAGGTCGCGCAGGCCGCCAGGATCCCCCTAGAGATGGTCTATGTGGGCAAGAGCAGCAAGCTGGAGCAGTTGCGGCACACGATCGCGACCATCGACGCTGAGAAGCTGAGCTACACCTGGCAGGACCTGACTATGGTGTGGTTCTTCTGGACCCGGCTCGAGTCGATGCTCTTCTCGAAGATCCAGCTCGGGAAGGCAGACGACGATGACCCCGTG
This sequence comes from Lenwebbia sp. NSW1173648, assembly GCA_029784005.1. NCBI lineage: Eukaryota > Viridiplantae > Streptophyta > Magnoliopsida > Myrtales > Myrtaceae > Lenwebbia > Lenwebbia sp. NSW1173648. The sequence goes on from JARCGZ010000006.1 coordinate 25,175,729, forward strand.
ATGCAGCAGATCAAGAGGCTGCTCAGCTTCGACAAGGCCCAGGGGTGGGCGGTGCTGAGCAAGGGGTCAAGCATCACGGTGAACGGACACGGTACCACGGTCATGCCGGCACTGCTGGAGTATGACCTGTGGAAGGAGAACGCGGAGACCAAGGGATACGACGTGGCGTTCAAGGAGCAGCACGACAAGATCCAGAACTCGATGCACCTATGCTGCCGGTTGGAGTTCCAGAGCACGGTGGGGAAGATCCCGGAGAGCATGCGGTGCCCGGAGTGCCGGAGTCTCATGGAGGAACTCACCACCTTCGTCTGCTGCCATGATGAGGTTGTTCCCAGCATCGATGAGGAATCAATCAATCAAAGCCTTTAAATGGGAGGAGGGATATATCGTATATGTATGTCTTATGGAACATAATGGAAAGCCACGGTTGTGCTAGAATTTCCATGTTTTGATTTGCTTTTGGAGTGTGAAGGATGATGTCCAGTAAAATCAACATCCGATGTTTGAGGTTAAATAAGAATAGAGCTTGCGAACTTCTTGTTGGGAGGGGATACCTTCGTCCGGGGAGATCGCCAAGAGAAAGCGCCGGTATCCCTAGTCAACATATCCAATTAGACTCATCTTCATTCAAAAGCTTAAGTCAATGAGTTTGGAGCCAACGCGAATGTATTAACTGCTCTACACCACTTTAATTCTTCGATGTGGTATTTCTTTGACACAACTCACACACACGTGCATCCTAACACTTCTCTTATGAGTTCTTTGCCCTCTTGAGATTTTGTCATTATCATCATGTTAGAATCACATGCCATGTGCCCTATCGCAGCTACAATTTTGTCATTTCTTGGTTCGAGGCGCATCGGCATTAATTAGGAGATATCTCGCTTCTTGATATTCCGAATCAGAATCTGAAAAAGCCGCATTGAAGTACACGTTAAGAAGAATTCTTCAAGAAAATTAGATTGAGAAATAGAATGGTTGGGCCAAATGCCCCTTAACATTCTTTGAAAGCGTAATTTCATGTAATTGAAAATAGCGACAACTCTTTTTAAATCATATTGACGATGTATTGACAATTCTAAAATCATACTTAACTAGAAGAGTATCCATATTACCAGAAGTTTGGTGTGGGCGGATGACACTGGTACGAGGAGGACGACGTGGTCAACCCAGGGAATACACGAACGACCGAAACGACGTGCAGCTTATCGACTGACAAAAAGCGGGCGCACGTCGCCGTTTTTGGCATCCCCACTCTCCCCCTCGCGTCTCAAAATTGCTGTGCATTGAGACAGAGAACCCGAGGAATTGCTACTTCAATGGCTTCTTCTTCTTCGTCTTCTCTGCAGAGACTCCTCAGAAGATCACTCTCTGCAAGGGTCGCCTCCACATTACGCCAACTCCAAACGCCGCCGTCTTCCCCCCTCTACCAACCCCACGTCGTCGACGGGTTGCCATCGAAAATCGCTCTCTGGGGTTTACCCACTAGAACAGAGAATGCGACGCGACCTCGAGTCCCTCCACCGGTTTTCCCGTCCCATCCGTTCGGGCTCTATTTAGGACCGATTCCGGCGGGTTCTTCTGCCGAAAGCGAAGAGGAAGCGGTGGATTCGAGCGATGCGAATGCTGTGTGGGCCGATAGCGTGAAGAAGAAGAGGAAGAGGAAGATGAACAAGCACAAGTATAAGAAGCTCAGGAAGCGGCTGAGGAGGCAGACCTAGGTATTCTCGGGGAATTGTACTTGGACCCCTAGGTTATTATGATTCACATGACTTGATTAGATTTTGTTTTAATTTACCCTCTGTTTTGAATCCTTCTAAGAGGTGGAATAGATCATTCGATGCTGAAATTGGGTGGCTGTGAGCTGATTTTTGCTCTAAGGTTTTTTCCGAGACATCATGTTTTGCATGACGGATTTTCGGCGGTGAAAACAAGTTTTCCTTCTTAGTTTGCGCCTGCCTTCACAATTGAGTATGCTCTATCTGCTTTGCACCATTTGCCTAATCTTCATGCGCGTTTTGTAAGGTTATCGTGCTTTGTTTTGTGATCTGCCGTTGGGGATGTTGCCTTATTCAGGTGCACCAGCTTTTTCACTCTTTCTTCTGCATTATCCTGTTGCCAAGGCAGGAAAATTGTATACCTTTCTTCTGAATGTGCAACGTGCATCTGTTGTCATGTCTTCTTGGTGCCTCTATCAAATGAAGCATTGTGGCTACTTGGTCTGGTCGTGGTTAGTTTGCCTAAGTGGTATGGCAAATCTTATGGGGCCTGAAAATATGCTGCTTCGGATGGTATTGTAGGTGGTGCTTGGTTGAGTAATTGCTACATTACTGTTCACGTCCTTGCTTTACATTGGCGAGAATAGAGATTCCCTAGTTAAGGTTGGATAGTTTAAGGATTAGAATAAATTCCAAGTTCTAAGTGAATGGGTTGACCATACAAGGATGTCATGCCCATGTATGTAACATGGTCATTCACAAATAGTGCACTGCACTCTACCCAAAATACATATCTTATGTAATGCTGGTGGAATGGACATCTATACTGCATCTTAATTTGGTGCATGATAATAAAGGAGTGGCCGTCTGGCGGTTCCGTATCAGCATGGTCGGTTCAAATGGGAGTTTGACTGAGATTATGCGAAACAGTTCATGATATACCCACTGTAAGACATTCAGTATTACAACATCAGATTGGCCACATTGTCAACAATTGGAAGGTTCATTACCTTATAATGCATGGCACCATGAGATTACATACACATAATTGAATAAAAGCTGCTGAAGTTTGGAATGAGTTAATCATCAGACCTCAGTTGAATAGCAAGAAGACAATTGTGAGCACATTAATTTACCTTTGAAGTATCCAAGATGTGTTTTCTGGATCTTTGAAGTTCAGATTGTTAGTCACTCGGTATGTTGAATAAATGGTTGGCTGTAGTTTGCCTGCAAGATCACAAATGTGCTTGTATCGTACATGTGAATAGTGGATTTTGACAGCACTTTTTGTGGCAGTATGGAGACGAAGGCAGGTGTTTGGACTTAAAACTGATTGCTTGAGAATTTCTTTAGTAGATCAATTTATCAGGCTATCAGTAGGAGTTATGTTTGGAAAAAACGTGGAAATATCAGTGGAATTGCGGAATGATGAGGATATTCTGAAGATTATAACATAAGAGATAAGAGTTAGATTGAGGGACGTTGAAATATTTGCAAACTAAATTGGTGGAGAGATGGTGGTTGCATGAGTGCCCTTTGCCTTAGGATTATACTGTTAGTCCGTTTTTCTTATAGCTGTCTTATTTATGTGAATCGCCTATAACAGTGTAGAAAAAGAGCCAGAGACGTGGTATGATTAGATGAAGTGGACAAATGCTTTTACATTGACAATGATTGCTTCTTTGATAAACTTCTCGCAATATAAGCTCGAAAGAGCGTTTGAATTAGGGCTGTCCACCGGTTCGGTTCTACTAGGGAATCGGACCGGACTGGCCATGGAAACCGGTCTGGTTCCCGGTTCCAAAAATCTAGTGCTTAATCCACACACCCACTCGGGAACCGACGGTTAAAACCTGTTTTATGAAGTTGGAAGAAGATGATTTACCTTTCTTAAATGAACTTAACTTCTCTATTGCTTTATATTGTTGTTTGTTTTGTATCGATATTTTACTTTTTAGTAGTTTCGTCACTCATATTATATTGTCGTAACTACTATTTGTCTCAATTTTTCAAAAAATGAAGTAAAAAAATTAGGAACCGGTTCGTGGGTAGACACCCTGTAATTGAACCAGAAAAACAGGGTGGGTTCCAAGGTTGGTTTCAAGGCAAATAGGGTAGGTTCAGGTTCCAAAAACTAGGAATCAGTTCTAAGGTAAGTTTCAGGTTCCAAGTCTAGAACCTACCCATCTTGGAACCGATCACCTCTAATTGGAATACTAAGATCAGGTTTAGGAATTCAAACACCGTTGGCTCAAGCGCATACCATCATTGATTTAGCTGAGCTGATTGTATGGTTGCAAAAGGTCTTTCTTGCTGGATGAACAACAACCTGCTGATATCATTCTTCTGTACGCCCGAGAGTCTTTTGAACTTCTGGTGCTCCTATTTATCGGCCATGAGACTTTCTATGGGAGATATGCGTGGAAGAATTAGTTGAAAAGTTCCATGTTTATCTGTTGATCCACTGCCATGTTGTTGCTTCTATTAGTAGTTGTTGATATCTGCTAAAGGGTAATCTTTGATAGATCCTTGGTTGCAAGTACTTGAGTGAACTGAATCTACGTATTTATGCTGCGATGGTAACAATATGAACCACTCAGATCTGCATCTATGTTTCGGCTGAGAGACGTGTCTCATCATCTCATCAGTGGAAGAACAAGAAGATGGATTAAAGTGGCAGTGAGCCCCCTGTTCCTTTCTCTTTCCCTCCCTTAATTTTCTGGGACCCATCATGATATGGACATGCTTTCCTTCTGTTCCTGCTCTCATTCCTCGTTGTTCATTAATTATGTTGGTTGTTGTTTAGTCGCATTCTTCATGGGAATAATTGGTACTCTTGCTAATGACCCGGGTTCCAACCTTAGTCCTGGATTTTGGGTCCCCTAAGTTGTGGGTGGATCATGCATTGCATTTGCACTGTGGAGACAGGGCCTACCACCAGAAATGTTCAAGTAGAAAATATTTTCATATCATGAGGTCCACCAGGTTAGTTTGACTGACTGAACATGTAGCACATGCGATCCGGTTACTTTTTGTTTGTCTTGATAGGTCCTTAATAAATCAAATCTTCCTTCTCATGTTCTTGATTTGATGTCGAGGTAAATTTGCTGCGTCTTCTTCCCATGTAAAGCAGTCCCGCACTGATCAAAAGCTGAAGGTAAATTGTCTGTGAGCTAACTTAGAACAGGTGAAGACTCACATGGGTAAATCGGTTATTTGTTGGACGAGATAGATAGCTGTGCAGTTACCGCATCGACGAATTAGAGAATTAGTTGGGTGCATGTGCTGTATACATATGGAGCAGTGACTATATATGTAGATGCACGAGGTGGGTCGCTCTAAGACTTGGACTTTTACTGCGACCGGATCTTCTTTTCTATGACCAGACAAGACAAAAGAACATGATGATTTACCCTTTGCTTGGTCGACCAGGGATTTTCACCTTTAAAATGCTGTTTGCAACTGGTGTGTGCAGCTTCTTTGGCATCTCTTTTGGGATGATGGGAAAAGTTGAGAAAAAGTGTGAAAAGGTGATGCGAATCCTTTAATATTTGTTCGTTCGACAACCTTTGGGATGGGTGACTTTTGAGCTTCCCGGTCAATTGGTATTTCTGCCAAACCCTCTTCATCAAGCTTTGGTTTTCTTAACCCACGCCCCCTATTTTTCTTTCTTCTAAGGCAATGATGCTTTTCTATGTCCAATAATTCCCTCGTTAGGAACAAGGACAGGATGAAAACCATTATATTTTCTTTTCTTCTTCTTCTTCTTCTTCTTCTTCTTCTTACAGTTTAAGATTAACTAGACATAAAGTCGATCTTCGAAGCATTGATTTTGTGGGTAACGCGTGAGTCGGACTGGAGTGAAATACGAAGTCCAATTAGCTCCAGCTGGACCCGACCCGTCGACCTTTTTTTAGTAAAGACTTGCGATCCCTTTCGGTCGCTAATTTTAGTCCACGTAACAACAAGAGAGGAGGGTCCATCGTAATCATAGTACAAATGAATCATATTTCTATTGCCCAGATAGATGCCCACTTCGATTTGAATTTTCTTGCTCTCTCTGACTGTTAATTTCCCTTGCTAACTCAGCCCAAAAGTCACTTGCATGTTGTATTCCAACTAAGCGTGCCAACATCACAAACTAAGTACAGTCTAATTGCCATCTAATCTGTCTTAAGATAGAGATTAGGAAATTCTTGCTTTTAGTGGATATACTTTGCTCGTTTGGTTCGACCGTCAAAAGGATTTCATCCGCGCGGCTCAAGCTATCAAGACGCGATTTAATGTCGAGTCGTGATCCGACGATTCGATTACTTTTTCTCGACGCTTTTCTTTGTCGTGTCATTGTTCATCGTCTAAATCCAAAAGATGTCCTGGATCTGGTATTGCGCGATTTTTCGGTGGATTTCATCCGGTCAGCTTGATCTATCGAGATCCGATTTAATGTCGAGTCATGATTCGACGATGCGATTACTTTTTCTTGACGCTTTGCTTTGTCGTGTCATTGTCCATCGCCTAAATCCGAAAGATGTCCTGGATCTGGTATTGCGCAGTATTTTCGGTGGATTTCATCCGCGCACCTCGAGCTACCGAGACGTGATTTAATGTCGAGTCGTGATCCGACGATGCGATTACTTTTTCTCGACGCTTTGCTTTGTTGTGCCATTGTCCATCGCCTAAATTCGAAAGATGTCCTAGATATGATATCGTGCGGTATTTCGGTGCATAAGGATAAATCGATCCAAGAACTCAAATTAGTAGAATAATTTATCCTTTGCAAAGCCTAAAGGCATGATGGAGTATTGTTAGGCAAAGGTGCTCATTAAAAAACATTGTGCAAATTTGACCCCACCGAAAAAAGAGAGAAAAAAGAAAATTAAACCGAAATGCCCGCGTAAAGAAATGGTCCATCCTTTTTCCTTTTCCGACCTACATTAGATAAACAAATAAATGAAATGCCACTTAGAAAAAAATATAAAATAAAAATTTCTTTCTTTTAATTTAACAACCCAACAACACCAGACGCTCACTCCTACTAAGAACAACGAACCACATCCTCTCTCTCTCTTCTTCTCTCTCTCGCTCTCTCTTGCCCGTTAAAAGCATGGAAAAGGTAAAAGGGGTCGGAGGATTGTCGATCTGAATTCTCCAGAAACGAAGCCCATTTCTTTATGACTCGTTGCAGAGCCGGAAAAAGCGGAAAGTCTCTTTTTTTTTTAAGGAACAGAACATAGTGAGTGAGTGCGGGGTGAAGGAGTGAGTGATCGGTGATCATGGGGGGTGTGACGTCTTCGATGGCGGCCAAGTTCGCCTTCTTCCCGCCGAGCCCGCCGTCGTACAAGCTGGTGACGGACGAGCTGACGGGGCTGTTGCTGCTGAGCCCATTCCCGCACCGGGAGAACGTGGAGGTGCTGAGGCTGCCGACGCGGCGGGGGACGGAGATAGTGGCGGTGTACGTGAGGCACCCCATGGCCACCTCCACCCTCCTCTACTCCCACGGCAACGCCGCCGATCTGGGCCAGATGTACGAGCTCTTCATCGAATTGAGCATCCACTTGCGCGTCAATCTCATGGGGTATTATATCTGTAGCCTGCTGGCCTTTTTATAATGGTTCTCGTTCTTGGTGTGTGATTTTTGAGCTGAGAAGTTACTTTTTTTGGACTTTTTGGGCTATTCCTGAACCTGGGTTTTGCTTCTCTTTTTCATTTCTTCCATTTCTTGGGGGCTCCCCTTTTGCTGGTTTTTGTTGTTGTGTGGGGATTCTGTAGCTTGTGGTGTTCTTTGTAGCTGGGAGAACGTGTCGGGGATTATGTTGAGCATTGAGCTGGTAATTATGGGAAATTCTTTTCTGGAGGTGGAGATTGAGTTGATTTGGTATCTAGCTCTTGTTAGATCACCTTTGAAGACTGGAGGGTTGAGGAGTTGAGCTGATTGAAGTATTCGGAGAAATGATAAGCTAGAGTCGTTGTTGACTGGTGGATTCAAATTTCAAAGATGATGTTGCTTGGATAATCGGGTTCCTATCTGTTGTTTTCTTGTTTTCATTACCTAATTTAGAAGTATAGCTACATTTGATCTTTCACTCTATCGTAAGCTTACAATGACTGTTTAGACCATTTTGGTGTATAAGCAATAATCTTCACTGTAATCAGCATTGGCTCACTGAAAGCTCAGTTTTTCTTGTGCTCGGTGGAAAACACCTTTTCTGTGTCTTGTATTAACAGTTGGTTCTCTTAGAGTTTACGTAAAAAATTTGTGCCAATATTCTAGAGATTAGTTTAGTATTTATATCACAGAAAGTCGGTCATTGTCTTTTCACTGTATTCTGCGATGTCTACATGTGCAAGTGGTCCATTGAAGTGTCATTCAAGTTGGTGGTTCAGCTATGTATATAAGCAAGAGGATTTAGTTAAAGTCATCAATTGCACTGTTGAAGTAATATAAAGTTCTGAAATACTTTTTCGAACTTTAACGGCATTCAGAATTGTGAAAATTTATTTTTTGGCTATAATTTAAAGTTAGAAGTAGCTGAACTAATTCCAGTAAATTTAAAATACACCTGCCTCTTGGAATCTGACTTTGATAAGCTCTATTCAACAGGTTTTTATGCAAAACCATACTCTGTATGAATAATGCATATGAACAGCAAAAGTCGTGTGTGATTTTGCCAGCTTGCATTCTTGTAGCTTTGAAGTAGTCTTTCCTATTTCAACTTGAAATCATGGCTAATCTTTTTTTATTCTTTGCGCTGAACATCTAGACTTGAGTCCTCAAGAGGTTTCAAATTTGTTAATGAACCTCTCTAGGATGTGAAAATATTGAATCTCCAGGTCCATGTTCAAAAGTATGCACCGCAGAATACATAATTGAATTTCCAATGAAAGATGCTAGATCTAATGAATATCATTACTTCTGCAGGTATGATTATTCAGGGTATGGACAATCATCTGGAAAGGTGTGTTAGAATCTGAAGAAAATTTTATCAAGTAAATAAGTTTGTTGCACATTTAATATGCTTTCTGTGGAAGCTAAAAACTTTATTTCGAAGAGAAAAGCTTTTCTGAAGCCAATCCCTTGCATTGTCGCAGCCAAGCGAGCAGAATACTTATGCAGATATAGAAGCTGCATACAAGTGTCTTGAAGAGAGTTATGGCGCTAAGCAGGAAGATATCATCCTTTATGGACAATCTGTTGGTAGTGGCCCCACTGTGGATCTTGCTGCAAGACTGCCTCAGCTAAGAGCTGTCGTTTTGCATAGCCCTATACTTTCTGGCGTGAGGGTCATGTATCCTGTAAAGCGTACATACTGGTTTGATATATACAAGGTAGCAATACTCCTGGTTTAATATTTCTGTTTCTCCTCCTGCTTAACGATTAATTATATCTCTCACTTGATATGACAATTTTATTGCTTGGCAGAATATTGACAAAATTCCACTGGTTAATTGTCCAGTTCTCATCATTCACGTGAGTATATATTTCTTCAAATGGCTATATTGTGCTTGATTGGCAAACCATCATATGTTTGAATTGATCTAATGTAAATTCTTCTGTTTATATTCCATGGAATCGGGACGACAACGATTCAATTTTTCTAGATTATATGAAAATTTTCTTGCTTGAAGACAACTAACCACGTGCTATAATTTGTTGGATCTTTTCTCACATCTAATACCACCACCCTTTCGCTGCTCCTCTTTGTCCTTTGAAGCTTGAGTTGTCAGACATCTTTAGTAGTCCAGAAATGTAAAACCCAAGGCATGGCTCTGGAGACATCATGTTTGGGTACTGTCCTGTCATCTGACCTTCAGTGCTGACATCATAAGCAAGTAATAGCAATATTTCCTTACATGACATGTTGTTCAGAAATTATTAAGGGAGTTTGGTACAGGCACTAATATGCACATGGACCATTGAGTATGGTGGGTTCCACCACATCCCACAGTATAGACGTCTTTAGTCATAACATGCTGACCCAATGCTTCCTCCATGTCATCACACGCAGGGGAGCCATATTCAAGTGGAAGAATGGCTCTCGTATTGGATGTTATTGCTTTAGTGTGGATAGTCGGACGATAATGTTATTGCCTGTAATGAAAAACTGCTGCATGCAGATCACCACACCATTATCTTTTGGAGGTTCACAAGAATGTGAATGTTTTGTTTGGAGAAGTTCCATTGATACCGTAATGTCGATGAAATTTCCTTCTGGAGGATAAAATATTCTGCATGTGTTATGTAGAACCTACGGTCCGTTAGTAGTGAAAGGGATGAGGGGACATTTGCGTGTCGTCTCTCTTCTGACATAGTCGAGAATTTAGCTAATAATGCGGGGAGAGCCACAACCAGAAAATTGAAGGGCAGATGCATTGTCAGGACAGGCCTTGTGGTCCATCTAATTCCTGCAGATGACCTAGACAGGACTTCTGTGCAATTTTCTTTGATTTAAGACAAATGGTTGTGCCTTCTGAAATTAGTCCTATGTGAGCAAGTGCCCATACAAGAAAATTATACAGCACCAACTGAAAGTTGCATTAGGTTGGGTGTTTCCTCTGATATAATTTTCTTGAAACAGAAAGCATACTCCAGACCCTTCTATTATTATGAATAAATTCCCAGAAAGTCATTGTTCCAGTTATAGGAGGATAAAAACATAGCAGTGAGAGAATGGTAAGTTAAAGCAATACTAATAGGAATGGGCATATCGTAGCATATATGAAATTGGAGATACCTTTAATATGCTTATCCTGCTCTTGACTTGTATAGATCCTTTTTTCTGTTCTTTTGTAGTTGAAGAAATGCTTAAAAGCGATTTTATACCATTTACAGGGAACTGCAGATGAAGTTGTTGATTGCTCCCACGGGAAGCAACTATGGGAACTGTGTAAGGAGAAGTATGAACCCTTATGGATTAAAGGCGGAAATCACTGTGATCTAGAGCTCTATCCTGAATATATAAGGCATCTTAAGAAGTTCATAACTACTGTCGAGAAGTCTCCTTCCCAGAGATACAGCTCCAGGCAAAGCACGGATCAGTTTGAGCAGCCCCGCAAGAGCACTGATGTGTACGAAGTGTCTAGAAAGAGCACCGACAGGAGAGAGAAGCCGAGGAAGAGCACGGACAGGCCCGAGAAGCTGAAAAATCAGGGTGTCAGTGCTGATAAGCTAGAGAAATTACGAATCTCTTTTGACCACATGCAAAGGTCCCGGAGAAGTGTGGATTGCCACGAGAAATCCAGAAAGAGCATCGATCACCAGTTGGAAAAGGCAAGGAAGAGCGTCGACCGGTTGGATCGGATACGAAACGGATAAGATTTTAAAACAGATACCAGAAGCAAAACACGGCAACACGATCATCCTATGTTGTCAAATTTACCACTGTATAATTTTATGCATGACCTTGGTTGTGTGGGGATTATTGGTTTACTTGTATTATGTTGTCTCTGGTTGTGTAGTTGGCTCTGGCTTGTGGGATATCTGTATCATTATGGCAAAAAGAAAAGAGGTTTTTGGGGTTAATTGAACACCTGGTGACTCCAATACGGGCTTTCCTTGTTCTTCTCTCAAGTCTTCATGGACTCCGCAAGGTCTTCCCTATCCGAATGGCATCAAGTTCAAGTAAATTCCTTAGAATGAATTCTACCATTGAGTTTGGTAAATGATATAAACCTCCGCAAAAGTCTTCGTAATGTCTTTGTTCTCAAACCGGAACATGGATTCAAACTTCATAATCTCTGATAATGCAACAAAACTGAGGCAAGCGAGCGCAGAAATCATGAAGTTATTTTGCTTCTATGAACCCCTCAAACGGCACAGGTCCAGTTTTCAGAATACAAATAAGGCCAAATAGATTATATGAGCTCAGAATGAGCAAGAGCATCCATTTCCCCAAAAGAGTAAAGACTTTTCTCAGCACAGTAAACAAAAACACTATGTTTTACTCCAGCAAACCTCATGGACAAGGGCTTGTCATCCTTTGACCTAAAAAATTGGCATCAATGCTGCCGGGTGAAAGCAGTAGACAATAGATAATTATGGTATGCTCATCTTGTAGACTTGTAACAGTTATTGGGAAAAGAAAAAAGAGGAAAGACAATGGAAGCCATAGAGACTTTATTTAGGTTGTTCTATTCTTCTGCAACTAAAGATTCGATCCGCTTTCCAATCTGCTTTGAAATTCAGTGTTCATTGAAAGATTCTAGGAATGGTAATTCCACTTGACTGGTATCAACAAGCGCCAGAAACCACAAAATCACGGTGCTCTGTCAAATGGCTTTGTGTCATTGTAACAGACATCCCACACACCTTCCATCGCATCCTTTGCAGCTGCTTCTGAGCAGTGAGGGTTCGTACTAACTGACTTCATTACTCTTCTCCTCACACATTCCTTACAAATGTCAAAACAAGATGAGCATAACCAGACATGATCAATCAAACGCCAGAAAGTACAAAGTATTGCCCATTAGTTAATATGGAAAAGAAGGTCATATCTGAAGGAGCACTAGCAAAGTACTTAAAACCTTAATTGCATTGCATTGCTTTGTTTGCTGAGCATTCAGTAGCTGTCTAAGAATTAGACAATAATTAACGAGAAAATAATGGTCACAACCTGACACGAGTGAATGAAGACATGCAATGCGTAAAAAAAAATGGAGATATACAATATGCAAATGGACCTCAAGATTTCAATGAAGTAAATAGGCTAGAAAATTTACTACGCGAGTTTCAGTATGAGGATTTGCTTTGCTTTTCCGTTTTGGATTTGAACATGAGAGCTGGACCTGGATTGTGAACAGCATTTTGTTGGTCTTATGAAACTAAATTGAAAGGCCCCCACTGCTTATATTTTCCGTGTGATCTGATTCTCTAAAGACTTCCCTCAATACTAGTCCCAAATTGAACTAAAAAAATGCAAGTCTCCTTCATCATCTAAATTACTTTTTTGCTGCCTCTTCTTAAATATTTGATGGCATTATCATTGTCATGGCCTGGACCAGAATGTTTCCTAATTGCAAAAATTCTGAAGTAAAGCTCCATAGGAAGGTCTCTACTCAGAAAAATGAAACAAGAAAGAACGTTTCATTAAGCAACCGTTAATTAAAACCATACACAAGTATACTGTAATTGAATGTAGCACAATTGGATATTTTAAGACTTAACAGGCAGCAGTCCTTCTATGATAGACTGCGTTGTAGTTTAGGCCTAGGTAAGTTGCCCAGATGCATGGGATACGCTGCAACTAGAAGAATCCAAGGGCCTTCACTAGAATGAAAGGCAATTAGGCCCCTATACAGCAATTTGCGTCCAGGTACACATACACAATCGACATGCTTTCAAAACTGACAAGGGCACATTGTACTCCCTATTTCGGGCCTTTGTATACCAGGAAATGGACTTTTGGGGAAAGACAAGTAAATTTCAATTTACCTGCTCATGACCGCGTATCTTCATGTAACCCCGCAATAATTCCCGTTTGTAGTGACAATCCCCACTTAAATGGCCAGCACGAATCTAATTATTGGACATATCAACCAGAAGCATAAACAGTCCTGTTTAAAGACTGCATCTCCCAAAAGCAAACAGCTTGATTATCGTACCTCGCTACAGGCATGATGGGCACAATTACTCCATTCCAAATTTGCAGCTCGGCACTCATCATATGCATGAATGAGTTCGTGTGTGACTACTTGATTTACTTCATCTTGGAGGTCCATGTGGTTACTACACACGACTATCTGAGAAAGCAATGTGGCACTCATGAATGACAGCTCTTCACACCAATCAAAGGAATACAAAACATTGAAACAGACACAGAGATTCTGACAAACAAGATTTAGGGAAATAGGAGAGGATCCAACATGTTCATCAGACTTCAAAAGCTCGAAATACGGTACAAGGTAAGCCTGACCAACTCAAACATCAACAGCCTCTTTATTCCTCTGCTCTTATCACCAAGGTGATTATCTATCTGATCCACCAAATTATATGCGACCGAGACTTTCGAGAGTTTATCATTAGACCCAAAAAAGGTAAGTAGCAAGAACAGAGCACAAGCGTATCCACATCGATCAAATTCATTTCCAATGATGTATGCTGGTAATTTGAACTCATACCCCTAAGCCTGACATGTAGCCGCCGCTGACTTTCTCTTCGCAGTTAACAGCCTTGATGAAGTTGTCCCCCAACGGACACCCCGCCTTCTCCAGCTGCTCCTTCAGGAATCTCACCATTGGAGCTGCACAAAGACACGCAGAGATTCAACGGAGATCCAAAGACGATGAGGCAATTCACTCGCTCTATGAAGGTTAAGTAATGTCCTCAAGCTCTTCACCATTCGACACAGACAACGATCGCTAAAAGGGAAATGAACAAAAAAAACATGGTAATACAACGTCGTCTTCCCCATTTCACAATGTGAACTCTCAAGCAATCGAAGCGATGAAACGAGACAGGCGAAATCCCTAAAACCCTAAACCCTACTTGGAGCCTAAAAGGTGGAATTGTTATCCTGACACTCGAATGAAGAGATAGAAATGAGGCTTGGAAGTGGCAAATTTGCATGGGGATTGTTACTTCGAAGACTCCTCTGGATCATTTTCTCGCACTCCTTTACCGTGCTGCCGCCAGCGGCGGCACGAGAGGTGGAGGAAAACGCCGGCGGAGGCTCCTCGGCCATCCTCTCTCTCGCCTCTCGTGTTCGGGTCAACTTGCGGGTCTAAAATTTACGATGTGCTATTTGACGGGCTTTCCGACAAAAAAGAAAATAAAAACAAGACATCAACTTTTGTTCAGCCCCATTTTCAAGTGTCGCGTAAAAAAATTATCAACGGTCACCCCATGCATAATTAAAATGGCGTACTCCAATTGAATCGAGAATATCCTAAAATTACATGAAACGACATTACTATCACTACGCACTCTACATAAGTAGAATGATAAGTTCTATTCTTCTGCTGCAACTAAAGATTCGATCCGCATTCCAATCTGCTTTGGAATCATTGTTCACTTGATTAGCATCAACGAGCATCGGTAGCCACAAAATCAGGGAGTACCTCTCTTGAATGGCTCTGTATCATTGTAACAGACACCCCACACAGCTTCCACCGCATCCTTTGCAGCTGCTCCCGAGCAGTGCGGGCTTGCGGCGACCGACTTCATTGCTCTTCTCCTCACACATCCCTACAAAAATGTCGGGACGAGATGAGCAAGACCAGAAATGATCAATCCAATGCCCAAAGAAGTATAAAGCATTGCCCTTGTAGTTAATATGGAATAGGAAGATCAGATCTGAAAGAGCTCCGAGCAAAGTACTGAAAACCTTGATCGCATTTGCATCGTTTTGCTGAGCATTCAGTAGCTGCCTTACGAATTAGACATCAATCAACGAGAAAACAATGGTCGCAACCCGACACGAATGAACGGAGACACGGTATATACCCAAATGAACCTCGAGATTTCAATGAAGTAAAATCTAAATTGGCCAGGAAATTTAATAATAATACACAAGTCTCGCCACGAGGATTTCAATCTTGGGTTTGGACATGAGACGCAGATTCGGATTGTGAATAGCATTTTGTTAGGTCTGCAAGAAGCTAAATTGAAAAAGGCACCAGTCCCCGAACTGAACTATACATAAGCAAGTCTCCTTCCTCAGCTCAATTCCTATTTACTGCCTCTGCCTCTGCCTCTGCTTAAGGAAATACGAGACGATATGAATCTGTTGACACCAAATAATAATGAGTTACCGAAGTGGCTTTAGTATCACCATATCCCGAAAATTGGTAAATCGGGAACAGTAAGCTACTCTGAGAAGTTCGGTAAGTTATCTGAAACATACCGAAATGTCCAGAAGTCTAAACCCGATATTCGGGAAATAAGAGAATAGGGTCATTGATTTTCAAAATTCGGTAAGATTCTGGACATACCGAAACTGTAAAGAGTTAGCAGTAAGAGGAGTGTGAAGTCAAAAGAAATCGCACGATGGCCAAACTAGCCATGTCAGCAAGAAGTTACGAGCAAGAAATCCGGATAATGAGTGCGAACAGTTCACGGCAGTTATTGGAGAAGGTTCAAATTTGAAGCCATATTGACAGTTGAAGATCAAGTTTTGACGGATAAAACGTGGGCAAATGGGAAGTTATTAAAGGCGCCAAGATTCAAAGTTTGAAAGCAAGAAAATAACCGACGGACGGTTATGGAAAGCCGAAGAATAACAAATACTCGAAAGAAAAGAGAGGGAGACAGATCAACACACATAAAAAAGAACTCAAGTTTTTCTGCACTTTAACTTCCCAGTACTCTACTTTCCAGCATTTAGAGTTTCTATAATTCCAGTTTATTGTCAAGCTTTCTACTGCTTTCGCAGGAGTATTGTAACGTAGCCTGAACCTTTGTTGATCTCAAATCCATATTCGATCCATTGATTTCCTACCCATTTCACTTCCATTTGTGTTAGTTCGTGTTCTCACTAAAATTTCCTTTCAAGAGTTGAGTCACAGAACCCCCTTAATAAAAATCGAAGACTGAATTTCGGTGAAAGATTTTCCTTGTTGCAAAAATGAGCGAACATCTTTTTGGCACGCTCGGTGGGACCTGTGTGGTAAGATTAAGAGAAATGGTGAGAACTAGAGATCAATCAGATGGAGTACCAGTCGGTAATATCAACAACCTAGATAATGGAGCACGATCGGAGCATTCGGCAGCGAATGAGGACGTACCCCATCACAATGCTGATATTCCTCGGCAATTGAACGAAGAACAAATCCACGCGTTGGCACCCGACAACACTTTGATAGCCACGATGAGGAGAATGTTTGAGGAGCAGCAGAATGAGCTCACTAACCATATGGTGCGTCATGTCTCAGATGTGATAAAGCCTATGATGATTAACGATATAAACGAGGTAATATCGCGTCCTAGTTCATCCTCAAAAGTTCCTCCCTTTTATGTAAATCCCCATGGTACAATATCATTTCCACTAGCATCGGGACATCCCAATGTTGGGTATAATGGTAGTGGAGGATCGAATCTGCAACCTCCAGTAAGAATTATACCAAGGCCGGAGAATCCTACGACAGCGAACCTAGTGAATGGTGTGAGTGGTTACAATTTTCCTCAAACTGGCCCCACTGATACTAACGTGATCAATCCCATGGTCCCAAATTTACAGCCAGTATGGAATATACCTCCACCAGTGCCTAATATGGATCCTATGAAACCGTCTGCAGCTCAACCATACCCACATGTGGTGGAAAACCCTCTCTACAGGCCGCCACCCATTAACCTTAATATGGATCAACAAGGCATGAACAGACCTCAGCAGGTTGACCCTAGGGGGCAAGATCCTTGGTTGGGCCAGCAGAATTTAAGGCCATGGAATCCAGATAGAGTTGCAGAGTTGGTAATGCAACAATTGGGAGTAGAAGAGGTACACCAAGACCTGTATACAGGAAGCCACATCCCGATTGGGTGGATAACATCCCATATCCAAGGGGTTTTAAAATGCCAGATTTCGCTGTATTTACAGGTGAGGAAGATCAGACAACTGTGGAGCATGTAGGTCATTTTTTAGCACAATGTGGAGAGGCTGGAACAAATGAATATTTAAGGCTAAGGCTATTCTCATTGTCGTTGTCAAAGACAGCATTTACTTGGTATACAAATTTGCCAGCAAATTCTATTCAGACATGGGTTGAGATGGAGAGACAGTTCCATTCTCAGTTTTACCGAACGGTACCAAAGGTAACAGTAGCCGACTTGGCCAGAATATACCAGTATGGCACTAAGACAGTAGATCAATTTATTGCTCGTTTCAAGAAGTCCAGGAATCGGTGTTTGACTTCTCTCACCGAAAAGGAATTTACAGATTTGGCTTTTAATGGGTTGAAGTTCAATCTCAAGGAAAGATTTGAGGGGCAAGCTTTTGATGATCTCTTTCAATTAAATGCTCGGGTTTCTAAGTATGAGCACCTGCTGAAGGATAAGGATAAGAAGCCGATAAAGGATAATCGGCAGACAATAGCATCGGTTGAAGGTACCGAATACGGTGACTTGACTGAAGAAGAGAATGAGATAGCGGTAGCAACTATGGTACTTGAAAAACCATATGTATGCCCAGCTTTGAAACCGGTAAGGGTAAGAGACGTGTCCAAGTTTAAGCCAAGGAAACGAGTAATTATTCCTTTGATATCTATAAGTTGGATGAGATATTTGACTTATTGCTGAAAGATGGAATGATTAAATTGGCTGAGGGACAGGTGATCCCGTCCAAGGAAGAAACTACGGATAAAAGGTATTGCAAATGGCATCATTCCAAGACTCATGATACGGTGAATTGTATTGTTTTTAGAAAGACAATTCAAGAAGCGATTCGCCAAGGCAAGATCAAGTTTGCTGAAGACAAAGGCAAGGCTCCAATGGAGGTAGACACAGATCCTTTCCCGAAGATGATCAGTATGGTTAATGTGCATGAATCTACAAAATATGATAATAGACAACTGTGTACCCGTTGTCATCAAGAATTAAGTCATCAGGATCGGGAAGTTCCCAAGTTTCAGTACATGAAGGGAACAAGAGGAAGATACAGATCGGGATCATTTGTCCTTCGGGAAGGTAGACCACAGATAAGATCTGAGATTGTAGTAACTGAAAATGTTTCGGCACAATAAAAAAGTCAAGAAGTTCAATCAAGGCGGTCAACACAAATGCCTGAGAGGCGGGAATTCTGTCCCGATTCATCAAGACAAGTTTCTCCAACTCAAGAAGTTGAAACACGAGTTCACAAGGAGAAGGAAACCCTACAAAACCTGAGAAGAAGAAGAGTTTATGGCAGCGATACAAAGAAGGGGATCCCAAAGTAGGATTGCTTGGAGAACCTAGTGGGAAATTTGATTACGTGGTGTACTATGGAGACACGAATGATTACTTACCCCCGTCATTGCCAGTTGAACCATCTGGCTGGGGAGATGAATTTGATGATCCACCACCATCAATTTCCCAGGAAGTTCAAAAGAAGAAGACAATTAAGGTTCCACACAATCCTCTTGAAGGAAAATGGTCCGTAACTAAACCGCCAGGGCAAGCATCTTACCGAACTGCAAAAAGACGTTTTCAGCGAATGAAAAGCAGACATAGGGATTTTGAGAATCGTCGGGATAGAGGAATGCCATCGCAGATTCCTCCATTCAGATCTTATAGTACGAGAAAAAATTGGGTTTGGAAAAGAAACCCTGATGATAAAGAACCTGTCAAACCAGAAAAAAAATTTGTATATGATTCGGGAAGTAGTTCTTGCCACGAAGTGAAAAAAGGAAAAGAGGTTCAACAAGTCTCCAAAACAATTAACTTTGGGCAATTCCAGGTAGCTCTTAATCTAAGGCATCAAGTCAAGATAGAACTAAAGAATCTGAATCTCAAGATATCACAGGAAGATGGCAAGAGTTGTCGAGCTGGTCACTCCAAAATGCCAAAAGAGAATCGTTCGCCAATAAGAATCAACATGGTTCATGCTAAGCTTCCAGCTGAATATGGAGCCTGTTTAGTGGTAGAAGAAGAACTCGAGCATATCTCAGAGAAGGAAATAGCAATGGCAGAATTCGAATTCTTTGATAGAGAAGTGATAAGGTTTGACAAAGTACCTTTAGACAAGGCTAGACATTTAAGGTCTTTGGTTATCTCAGGTAGAGTCAATGGTCAAGCCGTCGGTAAGATCTTTGTAGATGCGGGAGCTACCTTGAATCTCATATCTTATAAGTACTTCAAGAAGTTGGGAAAAGGTGATGATGACATAATTCCGTCGAATGTTCAGCTGTCTGATTTCCTAGGAGAAGTTACCGAAGTCAAAGGGGCAGTGGTACTGGACTTAACCATAGGATCCAAGAAATCAAGGACGACTTTCTTCGTGATAGAGTCTGATGGTTCATACAATTTGTTGCTGGGAAGAGATTGGATACACTCTAATCAATGTGTACCTTCGACTCTTCATCAAGTTCTAGCATTTTGGAATGGTGAAGGAATAGAGTACATTGAGGCTGATTCGGGATTTGCTTCAATAGGGTGGACCGATATTCATCAAAGGCATCAAGATTATTCATATGGAGGGCATGTTATCGGAACACCGAAAGTAGATTCACGATCCTACGCTTATTGCCGCTTTGGGAATATGAAAACTGAATGGATTCCCAAGTCTAGCTTGGCATTGGAGGAGTTACATACTCTTTATGGAAAGCGAGCCCTTATTGCAAGAAGTTTATGAAAGGTACTTTGCATACCTGGCGGAGATGACCCAGTAGAGTGCTGAAGTTTCAGATTGTATTGACGAATGGGAAGAGTCACCAATCAAGGAAGACAACAGGTCAACAGAAGCTCAAGACCCATTGTTAGAAGTTGATATAGGAGAACCTAGGTGTTTTCGTCCAATATATGTGAGTGCGTTTCTGCAAGGGGGCATGAAAGAAGATCTAATCAACTTGATCAAAGAGTATAAAGATTGCTTCGCATGGGATTACTATGAAATGCCTGGTTTGTCAAGAGATATTGTAGAACATCGTCTTCCTATTAAGAAAGGATTTCGTCCACACATACCTGGCTATCGATAAACAGGCTCCATATTCAGCTGGAAGGTTTGCTCCAGACGTGGTTGACAAGAAGGTTTGCTCCAGACGTGGTTGACAAAGTCAAGGAAGAAATTGAAAGGCTGCTGAAGGCAAAATTCATTGAGACAGCCAGGTATGTAGAGTGGCTTTCGAATATTGTTCATGTGAAGAAGAAGAATGGGAAATTGAGAGTCTGTATTGATTTTCGAGATCTTAATAATGCCACTCCAAAAGACGAGTATCAGATGCCGATGGCAGACATGTTAGTAGATTCAGCGTCGGGAAATGAGATGTTATCTCTAATGGATGGTCATTCGGGTTACAACCAGATATTTATTGCTAAAGAAGATGTCCCGAAAATAGCATTTAGATGTTCTGGTGCTATCGGAACTTTTCAATGGATAGTGATGCCTTTTGGGCTGAAAAATACAGGAGTTACCTACCAGCGAGCAATGAATTTCATCTTTCATGACATGATTGGTAAATTCTTGGAAGTTTATATTGATGATGTTGTGATTAAATCAAATCAGGGAGAGCATTTGGATTATCTTGAGCAAGCTTTTGTTAGGATGAGGAAATACAAATTGAAGATTAATCCAGCTAAATGTGCCTTTGGAGTGCAAGCAGGGAATTTCTTGGGATTCCTAGTTAATCAAAGGGGAATTGAGAGTGACAAGAATAAGGCAAAGGCTATCATAGAGCTTCCTCATCATACATCAAAGAAGCAGTTGCAGATGGTACTCGGGAAAATTAATTTTCTCAGAAGATTCATTGCCAATTTATCTGGGAAGATAGAACCAATGACACAGCTCTTGCGTCTTAAAAATCAGGAGGAGTTTATATGGGGAGATAAACAGCAAAAAGCGTTTGATGCAGTCAAAGTTTATCTAACAAAACGTCCTGTATTGATGCCGCCAAAAGCAGGCAGGCCACTAAAGTTGTATTTGTCTACTACCGATTCAACTATCGGGAGTATGCTGGTACAAGAGAATGAAAATGGAAAAGAACAAGCGGTATATTATTTAAGTAGAACATTGACTGATGTTGAAAAAAGATATACCGCAATTGAAAAATTATGTCTATCTTTGTACTTCTCTTGTATGAAGTTAAGACATTATTTATTGCCAGCTACAGTGCATGTACTCGGTAAGACTGATGTGATAAAATATATGTTGTCACGGCCTATTATAAAAGGGCTTATAGCCAAGTGAGCATTTATCTTGTCTCAATTTGATTTGGCATACGTACCAATAAAAGCAGTCAAAGGTCAAGCCGTTGCTGACTTTCTTACCGAATACCCATGTTTGCAAATGGAAGAAAATGAACAGAATTTCAGTCAAGTTATAGCATGGACTATATATTTTGATGGATCATGTGCTAAGAGTATGGCTGGAGCCGGTTTGATGATAATCTCTCCCACCGGAGAGCTTACAAGGTGTGTTTGTAAGTTAGATTTTAAATGCTCAAATAATCAAGCCGAATATGAAGCACTAATTATCGGCTTAGGAATACTGATTGAGTTGGAAGCACAGTTCATCAAAATATTTGGTGATTCACAGCTAGTGGTGAAGCCGCTGAAAGGAGAATATCAGTGCTTAAATGAAAATTTGATTGGCTATTACTATCTAGCCAAGAAGTTGTTGAAACAATTTAGAGAATATGATATAGTCCATGTCAAAAGAGAAACCAATTACGAGGCCAACGAATTAGCACAGGTGGCTTCTGGTTATAAAATATCAAAAGAGTTGGCTAATATCACAACTATCATCACATTATCGGTACCTTCTATTGAATGAAGAGAAATACCGATAGCGATCAGTGAGGTGATCCGAGAAAAGGATTGGAGACAGCCTATTATGGAATACTTGAAAAATCCTGATTCAAGAGATCAAAAGCTGAGGAGACAAGCTCAGAAGTATGTAATATTGGGAGAAGAGTTATACCGAAAATCTTCAGATGGGCTACTATTGAGATGTCTTGATAAGGACAATGCGAAACTGGTTATGGCAGAAGCACATGAAGACATATGTAGAGCACATCAAGCTGGAATTAAGATGAGATGGCTTCTTAAAAGGTACGAATATTTTTTGCCAACAATGATGCAGAATTGCATTCAATATGTCAAAGCATGCATTTCATGTCAAAAGCATGGACGTTTGTAACACGCACCTGCGGTAGAGCTTCATTCTATTGTAAAGCCATGGCCATTTCGAGGATGGGCAATGGATATAATAGGTAAGATTTATCCACCTTCTTCTCATAAGCATAGTTTCATTATGTTGGCTACGAACTACTTTACGAAATGGGTAGAAGCAATTCCATATAAGAGTATTAGTCAGAAGACGGTGATCAAATTTATTGAGAATATAATTCACCGATTTGGTTTACCGGAGTCAATCACTGCGGATCAATGGACGGTGTTTACTGGAAATGAAGTTATGGAATTTGTGCAATCAAGAGGAATTAAGATGCTACATTCTACACCATATTATCCTCAAGCAAATGGGCAAGCCTAAGCTACTAATAAGGTCGTGATTGAATTGATTAAGAAGCATTTGGAAGAAAATCCAAGAGGATGGGATAACTTGCTATCAGTAGTGTTGTGGGCATACCGAACATCACGAAGATCGAGTACAGGCGTCAGTCCATATATGCTGACCTATGGACAAGAGGCAGTTCTACCGATGGCGATAACCGTTCAATCATTACGAGTCCAATTGCAAAGTGAAATGTTCCTAGAAGATTACAGAGATTGGATGCATATAAATTTGGATGAATTAGATGAAGTTAGGGCAGCCGCTTTGGATCAGTTGGTCGCACAAAAGAAAATAGTAGCCAGAGCTTTTAACAAGAAGGTTAGGATCAAGCAATTTGCTGTCGGGGACTTAGTATGGAAAGCAATTTTGCCATTTAATCTCAAAGATAGAGAATTCGGTAAGTGGTCATCAAACTGGGAAGGCCCATATCTAGTTACCGAAATGTTCAATGGAAATGCATACAGATTGATGGATGTCAATGGAAAAGAACTATCTCGTTCTATAAATGGGAAATTCTTGAAGAAATACTATCCATCAATCTGGGAAACACAAGGAAATTAATTTATTCATCAAAAGCGGAAATACATTCTGATCTTGATTACAAAGATCTTCAGATCTTTAGCAAGTTTGAGATTCTGGGTTACAAGTTTGGAATGTAATGCAAGATCATAGTAGAGTTCAGATTGCTGCTCTTTGAGATGTTCTGTGCGACGAGAATGGAAGCGGACAGCTTCAAGCTTTTCCCAGATTTCTTGTAACAATCGTCTGTACCTGTCTGAAGAAACTTCGACCATGGACTTGACATGGGAAATTTCATCTCTAATTATCCTGCGTTCCGCACGGTTATGATTGGAAAAGAAATTGAAAAGCCGACGTGTCATCTCAACATCTTCTTTGGCATGGAGGCAAGAGTCCTGAACTTGAGCATATGCTTCCTTAGAATCACACAATCGGGAAAATTCTTCCACAATTTGGAGCTTAAGAGTCTCAGCTTCCACAATGATAGGCTCAAGGCTCCAAATTTCCTTCACATTGTGCTCAAATTCATCGAAGCTGGCAGGGAATAAAGAGCACAGTTCCCACACTAAGTCCAGGAGATCAGAATCAGCAGTTAGGAATACCTTGGACCTGAAAATGTCCGTCAGTTCGGTAATTTCTAACCTATGCTTATAATTCAGTAACAAAGCATGATGTCCCTGGGATAGTAGTTCATGTAGCCATTTCCATAAGGATCGATCATCTGTAGACAATTGGATAAAAAGTTGTTCATGGTTAAAAGAAATGAAGAACGGTTGTCAAAGCTGGGATCAAGATACATTTAGCAGAAAGTTTACCTTCACATTGGCCATTACAACGTCTATATGATCGAGACCAAAGAGGCAACTGAGATGAAGAACCATATGAAGACATCATGAGCAAGATTGCAAATGTACAGGATGAATCGTGCAACTTGGGCAGTTATAAAGAAAAAGGATATAGAGCAGATCATGGGTAGTAGCATGCCAGAGCTTTTCTCGGATAATTAGAAGAAGTGGAAGAACATGGCCCATAAGTGGAGGAAGACAGTTACCAATATTGCCGCCAAAAAATTCTTTTGCAAGAGAAAGTATGCAAAAGTCATTGAAGATTATCGGAAAGCCTTATCATCGGGATCTTTGTTAATCATTGAGGATTATCAGGAAGCCTTATCATCGAAATCTTTGTTAATCATTGAGGGTTATCAGGAAGCCTTATCATTAGATTCTTTGTTAATCATTGAGCATTATCAGGAAGCCTTATCATCGGGATCTTTGTTAGTCATTGAGGATTATCGGGATCTTTGTTAGTTATTGAGGATTATCGGGATCTCTGTTAATCGTTGAAGATTATAGAGGAGCAGATGTTAGAATTCAGCAAATGAAGCAAAAGAACATTTGAGTCAGAAAGAACAAGATTTTCATTTCCATTTCCTTAACAGAGTCTTGGCTTCATTTACAAAAGAGCGGAGCTCAAATTCTAAATTAAAATTTTGTTCCATGAGCTCCGCCCTCTGCTTCTCACAAGTCTTGACCAACTCACAGATAGAATCATATTCTTTCCTCAACTCCCGACACTTCTCCAGCTTTTTTCTAACTGATGGACAAAGATGACGCATCTTCGCTTCTTGTTCCACCATTTGGACCTCTACCTTCTTCAGTTCTGCCTCAAGCTCAGCTCTTCTTTCCGCTAAACGGTGAAGTTTGCTCTCTTCAGCTCTATAACTGTCATAGAACAAGCGGGTATCTTCATATTTGCGGGTTATTTCATCTTGAATAGCTTGACCTCGCTGTTCTTCGAAGAAAAGATGTGGAAGGCGATCGATGTTAATCCTGATGGTGTCCACAGCATCCACAAAACCAATGGCGAAGATATCACTTTTGTCTTGGAAGTCTTGGGAAAGCATAAAAGAAGGATTACCAGAACATACTTCCTGAAAAAGAGTTCTTGCTCGTCTCTCTCTGTCAGAGTCGGTAATCAACTTCCCATAGCCAGACTCTAATAAGTTAAGAAGTTCAGTCCATTTAGCCTTGGCCACTTCCTTAGAGACTTCAGAAAATGATGCCGGGTCTATAGATTCTGGAGGACAATCAACAGCAGAGGAGCCAGAGAAATCTGTGAGCAGCATACTTTCCACTTCAGCTTTCTCCTCAATAGATAAAAGAGTTATCTCAGCTACGGCAGAAGGAGCTTGTGAAGAAGACGAGCTTGCCACAAACATTTTCTGAAGAGGCAGAATGATAGTTGAAGGTTGAACAAGCGGCAAAGGTACATTGGTTGATGGGCTTTCAAGAAATTCCCCATCAGGAATCAAAATTCTTTTTGATGCAGATGAAGGCTCATTAGTACCTGTAAACACAGCTATGAGTGTTAAAATAATAGTATAAGGAGCATTCACCATTCGGTAAAGTGAAGACAATACTTACCGATGGAGATTGGAGATTTTCTAGTCTGAGGAGAAGATGGGTCATCAGCTAATTCCTTTTCCTTGAGTTTCGAAGCCTGGATTTGCGTTGATGCGATAGGAAGTTCTGTCGAAGGAACAGGACGCACCAATGCAGGGTCAAGGATTGCTATATCATCATCAGGAGCATCATTGACAGAGGGGGAAGAAAGCAAAGCCGCTTTCGATCGGTATATCTTAAGAGTCTTCCCTGAGTTATATTTAAAAGAAGAAAAGCACAGGTCAATATTGGCAAGTATGCTCATGATTAGTAAAAACTTTAATATCAAAGTTACCTTTTGGTGTATGCGGCTTTATCATGGCACGAAGTGTGCGACTGACAGATGGGCTCCTTGGTGAAGAACTTTTAGGAGATGATAAAGATCGATCGGTAGCTCTTTCTGTCGCAGGCTTCTTCGGCGCCTTTTCTGGAGCAGGCAAATCCAAGATTTTTCTCTTTCTTCCTGCTGTGAATGAAAACAGTTAGACACAACCAAATACCGAATGAGAACATACATTGAAAGAAGGAGAGCAAACTAACCTTTAACAGGCTTTGCTGGCTCAGCGGGAGGAATGTCTTCTCCTTCGGTTGATTGAGGAAGTGCAAGAGTAGCCGTCTCTTTTATCTTCAAAAGAATCATGTCCAGCGACTCTGAGAATACAGACTTTCGATAATTCTTCCACCATAAGTTGAATTCTTCTGAAGAGCGATCAGCGTCTGCGACAAACTCGGTAACACGGAACAATCGGTATATGTCCCGAATCAGTTTGTTCAGTTCAGTGAAGTTTTGGCTGTCGCCTAGCTTGCAGAATACTTTATTGATGGAAGAAAACGAAAAGGTATAGAGAGCCGGGACAGGAATCCCTTGAACCTGTTGGATCTAGCAATATCACCTAGAGGGGGGTGAATAGGTGATTTAAAATGATTTTGACTAGAAAATGCGGAATTAAAAGAATCAAGTCAAAATAGAATCTGAATCTGAATATGTGCAGTTTATGATTCTGAACATGAGTATGCAAATTCTGAATATAAACACCAGCATGAAATATTCTATCAAACACAATGATAAAATGATAAGAGTTTAGAGATAGAGAATATTGCACACGACGATTATAGTGGTTCGGCTTAGATCAAGCCTACGTCCACTCTCCCACGCTGACAGCCGATTGGCTGGATTCCACTAGATGAATCAATGGAGGTTTACAACAAGTGATGATACTCTCTTTGATAGATCACACTATCCTCTCTCAATCACTCTTACAAAGCCTCTCAAAGATTATAACGTTAAGCTCACGGAGACAAGTATGAATTTGAATAACTCTAGCACTTTGGAATTGATGATTCTGATCTTACACCGTAGTAGCACCATGGATCTCCTTTTATACTCCTTCACCCCCAAACTAGCCGTTGGACAGGTCTTCAAAGGATCACTCTTCAATCGCTGATTGGACGCCATCAATCTTGATTGAACGAGACTGTATCTAGGGAGATTTGGTGACCGTTGGTGCTGAATCTGAACCCCTCAGATTCAGTCGCCCATACAACTCAATCTTCGGTTTCCATAAATGGAGTTCTTCAAATATGGAAGTTTTCTTGTCCCATGGAAGGTAATTTCCAATCAAGGATATTCTATCAATCATGTTATAGAATAATCCTGTCAATCAAAGATTACAAACTTCCATAAATACCTTAGCAACATATGTCAGGCGTGGGTCTTCAGAATCTGGAATTAATATATCTCGCAGCTTCTGAACAGTCTTCAGAACCAGACTTCAGAAGCAATCTCTTGAATCTGAATATATCGCTGCTTCTGAATAAGTCGCAGTTTCTGAATCCTTCATATATCACTGCTTCTGAATAAGTCGCAGCTTCTGAACAGAGATACACTGAGTTTGATGTTGATAGAAACCTTGTTGATGCTCGCATATAAGTCTTCACGAGATTAAGTCTTCAGAGGCAACACAATCCTCCATCTGAAGTCTTCAGACGCAATACAATCCTCCATCTGAAGTCTTCAGAGGCAACACGAACCTCCTTCTGAAGTCTTCAGAGGCAACACGAACCTCCTTCTGAATACTAGACTTCAACTTTCTCAGAAGCAAACATGCGATGACTACTCCTTGAGTCTGAACATCCAACTATGGTCAATATAAACTTTTCTTCTCAGATGCAATATCCAGAACTTCAGATGCATAATTCAGATGCAGTATCTTAAGCTCCATCTTCTGGTTCCTCCAAGCATATTGGCAATTGCGGCTCTACCTTGCTGTTCACCTATCCAAGGTTCTTCCAAGCTTTACCGAACTTCCCGTTCTAGGCTTGTTTACCTATCCAAGATCCTTCCAAGCTTTACCGAACTTCTCGTTCTAGGCTTGTTCATCTTCTACTTAGGTACCTCCAGCTTGTAGACACCTCTACGCCCAATACCTTGGTCACCATTGATAGATAACTCATAACCTTCAGATAATCTGTTAATACACCATCTGCATAACGGCTTGTGATTCTTTCACCTGGTTCTACTCAACCAATAAACACATTAGTAGCCTTTGATTATTTTGTCATCTTCAAAACATCATGGGGATTTTCCCTAACAGAACCAACCCAAATTGTCTAGCACAATACTAGGGGGAGTAGATTTCAAAGCCGGCAACGAATCTACCTTTTGTTGAAAATCTAATAGGAAGGTCAACAGAGGTTAGAACGATTTCCCAAAAATCACTCTTATTTTTCTGAAAAGAAGGAAGAGATGATCTGAATTGGGGAATAAGAAAAGGAGAGAAAGATAATTGTTTCCTTTTGATTGAAAAAATTTGGGAAACAAAGAACTGAAAATAAGATAATTGTCCCTCTAGAACAGGAATCAACTCGCGGCTTAAGGCACGAAGAAACGAAGAAGTGAAAGGGCAAGACAATAACGAAGAGGATGAGTTTCTGGAAAAAGCACGTCTGAAGGCGAGAGATCAGATTGTATGGGGACATCTGATATATATACTAAGTTGATACGAGGAGGAGTTGAAAAGGGAAGCGCGCGAAACGAGGCAGCAAAATGGCGCTGGAAGCAAAAAGTAAGTATCTTGTCATCTTTGGCATTTAAAAGAATTAAAATTCTTTTAATTCTTTTAAAAGGGGGCATCTGTTGACACCAAATAATAATGAGTTACCGAAGTGCTTTAGTATCACCATATCCCGAAAATCGGTAAATCGGGAACAGTAAGCTACTCTGAGAAGTTCGGTAAGTTATCTGAAACATACCGAAATGTCCAGAAGTCTAAACCCGATATTCGGGAAATAAGAGAATAGGGTCATTGATTTTCAAAATTCGGTAAGATTCTAGACATACCGAAACTGTAAAGAGTTAGCAGTAAGAGGAGTGCGAAGTCGAAAGAAATCGCAAGATGGCCGAACTAGCCATGTCAGCAAGAAGTTACGAGCAAGAAATCCGGATAATGGGTGCGAACAGTTCACGGCAGTTATTGGAGAAGGTTCAAATTTGAAGCCATATTGACAGTTGAAGATCAAGTTTTGGCGGATAAAACGTGGGCAAATGGGAAGTTATTAAAGGCGCCAAGATTCAAAGTTTGAAAGCAAGAAAATAACCGACGGACGGTTATGGAAAGCTGAAGAATAACAAATACTCGAAAGAAAAGAGAGGGACACAGATCAACACACATAAAAAAGAACTCAAGTTTTTCTGCACTTTAACTTCCCAGTACTCTACTTTCCAGCATTTAGAGTTTCTGTAATTCCAGTTTATTATCAAGCTTTCTACTACTTTCGTAGGAGTATTGTAACGTAGCCTGAACCTTTGTTGATCTCAAATCCATATTCGATCCATTGATTTCCTACCCATTTCACTTCCATTTGTGTTAGTTCGTGTTCTCACTAAAATTTCCTTTCGAGAGTTAAGCCACAGAACCCCCTTAATAAAAATCGAAGACTGAATTTCGGTGAAAGATTTTCCTTGTTGCAAAAAAGAGCGAACAGAACCGACAATCAAATTTCACCCAACAAGTTCATCGGACTTCAAAAGCTTTGAACATGGTACAAGATAAGCTTGACCAACTCCAACACCAACAGCCTCTTTTATCCCTCTGCGCTAATCATTGAGATGATTATCTAATAGATCCACCAAATCATATGCGAAAGAAGTTTTCAAAGGGTTCAGCATTAGACCCACTAAACTGTAAGTAGTAGCAAGAACAGAGCAACATCTGAATATACATGGATCAAATTCGTTTCCAACGATGGATGTATGTAGGCAAATCCAAACTCATACCCCTTGGCGCCTTGGCTATGCCCGCCACTGAATTTCTCCTCACAGTTAAACAGCCTTGATGAAGTTGTCCCCCCGACGCGCTCCTTCAGGATTCTCACCATTGGAGTTGCACAAGGACACGGGTAGATTCAATAGATATCGAACAGACAATGCGGCAAATTCCATCACTCTATCAACCTAAAGCAAAGTCCTCAAGCTCTCTTTGACACCGCTGCCAAATACTCTCCCGAGCTTAAAGCGTGAAGGTACGTAATTAGGGAGAAAAATAGAGATCCGAAAAACATTTTATCTTGGAAGTGTAGTCTTATATTTAAGTATTTTAAACTTGTGGGACTCTGCCAATTGCTGATAAATGTGTGATTTACTCTATAATATGTTGGCGTGTGAAGCCAAAAGTATTATTTTAAGGGCTTTTTTTGTCTTTTCTCATTTTTTGCTTTTAGGTCAAAAAGCTATACCTCATATACTGGAGATATATAGGTAGTAGCCGTCAAGAAAAAGAGAGAGAGAGAGAAGCGCAAAGTAGCGAATAGAGAGAAAAAGAAAAAGAGAGCCGTGACAGCATTCTTGAGTGTTCTCAATCTCTTTGTGTCCCGATCTTGTGAGAAGATCATCAACTGTATTCCTACTTTTCTCGAAGACTAGTGGATTCGCAGAGTGCCTCTGCGCGGAGACGTAGCCCAAGTTTTGGTGAACTTCGATAACAAATTCTCTGGTGTGTTTTTCTGATCCTGTTCTTTTATTATTACATTCTGCTAGTGTGGATTGTTTGCTTGGATGATTATTCTGGAATTGGTATGCGATTCCTAACAACTGGTATCAAAGCTTGGGTTGGCTAATCGAGAACATCGAGGGTTTTTCGGTGACGTTCGGTTGAAAGCAAACAGTATAGCAGAAGATAAAATCAGAATCGATAAGTTCGATGGGCAGGATTTCGGATGGTGGAAACTCCAAATAGAGGAATATCTTTATCAGAAAGATCTCTATGCGCCACTTGAGGGTTGGAAACCCGAACTCGCGGAAGTGGATCCGACAGTAGAATCGGGATGGAAAATTCTTGATCGAAAGACGTTAGGTGCGATTCGTCTAGGGCTGACGAAAAAGACAGGGTACCACATCGCGAAAGCGAAGACTGCAAAAGAAGCCGTGGATATTCTAACGAATATTTATGAAAAGCCGTCCACATCAAATCAGATATTTTTGCTAAAGAAGTTGGTTAATATGAAATTATCTGACAGAGGTTCTGTTGCAGAGCATATTAACAGTTTTACGCAAATCACAGGTCAATTGGAATCCGCAGGCATAAATCTGGATATGAAGCTGCAAGCTTTACTATTTTTATGTTCCCTTCCGGAAAGCTACAACACCGCGGTGTAGGGAATTTCGAGCACCATGAAGGATGATTTGACTCTGGATGATGCTGTGAGCAGGATCATGGATGAAGAGATACGAAGGAAAGTCTCAAATGGAGATAAGTTTTCGGCATCTACATCTTCGACAGCACTAGCAGTGGAGAACCGTGGAAGAAGTAAAAGCAGAGGAAAATTCAGCGGGCGTGATAGGTCACAATCAAGGGGGAAGAGAGAGGTTTCAAAAGACGAGTGCTGGTTTTGTCACCAGACGGGACACCATAGATTTCAGTGTGAAGCCTACAAAAAGAAGCAGCAAAATGAGAATCAAGGAGCTAATGTGGTAAGCGATGAACCTTTGTTAGAAAACTTGTGTTTGTCTACAGGGTTTGATTTGGCGACAGATAAGTGGTTTCTTGACTCTGGTGCTTCTTTTCATTGCACCTCGCAAAGAGATATATTTGCTGATTATGCCAGTGGATATTTTGGGCAAGTGGTTGTGGGAAACGGCCACATGTGTCCGATTGTAGGAAAAAGAATTGTGATTGTGAACATCTCAAGTGGAGGACGACTAATTTTGCGTGAAACCAGACATATTCCCGAATTGAAGAAAAATTTGATTTCAACTAGTAAACTTGACCAAGAAGGCATGGTAACAGCTTTTGGACGCGGAGAGTGGAAGATAACCTCAGGGGTAAGAGTAGTAGCAAAAGGAAAGCGTACAGGTACACTTTATCTTCTCCAGGGAGCTAATATCAGTGATATGGTTGTAACTACAGTGGTTACAAGTAATTTATCTACTCTTTGGCATTATCGTTTGAGACATCTTGGTGAAAATGGTGTAAAGTAGTTACACTCAAGAAAGTTGCTTCTAGGTTTGCAAAAAGTTGAGTTAGATTTCGGTGAGAGTTGCATTTATGAAAAACAAAAAGCAGTTAGTTTTCAATTGAATAGGAGACAGAATAAAGGGCGAAAGCTAGAGTTGGTTCATACTGATGTGTGGGGACCAACTTAGGAACTCTCTTATGGTAAGAGATATTTTGTCACTTTCATTGATGATGCGACAAAAAAACCTTGGGTCTATGCTCTTAGAGAAAAATCAGAAGTATTCAGGATTTTCAAAATATGAAAAAACATGGTAGAAAAAGAGACAGGTTATCAGATTAAAGCTCTGAAGTTTGATAATGGTGATGAATACACGAGCAATGAATTTGCAGAATATTTGAGCCGAGAAGGCATACATGGGTTGAAGACTATTCCCAGAACTCCTCAAGAGAACGGTGTAGCTGAGAGGATGAACAGGACTATTTTGGAGCGTGCAAGATGCATGAGACTACATGCGGGTCTCCCGTTACACTTATGGGCTGCTACGGTTGATGCAGCTGTATATTTGATTAACAGGAGTCCATTTAGTGCGCTGGATGGAGGAATACCGCAAGAACAATGGTCAGGTAAAAAGGTCAATTATGCATATCTAAAAAATTTTGGTTGTATTGCATATGTTTTGATTGAAAGAGAGGATAGGAAGAAGCTTGATGCTAAGTCTCAGAAGTGTGTCTTTATCGGATATGGCAGCGATGAATATGGATATAGGCTTTGGGATTATGAGAATAACAAAGTGATTCGCAGTCGGAATATGGTGTTCCATGAAGAAAAGATGTACAAAGATCGTCAGACAAAGCATGAGACGGCAGTAGAATCAGAATATGTTTAGCTGGACACAATTCCTGTGAAGATTATTCCAGCATATCAGAGTGCACCTGAAGGGGAGGTTCAAGAAGAACACATTATTAATGAGCAGGCAGTTCAAAAGGAATGCTGTGATCCTGAACAGACTAACGACCTTGAAGTATCTGTTTTGAGGAGATCTACACGTGTGGGAAAGCCAAAGGTAATTTTTGATCCATTAGCTAATACTGTTTTGAGCCATGTCTTATATACAGATTCGGGAGAGCCGGATACTTATGATGATGCAAAGAAAGACACATCTCAAATGCAGTGGGAGAGTGCTATGAAAGACGAGATGAGCTCGTTACTTCAGAATAAAACTTGGGAGTTGACCAAGTTACCCATTGGTAAAAAGGCTTTGTTAAACAAGTGGGTGTATAGGATTAAAAATGAAGTTGACGGTAGTATCAGATACAAGGCGAGACTTGTAGTAAAGGGCTTTTCTCAAAAAGAAGGGATCGACTACTCCGAGATATTTTCACCAGTAGTGAAGATGACATCAATCAGAGTTTTGCTGAGTATAGTTACAGTGGAGGATCTTCATCTCGAGCAGTTAGATGTAAAAATAGTGTTTTTGCATGGTGATCTAGATAAAGAGTTATACATGGCACAACCTAGAGGTTTTGAGGTCAAAGGTAAAGATCACATGGTGTGTCGCTTGAAGAAAAGCTTGTATGGCTTAAAGCAAGCACCGCGACAATAGTACTTAAAGTTTGATGGTTTTATGGAAGAAAAAGGATTTGCACACTGTGAAGCTGATCATTGTGTTTATTTTTGCAAGTATAGCAATGGTGATATTGTGTATCTCTCTTTATATGTTGATGACATGCTAGTGACTAGCTCTAATATGAAGAGAATCGTAGAAGTGAAGAAGATGTTAGCATCGCAGTTTGCTATGAAAGGCTTAGGAGAGGCCAAGAAGATTTTAGGCATGAAAATAATCAGGGACGGGAAAAATAAAAAATTATGGTTGTCGCAAGAAGACTATGTGTTAAAGAGATTTAACATGGATAAGGCAAAATCGGTTGCGACTCCTTTAGCGGGTCACTTCAAACTTTCCAAGGATATGTGTCCTAGTACTCAAGCTTTGAAAGATGAGATGGCGATAGTGCCGTATGCGTCAGCTGTGGGAAGTTTGATGTATGCCATAGTGAGCACGAGACCAGACATTGCACAGGCAGTGGGAGTTGTCACGCCCCGACCCTCGGGCACGCGACAACCCTTCCGAACGTCTCAGGTCAAAAGGACGACATCCCAGGCATGTCATCGACCCATTCATTTTATCTTTTTAATTAGCGCACGCGGAACGAATAATCACCCAGACAATCATAAAAACAACAGGGATAGAAAAGCAGGAATTCACATCAATAAACATCAGCAAGCTTAGCAATAAAGGTTTCTTTCATTTATTAATAGATATTCATTAATCCACGAGGAAACTACAGAATCTACTAGCCCATCTTCAGGGCTGCTCCCTAAGACCAACAAAAAGGGTACCGAGTCAGGATAGGACTAACTTCTCATCTACTCCAAAAGAGGGGCTACACCACCCTCGTCCTCAACATCACCTTGGACCTGAAAAAGGGTTAACCACGACGGGGTGAGAAATAAATCTCAGTGAGCTAGCGCCTAAGCCCGGCTAGGGCGTTGACTCGCTCGGGCGACCTACACACACACCGTACAACACAATAGTATAACGCCAATCACATGCAAGCTTACCACGCCTTGGATCACACATATGCAAGACTCGACTTGACATGACAGTCAATTAACCAAGGCAAACAATCAGAATACCATGACAGCTTGCAAGCACAATGCAACACGCGTGTTCCGATTATTAATGGCCACTCGGCCCCGCACACTAGACAGTTGGTGCTCAGCACACTAGACAGTTGGTGCTCAGCACACTAGACAGTTGGTGCTCAGCACACTAGACAGTTGGTGCTCTACCGGCATGACCGGGCTTCGTCCCTTACTTCCGGCGACGGCAACCGATAGACCGTGTGGTTCCGATCGACACGGCACGGAACTACCAGGAATCCCTGTAGGGGCTTCGGTCCATCCATACTGCGACCGGCATCCGACCAGCCCGGCGACACGGACTGACGTGCATCCGATAAGTCGTGTTATTCCGATCGACACGGCACGAACATATCAGGCATTCCATTATATGACCATACAATGCACATCAGGCAACCAGCTAGTTCATATCCTTGCATTTAGTTCGATGCTCACACGGTCGTGCTTAAAACTTGGCCCAAGGCCATTTTCATGCTCAAATATGCAATTTAACTCCACACGTGGTCATGTGATGTACTAATTATCCACCAGACTTTGCATCTAAATACGGGTGATCAATCCTCATACAGTCAACCACAAATCAATCAGAGCACTCAATAGTCAGGCATTGATCACCACATCAAACAATCGACAACAAATTAACATATCGCACTCAAATATTAACACTGACCACATGCGACTAATCTGTCTACCAACCAACCAGTCAATCAATTCATCGTTCACTCGGCTCTGGCTAATCGCTCGCTCGCGGTCAAACAATTGCAGTCAATCAATCAATCTTGTCTAATCACCAATTAGCCACAGACAACCTAGCTAATCAGTCTAATTTAATCGTGGCCATTTAACCTAAACCCAGTCTTTAACTAAACCGACCACAATTAATCTACTTGAACGCTTAATCATGCTAATTAATCTAGACCCGAACGCAATTAGCGACCTAACCGAGAGTTAGGGGTTAACTCACAACTAAACGGTTCGGCGGCGACGACAGCGACGGGACAACGACGACAACGGCGGCGGCGGCGAACGGCGGCAGCGAGCTCCGGCGAGCGGCGGCGGGCTCCGGCGAGCGGCGGCGGCCTCCGGCGAACAGCGACGGGCGGCCGGCGGCGGCACACGAGCACAACGACGACGAAGCAGCGGGGTGATTGCTGCGGCACAAGGCGAACGGCGGCACGACGGTTCTCGGGTGGCACTGTTCATGGGCTGAGGTTGGCGGCGGCTCGGGTGGAGGGGCTGCTGGGCGCTGGTCAGCGGCGGCTCGCGGCTGACCTCGGGCGAGCGGGGGCGACGGGCGGAGGAGGCTGGGCAAAGGGGCGACGGCTCGGCGAGCTGGGGTGGTGCAGAGGGTGGCGGGTGGTGGCTGGACGGAGCTCGGGCGTGCGGGGGCGACGGGACGACGGAACGACGGGCGGAAGAACAGAGGAGAGGAGGCTTGGGTGGGGTCGCGAATCTCGGATGGAGGCTCGAGCCGACGGGGTAGAGGTCGCGGGTCCTCCGGGGGCTGCTCGGCCGGCGCGACGAGGCTGAGCTCGGCTGGTCCTGGGCGGCGCACGGAGCTTGGCCGAGCGACAACAGAGGGCGGAGAGGCGGCTGGTGGCGGCTGCGGCGACGAGCTCGGTCCGGCTGGGTCTCGGGTCGGCAGGCTCGCGGAGCAGCTCGGGCGACGGGGCTCGAGCGAGACGACGGGGCTGCAGCGAGGAGGAGGAAGGCGCGGGTCGGCGGGCTTGCGGCTGAGGGGCGACCGACGGTGGCTGAGGCGGAGCGGCGCGGCGACGGAGGAGGTGGGGCGGAGGCTGCAGCTCGGCGGAAGAAGCAAGAAGAAGAAGATGAAGCAGAGGAGGTGGGGGGGGTGTCCACGAGCAGATGGAGAGGGAGAGAGAAGAGAGAGAGAGGGGGAAAAGTAAGAGAGAGAAGAGGAAAGATGGAGTGACGTGAGTGAGTGGTGGGGCAGGTGGCGCGGCAGCCAAGGGAGAAAGAGAGAGAGAGAGAGAGAG
Source organism: Lenwebbia sp. NSW1173648 (assembly GCA_029784005.1). Taxonomy (NCBI): domain Eukaryota; kingdom Viridiplantae; phylum Streptophyta; class Magnoliopsida; order Myrtales; family Myrtaceae; genus Lenwebbia; species Lenwebbia sp. NSW1173648. The sequence continues at coordinate 25,212,688 of JARCGZ010000006.1, forward strand.
AGGAAAAAGGAAGAGAGAGGGAGGGGCCCACGGTCAAATCAAAGGTTTGAATTTCTTTGACTTTGAACATAAACGGTTTCAGGCGCGAAAGGTCTCTGACCGGCACTTCGGGATTTATTAAATCTATCTTCAGATCAAAATAAATCGCGTCCAATAATTGTCCCTTAGACCACAAAAATTCCAATTTTATTTATTTTATGAACCTTAGAATTTCAGGACGTCACAACTCTCCCCTCCTTAGGAAATTTCGTCCCCGAAATTACACTATTATTCCAACTCCTCGAACAGAAAAGGGTAACTACTCTTTTGAACTTCCTCATTCTCCCGCGTAGCACCTTCTGTGCCATGGTGCTGCCAAGCAACTTTGACCAAAGGGATCGTCTTGTTCCGGAGCATTTGTTCTTTCCTATCCACGATCTTCACCGAGCGCTCCACGTATGATGCTCGCTCATCCAACTCGATCTCTTCTTAACTTAACACATGAGCGGGGTCTGGCTCATACTTCGTCAGCATCGACACGTGGAAGACGTTATGCACCTTAGCAAGCCTTGGTGGCAACGCAAAACGATACGCCAAAATCCTAATCCATTCCAGAATCTCAAACGGTCCAACATACCTCCAACTCAACTTCCCTTTCGTACCAAAACGAGACGTTCCTCTCATAGGCGACACCTTCAGGAACACATGATCACTCACTTAGAACTCCAAAAGTCTACGCCTCCTATCGGCGTATCTTTTCTAGCGACTCTGCGCTGTTCTGAGTCTATTTCTGATAACCTTAACAGCTTCCATCAATTACTGTACCAACTCAGGACCAATGATCTTCCTTTCACCAACCTCGCCCCAACAAACAGAAGTCCTACAAGCTCTTGTTGTATGGTAGGGCATCTTGATACTCTGCTGATAGCTGCTGTTGTAGATGAAGTCAACCAAATGCAAATATTTCTCCCAACTTCCCTTGAAATCCAAAACACAAGCTCGTAATATGTCCTCGAGCGTCTGAATTGTCCTTTCAGACTAGCCATCCGTTTGCAGATGAAAGGTCGTACTAAACTGTAGCTTCGTTCCCAACGTAGCCTGCAAACTTTTCCAAAAGGTGGCAGTGAACTTGGGATCACGATCCGATGTGATCGTCACTGGCACTCCATGAAGACATACTATCTATCGCACTTACAGCTCAGCGTACCTGTCCAAAGCGAAATCCTTTCGCACAGCGATGAAATGCGCATACTCTGTCAGTCTATCCACCACGACCCAAATCGAATCATTACCTTTCTGACTCCTTGGCAAACTCATCACGAAATCCATCGTGATATGCTCCCACTTTCATTCTAGGATCTCTAATGGCTATAGCAATCCTCCAGGCTTACAATACTGTGCCTTGACTTGCTGGCACGCTAAACACTTCGCCACGAGCTTGGCTAGGTCGCTTTCATTCCATTCCATCAGTAATACTGCCTCAAGTTCTGATACCTCTTTGTGCTACCCAGATGGATACTGTCATTACTGCGACGGGCTCCCGATAAGATCTCCTCCTTATCCGAAGTAAGACCCTCACGGTCTTTGTCTTACTCAACTATGTGGCCTTACTACGCTTCCACTACGCACTCTGATTACTTGTTTTCCTTAATTGCCACAACTCACAGTCATAATTCAAGGTCATCACCGACGCTAACAACTCACAAATTCATCTGGCAAACCCCACTATGCCATCTACTCATAACTTGCCAATGCTAAGTCCACTTGCCATGCCTGTGATTCTGTTGGTTGCTGTCTTACCACGCTACACACCTCACCACGATGTTGTTGGGTCACTGGCCGGCAAGTTCGCGTGGGTCTCAACTCAAAATACGACTTCCCTGATCACTCAGTAAGGCCCTCTCCGACTCCCATTCGGAGGCACACACAAGCATTGACTTTCACAAACTCTCTACCAAGCACTTCCACATCCTTGTCCATAGTACTTCAATCTACTCATCCTTCTGATACTCACCACTCCGATCTTAAAGATGCAATACTATGCATTTTCAAAAATATTTTTCACCTTGAGAATCAACTTTAATGCAATAAACAAGTGCAATGCATGATCATCCTCGCCACTCTTTACACACCACTCGCTTTCACATCAATCTTATCAATCCAAACTTTCTAACTCCACAAGCGACCATCACATCTCAAAGATCAATCGTCTAAGATCAATCCATAACCTCATGTCTGATCGTCGTCCAGACAAAGCTCGTATGCATCCAATCACACTGGCCCTTAGTCCAAACGTTCGTCGTTCACTTTCTTGCGAACCTTTTCTCATTCATATCACCACTCAGGATCATCAATTAAAGTCGATAACCAACACCATTAGAACGCCACACAAGTTCAAACTTACACCCAAGTACACATCCATCATACAAACCTATCCTTTTCTCGCGACTGCTTAAAACCAAAATACAACCGAAACATCCTACCGCAGACACTACGCTATCCTTTAGCGGGATTGATTCAGGGTGTCCCGCGGAGCGTTCCCTCGCAGTTGTCCTCCTTGCGACACCGACATCTGTCTTTCCAACTGCCTCTGCGGGCAATCCCTAACTTGGTGGCCAAGCTGACCACACCTAAAGCAAGCTCCCGTCCTAAAAGGGCACGGGGCTGATCCGTGCTTCCGCCTACAGAGCCGGCACGCTTCATTGGGGCGGTACACCGGCTTTCCTACCGCGTTCCTTCGGTTGGGAGGAATGGGGTGCTTTCTTCCTATCATCGGCCTTATCCCAAACCGTTGATTATCCCTTGCAGAAGGCGCAAACCGCGATCCAGATGCGGCTGCCCTTTCAGTCATGTTTCTCTCCACCAACTGTGCCTTCTCATACAACTCATTATAATCCTTGAAATTCAGCGGCACCAGCTGATCCTTGATCTCGGGCTTTAATCCATCACGAAACCTCCTTACCCTATTCACAGGGTCTTCGGTTATCCTGGGCGCATACTTCGACAGCTCGGCGAACTTCACCTCATATTGGTTCACAGACATCTGGCTCTGTCGAAGACGCAAGAACTCAACCATCTTCTGCTCTCGCGTACAGTCTAAAAAGTACTTTCCATAAAAAGCTTCGGTAAAGGCATCCCACACCGGGGCCATACCTTCAGGGAAGATCCTTCCTCGCGTGGCTTCCCACCACGTGCTAGCATTACCTTGCAGTTGGTAGACAGCTAGCATCACCTTGTCCTCCTCAGAGCACCTCAACAAAGCAAAGGCCTTCTCTAACTCCTTAATCCACGAGGTTGCAGCCTCTGGGTCACTTGCTCTCGAAAACTTCGGCGACTCAAGCTTCAGAAATTGCTCCACCAACTTAAGCATCTGGTGTCCAACATTCCCGTTTCTAGCCAACAGGTCTTCATTCGGAGAGGCGACAGCTTGGTTCCTAACTTGTTGTCCATCTACATCTTCTAAGGCCTCCAACGCCTGCAGGATCCCGTCCACTCTAGGATCCTCCTGAGATGCCCTTCCTCTAGGCACCCTCGCATTACGGTTGCTCATCCTGCAGGTACCTTACGGGGCCCTGCTTACCCCAAGCAACACGCAATGAGAACTCAACCATACAGCTAAAACTTAAGCAACAAACACATGCATAGGGTTTCCAATCCTACTAACTATCCCAAAACCCAACGCTCCTTATCACTCCAGGCCATGACCAGATGAATCAGGCTGACCTTGCTCTGATACCAAAACGGGGATGTCACGCCCCGACCCTCGGGCACGCGACAACCCTTCCGAACGTCTCAGGTCAAAAGGACGACATCCCAGGCATGTCATCGACCCATTCATTTTATCTTTTTAATTAGCGCACGCGGAACGAATAATCACCCAGACAATCATAAAAACAACAGGGATAGAAAAGCAGGAATTCACATCAATAAACATCAGCAAGCTTAGCAATAAAGGTTTCTTTCATTTATTAATAGATATTCATTAATCCACGAGGAAACTACAGAATCTACTAGCCCATCTTCAGGGCTGCTCCCTAAGACCAACAAAAAGGGTACCGAGTCAGGATAGGACTAACTTCTCATCTACTCCAAAAGAGGGGCTACACCACCCTCGTCCTCAACATCACCTTGGACCTGAAAAAGGATTAACCACGACGGGGTGAGAAATAAATCTCAGTGAGCTAGCGCCTAAGCCCGGCTAGGGCGTTGACTCGCTCGGGCGACCTACACACACACCGTACAACACAATAGTATAACGCCAATCACATGCAAGCTTACCACGCCTTGGATCACACATATGCAAGACTCGACTTGACATGACAGTCAATTAACCAAGGCAAACAATCAGAATACCATGACAGCTTGCAAGCACAATGCAACACGCGTGTTCCGATTATTAATGGCCACTCGGCCCCGCACACTAGACAGTTGGTGCGCAGCACACTAGACAGTTGGTGCTCAGCACACTAGACAGTTGGTGCTCAGCACACTAGACAGTTGGTGCTCTACCGGCATGACCGGGCTTCGTCCCTTACTTCCGGCGACGGCAACCGATAGACCGTGTGGTTCCGATCGACACGGCACGGAACTACCAGGAATCCCTGTAGGGGCTTCGGTCCATCCATACTGCGACCGGCATCCGACCAGCCCGGCGACACGGACTGACGTGCATCCGATAAGTCGTGTTATTCCGATCGACACGGCACGAACATATCAGGCATTCCATTATATGACCATACAATGCACATCAGGCAACCAGCTAGTTCATATCTTTGCATTTAGTTCGATGCTCACACGGTCGTGCTTAAAACTTGGCCCAAGGCCATTTTCATGCTCAAATATGCAATTTAACTCCACACGTGGTCATGTGATGTACTAATTATCCACCAGACTTTGCATCTAAATACGGGTGATCAATCCTCATACAGTCAACCACAAATCAATCAGAGCACTCAATAGTCAGGCATTGATCACCACATCAAACAATCGACAACAAATTAACATATCGCACTCAAATATTAACACTGACCACATGCGACTAATCTGTCTACCAACCAACCAGTCAATCAATTCATCGTTCACTCGGCTCTGGCTAATCGCTCGCTCGCGGTCAAACAATTGCAGTCAATCAATCAATCTTGTCTAATCACCAATTAGCCACAGACAACCTAGCTAATCAGTCTAATTTAATCGTGGCCATTTAACCTAAACCCAGTCTTTAACTAAACCGACCACAATTAATCTACTTGAACGCTTAATCATGCTAATTAATCTAGACCCGAACGCAATTAGCGACCTAACCGAGAGTTAGGGGTTAACTCACAACTAAACGGTTCGGCGGCGACGACAGCGACGGGACAACGACGACAACGGCGGCGGCGGCGAACGGCGGCAGCGAGCTCCGGCGAGCGGCGGCCGGCTCCGGCGAGCGGCGGCGGGCTCCGGCGAGCGGCGGCGGCCTCCGGCGAACAGCGACGGGCGGCCGGCGGCGGCACACGAGCACAACGACGACGAAGCAGCGGGGTGATTGCTGCGGCACAAGGCGAACGGCGGCACGACGGTTCTCGGGTGGCACTGTTCACGGGCTGAGGTTGGCGGCGACTCGGGTGGAGGGGCTGCTGGGCGCTGGTCAGCGGCGGCTCGCGGCTGACCTCGGGCGAGCGGGGGCGACGGGCGGAGGAGGCTGGGCAAAGGGGCGACGGCTCGGCGAGCTGGGGTGGTGCAGAGGGTGGCGGGTGGTGGCTGGACGGAGCTCGGGCGTGCGGGGGCGACGGAACGACGGGCGGAAGAACAGAGGAGAGGAGGCTCGGGTGGGGTCGCGAATCTCGGATGGAGGCTCGAGCCGACGGGGTAGAGGTCGCGGGTCCTCCGGGGGCTGCTCGGCCGGCGCGACGAGGCTGAGCTCGGCTGGTCCTGGGCGGCGCACGGAGCTTGGCCGAGCGACAACAGAGGGCGGAGAGGCGGCTGGTGGCGGCTGCGGCGACGAGCTCGGTCCGGCTGGGTCTCGGGTCGGCAGGCTCGCGGAGCAGCTCGGGCGACGGGGCTCGAGCGAGACGACGGGGCTGCAGCGAGGAGGAGGAAGGCGCGGGTCGGCGGGCTTGCGGCTGAGGGGCGACCGACGGTGGCTGAGGCGGAGCGGCGCGGCGACGGAGGAGGTGGGGCGGAGGCTGCAGCTCGGCGGAAGAAGCAAGAAGAAGAAGATGAAGCAGAGGAGGTGGGGGGGGTGTCCACGAGCAGATGGAGAGGGAGAGAGAAGAGAGAGAGAGGGGGAAAAGTAAGAGAGAGAAGAGGAAAGATGGAGTGACGTGAGTGAGTGGTGGGGCAGGTGGCGCGGCAGCCAAGGGAGAAAGAGAGAGAGAGAGAGAGAGAGAGGAAAAAGGAAGAGAGAGGGAGGGGCCCACGGTCAAATCAAAGGTTTGAATTTCTTTGACTTTGAACATAAACGGTTTCAGGCGCGAAAGGTCTCTGACCGGCACTTCGGGATTTATTAAATCTATCTTCAGATCAAAATAAATCGCGTCCAATAATTGTCCCTTAGACCACAAAAATTCCAATTTTATTTATTTTATGAACCTTAGAATTTCAGGACGTCACAGGAGTTGTGAGTCGATATTTGCAGAACTCGGGCAGAGAGCATTGGAATGCAGTAAAATGGATATTGAGATATCTAGCAGGTACATCAAATTACTCTTTTTGTTATGGAGGTACATCTATAGAATTGCAGGGTTATGTGGATGCAGATCACTCGGGTGATCGAGATAGTGGTAAGAGTACCACTGGATATGTCTTTACAGTTGCAGGTACAGCAGTGAGTTGGGTATCTCAACTACAAAAAGTAGTGGCTCTATCGACGACAGAAGCAAAGTACGTGGCGATCACGGAAGCCTCTAAGGAAATCATGTGGTTACAAGATTACCTAGAGGAGCTACATCGAATGCAGCCAGTGAGCACACTGTTGGAGTGATAGTCAAAGTGCAGTGCACTTAGCAAAGAATGCAGCTTATCACTTAAGGACTAGACATATCAAGAAGCATTATCACTTCATCAGGTCAGCGTTGAAAGATAACGAGTTAAAGCTACAGAAGATTGATGGCTCAAAAAATCCAACTAACATGTTTACCAAGGTAGTAGACAGAGAGAAGCATACTTTCTGTACTACTACTATTGGTATTACTCCATGTTAATTGATGAAGAGTATCGCAGAGGCACAAGTTCCAGTTACTAGTTTTTGAAGAGGATGGATGCAAAGTTGCTTGGTGCATCAGATATATTTGTCTTCAAGTGGGAGATTGTTGGCGTGTGAAGCCAAAAGTATTATTTTAAGGTCTTTTTTTGTCTTTTCTCCTTTTTTGCTTCTAGGCCAAAAAGCTATGCCTCATATCCTGGGGATATATAGGTAGTAGCCGTCAAGAAAAGAGAGAGAGAGAGAGAGAGAGAGAGAGAAGCGCAAAGTAGCGAATAGAGAGAAAAAGAAAAAGAGAGCCGTGACGGCATTCTTGAGTGTTCTCAATCTCTTTGTGTCCCGATCTTGTGAGTTTATCATCAATTGTATTCCTACTTTTCTCGAAAACTAGTGAATTCGCAGAGTGCTTCTGCGCGGAGACGTGGCCCAAGTTTGGGTGAACTTCGATAACAAATTCTCTGGTGTGTTCTTCTGATTCTGTTCTTTTATTATTACATTCTGCTAGTGTGAATTATTTGCTTGGATGATTATTCTGGAATTGGTATGCGATTCCTAACATAATAATCGCAAAAAGGAAATGAACGGAGAAGAAATATGGTAATAGAATGTCGCCATTTGGATTCACGACGTAAACTCTCAAGCAAATCAAAGCCAAGAAACGAGACAGGTGAAATCCCTAAAACCCTAAACCCTACTTGGAGCCAAAAGGTGAAATTGTTAACTGGAAAGGCAAATGGAAAAACAAAAATGAGGCGTGGAAGTGACAAATTCATGGGCATTGTTACTTTGAAGACTCATCTGGACCATTCTCTCGCATTCCTTTGCCGCTCTACCGCCGTCATCGGCGGGGCGGGGAGTAAACCGTCGCCATCTTCTCTCTCTCTCGCCTCCCTCTTGTGTTCGGGTCAGCTTGCAGGTTCGAGTTTTGGTGTGTGTTATTTGACGGGCTTCGAGAAAGGAAAAAGAAAAAACGAAAGAATATGTGGGCTCAACTTTCAAGCAATCCAGTAGATAATTTTGACACAAAATTTCAAATTTCGTGTAAAAGGCGCCAAGTTTTTAAGGACGGTTTTGACGGCCGTTAGAATTTCCGTTAAAATAGGTGTGAAAAATGGGATTGTAATGCGGTAAAAGCGAGTGCCATGTCAACGGACATTAATTTTACATACCACGGAATGACGTCGTTTTTAATTGAACCGGGAGATATATTGGAATCGTATGATGCAACGTTGTTCCCTGTACAAGTAGAATGACGTCGTTTATGAGATCCATGAACAAAATAGAACGACACCGTTTCTGAGCCAATTAATAAGGTTTGAAATGTGTGTGTGAGAGAGAGAGAGCAATGTGAACTGGGTCTTACGTTTAGGGTTCTTCACAAAATCATATTGAACGTCGGAAATTAGGAAAAATTCGACGAATGTGCTATTATTTCGCGAAGAACCCCAGGCCCCAATTCGTATATTGGTTCGGAAATGAAGTCCTTTTCATTATAGGGTGGATGGAGGCGGCATTGTTTCTATTGTTTATGGAAGCACAACATCTGCTGACGTGCCACTCGCCATACGTCCAGTCAATGTTTGTTTTGCCATCTCAGACACCGCATACGCGCATTTTGACGAGAATTCTAGCGAAGGCTAAAATTGTCTCTCGAATATAAGTTCATGTCGTGTCATGCGACACTTGAAAGCTGGGGCCAAAATGATCTGCGTTTTTTTTTTTTTTGCGAAGAACTTGTTATTTAGTGGCTATTTAATGTAAACACTAACGTTAAACAAACAACTGGATCTTTAGATTTATGGCTTGTTTGATATAACTGAAAAATGAGTGTTCATAATTAGGGGTCAACAGTTCCCGGGCGGTCCAATGGAACCGATTAAGAGCTAAGAACCCAAGTGCCCATTGTCCAATCTTCCTCCTGACAAATTACTTGTAATTTTGACTACACCTCTCGTTCCTAGTATGCATGAAGCTAACCCAACGGGCACGGACATTTGCTTATCGTCAAATACAACTAACGTCGAGAGCTGAAAAATGATCTTTAGCTAATGCTTGAATCCCACAAACATTAGCTACTGCAATTCTCTTTTGAATGGCAAGTAATTCAGCCTCCTCTGCACCCAACCATTTCCCCTGCTTCGTTTAAATAAAATAAAAAAACAATCGGTTCAGTCCCGGCAGTCCGGTCCAGTCTTATGACCCTGAAATTGGGAACCGGATTGCCCGGTCACCAGTTCCAATTTTAAGAACTGGGGACCGGACCACCACCCTCTAGAACTGGAAACCGGACCACCGGTCCGGTCGGTCCGATTTGCTCACCCCTATTCACAATTTAAGGAAGGAGTTTTAAGTGTTAACCATTTTATGTATCAAAAAATTAGGGACTGTATGGTAATCATTCCTATTCTCTGATTCTGTTCCCCGGAACAAAAAAAGATGAGAATCTAATTTGGTAACATAAATTATTCTGATTCTGTTCCCGAAAACAGTTTTGGAGGAAAAACAAGAACAAAAAAAAAGTTGATTCTGGAAAAAGAATCATTTTTGAGAATCACAAAACAAAATGAAGTACCACATCTCTCATTTTTCCTTTTCAGTTCTCTCGTCACTTGTCCCTCCACCTAAGATCTTTTTTTTTTTTTTGTAAACTTTCAGTTTACCACGTCAAATTTAAGTATTCATGATGTCTTTTTGTAAAATTTCAGTTTCGATTTACCATATGAAATTTTTCATTAATTAAATTTGATTGATAACATTTTCTCCAGCGTCGTTATCGATCCGACTTTTTCTATTGTAAGAAAAGAGCATGACTTAGATTATATATTTTTTGGACAAAGAAAAGTCTTGAAAGGAAAATCAAATAGATATATATACGCAATTACCACCGATTTTATTATATCAATTAAAATCTCATCAAAACCTATTAAAAAGGAAATATTAAATAGATTTATCTACATATTATCGTACAAGTTTACAACTATACGAATGAATTAATACTGAAGAGCAATAAATTGAGCGAGCAAGCATGCTAGGATGTTATACATTACAATGCAAGAGTTCTAAGCACTTAGTTTCAATTTCAATCGATCGCAGTCGCGTGAAAGTATTTATCTCCCTACATTAACGTGAGATCAAGTCTTTTTATGTTTAGGAATGAAGTGATCATCACTTAATACAATTTGCAATCATAACCTCGAACTCCCAGAAATTGTCTCATTCTCTAATTATAAGGACCCCTGCCACCCAAAAATAAACGAGTTGTCTCCCCACCACGCACGTTCACTTGCATGTAATAACACGACCACTCTCGAATCACGTACGTTCTTGTTCTCACCAAAAATACCTACAAGCCAAAATGGCTTCGTCTATATTTAATTTTCCTTTTAAAACCCTATTTATTACTTAATCCTCTCTTTCTCATCACAAATCTTCCTCTCCCGGATCTTCAAGCTCTCGCAGTGTTTCTCTACGTTCTTAGAGGAAGCTGCATTCTCTGTAATCAACCTCTAAATAAGAAAAAAAAAAAATTCTTTTCGTTTTCGAGTTCTAATTCTCTCTAGGTAACGAAAATTATACTACAGAAAAAATGGCTAGTCGACTTGTGGTGCTTGCCCTAGCTATCGCGGCAGTTGTTGGGTCAGTCTCGGCCGAGGCGCTGGCAGCCACGCCTGCTGCCGCCCCCCAAGGCTCCTCCTCCTCGTCATCGTCCCTCGCGAGCTCCCCGTCCGCCTCGTCCCCCACGTCATCGGCCCCTGCCATGTCGATATCCCCCGAGGATCCTCAGGCCTCCTCCCCCACCTCTCCTGCCGCCGCCCCATCTGTCGATGACTCTGCTGTGACGCCAGCATCGTCTCCCGTCGCCGATCTGTCGTCCCCGCCCGCGCCCTCCAGCGAGGCCTCCGTCGCACCAGCGGCCGATGCCTCCGACTTGGCCTCACCGGCCGAGGCCCCCGCCAGCAGCGGCGTAGCAGCCGTCAAGATCTCGGCCTCCGCCGCTCTCGCTGCTGCCGCGCTCTTTTTCTTTTAAGTTGCAGGAGTTAAAAGATAAAAGGAACGTTTTGATAGAAGATTGTTTCTGGGGCCCCTTTTGTTTTGTGGGCTCGTCTCATAGTTTTATTTTGTTCTGGGTTTGACAAATATGTTTTCAACCTTGGATCGAGATGTCCCACGTTACGTATTCATCCAAATTTCCTTCCTAATTTTCATGAATGGTGTGGCTCTCACCAATCGAAAAGTACGATGTATCATGGATGATAGCCGCGTTCTATCCTCTAGAAGGATAGGAATTACGGTACTTCCGCACCTCGTAACTTTCGTGTTTTCCATTCGTCAGCTGTTTGGATTTCGCAACAATTAACCGCTTGATCGACCACTTGAAAATATTTGGAAGCCGCTCAAATCAACCATTGATCCACTCGAAGTTGGCTTTTAGAATCTACTCGGACGGGATAAAATTGGCTAATAAATGAACTAATAAGTGATTGACGACGGAAGCAAAATCGATCGGTTCCGAAGCCATAAGCAACAGTTTCTCATTTTTAGCATTTGGTCGCCTATATTCACCTCGTGCGACACTATATGTAACTTGGTCACGGTCACTCAAAAGGTGTGCTTGTGCTGAACTAACCCGCATTGATTCGAAAGAAGATCAACTACGCGTTATAGAGCATGGCGCGACAAGGATCGATAGAAAAGAGATGCATCCTGGTTTCCGCAAATGATAGACGTCGTCTTCACAGTTCAATCTTCGCAGCGGTCATGTGTAGAGCAACGAGGTATAAGTTGGTGACTTCGGAGTACATCAGATTTAAATAAGTAAAAATATAATAAATTTGTAGAAGCGTGGCAGTTCTGGGCATTTGGTCTAGTGGTATGATTCTCGCTTAGGGTGCGAGAGGTCCCGAGTTCAATTCTCGGAATGCCCCATGCTCTTTTTTTTTCTTTTGGGTCTGATTCTATTCCCGGGAACAGTTTTGGAGCAAAAATAAAAATAAAAAAAAAGTTGATTCTGAAAAAAAGAATCACAAAAAACAATAAAGTCTCACTTCTTTTAAAAAGATTAAGTTCACGTGAGCTTCCATGAAAAAAATTAAAATTAGATTTGAAATTTTACTAACAATTAATTTTTTTAATACATTTTTTATTTAAAAATAAGCTTTAAAATTCAACAAAAAATTTAAAATTTTTAAAAAGTGGGGGTGGGGATGAGAAAAAAAATTAAAACATAAAAAAAATTAAAAATTAAAATGGGGGGAAATTAAATAAAGGGAAAATTTCAAATAAGTGCCTCAAGTGCCTTCATTTTCTCAAATAAAAGCCTAAAGTGGACATTGTTTCAAAGAAGGGCATGAAGTGCCATCGTTGTGTCAAATAATGGCATGAAGTGCACATTATTTTAAATAAAGGTTTGAAGTAACTATATTATCTCAAAAAAGAGCCTTGAGTCACTTTAGTTAGGGACATTTTTGGTAATTTGCTATTTTATTTTTATTTTTATTTTTATTTTTCTATTTTCTATTTTTTAAGAGATTTTGAAAAACAAACAAAAAGTAAACAAAAAGTAAACAAAAAATAAAGAAACACAGGCGGGAGGACTAACCTCCCGCCTATGGCCGACACCGAGGGCAAGGGTCGTCGACCCTCGCCCAGATCTGGGAGAGGGTCGTAGCCCTCTCCCGATCGGCGGGGTCGCCGGCCCTCGCCAAGGCGCCGACGACCCCGACGGCCACAGGCCAGAGGACTTCCTCCCGCTTGTGTTTTTTCTTTTTTTTTTGACTTTTTGTTTTTGTTTTTGTTTTTAATTTAATTTAACAAAAAATTAGATTAAATTTACTTTTTTGGACAAAAATGCTCTTGATCGGTCGGAAAATTTGGCCGGCCGACGAGGTCAGGCTCTTATTTGAAACAATCATAGCCATTTCATGCCCTTATTTGAAAAAATGAGAGCACTTGGGGTTCTTTTTTGAAATTTTCCCTTAAAAAAAATTTAAAAAGTAAAAAAAATTAAAAAAATTGAAATTTTTAAAAAAAAGAATTCTCACCACCTAGTTGTTGTCGGGAACAGAAATTTTGTGCATTTACCAAACACGTTTCTATTCTGGAAATATGAATTTTTTACAGTTACCAAATGCGTTTTAATTCTCTAAAAATCATATAGGAAACAGAATCAGAATTACTTTTTGAGATCAGAATCGTTGCCAACCAAACTTTTGGAGTGCCGGTGAAATTCTGACAAATAAAAGTACTGGTGAAATGGAGCGTCCCTTGTCCTACCAAAAATAAAAAAATGGAGCCCCTGTTCGACCCCCCAAAAAAAAGATGGAGCATCCGTGGGTCCACTGATTGCGCGGCAGGTAAATTTAAATATAGTGGCTTAAAATACCTCCTTTTGTTCTATCAAATTAGAAAAAAAAAATTAAATTCGACGATTGATTTAAAATCATTAAAATTCGATTTAAAAAAAAAAAACAAAGCATAATTAAACTGGGATCCGTAAGAGTACGCACTTTTCCCGTGCAATAGCTTGTATTTATTGCCCCCGCTCCTTGCCTTTCCTCACACGACTAACTTGTAACTATTCCCATGGTTTGAATATTTCTGAGTTCTCTTATATTGGTGTGAACTATTTTCTTAACGAGTACTTTCAGAACACTTGTTAATTGTAATTGATGAGAAAATATTTTCATTTCTAGTATACTGATTATAAATAACACGAGAAAAGACTGCCTATCGAAAAAAAAAATAACATTTCTTTATTCATCCTTAAGCTTAAATACGAGTATCGATCACATGCTGACCTAATTGAAAATAAGGGTTGGTGATGTCTGCCGACCAAAAGTTTTCCCTCATCCTGGTTAGAGGAATTTACGACCGTTTTAAAAAGGATTTACTTCATCTCTTGAATGTTATTATGTTATTTTTTGTAGGGCTGGCAATTTATGTTGTCGTGTTCGCGATTTTTTTACTGAAAAAACTGTGTTGTGACAAGACGTCTGTCGCTGCTCAACGAGAGTAGGTTAGTATGTTAAGCGGTCTAAATCAAGGAAAGCTAGAGATATCACTCGCAAGGTGCTTCTACGAGCCCTTAAAGATCCCTTATTTAGGAGTTAGTAATGCGGAATTGTAAATAATAGAACTCGACAATCGATTAAAAAGTTTCTGTTTATATATAGCTAAGAATCTATGACATACCACGCATAATAATTTTTTAATGATAGTTAGCAAGTTACAATTAATTGAATAACCATATTAATATACGAGACTGTTACTAAATGCCAATTTTAGAAAGACAATTGGTATACTATCAAACGAATTCCAAATCTTGTACCAATTCACAATTTATAAATAAATAAAAAAGTTAGATGATTCGGATATATGTGAGCTTAGGTTTTGTTTGTTTCTCGAAAAATAAATAATTTGAAAAATAAATTCATAAAAATGATCGTTCATATTACTTGAAATAATTAGTTAATGAAAATATTTTCATTACCAATAACAAATTAGGTTCAAACCTTTTCACAAATGATGAATATATTTTCGGTTCGTTAATTTTTGCGAATAATATAAGCAATCAATTCTTAAAAAAATATTTTTTAAATTAATTATTTTTCGTAAAATAAGCGTAGCTTTAACATAACCGAAATCCTCCGTATGGATAATTATGGCATAAGACCGGCACGATTTAAGGGTCGAGATGTATTGGGTTCGCGGCGCATCCGGTGCGACCTAGGATCTTTTGCAAAATCCAATTCACAGCCAAACGAAATCTAGATAACACAACACAATCCACTTCCTCCTCCAGTAGCACCGCGCTACGTGTCGATAAAGCAACCCCATCACCATCTTCCCCTCCGCCCTCGTATGAGTCAGCATCTCTCTCTCTCCATTGTGGGTCCCGTACTCCAAAAAGCTGGTGCACTTTTTCCTCGCTTTTTCCTCCAAATCTAGAGAGAGAGGGAGAGACCAATGGCTGACTGAAGCAACCTAGAGAGAGAGAGAGAGAGAGAGAGAGTGGGATGATCACTGAGATATGTGTCCCGAGAACGAGAACTGCCCTCCTCCTGCAAACATGAAGACCAGGTCCAAGTCCTCCTCCATGCTCGGCAAACCAAAGAAGCAAACCCTGTCCTCTCTCGCCAACCCATCTCGCAGATCAAGAACCAAGACTCGCAAGCCCAAATTCTTGAGCCTCGGCCTTCAAATCTCCCCTCAAGGCTCCCGAGCAAGCGCCGCCCACATGAACCGTACTTACCACTGCAAAACCAGTCGCCACCGCCGCCGAAAACACCAGCTGAACTTGTTCCCCCTCCACCCACGAACCCACTCAGCCAGCCACGGGGACGGAGATCAAGACCAGCTCCACGACGAAAACGACGTCGCCCTGCTGTTCGACTCCGCCGCCGCCGCCGCCCGCGCCACCCTCACCGGCCTCCTCGCCCCGACCTCGGGCGTCGCCGCCGCACCCGCCTCCTCCGGGGTGCAGGAGGAGGAGGAATCGGCGGTGTCGTCGCTGATACGGTGCGCTATGAAGAGCAGCAGCAGAGAGAGGGGGGGCAGCAGCGAAGAGAAGTGGGTGTGCTACAGCGACGTCATCGTCGAGGCGGAGAAGAAGGCGGAGATGGAGGAAGTGACCAGCTGCGCCGCCGACGCGTGGCGGGGAGGGCCGGGGACGCACCACCAGAGGACGATGCTGTCGCTGAAGCTCGACTATCAGGAGATCCTGGACGCCTGGTCCGACAAGGGCTCGCTCTTCGTTTGCGGCGGGGATGCGAACCACGAGACGCCT
The DNA here is from genome assembly GCA_029784005.1 of Lenwebbia sp. NSW1173648. NCBI lineage: Eukaryota > Viridiplantae > Streptophyta > Magnoliopsida > Myrtales > Myrtaceae > Lenwebbia > Lenwebbia sp. NSW1173648. Next base: position 25,228,635 of record JARCGZ010000006.1, read on the forward strand.
CAGACCGTGCCTGACTTGATGCGCGTTGACAACGTAAGACCATCTTCGTCGATCTCTCCATTTTGTTGATCATCATTCATCATTGCTAATCACTTCTTAGTTTCGATTAATGAGAATGAGTCGAGTCAAAAATCCTGACCAACATAAATCTATTAGTCAATTTTGCTCCGGTTAATTTTGTTAGGATTAGAAACACAAACATAACGAAAAAGTGAGAGTTAAAACGAAATAGAGAAATCGAAACACAAGATTTATTTTAATTCACTCTTAAATTAGGGCTATATCCAATAAATAATCCCATTATAATTAGCACCGCCTATTTGACTCTTAATTACAAGAGAAAGTGATGATATATAGATAGCACAATAAATATTTATGAGCTTAAGTTTAAACTACCAATAAAATATGGACTCAATCTATAAAGGCCCTTGAGATGCTGCCTCCTGTGGCCTTCTGGATCCCGCAAGCTCACCTGAAAGAGGAATCCCGTACCTTCCTGCTAATAGGGAGGATGAATCATGGCACAACAATCTGGGGCTTGCCGCCATCACTAGTAACCTTGTGAATCATGCATTTGCGCACTCGTAATTGATTTTCCTCTATTTTTGAAAACCTTCGGTCTACATAGGATAGCCCTTTTATCTCTCTCTACTTGATCTATTTTATGAACTGCGGTGATTGTCCAAGGAAATTTATCAATATCTCTTTCTTAAAGATTCTTATTTTATTGAGACTGTCACGTGTTAAATGCAAAGTTGGGAGCTTTGTGGTTAGACTATGCAGAGAGGGTTCATACTTTTGTTTTTTGAGTTCGATTGCTGGCTTCACATGAATCTAAAACGCTCCATAACCTTTTTCTTCAATGCTTTCATTTAATGGGGGGACCCGTTTGCTCCAGAGCGAGCGTTGTCGTGGGCCCATGTCAGCACGACATCGATCGGTGAAATTATTGTGGTTGTATCGATGATCCAGTGATGTAAGAGATTATGTCCAAGTAGTTTGTGACCTCTTTGTCATCGATGTGAAACCCCTCGATCGCCGCCTTGGCCTCAAGAAGCCTCGGTTCGTCTATAGCGGTGTAGGTTAGATCATACCATGATACAGTATAATCCCGACTTTACTCCCATCAGCACTGTAGGGCAGCAGTGATGACCTTACTCAAAATTGTTATGACTCAAACCGAATATCCCGACGAGAGTGTGGAACTCCTATGATATTGCCCGAAAAATCGCTGACGCGAGTCTTTCCTTTCCACTCTCTTTACTTATCAGAGAAAAAGTTCAGTACATGAGGCGAGATTAACAGGTTACGTCCATTACTTGATATGATCCATATGATTGTCACGAAGGTCCATTGTATAATCCCAGTTGAACGAAATTCCTTGCAACCATATTCAGACTATACTTTTGATTGGTGAGATACAAGTATGCACATCACCTCCGTTTAGCTTTGGTTAACTCTTCGTATCCGTGACACTTGTGACGCATCAACCAGAGACGTATGATTGGAAGAAGCTTCCTTCTTTGGCCGGGAGCACCGGAAAATATTGTCCTTTCATGGAAAAGACACGGCTTCCCACACATTCTGTCCATTGCATTCCATTAATACAACGAGTCTAGCTACGTTGTCTAGACAAGTACAATTGCCCACATGAGAAGTGCTCATGTTGTGGACTCTTTAAGAAACTTTGCTGTCGTCCTATGTTTCCTTCCTGTCACACCGTCTTCTTTTCAAGCAGGGGGCGACGGATGGGTGGGAAAATGTGTGGAGAGTCCCGGAGAAAGCGGCAGAAAGCGAAGCCATCGTCGAGGTCAGGGACGCGATGACGGAGGACGGCGGTGGCGAGCTCAGCGACAAGATTAGACAACGAGAGGCGAGCGTGATGCGGTACAAGGAGAAGAGGCACAGCCGGCTCTTCTCCAAGCGCATTCGGTACGAGGTCAGGAAGCTCAATGCCCAGAAACGACCCCGTATTAAGGTTCGCATCTTCTTTCTCTCTGCGAGAATGTCTTTCCCTCTGCTGATGGAATGTGACGAACTTTCTTTCTTTTATGTTGCAGGGCCGATTCGTGAGAAGAGATTGCGAAGATTAAACTGAGCTCGCGCGTCTGATTGTGTATAGCAAATTGAAGGTAGGCAAAAAGGGCAGAATAATATTTCGATGTACGTGGTGTATTCGTCGCTTTTAAGAATCTGTGTAATAAAAAAGTTTCCCGAGTCTTTTACAGAGCTCGAATGTAAAGAGATGGCGAGCTAAACCCTAAACTCGTATACATGTTCATAACGTACGACCTACTAAGGTGACCGACTCCAGCTTTATTAGTCCGCCGAAAACCACGATTTGATTGATATCATCTCGACGCGTTTGCCTTCGTGTTGGTGTCGGCGATAGTTTATTTTCTCGCGAGTCTCTTTGACCGGAAACAAATGACATTGCTTATGATCCAACTGGAGAGATGACGTTGATCAACTCGGCGCTTGCTCGACTTACGCTCTATGAACTTGGCCATCGATGTATTATGTGAAAATAATTGAAGCAAAGTAATGTCAAGGCGACGTCGAATGTGTTGGGCTTCAATCATTTTCCCTGAAATGTCAATAGAGATGGGGTCAGAGACTTTAGCTTAGTACAACTTAAAAAAAAAGTAGAATTTATGTGCTATGGCCATTGATGTAACCTTACCGAATTTGACAACTTAGGGATTGGAAATTCTTTGATTCCTATCTTAAATTATAAAATTTGTCCTGTGTATTCTAGGTCCAATATAATAAAGGGGGAGAACAAAGGTATGATGACCAGCCTACTGAAAAGTTCCTAATTTGGTATTGCAAAAATAGTCAGTAGCAATATAAAGCATAGCCATGCTTCAAACAGTTTTGTTCCATCTAACTTCAATATATCTTACTTATGTATTTCCATAAAAATAACTAGAGGGACATATAATCTTAGGAAAATTTCAAAAAAGGGCTTGAAGTGCGTTCATTTTTTCAAATAAGGATTTGGAGTTGACTTTGTTTCAAATAAAAGCCTAAAGTGGCCTCATTGTCTCCAGTTAGTAAGGGCATTTTGGTCATTTTGTATTTTTTAATTTTTTTTTTAGTGTTTCATTTATAAAAAAAAAACTAAACAGTGAAAAAAAAAATGAAACACAGCCTATGGCCGCCGCCCCAATGTGGCGGCGGGGTCTCTGGCGCCTCGGCGAGGGCCTTGCCCTCGCCAGAATCGGGAGAGGGCCCCAACCTTCTCCCAGATCTAGGTGAGGGTTGCTGGCCCTCGACCCGGTCCGAGGGAGGGCCGCCGAGGCGCCGGCGACCCCACCTGCCATTGTTGCCGCCTCACCAGTGTTGGGGCGGCGGCCACGGGCGGGAGGGCAGCCCCCTTCCTTCTGTGTTTTCCTTTTCTTTTTCATTTTTTTTCATTTTTAGTTTTTTTTACTAAAAATTAGGTTAAAATTATATTTGGACGAAAATACCCTTGATTGGTTAGAATATTTAACCGGCCGGCCAACCGGCGAGGTCAGCCCTTATTTGAAACAGCCATGGCCATTTTAGGGACCTATTTAAGACAATGAGGACACTTCAGGTCCTTATTTGAGAAAATGATAGCACTTGGGCCTTTATTTGGAATGTTTCCTATAATCTTTATTACATTTTATTATGTTGATCTAGTTAGTGGAAAATTATCAAGAAATCCTAAACATATTGCATTGATATCAATTCAGTCCTAACCCTTTTATTTGGACCAATTTAATCCTAAACATTTTGTATTTGTGCCAATTTAATTCATCAAACTAATTTTGGACAAAAATCAATGACATGGACGTCAACCGGCCTACATGGCTCGACCGCGGTCGACGTTGACAAATTTTACAATTTTTGTTTTTTTATTTATTGTTTTTTCTTTTCTTTTTTCATTTTGGCCGGCGAGGGCTGCCGGTGACCCTTGCCGGCCCGGCCGCTGGTGAGGGTTGCCGCCCTCGTCCAGGCCCTCGCAGGCCATTGGCAAGGATCGGCAAAGAAAATAAAAGGAAAAAAATAATAAGAAAGTACATAAAAATATTTAAAAAATTGTAAAATTTGTCAACGTTAGTGTTGGTCTTGCCATGTAGGATGGCGGTGTCCATGTCAACGATTTTTGGCTAAAATTGGCTGGCTGAACTGAATTGACATAAATGCAAAATGTTTAGGACTAAATTGGTCAAATTAAAAGGTTTATGATTGAATTGGTACCTGTACAATAGATTTTTGACCTTTTAGATACTTTTCCCATCTAATTAGCTATATCCTTGAAAATTAGAAAATCCATTACGTAGATATGATGTGCTTCTTCATCGAATTCATCTGCACCTTTGCATTAGGTGTGCTCCGCGTGCGAGTTTAGTGGGCTATGTGATCAAATGAGGTAGATATTTTTTCTTGGCTAAAAAAAATTCCATTCTATCAAAGCATTCCAAATATTACAAGGAGGAACAAGAGCCTACATTAAGATGGTAGATTAAAGAAGATTCTACTGACAAAATATGTTTTACTCTAGATGAGAGATCATTAAAAAGAAAAGAAGAGGTAGTTCATATCTGATGAAAATCCCAATTTGCAAACTCATAAGCAACTGCATTACTGGTTCTACTGGTCCTACTGGTCCACTTCAAACTCCATCTTGGGTTGTTGCTTAAGAGGAGACGAGAGTCCAAGACGAAGGATGATTGCACCAAGAGCAAAGGGCCCTATGTTGAATTGCATCAATTAATACTTTGCAATCACATTTAAAGACCACTTTGTGGATGCCGAGAGATTGAGCAGCATCGCATGTGAGAAGAAGAGTTGCAGCTTCCACTTCCATTGGCAAGTTCCATTCTTCCTTGTCTTGTCCACGCTTGAACAACTAAGCCTCTATTTGATAGTGCAATAATACAGATGGCCCATTTGTTATCCTTCCATGCACCATCTACATTAAACTTCAACTCTTGGTTTGACGGAGGAATCCAAGAGTTTGTCCTTACACCAACAAAATCTCCTTCCTCTCTTACCTCAACTCTATTCTCCTTCCTAAACATATTTGAATGGTTCATGAAATCTTGTATGATCAGCTGAACCGCCTAGGAATGAACTGGAATAGTCTAATAATGTAACTTTGCATTCCTATAACGCCACATTCTAGTGCAGAGAATTGTTGCATAAACGGTGAAGAGCTTGTAATCCAATCTCATTCTCTGTGCTGTTTTTCTTGGTTTAAGAAAGTGGTTCACCATCTCTTTCGGGAACCTAAAGTTCCAAGCAGATGAGATAATACTCCATGGGCTCTATCTCCACAAAATTTGGGCTAGGACATGTTGTGAACAAATGTACCAAATTTTACTTCGAGGCTCCACAAAAATGGGCATGAAGGGTATGGGATATGGAGCAATTGAAATAAGTTACCTCGACAAGGTAAGACATTAGCCGTTGTCCTCCACAACATCATTTTGTGCTCCTCATGAACTCAAGCTTTCCATATTTTGTCCCAAATCCCGGAGTTGTTGCCATTTTCAGTTCATGACTTGATGAGTTTGTAAGTAGATTTAACAGAAAAAGTTCCATTAGTAGTTGGATGCCGAATCGGTTTGTCCACCCAAATGGAATTCGGCCCATGGATATGAAGAATGGCTTGGACTGAGGTTGGGCAAAACGTTTGATTTAGACTAAATACATCCCAAGTTTTTGTTCTCAGGATAAAGAAACCTTTTATCTTTCTTTGCTTCGAAATAGAATTTGGATCAATAAAAGAAGGCAAATGAGTTGAAAGTAACCCAAGGGTGATTTCCGACCTCAATCGACCTTCTATCCCCTATTTGATACAAAGTTCCCAATTTGAGTATTTCTTTGGTATCCATGGTTGCCTTCCACAAAGGAGAGCCTGAAGCCTTGACTTTGTGATTCCAAAAATTTGAGCTTCTAAGATATTTCCCTTCAAGAACTCGAACCGATAACTTGCTTCTATCTTGGATCATCCCCAACCAAGCTTTAGTAGCAAAGCAGGGTTGAAATCCCTATTCTGCCGGGAGAATTACCAAAAAAGTTTTAAACTTATTGCAATTGTGTCAATTTAGTCCTAAACCTTTTTTGTACTAATTTAGCCCTAAATCTTTTGCAGTTGTGCCAATACAGTCCATTTGGTAGGCTGGTGCTAACCTGGCACTGTCTTCGTTGACGTAGACATTTTTAAATAATATTTTATTTTGTTTTTAATTTCTATGATTTTTTTCTTTTTTTCTACGGGCCCTAAGGGTATTGGGAAAAAACTAAAGAAAATAAAAGAAAAAAGAAAAAAATATTAAAATATTATTAAAAAATAGTCCACATCAGCGTCGACAGTGTCAAGTCAGCATTGGCCAGCCAAATGGACTGAATTGGCATAAAAGAAAAAGGATTAAGACTGAATTGACAGACACAAAAAAATTTTATGACTGAATTAGCACAATTGCAATATATTTATGACTTTTTTGATAATTTTTCCTTATTCTGTTGAAAACCCATTCCTCCACACTTCTTGTTTATATGCAGAAAATCCCAACATGAGTGCACTCTATGCGCTCCAGTACCATCTCATAAAAGTCACGCCAACATGCCCCGTGGGATTGAGTGAGATACGAATTTTACTGTGTCAATAGCATATTTAGGCTCCGTTTATTTTGCAAAAAATGAATGATATTTTCCTAAAAATGATTGATTGTATTGCTTAAAATAATTAGTCAATGAAAAATATTTTCATTGTCGACAACAATTATATTTTAATAATTTCATATATAATAAAAATAATTTTCATTCATTCATTTTTGTAAGCGATACAAGTGATCATTTTGAGGAAAATGTTTTCCAAATCATCCAAATTTCCGCGAAACAAACGCAGTCTTAAAGCATATTTCTTTACATTGTATATCAAGCGCAAGCAATTTGATGTTTGAGCCAAGCAAATGAGGGTACTAGCTTGTTACATAGGTTAGAGGTTAATTCGTAATTAAGTTGATGCTAAACTAGTGTGTGGAACGGTGCAGAAGGTTCAAGCAGCACAGCATGCGGGAAGGTGGTAGAACCACCCTTCGTTTCTATTCATAGCCTTTTCGTAATCACATCAACCCTCGAACGCAAACTTCCACCGGACTGAACAGATCAAGAAACTTCAAGAACGCATCCAAAGCTCGCACTATAAAACCAAAGCCTCACACACACCACCACTTCAACCCACATACCCACCTGATAATCAGCAGATCGTCACCCATTCCAGCGGCAAACGATGTCTGTGATTTCTCATCTCATGGGGAACGAGATCTTGGACCCGTTCCTGTCGATGGTCAACAAGTGCCCGGTGCTCAACACGCCGACCGACTGGAAGGAGACCCCGCAGGCCCATGCGTTCATCGCCGACCTCCCGGGGCTGAAGAAGGAGGAGGTGAAGGTGGAGGTCGACGGGGACGGGTACCTGATAATCAGCGGGGAGAGGAAGGCGCCGGAGGACAGGGAGGCGAAGGGCGGAGACGGCAAGAAGAGCGACAGCGGCGAGGAGAAGTGGCACCGGGTGGAGCGTTTCCGGGGCAAGTTCTCGAGGCGGTTCAGGCTGCCAGGGAACGCGAAGAGGGAGGAGATCAAGGCGTGCATGGAGGACGGGGTGCTCACCGTGATCGTGCCCAAGGCGGAGGAGAAGAAGCCCGAGGCCAAGAGGGTGGAGATCCAGTGATGAGAGAGATGGGAGTGTAGTGACTGCTCGTGTCCGTGTGGGTTTGGAATAGTTTCTTGAATCTGTGTTTGTTCCTAATCGTGTGTGTTTTGGTGAACTTTTCTGGACCGAGTTGATGCATGTAAGCTTATCAATAATAAGTTCGTGTTGATCTCTTCTCTTCTTTCTGCAATAATTTGTGGAGTGGTGTCATTCGGTTTTCGATATCTTCCACTACTTTTCATAAAATTATAACTGATAAAATCGGTGCACCAAGTGATGGTATGGATGAATTTCCAAGACATGAGATACTCCAAAAGAGATAATATCATAAAACTATAAGATACGGGCAAAATTGGATAGTCCGAACATGAGATTTTTTTTCTTTCTCAATTATGCATGGCTCAACAAGGTGTTATGGGCCATATAACCAACACGAACGAGTCTCTTCCTAACTCGTTAAATCGTTCAATGGAGTTCCTTAAGTAATTTTGGAAAATGATGAATCTCCATTTTTTTTATCCATCTTAAAAAAAAAAAAAATTAAAGCGTTAACATATCCATTGTTAACACTGTAATTTGATGACGTGAATTATTATATCCTGAATTGAGATGGATATCTGACGTGAATAGTTCACGGGTAACTTTTTTCTGGTTTTATTGTTCAAACTTAATAGATTGGAAGCCGCATCAACAAATTCTATTTAAGTTGAATTAGCGGAATGATTGCACTGAACAATTTCATGCAATTTAGAGACTAGATTGAATAATTATCAATACTCAAGGGGCTACAATTAATAAATGAAAAGTTCGGGGACTACATTGCACGTTATATCAAAATTTATGGATTAATTGTGTCATTTTCCCAAATTTAATCGCGCTCGACGCATGATCTCTTTCTTTTATGAGGCTCGGACAATTAAGGCACAAATGACAACCATTCTCTTCCCGGGCTTTATTTATATTCCCCTGGACAAGTTTCTAAGCAGAGACACATGTCTGATAATGGTACAAAATTTCTGTTCTCGGAATAGAAATTTGTTTAATAACAACATAAATTTTTATGGTTGGGTGACCGGTGGATAGCGACGGGCGGCCGACGAGCAATGAACGGTCCTGCGGACAACGATCGATGGCAGGGACGTGAGAAAGGCAACCAGCGGTGCGACCGACGGATGGCAACTGGTGGCCGATGGATGGTGAACGGAGCCAGCCGACGGATGGTGAACAGTGGCCGGCAATAGGGACGCGAGAGAAGCGAACGGCGACCAGCGGCGAGGGACGACAACCGGTGGCAGGGACGCGAGAGAGAGGGAGACCGCATGCAAGGGAGATAGAGTGAGCAATGAGAAAAATTCTTATTTATGTTTCTGTTTCAAAAACAGATAAGTAAAAAAATTTCTCATTTCTGTTCTAAACCTATTTCTAGGCCAATTTTGTTTTTCGAAAATAGAAAAATAAAATTGCGTTACCAAATATATTTTTATTTCAAACATGTTCCCCGAAACAGAAAAATAGAAAAATAGGAAATGGGAGAAAGGAAATTCAGATAAAAAGAGGAGGAAATTCAAAAATTTCCTGAGAAAGTAAGAGAAGGGTAATTTGCAAAATTTAGTCGTTTTCTAATCATAATTGTCATCACCTCCTATCCATCCCCAAACAAAACAAGGAGTCACCCATCTGACTCTACAGACAATAAATGACAATAGACGACTGGCGTGAAAGGACTGTATTGCCCTTTCCCATTTGCTGGCCGACAACAACCACCATTCATTGTTGTCTTGTCAATGGTGACACAAAATCAATGTTCTTACATTAGAAGACACCAAATAAAACTTGACATGTTTCGTAAAAAAAAATAGGGTTGATACCGCGAAAAACCTCAAACTGATACATTTATGATAAATTTACCTCAAATTATTTTTTTGATCACAAAAAACCCCAGACTAGTACACCTGTGATAAATTTACCCCAAACTATTTTTTTGACCACCAAAAAATTCAAACTGGTACATCTGTGACAAATTTACCCTAAACTATTTTTTTTTACCACGAAAAACCCCAAACTATTACACCTGTGACAAATTTACCCTTTATCCTTCATTAAATTGGGTTTAATACTACAAAAAATCTCAAATTGATATACTTATGACAAACAGAGGTAAAAACCCCAAATTGATATACTTATGAACTGCCACGTGCTATCCAACTCAGTAATTTGACGTTAAATTTAACGAAAACTAACGGAGGGTAAATTTGTCACAAGTGTACCAGTTTAGGATTTTTTGTGGTCAAAAAAATAGTTTTGGGTAAATTTGTCACATGTGTACTAATTTAGGATTTTTCGTGATTTTAACCCAAAAAAATAAAAGAGAAACTTGGAATTGATTTTAACAGTGCCGCTAGAGAGTAATTATTATCTGAATATGACTTTTTCATATGATTTTTTTTTTTTTTTTGTGGAGTATTGCCGAAAAAGAAGAAACAAAGAATAATTAGAAGTTGTCTGACATTGGTTAATGAGCCCCTCTTGTCTTCAAAGTGGGTTCTTCCCTCGCTTCTATGCAATGTTCTAACGTTTTATGACAGCGAAGCGTGGGACCTGAGCGAGGCGCGTCGCTTCGAGTTAGCGTCTTTATTACACAACTAAATGGTTTCCGAAGAAAAAGGACCCGATTTCGAAATAAAAAATTTAAGGAGTTCGATCCAAATAAGGGGGGAAAACTCTAAATAAGGATCCGAAGTCCTCTCATTTTCTTAAATAAGAGCTCCAAGTGAATCTTGTTTCAAATAAAGGGCGGAAGTGGCATAATATGTTTCAAATAAGAGCCTAAAGTGACCATAGAGTTTCAAAAAAGGACTTGACCTAAAGGGTATTTTTATCATTTCCCATTTTGATTATTTATTTATTTTTTCCTTTTTTTTCTGTGTTTTAAAAATTTAAAATAATAATAATAAATAAATAAAAGCCTCACCTAGGCGGGAGGGGTAGCCCTCTCGCCTGTGGCCGCCGACCCACTGCTGGTGGGGGGTCGGTGGGGTCGCCGGCGTCGCCGCCCCCGCCGACCCCTCACCAGAGGTGGGCCGGCAGCCACAAGCGGGAGGGGCAGCCTCTCGCCTGTGTGTGGCTTCTTCTTCTTTTTTTTAATGAAACCACAGAAAAAAAATCAAATAAGGAAAAAGACGAAAATGCCTTTGAAATTAGGTCTTTTTTTGAAATTTTATGGCTACTTTAGGCCCTTATTTAAAACAACGTTCACTTCAAATTCTTGTTTAAAAAGATAAGGGCATTCCAGGTCTTTATTTAAAATAAGGTTCACTTGATAACCTTTGAGAAACTCAGAACACTTCGGGCCCTTTTTTTTTTAATTTTCCCAAAGAAGGGAGAGAGACTAGCTTGAGAAGCGTGAAGAAGATCGGTTCAAAAATCGGTTCAAAGATCGGACAGTAACTGCGCTACCCGCAGTTCGTGATTATTCCAGGTTTGAGGTCTTCAAACTGTTACTAGCCGGTCTTGTTCTCTTCTTCTGTTCTATCCTCCGACTGCAACTCCAAGTTTCACATCCTCTGTTCCTCCGGGGCTTCGATTTCCCAGTACCAAGAGCTACAAAGGGTCAAACTTACTCAATTCTTTGCTTTACTCTGACGCCAGAAGTCAGAGGATGACTGAATCGAAGGGGCGGTGTGGGTTTCGCTCATCTATCTTTTGTGGGTCTCTTTTGCTGTTTTCTTTTGCTCTCTTCTGAGACGTGAATGGATTGTTTTACATGGCTGAAAATTTGTTATCTTTTTGGGCCCGAACAAGGAAGTGGGACTAGATGTGAAGTGGGTGTGCAGTGATTGAGGGAGATCTTGGGGGATTGAGGATAGATCATGGAGCCTCCAAGTGGGGCTCTGGCTAAGATATGGAACTTCATCTGCTTCTTGCCTTACTTCACTGGGCTTCTGCTCTTGGGCAATATCAAAGGTCAGAAATCTTTGCTTGTTGTTTGCTTCCATTTTTCTTATGTGCTATTGAAGAATGTGAGTGCACTGGGTTTGTTTCCGATCCCTATGTCGGAAACGGTTGTTCGGAGAAAGAACAATTGATTCGCTGATGTTTCGACTTCAACTCTGATTATTACAGATTGCTGGCGACAATTTTGTCTCGATTTAGTTCCGCTTGCTAAATTGGATAAGTACGTAACTCTACTTTGGCTAGACGTTGTCGGGTGGCTTTTTCTTGCGAATCGAGAGGACATCTCAGTGACTTGCTGAAAACAAGATGGGAGGCAGGAGCCCCTTGCGATGTGTTTCCCCAACTAAACCACTTGAATAATCATCCTGCATCAACTCATTGTTTTGTTTTTCCTGGTTACCTTGGGCTGATTAAATTGTTGAGAAGCCTATTATTTAGACGATAGCAACCGTAGTTTCTAGGTTATGACCATTTTGGACCCCAACCCAGGGTTTCTAAGTTCTCTTGTCGATGCATAAAAATGTGATTTTGAGTTCTGGAAGTTGAATGTGTCTTGTATTTCAGGTGTCATAATTTGCCCCTTGGCGTGCCTTATTGTAACAATTGGCAACTCTGCTATTATATTGGGTCTTTGGCCCCTTCACTGTTTCTGGACCTGTTATTGTATCCTGAGGTGATTCCTTGAACCTATCACTGAAAGTTGCCTCATTAATAATTGGAGGTCCTCCATTTTAACTGTTGTCTGTTTGGCAGATCAAAGCAATTAGGGCCTGTATTGAAGCTTGTCCTTGTACTGTGCATGCCTGTTCCCTTGATCTTGTGGCCAGTGGTTGGCATTGCTGGCAGCGTCGTCGGTGGGATAGCATATGGGTTTCTTTCACCAATATTTGCCACTTTTGATGCCGTTGGAGAGGGGAAGACCGACGAGTTTTTCCACTGTTTCTATGTATGAAGTCTTTGTTTTGTTGTTCCCGTGCCTGGACCTAGAGTATTGACAATTTTCCAATGTTCCCCAGGATGGAACTTGGAGCACAGTCAAAGGGAGCTTTACTATCGTTCGGGATTTTATGGATGTTTGCTTCCACTCTTACTTATCTTACATGGATGACCTGTGGCATCAAGAGCCTGCAGCGGGTAAATATCATGAGATTAGGTCTGGTCTTTGTGCCTGCTTCTGTACTTCAATTTCGACCTAAGTCAAATTCCTTGAGCAAGAAAGGGCAAAGAAAAAGGAAAAGTATCCTAATGGGCTTGTCTAGAGCCAATGTTTCAATCTCTGTTACAACTGTTGTAGATAGACACATTGAGCTTGTTTGCACTGAATGTTTAGTTTTATTAAGACATCAACCAACATATTCAGTAGTTACGCTTCGGTCTTACAAGCTTGAAGAGTGGAAATAAACAATGTGCAGCTCAAAGGCTCTAATTTTGGGTCAAGAATGCATATTTATTCAGAGATGATTTCTGAGCGTACTTCTATCTCCTAGGGATGAACGCACATAGTGATTTTCAGCAGTTTTGAGCTTGTGCATTTCTTGAACTATGAATGCACTATCGAGAGATTATTGTGTAGAACAAGTCCCTTTAATTTAGCCCAGAGCAGCTGAAAAAAGCATGCGGTAGGATGGACGCAACTTGTTCTCTAAGTTGGAGTTTTCCATCCGAATAATTAAAAAGATTTTCCAAAAATGGTTTCTACTTCTTTTCATCTATTAATGTGAAACTTCTTTGCAGGTTGCTGTATCTTCCAGGTGCTGTCATAGTTGGAGTGCTTGGATTTATGGTTGACATGCTCATTATCTCACTCATTGCCCTATACAAAGGCCCTTACATGCTCTTCAAGGGATGGCACCGTTTGTTTCATGATCTCATTGGTCGTGAAGGCCCATTCCTGGAGACGATTTGTGTTCCATTCGCTGGTCTTGCCATCATAGTCTGGCCTTTGGCGGTGGTCGGTGCTGTGCTGGCCTCCATGCTATCCAGCATCTTCCTTGGTGCCTTTGCAGGAGTTGTTGTTTATCAGGTTAAATTCCTTTCTCTACTGTTAAAAAAATCCTACCCTTCTCATTTCAAGTACTAAAGCTCTAGGCACATGTACCTTACTGTTTTTCCTATAAATATGGAGTATGTCCTGTTTATGCGCCTCATCAGTTGGCAGAACCAGGATTATGAGGGTGTTCTGTTCGGTTGACGGTGAAACTAATATTGATTAGGACTAAAATGGAGTCTTAAGAGTGGTCAAGGTAGATTTTCTGAACACATATAGCATGAGGAAAGTTGGATATGTCACGGCATCGATATTACAGCTAAGTGGTTCAACTTAAATTCTTGATAGTATGCCAGTCAATAGGACAACCTGACTAGCAAGGAACACATTAAGAAAAGCAAATCTGGAGATTGGTAACAACTGTTTTGTGCGTGCTGTGTGGTCAAACTCATCTGGTGATGGAATTACAGGAGTCCTCCTTCTGGCTGGGGCTTTGTTATGTCGTGGCATCCTTGGCGATCTATGACGAATACAGCAACGACATTCTTGACATGCGAGAGGGATCCTGCTTTCCTAGGTACTTACTATTTTTTTTCTTGTTCTGATTTGAGATACAATTGAATGGAAATTGTGGATTTCGTACATGCTCACAGAATTCTCGGTCCATCAGGCCTAACTATAGGAGGAAAAAGGCTGGGCCGCCAAAGACTTCGTCTACTGCCACTTCTTTATCCCAGCCTGCTTCTTTTAAAAGAGCTCCAGCTCGTGCAGTTTCACTGAAAGACACCATTATTGAGTTGAAACCACTTGAGGTAGCTTGTCATATCCCTCTTTGCTTCAAGAACATCGTCTTTGGGGAATAAATGTCTGCAGCTTCCATGTGTGTGTCAAGAAATGGGCATCCACATTTGCCCCCTCCATAGCTCCATGTTGAAAAAAGTCTGTACTCCGTTTTCTCCCGCTTTCTTATAATTGTTTTCACTAAGCGAATATAAAATTGTGCTCGTGTAGTTACTTGATGGCTTGTTTGACGAGTGTCAACGCTATGGAGAAAGCATGGTATCTGAGGGGTTGATAACCCCTCGAGACATTGAAGATGCCAAAGCGAGCAGAGGTGGTGGAGTGATAAGCATAGGCTTGCCGACTTATTGCCTACTACAAGTGCTCTTGCGTTCAGTAAAAGCCAATTCTATGGGTATCTTACTGCGTAAGTTCTTTCCTAAAGCAAAGTTTTTTACGATTTTCACCAATTTTCTTTGTACATTTTTTCCTTTGCATGCTATAATCCAAGGTATTTGAACATTTGCTGGAATAATGTTGTGAAAATGCAGGTGATAATACTGAAGTAACAAGCACCAATAGACCTAAAGATGCAATTTTTGATTGGTTCTTTAATCCCCTTTTGATTATCAAGGAGCAGATTAGAGCAGAGAACCTAAATGTGGCTGAGGAGGACTATCTATGTAAACTTGTTTTGCTAAGTGCTGACCCTGAAAGGTTCAAGAATTCATATGGAGGCCCACCTCCTGAACCCGAGCGTAAAAGAGCTGAACTCGAAGCTTTAGCTCGAAGGTAAGCATAATAAGATCGCTTGTATGCTATTGTAATTTGGATTTCGATACTCTTGCACTTAAGTCTGTTCACGTGTTCCGTAACTTTGATGTTATAATGAAGGCTCCGAGGGATCACCAAGTCCATATCGAGGTATCCAACATTCAGGCGTCGATTCGACACTCTCGTAAAGACATTGTCGGAGGATCTTGCCAAGAAGAATATCGGCAACAAATCCAGCGGCGGGAGTCAAAGCATTTCAAGATCAAAGAGCGCCTTTCTTCGAATATTGAGCCAAAATTCTTTCAAGGGCAAAAAGGCTAACGACGGGTCTGTTCAAGAGTCGCAACACACTCCCACGGACGTCGATATTGCATGACGAGAGCGCAATTGGTTGTTGTCTATGTTTTCACGAGTGTAATATTTCCCTTACCTTTCCCGGCCCATTTCAGTTAGGATCAAGTGTAGCTTCTAGTTTTCCGCAGTGCGAGTTTATTCTTTGTTTCTCAAAGAGATTAGAAATAGACGAATTTGATACAGATCAGAGCTATTGTTTGTAACCTTATGAAATTATGCAGCAAGATGTCAATAAAGACGAAAAGTTAAAGAGATACATGATCATAATTCATAACTGTGCCTGGAGTTCTGACTGCATTTAACGATTAAACTAGGCCAACATTGACTTGGTTATCTGCAGAGCCGATCATGAGTCCGATCACCCGCTCGACCGAACGGCCAAGCCTTATTAATCCTGAAGTGCACATGAGCAGACCTAAATAAGTTTCCTTGGTTGTGCGTAAACCTATCTAGGTAGGCCCATCTAGAGTCTAGACCAGTTTATTTTACCAAAGTATGACAACTTCTCCAATTATGTGCCATATGAGAAGAGTTTTAAGCTGGATGCTCAATTCATTATCATAAGATACACTTGCTCACTTCTCAGGCTCTCACCTATGGCCTGGCCAAGGGGGTTATGCGCTTACTTTCTAATCCGTTCTTCTGATTGGTATGTATATAATTTCAACCGTGAATGTCGCGCGTCACCGCTGTATTGTAAGATTTGCCATTTCCTTTTTAGTACATGCGATATAGGGTCAATTCTAAATATCGAAAAAAAATCTGAACCTCAATGCTAGATTTAAAGGAGGTCATTCAAGCCGCAGAAATAAGAGATCCGGTTACGATAATTTTCCTTTTTCTCGAGGTTTGGAAGACTAATACTTAAATCAATCCAATGGCAATGGTGCTTTGTTTGATACTTAGATCTTTATCTAAAGCTTGAATTCGACTCGCCATCCGTGTCTATTTTTCTGGAGCCACCTTGAAAACATCAGCTCATGTACTCCGACGCTCGCCGGAAATTCGCGAAATTGAGGTAAAGCTTGTAAATTATGTCGTGTCATATCATATAACATAAACGAAAACGTGTCTAAGTCATGTAGATTTCAAATCACATCTTTGTGAATTCGATCTCTCGGAAGTTGCAGCCCTTTTTTTTCCGTGAAGGGGTCTCGCCGTGCTTCTTTTCTCGATTCTTGGAAACTGTTCTGCGTCTATTTTGCGTCGTTAAGCAAAAAGAAATACAGAACAGGAGCACCTTTTTCGCATTGATGAGTGAATGTATACGATGATTGGTCGACCAGACGAGACCGTACAAAGCGCGAGCGAAAGTGAAGGGGCACATTCACTCGCTCACTCACTCACTCTGCGTTGCATTCTTCTGGACAGAGAACGGAAAATGGCGAGTTTGGTGGGCGAAACCGAAATCTTTCCCTCCTCTCTCGAACTCCTCCAACGGCACCAGCCGACGCGGCCCGACCCAAATGAACCGCCGCCCTTTTCTTCATCTTCTCCTCCTGTTGTCGTCGGTCCGGTCGCGGAACTTGCGCTCGCGGAGGGGATTCGGAACGTGGTCTTGGAGGGGGCGGGGGACGAAGCGAGCGAGGAGAAAGATGGGAATTTGGACGATCGGGGAGAGAAATCGAACTACCCTTTTGAGAATTACGGGCGGGATTGCCATTTTTATCTCCGGAACGGGTGGTGCAAGTTCGGCATGAAGTGCAGGTTCAGTCACCCTGTGAAGAGGACGGGCATGGGCGATTCTCAGGTCTTTCAGCGTTCGGTATGTGATCTTAGCCTTTTCGTTAGTTTCGTTCGCGTGTGTTGTGCTTTCTTGGGGCTTTACGGTGGGTTGATGTATGAACCGGTTGACTTGTGGGCGTGATTCTTGAAGGGTTTCGTGGAGCAGCAAGAAAGAGGAGAGATCTTGCAGCCTACTAAGCAGATTGAGTGCAAGGTTAGGATTTGTGCCACTCGTTTTAACGGTTTTGTGTTGCTCTTTCTTTAGTCCAGTCAAGCCGAGGTATGATAATTGATGATATAGTAGGTAAGGATTTCAAGGAAATGTTGATAGGAAATGTACCGGTTTTACTTGCAAACCTCTCAGCATTGCGCAGGCGTTAATGACATCTGAATGGTTGCTCAATGAGTACTCCTTTTTAGGCTGGACTTTCTTGATATCCACTAGTCAATGTTTGCATGTTCCCTAGATATGTAGTTAATGCGATTTACGTCCGAATGATGTTGTGACATTCGGCCACGACTGAAGATGTACTTCTCATATGAATGGCTGTGTTCATAAGATCCTTTTCAGTTTATATGTCTAGGCATGTGAGCTCTAGATTAGAAATGTGCTTCATCTATCTGATATCGACAGCAATAGCTTGCTTTTTGGCTTTGTGCAATTTAGCAGCCTCCTACATTTATCTCAAAATGACATCTGATCGCCTCTTTCTTTCTTTCTGTTGTGCACATGCATGTGTATGCATGCGTGTTGTCCTGAAAATTGAGTTCTTTCATGCTTAATTTTGCAGTATTACTCGACTGCTGGAGGGTGCAAGTATGGAGAAGCTTGCAGATATAGCCATTCCAAAGAAAGAATTGA
Organism: Lenwebbia sp. NSW1173648; assembly: GCA_029784005.1. Classification (NCBI taxonomy): domain Eukaryota; kingdom Viridiplantae; phylum Streptophyta; class Magnoliopsida; order Myrtales; family Myrtaceae; genus Lenwebbia; species Lenwebbia sp. NSW1173648. The sequence continues at coordinate 25,246,764 of JARCGZ010000006.1, forward strand.
AATCTCAGGCGAACCACAACTGAATTTCCTTGGCCTGCCAATTAGATTGGTAAAGAGTATATTCTTTCATGCTACAATTTCGCAAGTTAATTTTTTAGTTAATTGTTCGGCCTTTTTCTACCTCCATTGATGAATTGATCTATAAGCTCCATTTTAAGCACACATAGGAAGCAACGTGTGCAACTTATATGATTTTCATATGTCACTTTAGGGAAAAGCAGAGTGCCCCTTCTACATGCAGAATGGCACGTGTCGATATGGACTTGATTGCAGGTTTCACCATCCTGATCCTACAATGGTTGGGGACTTCAGTCCTGACGAGACCTCAGCCAATCTTGCACCAGTTGGAATGGAACGGAAGTATCCTAAGGAGAGTCTTATGGGAAACTCTGATTATCTGAGATATAATGGAATTTTACAGGACTATTTAGCATCCCGGTCTTTGAACGCAGCTTCTGGGACCCAGCCTTGCTGGGAGAATGGACTGTCCCCTGTCCCTGGGATTTCTCTAAGTTCTCAAAAGGTGAATTTATCTGTCCACGGAAGAGTTCACAAATCTAAGTGATTAGTTTGTGCTTTTATGTTTTTGTAATATTTTTAGCAAGTGTTGATTTTTTGCCTTTTGTTGTTTCATTTCTGCATTCTCTTTCTTGTCAGTCCTGTAATTGCTGCTTTATAAACACTCCTGATCTCCATATTTCTGAGTATCTAATATTGCTATTACTACCTCAAGAACGTTTTGAAGTGCTGTTACTTGAGAAAGCAGGATTGAATTATCTGCAAAATGGGTAATTTTGCGCCAATCTGTTGTTTTTTAGGCTTTGGCTTATCCACAAGAAAGGGCAGGGCACAGAAATGGGCTGCAACCTCCGGAGGAATACCCTCAACGACCCTTCCAACCTGAGTGTGCTTATTTCATGAAGACAGGTCATTGCAAATATAGACATGCTTGTAAATTTCACCATCCAAAGCACCGAGTTTCGCCAGTACCCTCCTATTTTCAAATTGATAAGGCACTCCCTGTGAGATCTGTAAGTCACTACATTGCCCATAAGAACTGTGCAACTCTTGAATTAAAGTTAAAAGGTCTTCAGTTTTCATGCATTGATTTTATCTATTTAGGCTAAAATCTCTTATGATTCTTCATCTCCAGTGGACCATGATCTTACATCTTTTAACCAAATGACTTTCCTGGAACATTGACTTTTTTTTTTCTTTATTCTGTTCTAATTATTGCCCTCGAACTTAAGTTTCATTCTTGTGTCACACTGTGAAAACTTGATTGCTGAGGTCTATGCGGTCATATTTGCAGGATAGGAGAACTTGCAGGAATTATGCCCAGTTTGGGCTTTGTAAATATGGAAGCGCTTGCTTTTTCGATCATCCGGTTCCGGAAGATTCTGGCTCCTCTTCTTTTGGAATAGCTCCTCTTGGAGATCCACCTGCGTGGTCCTAACTGGCCTGGATATGGCAGTGACATTGGTGCTTTATCTTTGCATTTTCCCGGGACTCTGCAATTTACTCTAGACCCTTGCGCTTTACTTTCGTGTACTTGTTTTAGACTTCCTTTGGGGTTTTTCTTTCACCAAGTTCTGGCAAGCAGTGTTTTCATGGTAACCGGCTTTTCCCCGGTGATTCGGAAGCGGAAGCAGGAGTTGGACAGATCATTCTTTAGATTCAAACGTTCCGTATAAAAGCTAAACCAGTTTTGGTATTGTATGAGCATATGAATGGCTCCATCACTATTCTTGTTTTTTCGTGTTAGAAATATAAGTCGTGCCTTCTTGAATCTCGGATCTTGGTACTGGATTATTATCACTAAGCCAGAAAATATGATGTGAAGATTTGACTCTGTTTCATTTACTTGGTACTTTTATCTCCTTGTTACCTTTTCATGAAAGTTGTTAGGATCATTCTGGAATGCTTAGTTAGGAGGGAAGTTGCTCAACCATCTCTAGTATATGATGAAATGGAGGAATGCAATCAAGAGCACTCACAATTTAGTAAGCAGATTCTTACATTAAGCGCATGAAAGGGCATTGTCTATCCAAAACTTATTAAGCAAGACTGTTTCACATCCTTGTAATGATGCTGTTTCTGAACTCCAGACAGGGTTAAAATAATATGAAAGAGCATCATCCGAACTATTTCTGGTCACACAGATTTAGGATGATGCCGCAGATGGATATAAAAGAGACAATGTTTGAATATAATATGCTCTACACCTCTTATGTGATATATAAACTCTGAGAATGATGGCAACTTCACCCTCCAGATTGCTATCTTACATCATCAGGCAATACGTTGCAATCTCTGAAATCATGAATTTCACAAGATCATGTTTCGGGGTTCTTTTGATCTCTGTCTATTTCACGACGAGTCTTGTCCAGTCGAGTCCTCGGCTCCAATTTTTTGCCGATCGGCAGGACTATGAGACATTTCAGTATGTCACTGTAACAGGTAATGCACCAGCTTCTTGTCCATTACAATCCGTGCTTTTCGTTTGCTTCTATGTGGGGTTTCCACAGACTGAACCGACTCCATAGAATTAGTTAGTTAAGATGAGACATAGTGTGAAGCACGGACTGATCTCTGATCCTCAAAATTTCTGCTTTTTTTAACAGGATGCAACAATAACTGTGATACAGCATGCTGTGACTGTGACATCGCGAAGCAGCCACCTGTATGCGTCAAGTGCTGTAAGGAGAGGCCATGAATTGCAACTCTCTCCTCCCTTTCATTTTCTTTTGGATGATTCTCTTTTGAGCCTCTGGTCAGCCAAGTCATGAAGTAGAAGTTCTTATAGAGCTGCATCATCTTCCCTCGCCAAAGGCAGGGAATCCTTGCATACAGAATTCCTAGCTTATAGACTCACCAAACGTGGATGGTAAGAGACATTACAGAAAAATGTTACATGGTTCTAGTAGAAATCACAGAACATCTGGCTAGTAAAGTTTTCAATCAAACTGTTTACCGGCAGAATGCCATTTCTTTTCCTTCATATTCTTCCTCATTTTGGATGTTCAGGACTCAAGTCATCAGATACAAAAAGAAGTCTCATGAACAAGCGCTTTACGTCGATAGGAACCTAAGCATGCGCTGATGTGATCAGGGAGATCTGATGTATATTAGTACCAGATCATATTATGCAAACCAAGCAGAAAAATTTTATTGATACAAATTGTTTGGCTGCCCATAGACGTATAAACAGAACAAGTGCTATTAAAAACCACAGCCACAAATGCTGCGCTTCAAGCTACAAAGTCGTAACGAAATCTGAGAGGGAGCACTAAAACTAAATCCTTCTTGAGAGGGCAAGAAAAACAGCTGCAGATGATATCTGCACCTTGAGATCGGCAATATCAACATCATGACCACCTTCCACTAGACCCCACCTGTCCACCTACAAGGACATATAAGATGGACTTATTCTCCAAATCTACATATTACCATGAAATTGAGCCCCATTGTTAGAAATCTAGCTTGCCGCGCAAGCTTCGGAGGCGTAAGTCGGTCACCACATGTCACGCCTCCATGTGAATAGTGTATGAATGTGGGCAAGGAAGGGTGGTGTTTGGGTAGTGAGAGACAGAGAGTTACTGGGTCACTAAAAAAAACAAGATAAACATACCTGGAAGTCTTCTTCAAGTCTGATTAACTCAATAGTTTCCTCAATCTGCAACCTTCCACGAAAAATTCCAAGAGCAATAACCAAAGAGTGTGCTGCTGCAGCCATCGCATCAATCGCCGCCAGTTCACAGTCATCAGTGTTCTTCAAAAGTATCTCTATGGCCTTTACCAATCCCTCATCCTGTTTGCCGCCGAAAAAGCTCGAGTACAGAACAGGCTTAAATCCAAATTCTGACTTCAACCAATCCAGCAAAGGATCAATCTTCTCCACCTGCCTATCTACGAAATTTATGCAACAGACTAGTTGGTCACCATATCTATGGAAAGCCAAAGCTAAATGGGTGGTGCTAAGTGAACATGAAAAATACATTAAGTAAACAAAAAATGCAGAATATTCTAGCTCTAGAGTTCAGAGAGATTCATTCTGCATATTATCCCCGAAATATTGGTCGAGGCCTAATGATTCATTTTGGTTGGAAATGCATCAGCGCAGATTTCACCGAACTCCGACACGATATTAGTTTTGGTTAACAAAAGGAACAGAAGCTCATGAAGTTCCATATGTAATTGCCGACTCGAAATCAAAGATCTGAAAACATGCTCAAGAGCAAATCAGAACTCACAAGTCACATTCACTAGTAACATACCGTGAACATCACTGGTCAAGACATTGTCCTCCGGCGCGCGGCAGAAGACCAGGTCTTGATCGAATTTCTTCATCAGGTGCTGAACGATCTTCAGCCGAGTGAGCGGAACTCTCTCCAGCGCCGTGCAAGCGAGTTTCATCAGAGGCATCGTGAAAGGCCTTATCCCATCTGTTTGCTACAATGATCAACACTTCATTACACAGCTCCAACAATATGAACTTTAACCACAGCTCAGAACTAGAACTTCTATACAAGGAATCGACACCAGATCAACTTTGCACAAAGGTAACCAACTAAACATCCCCAAGTCATTCAAATTCAAGAAAAGCCATAGAAAGGAACGAAATTGAGCCGAGACGAATGACAGTTTCAAGCACCTGATACTCCCACTCGGCAGCAATGGCCTTGGCGAGAGCGAGAGTCGGGAGCTTGAGAGGCCTCTTGGAAGGCGTCTTCAGGGTCCTATAGTCGAGCATCACGGTCCAGCCGTTCCCATCGTCGGCCTCCCTCGCCGTCACCTGCTTGTAGAACCGCTTCCCCACGATGGACCCCGTCATGAACGCCATGGGCATCGTCACCGAAGAAGGGTCGGAGGCGGACGCCGGCTTCGGGCTCGGAGCCTTGACGTATATTCTGTCGTCGGCCTTGTCGCCGTCGGCGGAGAACGTGAAGGAGGAAGACGGGCCGTCGGGTTCGGTTTGGGCGGTGACGGCGGAACTGAGCCGCCGGGGATGGGAGGCCAGAGACGCCAAGATGGAGGGATTTCGAAACGACTTCAGGGTTTTGCGCAACAGTAGCGACGAATTAGCCATAGATTGATTGCTGGGATGCGCCAAGAACAACCGGAAAACCGCTATGCAAAACGGTGGAAGGTTTTAATGGGGGGGTTTTCGACCTCCACGGTCGCAAACTTCCGGCACTGAGCAGAGACAGAGTGAGATGAGAGAGAGGAGGACTAGGAGGCACGAAGTCTGGGCCTGGATCTGCAAGAACCTTTCAAGTCTGGTTTGACTGAAGCCCATTTGGCCAGGGGAAAGAGAATGAAACAAACAGCTTGCCAAAACAAGAAGTGTGTGACATCTCTAGCAGACAAGATCATCTCTCTCCTTGATTTCTGCAGAAGTCTTTCTAATGTACTGAGTCAGCCCTTGAGCACAGAGGAACTAATTCACAGAACGATGTGACAGACTATAAGTGAATATAGAAGGGAGCGGATCTTGCGCGATACCCATGAAGCTCGACCGCGCTAGTTCGATTTAGTCTTGATGTATTGAACTTTCTGCTTTCATTTGTTTTGCTCCTCTTTATGTACCAAATCTTAGTCATTCTCGCTCAATTGATCCGAACATAGCAAGAGTAAATGCGCGTTCTCGCTCTATACTCTTTCATTCTCTCTTTATTTCTGATTGAATCACGAGGGGACGACAGTTCTCAAACCAATCACAAGGTTTCAGGAACGGGAAAAGTCCAAATTTTTACAGCTTACTGACTACTAACAACACGAAACTATGTCTCCAAATCAATCCAGTCCATGTCCATGCATTTTCCTCGGGTTGATATTTGTTTCGCGACAATAAGAGATTGTTCTTCTATCTGCTCGACAGGAATTTAGCCTCCTGAACAGCGCTCGGTGCAACTCCTGTGATAGTAGTTGTAGCAACTCATCTTTACACTTGAATATTTTTTAGGAGATGAAATATCAACGAGCCTCCAAAGCATTAGACTTAGTTGGCCCTTGACCATTCCTTTCCTTAACATGTTTTGGGTGATCATCATTCATCAAAGATCTTAGAGGAGACAGAGAGATCATGCTTTGCATCATCGTTGTTGTCGTGAGCTTTCTTCCTCTCCTGGTGGATTGGGAAGGAGTGTTAGACCTGCGAAATTAGATATGAAAAGGAAAAGAGAAAAGAAGAAGCTCCTAATGGATCTGTCTACTGTCTAGACTAGAGTAAAGAAAATCGTTCGACACGATCTGAGGACATACACTTTTCATCTGATGCTCTGCTCTTTCTTTTCCTTTGCGAATACTTGAAGAGTTCCCCGCGCAAAAACAGTAGCTATGACTCCATTTGATTGGTTCTTTAATTGCTTTGTCCTGTGGACCGAGTTAATAAGCTTTAGATGATAAAAAAAAAAATATGACATGAAAGGCCAAGGGCAAGTTCTACTGCTTGAGAATGGGATATTTTTAGCTTGACTTTTCGATGCAGTCAAATTACTATGCATAATTTTCATACTAAATGTTCAAGATTAACAAAATCTCATTTTAGAGAAGATGATCTCTAATCTTGCTACAACATCTGCACATTATTTTTCTAATCTACATGATCTTGCACTGCTCTCTACCTTCTAGAACTGGCATGAGAGAGAGAGAGAGAGAGAGATGCTGCCTTACCTCCTTGCCTTTTGCAGTTTTTCCTTTGGTGCTCAATCTGGGTGTAGATGACTTTGGTGACTGTAAATTGCTTTTGCATGCAGACAGAAACTTTGAAAACCTGGTAAAAAGAATGAGATGAATCAATATAACTGAGCTCTACTTTAACAGGGATTTGGATAGGGATGTGCCACAAGCAGTCGATGCTTCTTTAAGCAGAAGATGTGGCTAAGATGATCTTAATAGCCTTTTCTTTCCGCTAATGATTATCACAACCAATGTGCACAACAGGAGAATTGATCCTCTCCCACAATATCTAGCCCATATGGAAAGATGAGCACCAAATTGAACATGTCCTCCAACTTCGCAAACGAAAAGGAAAAATTAGTCCCGGAACATCCACGAGGCATCGTAGTATTTATATACGGAACTTAGTAAGACAGGCTGAGACTTGAAATGACATTCCAATATCTGACTCCACCCAGGTACGGTCAACACAGTGAAATCCTGCAATGATCCTATTCTGCAGAACCTTAAAGTACACATGGGAAGCCCGTGAAATGAAATGCTATGTGATCATTGGAATGAGAGTCAAGACTTCTTACTTGGTAGCAAGAGAGCGCCTTTTTTGGCCGGTTTTCTTTCCAGTGGCTAAGCGATCCCCCAGTTGTCTGCAACACAACTCAGAAACGTTGAATGGATGTTGGAGATTGCCATGCTTCAATGATCGCATTCATTCAAACCGAAACAACAAAATTTGCACTCTGCAAAAAATAAACAAGGCACCTCTTCCCGGATAAAGGAGTGGCCGAAGGGTATGCCGATTTTGTGCTTTTAAGTGCCTGCCGTCAACATAAAAGGTATTCATTGTTGTGATATAGGGCAATAAGAAAAATTGACAAGGCTTATCATAAGAATTAGAGCAAGTGCCTGAGAGGAATTTCTGCCTCTGCTAATGTTTAGAGTTTCATGTGAGCCTCAAGTTCACCTACGACCAGCCATTGCGACACTCGCTTACAGAATTTATTTGTGAATCAAGGCCCTTCTCGTTTAAATCACTCATTCCACACTTGTCACTGCTAGAAGTAGCAAAGCTCACCTCGCAGGATTTGGCAGGGGAAGAGTCCGTGGCAAGCTCTTTCAACGATTCATCCTTGGCATTTTCCACAATCACGACGGATTTATCAGTTAACTGCAATCCTCTATCCTCCCTGCTATCATTTTCTTCCATCTCACCACCCATATTATGCACTTGCCTTAGGTTCTTGACCTCTTGGTTAGGATTTACAATTTCCTGAGAATCTGAGACATCACCTTCACGTTCCAAGTCAGCAGCATCGCTCGAGTCCGCATCCGCTTGCTCGAGCAAGGACGCCGCTTTCTTCTCAGCCATTTTCTTGTAGTGAGCCTCAAAAAAGGCTTTCTTTTCCGCGACCGATCCCGGCCGGGAATACTTCTCGGCCTCTTCGACGTAGCGCTTCCGAGAGAAGCTTGACCACTTCTCCCATGACAAGGACTCTTCTGACACAAACCTGCCGAACGAGACTGACTGCCCGAGAGCATGAATTGGGTTCCCCTGCATTAAGGAAGATTTTCTACATTAAATGCAAAGTTCAGATCAAAATGGGTAAATAAAGTTATCCTATATCAAGTACCTACTGATTCATTTCAAGCAGACAATTTCGCATGTTTCTAGCATTACTATTTAGCAGACTAGCCGATCGAACACGAGTCATGAAGAATTATCTATATAATGAAGTGTGATGAGTAGAAGAAACATCATTTTAGACCGACCCTACAGCTAAATTCATCGTAGTCATGCAATGATCAGGTGAAGTTGATGATAAGCGTGAACAGAACAGGACACTAAGTTGAGCTCTTCCGGTATCTGGACACAACAATCTGAACACAAAAGAAAGACAAAAAGAACATAAAGGAAGACGATAAATTCACAGTGCAGTTTCTTGGAGTTACCTCAGTGGCGTCATTGGTGAAGACTGAAGAGTGAGACAAGGGTTGCATCATGAGACAGCTTGAATCTCCCATGGCTGGGGCTTAGCAATGCTTCAAAACCTCAAAAAAGACGCAAACTTGGAACTGGAAACACCAAGATTAACGTTGCCCCTCTTTCCGATTTTTTCTCCTTTTCTGTTTGAATTGAATTTGAAATTCAAAAGTAAAGCAAAAGGTGCACAACCCACGTTCTCAGTGTAGACTTCATCATCATATGTCTATGCAGATGAAAGTGAAGCGTGCTCTTTTTTAATATCACCACAAAAGTGGGGTCTCATTTGGCAACATGCTTCAGTTCGTTTTCAAGTGCTTCCGTCTTTTTCGGCTTACTTGGGCCCCGATTGTTTGACGTTAATGTTGAAAACTTTAGTTAAAAACATTAAAAATTGTCGAGTATTTTCTTTCAAGAAAAGAAAAGTGTTGGCTCGACTGGTGTTGATCTTTCTTGAGCCCCCACCGAATGTATTTGTCATGCTGTTGGAGAAAGTAGCGGATCAGTGAAGCAAATACTTGACAGATCCACAGTTTGGACATTGCCTGAGTTTACGAAGATGTCGTCGTTTTCACATCTTGAAAACGGACATAAATCTAGGACCAGGCGGTCCGCGCCAGAAACTCAGCTGAAGAGTTTTCTTGTACTCAGCTCAAATTAGGGGTTAAACTCGATTTGCCCGCCGCATCATCTACAGGGTAAGTCTCTGTAATATTTTTCCCGCTCGCTTGAGGGCTAGAGTCATGCCGGTGCCCAATGGCCATGGCCAGTACTGTTGATTCAGAGGACAAAGATGTTACTGGCTGAACCACCAGCAGCTGAAATGTCGACCTCTGCATAACAGAACAAGTACCATCAATCCTACACCGCCATGCTTCAGAGCTAATTCTGTTCTGAAGATTTGCACAAGTTTAATCTGTAAACCCTTTGGCGATTATACCAACTACCAAAGATCTGGGACTGATCTTTGCATTTATCCGACCAAACATCTTTAAAACGGCCAAAGAATAAAGAAGAAGCTTGATCGAAATTTCTTTTTTTTTTTCTGATTTAATCTGAGTTGGACCAAAGCACATAAATTTTCTTTTCCTTGAAGCGTAAACTTCCACCAAAAAAACATAAGGAGTGCATCAATCTGGTGAATGCTACATAAAACTACGTTACCTCCACTACAACATACGACATGAACTCAAACATGATGTAACTGTGCAAACTGCTAGTTTATCAGTACATTCTTCTGAGAAAAGAAAAATCATAGCAAATGCTCTAACAAACTAGAAGACGACATTCTCTTGCGGCAACCATATTAGCATATGAGAATATTAGTACACAAAATTCTATGATATTACCAGGGGTCGTAAACAAGACGCCTTTTTTATTGCCTCTGATTCGATCTTCTCAAACTTTTCTGCCAATGCAGTCCCTTTACATCTCCCGTGGCTCCTAGAAGGTTCATTTTCGTCTACAACTGTTTTTAATTCCAATCGTACTGAATCAGAACAATTATCAAGCCTTCTTTTCAAAATTTAGAACTGGGAGATTTTCCCTCGAATCTGAAGAGAAGCCTTCAAATCTTCAATAGCACACCAACCAAGAAGCCAGAGAAGCACGAGCAGAAAGAACCCATTTCAGATACCCCATCTGTGAAGACTAAAACCCAACAGAAACCTGAATTACAATCTTCAATCTCTAAACAATAAATTTCCAATTCCATTTTCAAGCAATCAGCTCCAATTCTTGAGCAGTGCGTGCAAGTAGTTGGATCAAAGAGTTGACCTTATCCCTTGCCGAAATTACTATTTCCTCCAGCTGAACATTATTCCATGAAAACTACCAGTTACAACCACGGAAGATAAGTCGCTATCATTTTCTTCTGGAAGGATCCCGGCTAAGTCCATGCTTCTTCAATGTATTAATGTATTCTCTCATGAGAGCAAATTTGTTGCTTCCAAGATGATAAAAGTAGTCCCATGTATAGATCCCAGTTTTATGCAAGTCATCAAAAATTATCCTGCATCATTAAGATTACAGTACGTAAGTTTAGTACGAAAATCACAAAACGTTCAAGCTGTCACATTTTTTCCTTTTGAGGAACCACGTTGAAATTACCTCACCCCGTAGTTTCCTATAGGTTCGACTTTCATAATTCCAACATGACGACGTCCAAATATTACCTGATGAGGAACGTGAAGCATTTGAGCCAAAGGTATTGGAGCATAAACATCGACGGGCATGTTTTTTTGGCCACGTAAGAATCATATCAATTATGAGACTCGAGAAGTAACACATTATATGAAATGATGGTATCAAAGAAAACAAATCAGTTCATCTATGGACAGATTCAATGGCGATCTTTAGGGGGCGAATATATAAGGGAAGATTTGCTACTGTAATCTTTTTTCTTTTTTCTTTTGGTTTCCTACCATGATCTTAATAAGCTAATTTTCGACGTTTCTTTACTTAATTATGGGAAAATATAATAGCCAATTTCCCTATGGTATAACACAACATATGCACAGAAAAATTATTTGAAGTTAACTGGAATTAGCAACTCATTATGCCAAGGTTGCAAAGACTCGCTACTTTGCTTAAGTCTAAAGCTGTGTGCATCACTTAGCACAGTGGCAAAAACCCTTCTTCCACTAAATCCATCCTTGAATGCGGGTTATAACCCAGGATACAGGTATATCAGCTAAACTATGTACATAATCAGAGCCTTCCATACTTTTCCCATTTATATGAGCGCCAACTTAGAAATTGGTGGCTCAGGAAACACCTAGAATCTGAAAACAAAGAAACCAGTTATCCAAAGTGTCAGGAATTTCCAAATTGTGAGACGAACTTAGGAGAAGAATAGATTGGGTTCAATTAACTCAGTAGATAGAGACTTGTCCCTCATCACTGGAACAAGTTCCTGTTGACTCTAGAGTAGCATTCCCGTTACTTTTTTATAAGAAAAGTGCAAGCAACACGGGATAGCCTTTTTCCATCAAGTTCAATTTTCCAAGCCCAGATCTGAACAGAGAACAGACTTAACAGTAGAACTTACTCCAATACTAGCATCTGCCAAGTAAAGCGATAGTAATATTTATTGACAAATTTATCAGGATCCACAAGAAAGAATATTCAAATCCATCATTCTAGTCTTTGTGATGAAGTTAATTTGACCCCACAAATGTGAGCAGAAACTAAGGCTACAAGACAAACAATTATCATAGAGGTAGATATGGCTAAGTTGTTCATTTTAATTTTGCAGTACCCCTTAGAATGAAAAATTCCTTGTGTTTCAAAATAATCCTTTATTTCATTTTTAAGAAAATGAGATGTTCCATGCCAAGCAAAAAAAAAAAAAATGCTTCGAATGTTAAGAGAATGCATGTAAAATTCTTTTTCTCTTTTTGAAAAGGAACGTAGGTCATTGCATTTCTGAATACACGAGATTAATGCATATCGTGAATATCAACCTTTTCACCACCTATAGACCTCATCTTGCCATCTGCAGCAGGACTGCAAATTCTGAGGAACTCAGCAGACAACCTAAATGTGCTACCATTGGTGAATTCCACCTCCACCTGAAATAGGAAAAGTGTATTTGAAGTGAAAACACACTACTTAGAAGTTATATAAGCAAGTGACGTGACTCGATAAGTAGCTTGATAGGATGCATTTCTGCCAATCATCCACTGTCAGTCAACATATAAACTGAAGCTTGCTTGTGCATTGTTGTGCAACACCTTACAACAAGGCTAAGGATAAGATACAGGGGTAACAGGAAAAAGAACACGAACTACCGAACCATATGTGGCGGATTACTGATGGCTTGCAGTCCAGGTTTCTATGACATTTGTCTAGCAATAAAAGCTTAGCAAATCGCTATCTGTTTGTTTCCACAGAAACACCTAAAGAAGTCTACAAATGCTTAAACCATGCTTAAAATTCTAAATATCCATCATTCAGCAGAGACAACCTAATCCACAAATTCCCGGGAAATGAAACTATGATAGCTTACTAGTTATCACTCTTCTCTTGATGCGGCACCAACCTATTATAGGTTTGACATCCTCCCTTACGATACAAATAAGGGCGACCCGATATTATCTAACTTGTGCTCTCCAAGATGGACAATGACTTGAGCAACCCACTGATCTTAATAAGGTCCTGAAGCGTTCACCAATCCACCGACTGCTAAATTCACAAGATTCCACCATGAAAATCAAGGCCCCTACATATAATCTGCACTCGACCAACATTCACATCCTAGTGCATTTACGCTTCTGTGGAATACACAGGATGAACTCAAACCCATCTCCACCACGCAATGGAATCGACCCAAGAGCTATGGAGCTCGAACAATCAGATGACGTACTCAAAACCAAGAACACGAGATCAAGAATAACGAGATTTCGAGAGCACGAGTGAGCAAAAAGCTTACACATTTCGGAGCGTGGAGAGAGAATTTAGAGAGGCGCGGGGCACCGACGGCTGTGTGGATGGATTTAAGCGCTCGCTGCAGGGCTATCATCCTGCTTTTCCTCGATTGCGACTCTCTCAAAAGTTTCACGCTTCGAAGTCCATGGTCATCGTTCCGTTTCTACGCTGTCGGTGTCCGCGCAGCGCATGAAAGATTCCGACATTAGTGAGCTTAAAACTTAAACAACTTCGAATTGCAGACGACCCGACGACGAAATTAGATAAGAGGGGCCAAGAAATACTGAAGCTGAACGCCGAACAGCGAACACTGCTTCGGTGAGGTGAACACATCCTGGTGGCCTGGCCGAACCGAAAGAGCCGGATCAGGTTGAAACAGGCTTAAACGGTGAACGGGCCGGATTCTCACATGTTCGGGCCCGGGGGGCCAACAGAAGGCCCAGGCCCATGAACAGAGCAGGTCAATGTCCAATCAAGTTATTCTGTTTTTGTTTTATTTTTGTTATGTTCTATCTCTAACTCTCATCTCGCACCTATGATACTAGCGTCCACACACTCTCAATCCCTTACCAGCAGGCCATACAACTATTGGCGACCAATCAAGTTATTCATGTAGGTACGTTTCACAGCAGTAAAAGCCTACGCTATTGATGAATAACAATGAATGTATTTACTAACAACTAAAATTGTAGGTGAAAAGGCCATAGTTTTTTGGAAAAATTCCAAATAAGGGCTATCGTCATTTTTTTAAATAAGGAGTTGAAGTGAATCTTGTATCAAATAAAGGCCTGAAGTGTCCTCGTTATTTCAAAGAATGGCCTGACCAAGAGCATTTTCGTCATTTACCTTTTATTTTTTTTCCTTTTTTTCTTTCTTTTTGCCTTTGTCTTTTTCCCTTCATTTTTGCCGATGGCCGGCCTCAGGCAATGGTCGGCCGCCACCGAGAGCTGGGCGAGGTCGTCCCTTGCCTGTGACTATCGAGCCGGCCGCCCTCGACGATCGCGAGGCGAGCCCGATTTGGCAAGGGCTATCCTCGCCAGATCTGGGCGAGGCGAGCCGACCCTCGCCTAGTGGCCATTGAGGGTCGTTGGGCCCTCGTCAGCTGCAACAAAGAAAAAAATAGAAATGGGAAAAAAGAAAAACAAAATTAAAAAAAGAGGTAAATGACGAAAATGCCTTTGGTCGAACCCTTCTTTAAAGAAAATGAGGGCACTATCAGGTCTTTCTTTGAAATTTTCCCTAATTTTTTTTATAAGCCATCTTCGATAAGTAAAATAATCAAATTTAATCCACAGATAGATCGGATCATCGTCGACCTTGTTGTATCTCACTACATAGTCTTATGTCGTGGAACGAATGAAATAATGTCCAGTTTCAAGAACCGACAATGCTCCCTTCATATTGCGATACATTTGTCATAAAATTAGATGCACTAGGACCGAGTGGAACATCAATCCTCCTCTTAGACCTCGTGATCGTAAGACGTACCAATGAAAACGATATAATTTCGACGTGAGTGATCAATGCAAATCAAAATGAATTCTGTTACAATCTTCACCTACCTGATACTCAATACTCAATAGGATGTCGTTCCCTGAAATATCATGATCATGTCATTCGTATCAAACTAATAATCCTTATGAGTTTTTTTTTGTCTATTTTTTCATTTCCCTTTTCTTTTTAACGGTGGCCGGTTGCTGGCCACCAGCCACGGGTGAGGGTCGGCCTCGCCAGCCCTCGCCCTCGCCTAGGTAATAAGGAAAAAAATAAATGGAAAATTGAAAAAAAATGTGCACGCCAGCGCCGGCCGTGCCACCTAGGACGGGCAACGTCCACGTTAGTGATTTCCTGCATAAGTTGACAAGTTGACAGGATATATTTAATTGGTATCACTGTGAAAATGTTTAGGACTAAATTGATCCAAATTGAAAGGTTTAAGATTGAATTGGTACTAATACAATAGGTTTATGATTTTTTTGATACTTTTCCCAAGTCGATGAAGACTGTCCACTTAGGGTGTTTGGTAACATTTATGTTCCCGGAACAATTTCTGTTCAGAAATAGTTTTTTCTATTTCTATTCCCTGGACGAGTTTTTTAGCAGAAGAACACGTTTGGTAACTGCACAAAATTTATATTCTCGAAATAAATAAAAAAAGAACATAAATGCGCTTGGAACATCCCTAAAATTTCTATTCCCAATTTTTTTCATTTAATTATAAAAATGTCAGTGGAGACTCAACAATCCATATTTGATTAAAAATGGACTTTTGTAAGGACTTAACTGATCAAATATTCTAAGATGGTCTCAAAAAACATAATTGCAAATGATCTTAAAGGATGTCTCCAACAGAAACTTAAGGAAAGACAATTTAAGCATGACAAGTTCACTCTGACTATAGGATGACTTGCCTGCTCTGTTAAAAATAATAAAATAGAAAATGGCAGTGTAAACAAAAATATAGACATGTAGGAGAGCAATGAGCTAAACTCAAACTCCAGCAAGAATAATCTGGACAGCAACAAGCATATTTATTCTTTATCACAATAGAACGCAACAGAGTAGCAATCACGACTCTACCGAATCAATAGAGTAACGTCAATCGCAGTTGACATTAACTCACATTTTTCTCTAAGAATATGAAGATGAAAATCCGGATCAGAGATTCACCAAAGCAAGGAAGTGATTTTAGTCAAATCATATGTGAAAAATTGGAAAGCCCCAATCACTTCTTGTGCAGATTGGCGAGGGCGATCCTCGGTCAAGGTCGGCAATTAGAGGTAGCAAAATGGGTCTAGAACCCCTATTTAATAATGTAGGTCAAAAATGGATTGCCTTAAGTTTTAAAAAACAAGCTTGAGTGGCTCATAAATGGGTCAGTTAACAAGTTAATGTGTCTTAAATGACTTTTAAATGGGTCATAAACGGGTTAGTTATCTAATGAGTTTAAGTGAGTCATAAACAAATTATTTTTAATTCTTTTAATTTTAAATTTTTTCATATTTTAAATTTTTCTTTCTTTTCTACCAATTAAATCTAGTCGGTCGCAGGCCACCAAGGGTCGTCGGCTGGCTGCCGCATGTCACCATCAACCACCGGTAGTTGGTGGTTGTCGGCCGGTCACCGATAGCCGACTGCCGCAGGTCGTCGGTGGTCATCGGCCGATCGCATTAGGTTACACTAAGTTTGTTTCTCTAAATTGATATTATCTCTCCTTTTCTTCTCGAGAACAAAAAAGTAGTGTTTTTTACTTATTGTTTCTGTTCCAAATCTATTCCCTGACCACTGATCTATTCCAGGTATGAAAAAGTAAACCGACGTACACAAACAAATTTCTGTTCTTATTCTATTCCGAGAAATAAAAGAACAAAAAAATAGAAATAGACCGGTTACCAAACAAGCCCTTATCTTTTTTATTCTAGGACCACTTGCTTGATTGACAGTTGGCAACTTGGCATTCATCTAAACTGTCTCTTGATCACAGAAGAGCTGGTCATTGGTTTAGGGTTTGCCCTTGCTCGGTCTAGGAAAGAGCCAGAACAACCGTTGAGATAATCATGATTAGGGTCAGCTTTGTACATTAGTCAACATGCAACTGTGCTGAACTGTAGGATTGGCCTAATCTAATCACCACCATTCTTCATCTGGTCATCCAATGAGAGGGATGAGATCTCAGGAAATGGTAGATTACCATCACATGGCTGTTTTAAATTAATTGCATGCTTGACTTGATGCTATCAACTATCAAGTCCTCATTCTATCAAAATCACGGTTAATAATCACCTTAACAGACGACACCAACACAAAACAAAGCCCGTAACATGTCACATTAAAAAGCATATTTCAGGCTACGTTTATTTCGCGGAAGACTAATGGTTCTCATAAATGATCGCCTCTAAATGTTCAGGGCATAATGAAAACATTATAACTAATAATTTCATGCGATACAGGAGAATATTTTTCAAATCATTCATATTTCGCTGAACCAACGGAGCTCCGATGTCTGTGTGTACTCAATTAGTTGTTCATCAAAAGGGACCATTACATATGATTCTACAAAACCAAGAAGTTGTAACCATATGGAGCCAAATAAAAGTAACAATAAAGATAGCTCAATTTGAATACCCCAATCATGATTTTCTAATAACAAAAGCAAAAAGGGACACACACAAAAAAAATGCCACGAGAAAAATCAAGAAGCTAATTAAAGAGGGTCGGGTTTGATTATGATTAATTCATACATACTTAATATATAGTGTACATAGGAAATGAGGTGGAAGCTGCATATATATGATTAGCAGGGTACCAAGAGGAAGATTTGCTTAAACAGTCTGCATCAAGATGGACTTGAAAGCCCGTGGGAAAACTGGAAAATGTTGAGAATATTCTGAGACAGCTCACCGACCTCGACCTCTTCTTCTTGTGTCCAATCAACCCGGGATTCGTTAGAACGTCTTATTAACGATCGAAATCATTGCGCTAAACTTTTTTCTCCATGTGCAACCCCGGCTCTTCTTTAATCAATCTGAACCGACCCAGTTTGATTAAAGACCCAAATATGTCTTAGACATATTACATCCATGTCATTTCAATCGTAAATCTTTCAATTGGACCAAGTTAGTTCCGAATTTTGTCACATTAGTACCAATTCAGTCCATCCGGCCGATTTTAAGTTTCGAAATCGATGACATGGACGCCGGTCATACCGCGTGACATGGACGCCGGCCGTCCTACGTGACATGGACGATGCTGACGTGGAATTTTTTTAAATATTTTTTTTTAATTTTTTCCCTTTTTTTCTTTCTTTTTTGGGTTTATTTTTTCTTTTGCCGGTGGCCATCCATGTTAGCGCCGGTCGTGTCACGTAAGACGGCTGGCGTCCATGTCATCGATTTTTCGGCCTAAATTGATCAGATGAATTGAATTGGTACCAATGCAAAAAGATATTAGGAATAAATTGTTAAAATTGAAAGGTTTAAGACTGAATTGATAGTAACGCAACAGATTTATCACTTTTTTTATACTTTTCCCGTCTTATGTTCTGCTGATTTGCACATTCAATCGGATTGATTGCAAGGGTTTCAGGGGTGATGGATCGTTGCCAAATCAATGGAGACGCTACGTACCTGTCTAGGGTTATAGGTGCATGCACGGTGGTGATTATAAGAACGAATTAAACATTTGGGGTTCAGAAAGGAGCGGCTTCGAATTTTTCTAAGTGCTTGGCACGACCTGCTCCTCCTGCTGTTTCGGCTCCAAATCTCCAACCAAGCAAAGCGTGTATGGTCGAAGGAATCTATGTAGTCGCCTGTCGGCTGCATATACTATGACGGATTAGTGGTTGACGAATCCAAATCATCCTTCGATCGTGAAGATGTGATTGGGAGGATGGTTAAGTCTTTACGATAACGCGCGAATCTTGCGAAGAAGCCGATCGAAAACATTTCATGAGGAGAGACCATGTTAGGTATGGGAGACGGTGTTTCGTGTATTGTTTGCCCTTCTAGTTAAGGTTTGGATCGCTTGTTTCTTCGACGTGGAGGTGGATCCAATTTGATCGATTGATTGCTACATATCTAATTTCTCCTTGTTAATTCGAAGAGAACTTGTATTAGGCATCTTTTTTTCTTTGTATGTTATACCTGCGTAATTCGATATTTGAGTTTTGGACACATGGGATTGAACGGATTTGGTGCAATGACTGCAAAAAACGAGCATAGTATGCATGTTCGGACATATAGTTGTCTTTTCAAGTTAAAACTGCTACTACTCTTGCAAATCAACACGACGGATTTGTTCATTTTCAAAGTATATTCAGTAAGGCTTAGCGAGTGCTTTGAGCACACTTTTAAATAAAAATCGTGGAAAACAGAACTAAAGATTCCGCATTTTAATCAAGCACAAAGAGATGACCACGACATGGAGAACGAGATCAAGTGAAAAGGAGACTCAGCAGCTGTCCACAATCAATACGTGATCCGATCTTGAGACGACATGATAGAATTACTTGGGTGATTACGAAGTTCACATAGCAGAAAGAGAGAAGTGTTCGTGTATGTTCGTTCATAGTAACTGTCCATTTTCCAAGAAGAAAAGCTCTTGTTCTAAGTAATCAAGCCCATCCCAGGACATTACAGACTCCACACCATCGACCCGTTGTTGCTGCTGATGTTGCTGAAGCTGATGAGAATCTTCCGCAGAAGATGATGACCTCTGAGAGACAGGTGTGCTCGTTCCTTGGTGATTCCTCCATGACCCTTCTTGATCTTCACCGAAGCTTCCGGACAACAACTCGAAATTCTCGAGCAGGTCCGCAGTTTCTTCGAACGTCATTAGTCCCATGTCGTCCTCCATTAAAAAAGCCTCCACCTTGTCTTGAACAGCCTCTGATGCCACGGGTTTATCGTCATTGCACAAGCTTTCTTCTGTAGTTGAATTCGGGTCCGTGTCCGTGTCGTTCACGATCTCTTGTGCATTGTTCTCATCTTCTTGAGTTGGCTGGTGGGTCACCGGGTCTAGCCCGAGAAGCTTCAGCTTCTTCTTGATTCTGGTGTTCCAATGGTTCTTGATCTCGTTGTCGGTGCGACCCGGGAAATGCGAAGCAATCTTGGACCATCTGTAACCGCAAACAGGAAGTTCCAATCCTTTTCAGGACTTGATAACAATACAAGAACTTGCTTGCGAGACAATGCAACAGTAACTGCAGTGCATATTTACAAAACATGACTCATTTCAAATCACGAATTTTCCTTCGTAGCTCTAGCATTACTGGATGTTATCTTAGTGACCTGTTACCGAGACGCGAATGAAGTTGAATGATTTGATCTTCCTCCGCGTCGGTGAAACCGCCTCTCTTAACATCAGGCCTCAAGTAATTGATCCACCTCAATCTGCAACTTTTGCCACATCTCAGCAGACCTATAGAACTCATCAACACCATCCAATCAGTGTCTATTTTGATCATCTGATTCTCACAAAAAAATTGGGGAGAGACTAAAATGAACCTGCGAGTTTGGGAACCGTCCTCCAGCAATGGATGCCATTATTCATGATGAAGCTCATGAGCGTATGGTCTTCCTCGATAGTCCACGGACCGCGCTTCAGCCCGACCTTGTCGCAACAGGGTTGCCTTCCCATTATTCGGGGGTCCGATGCTTCAAGCGCTGCACTCGAGTTTGAAACATCAGGCCAGAGCTTGCGAAACCATTTATAGTCCAAATGGGAAAGATTCTGACAGATCACCACAGCATTAAAAAACCAGGATGTTCCTCAAGTGGGGTGAAAGATGATTGAATGGCAAAGCATATTAAAGAAATGGCAATGGCTCCAAGAGATCATTGATAACAATTTCGGGTACCGTCTTTTGGTTCGACGAGTGTCCTAATGTGTAACAGCAAAGCCGAACCAGATGTGGGTCTGTTCTCATTGACAATCTTCACTTTGTGTGTGTGTCCATCATCCTTGCAGACCAAAGCCCTCTCTTATTGGGTTTGATTGTTTAAGACAAGAAAGACATGTTTTTTCGTTATTGCAGGAGATTCCTTGGCATTCATTTCTGCCTTCTTGTTGCTACTGGAGGTGGTTTGTGATGAACAGAAGAACAAGAGATGCTTTTACCAAGTTCTCATGCTTGTTTGAGATATTCCATCAATGGATTTTACTTGGAAGATGGGAACAACCAGATTGAGAAGACATGCAGAACTAGGAAAGTGACGAAGCTCTTCGTTCCTGGTTCTCCTGCAACTGGATCCTCCGGAGCCACAAGAATCCTTAGTTAGAATGGGATTCCGAGACAGAGGAAAAAGGCACAAATGATTCCCACCTTCGGAAAAGTTTAATAAGTTAGACGACATTGACATGAGTTATATGAAAAAAAATTCAACCTTGACCTTAGGACAATGAAGTCTCTCATTCAATGAACTTTCAGCAACATGGGGGGTTCGTCCAAAAGCATCAATTGCCAGTTTATGCAATTCAGAATAAGCTTTGATTAAGGGCATAAAACGATGGGTCCAACTAGTGACAAACTGTGATTAAAAAGTACTTGAAAACTCGAACCCACTTCATGTTCAATGCAAGGACATGACAAGAGGTAAGCCCTCGTGTATCTGTTTCTCGATGCGAAGTCGTCGTAAATAGAGACAAATGGGACCTGTAACGATCTCGCGTACTTCCTCATATTATCCATTTAGTTTGAACGAGCCACCAACTAAGGTCGAAAACTCTTCTGTCATATAGTAAACTGTGAATTCGACGAAGAACGACAGCGGCGAAAGTGATGCATCCCGATCTCGGTCGAGTAGGCATTAGATTAGATCGGGAGAATCGCGATCCTTGTCATTCACAGCCGCGGCAGATAAAAGATGCTGCTTTGAAACTAAACGTGAAACTCAGCAGGCCATCAAACTGTCCTTGAATGAACGTGAAACGAGCAGGGAGATGAATGCTGCCTCAGTTGGAACCTCTTCGCCGTCCGGAATCGAGAAACTGCGACGCGAGGGTCCCGTGCTCTTTCTTGACCCGACAAGTTCATGAACAGAAGAACCCAACAACAACTTAAACAAAGGATTGATACTGGCAAATTCCACGGAAGAAGAGCATTAAAATCCCCATGCTTCCCACGTTGCTGTTCTTGTTGTTGCTTCCTTATAATTATCAGATCCCTCGTGATTCATGGATGTATCTTAATGATAGTCGTTTTCGCCGAATACGAACATAATATTCGTAACGAATAACCAATAGGAATCGAGGGAAATAACTTCGGACCCACCTTCAGACACATTCGTTAAGGAGGAAAAGTACCAAAGAGAAAAAAAAATAAAAATACTAAGGCATTTCCCTCGAGTCATTTCCCGCCAAAAATGGGTCCTAAGGGGGAAAAAAAAAATACCAAAATGGTTCTAAAATCGAGGAAAATGCCTTTGGACCCATCTTTGGCCGGAAACCGCTGACATGGACGCCGGCCTGCTTACGTGGCACAGTCAGCACTAACGTTGACAATTTTTATAATTTTTTTTAAAAAAATGATGAATCTTTAATTATATTTATTATTTCTTTGTTTCTTCCAGCCAAAATGAAAGGAAAAAAATAAAAATAAAAATAAAAATAGAAAACTCAAGAAATTATTGAAATATTATTAAAAATATCAACGTCAGCATTGGTCGTGTCACGTAGGGTGGACGGCGTCCACGTCGGTGATTTCCAGCTAAAATTGGCTGGATGAATTCAATTGGCAAATCGTGAAAATGTTCAGGACTAAATTGGCTCAATTAAATAGTTTATGACTGAATTGGTATCAATGCAATAGGTTTGAGACTTCTTCTTTTTTTTTTTTGTACTTTCTCTCGAGTTAAGGACATCACCCTTGTGCACACTTGAATGAAATTAAAAGTTTGGTAATACTATATTTGTAACCTACCAATTCAAGGCGAAAATTCTTATTGAACGGGATGGAACAAAACATAACCATTGTTAACAAACACAAAACAAATGTGACAGGGCTTGCTGTCCCTTTTCATCAAAGAAACGGGCCAGCTATGGCCTGAAATAACAAGGCCCAGGACGTTGCGTAAGGCCCAACAGCCAGCTATAACCGTTCTTGTCGATCATTTTTGGAACGAAATTTCCAATACTACTCCTAAAATTTGAATCTTGTAAAAGATTTTGTGAAATAGTTTTATTACGAAGTGTTGGTATTATTAATATATGCAGAAGAGTTATCGGCACACCGTGAAGAAATCGTACACATATAGGTGCAAAGAGATAACCATTTCCAGATTTGAAATTTTCTTGTGTGCAAAGGTTGTATTTAAGATAAAAAAAAAGATTCAAATTTTAAGATTGAAATATATGATTGGTCCAACAGTACTATTATCCACCGAAAATTTATTTATTAGATAATCAATTGAGAATATCTTGGAGAAGAAAGAATTGCGATCTCTTAAAATAAAAGAAAAATTGTCCGAAAAATTATAGACCTATTGCGCTTTAGCCAATTCAGTCCCTCAACATTTTAATTTTTCCAATTGAAACCGAAACCTATTCACATCTTTTCAATTGAGTCCATCCTGTCGATTTTAGTATGAAATCCCTAAACACTGGTCGTCCTGCGTGGCATAACCTGTGCTGACAGGGAATTTTTTTATATTTTTTTAATTTCTTTATATTTTAATTTCTTTCTTTTCCTTTTTCCTTCTACCAAGTCCAACGAGGGTCGGGCCTCGCCAGCTTAGAAGGAAACAAAAGAAAAATAATGAAAGAAACAAATATTAATAAGAATCACAAAAATTATCCGCGTCAGTAATTTCAGGCTAAAATTAGTTGGATGGACAAAAAAAAGAAATAAAAATAACAAATCAAAGAAAAAGAAGTACGTAAATAGAAGATTCAAGAGGCCCATAACAATCAACATAAAGACGAATGAGCCGACTTAATATTTTGGTATTACAACCACAAATAAGAGCTTTCGTATTTTTACTAGTTCGTATCTTCAGAGAAGTTAGAAAGGGTTGATGATGAAGTTTCAAACTTTCCATTCCATATGCCTTGAAACCAAAGCGATATTTTGGGTTTTTGTTTGAGCAGTACAAGATGAAATTCTCAAATATAGTGGATCCAACTAATTTTAGCCTGAAATTACTGACGCGAGTAATTTTTGTAATTCTTATTAATATTTTTTTTCTTTCATTCTTTTTCTTTGTTTCCTTCGTTTGACTCGGTTGAAAGAAAAAGGAAAAGAAAGAAATAAAAATAAAAAATATAAAAAAAAATTATCCCCATCAGCACAGGTCATGTCACGTGGGACGACTGACGTACACATAAGAGGGATTTCGTACTAAAATTGGTAGGATTGACTTAATTGGTAGAATGTGAAAATGTTGAGAAGTCAATTGGCAAAATTAAAAAAAATTAGGACTGAATTAGTTAAAGTGCAATACGTTTAGGGTTTTTTGGATAATTTTTCCTTAAAAAAAAAATTCTCTTTATTTTATCTAATGGCAGCGTGTGCTGTCACGGAAAAGTTGGATAATGGCTTGCGATGAAAGTAATGGATTTATCAATGATTTGACCGTTTATCAATGGGAAAAGCAAACATGACCAATCACACCATATCGACGTCAATAAAACTATGGGAAATCATGCAATCTTTAATTAAAAAAAAAAGAAATATTACCGGAATAAAGTTTGTGTAGATATATAAGGTAACATATATCCATCTTAAAGAAGATAAGTAGCTCTCTTAAAAATTTCTTTTTAATCACTAGCAGATTAACACACTTAGGTGCGAATGAGACTAACGAGTCTGATGTCCCACGGCCAAATGCACGTATCATCAAACGCAAGCTGTTTCTATAGAAAAGAAATTGAACCCCCCCCCCCCCCCCTTCATTAATGATAATTAAATCGAGCTTCTTCATTCATTTACTTTTTGCACTTATTATTTCCGCAAAATTGGAGAAAAAGAGCAATAAGCTTCGGTGGGTCCCACCCGTGGAGATGTGACGTCATCGATGAGATGATCGATTTAGTTTCCAGATCGAATTTTTCCCACGTCTATTTTGTTTTCCCTAGTGAAGGATCGGAAACATGTTTGGCAACGCAAATGATTCTGATTCTGATTCTGCTCCCGAGAACAGTTTTGGACAAAAAAAAGTCGGTTCTCCAAAAAAATAATACTTTTGAGAATCGCAAAAAAGAACAAAGTCTCAATTCTTTTAAAAAGATTAAGTCCGCGTGAACTTCTGAACTTTAAAAAAAATTTAAAATTAGATTTGAAAATTTACTAACTACTAATTTTTTTTAACACATTTTTTTCAAATTAAATTTAAAATAAGCTTTGAAATTTAACAAAAAAAGTTAAAAAAAAATAAAATGGGGAAATTACAAATATAAAAATTCAAAAAATGCAAAAAAAAAAATTAAAAAATTAAAATGGGGGGAAATTAAAAAAATGTAATTTTTTTAAAAGTTAAAATTTAAAAAATTTAAAAAATTTAAAAAAAAACATTTTAAAAACATTTTAAAAAAGATGAAATATTTTAAAAATAGAATTCTCGCCACTTGGTTGTTTTCGAGAATAAAAATTTTGTGTAGTTACCAAACGCGTTTCCGTTCGAGAACAGAAAATTTGTGCAGTTATCAAACGCGTTCTGATTCTCTAAAAATCATCTAGGGAACAGAATCAGAAAATATGATTTTAATCAGAATCATTTTTTTGGATCAAAATGGTGCTAAAGCAAACATGCACATGTCTTGCTTGTACAATTGATACTTGAAAAATTAAGTCCAACTACCTTATTTGGTATATTCATCTGGAAATAAATTATTTATAAAGTACACAACACCGAGAAATTATGTACATATGGACAGAGAAAGATATTTCGACATTTAAACTTTTACTCGAGAAAATCATTTTTTTTTTGGTCGAAATAGAGAAAATCATTAGAGGGTGGAATATATTCAAATTTTAACACTGAGACATGACAGAGATGAAATAGAATTACTAACTCATGCATCTGTCCATGTACCGACACAGTCACGTGTCACGGGCCAACATAAACTTAGCCACGGATAATCCGTGATGCGCCTAATGAGCCAAGAACATCGAGCCATCCTTCCCTTTACAGTTGCTCCTAAAAACAGTATGGAGAATCACACCATCACTCCGGATCGTACCACGCTCAGTTTAACTCGAGCGTCTAGTCCCTCGATTGAGACACACATAATACTTGTGTACAATAACTTGTTTCGGCCTGTCATGGTCTCATCGGGAGAGCAACATTACCTCCCTACCAGTTTGTGCACGGGAAAGCTCCTCAGAGTTCGTTCTAACCTAAAACTCATAGCACAATTGTCTTGATGCCACTCTCATGCACCAGTTGTATTCATCTCTCCTGCATCACTCTTCATTCTGATGCTAGATGCCACAAAGCTCTACTTAGGTACTAGAGTATGGAAGAATTCGGTCCGCGACACATGGACTTAGTATGGCAAAATATCATAACAATCGAATGTGCGGGTCTTATGATATACCGACATGATCGATGTAGTTGTTGATTGAGGTATACTAAATGTGTGAAATAACTTCTAGAAAATGACGATACTGTCCCCATCGACGATCTTCTTCAGTGGCGCGACGCCATTGGTGCATGGTCTCCGTCACCTCCCCACCCATGATGATCAGTTAACGACCGCATGTAAAACCGACATGAACGGTCGAATCACCAGATCGTTCCTCTCTCCTGCCTTCCATCTCAATCCGATTCTCTCTCCTTCGAAAGCCAAGATTTTCGTGGAGGTTTCGAGTGGAAGTTAGAGTAAAAAAGGGAAGAGACGGATAAGGAGGAGGAGGAGGAAGAAAGGTGAGGTTTTTATGGTGCTTTCATGAATGAGAACGGAGACGGGGTAGGTCTTTTTGGTTCGCTCGTGAGCGGAAGCAGAAGCGGTTTCGATGGCGGCGAGGGAACGTCGGAGAGGGGGCGGGGGCGGCGGCGACGTCGTCTCGTGGAGCAGGTTCTTCTGGTGCACCATCTTCGCCGTCCTTTCTTGCGTTCTCTTCACTGTCTTCACCTTCTCCACCCTTCGCCTCTCCTTCGGAGGTTCCTAATTCTCTCTCTCTCTCTCTCTCTCTCTGTTCCATTTCGTCCTTCGTCAATATTCATCATCTCTCTCCAGAATCGACAATCGTCGTCGATAAGGGTAAAAAATGCAACAACTTGCATTACGAACTCTGATTTTGATTTTATTTGGTGCGGGATTTCTTGTGCTTGAATGAATTCCATGAGATGCTCTGTTTTCGTATATGAATTTGTTGGTCAATTCCAGTAATTTTGGTTTCTTCTTCCTTCTGTTTCTTGAATTGATTCTTCGCTTGCCTCCAGAATTTTAGGAGAATTTTCGTTTTCCTTTCCCATAATCGTCGACTAAGATGACGAGCTCGAAAATCAAATTTGCTGATTCCATTTCCCCAAATTTGAGGGCTTTGCGCGATTTTCCGTTACGGATAGTCTTTTAATTTGAAAAGATCTTCGGAATCGATTCTCATATTGATTTCGTCGTTGATATTTGTGCAGAAACTTTTCAACCGGTGGTAGTCCCCTCATGGCGGAATTCGGTGATGAAAGCCGTCTCCGGCGACTCTGAGTCCGCTCCATCAGTTTCGATAAGAGAAACGGTCATATTCCCCGACCAGGCGGTGGTTTTCCTCCAGTACCCTCCGTCGTCTCGCTTACTTACGAAGGAGGACATTCACTGTGTCTATGTCGCGGCCTCCGACTCGACCAAGCTGCGGCTCAAGCTGCCGCCGGCTGGAGTGGACGGTGAGGATTCTGGTGAGCAGATCGTGCGGTGCCCGCTTGCCGAGAACGGGTCCTTGGTCTCTCTTGCGTTTGAGTCCGACGAACACGTCCAGCCAGGGCCGAGCCATAGGTGGGACTCACTGGTGTATGAGGCCGTGATCGACCGTGACAACACCACAGTCGTTTTCGTGAAGGGCCTCAATCTCCGGCCTGAGAGGGTCTCCAACGCGTCGAGGTTTGAGTGTGTCTACGGCTGGGATTTCGGGAAGCCGAGGTTCTTGTTGCGATCCGACGTCGAGTCCATCGCGCAGGAGATCGTGCGGTGTAAAACTCCCCTGAGCGTCCTCAGTAGTCCACAGAGGAACAACGCCTCCGTCAAGGTCTCGATCAGGGTAAAGGGCGGGCCGACATTGCGCTCCATAGCCCGGCCGCGGCATCGGGCTGCGCTCAAGCCGCTCGCCAGGAAGCATCACAATATGTGCATCTGCACGATGGTGAGGAACCAGGCCCGGTTCATCAGGGAATGGGTCGTTTACCATGCCCGGATCGGAGTGCAGCGCTGGTTCATCTACGACAACAACAGCGAGGACGACACGGACGACATAATCGAGTCCCTCGCCGACGCGGATTACAACATCTCGAGGCATGTGTGGCCGTGGATCAAGACGCAAGAAGGCGGGTTCGCCCATTGCGCGATGCGGGCGCGAGACGCGTGCGAGTGGGTCGGGTTCATCGACGTGGACGAGTTCTTCCACTTGCCAACAGGTCTGTTCCTCAACGACATCCTGAGGAACGAGTCGAGGCCCAGGAACGTGGGCGAGCTGAGGGTCTCGTGCCACAGTTTCGGTCCATCGGGGCTCAAGCATGCGCCGAGACAAGGGGTCACGGTGGGGTACACCTGTAGGATGGCGGCCCCGGAGCGGCACAAGAGCATAGTCAGGCCGGAGGCGCTGAATTCCACGCTCATCAACGTGGTGCACCATTTCCATCTGAGAACCGGGTTCAACTTCGCAAACATGGACCGAGGAGCGATGGTGATCAACCACTACAAGTACCAAATCTGGGAAGTGTTCAAGGAGAAGTTCTACCGGAGGGTGGCCACGTACGTCGCGGACTGGAAGGAGGAGCAGAACGTGGGGTCCAAGGACCGGGCCCCGGGCCTCGGGACCAAAGCCGTGGAGCCCCCGGATTGGTCGAGCCGGTTCTGCGAAGTCGAGGACACGGGCCTTAGGGATCGGGTGCTGCAGGTCTTTGCGAACCCGCGGACGCGGCTTTTGCCGTGGCAGGAGGAGGTGGATGAGCAGGCGGCGGCGGGGTTGAGACACTGAATTTTGGTTTTTTTGGTTCTCTGTTTCTCTCAATTTTGGTGGTGTTTTGCTCCCTGACGTTGTAAAGTACTCTTTAGAGATGGGTTTTGATTAGATTTGTAGGATAACGAGCAATAAAATTCAGTGAAAGAGGTAATACCATTTTGGTAGGCGCTCTAGTTTTACCTCCATTATACATGTGATGTGATTTGTTTTTAAGGTAAAGTTTCTTGTATTCCATCATTGAAATGACCATTTCTGCTAAGCTAACTCCAATTATACATGTGATTATCCATATTTTATTTAAGAATTTCATATTACTTGGCCAAAGTGTGACCCGGCTGGTGCTCACCCAACACGATCGCACGAGGTCAGAATTCACCCAACACGATCGTCACGGGTGAACAAGAATTGGAGATCGGATGCGGGCAAAATTCCCACCAATGGCTACTATGTTCACTCGACTCCCTTTCCCTTTGTGGGGGTACGAAACCCTATGAATGAGCAGAAAAGTATCGATAGCAAAATTTTTGGTTAGTGTAACTAGTGTTTAGTGATTGCAATCTAAGTGTATTAAAGCGTTTCAAGGAGCTTGAAATTTTTTATTTTCGTGATTTTCTTTAACTAAGATTAAATTAAACTATTGTTACTTTTGTTTTGGCAACAAATTTCTCTAATTCTTGCAATTATAGCCGTTAGAGGAAACCATGTTTTAAATATCACATCCGACCGTTGGAGTCTGGCAAAGAGATCTTTGCGACCTCATAATCAAAACACAAGATCGCCTCCCCATATCCATTTCCATTTCGTCCTCGTGCTCGATCTCGAAGCGAATCCTTGTACAAAGTAGAAACCCTCGCCAGACATGGTGACGGAGGAACCAAAGCGAAGCCCCAAGGACCCGAAGAACTCGCGGGCACATCCGAACCAAGCGCAAAATGGCTCAAAGGAGGAGACTTTGTTCAGCCCGAGGCTCAAGTCGGCGGCCGCCATGGCAGGTTGGGATGTAGAGACACTCGTGATCGCGAGCCTCATTGTCGACGACACACCAGTTCGTGAATTCAAGCAGAAGAAGCGGTCGGATCTGAATTTCAAGACTCCCCCTTCGAATTCAAGAAGGCATTGAACGGCGATTTCTTTTCATTTCTTTGGCTTTTGATTCTTTTCTTCAATCGATCCAGACAGACAGATCCTCATATGATGATCTTTATGTTTCAGGAAACGAAGGGATCAGAGGAAGAGTCCTGCTCCGTTGCCCGTGACCATTCTTAATCTAGATGATGAAGAAGCTAAAGCTACTGGTATTATATCCCGTCATATTTCTCATATTAATTTCCATTTTGTTTTTGAATCTCATGGGACATTATGTTGGATCAACTGAGTTGACAGAGAGGAAGGAGGACAAAACCCAAGTGAAAGAAGCCGCAAAAGACGAAGAGAAAGGCGAAATACCCGAGTCGGTATCGTGTGACCCAAGTCCCGCAATTCCGTGCTTGGATCGACTCAGGGAAGAACTTTCATGTGCAGTAAGTAACCTCATTCTGTCGTTCTCATTTGTTCTGCGGAAATTAATATTTTCTTTACTTAATTCTGCAACTTGGAAATTCTGAAATTGTTTGTGTTAGTTGAGTGGTTCTTGATTTTGCAGATCTGTCTGGAAGTTTGCTTTGAACCCAGTACCACATCTTGTGGTCACAGGTAAACAAAGCAGCAGCCTGCAACCCCTTACTTAGAATGCTTGCTGACAGTGCTTGTATCTTCAGCTTAATTATTTAATGTAGTTGATGAACAGCTTCTAAGTGAATGTTTTTAAAAATATTACTGTAGTTTTTGCAAGAAATGTCTGCAATCCGCTGCCGACAAATGCGGGAAGCGATGCCCAAAGTGCAGGCAGATAATCAGGTAATGCTTTTCGGTTCATTTCTGACGGTGCTCACCGATTGATTGATTGATTCGGACGGTTTGTCACTACTACACATTGTTTCTGAATTTGCAGCAATGGAAGATCCTGCCCTGTGAACACAGTCCTGTGGAACACAATACAGCTCCTGTTCCCGAAGGAGATCGAAACAAGGAAGGCCTCCAAATCCAGTGGCGCCGAAACTCGAGACCCTGAATCTCAGAAACCAGAAAGAAGAGAGGGTTACAACAATTCGCGCAGGAGTCTTCGACCATCAGTTGCATCGAGCAGAGACGCGTATCCAAGGAGGAGAAGAGGAATGCCGAGCCAGGATGAGGATGCAGCGCTTGCTTTGAGGTTGCAGAGAGAGGAGTTCATGGAGGCTTTCCAGGGAACTAATGAGAGTTCCGGAACTTCACTATCCTCAGCCAGAGCAAACTTAAGAGCCATGGCTTCCAGAGCCATCAACCTTAGGATTAGAAGCCAACCTACCTAGTGCTGACTTTATTGGGGTTCTAAATTTCGTTTGTAGCTGGTATGTTTCTCTTGTTGTCATGATCAATTTAATCCTTCACTGACTAACTAAGAAGTTCTGATTCTTTCTCATTCAAGAGAGTGGAAAACTTTCACGGATTCACCAACCCTCCAGCATTACATTCTTTAAACCACAACTATAACCAGCGAGGACCACCAAGAAAAACCAAGTGCGAGAAGAATGAATGGGTAGCGTGGAGAAGAGGTTTGGCAGGAAAGACTAGTAGGAAATGGGAAAGGTTTTCAAGTTAAAATGACACAATCTGATTAGAAATGTTGCTATGAAGTGCCACTGTCAACCAACTCCTATGGAACCAAATCAAAATGATGTTTCTTTTTTTTGGTCGAACAAAATGATGTTTCATGTGCTCGACGACAGCATGAGTTTGTAACCAAGTGGGACAATAAAAAGTGGCTGAATGTCCTTTTGCCAGGTGAACCATATGTGTATTCGGCATCTTGAATTTGACAGCAACACAAGTAGGCCAATCTATATAACCAACATATTCCGCATTTTGAATTCGCCATACTCCTGGACAAGTCGAGACGAATCCCTCATGTTAAAGTAATATCAGATAAGACAGTTGATGGAAATAAATTGCAGAGGGTACTTAATTGTACCAACTGAATTCATTGAAGCGTTTGTACATCTTAATTCACAGGAAGAGAAAAAAAAATGCCGAAGACAATGTTCTGATCAGGCATATAAGCTTATATCAGGAGCAAATGCATCTCACGCCCAATCTATCCTAATCTCTCATTACATATTTCTCACAAATAAACCCGATATGGGTTAAGTATTAAAATCGATAAGCTGTCGTCCTGACTGCTGTGTCAAAATTCAGAGGTGGTGGCAGCAAGAAGTTGCTATTTCAGCCATCTCAAGCAAAACTGCCAAGCGCCAAGAGTGGAACCTCCAGTTACAAGTCATTCCATTCCAGTTGGTATCTCCTGCCTAGTATGAAAACTCGTGTCCCCTGAATGAGATGTACTTCTTGACCCAGATAGCAATGTCTTCTGCACAAGCCTGAGCCTGGGGGGCCTTGATAAGCATATCAAGCGTTGCAAATTCATGAACCGCATCCTTATAGTCATAAACAGGAGCATCGACGTTCACCTTCCGGAGTTCCTCCGAGTAAGCAATGGCTCTATCTCTCATCCAGTCGTGTTCTGCCACCACTGTTAGTGTTGGAGGCATGAGCTTTAAGGGTGGCCCTCTGCCAGGGATGAGTGGGTTTGCAGCTGGATGGTCCAGGCTGAACTCTTCTTCGGGTAAGAAGAGTTTCCAGGCAAGTAGGCACGTATCTTTGTCATAGAAATACGAATTTGCTAGCTTTATCTCGGAATGCGTAGGGACACTTCCCATGAAAAATGGATACATGAGAACCTGAGCGACAACCTTAACAGGATCCAATAGTCTGCCTGCCTCTACAGCTTTCCGTGCCACATAGTCCCCAATGTTCGCACCACAACTCACGCCCAGGAGAATACATCTGTTTCAATGACATGGAAAAACAGATTTAGAGTTCTTGATGCACCAACCAGAACATGCTCCAAAGGATTTGGAGGGTTCACCTCACTTGCAAGGAGGGACAAACTATAACAAATATTACAAAGATGTACACCTCATAAAAATGTCCGAATCATAACTATGTAGAAGCCACCAGCTCTGAAATTTAACTACAACTATAGAAAATGCAACGGCTATTGGTCAGGTGGCCTATCCACAGGCAAAAGCCATATCTCATAAAAATAGGACAAGAGCCACGAAAATCCAACATTTGTTGTTGCAAATGCTTTAATTCAACATGAGAAAACATAGGAAGAAAGATTGGATCAACGTAATCTATTGGGGTGAGGGAATCAAAGACGACGTGTAACCATAAAGCAAGCCATGCAAAAGGGAAAAAATTAAGTGGACCCAATCATGTCTTATGCTGCTTAACTTATTAAATATAGACATAACTGTACTCAACACAGTCCGGCTGAATTCAGTGTAGAAGGTTTTGTCAAGTTAGCAAACGCTAAGATATATGTACTTGATAGGATGATCAAGAGATTCCATTTTAACGGCATTGAAGGGTGCACTGCCAATCCATTCCGCGAGTTGGACATTTTTAAGCATTCCACTACAAATATTGTCATTGCAAATAGATGGGGGAATATACGAATTAAAAATTAGCAAAAAACTACGACAGGAATCTTCTTCTCTTAAAGAACAAAGTGAAGCAGCAAATATATGCTGCTTTATTTGTGTGCCAACAAGTGGATGCTTCAGCTTGGTGTAGTGAGACCAAGTTACCAAGAGTGCAATATTCTATTTACAGCATTCATGTACGCCCCTAGACCACGCTGTGTGAAAATAAGAAGCGCCAAAAGGGGAAAAACTACTTCAAACCTCCATATATATTCGAATGCATTTCATGACCCTATTAACAGACTAAGATAGTTTATCAAGATCCAATCAAATAAAATGAAAGAGGTCCTCAGCTATATCCAACATTTCTATGATCGTACTGAATGAACCATACGCTAACTGGCATTCTCCAACCAAACCAAATTCTAAGAGATACATCAAAGACATCATTAACCTAGAAAGTAGTGTTGCAGAGAAGGAGAAAGAAAGGTTTTGCTGCAGTGCCCAACCCCTGTAACGGGAGGTAAACTCCAGTTCAAGTTTGGCCTTAACACCAGTAAAGCAGATCTTGAGATATTAAACATCCAAAGATTCACGAAGACACACAGGAATTCAGATATCTGCCCAACGATATCAGAACATGGGAATTTAGCCCATAAATCAGATAAGAGAACTTTTTATAGCTACTCCAAGCTTGGAAACTTCAATCAAAAAGAAGGGCAAAAAGGTAACTAAACCTCCTAGTAGTGCAACAGACGCAAAAGGCTAATTTTGCAGATTCAGAGAAGAATGCACCAATATCACCGTTCCAACTAGTAATTGAATTCATCTTTGCCATTTACTAGCTTAAGAATGAGGCTTTGCTTAAGGAGAGGCTCATGGGGGTTCCAGTTGCGGTAGCCACCTCGCCAATCAACAACCATCAAGATGTCTTTGTACAACTATAAATTTATTCGACTATCTAAAACAGCAGCTCTACGCAAAATGACTTGCAATTGAAATTCACAATTAGGAAATTCCCTCAAATCAAGCAAATTGGAGCCAGATATAAGGTGATTTTCCATCCTTGCACAGAGGTAGCAAATAGAAAGCTAATAAGGGCTTTTGCCATAAACACTTCAACTATCAAAAATGGAGCCTTCAAAATTATGGGTAAATTAATATGGGCTTCCCCAATCTAAAATATTCCACGTTCAAACTCCAGGTAAGAAGCTTGAGTCAGTTTTTTAAGTTAGTTCATCCCAAAAGTGGGTCATAATCACAATATCAAGTCCACAAAGTTCCTTAAGGGAGCATGGAATATATGCTTTTGGCATAGCGTCCGCATTATGGTACTGGCTTTCTTTCCTCGATATCATCTGCATCCTACTTCCTCACTGCATCAACAAACTTTTACATTCTCTTTTTCTTTGCATTCACCAGTTACTTAAAAATAAAGCCCATGGAATGCATCAAATCAGATCCCTATATATATGCAAAAGAAACAGTACCATAATACCATCGAGATAGATAAACCGTGTATCATGCTGTCTAGATAATTGATACACAGACTCCAACTCACAAACTGAAAAATCATTCAAAGGAAGATGATAAAAAACGTGACCTGGAGGGATCTCCATGAGCTGCCAACCAGGGCTCAACCATCTGTGCCCCAAAAGTATCAACAATATGCCTGTGAAGGTCAGATTTCTTAGATTCGGTGGCAACTCCTCGTGAACTACCCATAGATTTACTACATTCTGCCAAATTTGCCTGCTTTGCCAACCAATTCAATACCTTCATCCCATCCTCGAATGCAGCCGGGTACTTGTTTTCTGGCGCAAGCCGATACCCAACCGCGACAACAATCACATCACACAACTTCGCAATCCTCCGACAGAAGACATCATTCACCACCGAATCATTCGAACCGCTCACCCAACCTCCACCATGAAACTGCAACATCACTGGCAATTTCCTCGCATTGCCAATCAAGGGCGAATATCCTCTGTATGGCAAACCACCGTCATCAGACGATCTCAAAGTCAAGCTCTCCGCATCGTTACTGAACCCCGTAAAATGATTACCGTTCTGCTTGGCATTGTGCGGGTGTGTCACGGATGATCCAAAGCTATTGCGCCGCCCGAGGCTCAATCGCGAGCTCTCCTCAAAATTGGAGTGCTTCCCGGGATCATCTCTCGCTGCGGCAGTCGGAGTGCCGTAGCTGTGGCGGCGAGAAGGTTGATTGCTCTGCGGATTGCCATTGAGATCGGGGCTCTTGAACGGGATCCGAGCCCTAGGCCTGGATTGGGACTTGGAGTCGGGCTCGGGCGGGGAGAGGGCGGATTCGGGGAGGAAGATGCGGACGGAGAGGGAGGTGAAGGGGTCGATGTGGATGTCCTTGGTGGCGACGCCGTCACCGAAGGAGGGGTTCACGGCGGCAACGGACTCCTCTGGGCGGGAGGTAACGCCAAACGCGTCGGAATCGTCGGGTTGCGACTGAATCCGGTTCTGCAACCGGTGCTTCAGGAGCAGCTTGAAGAAGACGCTGTAGAGCTTCACAGTCACACTCGGCATCTCCCAGCTCCTTCCAATCTCTCTCTCTCTCTCTCTCTCTCCCTGTCTCTCTCCCCCTTCCCCCCTCAATCTCCCTCAAACCGGAATGAATTCGCAGGGAAAGAGGATGCAGAGACGTGATCGAATCGTGGGTCGTGGAGTTCTCGACAGTTTGTATACTCGCGACCAATCAAAGATCACATTTTGATGCGGATTCGAAGCTGCGGAGCGAAGAAGAAGCGCGCCCAGATTAGGGTTCTCAGACAATTTGCAGGCTCGATTTGAATCCGAGAATTGCTTCAAGAGATTCAGATGCGAGAGATGGAGAGATGATGATGACGGCGATGATGCGCAACTTCACATGATGACATGACACGAAGGTGAATGAAGATTGAAGCTGGCGAAATCAATTTTTTTTTTTTTTTTTGGCTTTTTCTCTTTTTCAAATTTACGCTTTTTTCCCTGTTTTTTTTTTTTTTCTTCTTCTTCTTGAATTAATTTAATTATTGGGCTATTGTGGGATTCCAATCTGTGCCAGGTACGAATGATGATGAGAAGGCAAGGATCTAGTGAAAGCTTTTTGGTAAATTTCATCTTTTTCAGATTAGGTATATTTAGTTTGAAATTAGTTAACGGGTATTTTTGTTTTTTTTTTCGAAAGTTAACGGGTGTTGAAGTTATATCAATTCAGGGGAAAAAAAAAAATGAAGAGATGTAATACTTGCAATGCGACAATTTCCTCGTGCAATCAAATATGTTTCGGTCCAAAAACATAAAATGATGTCGAGGGCGTTGCGATAATGCTTTATTCAATTTTGGATTTGGATTTTAATTATAACTCATAGGGATAATAACATAAATGGTCCATGATATATTGACCTAATGTGCAATGTGATCCATGAACTTTTAATTTGACCAATATGGTCCATGAACTTTAGCTCAATGTCCAATGTGATCCCTGAATTTTTAATTTGACTAATATGATCCATATACATTTGGAACATGTTCAACTTATTCCCTGAACTATAGGAAGATGTAAAATATAGTCCTTTTATTAATTCAAGTTCAGAGACGACATTGATCATTTTATTATAATTCAGGATTTAGTTGAACGTATTCCAAAAGTTCGAAAACCACATTGAACAAATTGAAAGTTCAGGAAGTACATTTCACATTGGATTAAAGTTCAAGGACTATATTAGTCAAATTAAAATTTCATGGACCACATTGCATATTGAGTCAAAGTTTAAGTACCATTTGTATCATTTTCCATGACTCATAATAAATATAGATGCTCTTAAAATATTTGTTGAGCATGTGTACTGACCACACAATTATTTAAAGGGTATAATTATTCTTCTATTAAGGGTAGTGAGTATATTTGGTGATAGAATCTTCTTCTAACAAGGGCTTGCTGAGTTTGAATATGTAATAAACTAAAGGGCTGTGCACATAGATCTAGATTTTGGTAATTGGGCAGTTTGGGAAATTAACCTACCATGTGTCCCATTTAGTGTTTGGAGCAAATAAAACTATATTAAATTTATTCATGTCCCATGATTTTACACAGTGCGTGACATGCATTGGATGGCCCATCTTATTATATAACTCAACCACAATTTGCATGAGCATAACATAAGCAAGATATAATTCGCATGTAATTTGGTTCATTTAATAGATCATTGACTATGTTGCATGGTGCTCCAATGAAATTGAAATAGAAATAAATGACGAGACAACACGACACGCTTGCCAATAGGATCGCGGGCGACCGATAAATTACTAATTTAAGCTAAGATTAATTATGGTGGTGATCTATCGTCGAACCAACCTATAGTTTTTCTATTTATAGCGGGGCTCAGTATTTGTTCTTATTTTCCACTTGCATATGGACAGAAGTATCACGGCAATAGGGTTAATACAAATGGAAATAGGTAGGTTAGATTTGTCAAACTACGTGGATTAGGACAAAGACAAGACAAGACAATACGACCAAGTATGCGATTACGAAATATGTTGAATGGTTTACTCTTCTACCTACCCCCACAATTCATAGCTTAGTTCCAAGAAGAGCAAACATTGAGATGAACATCAAAAAAAAAAAAAAATTGCGCAAACGTGCTTATCTTAATCCTTTTTGGGTTAATCCCGGCGGTATGAACATGGATACCGCAACGGATGTCGAGTGCATGTTGGACGAGAAAGATTGTCATATCCCGCCCGGCACGGGTGATGAACAGAGCAAATGTACAGACATTCCATCCGTAGATTACACAAATAGAAAAAGGCGGCAACAAGATGAGTAACTATCCCGGCGAATGCGTCCCTTGTAACGCAGAGCTTAATGCATAGTTAAGTAAGATTGATACCTTTTCTCGGTATTACTTTAAAGATGTTGGTTGAATGAGGAGTAGCTGAAAGGATCAAATCTGCTTAACGATTCAACACTTACTTTACAGATTCAAATACAAGGAAAGGAACTCGATTTCATCATTCGCGAGTCGCGAATCTTATAGAGCATTAAGCTTTCGGCAAAGCATCAAACAAGCAGAGATATAGGTATGACTCGTGCACAAATGCATATCACCAGATAAGCAAGTGAACCTCTTTGCCTACCGCATCCATACGGCGACTCGCGCCCTTAAAAGGGCTTTTAGCCCAAACAAGATCGCCAAGAGTGAAATTGATCAGATGTTTCTCACAATGTAGAAGAGTGAAATTGATCAGATGTTTCTCACAATGTAGAAGAGTGTAATGTCACCAAAAATAATAACCAAGCTTCTTCATACATAAACATGGAAGCAACCAACAATCCCATCTCAAACTCAACAACTTTAGGGTGGCATTAAATTGAGCGGAGACCAATCTCCAAATGAACCAAATTTAACAACATACAAACAATCATCTCCGACGCGCTATCTATCGTCATCTTTAATAACAGCTTTACGAGAGGAAAAGAAGCAAGCTCACCAGTACTATTAATGGGAGTGCCACACAAACATGTGAGCCTGTTTGTCTTGGCCACCCAATCTGGTATGTACAGCAACTGCATACAAAGCTCAAAATGAGGCATTTTGCGGGCCTCATTTGACGGCCATAAGTGACCGCCAAAATTGCATGTAGAGGAGGACTGTGAGCTGCTGAATCCATGCATTAAGCAACAGTGCTGGAATATTCCATGCGTTAAAGCTGCAGGGATGAAATGGAGGGGGCTCGCACAAGGATCAGAAATAGCTTGCATCGGAAACTTTGAAGAGATCGTGGACCATCCTAGCCAGAAGGTGCATGTGCTAATCTGCGGGGCACAAGCACGGCTTCATTACTGGCAGCTTTCATTGCAGCGATTTCTTCTAGTCGCTTCCACGTGGCTTCGCGCTGCAACTTGGCGTCCTTTTCTAGCGCCTCATCTTCCTGGAATTTGGCCAGACACTCCTCAAAGAGCTCTGGGTCAACGTCAGAGTAGATCTTGCGCACATTCAGAGTCAAGCTCTGAACTGCTTGATTCCAGTGGCTTCTAGCGTTCCGTTCCAGGGCAGGGAAGATAATCGGCAGTAACACTTTGCGATTTTGCTTGATTAGATTCTCAATGTGATCGTTGTTCCATAAGAAAAGAGCCCTCTCTGCAACCTGCACAAGGAGAAAAGGTCAGGTACGGAACCAAAGATGCTGACATTGTCAAACCTCAAGAATGTTGACATTGCCAAGACGAACCTGGAACATCTAAGTTTCACTACATAGCATAACCAATTTGAAACATCATCCAGAAATAGAACAATTTTTTAACAAATAAGGTTGAGCTGAACATCTGCAGATATAAACAAAAAAAATGTGACATTCAGATGTACCTAAGGAACTTTGATCCCTTTCAATGCTCGGAAAAACATTCTGTTTTCAGGCCAAGTAAAATATCATTGTGCCAAATTCAGCATTTTTATCAAATTCCTATCACGGTTATTCCTCTTCTCCTTTGAAGTTTGAAGAGATATCAAACTAAAGGGAGGAAAACAAAATAAGCTTAGATACCCCACAAGATTATTGTTCGCTCAAAGGTGAAGATGAACTTTCATGACAAGAGTACCAAAATTGCTCTAATAATCACAATGTCTCAATGACTGCATTCCTACGGGCGTGACAGGTTGCCCATCTCATGCTTTCAGAATGGGACAAAAACGTCATCGTCTGCTCAAGATACCCAGCGGAACCTCATTGTATACTAAAAGAAAGGAATTTTCATATTTTATAAGACCAATCAACAGGACCAGAATTTCAAGATACTAAGTCACATGTTCAATCAAATTTGGTTCCATACCCTAGATACCATCCTTATGAAGCTTAACCAATAGCCTTGTTGGCATTTCCAGCATTCCTTAAAACGCCAATTAATCCATAATCACTAGTTCTATTTTTGACCCCGAAGGGAAGACAGAAATCTTTTACCAAGGGAGATATTGGATATTCAGCCGATGACAGTTAATAGACCTCAAACAAAATCTACTACGTATTTCAAATACTTTCTTGCAGGGATGCACATATGCTAGCAATTCAGTGTGAAAATATGCTTTTTTTTCAAAATTGAAACTCAATCATCTGTTGTTACCGCGTGTCATGAATTTAAATGCATTCAAACAGAAAAGCTGTTGTTACCACATGTCATGAATACCCACTATTGTCCATTTATGTGAAGCAGTTAATAAAGAACCAGAAAAGTTAAGCATACAAAGATTAAGGTGAAAAGCCTACAATCAAGTTTTAAAACAATATATTTTTATCATCTCCGTAATCACTCTGCTGCCACTGGGCTCAAGCCCTTCGCATACAGAAAATAACGTAATAAGAAGAATGAACAACTGATTAAGTGCAACTGTATGTCAGCATTCCGTATAGGATAAAATTACCAAGACGGGGCATGAAAGATTGGTTTACACTATCAAGGGCAGAGAAGCCAAGGGACCTTTCTACCCTATTATGATTTAGCTTACTATACAGAAGTTATGCCATTTGCCATGTTTACAACAAATATTTTCTACTTAATAGTAGTGGGATGGGACTCTCTCTAAGGCGCCTGAGCGACTGGCTGCATACGAGGTTCAAAATCAAAAGGATATTGGATGGTATATCCTGTTGATTACTTTCTTGAATTTGAGAATGACGAAATCTGTGAGCTATATCTTTTGGTTGTTTCCCATATTTCTTATATTTCTTTTAATTAGAAAATACCCTGAAAATATGAAAAATAGCATTTGTGACCAGAAAAATATGAAAAAATAACCACTAATATTCTTTTAATCCCAATGGCATTACTAGGAGTCGCCACTAGCCTATTGGGGTCGGCTAGAAACCAATTGAAACATGGGAGTGTCGTCTCAATTCCTACGTAACCAGAGCTTCTAGGTCCGTGACTTGTTTACGCTAATTAGAAAATTAGTGTCCTTTCGGTACCTGACCTATTAATTTTCCCTAAGGTGAGCATACATTCTGCATATCATGTTAAGTCTACCAGGTATCTAACCGGTGCCAGATGATCATGCATAATGTTTTTCTGTCATTTCGTACAATTACCCATTAACACTCAACCTAATTTCTAGGAAAACAGTTTAACAGGCAATTTATCAAACGATAGTGCTGTAGTAAACACTCAATCAGGTAAATATGCCAAATAAATATTGGAATGAAAGCAATGCA
The DNA here is from genome assembly GCA_029784005.1 of Lenwebbia sp. NSW1173648. Lineage (NCBI taxonomy): Eukaryota > Viridiplantae > Streptophyta > Magnoliopsida > Myrtales > Myrtaceae > Lenwebbia > Lenwebbia sp. NSW1173648. Next base: position 25,288,243 of record JARCGZ010000006.1, read on the forward strand.
AACCAATTCAATAGCGGCTATATTTAAACAGTCAACTCTGACACTAAGGTTGGGTACAAACAAAAGTAAACCGGATTGGACATCGGTCTTCAATCAACACCAAATCTGGGGCTTGAAAAATCACTTCGGGGGTAAAAAGGTCGTGAAGACCATTTTTCTAATTTTCTAGAATTTACTGAATTTTTTGACATTTTTTAGAATTTTTTTCTGATTTTAAAATATTTTTGGATTTTTTAATTAGAAAAATCGAAACGGCACCGTTTCGGGCTTACTGTGCAATGCCCGAAACGGCGTCGCATCAGGTGCACACCCGCGGGGATCCCTCAGATGTATCCATCTCTGAGTTATTGAGGATCCTTTGGAGAAAACTCTGAGCAAGCTTTCTCCTCTGTCCAGGTCTTGTGGACTTATTACGCTATTTTCTCTGCGCGAAGGGCTTCTTTTTTTGGTTAGGGTGCACGGAGGAAGAGTAAATGGGTCCTTGAGCCCAGTGGCAGCAGAGTGATTACGGAGACGGGGCATGAAAGATTGGTTTACACTATCAAGAGCAGAGAAGCCAAGGGACCTTTCTACCCTATTATGATTTAGCTATGTACTGCACAGAAAATATGCCATTTGCCATGTTTACATCAAATATTTTCTATTTAATAGTAGTGGGATGGGACTCTCTCTCTCTCTCTCTCTCTCTCTCTCTCTCTCATGAGCGGGGGGGCACGCCCCCATGCACACATTCCAGAGATTGTAGTACCAGAAGTAATCCCTCGAGGGCTATCAGTTAGAGATTCATTGAACAGAAGCATATTAAGAACCAATCTCTTCAACTGCAGCACCAGTTGCTTTGCAGGTGTTATGGAGATTATTCAGTCATACTGGATGCCAAACCAGGGAATCTATGGTCATTCCAAATACGATCCATGACATGTGAGTTTAATAGATCCAAGGTAAACAAAACAAGATTTTTAATTTCAAGTGTAAATTTTTTTAATAATTGATGAATTCTAAGAACCATTGCAAATAGTCAAGTCTTCAATTTTGATATGACAGAATATGAGTGGGATGATTACTGTTCCTATTCTGATGAACTGCATGTTTTGAAGACCATCTCAATGCAATTCCATAGAAAAATGAAAGAATGCCATCAATTGGGTGGTTTAGGTAGTCAACAAAAGGGTGCTCTTCATTTTACTTATGAAAAAATGAAAACGGAAACAGAGGACCAAAGAACAGAGAGATTTTCACTTTGGAATGCAAAAATTGACGTCCATAGCTGTTATCTCCAACTAGTCTGTAATACCTACTATGCCCACTATTCACACCGCAAGTGTGAATTTCATTCGCCATCCAAGTAGCAACTGACAGCAACAACTGTATTTATCACAACCAACCCAAACTATTGTAGATTTGAGTTTTAAATCGAAACAACTACCCATAGCTATCTACAACAAACCGAAAAATGGCCCAACCTTTTTATTTCGTTTTTTGCTAGCCCACGACCTCAGATATATCATAAATTTTTATAACAGCAATCTGAATACTACTTACCAATGAGACTTTTATAGGGAGCTGCTCCCCATTTCCCACACAAACTAGAAACCAGTTTTTTATATCATGCAGACATAAAGTACATACTAGACAAATGTCATGGCAGATCAAAATTTTCAGGAATGACTGCCATAAAAGACACATTTGTCATCATACTGCCAGACTTATAAAAATTATTGTTCTGTTTAATTTAGTCACCCAAATCCTTTCGTTTAGTTTTTGAATTTTTCGGCAGTTAGAGAAACTGCATGTTAGAAGACAAAGCCAATGGCACTCATACCATCACTCAAAGAACTCCCCCGCACAGAGCTATTTATCCCGCAGTATAAGCGACAATGAGCAACCAAATAGGGAACCAAACCAGACCTAACATCTTGCTTGGGTTATATTTGATTTTACATGGAACATAGTACAGTTTGGTCTGGAAAATACCACAAATAGTCCATATTTATTTCCAAATTAAGCAATATGCATCCCCATGCCTAATGGGACTATGACAGAAAGCTCCTTCTTCGCACATAAGACAGATCTAATCAACCACCATTTAGACAATCAGCATGGCCCGGAAAAGGGAACTATATACGCACATAAGCAAGCTCGAGCAAATTTGACTGTTAGATTTCCGTCCAAATGCAAACTTATGGTTGTGAAGGGAACTTAAAAGGGGAGGGTACTTTGATTCCAACTACAATCAACCTAGTATGTAAGCTTAGCCAAAAGAAAAAACAAGTACTTAGCAACTCTTGTCTTCTACAAACATACACTTTCCAGATGCATCTGACAGGTTCAAGAGCCTAACAAATCATTTATTATGCACTTATGAGAGCCATGACAACCGGATGAAATATTCTTCTGGCATTCTTTTAGATGACCTATAAGGCAAAAATGTCTATCAACTTCCTCATTGTCCTATAAGATCAACCAGTTGAATAGGACTAACATGTATCATAAATGCCTATAACTATCAGAGACAACCTCATGCATTTTTCTAACACTTTCTCGATCAGTGGAGAATTAGTACCCACGAGTTTAAATCACAGAAGGCACTAAAGCACGGAAGCTCCAAACCAAGCACATGTGCATACACCCATAAAGCAAAACTTCAACTATCGGCCTAAAAATTTAATTAGGGACAACTGCTGGAACCAAATCCACAGTAAAAGTCTCTTTTTAGCAATGTTGTCCCACAAAAAGCACAATATGCTCAAAGGAAGTCAGGCAGAAGTTGTAAGATATGCATAACACAGCACAAGTACAATTCAGAGTTCCTTTAGCAATTAGGTCAAGCTAGGAGTATAGTTTGGAGCAGGATATACTTCCTCACTTCTATAGATTATCATACTTCTTCCTTTGAGGTGGAAGAAACGTTTTACACAGTTGCACACCATGAGTGCTCGAAGATGACCAAAAACAAAAGGGCAATTACATAAATACCGTAAAACCAGATTCTTTGCAATAAGATGAAGTTCATCACAGAGAGAGGGAGAGAAAACCTGAAAATGTGAGCTGCTTAAGCAATGTGCTATCCGACGAAACAAAGGAACCATACAGCGCTGAAATTCTGGGGCTTGAGTTGCTTCTAAAACTTCTTCCAGCTCACCAAGAAACATGACTTCCTTCGAACTATTTGTAATTGGCCAATACTTTAGCATACCCCTTATAACAGTATCAGCAAGCTTGCAATCTTTCTCCACAAATTGTGTAATGCAGTAGGATAGCTGCTGGTGATACATCGGAATGCATTTTGGTTTGTGAAGTGGAATGAGTGCTCTAACAAGAAAGAGCTTGTGCTCTTCTTTCAGTGGCAGAGCAAAACCATTGATAATGCTTCCCAAAATTTCCAATAGTTCAGCAATTCCATTATGCTTCTCAGTTTCAAATATAAAGTGAAAGAAGATGTTGTTGATAGCTTTCCGGATAAATGGTCGGTGCACCATGAATTTCCCATAGATACGATGAAGAATAGTTTTCAAGTACTCTCTTTCTCTCGGGTCCTCAGAGTCAAATAGATCCAATAGCCTGAGAACAAAAGAATGGTCAACATACCTCTTGGCCAGCTTGGCATCAGTTTCTGGCGATGCCACAAATCTGAGGAGGAATTCATACACAATCTGTAAGTGAGGCCAAGCAGGATCCATCGAAGGTTCCTCTTCTTCCAAATCGAAAGCTTCTAGGACTTTGTTCTCACGTGGAGGAGAAGTTAATGTCCTGAACAGATTTATTGACACCATCTTTATAGTTTCTTGCATCACGACTTCAGGAAATTTTCCATTTGCAGAAGTAATATAATCCACCAGCTCCACCAAGGTCTGACGCTTAATTTCTTTTTCCTTGATATTCTTTGTAGGATCAGTAAAATCAAAATTCACACAACACAAATTTAACTTTCTGATAAACAAATTTTGCTTCTCCGAGTTGGGGACTTCTTTAAAACTAGGCAGGGCCTCGTAGGAAGATGCTGAAAATGTGCCATTCAGCTTAGAGTTTGAAACCTGAGGGAGCTTACTTCCATAGTTCAACCCCAACCCCGAATTGGAATTAGCGCCTGGAAGAGAAGATCCACTCGAACTCCCATATTGGCTACCCGCTACATCATTGCTTCTTGAAACTGTAGAAGCACCATACGAGGACGTAGAGGTTCCCCCACCTTCACGATTATCCGTGGACTTAGATGGCTTCTTTGGCAGCCTATTCAATATCTTGTTAATCATAGTTGAGATAACAGAAGAAGCTCTTTCTGGTGCACAACTGCCAATTGGACACTCACAACTCCTATGAAGATGATCTGAAAAAGGAGACTAATTCGCTTCACCACAGACAGTCCAGCCCCGGAGCTTCAAGTTTTACACATCCAGCTCCACATACAGAGAAAAAAGCTACTCCAATCCAGATAGGAAAAGTACCTTCTCCATCTAGGAAAATACAGCTTTACCTTGTGGGGGATAGAATCACCAAGCCTTCCTAGCTACAAAAATTTCACGCAACTGACCCAACCTCAATCAAATCAGCAAGCAAAGCCCCTAATTCACTTTTCCCACATCAGGAAAATCCAGCAGCGTATTCTCTCTTTCCACTCCAGGACGGCGAGAGCATGCCCTTTAGACTTATCAAAACCGACCCATATAGCAAAAAGCACTCCAAATGATATAACATCCCAATTCAGCAGGCTGAAACAAGAAAAGGAACAGGAGAAACAACAAATTTTTCAGCTCCTTCGCCTTTCGGCTCTCCGTACAACCAACACTCGGAAAAGGAAAGGTGCGAATCGATAAGCAGCTCAGATGACCCAGCTGAAATCGAGACAATAGCAGATCTAATGAAACCCACAATGAAAAGCGACCTACCAGAATCACAGCATCGTAGGTCTCAAGAAATTCAGACTCAAGAAAGAGATGGGTCGAAATTCCTTCACAATAAGAAAGAAAAAGATGGGATTTTTTCCCTGTGCATGCTTGCAGAGAAAGTTGAGCTTGTTATTCCCTTCCCTTTTGAGAGAGAGAGAGAGAGAGAAGAGAGAAGAGAGAGAGGGTATTCGGGAACAGCAGTCTCTGGCTGCTGTTTTCGTTTAACTGGAAATTGTCATTATTTTGTTTGTCTCCTTTTTGTGAAAGTTTTGTTCACCTTCTTCTCCTTCTTCCTCCTTTCGATCCAATGGAATTTCAATTTCAACCCATGCTTTGACGAAATTGCCCCTCGAGCTGTCCCAAGAACCACCTCCGTCAACTTCGAGATGATAAAAGGTTAAAAATGGTAAATCGAGGCTGTCTGAATTTGGGGGAAGTTTTTCGCATCTCACGCGCCATGCGACTCGCGCGTGGTCTCCCTCCTAACACGGTGCACCGGCAACTTGCGAGTTCCAATTTGCGACTCTTGTTTCAGGGTAAATTACAAAACAACCCCACGAATAGTTCGACAATCCGATAAAATAAAATAAAATAAAAAATCACCCCCCTCATACCTTGAAAATTCTTTAGCCTTCTTTTGCAAACTCAATTAGGGATGATCGGTTATCGATAGATAGGTTTCAAATCTAAAACCTGAAATCTAAGGTGTTATAATCGGTTCTTAGTTTTTGGAATATGGAATCTACCTTACTTGTCCTGAAACCTGTCTTTAAACCTATCTTATTTTTTCGATCCGATTTCAGGGTCTACCCGAGAACCTATTTTTCTTTTGTTCTTTCTTATGATTCTATTTTTTTTCAAACAAAATAATATGAGTAGCAATGAAACTATTTAAAGTAAAAATGAATAGTGAAAATCACTATCTACAAAAAGCAACAATCGCTAAGAGGAAAGGTGAACGAGTGCTGCCATGTTGCTGAGTCGCTTCTGATGAGGTTAGATTTTAGGGGGGAAACACATTAGGGTTCGGCTTTTTAAGTTATGAAACCGGTTCCACAACCGGCCCAGTCCGGTTTTCGGGTGGGTATTCAGTGGGAACCGGTAACCGAACCTGTTTCAACCTGTTCCGAAAATCTGGAACCGGTTCCCGGACTTGTTCTAACGGGAACCAATTCCTGAACCTGTTTTTTTGGTGGTCCGGTCCGGTTCCTGGGTAGAACCGGTCCAGGCACACCCCGAAACTCAATCACTTTAAACCAAAAGGCCAAAAAAAGAAAAGAAAAACCATGTTATTATAGAAACGATAAAGCTTGACATGGAACGATCGGTGCAAGTGGACGATAATGTTGTACTAAAAATTTCAATTGGGATAACCGTCTTGAACTCTTTTCACCCCTTTTTATATTTCCTCGTTGAGTATTTATTTTTCCCTACCGAAGATATGAACTTATAATATTATTCACTAATGCCACGTGAGCTAAGATTGTCTCGTATAACTCAATTTATCTTGTAATCTGACCAACACATATAGTGAACTATTAAAATACGACACTCAAGTATTCAAACAATAATATAAAATTTCGCATTTTTCCAAAAATCAATATTTGTAATTTACCTCTATCCTTAAGAAATTGGTATAATGTGTGGGGCAACTTCAAGTTTAATACATTCTTTCAAAGCTGAAATGTACTTGCGATTCTGGAACCTGCGACATCATGCCGTTTTATGCACGGCCTCTTTCCTTTTGATTGTTGAGGTTCGGTCCGATCACGATCAGCAAACGACCCCGTAATCGACGGCGTCCTGGGAAATGCCGAGGTTGCAAACCATGAACGGACAAAAAAAGATGATCCCCATTTGCTCCTTGTGGCGTACGAAGCTTTGAGCCTTTTAAGCTCGAAAATGAAAACCCTACAAGCTTCCAAAATACAAAAGAAAGGTAAATAGTGAAAAGAAGTCGAATTGGGATATCTTTCTTTTCTTTTATAAATAGAGCACGAATCTATCGAATGACTAAAGATATATGGTGGTCTTCCTTTTCACCTGCCCATCTTTCACGGCTCACTCCACGTTTTTGACTTAGCCAATTTCTAATTATTGCTTTTCGAAATTACTTTTTTTTTTTATTGAAAGAAAGATGTCGTTCATATATATCATAATAATAGTTCTAGAGTTACATCTTCCAGGTCTACCAAATTCCAAATAACTTCTGAACAAAGCAAAAGTCAGAAAGCAAATAACAAAGCACAATCTGAAACTAAACATCCACTCTCATCCTTTCAAGTCCACCATTGAAATTACTTGGCTCGTATAAAAAAAAACACTTGATGCTTTTCATGAATCGATAATGGGTGGCTTGACTTTCATTAATTTTTGGACCGCTAGTCAACCGAATATGGACAAAGCTCAATTCGGGTTAAGCAATGGAATTCGAAGTAGGTGAAGGGATCCCATCATGCGCACCTGTAGTCTAAGGTTGCAAGAGAAGAAAATGTTCCCAAAAAAAGAAGAAAGCAAAAAAGCAGGATAAGAAAAACAAAGGCAGAGTCAGAAGTGGGTGACGAGCATTACAGTCCCGATGAAAGGAAGCTCCGTCCAATCAAAAAGAATAGAAATCAAGAATCAGTGTAAGGTCAAGACAAGACTCGATCAAATCCTCGTCTCACCCAATGTCCCACACCTCTCAGAGAATTATCTTTACATTGACAAAAAGAACAGCCAATCAAAGCTTTTGAATTTTATTATTATTATTATTATTATTATTATTATTATTATTATTTTGCGTTTGTGGGCGAATTCCGATGCCTCGTACTAAATCCATCTCTCCGGTTCGATCGAAAAAGGTCGTTAACGCGAAGATTAAGGGATTTTAGAGAAATACCTCCTTGTGATTTGACCCTGAGGATTAGGCCATTTCTTTTCTCAGCACATGCACAATTTGAGAGTCATAACGAAGCAAGCTGCATGGGAAGAGTATATTATAAGATGAGATTTCAAATGATGGGAGAAACAGTCGAGTGCGGAGGGATTGGACTCGGGCAATTTTGGCTGGATTGAATTATTAGGCCTGCCAAAACAACCGACTTCTTGACTTTCCTGCCAGCCGACTCCAAACAAAACTACCCCAGAAATTGTCCAATTCTGATCCAGTGTCAACTCTTCTTAAATATATTAACCAGTCTCCATCAGCCAATTTAAGAATCGAAAAGAACAAGTAATAGCAACAATTGATACATCTCCACAATATGACGAAACCAGATTGTTTCGCCGGAAAGACATAACCGGAAGTCTACCAAGATGCCCTTGGGATTGGATAGGCTAAATATTCAAAGAAAAAGAAGTTGCCAAGGATTCCAGTGAATGTAGCCGCCGGAGACTCGCTTCCATACATCGAGTTAACGCAAAAGAAAGACAACTGTGTGTGGACAGATACTGAATACAAATAGCATGAAGTTCGAAGAACCCCTTGTTCCTATCCTATCACGACATAGTCGATAATGAGATTACACATCTGGATGTAGAGAACAAACTTTTCTCCCGAAGCACAACCACAAAAGCCCAAAGATTTCACAGCAAAGTCCTGAAGTCAGTAGGATTTTCAATACCTCGCCGAAGGCCACAAGAGCATATCTGTTGCTCAACGGCCATCCAAATACAAGATCGAAGCTTCTTCGAAATAATATCCCCCAAGTCACATGCATCTCCTGAGCAGGGTCTGCCTATTGATTATTGCCCTCCAAGCAGAGATGTCGACTTTGTCAGATAGGCCGAGCATACAACAAGGACGCAGGCATTGCACAATACCGTGGCAGTGGAAGAACAACACAATATGGGAGAATTCCAATTGGGGTTTAAAGGGAATTAGTCACAGTTACCAACCCATTTCTTAAGGTGTGTCGCAAGGTGGCTAATGTAAGGTTGCAACTTCAATGGTCCATCAGAGCAGCTTCAGTTTCGGATAACGGGGCTGCATGATAAGAAAATTTTATAATTTAAGAAGTCATGATTCATGTTCTCAGAGACGATATGATCCTGTCTTCAGTATCTCCAGTGAAAAATTATGAATGCTGACATAATCCTCTACAATTATTGTCATTACCAGAGAACCAGCAGAACAACAAAGGTCTTAACACTTGCAGTTAAATTTTGAAAGTATAATAGCGTGACAACTTACCAAGCAAGTCCTCATAAGAATCGGCTAACAGAGACGTTTCCATCAGCAAAGGCGGTGAAAAGACCTGATCCTGAGTCCCGTCAATGTCATAGAACAAACTTTGTGTAGCCGAAGGTGCGTGCTTAGAAACAGAAGCCGAGAGAAAACTGTTTACTTGATCAAAGTCATTAAGGGATTCCAGATCACTTATAACATCGGGTAATCCATCAAACTTACTACCAATGTTATCATCAGTCACAGAAATGCCATTTGAGGAAGTGTCTACGTGAGATTTAAACAACCTATTGCTCCTCGAAGCATCCTTCTTTTCTGGGCCAACATGGGAAAAACCAGTCACAGGAAATGGCAAAAAGAAATGCTCAGATCCTTCGTCAGAATGGCTATCTCGTGACCCTTCTGAATTACAGGATTGAGATGACAGGGCTGCTTCTCGAACAGATCTCTTCAAATTTTGAATGTAGGAATCATCACTGTCTGCATAAATTGAGATAAACTTGAGAAACTTCAGTGATTTAGATCAAATATCTTTCCGTTTTAATAAAGAACTTCAAACGCCAATTATGGGAAGCCTTTACAGGCAAGGCAGTGAAAAAGACAAACCTTGTGCTTGATGGTTGGAATGACTTTTTGGAAAAATCTGGTTTGGCAACTTCTTTTCAGATGCATTTTCCACTTGAATATTCTGAATGGCCAAAGTTTGTCTCTTTTGTACGTTTCCAGCCTTTCCAGAAGAATTAGGTGTCAAAGTAAATAACTGTGGGAGTTTCAAAGCAGGAGCAGCTGAAACTTTGTCTAGCTGAACACTGGACATTTTTGAAGTCATCTCATTGATATCGTCAGCACTACTTTCCTATACAATCCAAATGTAAAGCAGATTAGCCCATGAAATGCAACATCATAAAGATGGACATGTACCATTTGCTACACCTACAGTCCTCACATAAGACAGGGAGTTACATGAAGACTTACTATTCCTCTTCCACTGCTCTGTATTTGACTTGGTGAGCTCAATGGAGCACGTTGTTTCATCATAGGAGGAAGACTGGAAGATATACTATTTACATTATCTGTGCATTCCGAGATCGATTTTTGTATAGCAGGAGATACTTCTTTTAATTGGTTAATAAGCACCTACATGTGTGAATATAACAATAGATGATCGTCAGCCTCGTCTTAGATAGTATGCAGGCAAAAGGGACCTCAAAGGCCCGATCCAAAATAATAATAAAAATAATCACCTGAAAGCTAGCTAAGTGTTGTTGATGTTCAGCAAGAGTTGCTGCTAATGATTCCACATGACCAGTTGTACTGCCATCATCCGCACTTCGTAATATTTCTGGACCCTCCCCATCGTTAGCTTTTGCCTACCCAAGAGAAAATTCAACAGTATGTGTGATGTAGATGGAAAGGGAAAGCAAAACCTCAAAACTTCAACCCTCAAGTACTAAAATGAAGACATGTTTGCAGGTTCAACGTCAAAGAAGCAAGTTTACCATATTATGCAACATTAATAATTGGCATATTGTATATAACCAGCCTTACTAGTTTGTACATTCTAATATCATGGCGCTTGGGGAAATATTACGCTCTAAGTTGCCAAATGCATTTTTACTGAAAGACGAATATACATCGGTTAACCGAGATATTCTTACTCAACCACACCCAAAATAAAATGCCTGCTCATATCACTCTATAAGGTCAATGCCTTAATTTTCTTCCCTCTTTTTGACGAGTATAGATCATTGCCAATGAGCATGAGCGAAAAAACACTTCCTCCCACGATAATCAAGAAAAATAATTAATGCAGTCAAATATCTAGCGTAAGAGAACTACTTCTTGCCCTGAACTTTCTGAGACACCCTAACTTAAAAATCTGGAAATGCCACAATCTTCATACGCATTAACTAGTAGTTCAGACTTTATGACTTTATATGTAGGGGGAACAAACAGAAAATGAACTATAAAAGGTAATTCTACCTTACTTCAGCAACCACAAATACAGGTTCAAGTGACATAAACAATTTGCGTTACGAAAGGTAGACTTTAGCCAAAAGTACCAATTCAAAAGGTTGAATAGGTGGAGGAATTACAATTTAAAAAACCCCTCTATCAGCATAAGAAACTATATATTTTTCTATCACTGTACTGTTTTCCATACAAATTTCAATTGGCAAACAAGATAAAACAAAAGATTCCCCACAATGTCCTTAAGAGCCTGGGATGTATGGTCCGCTTTTGAAATTTCACATGGTTGCTAAAGAAAATGCACCCAGCAACAATTACTGTGCTTCCTTCCCCCAAGATCAGAAACCAATGATCTTAAACAAAGCCCTTCACATCATCAACAAGCAACTTACCAAGATAAACACCCCCCCCCCCAAAACCTCAATTTTCATACGACGAAATCCATCAAGTGTGTAGTCTATTTCCTAAATGAGACAGCATTGAAAATTGCAAAATCTCACCATGTGTTAGGTAAGATAAGCAACATGGTTTACATTTCATGAGTGGCAACTGGTGATGGACATTAAAGGCTCAAACTCGATATTTATGTTAAAAGGATCTCACTCTCGAACAAAGTAATGAAAGGTGCAAATTCTTAATATAAATGAGGAATAGCATACCAGAAGCAGTGACTGCTTATGAATCCGCTGTAAAGCATGCGTCCAGCGCCTTATAACTTCGGCTACATCAACAGTTGGGTGGATTCTTCCACTTCTATCATCAACCCGAAAATGTGTTTCATCATTTGCAGGATTGGATGCATCTAGGCTGTTGTGCCACTTTTCTTTATCCATATTATCATATGACCCATTATTCTGTTCTTTGTCATCAGAATGTACTGAAGAAACATCACTAGGCTGGACGGAAAGGATCTCTGCATGAGGAACCTGAGAACTTTGATCCATTGCCGCAAGCAAGGATGATCCAGAGATTCGGTACCTGAGCAGAATTATATCTCAAATCAGTCAGTTCATGGAAATTAAATGCAAGCCAAAAGTAGTACAGGGGATAACAATACCTATGCTCCCGATGAGCTATCAAGTCCTCGATTGGACCTGAAGCAAGCACTTCATGTTGACCTGCACTTGAAGGTTGTAACTTGTAATTCTTAGGCTGTGAACAGCTTATGAATATCAATGGTAGAGAGACAAGGGGAATGTTATAGCAAAAACACCATTGAGAAGCTTAGGAATCAACGGGGGCGTTTGCCTGGGACTAAAGAAAGCAAAACTCAACTCTTTTCTTTTCAAACTAAAGCTTGAAAATTTCCCAAAGGACTGGCGTACTAGGGTAAAAGTCAAAGAACGAGTATTGCACGATTTTAAAAAAAGAAAAAAGTAACAAGTAAAGTGATTCCAAACACACCATTTTCAACACCAAAGAGCATCTTCAAAAGGTGACAGAACATTTACAGCTATGAATAAAAACTTCTTAACAAAAAGCCAAACATGCAAGGAAAACTAAAACAACAGAACTGAGCCGTATGCAAGTAATGGTTCAGTCCACATATCCATGGCAGGAATACACTAGGATATGAAGAAACTGGTAAGTACTTTCTATACCAAGACAAGGATTTCTCGCGACATCAATACATAATAATGGGCTTAACATTAGAAGTGCCAATCAACACTAAAAACAAAAATTGAGGATGATAATTTCAGATTGAATGATGCAAAGCGATATCTCTGTAGTGTTTTATCTCAATCATGAAATTCACCTGCTTGAAAAATAATTGGACAAGAGAGATTGAAATTATAACAACATTTGTATAGAAAGCTTGGTGGTTGTGCATACTCTTTCTTGCTAATATGGACTCCCATAGGCGTGTAGCCTTTGAAACTAAATGAGAATTTTGACTGGAGCTAGATACAAGATCATCCCACAGCTCCCCTTCCAACTTGACTTTGTTTCTCCAGTCATGAAGTTTTTCCAGTTCTTGCTGCAAGTATGCCTGAGATCCAGGTTCTTAAGCACATTAAAGACCTACGTATGATGGCTTGTTCATGAGAGTTGTTAGTCAATGAGCTAGAGTTTTACCTCCTCAGCACACAAGCCTCGGAACTCTGCAGTCATTTCATGAGCCAAATTGGACCACATTGCCTGCCTCTGTACAGCTGTTTCTGCATTTTTCAGGAACTTTCTTCTTTCCAATGCAATTCTAGCCTATGGAAAGTTAATTATTCAAGTCAAGCTCCCAAAGTTCAAGTTCATCAATCTCGCAGTAAAAGTATGCTTTTTTCAAGTTAGAAATATGTTTAAGATAGTAAAAATGGAAAATCTCAACCGTATAGCAATGAAGAATAAAAGCCTACAGAGACTATCACATATATTTCAACACTTGCATCCAGAAATTAATATTCATATCTCCCCAAAAGCAAGCACAAAATTCGTCAATATATGCTGCTTCCTATAGTTATTGCCAACTCTTCACATGAGGAACAAAAGCCAGATGTCATTGTTTGATAGGAAGTTGTAGAACATTATAAATAAGACCCAAGGCTCATGATAAAGAACTAAAAAATTAATTCTTCTTCTTGATGGAGTCCATCGGCCTGACACTTACGTTACTTCGTTCCGGTCTCCATACCTACTTATATATTTTTAAAAGCACAACCAAGAAAAGACAGCCATAAGGAACCTTGGCAACTCACATTACCAGGGGAGGGCAATGCTGGTGAATGCATTTCCTAACTGTTATTTTGCTCTTCAGAGTGTCAAGGTGTCTATATTTCAAAAGATAGCCCAGTGCATAAAGATGGAGACATGTAAACAAGGATACAAAAAGGCCAATGCTAAATTGAACTGCCTCGTTATCATCAAAACAACCTTAGTCAAATGATATGGCAACAACTATAGGTATCTCCGATAAGTAATAAATAACAACCGTCTATACCTTAGTTACCGGAAGAAGGGTGGCAGCATGGGAGAATGCTACATCTGTCAATGAAGCTGGTAAAGGATTAGTAGCTAGATCGGCTGGAAATGTCCGCCTATGAACCTCTCTTAAAGCATGCAAGGAAAGTTGCCATAAGAGTTCAACAAATCTGCAACACCACATAAGAATTGTGTAGTCAATTATCACCAAAAAAAAAAAAGGTTTAAGGCCCAACAACGACTTAACTATAGTAACAAATATTGGGGATCCAAAAGTACATCAACATTTACATTCGGGAAGCAAATGTTTAAACTCTCATCTCTTCACATCTCCCATGACGACTAAAACCCTCCTTGCAAATTCACAAAATATCATAGTACTCTTATCTGATATACTCTCAACAATGGCACCAGAAATCACGTCCCATTCACGCCAAGCTATCAAAAGGGATTCAACAGCCTACTCACAAGGACATTTTCAGTTCTACGTGGAAAACGTGCCATTTCATCATTTGACGTGGCATGACCACAACAGCTAGCATACTCATTAATTTGTTTTCACTGAACTAAACATAATATTTTGCTTCAATCTATAGCTCTTGGGTATGGAATAATCAGCATTTATCGTACTCGCTATCATGAAAATCATGTACTGCTTGTATTTATTCAAAATAAACTGTGTCTGGGAGAACCTTGCATGCATTTTACAAAATAATGGAGGTGGTATTTGGATTAGATTTTAAGCTTTCTTTTGTAGATAAATCGTGACCGGTTAACTTATGTTGAATATCCGACCAAAAAAAACACTTACATTGAATAAAACACATGCCACAGATATTTTTGAATGATATTTAACCCTCATTCTTGAGGTTAACTTACTTATTTCAATTAAGCCAAATGACCATGTTGGTCAATTTAATTCCTAGGAATTAAGGAAAAACTAAAATTCTCAACCTAAGCAAGCTTAAGGAAGCAATATTAGACGATTTCCATAAGAGTCCATGCAAACTACAACCTTAGTGCTCCAAGTACCCAAGTAAAATTGCAAAACGAAGATCTGAAACAGCAGGGCAATTACCTTGGCCCACAACATGTAGCCAGCGAAGAAACCCTGGAATTGCTCCTAGGAAGCGCCCCTTGTGATTCAAGCTCACTGATAATACCTTGAACCACCTTAACCACAACAACAGTTTGAGAGTGAAATCAACGCAAGCTACAAGCTATCAACCAAAATTCGAAATGTCGACGGATGAATGAGAACTCAATTCATTATAGAACCGCACCTTCCGGAAGTCCCGCGATTGGGCCGAATCGAAAATCGGCCAGACCCTGTCGAAATCCTGGAAGATCCCGACCGTTAGTGAACTGGGAACGGCTAGATCAAACGAAAACTAGAAAGACTCCGATCACACAAGCACGGGACGTCGAACCAATTGCGAATGCACGTCCGATGGAGAGAGAGAGAGGGAGAGATTTACTTTGGCGGATTGAGCAGGGCCGCGAAGCGAGGAGAGGATGAAGTAGAGAAGCTGCTCGCCGAGTTTAGGGTTGGAGTGGCGGAAGAGGCCGACGCGAGGGGTGCCGTTGGAGGCTCCGACGCCGATGATGGACGGATCGAGACCTAGGAGCAAGCAATTAGTGTACATTGCACTCTCCAGCTCTATCTCTCTCTCCTTCTCCCTGTCCATCGTCATCACCCGCAGCGAAACCAGTCTCCTCCTTCCTCCTTCGTCTTCTTCTGTCTCTCTCCGACCGAGAGTGACGTTGGTGATCTTCGTTTTCTTCTCCGATGGCGCTTTTGCTCGCCTGCTTATCCTTCGCCTTTTTCTTCTTCTTTTTCCCCTTCCGTCTTCTCTTTTTGCTTTTCTCCTACTCCGGTTGGTTATTCTATTCAAATTCTTAATTTATTTAAAAATGTGATTTTGATTTTGTTGAAACTTTTTTATTTCAAATCTAAGACCCTGTTGAACCGGTTAATTGCCAGTTGCCCCAGAATGGTGGGTCAAGTTGGGGCAAATTTACAAATTTGTAAAACTTGCCACGCCCTTTCTCGGGCAACCCATATGTGAGGTTTTTTTTTTCCCCCCAAAGTTAATTGTGTTACCTTTAGCAATTAGCCAAATTTTAATTGTGTTTACGAGTGCAATTAAATCGAGTTTCAAAATGATACTTATAAGAATTTTATATATCACCTTCCAAACTTAAAAATCACAATGGTATTCTAATTTCAAAATTATACAAAAAAAAGGGGTTAATATCACCAAAAACTCTCAAACTGGTACAGCTGTGACAAGTTTACCACAAACTAATTTTTGACTACTCAAACTGGTACACTTGTAACGAATATACCCTTCGTAATTACTGAATTGGATGACACGTGACAGTTTACAAGTATACCAATTTGAGATTTTTACCCTTCGTCTGTCAAGGATTTATCAATTTAGGATTTTTCGTGGTATTAATCCAATTTAAAGCATATTATTAACAGATGGTAAATTTGTTAAGGGTATACCAGTTTGAGATTTTTGGTGGTCAAAAAATTAATTTGTGATAAGTTTATCACGTGAGTACCAGTTTGAAGTTTTTTTGTTAAAAAATTAATATGGGATAAAGTTATCATAAATATATTAATTTGGAGCTTTTTGTGGTATTAAAAAAAACACAGATTACCCACTACAGTATTTCATATTATTTCAAAATTTACGAACATTTGACTTCTTAAAAAAGTCAAGTCATGAGCCGGAGAAGTGAAAAAGAAGAAGAAGTAGAAAGTGAAAAAACCGACAATCACATCATGTGATCGGAACTTTTGTAATAGACTCCGCCAACGACTTTTGTCTAGACGCGTCCTGAATATTAAATTGCGTCTTGTTCAAAAATCTTATTAGTCGAAATTCTAAACTTCGGGCTTTAGATTTTTAATTCGTCCTACCGCCAAAAAAAAAAACCACACAAAAAGACGTGCTGTACTTATATTTTTGTTTTTCAGCAAATGATTGTTGTGCTTTTTTTTTTTTACTTTTATGTCCCGCTTTGCAAAAAAGGACAGACATATCATAAGATCTAATTTTGATGGATTGGACACTAGTTAGATCTAGAGTTCATTTGACAAAAATTTATCAGGGAAACAAGACACTATTTGTAAGCCATTTCATTGTTTGGTAATATTATTCATCTTGCTGAGCTCGTCGGGTAAAGAACTTGCAATTCGATTCGTTTTATGAATAAATTGAGAAACTCGCGGTTAGTTGAGACATGTTTGTTACTCTATAGACTCAATCTAAAGAAGGGATCGAAGATTGGGTCTAGAATTCTATGCCCAAACTAGCTCGTCGTCCACGAGATACTGGATCTTCTTCACGAAATGATCGAGTCTCGACCCGCTAGCTCCAGGGAGCAGTTTCGATCTGGCCTGTGGCCCCAGGCGTGCCGCCGTGCCCATAATTAGGTCGAAAGTCCGGCGGTTCACACGGAAGAATCGTTACTGATATTCCGTATGTCTTTTGCGGCCTTCAATATCCCCTTTGTTCAATTCTTCTTTGTTCTTTTCCAAAAGACACATTCAACACGCGACGAAATTCATTTCAATCATGTACTCTATCTCGATTGAACGCTCCGTCGTGAACACTCTCGGGTCCTTCAGAAATGACCGGGCACTCTCATTCTCGGGCCAGAACCCGACGCGATCCGACTCGATTAAACAAAACCCTTTACAGGGGGAGAGTTGACCCGGCTCAGCCCGTTCGTCAGGCTGTCACCGTTTGGCAGTTGGCCGATCTCGTGATTTGAATTTGGGGAAAACGCTGGAAAACAACTCGAGCCGGTTCCACTACGGCCGGCCTAAATTTGGATTGGCTTTGCTTTTCCTTTTGTCTCGTGCAACGGAGACTTTCTATTGGGTTTTCTCACTTTCTTTTACTCCCCAACCTGTCTCTTTCCTATCTGCAGAATCCAGCAAAACGCTGTCACGAAATCATGTGCCGTTGCTTTTGGTTTTTGCTCAAAGCTCCGGTCCGGTAGTTATTCCTGAACCGGGGAAACTGTCTTCTTCCTAACAATGACTTGTCGCCTAAATTTTTCCACTGCACGCACGAAGCTTCCTCAGACCATGGCAACTTTGTTTGCTTCCCTTCCTATCTCCGCTCTTTAACTCTACATTTTAAGGGAAAACTTACAAGGGAAGGAAAGATTGGCAAAAAGGGAGAACGGAGAGCAACGGAAGCGATAAAGTCCCGAATTCGCCGGGGCAAAGTGGGGGGGCGGGTCGGTGATAATCGCCCCGTGCCGGAAAGGTACTTCGCCTAAGGGTTACATGTCGCGGCGACGCATGGAAAAACAAGCCGATCGGAATTAGGAATTTCTATATTCAAAAGAAAAGTTCTTTGACATGCGTAACACGCTCGTAATCTTTTCTTTTTTACTTTTTTATTTTGATTTTTGGATTACTATATGGCGAACCGATGACGTCATTGGATAAATACAACATTGTATAAACGAATGTTTTGGTTACCCTCGTTAAGTATACTCGATGTGTATTAATCTAGTACTCAAAAATCACGTATTGCACACAGCACGAGATGAATCTGTGCCTTGAAAATCACAAAGTCTCCCCGATCGGCTGTTGACTAAGTGTTTTTTTTTTTTTTTTTTGTGAAAACGAAAAACTTCATTTCATATGAAAGAGGGATACATAAGTTCAAGATAAAGATGCAAATCCTACAAAGCAACTGAAACAAATAAATCTGAAAAGCGAATCAACTTGGTACGCCATACAGAGACTTGCACATTCCACAAAGATGGAGCTGTTGCAGCATCGAAGCACAAACGGGGTCCGATCACCGAATCTCGGATCAATATCGGTGACGAGTACACGCCGAGAAATCTCTCTCCAACAACTACGATTTTTCCAGAAGGCGGTGTGCGCATAGATTCAGCATCCCCAACACATCACCGTGTAGATAACACAATAACCCCAAAAGGTTGAAAGAACACGGAAAACACCTCGTAAATCTCATATCTATATTTAGATCAGGATAGAAGAACATCCACTAATTCTAGATTTGGGAGAGAAAAACTACAAAGTAGATACCAATTGAACACAAAATCACTTTCAGAAATACCAACTGCTGAAGACAGCAGCAAAGCAAAGGAGTCTCGAAGACTTGTGGAGCGCTCGACAATATGGAGTAATCACCGGAGCGAGCGAGCAGATCCAGGAAGAGTAGATTCTTTCGAGACTCTCGCGCTTCAATTTAGAGCTCAAAAATGTCGACCGCATCGTCTACGAAAACAACCAAAAAGTCTATAAAAAAAAGTAGAGAAACAACCAGAGATGAAAAATGAACCAGAGATGAGAAGGGAGAAGGGAGCGAGGGCCCTTGGGAACTTTGCTGGTGGAGGCGGCAGCTGCCGACGGGGCACTCTTTTCTAACGTCCCTATAACAAATCTTCTTGTAATGAACATTCCGTCGGAGCGGGATCGGGACAAGAAAATCGTCACGAGAGGATGGTTTATTTGAGCGCTTAGAGAAATTCGAACGCATATCGCGAGAAAAATGGTACATAGATGCTTAAAAACCAAGTCGGTGCTTGTTAACAAGTTGGGTGTAAAGAATGAAAATCTGCTGGCACCCCCAATTGGAATGGCCCGAGGATGAAAGGGAGCGCCAAGTTGGCATAGTAGGCACGGCACGTTATGAATTGCTTGAATCGCAAGGCTAAAATGAATGGTCCCGTTGTCGTTTATACACGACATGAAGAGAAGGCCAAACGCACGAGTCGAGACAAGGCCTTCCTACAATTTCCTTACCAACGGAGGACAGCGCGATTCGGATCCAACGAGCGGGGTCTCTATCCGAAGCATGTTTTGACATTTTGGTGATTCTGAGTTTGTTGTTCGAATAGCGTTTCATTCCATCTCGAAAGTGCCGAGACGGGCATTGGAGCGACTAGTGCGACTGCGTTGTCTAGAAGTTGTCACACCAATGCTTCAAAATTATGACCCAGTGTATGACAATGCGATTTTTGCAGCATGTGCGACCTACTACGTAACAGTATTGTAGAAAATAATGGCAGATAAATTACTATTCAGCCACTGTTCACTGTTTTATCAAAGCAGCACTGTAGCAGCCACATATAATTGTTGGACACAAGTGTTGTCTTATTTATGTTGTCTTTTCATTTCCATATGCCTATATAAGGCATCCATTGCATCTCGTTGAGGGCAAACTAGCCTTCATCAATAAAATCGTGCGTGTTCCTATTACCGTGCCTTTCTAAATTGCCTTCTTCTTCTCCTCGAAATCGTGCTATGATAGAATAAATAGTATTGTTAGCCTGGTATGGTGCCCTGTTTGTGAGTATGCCCTCCACTTGCCACAATGTGGATCCACAGGATCAGAAAAATGTCTCGAACCTGAAAGTTTTATGGAGTAGTACCATGATGCTTGGAAGCTAAGAGGCGGTCACTAGTTTAAGGCCAAGGAGGCAGTGTAATTTGGGATAGCATACCTGCTTCAAGCCTTCATTGTTTATTCCATAGACTCTTCATGATTATATATATTTATAATATTTTATATATATATAGAGAGAGAGAGGGGGGGGGTCAATATATATATAGAGAGAGAGAGGGGATGTCAATATCAATGTAAATTGGAGAGAGGCCCACTCGAGACGTCGGTTTCAAAAGCCCATTGAACCAATGGGCTTTGGCCCGAACGATCGCAGTCCATGAGGCCAATCGGCGCCGACCTAATCCTTCGCCGCAACATACGTGTTCCTCATGGCACGTGCTGTCCTGTCTCCGACTTGATGCCCAGGCAAAGAGATCAGGGCAAGCAAAGCATATACCCAACTCACGGGCAAGCGCGCACGATTCCCAGTTCCATGCTTGGGACGTGTTGATCCCGATTCCGATTCAGCTCTGTTGTGTGATGATAGTTGATGGTTCTTCTTCTCGGCTGCTTTTGAAGAGAAGGAGACTCGCCATCCCCGACCCCATGGAAGCTGAACCGGCCAAGGTCTTCTCTCTCCGTCCAATTAACTATCGGCGAAGCTTAATTTCTCGATGTTGATGCTGGGCCTGTGATGGTTCTCTTCATTTAGTTTCTTAGTTGATGATGGATCGGAGCTGCGGTTATGGCGCTTCTTGGGTTTTTGCTCGATCGGTCATAATTTGTTTCTCAAACTGTCGATAGCTTGAAGTTAGACATAAAGAGGTTTTTTTAGGTGCATTGCCTTCAAGGAGGGAGAGAGACTTTGAGGATGTTGCACGATTAGTTTATGGGGGTTGTTCCGACCTGGCTAGATGGTGCGGTTGTCTATTTAGTATATGCAGGGATGAATTAAAGAAAAGGCTGGATGGGCAAATACATTGTTGATGGTCTGTCTGGTTGTTGCATTAAACGGTACATTGGCGATGCAGTTTGCTTCTGTGAAAAATCTTGTAACATTCTCCCACATTCGTTAGAAGGGTAACTCTAGCACCTCCTTCTAACTAGAATTATCCATGATACTGAAAGAACACTGGTTAATGTCAAGTACGATAAGAGGTGGAGAGATCCTGGTAGGCCAGTTGCATAGAGAGTTGGCATATGAGACAAAGAATTGACTCATTGCAGAATAGGAGGACAGTTAGGCTGCGGGGGAAAATCTATTCTGCAAGTGCTGTTAAAGTTCATGACTTTACATGCTTTTTTCGCCAAGTCATATACCTAGCTATCTAATTCGTGCTTTGTGTTTGACTTGTGTCTTGCCTAGAGTTATGGAGCTGTGCAGTCTTTCTTGCTTTAGAGACAAATCTCAAATGCTTCTCTTAGTTATTTAAAGTTCCAAATTCTAGGATAACTTGGCAGTGATACCCGGAGATTCGATTGGTTGAGTCAATCAACTCCTTTGTACCGGACTATGTTCTGCAAAAGTGAGATAAGAAATGTTATTCTAGGCCTTATTTCTTTTGCAGCCCATCGAATGTTCTACTGCTTTTGTCATTTGTCTAATCACATGGTTAAAACCCTTGCCTTTTCTCATCTCCATTAGCGGAATGTGACATTCTAAACATGTTTTTTGCCAATTGTCTATTTCACACGCCTGCTATCACTAGATGCCTCATATTGCCTAAGATCATTGCAAAAAAGTCGACATGACTGTCAATAGCAGAACTAAACACTTGACATATCATCCATGGAAGGAAGGTTTTAGAATCTTTTTTATTATATGAGGGGGATGTTTTACATATCTTGGATTTGCTGCCTGCAATTTGGATTGATTGTTCTAGCTCACGTCAGGCAAAGCTTGCTGAAATGAAGGAAAAATTTGGACGTGAAATACGTGTATTTGAAACTTCAGTAAGTTCTCCGACACAAAATGCAGCTCCAGATACTGGTAAGAACAAGTTCTACTAACTTATTTTCAGTTCCAAGCTAAGCTACCTCTCTTTTACATGTCGGGGCATTTTGTTTGGTTGTACATTTACAACAGATGAAACAGACGACTTCTATGAGTTCACTGCAGAGGATTATCACCGACTTTTGACTACCAAAAAAGAAGGTATCATCCAACAATATATCATGTTAATTGTGCAAATAGAGGAAGAAGCTCTAAGTTTAACTGCTTGGTTAGCTTGCCTTTTGGATGTTTTGGGAAAAAGGCGTCCGATTTCTAATCAGCTAGGGTATAGAGTTACGAATACGTGTCCTTCTTGGACCTTGAATCCCTGGCCTGCAATACAAATTTGTATGGAAGGGAGAATATGTGCTCTGCGATTCTGTTTGTGCTCTTAGACGTTCTGTTTCCTTACGTTATCGCTCTTGGTGATTTGAAATATTAGTTTGATGGAGGAGTTCGTTTCTAATTCTATTTTCAAGTATGGTAACATTGATAATAATCTTTGATTTTGTGGTTGCTGATTTTTCGATGGGATGACTCTGGCAGAAAAATATTTAAAGACCAGAAAACTCCGAGAAGCAGACGAGGCAGCACGGCGCTCGAGAATGACAAAGGTCATTTGATATCTACTCCACTAGTGCCCGATATGATTTTCTTTTTGTTGCTCTATTTAACATGTAGCTTGTAATCTTGATATGGAGCTTGTATTATCTTGGTTGCTTGTGCAACATACCCCTAAAATTCATATGCTTTTGTAATGCAGACTGTTATAAGGATACGGTTTCCTGATAATCATACGCTAGAGGCTACATTTCATCCATCAGAGAAAATAGAGAGTTTGGTTGATCTCCTTGAGAAAGTGGTTGCTAAACCTGAACTGCCATTTTATATATGTAGGTTTGCTCACATGATTAACTAATTTGCAATATTTTGATGCTTTTGATATTCACGTCTCGAGAATATGTATTTTGAATTTATCTGATCATGTTTCAGATACTACTCCACCCAAGAAGCAAATAAAAGACTTGTCTCAGGACTTTTACTCCGCCGGCTTCATTCCTGGTGCAATAGTTTATTTTTCACATGACACCCAGAAAGGTTTGTATGTGTATTATTGACCTCAAATGCAGTATCTTCCTTTTTCTTTTTGCTCACCAAAGGGTTACTCCTTTGTCTTTTATTTAGAGTGGCTTATCTGTATTGGATGCTCCCTAGTTAAGCTGTGTTAACAAAACAGTTTTGAGTTTTATTGCGTTCCTAAGTGATGCAAAACTGCCCCGAGTGCAGTTCACTTTTTTCTAAGCACCACAAAGCTGAAGCACCTTTACAGGTCCTTGATAATTGTCTTGGGTATACTAGCACATACTGACAGATGACCCACTAACAAGAACTACCAAACTCTTCACATTAGTGGCCATGTCAACTGGAGAATATGTTAAATGCTTATTTCACCAAGATTGGATGTCATAAATACGTTGCTTATTAATTCTTGTGACATCAATGGTAGATTACATGGGAGTTTCTTACGATGGAATGCTAATATGGTCTTTGCGTCTATTGCCTGTCAGTTTCAAATGAGGATATAGCAGCCGCTGAGATGGGTCCTTTCCTTCAAGAGTATGTCATGGCTCTGAAAGGCTTGGAGCACAACATTGAGAAGGTAGAGCCGGTTCAATTTGCACCAGAGCCTGTAGAGCCAGCTCCTCCGCCTGTTGTCCTAGAGCGCAAACCTGCTGAGAGAAAGCCTGTTAAGCCAAAGTGGCTCAAAATGTGACTCGAGTCCTGAGTATACCTTTAAACTCTCTTTTTCCCCTGTACAATATCTTTTACTTTAAGATCTCTAGTTTTACTCCTTTCTCGGATTATGCGATCTCGATGCAGGTGCAGTTAACTCAGGGTAACTTGCATCAACTGTGACACTTTGGACCAGTTATTGTGGGCAACTGAGCACTCTATTCTGAAAGTGACCTCTCCTAATGGAGAGAACCTTGTATTTCGATCATGTTTATTGTAAATCAACAGCGTCCTTCCTGATTGTCAAGTTATGTATATCCATCCATAGGGTTCCCCAGATTGTGGTCTTGCAAGTTGCAACCTCTTTTTGTACACCGCATTTAAGTTTTGGGTTAGGTTCTCAAGTTGGGTTGAGGTGCGGCGCTCATACGTGGTATTATTCCGATCCTTTTTCCTTCCCATCGGATGTCCCTGGAGTCGTGGATGGTGAGTGATGCATTTTGTTTACTCTGACCATTATTCGGAGGTCCCGTGGTGATGACATCGAATAACTGTCTGTCGTTACGTCCCCAAAGTATGAACATTTATCAAGCATGAGCAGTATCAAGTTCATCTTTTGGATCATAGTCCTTGGAGGCAGTAAAGAGATGTGAAACATGTCTCTCTGGCCTTCACCTATGCTCCGTTCCGAAGCGGATAGAATATTCGCCTTACACCCGAGACGTCCCCCTTTCGGCGCCCGTTTCCCATCTCTGCGAGTGCTCGCACGGCTCTTAAATCCCGTTCGCCGTACGAAAAAAGGGGGATTGAAGAGCACGTACCCCAATGCTAAACATGGCTCTGAGAGATCCAAGAGAAAACCATAGTCAGAAGTTTCCGAACGAAGGATCAGTTGCACGTGGGGTTTCTCCTACTTCATTCAATGGAGGCAACAGATATTCAGAGGATAAGGAAGGGGATTAGGAGGGAGAGAAGATTCGGAAACGAACTCGGGAACGGAGGACGGAGGTAGGTGGGGAGGACGAGGGGAAGTAGGTGGGTGCTCGGCTTCACCAGCCACCCACTTACACGGAAGATTTGAAAAGCAAAGGAGACGAATCCGGTGGGGTTTAGACTTTGATGACACGCATGGTGATGCGGGGGAGAGCCCCACCTGCCCCCCTCCCATGATTTGTTAAACAAATTGGGTTTTCAACTAACCTTCAATTATGACATCGACTATGCTCATCAATGTGCATTAGCGTTGAAGGAAAAAAGAGAGCATGTTTTTGCCCTCGTTTCGAAGGACAAACAGAGGTAGGGCCAAAACTAAAAGGACGACAAGATTGAAATGTTCGATTTGAGTCATAGTTACTGTTTATTTTGAGCGCCGTTACCCCATCACGATACAGTGAGAATAAAATCAGGATTATCATATATCATGGCACAGTCAAAAAGATTGGGAGAGTTTCAAACTTGTACGAGGAGATCACGATTCGCTTGGTAGTGAGCTTACTCCAAAACATCTGTGAACGCGGTTACTTGCCTTCCCGAAAGATATATCAGCACCTTTCGAATATTTGCAATTTCATCAAAGAGGCAACTTGAGTATGTTTTCAATAGATTCGTTGATCCAAACTAAATTGAATAATTGGCTATTCCCAATTTACCTATCGATTCCTTATCTTCTTCTTCTGTTTTTTTGTCGACGAATGGACAGTGGACACTCCCAAAAGGAAGTGATAGTCATACAGAAAAACGCCCGTCTCCCACAATTCCATGATTGCGCAACGGCTGACTTCATAATCCAACTCGTTCTCTCTCTCTCTCTCTTTTTTCTTTCAAATATGCAAAAAAAAAAAAAATCAATTCATTTTTCTAACATGCTTCTGATTTTGTATGTCAAAACGCAAACAGCGAGAATTTTCTTTTTTAGCGGCCAAGTGCCGATCACCATCGAAATATGGTGAGTTTTCTGTTGGAATTCGTGTCCCGATAGACGGATCAAATCGGACCGATCCATTCAGATGGGGATACAATACTTTCTTGTTTCTTCTTTTATAAGATCGGCTCGGTTAGGTTCAATCGCAACCCCGCTTACAAATTTATCTTTGGTCTTTGTGCGGATTTCGAAAATAATAACCCCCGCAGATCGGATCCTCGCATTTAACGAAAAATGATCGAACTCCCAACGTGTGCATGTGCATCCGGTCCATGCAACGACAACCCGTGTGTAGAAATCCTTGTTGGCGGCTCAATTCATATTTAGATGAACTCCCCTTTAGAGTAGAGAGAGGGTCAAATAAAATGTGCAGAGAGCTTTTGGTCAAACCTTGTTGGCGGCGCAATTCAATCACCGGCGGGCGACGCGATGCGATGACGTGGGCTGGGCTTGTGCAGTGCAGGGTTCTCCTACTCGCTCGACCAGGGGAACGCGTGCGGTCCCAACCAATTGCGAGTCGGTGGAGCCTCGTTTTCTGACTTTTTGGATTCCGGCCGGCAGCCCTGTTTCGTAGTCCGCGACGCAGGTGATCTCGACGCTTTTCGAGGTTTCGGAACTCTGCAGGTTGGAGGAGAGGAGCGTACTGACGTGCGTCGACGTCATAGTGTTCTGTTTGGGGGTACTAAATTGAAATATCTGGTCATAACGTACGGAAAAATAGAATAAAAACAAAATATATGGTCAGCAACAGAAATTTGATGTTTGCTGCTCCGCAGCCGCTGAGCCGCTGGTGTTGTCAAATGGACCTACTTATCTTGTCCTATTTTCGGCTTGTGGTCCCTCTCATTCCCTTGTTGCCATAAGGGCCCAATGACTTTGGAATCAAGCATGGAAATGCTTTGTTGATAGGGGTGAGTATGCTTCTAGATTAGAATCGGAGAATCGGATCGACGAGAACATGGTAGATTTCAAGTTTTAGGGTATGCAAGGTAGGTTATAGGTTTTAAAAATTAAGGAACCGGTTCGGTCGGATAGATTCCAGGTTCTAGGAGGCGGAACCTGGAACAAGTCTTTTTGTTTTTCTTATTCTATATCTTCGCGGGATCATGCGATATTCCATGGCGCCCGATGATGAGTGTATAATCTAGAACCATTAGTCTGAGCTTCCATTTCCGACGATATCCAACACCAAAACTTTTACTTTGTTAATGTTTTGCATTTTTCGTGTGTCTAAATATCAGTTATGGTCAATGGATTGTAGCAGCAAATGGTGGTCATTAGAGGTGATAATTCAATTAAAAATACATGTGAAACTTGGTAAACCCTAGAACTGACCTAGAACTTGTGACATGGTAGGTTCCAAGTTCCAGGACATGCATGGTGGCTTCATGTTCCAAAAAATGGGGAACCGATTCCGATGAGTAAGTTCTAGGTGGAACCTAAAACTGCGACCCCTATTTCTTGGGGGATTGATGCTACATGTACCATGTAGAAATGATCTGCTTATATGTTTATATCCATCGATATAATTTTGCGCATATTCAAACGTGGGATTTGTTGCATTCTCTCTCTTTAAGTTGGTTCGCGGAACCGAAATTCATGCACGAGAAATTTTATTTATAGGATGACATTGTTATCTTCGCGAGTTATTTTTCTTTTTCTTTTTTAGCAAAAGATTCGATATTGATACCAATGGTCGAATATTGGTGAAGAATTTCGACTGCATGGTGACTTTTTTTCCCTCGAGGAAAAGTTCGATTCGTATGCGATAAATTGTTCCTTACATGTCACACATTAAACATTACACGTATGGATAGTCATTTTCCATCGGAAGCAGTACATTTTGACAAGTCGCATTGACAAACGAGATTTCACGTGGTGGTCTCACCTTTCCCATTGCTGAGGGGCATGGCATTATACCTACCTCATTCAATTCGACCACAACATTTGTGTTTCATGTCCAATCTAGATGTCTTCACTGTCCCTCAGATTTTTCAATTTGGGTCATCGTAAATTGCTTATTTTCAATTTGGGTCATCGTAAATACTTATCCAGTTTGTCTTTCCCCCCCCCTTCTCTTTGAAGGAATATACTTTTTATACCCAGTAAGTGCTAATTGTTGCTAATGAATTGCTTGTCCGGTCCAAGCTCTTGCTGTCCTATGAAACACATCGAGTAATTAACTTTGGAGGGATTGATTTGAGGGATACAATAATTAGAATCTTGTAGGTAACAAAATCACGGGACCGCCTGCGAAATCACGCTTCGATGGATAATTTCTCTCCTATTTTATAGCCTTGACATTAACAGCTTGTCTCTAGATCTCTAATGAGATTGGAAAGATGAATTAGTCTGCCGTGTGAGATTTGGTCCACAATACTTGTAGTTATCTACACTAATACAATGTAAAAGATAATATTATATCCCAAAAAGACAATAAATAAAAAAAACTCCATTTTTTTTTCTCATTTTTCTGGTTTTCATATCAAAAAGCAAATGAAAAATTAAAAAGATGCCATTAACCTAACCTTATTATGCGAAGAATCCAAAGAAACAACTTCCTTTTCTGTTTTGCAATTATAAAGATGGAACCTTTTGCAATAAAAGATGGCGTGCAGGGCAAGAATCGCAAATACGAGAAAAAGTTGGGGGAGAAGCGCGAAATGGGAAAAGAGAGATCAACTCATCCAGTTGGCCTTCCCGTTGAATTGGGAAGCAGGGAGCTGGGCAACCATTTGGTACGCATCCATGGACATGGACTGATCGCGACCATTCCGAGTTGGTGAGCGACTTTCTCACCATTTCTTTATACCCTCTCTCTCTCTCTCTGTTTCAACTTTCTGCTTCGGAGCTCGCACCAGGACGACACTGTTCGTAAGCCTCTTGATCTTTTCTCTTTTCTTGTAATCTAGTTAGCGTAATTGCTGTCGTATCTGGTGACGTTTTGATTCCGATCCTTTTTTGGGATTTCTTAATTAATATAAGTCCATCGCTACCCTTTTCAAACCTCCAAATTCTGTCCTCTGTCTGGTCCGTCGTTGCTTCTCTCTCTCACGCTCTCTACTGGATCCAGCTGCTGCTGCTTCTTTTTTGGGGGGGAGCTTGCGGGTGCCTTTGAAGGTGAAGAGTTCGTTTTCGAGGAGCAGTTCTTGCTGCTGTTCGCTCGCTGTGTGATAGTTTGCCTATGAGAACGAGAGTAGTGGTTAGAGTGTGGGTGTACAGTGATAAGCTTAACAAGCTGTGTTTGTTGGTTTAGGATTGTGACCGAATTCTGGGTTTTCTATTTGTTACAGTGTCTCAGTAGCCAGGCAGTGTGCATAGCAAATCTTCGTTCCTAGGTTCTTTACTTTGATTTTGCGTTTGGAGTAATTGTGCTGAGCATCTTTACTTCTAGCTTACTGTTCTGTTGTGGCTTAATGATGATCAAATTCATTTGTTTTTTTTTTGCTTGAATTGACCCTTCTCTTGCTTTTAACTGCAGATCAAAGACCGATCGTGAAGTAGCATATTTGTCTTCAAACTCTTGGAATGATGGGATCGGGTGGGTGGTCCATTGAGAAAAGATCCAGTTTCAGAAGCAAATCCTTTTCGAGGGACATCGATGCGCCGGAAACTGGGTGCCTCTCGATTGTAGTGCTTGGTGCTTCTGGAGATCTTGCCAAGAAGAAGACTTTTCCCGCACTCTTCAATCTCTACCGCCAGGTCTGTCAATTGTTTCTGGAATGGCATTTTCCTAACGGTAGGCTGCAGGAGTGTCTGCTAAACAATGGACCTTTGACTGCTGTGTTGATGCATAAGCCATTGTGTCCTTATCTGGACTTCGCCATCATCTTGATTCTATAATTACTTGAGGATATCCTATTATTTCAATGACATTGTTCGGTGGTAGTTCTTTGTTTTTTTTTGTTGGGGGGGGGGGGGGGGGGAGGCGCTCTGTGGTCATAGGAGTTAACCTGACTCTTAACTGGATGAGTTGGTGTAGGGATTTTTACCATCAGACGAAGTTTACATTTTTGGCTATGCAAGGACTAAAATATCAGATGAGGAGTTGAGAAATCGCATCCGCGGGTAAGATATCCGTTGACATTCTCTTTTGCGCCATTTATCTTGCCTCGAGTTTCTCTTCTTAATGTTTCATTGCACTTTCATCCTTCTACGGTACGATTAAGAAGCAACATATTTTGTTAATCTCTTTGAACTCTGATCCGTATAATATGGACGGAGAAGAAAATCATTATCTTACTTCTTACTTGGAACTACTTTTGAGAAGGTAAACTTTCATGGTTATTCTATTTCTGGGTAACCAACTCAGTGGTTCTTCATAGTAGCCATGATATGCATAATCTTTCAGTGTTTTAGCTTCAGGAATTTCATATGTATCGACAATGTATAAATCTCATTGGCAATCAATGTACCAGGTTTCTTGTTGATAACAAGGCTGCTTCATCCAAGCACTCTGACGATGTCGTGAAGTTTCTCCAGCTGGTTAGTTGCTGGTCTAGTAACTAGAGTTTTACAATGCATTCTCATGCTAACTCTTGATGATCACTTTCAGATCAAATATGTATGCGGTTCTTATGATTCTGAAGAGGGTTTTCAGAGGTTGGACAAAGAAATTTCAGAGCATGAAATTTCAAAAAATAGTTACGAAGGGTCATCGAGGAGATTGTTTTATCTGGCACTTCCCCCATCTGTATATCCATCTGTCTGCAAGCTGATCAGAAATTGCTGCATGAACAAATGTAAGAGGATATGTGAAGTTGCATAAAGCTATATTGTTTGAATAGTTACTCTTCATCTGTCTTTCATTTGAAGTTATTACGAGAATGCTAACTAGTAATTGAAGGCCAATCTAATTTTGTTCACAGGCCCCTTATGAATTGGTGGTTGTTTAGCAAGATAGCCTGGGATGCATCTTCTTAGTGAGAGCATGGTGCCACTTTAATATGCTCATATCTTTGTCCGGCTATGCTGAGAGTCATAAGATCCACTTGAGTTCTTGGCATCACTTTTTATTAACTAGGCAACGAGTTTTCTGTCTGTTTTTGTATGCAAATAGGATTTGCATGGCTGAACTGTTGGAGTTTGGGAATCTTACGAATAATTTACAGTTGGGGACAAAGTTTTGGGCAATTAGAGCTGGGGCTTATTTTTATGTTTAGACAAAATGTCTGCATTTAACATATATGAACCACTGCATCTTGCCTTTTCAGCTGATCTTGGAGGATGGACTCGAATTGTCGTGGAAAAACCTTTTGGCAAGGATCTCGAATCCGCAGAAAAACTTAGTACTCAAATTGGAGAATTATTTGTTGAACCACAAATTTACCGTATTGATCACTATCTCGGAAAAGAACTCGTGCAGAATTTGGTAGGTATATATTTATCACGCTTTCTTCTTTCATTCTCTAAATATTCTACCTCTTCTTACTTCTATTCCTTCGTACAGTTGGTACTGCGTTTTGCAAATCGATTCTTTTTGCCCCTCTGGAATCGCGATAACATTGATAACGTGCAGGTAAGTGCCGTCATCTCAAGTTATTACTTTGGCAAATTGATGGATTTGCTTCTTTGATGAGGTTTCGTCATTGTGTGCCTGTGTGCCCATTGTCCTTGAAAGAAGAGCACTACAAACATGGCTTTGCTGATCACCGACATTGTTGTTTCGATTTTGTATATTTGCAGTGTACTTATTTATTTGTATGGTGTTTGCTTCTATCTTTGGCAGATAGTATTCAGAGAAGATTTTGGAACTGAAGGTCGTGGTGGATATTTTGATGAATACGGGTATGCACGCTGTATTTTCTTTCTGTCCTTCAAACTAGATGTGTGGACAGAGATTGTTTCTCTATCATTGAATTATCTTGTCCATTTAGGATTTAATTATCTTATGCCTTTCACTAAGGTTTATTTGATGATGTTTCTTTAATGATGCCTAATCACCATGAGGTTGTCTTTTCTTTGCTTTGCTTGATACTAAGACCCATTAACTGTGCCATCTGAATTTTGCAGCATCATCCGTGATATTATTCAAAACCATCTTTTGCAGGTACTGCCATTTTGATCTTGTTATTTACTTGTACCCTAAATTAAATTAGGGGGATATGCCTAGCCCCATTTGTGCTTGATTGTAACTTGAATTATCTTGGCACTTTTTGGCACTTTTTGGCAGCTTGGGTGCCAATAGTTTTTCTCCCCATGTCCTTTCGCTACCCCACTACATACCAATCACTCATCCTCTGTGCCCCAAACCCGCAGAGAAGTAAAATTGTAAACTAAACTCAACAACATGCGTATCATATTTGAGTGGTTGCAGGTTTTCTGTCTGGTTGCCATGGAAAAACCCATTTCTCTCAAACCAGAGCACATTCGCGATGAGAAAGTGAAGGTATTCTCTAAGTCCATGGCACGACAATGGAGTACTTCCAACTGGTTGTATTCCTGGGCATGTAATACTGTTTGGTTGCTGATTATTATATGGCATATGCAGGTCCTTGAATCCGTACTTCCGATTGAAGATGAAGAGGTTGTTCTTGGACAATATGAAGGTTACAGGGACGATTCTACTGTCCCTGACAATTCAAATACTCCAACTTTTGCAACTATGGTTCTACGTATACATAATGAAAGATGGGAAGGTGGGATACATGGAAGTTGAAAGGAACTACTTTCCGAACTTCCCTATGGACATGTGTTTCGTATATAAGTTATGTCTTCATGGACATATGCTAATGAACAACTGAATAATATTATTTTCATTGCTCTAACTACCTGTGCCATCCTTTTTTAGGCGTTCCTTTCATTCTAAAGGCAGGGAAAGCTCTAAACTCAAGAAAAGCAGAGATCCGTGTCCAATTTAAGGATGTTCCTGGGGATATATACAAATGTACGGTATTAGACATTTTCTCTTTCCACTGATATTCTGAAGTTCGTGCTTGGTCAGTTCATTTGGTTAACTCAAGAACTGTTGATTTTTTTTTTCCCTTTAAGTGGAACCTACATTTAAAGCATAAGCCTGAGGATGACCTTTAGGGA
Source organism: Lenwebbia sp. NSW1173648 (assembly GCA_029784005.1). Taxonomy (NCBI): domain Eukaryota; kingdom Viridiplantae; phylum Streptophyta; class Magnoliopsida; order Myrtales; family Myrtaceae; genus Lenwebbia; species Lenwebbia sp. NSW1173648. Next base: position 25,321,256 of record JARCGZ010000006.1, read on the forward strand.
ATACATCCTGTCTGCTGTGTAGTTGCGCTATATGTGATAATATCTACTGGAAAATGATTTCACTGACCAGACAGGCCTATATGTACTGACCAGAGAACAATAAGTTTCATGTTTTAGACTTTTGGTTTTCAAAAACTTGTCGATTATGGATTTTGGCCGTGTGAAGTACTTTGGTGATGTACTAAACAGCCAAATATTACAGGTACTAAACAGTCAAATATTATTCAACCAAAAAAAAAAAAAGAGTCAAATATTACAGGCCTCCAGTTTTGCTGCATATATTTATTCTCTTATGGCTATTTCATTTTGGCAATGGGTTGATTTGCTACTTGAATGGCATCCTTTCTTCAGGTCAGAAGCAAGGGAGAAATGAGTTCGTAATTCGCCTACAACCTTCTGAAGCCATGTACATGAAACTCTCGGTAGGTGACTGGATTTGCTAATAGCTTTCTGTAGAGTTTAGTATAGTCACAATTGTTATCGATAAAAGAGAGATTAGTTTTATTTCTGAGATCAAAAGTAGGCTTAGGGTTAAGCCTAGTACAATTACATATATAACCTCAACTTGCTAATATTCTAAAGTAATAAAACCAACACTCCCCCTCAACTTGGAGCCTACATATCAAAAAGGCCTAACTTATGAAAAATATATAAAACTCGTCCACGATGTAGAGGCTTTGTGAAAATGTCTGCTAGTTGCTCTTCAAAACGTGTGTGCACAAACCGTATGTCCCCATAGTTCAACTTTTCTCGAACAAAATGACAATCCACCTCTATATGCTTCGTTCGCTCTTGAAACACTGGATTGCTAGCAATATGAATAGCAGACTGATTATCACAATAGAGAGTAGATGATCTGATCATAGGTAGTTCAATCTCAGCTAACAACATACGAACCCATTGAAGTTCACGTGTAACATTAGCCATAGCACGATACTCGGCCTTTGCACTAGATCAAGAAATAACAGACTGCTTCTCACTCTTCCACGACACAAAATTACCACCAAGGAAGACACAGTATCCCGAAGTAGATCGGCGATCCATAGGGCAACCAGCCCAATCTGCATCAAAATATCCTGTCACCTTCAAAGACTCGGGGTTAAAATAACCATCTATATGAAGATGACCCTGATTATGGAACACAAGTCCTTGACCCGGAGCTCCCTTCAAATACCAAACAATTTGTAGAACGGCTTGCCAATGAGTAGTACGAGGAGAGCTCATAAATTGACTCACCGAACTAACGGAAAATGAAATATCCGGACGAGTAACGGTAAGATAATTTAACTTGCCTACTAACCGGCGATACTTCTCTGGATCATGAAGAAGTTCTCTGTGTTCATTATCAAGCCTCACTCTAGGGTCCATAGGTGCGTCACCAGACTTAGCATCATGTGAGCCAACCTCCTTAAGAATGTCAAGAGTATACTTTCGTTGGGAGAGAGCAATACTGCCATTAGCATAGGCAACTTCGATGCCAAGAAAATATCGAAGACAACCTAAATCTTTAGTGTTAAACTCATTTTGTAGAAACTGGTTGAGCAGTTGTATACCTTCAACATCACTTCCCGTGACAATGATATCATTAACATAGACAACAAGAATAACACGCTTTTTTTAAGATGACATACTAAATACTGAGTGATCCACACTGCACCGATGCATGCCAAAAGTGATAATCGCATTACTGAAGCAGCCAAACCAAGCACGACGAGATTGCTTAAGTCCATAAAGAGCTTTTCGCAACTGGCAGACCTTCTCCCCCTGAGCAACAAACCCAAGTGGTTGCTCCATATATACTTCCTCGTGAAGATCACCACGAAGGAATGCATTTTTAACATCCAGCTGATGAAGAGTCCACCGAGACCGAGCAGCCAAGGAAATAACGATACAGGCAGAAGGAATTTTGGCCACCGGAGAAGAAGTCTCATCATAGTACCATAAGTTTGAGTATAGCCCTTTGCCACAAGACGCGCTTTTAAGCGCTTAATTGAACCACGTGTATAGACCTGAAGAGGAGTCGGCACTGGTGATCTTGGATCCGGTGGAGCATCATTAGAAGTAACAGGCGGTGGCTCCTGTTGAGATGTAGGTGCGGAGGGTGGCAAAAGATCCATGGTTAAATGGTGCCTGAGGACGAACATCGCAAAAAATGCTTGATCCTCTAAGAAAGTCACATCAGCAGAATTATACTCCCGACGACGAGTAGGACTATAACAGACATACCTCTTTTGAGTACGGGAGTAACCCACGAATATACATTTTTCAGCACGAGGTGATAATTTGTCCAACCCAGTAGACAAAGAATGAACAAAACAGACACATCCAAAAATACGAGGACGAACAGACCACAAGGGACGATCAGGATAAAAAGAGCATAAGGGATAGCTCCTTTCAACACAGAGCATAGCTCTAGAAGGATTTAGGCATATGAGTGTGAAGAAGTAGACAACGAGCAACATCCAACAAATGACGGTTCTTACGTTCAGCAACTCCATTTTGTTGCGGAGTGTGAGCGTAAGAACTCTGATGTAAAATACCATGAGATTCAAGAAATGGTATGAAGGTAGAAGAAGAAAAGTATTCATGAGTATTGTCTGTACGCAAACACTTAACAGAATAATCATACCGAGTACGGACTTCATTATAAAACTGGCGGAAAGAATGAAAAACTTCAGTACGATCTTTTATTAAATATAACTAAGTTGTACGAGTACAATCATCAATAAAAGTGACAAAATAGCGAAGACCAAATGGACTCTCGACTAGGAACCCAAACATCGGAGTGAACTAACTCGAAAGGCTGGGATGCACGACTCGAAACACGAGGAGAATAGGACACACGGCAGTGTTTACCCAACTAACACGTTTCACAATTAAACTGAAGACTTGAACTAGACATAAAAGGAAAACGTTGGAGTACGTCTACTGATGGGTGACCAAGGCGACAATGTAATCGATAAGGATCATCCACAGCTTTATTTCGAACTGTTGTAGCAGCAACAATAATCTCAGGGTCCAGGATGTACAATCGACCAGCCTCACGCCCACCACCTATTCGGCGTCCAATCTTCCGATCTTGAAGAACACACGAAGACGAAGAAAATATAATATCGCAGTCAAGATCACGAGTAATAGAACTAATAGATAATAGATTGTAAGGGAAGCGTGGAATATGGTAAACAAAAGGTAAGGAGACAGAGGAACTCAATGATGCACAACCTATACTGGTTACTTTGGACTGAGAACCATCTACTAAGGTGACTGACGTAGAAGGAACAGACGAGGTGGACGTGAGAAGACGAGGATCACCAGTCATATGATGAGTGGCACCTAAATCAATAACCCAAGGACGAGGAGCAGCTGTACTGGACAGTAGACATGTAGGATCATTGTGTTGTGCTAAAGTAGCAGTAGGACCCGAGACATCACTCGCACTCTGTTGTGCTCTGACCAACTCATCATATTCTGTACAAGTCAAGTTTACTGTACCCTGTCCAGAAGAGGGTACAGGTGAAGGAGTCCAAGGCTCAGTATCAATAGAGGCATGTAGACCCCGCAGCTCAGGATGGAGGTTGTAACAATAATCGATAGTATGCCCAGAAAGCTGACAATGAGTACAAAAACGGTTTCCACAACCTCCTCTAGAAGCACTATTACCACCACCACGAGGGACACCTCGGCCCTGAAAACCATGACCGCGACCACGGTAAGAACTGTCAGAATTCCAATGTCCACGACTATTATTACTACCACGAGTCCCTTGACCTCCACGAGCCACCATAGCACTACTGTCTGACATTGCTGAAGTCTTGGGACGGGGAGTGTAATGAGCCGCCCGAGAATAGACTTCTTCTACTGAAGGGAGAGTGCTTTGAGAAGTAATCTGTTGTCGAAGGGCACTGTGATCTGGACCAAGACTGCGGAGAAAGAGCACGGTCATCATGTCTGCTTCTCGTTGCTACATTTGAGTAACCGTGGTAGCCGGTGGAAAATAAGACTTGAGGTGCTGATACAAAGACGCAAAACGAGCATAATACTCTGCCAACCCGACATCACCAATTTTGGCTTCAAATAAAGCCTCCCACATATCACAAACTCGACTCATGTTATTCTGTCCGGAATATAGTAAAGCGCACTTTGTCCATACCTCACGTGCTGTTGCACAATCCATGAAAAGATAGCGAACAGATTCATAATTGGTACCATCCAGCTTGACCAAGGTCTTGTGTAAACCTGTCATACTATGATAGGGACCAAAAGATCCTGAACTCGAAGAAGCACTAGGAGGGACCAACCCCGAAACAATAGACGGAGAACTTACTAAATCAGTAGACATCTTCACAAACTACCACAACACCACTAATCACTAGGAAAATTTACGTCAAAGTATTACATGCAGGTCTCAATCATCACCCATCAACAACAGAGAGAACCCAGCATTTAATTCAGCAAATTCAGCCCGACATCAGTCAGAAAAACCACCGAAATTTGACTTCACACCCATTGACAAATTCAGCACATTCACCAACACCCATTCGCAAATTCATCACATTCACCTCACAGAACATCCATTCACCTCACAATATCCTCATCACAGCAGCAAAATCAACAGATTCAGCACATTCACGAGGAAATTTTACCACCACAAGATCGTGTGTCCACCAAGGAGAGTCACACTTCAACTAGCGATCACCAGGAACGTCCGAGGAAGGTCGCACCTCAACCAGCGACCGTCTAAGCAGGTCGTGCTCAATCAGCGACCACAGGGTGGGGGTCGCGTCTGACCGGCGACCACCAGGGGGGGGGGGGTCGCGTTCGACCGGCGACCTTCAACAAGGTCGCGTGAGGGCCAGTTGATCCTTCAAGGGTTAGATCTCTATTCGCCGGCGTGAAGGATGACGGTTGATGATGATGGATCGAGAAGGGATGAAGATCGTGATGTCTAATTAGGTTTATTTGTCTTAATCGGGCTCTGATACCATGTTATCGATAAAAGAGAGATTATTTTTATTTCTGAGATCAAAAGTAGTACTTATAGGCTTAGGGTTAAGCCTAATACAATTACATATATAATCCCAACTTGCTAATATGCTAAAGTAATAAACCAACAATAATGTTGTGGCTAACACCTGCTTAATGTTACATGCATAAATTCACTCACACACACAGTAGCTTCTATATGTCAGTAATAGGCTGATAGTGAGGTCAAGGGATTGGTAGTGCGTCTTTTTAACCTATTTATAGGTTGTTTGGATTTGTTATTTCCTATTAAAGATTGGAATTGTAGATGCAGCAACACTTCATTGATGTTTCGACATTATCAGGAGGAGAACATGATGGTCGAGAGCGATGTATAATCTGCTCATTTTTTTCATGCAGGTCAAGCAGCCTGGGTTGGAGATGTCAACCGTGCAGAGCGAACTAGATTTGTCATATCGGCAACGTTATCAAGGAGTCGTAATTCCTGAGGCTTATGAGCGTCTAATACTTGACACGTACAATTCTTTCCTATTTATTTAGAGTAGCTCCTTTGAAAAATCTTGTAGCTCTTCGTTTGGAGCTTAGCTCATTGAAGAAGACTTGCATTTGAGCGGGCAACTTTTATACGGATAGTTTTCTCTGGTATCCAATGTGAAAAAACATAGTATGCCTCTTCAATTACTGTTATTAAAATGATATGAAATTGAGAGATGTTTTCCTTTATCATAGCCGGTTTTTTCATTAGTAGCAGTGAATGATGGTGAAATTTGGTATTGCAGTATCAGGGGTGACCAACAGCACTTTGTCCGGAGAGATGAACTTAAGGTACAAGCACTGTCATACAGTTGTGAAACTTCCATCTACAAGACGGCACAATTTATTGGTTTTGAAAGAAATTGACAGTTGCATTATTCAATTGCAGGCGGCTTGGGAGATTTTCACACCAATTCTTCACAGAATTGACAATGGTGAATTTAAGCCAATTCCATACCAACCAGGGAGCCGAGGTCCTGTTGAAGCGGACGAGCTGCTGGAAAAAGCTGGTTACGTTCAAACGCATGGTTACATTTGGATTCCTCCAACCTTGTAGAAGTGGAGACACCGTCCACAAATAATTTCGGTCTAGTGCCCTATAAGCTGGCAGGTTTTGAGGCCTCGTCTTTTGGTACTATACTACCGCTAGTACTGCATACCTACCTGTATACAGTAGGAGAGTGTTATATCTGCTGCAGGCTGCCTTTTGCTTCAGAGAAAGCTTAGCAAGGTGCCAGCTCTAGAAGAAGGTGGTGTTGTGTGTAGACTTGAAAAAATAATTGCCATTGAGCCTTATCAATAAATAATGAGTAGTGTCCTAATTTTCTGTTGATTACAGCTCTCTGATTTCTTCGAATTGATTAAATGGGACGACTAACTTAGTTAACACTGATTATCTTGACTAATTTCTGAAGCTTAGATGCAATGTTACAAGCGCTAAATATTAAATCTTCTGCCCAGACTCCTTTCCTGATTGGTAAGAACACAGCTTCGGTATGGACGTAGAACAAATGCTTTCGACCCTAGCCGGTGCTAGTGACTATTTCCCTTCCCCGAGCATGTCCTAGTATATTGAACTATACGTCTAGGGTGAATTATAGCGTGAATCTTTAGATGAGTTAGACCAAGTTGATTCAACGTGAAACTCACGCAATGTTAGAGACGGTGAATGCATCTCCACCAGATGCATCTGATGTACGTGCCGAGAGCAAGGGAGTTCGCAGCGCGCGAAATGATATCTCATGCGCTTCTAGCCCACAAAATTTATCCATGTAGTTGTTACATTTGCTTATTATCACATAATTTACAATGATGATAGAATCAAGCTCGTGGCAAGTAGGATCTAGCAACTCTTCGCAGTAAGGGGTTTCATCGGCTAACAATGCGGACTCGGTTCTTTCTGGGTGTCAGAGAACAAGCACCACCAACTACATATGAAAAGGCGGTCTCGGGTTTTCAGGGCCGTCCCTAAAGCTCTCTGAACATCCCCAACTACATATGTGGGCAATGGCCGCTCATAGACGTCGCTAAGTCTGCATTTGTTAAGAACGTCGCTAGTGCTATACACGATAAAAATCAGTGCATTGAGGACGGTGGAGCGGTGACTAAAAGTGTGAATTGCTTTTGCGCCCCCTTATCACCATGTAATGAATTGTCCATTCCAGAATTGCTGCTTTAACTGACAAAGCTGATTCTGATGTATGCAGGACTAATTCAATACTTAACCGGGTTTAAATCATCTGATGCCAAAACGAATTGAGAGCATCTAACTATCACGAGTGTTCTTCAATGACCAAACAAGAAGAATATAGGTGAATTCTTACATCAATATTCCCGACTAATGACACTTCGCAATCGCATCCGATAAAATGAGAAAAACAAAAACAGTCTCCTAAAGCATTGATTGTCCAAGACTTAATAACCTAAAGCTTCTCAACCTCACAGGCATCCAGAAACTGACATTCCGTAGAGGAAGCAACTAGCCAAAGAAGAGTCTGGTTATGTATGTGACTTCACTAGCATCTGCAAACATCCATAAGGACAACACACAGGAAGAAAGCTCGAGATTTAACAGAATTTGTCAAAAAGAAAAACACAAAAACAAGCCTAAAGAACAAAAAGGAGAATGCAGTTGACAACCTTCATCATGCTTTGTTCATAATTTGTTCCGGGAGGTCCAACACACTTGCGATCAAAACTTTGGCTGCATCGAAAGAAACTGGCGTTTAATTTTGCCATGGAAGGAAGTCTGTGAACCTGATGCTGATCCATCTTGTTTTCCCAACTTGTAAAAAGTAACTCACAAAGTTTTGAGGACTGATACTCACCAGCCAAAATATCATCCCTCGTAACTGGACAATATATTAGCATAATAGAGTTGCTTGTGCTGATCTGTAAAAAGTAGGAACATATTAAAGATGGGGAACATACTCGGTGTAATTCGTATTCCGCATCATGCATTGTCAAGAATGATGTAAGTTTCTACGCTTTCGGACCATACAGAGACGTGGCTCCTCAGTGAAAGCTGGCAGCACTATATCGGCAACCACTTTTCAAACCCTCCACGAGACAACTGATCAAGGACTTCCAACCGAACCAAATTATCATGAAAAAGATAAGAAGGACAAACTGGAAAAGACGAATGAAGGTAACATAAAACACAAGTGCTAACCAGGAACAAAGGTAACAAGTTGACTCTTGTTAGTTACTGCACTTACACAAAACCATTATTAGAGAGGTCAATAATATCCATTAACCATGGGATTAGTGGATTTGGAGCACTATAATGTTCTCAAGCAAGTGAGGAAACCAATATTTACGAGGAAAACAATATTTACGAGATTACAGGCTCTCTCTTGTCACATGTATCTAAATTGGCGATCCATTTCATTTCCATGTGCTTGAGCAAATGGAAAATGCAGTAGTTTCTCCATATTCAAAAAGCAATAGCTTGTGTAAAGCAGTCTGGATTGCTGAGACAAAGCACCTAGAGAATAATAGAATCAGGCTAGCCAGTTAAAAGACATTTGTCAGAGTACCTGCAGACTACATGGTCACAGGGCGGTTTCAACTTCTTTGAAGCAGAATCAACCCTCGGTGCTATGGCATGAAACAGACAACAAATATTTACTTCATGATGCTCAAGATCATCTTTAGACCTTGATCTTTTTGCCTCCTATGCAACTCTTCTTGCTCAGGAATAGACTTGGGATCCAAGACCGATCCACCTGGCAGATACGGAAGACAGCCATGAATTGAGTATTCAAGCAAAAAGAACAAAGCCATTGAAGTGGAAATGATACTAGAATAAAGGAAATCAAATTGCAGGGAGTACCTTATATTGGATATGCAGGTCAATGCAAGACACTATGAGCTCCATCTTCAAATGACTGACCAGGGTCCGAAGATACAATAGGAAATCAACCACTTGACATTGATGCTTCAGGCAGATAATTTTTCCCTTCAAATTGTCCAGTTACAAGGATATCATATGTAGTATCATCAGGCACAAGTCCTCTGTCAAGCATTTCATCATGCAACCTAAAAGCCTCTTTAAGATTGCCCTCCTTGAAGTTTCCAGCAATCAATGTGTTGTATAAGAGAACATCAGGGCTGACACCTTTCCTATCCATCTCTTCCAAAATCTTGCCAGCATTCTCTAGTTGTCCCTTTTTGCAGAGACCCTTCATCAGGACACGGTACAATATCAAATCAGGTACAAGGCCCTTTGTGAGCAACTCAGAGTAAAGATCCGATACCATGAGTAATTTACCCTCTTTCAACAGTCCATCAATTAAAGTGGTATAGGTTCGCAAGTCGCAAGGGATACCCTCATCTACCATTTTCTTATGAAAACCAAGTGCTGCCTCCATGTTGTTTAGATCTCTAAACCCGCTAATGAGGCAATTATATATAACTGTATTTGGAGACAGACCAACTTCTAGAAGTTCAGAATATAAGTCCAGTGCCCTTTCCATGTATTGCATTTTGCAGAATCCATCAATTAGAACACTATATGCATTGATATCCAGTTCAAGACCCTTCTTCTTCATCTCATTCCACATCTTAAGTGCCAGATCAATATTATTGCTTTTGCAAGAACCTCTGATCAAGCTGGCGTAAGTAGCTACATTCGGGGAAACTCCAAAATCATGCATATCTCTAAAAGCACATAAAGCAGAATTTATGTCACCCTCTGCAACAAATCCATCTATAACACTATTGTAAGTCATGCAGCTCGGCACAAAGCCTTTGCCGATGAACTTATTCAACACGTCCCTTGCCTCAACAGTCTGGCCAGCTTTACACAGACCATTGATGACTCTGTCGAATGTGAAGTCAGAGGGAGCAACTCCTGCATGCTCCATCTGTTCAAACACATCAAGAGCACGACCTGGATCGCCATGTTTAAAGTATCCATATATTAAGAAGGTAAATGAAACTACATTAGGTTTTAGTCTCCTTCCTTGCATCTCTGAGAACATAGTAGATGCTGTATCCATACTGCCACTTTTGCAGTGTCCATGAATCATGATGTTATATGAAACTACATTTGGCACTAGGCCGTTGACTATCATTTTATCCCATAATTTGTAAGCTTCAGTCAAATCACCCTGATTGCAGAGCCAGGACAGAAGATGATTATAGGTAATGGTATTAGCAGCTCCACACTCAATAGCCTCCTCAGATATTTTAAGAGCCTCTTCCCATGACTGAGCATTTAAATATCCCTTAATCAAATGATTAAAATTAGAGACACTAGGTTGTACGCCAGCAAGTTTCATTTGGGAGTATACCTCAGATGCTTTTTTGACATTCCCGTTCCTACAGCATCCGCTAATCAAAGTGGTGTAGGTAACCATGTTTGGGACGAGACCATTCTTGCAAATACTTTCAAACAAATTCAGTGCAGAATTTAAATCACCTGACATACAATATCCCTTGATTAAACTTGTTGCTGCCACCAAATTCATCTCATAACCTCTCCTTAGCATCTCATCCTTAACCCTCAGAGCCTCTTGCATATGCCCCTGCTTCACACAAGCAGTGATCACACGAGCAAATGTAAACTCTGAAGGGACCAATCCCTTTTCTTTCATCTCGTCCAGCAACTCACACGCCGACTCTGAATTCAGCTCTCGACACCTAGCCTGGACCGCAACATTATAAGCTGCCTTGTCCAGTTCCATCCCTCGATCCTTGGCCTGTCTAAAGTACTCTCCAGCCTCCTCAGGCTTCCCTTTCTTCATACACGCACGCATCACCACGTGCAACGTAAAGAGATCACCTCTTTCGCCTTTTGCGACCATGGTATCATACAATTCCCGCACTGCCCCAATCCTGAGCGTCGTAAACAATGCATCCAAAAGAGCGTTTAAGTACGGAAGGGAAGGCATCACATTGCTCTCAATCATTCTATAACAACAATCTACGGCATCGCCCACCCGGTCAGCTCGAACGAGACTACTCAGCAAGTAATCAAAGATCTGCGAACCCAACTCGAAATCGAACTGCTCTGCACACTCGATCAGGCTATCCACAAGCAAGGCCGGGGAGTATCCAGAGTCGGCACTGGCATTCCAGCGGAGCAACCTCCGAGCCCAGCACCAAGACTCCGGAGATCCCGTCAAGATATGAAGTAAGACGCAATACCCATCGACACTCCTAACGAAGCCGCGCCTTCTCTCGACTCCTAAGTAGAACTTAAGCGCCAAAGACGGGTCATCCTTGAGGCTCAGTAGAGAGCTCACCACATTGGCTCGAGAAACCGAACCACCTGGACTGCGCGTGGTGGGGTCGGGATCATTTTGACCGGAATCAGATGGGCTTTCGGAAAAATCTGGTCTTGAACTGATTTTCTCGGGATCACTCGATCCCGAGTGCATTTTCTCGGGAAAAAGGGGTCCCGAAGCAATGGAGCTTGGGTGTTCCGATTGTGAGCAAATGCATCTCGAGATGATTGAAGAACGGAGCGAGAGCGAAGGTATTGGTAAGCTACCGAATCGGGAGATCATCGTTTATGCTCGATTCTAGCTGCGGAATCTTCAAAGTGTTGCGATCCCCTCGATAAACCCTACGAAAAATTGGGATTGAGTTTCAGGGATCAGGAGGAGAGTGACGATGATGCGGACGCAGGACATAGACATGGGCTGGGCTTCGGACATAGAGACTTGGGCTTGCATTTCTAATTTCGTGAAGAATGAAATTATGCTGATTTATTTTGCAATTTGTTTCATGTATGAGGCCTAATTAGGGAAATAGGGGAATTGAAAGGATTTTAACAACGACTCAGGAAATTAGCCTGCTCTTTATATGCTTCATCAGAAAAGTTAAACACACTAAAATTTGGATCGATTTACTTGGGTAAATTCTTCCTGATCTTAACAGAATCCTATCAAGTGAGTAAGCTCGATTTCCTGCCCTTCTACTTTTTAGATCTCATTTGGTATGCATGGGGACAGAGCGACTCGCCTACTCCTCGAGATCTTTCAAATCTGCCTCTAATTGGTAATTCGTATTCGAGCATGGATTTCGAGTTATGAATCCGTGCCACAGCGCAACAATAATTTTTCCATTGGATGCATCGAGATATTGATTTATCTTTTGAAACAGAACTCATTCGTAGAAATTAGGTCACTCACTCATTCGCAACAACATAGCTTTTCATCGAGTTACAAATTGTTTTCATGTTTCCAATATACACATTCATAGAACTTATGTATTGGTAGAAAAGAAACGAAATGGGGTCCTCCCTTTGGGTTTTCCTCATGGCAACAAAGAAAGGTTTCGAAGTATGGCTCACTTTTACTGAAAATGCAAAAAGATTAAGCAGTTCCACAAAATCATATCTTTCCTCCCTTTCCCTTGTTTATATCCCACTTTTTCAGGTCTGTATAACTGGCTTGCTCTGCCATTTTCATTTCTTATTAATATTCCCAGTACCATATGAAAAGAAACATAAGACAGTAGGGCATGCATGTGTGTGTGTGTGGGGGGGGGGGGGTCCAGACACAGAACTGGTTGTTCTTGTTATAAAAAAAAAACAAAGAAAAGCTGTTTGTCACATGCCATCCTCTGCTCTGGTGTTAGGACAGCCAGAGCCCTGTCCTCCATACTTAGCAAAATGGAAGCTTTTCAAAGTGGTAATTCTATGCAGCGAATTAGGAAGGAAGGTATTGAACCAACCAAGCAAAAGCCCCACAGAATGGGGACTAATTCTGTGGAATTCAATGCTAATCTCTGGTACAGTTTCAATTCTCAACTACCATACAGCTTCACTACTTTAAATCCAAAAACTACACCCACAAGCCCAAATAGTAAAAGCACCCACCTTCCTTCCTTCCTTTGCCCCCTAGGCCCTTACTCAAAAGAACAAAAGTGGCATCTTCTTTGTTCCTCAATGCTTTGCTTGCTTCGTCACTACAACCAATCTCTCTCACTGAGTAAGCCTTGCATTGTCTAGTGTCCATGGACCCACATACATGCGCCCGTTGATGAAACCCACGGCAGGGATCAAATGATCAACGACCGTAATAAACCCGATATATATATGTGGGTCCGCATCCATGCAAGATTTGGGCGAAAAAATTATTGCATTAAAGTAGGTCTATCGGACCAAATCGATCATCACGGTTGATCAGTGGGCGTGTCACATGAGGCCCAACGGCGGATTCCACGGTACCGACAGGTCGTGATTATTTCCCGGTCCATGTTCATGGTGGTGTTTGCACCGAATAAATTTCTCACTAAACAGACTTGCATTTCTTTCCATGCACACTTGCTTTCCTGAAGCAGATTGGCCCCATGATGACACACAACCACAACACACGCCTCATCAAAAGTCTCACACCTCAATCTTTCTACATCGTCTCTCGTATTGTCACCCTCCACATTTCCCGATTCCAACGAACACAGCTTTTGCTTTTGGCCTCAACTCTTGAAACAGACTAAACCTTTTCTTTTCTCTCATTCTTGATCTTCTCGATGCCTCGCAAGTTCCTGCCTCTCCGATGGGCCAACACCCGAGACCAGTGGTGGTGCGCCTCTCCGATAGAATGTGCAGCTGCCAATGGCCACTATGATCTTGTCCGAGAGCTCCTCCACATTGACCCCAACCACCTCATTGAGCTCACCTCGCTCCGCCGGATCCGCCGCCTCGAGTCTCTCTGGGAGGAGGCGGGCGACGGCAGGCGCTTCCGCGGCATCGCCGAGCACCGCTCCCAGGTGGCCCGGCAGCTCCTGCTGGAGTTCGATTCGAAAAACAAAGGGTCCCTCGTCAAGGGTCCATACGGTATTGGTGGGTGGCTCATGTACACCGCTGCGTCGGCAGGGGACTTGGGTTTCGTCCAGGAGCTGCTGGAGAGAGACCCGTCTCTTGTTTTGGGAGAGGGCGAATACGGCGTCACCGACATCCTTTACGCTGCTTCCAGGAGCACAAGCCATGAGGTCTTCAAGGCGGTTCTCGATTTCACGACGTCTCCGAGGGCGTTGTTGTCCACGACGACGAAGAATGCAGGGCAGGGAGAGGTTGCTTCCTTGTACAGATGGGAGGTGATGAACAGAGCGGTGCATGCTGCTGCTAGAGGAGGCAATTTGGAGATCCTGAAGGAGCTCATTGCGGGTGACGACCGCTCCAATGTTCTGGCTTATAGAGATGCTCATGGCTCCACCGTCTTGCATTCTGCTGCCGGCAAAGGACATGTCGAGGTGAGTTGCCGGATCGTGAAAGCTCATGGCCTCCGTGGCAAGCTTTTGTCTCCGAATTGGATATATCGATATTCCTAGATTTAGGAAGCACTGTTTTTTCATGAATGGACAATTTTGCTTAATGGTTAGTTGATGTCTTTGCTCTTTCACGGACTTTGAGGATGATAGTGTCACCATTGGAGTGAATGTGACTCTGCATTGTGACCGAATTTCGGCTTCCTGGTGTCTCAGTTCAATCGGAACATAGCTCAATTTTCGACCATAAGGTCTCGGCCAATCCGATCAGTTCAGCAAGCCAGTTAAACACACCGAAACCTTTATATGGAAGGACACAAATTACAGCACCCTTTAGTTGTTTTTTGTTACATTTGATTACAAATCAAATAACCTGAAGTTACAGATGATGTTAGTGCAGACCTAGTTGTAACCTCGCACGCCTAGAGCAACTCGGCAAGAAGATGGAATTGATCTCAGTCTCTGTTTCATGTCGAAAACAAAGCAGGTGGTTGAGTATCTTATTCAAGCCTTCGACATCATCGACTCGACCGACCATCAAGGCAACTTGGCGCTGCACATTGCTGCTCACAAGGGTCAGTTACCCACAATCCAGGCACTAATCTCTGCTTCTCCGTCTTCTATCTCATCGAAGAACACGAATGGAGAGACTCTCCTCCACATGGCTATTTCCGGACTCCAGGCTCCGGATTTCCGGAGATGGGATGTCCAGATCGAGATGATCAAGAAATTCTTGAGCGGGGCAGTCTTCGATGTGGAAGACGTAATCAATGCGAAGAATAATGACGGCCAGACGGCTCTTCACTTGGCGATCATCAGCAATGTGCACCACAAACTAGTGGAGATATTGATGGCGACACCAGGACTCGATGTGAACGTTCCTGATGAAGGCGGGATGACCCCGTTCGATTGGCTCAAACGGCGACCCCGCTCCGCATCATCTGACATACTTATCAGGAAGCTAGTTTTGGCCGGAGGCCGAATGCTTGGGATTCGGGAATTTTCTGCTAGAGAAGCCTTGCCTTCGGAGATGAAGATGCATAGCAACGGAATAGCTAGCCCAGGAACATCTTTTCAAATAGCTGATAACGAAATCTTCTTGCACGCCAGGGTTCGGGACACGTCGGATGCTGACGGTTATCGGAATAGTGCAGCAATTAACTCATGCTCGTTCGACTCGACTGATGAAAACAGTAGTTCCTGCATCAGTGAGAGACCCAGTTCTGCGAATAACATGACGAGGCGACTCAAGAAGTTCATGTGGCCAAGTATTCGAGCAAACAAGCACGAACCGGGGATCTGCAACAAGTAGATGCAGCAGAAACGTAGGGGCTTGAAATTCATACTGGAATGCGCAATGTCAAGAGAACAGGAGGAGAGAGTTTTACTTCTTCAACTGTTCAATCAAGGTTTAAGAACCTTAGCACAATTAGAAATGTTCATTGTCATTCTTGATTCAATTCAATTAGAAATGAAGGATTTGAGAAGCTAACAATGTGACACGATGCAATCCCAACCACAAGTGTTGTGAATGGAAAAAAAATATTTAGCAATCATGATGGGACCTACTTCTAATTTTATGCATAGCATTTTACTGTTATACTATCACACTGTCATGCTAACAGGACCCTAAAAATTATTATCACGAAAAGGGCCTGAAGTCCGAAATAGAGGGTGATCATTGGGCAAATCCGAGCGGAACCTCCGATTCGACTCAACTTGTTGCTTTGGCCCGTCCATTCGACGAAGAAAAGAACATGGTTCTCCGAGCTAGATGGACCTCTCTCATGCTCAATCGGGTCCGGCCGGGCCCTACAAAAAAAGGTCTCTCCTCAAGCCTATTCAAATTGGTCTTTTGGCACAATTGATCTGGGAAAGCTCAAGCAGGCCTAGTGCCGTTCCATGATCAGGTCTAATCCCAACCACTACAGACGGAGAACTCTCATGCAAAAAAGAAAAGAAAAAGAAAGATAAATGCATTAAAAATCCCAAAACTTATCACAAAAGTGTAATTGAGTCGTAAAACTTTCAAAAACTACAATCAACCCCTTAAACTTGTCACGAAAGTACAGTTGAGTCCTAAAACTTTCTTTTTTTTTAGTTAAAGAGTCCTAAAACTTTCAAAATGTGCAATTAAGTCCTAAAACTTGTTACGAAAGTGCAATTGAGTCCTAAAATTTTCAAAAAGTGCAATTGATGGAAACACTTACTTTTCCCAATTTGACAAGTTTTAGGACTTGATTATAATTTTTGAAAGTTTTAGGACTCAATTGCACTTTCCGACAAGTATTAAGACTTTATTGCACTTTCGTGACAAATTTCAGGACTTCCAATGCATTTGTCCAAAAAAAAAAAATGTCGAGGTACTCTTGTTTTCCCAATGATAACGAAAGGATGTAAATGACACAAAAACTAATTTACAAAATAACCTAATAGATTCCGAATAAATGATTAGATATTTCTTGCTTGCTTAAATAGAAATTATGCTCATCTAATCTCTCTAATTTGCAAATCAGTCCTTGAGTCATTGTTAGGGGTGATCGGTTCCCGGTTCGGTCCGGTTCTCGGGCGATTCCATTGGACCGGAAATATGCCCAAAAAAAGGGAGCTATAACCTCCTGCACACAATTAATTTTGTCTCCCCCTGTAATCTCAATGAACATGTTTGGACGAAGATGATGCAATCTAAAATATCACCACCATCCTGTGAGCAGAGACTTGTTCATTGTAAATCTTACCAAACGGAGAATAATCTGGTGCATAATGCAGCTACTTGCTGGTCTTGGATCGGACCCACTGGAGGACGAACATGCTCATGTCCCTGTTGATCCCCTACATCTTCTTGAGCCTCCCTTCGTTGTTGTCCTCCATCTTCAGGTGATTTGCTGCATGATTGTATACATCTGCTGTCCATTCTGCTGCTAAACTAGAATGCAAGAAGTGATTGCTTGAAATACTATGAACACCGCGATGCAGGGGAGAGATTGGCAAGTGGGTCGCTTTCGTCGAGGTCGTCCTGCGCCTTTTCTTTCCTCGGCATAATAAAGGAAGCACTTTATATGGCATAATAAAGCAGCTGGGCTCCGCTGGGACTTGAGACTTGCGAGAGAGTCAGAGACGTGAGAGAGGCAGGGCTGGGAAAGTGGGAAGTGCATAAGAAAGAACAAACCCTAAACTTAGATTTAGGGTACTTTTATTATAAAAAAAAATGACCAGTCCGGTCCTGGGCCCCTGAAACCCGGAACCGGACCGCCCGGCCACCGGTTCCAATTTCAAGAACCGCGAACCGGACCGCTGTCCTCTAGAACCAGGAATCGGACCACCGGTCCCGGTTCGGTCCGGGCAGTCCTGGTCCGGTCGGTCCGATTTGCTCACCCCTAGTCATTGTCTCTATTTTGCAAAAAGGGCCAAAGGAGGACTGTTGTCTTTAGGATAGATTTGACATGAGTTCAAATCACGAGAATTTCTTTTAATCACCTAAAAAATAGGGATAGCATTAAAAAAAAATAAGAATTTCTCTAGTGTTTGAATATCGAATGTCTAAAATATTTTGTTTATTTATTTTTTGCGAAATAAACCGAGACATCAAAGTTAAGAAATTTCGGGCCAAAATCCATTTATGTCTTTTATAGTCTGATAAACTAGGGAAAAACACTCTAAAAGGACTTGCTATACAAACTAGACGCTGCAGGGACGCTTAATGTTTAGATTTTTGGTCGCGAGATTGCTCATTGCTGTGTTTCACCTCGTAAGCTGGTATATAACTGTAGAATCTAGGAGTAGAATTGGTAGGTCTTGGCCTGGATTATGATCTGCCTCAATCCTCCAATAGGCGCTAAGACCATCAAGACTACTCCAATCACAATGCATATCTGACATCATGAACGAACCCGAGTTAGACCAGCTCACTCATAAATCTTTGAAAGGAGAGAATAAGTAGAATCTAGGAATACACAATCCATTGCTTCCCTCTTTGCATAATTCAACAGCATGTCACTTGTTTTTGTGTTAATTACGATCGCTTCTTCATGTATACATTCAATTATTGTTTCGCCCAATTAAGGCTAAATCAGATCGCTTGTCATTCATAGCTCACAACAAACAGAGGACAAAAGCGGGGGATGAAGAAAAGGAAAAGGGGAAAGAGGGGGGATGCGATGGTTGAAGATTCTTGGCAAAAGGACAAACTAACCGCGTCTCTCTTTCTCTCTTTCTCTCTCCCCTTTCACACGCCTGTCCTTTTCTCCTCTTTTCCTTTCTTTTTTCCCCCTTGTTTCGTTTTCTTTGCCTCCAATTTGTCCTGTTTTCAATAGGAAGAAGATATCTCTTTTCAATAGGTTAAACATCAACAGGCAATTGTCGCGTATCATCCAACTCGACAATTTGATAATAAAATTTAACGAAAACTAACGGAGAGTAAATTTGTCACATATGTATCAATTTGGGGTAAATTTATTAAAGGTGTACTGGTTTAGGATTTTTTGTGGTCAAAAAAATAGTTTGGGAGAAATTTATCACATATGTACCAATTTGGGGTTTTTCGTGGTAGTAACCCTTTTTTTAATCTTATACTTGAATGGACGGTGTGGACCCGCATAGTGGAAGGCGAGACAAAAGACCAAGCATCCGTCACATGGGACCGTTTTTACTGATTTCTACGAGCATGTTTTTACTGATTTACACAATAGAGAGATTAGATGAGCATAATTTCAACTTAAGCAAGCAAGAAATATATAATCATTTATTTGGAATCTATTTTGTTATGTTGTAAATTAGTCTTTATACCATTTACATCCTCTCATTATTATTGGGAAAACAAGAGTACCTCGGCATTTTTTTTTTTTTGGATAAGTGCATTAGAAGTCCTAAAACTTGTCATGGAAATGTAATTAAGTTTTAAAACTTTTAAAAAATGCAATTGAGTCCTAAAACTTTGAAAAAGTATAATCAAGTTTTAATTTGCAGGTTCCGATGTTGGCCAATGGATGGAGATTTATAGTGTTAATTATGTCACGAGTTTAAATTACATTGGCATTGAATTTAATTGCGGCCGTGATAATGATAGAGAACCAAATAAAAGGCAAAAGCTTGAACTTTGAAGAAAAAATGGGGCACCTATGGGGCCCATCTGTGGATAGAGAACCAAATAAAAGGCAAAAGCTTAGTCAAAGACTAAGCAAGAAATAACCAGACTGGTCAACTCGCACCTATACGTGCAAAGAATAACAGTACTTAGTCAAAGACTAAGCAAGAAATATCTAATAACCAGACTGGTTAAAGCTTTAGCGTTTCGGAGGAGGGAACAAACAACAAAATTGTCACATCCATGACCCCACAATCTTTGTCCGGAAATAATCCTTTGACCAAACATGTAAAGCTTCAAACATAACCAATCTTTGTCCGGAAATAATCTTTTGTCAAACATAACCAATCTTTGGTCCTAATCTTTTGTCAAACTAAACCGGCGCATTCGATGTTGCCCTAATCTCCATGGAAATCTCCTCCTCGGTATTTTTATCAACTAGATCGCTTGTCATAGCTCACAACAAACCGAGGACGAAAGCCTGACTAGACGAAACATTAATTGAATGTATACATGAAGAAGCGATCATAATTAACAAAAAAACAAGTGACATGCTGTTGAATTATGCAAAGAGGGAAGCAATGGATTGTGTATTCCGGGACTTATATAAGCATGTGTTATTCATTTTTGCGAACAGCTACTCCACTATTGCCTGGACAGCTTCACTCCACAAGGGTGTTCAGCGAGACTCACAGTACGGGTACAAAGCGAAGTCGACAGCGGGAATGGTATTCGACTTCTTCAGCGCATTGGGCAACATTGCTTTTGCCTATGCCGGGCACCATGGTGCGTTGGAGATCCAAGCGACGATCCCGTCCACGCCAGAGAAGCCATCCAAGGGCCCGATGTGGAGAGGAGTCGTCGTCGCGTACATTATTGCAGTTCTCTGCTACTTCCCGGTAGCCTTAATTGGGTACTGGATATTTGGGAACTCGGTTGAGGACAACATCCTCATCTCATTGGAAAAACCCGCATGGCTCATTGCTCTCGCCTATATGTTTGTGGCTGTCCATCTGATTGGAAGCTATCAGGTGAAGATTGCGTCTTCTCATATCTTTTTCCCTTATCCTCCTGCGATTTTTCGAGAAGCTGGATTCGATCTTACTTACGAGCTATTTACCCGATCTCATTTACGATTTCTTCTGGCAGATTTCTGCCATGGTGGTGTTTGACATGATGGAAACTGTACTAGTGAAGAAATTGCACTTTAAGCCCACTCTAACACTTAGGATTATAACGCGCAGTATCTACGTCGGTAGGTGGATTCATTTTCAGACTATATATTCTATGATATCCCCTCCTTTCAAATTAGATGGGCTTCTTGCTTTTATTGAGATTTAATTGAACTCTCGAATTGATTTACATCGCAGCGGTCACGATGTTGGTCGCGATTACTTTCCCCTTCTTCGATGGTCTTCTTTCGTTCTTCGGAGGATTCGCTTTGGCCCCTACCACATACTTTGTAAGTGTACCCATACAAGCATGACATGCATGCATTTAATATCTCTAGCCAAATTGCCAATGTGCATAAGTTAACCACTGATTCTTCTGGCTTCTGCTATTTCTTTGTTGAGCTTCCCTGCATGATGTGGCTCGCGATTAAAAAGCCGAGGCGGTTCAGCTTTTCTTGGTGGGCAAACTGGGTACGCTTTCTTTTATCCGATTTCGATTCATTGTTCTCTCTCCTTTCAAAGATTTATGAGTGAGCTGGTCTAACTCGGGTTCGTTCATGATGTCAGATATGCATTGTGATTGGAGTAGTCTTGATGGTCTTAGCGGCTATTGGAGGATTGAGGCAGATCATAATCCAGGCCAAGACCTACCAATTCTACTCCTAGATTCTACAGTTATATACCAGCTTACGAGGTGAAGGTGGTGTTTGTAATTTGTTTAACTGTTCCATGAATAGTAATACTATCTGCAGCGCCTAGTTCGTATAGCAAGTCCTTTTAGAGTGTTTTTCCCTAGTCTATCAGACTATAAAAGACATAAATGGATTTCGGCCTGAAATTTCTTAACTTTGATGTCTTGGTTTGGGATTTTGAACAAGTCTAGTAGTCGAAGCCAAACCAAATCATGAACACCGAACTTGTAAGGCAGACAAGAATTTTGGCCATGCGCCAGAGGGAGAGAAAGAAGGAAGCGTACACGTTCTTTGTTGTATAAAATTCAAAGCAAACTGCGCATTATCACGAAATTAATATTCGTCACATCGCCTGATGATAATCCTTATAAAATCTTTGAAGGGAGAAAGGGGGAATGGCCCAACAGTTAGCGCTCAAGAAATCTTTGAGAATATACTTGTTTGTTAAAAGGATGTTTATTTCGCCAATACTTAGAAGTTAGAACAATAAATTCATAGTTGTTTCGCCGAAAAATGTCCAAATCAACAAAATACCTTTCACCGAAATTAGTTCTTCCGTTTTATTAAAAGAAGATGATTTATGTGGCGATTCTAGTCTCAATGGATCACAAGCAACGGGTATGTTTCGTCAGAATTTAATCACCGACGAAGCACAAAGCACCTTGTCGAAATTTAATCGACGACAAAGTGAGATAATAGAGAGGTACAACGTCGGAATTTAATCGACGACGAAATATCCAAAACTACGACAAAAGTACGGGAATTGAAAGATGCGGAAAAGATAAATTGCAAAAAAGTAAAGATAAAGTTGCGAGAACATTGAGTTCTTTTATTGATTATTGATTGAAGAGGCATCCCTTGCAAAATGCGGTTACAAGTGGTGGTTACTGAACTTGAAGAACAAAGAACTACCTTTCGGTGGATACTGGAATGACTTCTTTTCGGTGGTTATTGGAAGTTACTTCACGAATAGAAATGGCATAATCAACCAACGGTTATCTTGGCATCGATTGCTCGCCGTCGATATCAAGAAACTTCAAGACTCGCCGATAACTTCTTGTTGTGTTGTCGATGACTTCACCGGCGAGTTGTCGATTCCCTCTAATTTATCGGTAATTCTATTAATAAATGACCAAACTCTGTTCTTATCGATCAAGTTTATCACTTATCGATAATACCCAAAAGCAGGTAAGACTGGTCTCACGTGCGCATACTTGGAAGCTATCATGAACCACCCTTGTGGGCAGATTTCAAGAAAAATTCTCCCAGGAATGTAGGGTTTATCAGGTTCGGGGCTTGGAAAGTGGACGATGTTCATTGCTCAAGGCAGGAAAAATTCAGACGGAATGGTAGATTTTTACTTCTGGTGAATAGGCATTGAGTTTTTGGGCTGAGCTTGTGACTTGCATATGTAGTTGGTTTTCCAATAGCTAAAAATATGGGGCCGTGGGAAAAGCAGAGAGGACAAATGATGTTCGAAACCTTCATTTCTCCTTTTTCTTTAACAAGACAGAGGATCCTAGTGCAATATATTAAACAAAACAAAAAATCAAAGAAAGCTTTTGAAATATGGCTCACTTTTCCTGAAAATGCAAAAAGATTAAGCAGTTGCACAAAATCACATCTTTCCCCCCTTTTCAGGTCTGTAGAACTGGCTTGCTCTGCCATTTTCCTTTCTTTTTCTCTTTCTTATTAATATTCCCAGTACCATGTGAAAAGAAACATAAGATAAGATTGTAGGGCATGTGTGGGTGGGGGGGTCCAGACACAGAACCGGTTGTTCTTGTTAAAAAAAAAACCAAGAAAAGCTGTTTCTCACATGCCATCCTCTGCTCTGGTGTTAGGACAGCCAGAGCCATGTCCTCCATACTTAGCAAAATGGAAGCTTTTCAAAGAGGTAATTAGATGCAGCGAATTAGGAAGGAAGGTATTGAACCAACCAAGCAAAAAGCAGCACAGAATGGGGACTAATTCGGTGGAATTCAATGCTAATCTCTGGTACAGTTTCAATTCTCAACTACCATACAGCTTCACTACTTTAAATCCAAAAACTACACCCACAAGCCC
Organism: Lenwebbia sp. NSW1173648; assembly: GCA_029784005.1. Classification (NCBI taxonomy): domain Eukaryota; kingdom Viridiplantae; phylum Streptophyta; class Magnoliopsida; order Myrtales; family Myrtaceae; genus Lenwebbia; species Lenwebbia sp. NSW1173648. Next base: position 25,344,508 of record JARCGZ010000006.1, read on the forward strand.
AAATAATAATTCCCTACTCAAAGCACCCACCTTCCTTTGCTCCCTGGGCCCTCACTCAAAAGAAGAAAAGTGGCATCTTCTTTGTTCCTCAATGCTTGCTTGCTTGCTTCATCACTACAACCAATCTCTCTCACTGAGTAAGCCTTGCATTGTCTAGTGTCCATGGACCCACATACATGCGCCCATTGATGAAACCCTCGCGCAGGGATCAAATGATCAACGACCGTAATAAACCCGATATATATATATACATGTGTGTGTGGGTCCGCATCCATGCAAGTATTGGGCGAAAAAATTCTTGCATTAAAGTAGGTCTATCGGACCAAATCGATCATCACGGTTGATCAGTGGGCGTGTCACATGAGCCCCCACCTGCGGATTCCACGGTACCGACGGGTCGTGATTATTTCCCGGTCCATGTTCATGGTGGTGTTTGCACCGAATAAATTTCTCACTAGACAGACTTGCATTTCTTTCCATGCACACTTTGCTTTTCTGAAGCAGATTGGCCCCATGATGACACACGCCTCATCAAAAGTCTCGCACCTCAATCTTTCCACATCATCTCTCGTATTGTCACCCTCCACATTTCCCGATTCCAACGAACACAGCTTTTGCCTGTGTCCTCAACCCTTGAAACAGACTAAACCTTTTCTTTTCCCGCATTCTTGATCTTCTCGATGCCTCGCACGTTCCTGCCTCTCCGGTGGGCGAACACCCGGGACCAATGGTGGTGCGCCTCTCCGATAGAATGTGCAGCTGCTAATGGCCACTATGATCTTGTCCGAGAGCTCCTCCACATTGACCCCAACCACCTCATTGAGCTCACCTCGCTCCGCCGGATCCGCCGCCTCGAGTCTCTCTGGGAGGAGGCGGGCAACGCCGGGCGCTTCCGCGGCATCGCCAAGCACCGCTCCCAGGTGGCCAGGCAGCTCCTGCTGGAGTTCGATTCGAAGAACAAAGGTTCCCTCGTCAAGGGTCGATACGGTATTGGTGGGTGGCTCATGTACACCGCTGCGTCGGCAGGGGACTTGGGTTTCGTCCAGGAGCTGCTGGAGAGAGACCCGTCTCTTGTTTTGGGAGAGGGCGAATACGGCGTCACCGACATCCTTTACGCTGCTTCCAGGAGCACAAGCCATGAGGTCTTCAAGGCGGTTCTCGATTTCACGATGTCTCCGAGGGCGTTCTTGTCGACGACGATGAAGAATGCAGGGCAGGGAGAGGTTGCTGCCTTGTACAGATGGGAGGTGATGAACAGAGCGGTGCATGCTGCTGCTAGAGGGGGCAATTTGGAGATCCTGAAGGAGCTCATTGCGGGTGACGACCGCTCCGATGTTCTGGCTTATAGAGATGCTCATGGCTCCACCGTCTTGCATTCTGCTGCCGGCAAAGGACATGTCGAGGTGAGTTGCCGGATCGTGAAAGCTCATGGCCTCTGTGGCAAGCTTTTGTCTCCGAATTCGATATATCGATATTCCTAGATTTAGGAAGCACTGTTTTTTCTCGAATGGACAATTTTGCTTAATGGTTAGTTGATGTCTTTGCTCTTTCGCGGACTTTGAGGATGATAGTGTCACCATTGGAGTGAATGTGACTCTGCATTGTGACGGAATTTCGGCTTCCTGGTGTCTCGGTTCAATCGGAACATAGCTCAATTTTCGACCATAAGGTCTCGGCCAATCCGATCAGTGCAGCAAGCCAGTTAAACACACCGAAACCTTTATAAGGAAGGAGACTAATTACAGCACCCCTTAGTTGTTTTTTGTTACATTTGATTACAAATCAAATAACCTGAAGTTACAGATGATGTTAGTGCAGACCTAGTTGTAACCTCGCACGCCTAGAGCAACTCGGCAAGAAGATGGAATTGATCTCAGTCTCTGTTTCATGTCGAAAACAATGCAGGTGGTTGAGTATCTTATTCAAGCCTTCGACATCATCGACTCGACCGACCATCGAGGCAACTTGGCGCTGCACATTGCTGCTCACAAGGGTCAGTTACCCACAATCCAGGCACTAATCTCTGCTTCTCCGTCTTCTATCTCATCGAAGAACACGAATGGAGAGACTCTCCTCCACATGGCTATTTCCGGACTCCAGGCTCCGGATTTCCGGAGATGGGATGTCCAAATCGAGATGATCAAGAAATTCTTGAGCGGGGCAGTCTTCGATGTAATCAATGCGAAGAATAATGATGGCCGGACGGCTCTTCACTTGGCGATCATCGGCAATGTGCACCACAAACTGGTGGAGATATTGATGGCGGCACCAAGACTCGATGTGAACGTTCCTGATGAAGGCGGGATGACCCCGCTCGATTGGCTCAAACGGCGACCCCGCTCCGCATCGTCTGACATACTAATCAGGAAGCTAGTTTTGGCCGGAGGCCGAATGCTTGGGATTCAGGAATTTTCTGCTAGAGAGGCCTTGCCTTCGGAGATGAAGACGCAGAGCAACGGAACAGCTAGCCCAGGAACATCTTTTCAAATAGCCGATAGCGAAATCTTCTTGCACGCCAGGGTTCGGGACACGTCGGATGCTGACGGTTATCGGAATAGCGCAGGAATCAACTCTTGCTCATTCGACTCAACTGATGAAAACAGTAGTTCCTGCATCAGTGAGAGACCCGGTTCTGCGAATAACGTCGCGAGGCGACTCAAGAAGTTCATCTGGCCAAGTATTCGAGCAAACAAGCACGAACCGGGGATCTGCAACAAGTAGATGCAGCAGAAACGTAGGGACTTGAAATTCATATTGGAATGCGCAATGTCAAGAGAATGGGAGGAGAGAGTTCTACTTCTTCAACTGTTCAATCAAGTTGTAAGAACCTTAGCACAATTAGAAATGTTCATTGTCATTCTTGATTCGATTCAATTAGAAATTAGGGATTTGAGAAGCTAACAGTGTGACACGATGCAATCCCAACCACAAGTGTTGTGAATGGAAAAAAAAAAAAAATTTAGCAATCATGACGGGACCTACTTCTAATCTTATGTCTAGCATTGTACTGTTATATTGTCGTACTGTGATCCTAAAAATTATTATCACGAAAAGGGTTATTACTACGCAAAGGATCTTAACTCCTAACTAGAGGGTGGGTCATTGGGCAAATCCGGGCGGAACCTCGGATTCGACTCAACTTGTTGCTTTGGCCCGTCCATCGACGAAGAAAAGAACTTGGTACTTCACCGAGCTAGATGGATACCTCTCTCATGCTCAATCGGGTCGGGCCGGACCCTACAGAAAAAGGTCTCTCCTCCAGCCTATTCAAATTGGTCTTTTGGCCCAATTGATCTGGGCAAGCTCAAGCAGGCCCAGTGCCGTTCCACGATCAGGTCTAATCCTAACCACTGCAGACGAAGAACTCTCGTACAAGAATATATATATATATATACACACGCGCGCGCTGAAAGTCCTAAAAATTATCACGGAAGTATAATTGAGTCGTAAAATTTTTAAAAAGTGCAATTGAGTCGTAAAACTTGTCATGAAAGTACAATTGAGTCCTAAAACTTTCAAAATGTCCAATCAAGTCCTAAAACTTATCTCGAAAGTGTAATTGAGTCCTAAAATTATAGAAAAATGCAATCAATGGTGTTTTCCCCAATTTGGCAAGTTTGATGACTTGATTACACTTTTCGAAAGTTTTAAGACTTAATTGCACTATCCGACAAGTATGAAGACTTTATTGCACTTTCATGACAAATTTCAGGACTTCCAATGCATTTATCCAAAAACAAAAAACAAAAAAAAACTGTCGAGGCACTCTTGTTTTCCCAATGATAACGAAAGGATGTAAATGATACAAAGACTAATTTACAAAATAACCTAATAGATTCCGAATAAATGATTAGATATTTCTTGCTTGCTTAAATAGAAATTATGCTCACCTAATCTCTCTACTTTGCAAATCAGTCCTTGAGTCATTGCCATTGCTCTTTTTTTGCTGAAAAACAATTGATCCCTCTTCGTGCAATTGGGGATTCGTCGCTATCATGTTGGCGTTTTTGCTCATTCCTCCGCAAGTTCCGGTTCGATCAAGTAACACAAGTAAAGCTAAATTGGAGGGTAACCTCATGAACATTCGCTCGAAAAGGATGGAGATATTTCCTCAAGGAACGCAAATTGACTTTAATGGATTAAAAATATAGCCTAAAGCAACCAATTAAAACCTAGATACCTCAAAACCAACAAAAACATCTAATTTATTTCACCGTTAGAATACTTTTTATACCTTGTTTTTTTTTTTCTATATCATGAGGCATCCGAACTTTTCTACTCGACTAATTCTCACGGATGTATGCCAGCCGTTCCATCCACGCACGTTAAGTAAGATATCAACTCCCACGGGGCAGCGAGCGTGGACCTCTTAGGTACAATAAACGGGGAGACGCTACGATCTGAACACGTAACCCGCCATATCAAAATAAACGCGCTTCTTTCGTTTTCGACTTAGAAGAAGGCGAGTACGTATGTGAAGCGTGCCGCCTTGTAGCACGACCATAGCTTCTCGACACGGCATTAAGAAATTTATCAAAAAAAACCAGTTGATGTGAAGTTTGATGTGAGAATAAGAAGAAGAAGAAGGAGGAGGCCTCCATCCAACCTTAAACCAGTTCAAAAAAAAATCAAAAATGGAGAGAGGGTTTGGAATGGTTATCGAAATGAAAAGGCATAAATTGCTTACATCAGCGTCGTGTCACTCTGTTGTGAATTTGTACAAGTGGAATACCAAAATTTATTTAAAAACATTCAAATGTAATTGCCTCTTCCCCCCACACCCCCCCCCCCCCCCCCCCCCCCAAAAAAAGTCAATTAAATTCCCTGTTGTTAACATCACCAGGACAAATCCACCAGCAAAGCTCCAGTCCTCGCCGTACCAATTTTTCCAACCCAATTTGTCAAACATATGGACATGGACAAATCTAGGATTTTGCGGTCTACAAATGCCAGCTGCTTTCGTTATAAATAATTGCACGCAAAATTGAAATGTCTTGCACAAAATATGATTAATTAGAAATTTCTCCATTCCTTTGTGGATAAGAGTTGAATATAATGTTGCTCGAGCGGTTTCGAATTTTCCTTGTTTTTGACTGATCGACCCTCCAATGGTTTCGATTTTCCAACGTTGTATAATAAATCAATTGGGCAAAATCTGAAAATCCGTTTGGCACTTTGCCGAATAACCAAAGCTTTTCATGCGATTTTTTTTGGGAAATTCCCAATGTGAATGGACGTGACGATGATAACAAACGAAGCTCGAATTGCTGAATTTGTTCCTTTCTTCTTCTTTGTGTGGCTTCAAGAATCTTAAAAAAAAAAAAAAAAATCGCCAACCGAATCATTCGATTCGACACCAAAAAATCAACCATATAAAGTAGCAGCCAAAAAAAAAAAACATTACTTGATGTCGGCTGAGATCATTAATAGACTCGAAAACCATGGTGGGGTGCTTGTGCGCTAATCAGTCCAACCGTTGACCGGCCTCCTAATTAGAAGTCCAAGTCGCCGTGGTAATTGCGTCGTTTCTTCCGAGGGCTGAGGACCCACATGTCGTTTTGACTTGTCTTCTGCTTTGATTGGGTGATAACTTGTAAGGCGCGCGCCGATTTTTTTTTTTCTAGTGAACGTTTTCATCGTCCCGATACGTTATAATCATTTTTAGAAAACTGCCTCATCTATATTTTATTTGTCGCCTTACCAAGCATAGCCCTGCATTTTAATAGCATTACTATTGAAACACACAACAGACGTTAGCCACATAGAGCTACAACAATACCCCGACCGGACACTAGTTAAGGTTGCACAAGACTTATGATATGTAAACAAACACTTCGATCGTAGTGTGAGTAAACGTTTCGAAAAAGAGAGAAACCCGGCATACCGCTGCAATTTCAAAACATGTGTTGCCAACACACGTGAGCTACAGCACAGCAATAGCTGCATAACTATGACACGAAACAATTACAATGGTACCGGTACTATGTTTACGGTGAGGGGAGGGGAGACATATTGGGGAGACTATTGTAAACAAATTTTAAGATTTCCCTCCCCTCCCAAAATCGCTTGGCTTGGCTTGGCTTAGCTTAGCCCATTTACTCTACTCGACTTACGGTATAAACCTCAGGAGTGAGCAATTGGGTTGGTTCAAGCAGTTCAATCCCTTTGTGGCCTTACCCGACCAGTTCAAGGCTGGTTCACAAGGGACTGATTTGGTCCCTAGTTCGAAAGTTTAGGAATCGACCTCAACCGATTCGGTTTCTAGTTTTATTCCCCTGAAATAGACCGGTTTTACCTTGGAACCTTGAACCTGCAAGGCTAGTTCCAGCTTACCCGAGACCTAACCAGTTTTTGAATCGGTTCACCCCTAACTCTAGGTAAGTTATTTTACTATTTTCTTTAAAACATAAATTATTTGTTGAAATTGAATATATCAATTATCTTCGAGCAGAAAGAATTATCTTCCTATTTGGCACAATAACAACAACAACAGCAACAACAAAAAAGCCCTAGCCGGTTACCGGGATCCTTGATTAACCTTGAAATCCGCCAATTCAATCTGAGGTCGGTTCTAGGGTCAACAAGGTTCCAAAAACAGGAAACTGGTTTTAGGTATCCATATTTGAAACCTATCTAATATATGTAAAGTTCTTGCTGATGGGTGCGCCTTTTGGAGTTCCAAAAACTTTTGAAGTGCTGCTTAATTTCCTCAAGCGTGGAAGTGGAACCCAACCGATTGAGCATAATTACAAAGAATAATATCCCACTTTACACTAGCAAGGGCGGGGCCCACGAAATAATAGCGAAGAGTATTCAAATCCCCAAAGTGTAAACGGGACGATGCTTTTGGACAAAATGCCGCCACCTTGACAGCCCACACAAAGAGTTCCATCTCATCACATTTTCCAAATAAATCGCACGTGCGAAGACCATTGCGATGAAGTCAAATTCCCAAAAAAAAAAAAAAAAAAACCACGTTTTTCGAAAAAGCGGAGGATGGGAAGTCAGCCATGGAATCAAATTTAGACAGCCGAAACCACAAAAAAAGAGGTAAGGAGGCTGATTTGGATCGAAAGGCTTAAGGTTCAAGCCCTTTGAATCGGTCCAAATATAGGAAAGTGCACTTGATCGCTATCGAATTTAGGAGTAGGTTGATTTTTTTTTCTTGCCTTAGCTTTAAAAGATGCTCGTTACATATGACGACGTGTTCACTTGGGGAACTACGTGTTTCGAAGTTGTCCTTGAGTTCGTAAAACAAAGAGCACACGCACTCCTTTCGATCGTTGACCCAGTTGGTCAGTACACATATAATTACGTGTAAGCTATATATTTCTTATTCTTCCAAGTGAAGACAATAGAGGACATGACGCATCTTAATCAAAGGAGAAATAATTCGCCCTTTTTTTTTTTAAAGTAATGTTAGGTATTGTTGACACCCAATAATGACTAACTTTTTAGGTTATTATCGACAAGTGTCGGACTTAGTCGATGATAGCAGAGTTTGATCAATAATGAATTGAATAATCGTCAACTCGCGAATGAGGTCATCGACGACATCAGTTATCACGATAGCCTTTATCAAGACTTGAGAAGTTGATCGACAAAGTCATCAACATCGTGCAATCAACACGAAGATGTAATTGTCGTCTGCCGGGTATGTTTTGTTGCCTCTAATTTACGGATTTTAACTAGTTGTGGATATTTGTTCTGGATAATAGGAGTTAGTGAATAACACAACTTCTTATAACCGCCGTTAGGAAGTTATTTGTTATTTGCATTCCCGTCGACACCCACAAATGATCAGTTTTTTTGTTCTAGTCGACAAGTGATAGACTTAGTCGATAGAAGTAGAGTTTGGTGAATAGCAGAAGTCATGGACATCAATATCTACATGTAACTGATGAGTAGCAATGTTTTCGAGCTAAGTATTCCTAGATATTATGATGAAGTCATCGACATCGTATCAATGTGTAACTGATGAATAGCAATATTTTTCGGGCTAAGTGTTGCTAGATATAAGTTATTTGGGATAAAGTCATCGATATCGGCGCAACTGATGAGAGCAAATATAAGTTATTTGGGGATGAAGTCATCGACATCAACATCCTTGAGTAACTGTTGAGTAACCATATTTTCAGGCTCAAGTGTGGCTAGATAACAAGAGATTGGGAAGTTGTTTATTTATTTGAATTGTGTAACCGTCCACTAAAGGCTTTAAATAGCCACATCGTTCTATTTATAAACTCTCTCAAATCAATCAAAGAACTCACTCTTCCACAATTTATCTTTTATCTTTCGGTTCCGTACCTTAGTCATAGTTTAGGTACTTCATCGTCAATTACATTCCGATGTGTATTTAGTTGTAGTTTTCAGATTTTTGTAACCGATTAAATTTCGGCGTTGTATCTCTCTATCATCTCACTTTGTCTTCGATTAAGTTCCGGCAAAGTGTTTTGTACTTCGTCATCGATTAAATTTCGACGAAGTATACCCGTTCCTTGTGATTAATTGAGACTATTGTCCAGAATCGTTACGGAACCCATTTTCCCATAATAAAATTTAAAAAAAAATGAATTTCGATGACAAATATTTCGTTACCGACCCAATTTCGGCAAAAAAAAGTATAGGAAAGATTGGTAGATAATATTGGTACATTAGAAGAGGCTGGGATGGGTTGTCGAATATATGACCAACTCACTCAAGGGCCCATTTGTAATAATGCCACATCACCTACTGTACCAATTTCGTATGCTCTATTACCTTTTTATGAGGGAGAGAATGGACAATCTACCCATTCCAAAGATCGGTTGGATATTTGTCTTGAATCCTTTTTTTCTAATTTTTTTTCCTAAAATAAAATTGCAATATATATATATATATAAGTTGGGCATGAAATTTCTTGTGAGGCGATGGCTTAACAACGAAGAACTAGTTATAAAACGCGAAATTGCGACATTGGACTCTTTTATGTACGCAAGTCTCGGAGTTCGCTTAATGGGCGAGGAAAGCGAAGATGCGCGATTTGCATAGCTCAGCGGTTTTTGTACTTTGTACCAAATAAGTATCGCATGAATCCGACACATATACTCAATTAGGTTTGGACTCGTCAGATCAGGCGAGATCCGCGTGGATCCAGATTTAACCCGTTGCTTTCACACCCGAGTCGATGCGGCAATTTCTCCTATTCAGTGCATAGGGATGGGGAGGTGGGTAAGGCATTCCTTTCAAGTTGCCAAGAAAATTAAAAGTCTGGGGAGAAGTCCCCATGCCCCGAGGGGAGGTGGGTGAATGCATTTACCAAAATTACCTAACTAGAAAACGTTCGGATCATTAATCAAATAAAGGAAATTGTTCACACGATCGCTGAATTGTACATGTACGAGTGGAAAGTGAAAAAGATCGCCGTCACTTGGATTTTTTTTTTTTTTTTAATGTAAGATTGTTTATACAGATAAAGAAGATTCAAATTTCAAAATGTAAAGATTTGATTATTGAAGACAAGATAAGTGACTGTGATTTTTTTAAGGCATGAGATCCTGTTTATTATATATATATATATGGTTTGGACTAATGGTGCTGAAAATAATAGAGAAAGAGATTCTGGTGACTTGTCGTGCGCAACATGGAACGAAATTTCTTCATATCGCGCAACTTGGCCCCACCCCACCCCATACCTTTTGTTTTTTTAAATGATTTTTCGTCGTCTGATTAGAAGACTTTCCACGGTCAAACCAAATTACGTCACCGACTCGCCTACGTCGTCTCTCTCTCTCTCTCTCTCTAATGCACACGTGAAGTGTGAACCTGCAACTGCAACTTGAACTCTCACTCTCTTTAAATACGAGGATTCTTGGACATTTTCCTCGGCCCACGCACTTTGCATATACTCTTCGTCTTCTGCTCCTTCTTCTTCTTCATCATCTCTCTCTCTGTGGCGTCCGGTTGGTGTGCAGAACCAAGGAGAGAGGACGCAGTTATGGGGACTCAAGCTCCGGCCGATCATACCTACGATCGCCAGCGCAGCGTTAGTCTCTCTCTCTCTCTCTCTCTCTCTCTCTCTCTCTCTCAAAAGTACGTGCGCATGGAGAAATGTTTTACTTGATAAATAAGCTGCAACAGAACCATTACTATCTCGTTCGTTTAGTGTTTAGTATTCATTACTATCTCAGTTAGCACGTGCAATTACCATGAGCTGGCCGAAGACATAACTGAAGTGATTCTTGTTATAAACGAACGTAGATAGATAGGTAGGTAGCTCTCTTCTTCTTCTCGAGTAACTCCGGCCCAGATGATGAAAAAGAGAGTATCTTAAACAAATTGATTCAAGAAGATAACGCAGCCATCCGACGGATCTCATGTTCCGGCATAGTTCGGTAGCCCTTGCTCTATCAACAAGCACTTGGCTCCTGATGGGGCCAAGATCGTGCTCGGTCATCTGGCGGCGTAGCCGGAGCTTTGCAACTGCGGCGACCGGGAAAGAGTTAGGACGGTTCTTGATACGGAAGTAGGAAATTTTTGTTGGGTTAAGTTAGGTAGGGAAACAACTACTTACCTAGTTTTTGAATGGTCCCCAAGATCATTAACTCTTACATTTTCCAGCTTGATAAAGGATCCCACTTGCTTTGACTCCACATCTAAGGTTGGGCTTTTGGGTTGGACATTTTCTAATATGATGTCCGAGAGTGTTAAAAGTATTTCAGATCGCTTGGACGTGGTTTCTGCACGAGAATGGTCACTCGGTAAACACTTCCCGGTTTCAGCAACCAGTAGTCTTGTTTCAAAACCCAAACTCCAACCTACAGAACATCCCATGAAATGAAATGGATGCTTGGCCCGGCGTGGGGATGGTGCACGTGGCAGAGAATTAGGCACGTGTCGCGTCATTAGGTGTTCAAAGGTCAAAAAAATTAATTTGCCTTCGTTGACCAAGAAGCTCGCAGAAGGACCCGGGACTTGTGTGGCCATCATCTTGATTCTTCTTCTGCTGCATTTGTTCATATGTTGACTTTTGAGTCAGATCGATCTCATTCACCCATCATCTTTTTTCCCCTTCTTTTTGTCGTCTTCCAGGACCATCTAGTGAACCGCCCCCCTCCCCTTTTTTGGTTAAACGTGCACGACTGTATGTAAATGTAACCCAACCATTGCTCGTCAATATGATTAAGAAATGAAGAGAGAATGCAGCACGAAATATGAACATCACTCGAATTTGTGTAGTACTAGTTTGCTTCTGATGCAGAGCTTGTCGAGTTTGTGTGTGTTCTTCGTGTGTCGGCGTCATGAAAGCATAGGATTTCCTCTGTTTATGCTCGCTTCGCCGGGGACGTAAACTTGCAGCATGGCATGTTTTCACCTTATTTGGTTCCTAGTAGGATTGATGCTCTAACTAGGCCAAGAATAATGGACGTCAATCTGCAATGTGTAGCCTGAGTTGGATGTGTTTATGGTGTCCATAGGTCGAAGAAAAATCAGAGAAGCAGAAGGCGATCGATGAATGGCTACCGATTACTTCCTCAAGAAACGCGAAATGGTGGTACTCGACTTTTCACAATGTCACCGCCATGGTTGGAGCTGGCGTGCTCGGTCTCCCGTACGCCATGTCCGAGCTTGGATGGTGAGTCATTTTATTATCGTACACTTGACTAAACTGCAGTCTTACATCCAATTCTACCTCCTTAGTCGTGTTTTCCTGATCAATTGTGTCTCGATTTCAATTTCAGGGGTCCCGGTGTGGCGGTGATGGTCTTGTCCTGGATTATCACCCTCTACACATTGTGGCAAATGGTCGAGATGCACGAGATGGTTCCCGGAAAGCGGTTTGATAGGTACCACGAGCTGGGCCAACATGCATTCGGCGAAAAACTCGGCCTCTACATTGTGGTTCCTCAGCAGCTCATCGTCGAGGTCGGAGTGAACATTATCTACATGGTGACCGGAGGCCAATCCCTGCAAAAGTTTCACAATACGGTTTGCCCGAGCTGTACGAAGATCAAGACGACTTACTTCATCATGATATTCGCTTCCGTTCACTTTGTTCTCTCCCACCTCCCCAACTTCAACTCCATCGCCGGCATCTCCTTGGCTGCTGCCGTCATGTCTTTGAGGTATTTCTGGTCTATTCAATCATACAGAGAATGAAGCAATGGATTGTTTACTCGGGTGCTTAAGCATTTGTTCTTCATGTTTCCGAACAGCTACTCCACTATTGCTTGGACAGCTTCGCTCCACAAGGGTGTTCAGGACGACATACAGTATGGTTACAAAGCGAAGTCGACGGCGGGAACGGTATTCAACTTCCTCAGTGCATTGGGCGATGTCGCTTTTGCCTATGCTGGGCACAACGTCGTGTTGGAGATCCAAGCAACGATCCCGTCCACGCCAGAGAAGCCATCCAAGGGCCCAATGTGGAGAGGAGTCGTCGTCGCGTACATCATTGTGGCTCTCTGCTATTTGCCGGTCGCCTTCATCGGGTACTGGATGTTCGGGAACTCGGTTGATGAGAACATCCTCATCTCGTTGGAAAAACCCGCTTGGCTCATTGCTATGGCCAATATGTTTGTGGTTATCCATGTGATTGGCAGCTATCAGGTAAAGATTGCTGTCTCCTCCTGCGATTTTTCGAGAGGTTGGACCAATTAAACCAGCTACTTACCGGATCTGATTTACCATTTCTCCTGGCAGATCTATGCAATGCCGGTGTTCGACATGATAGAAACTGCACTGGTGAAAAAATTGCACTTCAAGCCCACTAGAACACTTCGGTTTGTAACGCGAAATGTCTATGTTGGTAAGTGGATTCAGACTCCATTCTACGCGATGTCTCGTTCTTTCAAATTAGATGGGCTTATCGCTTGATTTACGTTTGCAGCGTTCACGATGTTCATTGCCATTACTTTCCCCTTCTTCAATGGTCTTCTTTCGTTCTTCGGAGGATTCGCTTTTGCTCCTACCACATACTTTGTAAGTGTACCCATCCATATAAGCAAGATATGCATTTAGAATCTCTTCCCGAATTGCCAATGTGCATAACCACTGAGTCCTCTGGCTTCTTCTGTTTCTGTTTTCTCTCTTAGCTTCCCTGCATAATATGGCTCACGATTTACAAGCCGAGGAGGTTCAGCTTGTCTTGGTGGACAAACTGGGTATGCTTTCTTTTATCTGACTTATGTTCATCGTTCCTCCTTTAAGATTTGTAGGTGAGCTGGTCTAACTCGGGTTTGTTTATCATGTCAGATATGCATTGTAATTGGAGTTCTCTTGATGGTATTAGCGCCTATCGGAGGATTGAGGGTGATCATAGTCAAGGCTAAGACCTACAAATTCTACTCTTAGATTCTACACTTACATACCAGCTTACAAGTTGAAACGGGAGGTCGCTCGCAGCAATGCAGATTCTTGCGAAATTATGGAGATAAACACAAACGGCGAGTTACTGCAAATTGTCATCGCCCGAACAGAACCTGTACCATGTTTCCACGGGACCGCCAACAGGATCTTTGTAGTGTAAACGTGCAGTACTTTTCGAGTGTATATGTCAACCTTTTCTTGTCTCAAGCTTGTTTGTTTCAGTGCTAGTATAGAGGGAAAAAGATGTATCTGGTGTGATTCTTTTCAATTTTGAAGTGTGGTACTTACCCAGAAACAAAGGGTTCATTCTTGATTGAAAGTAAGGGCCAAATTCAACAGCAGAGACTACCCCAATAAGCTTTCCACACATTCATCAACTGCAAAGTGAAGTTGCACAACCGAAGATGATTTCGGGTTGGTATCGGGCAACAGCAAAGCATCACTTGAACTTATTTTTAAGCTAACCACTGTCTGCACAAAGCAGAGAAACCTGCAAATTGCTGACAAGAACAGCAATCACAAAATCTCACCACCAAGAATCCAAAAGCTAAGCCTCCCTGAAGGTGATTGGTCCCATTGAAGCAAATAACTGGTAGAGGAACTACACCGTAACAGTGCTATTGCCAAACACAAATTTTAGTTAGCACAAACAACTCCTGCCTTTTCACTTCCCACAAAGCACACATTACAATTTATAGACTTGGCATTTGGCAAGATTAGTTTGTTGCCATGGCTAGAATCACACATCGCGGTTTCATCAGAAACATCTGATCTTTCCAGATATCCCGAACGGATGTTACCACATACGAGACTTAACCAAATAGATATATTTTTCCACCATTTACATCTTCCCATAGGTACATAAACCCGCAGAATTTTTTTTCAGGATAAGCTTTAGACCGAGTTCCCTCCAGTCTCCAAGCTTCAGACTCTACATTGTTCCGTGTTCAACCGATCTTTTTCAGCTTCAATCTCTGTCGAACACACACCGCACTTCATCGCAGATCACTGACAAAGTCAGGCCACACATATGGAAGTATAGATACTAAATGAATAAGCTGAATAAGATAGACCCACATAGACAGACACAGAGAATCACAAGAATATTGCCGAATTAGACCAACCGCTTCAGTGCAGAAACTTAAACTCACATATGATGTGCACTATTTGCGTGACCAAGCAGACCGATCACTATTCAATAAGCACTCGAAGGTGACCAAATAAGAATCGATTTTTTGTAACCCGATTCGAACATATTCAAGCTCTAATAGTCTAGTTACATTCAATCTATGCACACAAGATGAGATTTTTTCACACTTTATTGACATACGGACAAGTGGCAGATATCAAATGGACGATCATAGTTCGGTCCACACACTACACCAAGAACTCACAATCTGTTTTGTCTGTTGGTTCTGATCTGTACCATGTTCACTGCATACAAAGCAATGAAAAGAAAACTCCTCGACTAGTGCCATTCAAAAGGTACGTCCGATCAAGAATCTAGCTAGTGAGTGACTTAGTTTACGAAAATGTTTAGAATTAGCTACTTATAAACACTGTCTATGAGAAATTTGTTTGTCCACTGTGATGACATGAACCAGTTTTCACCAAACTTTGGAATTAAAACATCTATCTTGCAGGCCCAGGAATCTATTAGGCCACTCTACTCCCGTGGAGTACCAACAGTGAGGATTAAATTTAGTTAAGCGCGAGGTCTAGGTCTAAATAACATGAACAGACGAACAAGATATAGTGAAAAGACATGGTTCGACAAATAACATCATTCGCCGAAATATATGCAACATGAACATATGAAGAAGCTAATAGTGAACTATACAAACAGAAGACAAAGTATGATACGAGGAGAGACAGTTAAAGGAATTTGTTCAAAAGAAGCCGAAATTCGAACTACTAAACCCAAATCAACCAAACCTCGACTCACTTCATGTCTCACCTCGTTTTGTTGCCTCAATTCCAATCTTGAAAACCGAAACCATAATAACGAAATCCGTCTTTAGGCCAGTTCAATCAATTTTTAGCCTTTTCCTATCTAGTTGAATAAGGAAATTCAAATTTGGACTCCGGTTTAAGCAGGAACCAAACCAAACAAAGCTGTTCGCCGTTTGCCGCTCGGTTCAGTACAGCAGCTAACTTCTTCCTTGTGAATTGATTTCAGCCTGAAATTTCTGAACTTTTGTATATTTACTTGGTTTGATCATTGGGGCTTGAATAAGTCTCTAAGTCAAAGATAAGTCTGTTTAATTGAAATTGAACAGAAACTGAAGTTCATGAAGAACAAGAACCAAACTGATCAATTTGGCATAGGCTTCTTGTTTTGCTCTCTTTTAGTGTTGAGTGAAGGTATTTGGCTTCAGTGATGGAGCAAAGGGAGGAGTGAGGAGAAGATATTTACCACAATGACATATGCGATCGAAATGTGGTAAAAATAAATTTACTAAGAGCGACGTGGGAGTAAACAATGATAACATAATTACCGAAACATTACTTATCACTTTATTTGCATTTATGAAGAATTAAAATCAGTTTTAACAATAAAGTGAAGCCAAAACAATAAAGAGCATCATTAAAAAATTTAGCTTCGGTTGCCAATAATTTTTCGGTTATTTTGTGAAGTTCGTGTTTTTAAATATACTTTCATCCGATATAATATTTTTTTTATGAGTTGAGATACAAATTCAAATTTATTCGAGAAATTAATACTATCCTCATACAAATTATGGATAGTATAAAACTATTTTTATCTTGTCTAAAAACTCATACAAAGATAAATTAATTTAAAATATTTCGATTAAATATAATTTTGAAAGGAAGTACTAATTTCTAATAATAAACGTAGGAGAATGGTGCATTCAAATTTCTACCCCTTTATTTTAGGAGCAAGAGTTGGGTCAGTGCGAATAAATTTCCTCTTTCTTTTTCCCAAAGGGGAAAGGTAGAATGGTCAAACTCCATGAAAACTTACTTAGGCTGCGTTTGGTAAAGCGGATATAACTTCGGATAGGATATAAAATTATGCTTTCCGGCTTTTGGCTAACTTGAATTCCGGATACAACTCAGATATAATCTAAATAATAATAAAAATTCTCACCTAGGGGGTGGGAAATACCCGCCTAAGATAAGGATTGCAAAAAAAAGAAGAGAGAGAGAGAGAGAGAGAGAGAGAGAGAGAAGAGAGAGAGAGAGAGAGAGAGAGAGAGAGAGATATGATGAAGGAGGGGAAGGCATTTTTTTGCTGAAATCGCAAGAGATCCGTCCATGGAGAAGCAAAAAAGTGAGAGCGCGTCAAACGCTGTATAAGAAAGGAGAAGATTGTGTTTCAGACTTGAAACAAAGAAAGGAGGAGCGACAAGATTGAGATTTGATTCGGGTTATACCTGTGTTATATCCGGTATCCAACAAACATTGTACAAGATAATATAAAACACATCGTCATCCTATCCGATATATATCCCATCCAACCTTACCCTATCCGACAAAAAAAATCCAAACGACCAAGCACATCCTTAAGTTCTACATATGATGAAAAAGACTTTTTAAGCAATTAATAAGTTAGACCCACAAAGAATGGTTACGACTTTGAGTGGTCATATTTGAGCACTTATTTCAGGGCCTTAGTCAAGGTGAAACAGACTAAATTGTGAAAGATGGTGTCAAAGTAGGGCTTCCTTCATGGATATGTGGCTCAAAGAGAGACTAGAGGTTCATTTGTTTCACAGAAAATTTCATGATACAAGAAAATATATTCCATGGAAATCATTTTCAAGAAAAGGGGTTAGTTTTCATTTATTTGATGGTTTAGGGAAAGTGATTTCCTTCTTACCAGAAGGAAAAATTGTGCCCCCCAATCTAAACTTGCTATTTTCGGTCAAAGGAAAATGTTTTCTGTCATTCAAACACTGTAAATTCGAAAGCTAATTTTCTCGAAACGGTTTTCCTTCAAACAAACAGACCCTTAGTTCAAGCTAACATGTGACAATCCGGCCCATTTTACATAGGCCAAGCCCCCTAAAAGAAGTATTTAAAGTGACCACACAAGCTGGTGACCAATTAGAGACGAGTGTTTATTGGTACATCACTCAACGAGGCCTTTCCCAACCGATCATGCACTATGGAGTATTCTTGCCTAGCAATACTCTCCATGTTCATGTGTGTTCTAATCCATTTTAACCGCCTTCGCCATCCTAGAAGCTTGCTCTGTCTCACCTCGATAATTAGGGCATGTCCAGATCGGCTTTGGGGGAATGCCTTTGGGAAAATGCAAAGACCTTTGGGTTAAATGGTTTTCCGAAATGCAAGTAGTATTTGGTAAAGTATATTTTAAAAACACATTGGGATACAACTTTAGTTAAAATGATGTTTGGAAAAATCACACTTTGCAAAGCCTTTTTACTTTTATTTTAAAAAAAAACTCAAAACTAGCTAAGGCCTCGCCGTTGAGACTCTGGCGAGGCCAAGTCTACCGCCGCTAGCCTCACCTGAGGTCTCGCAACCCCAGGCGACCGTCGGGCCATCTGGCAGTGGTTCGCCGCCTGCCCGCCGGTGGCTGAGGCTTTTGCCGAAAAGATTAGGGTTTTCAGGGACATTTCCGTAATTATGAAATCATAGCATGGATAAAATTGAAAGAAAAAAAAAAGTCTATTTGCATTCCAAAAATGCAGTATTCCAAAGTACCTCCGGGCCTGCCTTGAGCTAAAGTCCTTTAGAGGCCTATGTTTGCATTTCCCCAAAGCTGTCCAAAAAAATTGCTGAACGCTGTTTGCATTTAACCAAGGGACTTTATGGCACCAACACCCCTTGCAAATGCTGAACCAAACGGGGCTTCACCTCACTCTTCAAATCAGTATGGGACTAATTTGTCCACAAGCCACACATTTGTTGGAGGGCATCCTCCTCTTATACCACCCTAACGATTGAGCCCGTTTTATATGGGCTAAGCTTCCAAAAAGAGTACTTGAAGTAACTTTGCAAGCTAGTGACAATTGTTGATGGTGGATGTTTACTTACTAATTACTCAATAGAACCTCTTCCAACCGATGCTGACATTAAGTTGTCACTCAATCTATGGAGAACGAGGAGAGAATGTTGAGGCGAGAGTGCTCAGATTTGATGCATCTCTCCAGTAAGATTTCGGGACGACAAAGAGTGCATGAATGAGGAGAATCATGCATTGAATTAGGTGAGTATTGCTCAAGGATGTGACTCGTCACCAATGAGGAAGTCATTTCTTTTTAGTGACACAAGTCCCATATTGAATGGAAGATGTCCTTTCAGGTGACTCATAAAAAAGACTCAACCACAAATAATCACCGTCTTACATGATCAATGCAATCGAATATTATCTACTCCTTTTGAGAGCTTGATCCATATGAAACGAGGCAGGATTCTTTTTCTATGCCATCAACTGTATCTGTAAAACATTATCCAATCAATCCTAAATAAATTATACGGATGTCAATTCAGTCCTAAACTTTAATTCAGTCATAAACATTTGCGTGAAATTTCAATGTAGTTCTTCCGACAAATTTGCGCTGAAAATTACTAACACCACCGCGTAGGATGGCCAGCGATGAATGGACCAACGTCAACAGTTTCCGCGCTGAAAATTGACTAGAAAAACTACATTGAAATTTCGTGCAAAAATTTAGGACTAAATTGGTAAAATTGATAAGTCTATGACTAAATTGGCAACCTTACAACACAATTTAAGACTGATCGGATAACTCCCCATGCGATTTTTAACTAATTTTTCACTTGATCCATAAGGCAGTGAAATACTTTCATGAACTCGGAGGTTATTTTAGAGAAATCGGAGTTTCAACGTCATAAAATACAACGACAAAATAGGGTGGTTTGTTGAGCTTATAGGCCCTAGTTTCTACAATTGTGCCTAGTGCCTCGTCTACACATCAGAACTAGGCTTCCACGTGATGATAAGAGAACGAATTTAAGGAAATAGACACCAAAAAAAAATAAAAAAATTACTTAGATGGTGCATGGTAACGTTCCAGAAATAGAATTTCTATTCCAAACCTGTTTCAGAAACAGGTTTGGAACAGAAACCCGTTTGGTAACGTAATTCTATTTTTCTATTTCTAGAATAAAAAGTTATTCCAAAAATAGATTTGGAACAATTTTGAGAAATAATTTTTTTTTGTTTCTGAGAGAAATAGAAATAGAATTTATATTTCAAGCCGCCAGTCGCCGCCTCCGCTGCTGCCTACTTCTATTCTAGAAGTAGAAATTTTCAACTGTTGTCAAACGAATTTCTGTTCTAGGATGAGAAATTTATGTTGTTATCAAACGCATTTTTTTGGCTAAAAAACTCATCCAGAACTAGAAATAGAAAAAACTATTTCTATTCTAGAAATTTATTTCTAGAACAGAATGATTTTCATTCACTCCCTTACTTTCACAATTTCAATCTACATCATGCAAGAGATGTCCGTTATATTAAGATTGATACCACATTCACTTGCTAAATTAATAGTTAGAACCAAAAGTGTAGCTATCACAAGGAGGAGGTGACATCAATCTACTAAGTTAACGATTTATGTTAGCACTAAGTTCCCATACAATTCAAGTAAATACATGCACGAGACTCGATTTATGCGGAAATGTACCGATTTAAGTCTAGCTTGATTGTTTCCGATTATAAAAAAAAAAAAGTCTGGCTTGATTGTATGGATGTCAATGACAATCATTTAGTTTTTAGCTACAAGTGCATAATAATGGTAAGAAAAGGTAACGGCATTTAAATAGAGCAAAAGTTTAGTAAAATGCATTGCGAAAATAATAATAATAATGAAGCTAAACGGTAGATTTCCCCCAAGAAAGATTAATTTTAATAAATAAGGGATATATGGTATAGCTAAATAAGGGACATATGGTATCTTGAGCCATCATGCACCGTACTAAATTCAATTTTCTTGTTTAATCGAGTGCCCGCCAAAAAAATCTTGCCATGCTTCAATCAAACTCAAGACCTTAAGTTTCGTTCCCGGTTCCGGACCTATTTCCGAAAAGGGTTAGATCACAATTTTCATTCTATTAATAATATTCTAGAAGTTGAAGATTGTAGACATATATCTCATATATATTTCTCACTATAAATCTTTGTTTGCAAACTGCGTTTTTTTTCTTTTCTTATCTCCGTCCGACAAAATTCCTTCATATCCTTCTATTATACTCTCCCTCGACAAGGGAATCCTAAAAAGCATCATTCCTAACCTTTCTTTCTTTCCTTTTCCGAATTAGTTATATATGATTTTTGCATAATTAATCATTAGTTTTTAATTATCATTATAATGTACGGTCAAAAATATGCCCTAGTCGGTTCAGCCCTAGTCGTACCTGATCATACCGAACCACCGTTCGGTCGGTGCCCCACCCGAAATTCTTGGGTCGTGTCAGCTGAGACCCAAGCTGAGTGCAGCTTTAACGTCCAGCCTCCATGCAAACCCCCCCACCTCGTCCACCCTCCACACGTCGCACGGCACTATCCTGGCCGCCCACTTCTCCTCACGCTGACTCACCGTCGCCCTGCACGCGAATGCCGCGCGCGTCTTGGGCAGCTCCTCCTTCGCCACCACCTTCACCGCGATCTCGGCCGGCAGCGAGCCGCTGTCGGTGCCGCCGTTCAAGTGCTCTCTCATGACCATCCTCTTGAACGCTCTGTTCACCCACTTCACCCTGTCGCTCGGATCCGCCAGGAACCCGGGGCAAGCGTCGGTCTCGAGATTCCTCATCCGCTCGGCGTCGGTGAGCCCTACCAGCTGAGGGTCCTGCGCGTCAATGCGGGCGTCGGCGACTGACTCCACGACCACCCAGCACTCCAACACCCTAGGGTAACGCATCCGATGAATGGGGTCCGAGCTCGGCCACATGGGTGGGACCCGGTTAGGTAGGGCGAGATTCACGGTGCTGAATTCAGGACCAAAGTGAGCACCGCAGCTATTGGTGGTGCACCATCGAGGCTCCTGCTCGGGAGGCTCAGGCTTTGCTTTAAGCGCTTTGGATTCTCCATGATCAGCTTTCTCAGGCAACAATTGGAGGGTCACTATTTGCTTCTCCAAACCCAACGAGCCATCAGGCCCTCCTCCTTTTCCTTTTGGCCCTTGCACTACTGCTCTTTTCCTTTTGCTGCTGCTGCTGCTATTATTATTACTGCTACAGTTACTATTATTGCCCTTGGGCTTGCGAACCCTAACGTACTTCCTCTTGGTTCTCGCACCCGAAAGTGGCCACCCCTTGCTTCCCACGTGCGACACGCCTTGGCCAGGGCCCTCCGTGGCCGGCTTCGGAGCTATAGGCCGGAATCGGAGCATCACCTGATCGATCCCCGCGTTCCCACGCGCCGCGTCGCCGACAGGAGGCCCTCCGCAAACCCCATCCGCCCCACCCATCTCACCCCCCCGCCGCCTCCGCCGCATCTCACCGCCACCAAAGACCCTTCCACCCTCCTTCTCTCCCTCTCTCCCAGAGAAGTTTGAAGTCTGAGTTAGTACACATTTTTTTCCACTCATCGAATTGTGCTCCTTTTTTATTTTTATTTTTATTTTTATTTTTATTGCCTTTGGTTCCTTTTGGCCGAAGAATACGGAAAGAGAGAGAGAGTTGGTAGGAGATGGAAAGAACCACGTGTCTAGGGCATATTCCCCCAAACATATGGACGACGCGATTGGCCCAATCACTGGGGAGTGGGGGCCCACCTGGCACATCGGGGAGGGTGAAGGAAAATCGAGCCTCCTGATTGGCCACTGTGGAAGCAGCCAATGGGAGGCGAGACAGCGTCCACTTCCAGCACTGCCGATAAAGCAAAGGGGGACACGTGGTGCTCTCGCGGGACTTAGCGTCCGGCTGTCCTCAGCTTTCTTTCCTTCCTTCCCTTAATATTCAATCCAAAAAGGAGGTTGCATTGTTCGAGAGAAAGCGCGCGTGGCCAGCCCTCGTTGGCCCAACCAGCATATCTGAAATTAAGCAGTTGAGGCGGAGCCGGGTCGCGAACCCACGCGGGCCGAGGCGCGTGGGAGACCCTCGAGGGCGGTTGGGTGCGGGGCACGGCGGGGCACGCGCGGGAGGAGAGAGTGTGGGGATGAGGTGGTGTTGGGGCTTTGGGGGGAGTGGCGGGTGAGGTACGACGAGGACGCGTGGATGGCCCGATGGCGGTTGCGTATCGGCGACAAGATCCGCCCACGTCATCCGAGAACAACGATCGTCTCGTCTTTATTTGAGTCGGATCTGGATTTGGATTGGCTCCGGGACACCAGCGCTGCAGCAGACGGTCCTCATTTGATAGCGAAGTTTCGCTGTTATTGGTCCACCTCTTACGACATGCTTGTTTTCAACTAAATCTACCATTTTTTTTTTTTTAAGTTTCTCACCAAAATTTAAAATATTATCTAAATTTCAAAAAATCGGGAGAATATTAAACGCCAATCTCCATGTTTTAAAAAATATCCGGAGTTTTTTTATTAAAAAAAATTAGCATGCTTCCAATTACAAATTTCGTATAAGTAAAATATAAAACTCAAACTAGGCACACCCTTAATTTTCATGGGCAACAACCAACGAATATGAATATGCCACTGATATCAACCACCTTGAGCGGATCTTCATTGAGTTTTGTTTAGCTAGACAACGACTTCCCTCGATCAGACCGATCAAAATATGGCTAAATCCAACTCGAGTACATCACATCAACAGTAAAATTGAAAACGAAATACTCCCTCGTTTAATAACACGAGATGAGTAGATTCGCAAACTTGAACATGTATCATCATACTATTGTCGCTCTATAGGAGACTCTATCACAATCTAACGTAGACCTATGGTGAAAAGAATTAACTTTTTTCTACAATAGTGATCTCCATGATCCCACTCGAAATTATCACATTCTCTTGATCTGAAACGAAACAGTATCGACATTGCACATGAATCTCTTTGAGCAACAAGAGCCAAAATAAACGAGACGGATAACATGTGTTCCACGCATTCACTTCCTTGTGGAAGTTGGGTGGTCCATATAAAAGCCACCCATGAGCAAGATGACCATTATCCATCACCCATTGCTATGCTCTCGGCCGAGCCAATGGGACGACGCCAACAACACATCTACCCCTACAGGAGACGTCCAATTACGAGTTACTCGAACCCAAACTAATGTGTCAGCCAGAAGAAAAAGTCAGCCCCCGAGAGTTTGTATTCCACCACAACCAGAACGTGATGTTCTACCAACTTTGCGACCCCGTATTGCTAAGGTCACACGAGTTCTAGACGTGGTCCAAGCACGTACTCATCCAGGAATGGACAGCAAGTACCACTACACTAAGCTTAGTTTCCAAACACAATGCGAGGATTGTGGTCAATCTCTTGCGCACATTAGTGGTATCATAAGTCCCAAAGACGGTCCGAACCAAAACTTCCTTCGACCGCCGGACAGGGACAGCCTATTTTCCAGGTCACGCTCCCAAGCTCCTCACCAGGGAGTGAACTTGAAGATGTACTTAACCTCGGTCTAAGGCGGTCGGTGGTTATTCAACCTATAAGGGTTTCTTAGCTCTCTCCCCAACCAAAGTACCCACTTTTGATAATGCGAGTTGACCTAACCCTATACAAGTCCCAATAAGTTGACCAATGGCACATATTCATGATAATCCTATCTTCATTGTCCCCCCCACCCCCCCTGTCCCTCTTCGTGCGAGGTTCGATCCCTTTGCGCATTGTGCAAATTCTTGTAGTTTGTTTTTGTGATAATCAAGACACACCAATTGGAGACGTGTCCTTTTGGCTCCCAAGGTCCTTACGTGTCCACAAGAGAGAGTTACAGCACATTTCCATCGGTGGGAAAACAATCCGATTCCTTTTGAATCATTTCGAAGCCTATCCATCAGATCTTTTTATTGTTTTTTCCCCCAGAGTTCATCGCTCTTACCTTCAATCGCCTTGCTTCTTACTATATGTATAAATATAGGACATGTAGCCCCATCCCTCGTCCGTACTATCATGCTATTATTTTAAAAGGTCCACCTCGCACATTTTGCTAGCAATACACATACATTCCTGAGTTAGGCAAAAGCCTTTTCAGGGTCATTCAAATATATGTACATGCAGATTTTTATATGTAGTTATAGTTATACCTGAGTTGGGAGTGAGCTTCTTCCCGGAGTGGTTTTCGGGGTCTCTGCATTATTTATTTCAAAACCCTAAACCGAGAGCGGCCTTCACGTCGAGCCTCCATGCAAACCCTCCTCCAAACCCGTCCAGCCTCCACACGTCGCAGGGCACGGTCCTCGCCCTCGTCCACCCCTCGTCCCGCCATGTCACTTGGCACGTGAAGGCCCGCTGCCACGTCGGCAGCCTCTCCTTCGCCACCAGCCTCACCTCGATCTCCGGCGGTGGCGGCCGGTGAGGATACTGCTCCCGCTCGGCTTCTCCTCTATTTTGGCCGCTCGCGAACCTGATGTACGCGTCGTTCACCCAATGAACCCGGTTCAGGAAGTCCGACACCAGACCAGGACACGTGTCAGAGCGAAGAATCTTTATCTTCTCGTCGTCCGTGCTCCCCGGGAAGAATTCACCGACCGCTCCCATGCACGGATCGAGGCCGATCCTCTCCACCGTCAGCCATGACACGGCGACGGCTCGCTTAAGCGGGTTCAACACCGTCGGATCCCGCGAGTTCTCGCCGTCCACGCTGAACTTTAAGGGCCTTTCGCGATCTGGCTGGGAAACCTCCCTCGGGGTTATTATCATCGGAACGAGATCGAGGGCAACGCCGGAGACCATTGACTCCCGCGCCTCAGCTTTCTCCGGCAGGAGCTGGAGGGTCAAGACGGGCTTCCCGCGACGGCGACCTCCGGCCTGTGATCTGGTCCTCCTCTTGCACTGGCTATTATTCTTCCGAACCCTAACGTACCTCCTCTTCGCTCTTCTCTTCACGGCGAGCCAGCTCTTGCTCTCCGGGAGGTTACCCTCGCCGGGGACCGGTTCTCCCTTGGCCGGCTTCGGCGCTATCGGCCGGAATCTGAGCATTATCGGGTCGATTATCGGGACGCGCTCGCCAGCACCACCGTTGGAACTACCGAACCAGAACGCGCCGCCGCTGGAGGAGCTCCGGCAGCGCCACCACCAGCTCAGTTTTCTCGGGAGTCTCTTACGGGAAAAAGAAAGATCTTGGGTTGTTGCTCAGGCTCTTGAGCTTCGAGAGAACCGCAGCTCTCTCCAGTCGATAATGAATGGGATCGGCGAAAACACACGGTGGTCTAGTATACAAGCACCACGTGTCTGAGCAAACTACAGTAAAACATAGGTAATTTATTCATTTTTTTTCTAGCTATTTTGAATTTAGAATCACACATTAAAAATTTTATTATTTTAGGGTTAGAAATTTATATAAATTAATACGGGTGGCGCGTGATACCAGTGCTACGCAAGTACGAAAGTTAGATAATGTCCAACTCAGGAGCAGTAACGGGACGTGATTGGGGGAGGAGTTTTAGTTGAGGGGCCCCACAGAAAAGTGCCATGTTTGTTGTAATTGCTTGGTCTGTGGATCGGGCCCACGTGGCAGACCAATGAGAGGTGGCGTTGTGTCGTGCACTCCCCGAGGAATTGGACACGTGGACGTGTAGCTGAAAGTGGCTTTTTTCTCCCCGCTTTCTCTCTCTGTTGCTTCATTGGGGGAAAAAAAGCAAAAAATGCCGCTTCTCGCGCGGGACACGTGGCCGGATCTCACCGGGGGAATCAGCCAATTTCCGTGTCCTGTTCGCCTGTTCGGTCCGAGAATAAACTAAGGACGATGCCAAACTTCTACTTTAGAAATCAACTTATCAACTTGTCAGTCTTTAAACAAAAAAAATTAACTTATTGCCAGAAATTAATTTTTCTATTTTTGCTTTTAAGTAAAATTTGATTTTTCTACTTCTACTTCAGAAGATTTCTGATCATAGAAAAGCGCTTGATAACATATTCGGTGCGAGAATAAATTAAAGGGTTAATATCACGAAAAATCTCAAATTGATACATCTGTGATAAATTTACCCAAATTAATTATTTTGACCATAAAAAACTCCAAATTGGTACGCATGTGACAAATTTACCCTTCGTTAGTTTTCGTTAAATTAGATTAATCCCACGAAAAATGTCGAATTGATACAATAAAAGGTAAAAATCCCAACGTGTACATCCAGCAATTGCCACGTGTCATCCAACTCAACAATTAAATAATAAAATTTAACAAAAACTAACTGAGGGTAAATTTGACACATGTGTACCAGTTTTGGGTAAATTTGTCAAAAGTGTACCAGTTTAGGATTTTTGGCTGTCAAAAAAATAGTTTGGGGTAAATTTTTCATAGATGTACCAGTTTATGGTTTTTCGTGATATTAACCCAAAATTTAAATAGCTCGACATCGCGATTTAATTCCATTGGTGAGACAGTCGTTTCTCGTAACGAGGAGATGGAAAATAAGGTTTATTTCGCAAAAACCAAAAAAAAAAATAGAAATTATTATTTTAAAAGCGATTGCTTAAATTGGTCGCAAAAATAAATAAACGAAAACATTTAGACATTCGCTATTCAAATATTTAGAAAATATATTTTTTAAAAAATGTTATCCCTACTTTTTTAAGTGATTAAAAGAAATTCTCGTGATTTGAACTCATATCAGATCTATCCTAAAGACTAGAGTCCTCCTTTGACCATTTTTACAAAAGTAATTAAAAAGGTATAGTCGATAAAAAAAAACACTTAATATGAATATTTCTCAATTTGAAGGATACAAAAATGAAAGAAAATGGGTGGGAGAAAAATCACACTACTCTAAAGATCTCAGAGTAGGCATGGCCACGGGCCGATTTGGGCCCGAAACCAGCCCGTTGACCGGGCCCGCGGTTCCAAACTAAAATCGGCCCTTGGCTCCCAGTTTTGGTTTCTTCAAACCTTGAGCTGAGCCCGGAACTGGCGATTCCGGGCCTATTCCGAACCGCCGAAAATGGGATTTAAAAAAAAAAGAGCCGTTGAACGGCTCGGAACCAGAATCGAAACAGGCCCGGAACCGCCGGTTCCCCCAAAATTTGAACCGGAACCGTCGGTTCATGAATCGGAACCGACGACTCCTAAACCTGAACCGTGGCCATGCCTATCTCAAAGGCAAAATTAGCGTTTGGAAAGGAATTTAACAAAATATTCCTTTTTATGGCAAATCGTGCTAAAAGAGATGGGATAGATTTGAAACAAACACAAAAGATTGGGTTGTTTATATAAGGAGAATTTTTTTTTATATTTTTATCAATTCAGTCGTAAACTTTAAGTTTGTCAATTCTGTCATTCCGATCAATTTTGGCAGGAAATCGCTCGCATGGCGTGACCGACCCTGACGCAACGTGGCAGATGCTGATGTGACCAAATCTTTTAGTATTTCATCGATTTCTTTTTCTTTTCTCTGGTTTTCTCTTTGGCAGCGGCCGACGAGGGTTGCCTAGCCCTCACCAGTAGTGGGGGAGTGCCGCGTCGCCTTACCCGACCTTGCCCAGACCATCACGGCCTTGAAGTAGAACGAATGTGTCTTGAAGTCGGCTAGAAGTTGTGATCCTCCCCTTATGGAATTGACAGAGATACAAAGTCCTTGCGTAAATGTGATTCAGATAGTCGTAATGCCTAGCAGAACGAGTCAATTATGATTCCACGGAGTATTCTTACGTATGGTAAATACGGGAATCCATTTTTCGATTTTAAGGCATCTGACACTAATTCACGACATATATATATATATACACACACTAAAATGCAATGATTAAGAATAATTATATATATATACACACACTAAAACGCAATGATTAAGAATAATTAGGTGATGACATGAGTCGAGCGCCTACAACCTTGTGGGGTGCCTGAGGAATTTCAACTGCTAAGACATCGCCAAAGCTTAATATAATTGTAGATGGGATTGGTGGGCTGGTCAGTATCCAAGAACGTGGATAAAGTTGACGGATCAGACAAGACGACGCGTGTCTCGCGAAAAAAAAGGAAGAAAATAGATTCCTCCCTCCCTCCCCTCCTCCGAAACGCAATGAGTGCAGGGGAGGCAGACCAATGGGGTTCGTCGTTTTGGCAACATCAACATCAACATCATGTCCGACGTACGATAAAGATAAGAACTGTGCGCGTCCTCGAATCATCTTGCTCCAAATGCGACACCCCAGAACCCCCAAAAAAAAAAAAGGAAAGAGAGAAGAAATGGGTGCTACGTGAGAATATTTGGATATGTGGGTGTCGGTAGGCTTATGGTTGTTGTTTAAATGTGGAGCAATCCGGCTCTTCACCTGAAGAGAATGATTTGGCAATGTCCAATTCAAATGACCATGATGATTTTCCCAGAGAGACTGTTCTTTCGTTTTGCTTATGATTCCGTCCCGTCGATGAAAACTGATCGAATCTCGCGAGTACTGATTAGCCTCACGCTTTTATTTGGGCACGGGGCTTGTCCCCGTTCTTGTACGAACTCGGGGGAGCGCCGATCGTGGCCCTACGTTGTGAATTTATCGGCAAATTCTCGGAGTTGGTGGAGGAAGGGGCTTTTAGTACGCTTGTTTATGTTGGGGATGAACGATGATATGTTCAGGTTGTAATGGGACGCAAGGAAAGTACACCAAGATTCTCCATTATCTTGGAGGAATTCGGCTGTTCTGATTCTCTTTGCTTCCTCCAGCCTCATTAGCTGAGCGAGTGGTCACAAATGAGCATCTACTGACCAGATTTCACGTCTTATTTCGCAAAAATCGTGCCGATGTCATGACAGATTGCTTGATGTGGAGGGCCGAAGATGAGCCAAAACGAGAATAGCCTCCTCTGGTGCTGTCCTACCCAGGGTCATGGATTCAGGACCGGGAGATGAGCTCTTTCAATGCTAATTAGGTGCATCCACGATTGCCGGGACACGAGAGTTCGAAGAAATTACAGTCTCAATTTAGACCGCTCATGTCCGGCGATGCAAAATCTCTGTAATCCATTAGTAACGAGGTGGGTCACTGTCATAACTAGAGGGAAGGAACAAACGACATGCATCATGTTACAGAAACCTGCTGTCCAGTATTACTTCATCCAGAAAAGAAAAAAAAAAAGGATTCTTGAGGTGAAATTTCCAACTGAAGAACATAGCAGTAGAAAAGACTTAACGTTCAAAACTCAAATCTGCCAAAACAGAAAGGTATCTTGCATCATGTATACGGAAGGCCATTATTTCCATCTCAAATAGGGAAGAGAGAGGTTCCTTAAAGTAACTACATCGCCAAGTAGTTGGTTCAATCGATTTCGGGGCGGATAACAAACAAAAAATCATTTGACGAGAGATTATTTCCAGTGCTCCAACAGCATGTGGCATGGCAACATATCTTAAGGAAGCTCAGTTGACAACGTCGAGAACCAATTTCCGTGACTTTAGCACCGACCATCTCAACCGCCTATAATAAGCAGCTTGCAGCAGAGCCAACGAAAGTACAAAGATCCACTTAAATCCCATCTGTAGTATCCAAGGAAACGAAATAATCAGCGACGCCGTTATTTCCATTTTGTTCCACTTAAAGATAATGACCAATTTAAGTAAAAAGGTACCAGCTTCCTTTCTTCCATTTCTGGTTCAGCAGCCCAAGATAAAAATGTGACGACATCTTTGCCCATCTAACATCATGACATGGAGACAATTAGCAGCAGAAAATAGTGAATTAGAATAAACTAGGACGAGCTTGTTCAGAAACTTTGAGGCATTTAATTCTAGTATGTGTCAACCTGTGCTTCAGTTGCAGATGTTCCATCTTCATACTCAAGAGCTCCATCGTTGAGCATTTTAGGCATAGCAATTGCTCCACCAGGGAAATAGGGATTGTAGTGTAACCCCTCTCTTATCTTCAGTCATTAAAAAAAAAAGCGGCAGATTAAAATCACCCAATGCCAATAACACGTCAACTCCATAAGGAAAATAGCACAACAAGAAACTTCCAAAAGGGATAATCATCGCACTAAATTACCCATCACAAAGAAGGAACTCAATTGATTTAAGGCAGCAATATAAGGAAATTGAAGTAGAGAACTGATTTAGTAATTTTCTACCGAAGCAGAGGAAAACATTAGCAAAACATCCGGTGAATTGGTACTTTCTGGCCCAAAAAAGAAAGACCTAGCAACTTAAAATGTGGAAATACAGGATATAAGCATGCAAAATCCACATGAAATATTGTAAATCCATTCCACTCAGTATTCACCTCCATCATACTCGAATGAGCTATTGTGTGAGAACTAGTATTAAACAAAAAAGGTGCACACTCTAATTTGGTTTTAACCATTGCTTTTCAAAGGAATGATGAAAATAGGAAAAGCTCGGCAAGTCTTCCCATGACTTCACAACACAACAAAAGAATGACTGTTTGGTGTATGTTGATGCTTCGGCTACCATAAATGCTACCACTCTACCCACCAAACAAACAGCCATTCACATTCATGAAAAACACGTCATCGTGACAAATAATCACAAAAATACCTACCGCAACACCAGCTGGAGGATCACGGTAACCGGTTAGGAGAGCAAACACATAGTTCTGACCATTGTGCCGAGCCTGAAACAGAAGGATATCGACAATATTAGTGAAACTATCATCTTCATGTGATTCGTGTAAAGTTTAGTAACAGAAAACAAAACTTACTTTAGTTATTAGGCTTAAGTCAGGAGGATAAGCCCCCCCATTGGCAAATCTAGCTGCAGCTTCATTCGCATATGGTTGAGGGAAACGGTCACTTAGTTTACCAGGACGAGTGAACATCTCGCCCTCATCATTAGGTCCA
The DNA here is from genome assembly GCA_029784005.1 of Lenwebbia sp. NSW1173648. Lineage (NCBI taxonomy): Eukaryota > Viridiplantae > Streptophyta > Magnoliopsida > Myrtales > Myrtaceae > Lenwebbia > Lenwebbia sp. NSW1173648. The sequence goes on from JARCGZ010000006.1 coordinate 25,375,712, forward strand.
TCTTCCACCTCAATTTCAGCAGCCATGGCCTTTACCTCCTCTTCTGTGTAAGCGACGCCTACCAGATCACGGTATGATATTAGAGACATAGAGTGGCAGGATGCACACACTTGCTGGTACACCTGGTGACCACGACGAATCCTGCCCATGAGCAGTATTTAAGACGAGTAATTTCCATTAGAATCAGACAGTAAATTACTTTAAAATAAAAGATATGACAGAATTTGATAACGATCAAGTCCCCCCCCCCCCCCCCACCAAACACACAAAAAAAAGAAAAACAGAGAGAGAATCAGAAAGGTAGAAGGAAAATTCGTGCTTAGGATTTACATGTAGTTGTAGATAAGATCGAAAAAAATTCATGATCTTGCCCAAAATTACAAAAGCAGACTTCATTAGCCAAGCAACGAGATTAATGATGATAAAGAAGTTAAAAGGAGATCACGAAAACTCACGAAGCATGGTCATATGAACTAAGAATGCCTTTGTGAGGCCAAGGATAACTAGGGCACTCTAGTCCATGTTCAGCCTCATCAGCAGATGCTACTGTTCCAAAGCTCAGGAATCCGGAAACTCCAGCTCCAACGAGTGCGAAACTCCTGAAATAGTTTGTATATGCGGAGCTAGAACCATCGTGACCTCTCTTTGAGAAGATAGACGACAACAAGGCAGAGGCCTGCTAACAGACAAACAATTTTCAGAAGCCAACCACAGGAAAAACAAGGAAAAAGGTGAAGAGCTATTTGCAACTTTAGATTAACACTGTCTACGATCTGGTAAAGTGAAACAAAGAATTACATTACATCAAATATATTACAACCGGGAGATTATACGACAAAAGAAAGAGAACTAACGTATTATCTTCCAAGCAATTGAAGATTCATGTTGGATAAAGGCAGGTGTAACATGAGAAGCGACGACACTTTGCTCATACAGAATGATGATACTTCATACTATCAAAATCCAGTGAACTAGATGACCAACTCAGACTCTCTTTGACAGGCTTATTGTTCTTTTCAACTTAAAAGTCATTAATGGCATAGATAAAATTCACTGGTATGAGCACACCAAAATCTCATGCGGGTGCATAAAAGATTGATACGATTGCATCCCCGGAAGATTCAAACTAAAATACGATAAATAGATGTCTGCGAAGCAGTTCCCTACTATATATATCCTCCCACCACCTGAGACTGAGGTTGAAGTTTCCTCCGTAGAAGCTGGTGGATTGCCCCTCCTCCAGCCATTTCACGTACGTAAACCTTTCTGCTAGTGACCTGAAATCAAATAGGAGAAAGCAAAAGGCCACCATGAGATAAAAGAATGCAATCAGGGAAAAGGGGAAAATTTATGAACTCCAAAAATGTTCAACTAAAATATATTTGATTTGCGATGGAAGCACAATGCTCAGCGATAAAGTCATTTCCATAATTCCAAACAAACTAAAATTGTATGTGTCGGATTAAGATAGCTATATTGATTGATTCAGTATCCACAAAAAAAGATTGGACATTGACATCCTCATGAACTTGCATCAAATACTAGTGGACAGAGATAGAACTTATCAACATTCTACAAGCAGTGTGTCAGGCGTATTAGGGTTGGATTAGTCTTCAGAAAAGCCAAAAAACGGTTCATTCTTAAAAAACGGTGAGACCAAGTCATCTATCGAGTTTGAGGGACAGTATCCGGCTCATTCTTAAATCTCTATAGGCAAAAAAAATGTTGCCATCATTGTATCAGCTTCACAAGTAGCATTTTCTGTCTCAGTTGCCTTAGGTTAGCATCACCCTTTGAACTGCATAGGCAGAGCTAATATGACACTGCATAATCCCCAAGGGACACTATATCAAGAACAGGATTTCCCGAAGCTTCGAAGAACATGCGCTAATACGAGCGCAGACAACAATTTTACTCAGTCTCCTTCAATTATGAGTTACACATTTTGCATCGAGCTACTAGGAAAAAACTATTGTCCTTGCTGCGGAAAACCTATGAACACAAAATGAGAACTTTACAAAACGGCTCCCCAATCGCGTAGAGGAACATTCCTTGGGAAGGTTGAGAAAACCATTCACTTGATAGAAGATATTGGCATTGTTAGTTGTAGGAATCTACTTCTCAAAAGACCATCGAGGTTTCCAGATGTCGCAAATAACAGCTGCAATTCCAGAGACACAAAACATTTCTTTGTGACCAATGCGAGAATCGAGAAGGGCCCCCCATGAAACCCCCAATTCGACAAACTGCAAAAAATGCGTAAAAAAGCGAAACGCATTCAACTAACAACACTGCAAATTTATCCACACGCTCATGGTCGAGCTAACAGCAACAACTAGACATGAATCTGTATCACCCGAAGTCGATCGACAAAAAAAAAAAATCAATCTTTCCAAAACAAAAAATCAAAGCCAGTAATTCCATCAGATAAAGCTACTTCAAGCAGCTCAAAAAATGCATCGAAGGGTAAGTCTAGAGAATGCAAATACACGATTGGGCGCGAATCAAAAACCCGAAGCGATTCGGATAGAATCGCAGGGGAACTCACACGGACTGCAGCGAAAAGCCTTTGGTCAAAGAAGAGCGATGCGGCCTCGGGAGATCCAGAGCAGAGGTGAGGACCGAAGAGAACCAACAGAGCAAAGAACAGCCAAGTAAGGAGGTGATGCGAAAGAGAGAGAAAATGGGAAAGAGAAATCAACCAACCCTTCCGTCCGTCCCATCCGTCGGAACAGTTCATGGGCTTTACTCTGCACGTTCTGGGCTTTGATCTGGCCCGTGGGTTTCGCGTCTTGTGGGCTATGATCATTGGTAAAGCCCTGTCCAGTCCGGAGAAAAGATATCAGTGATGAATGGGCCGGGCCGCATGCGGCCCATGACTCATTGAGAATATAAATCTAATCTCTTTCCAAAAAAAAGAAGAAGAGAAAATAGCCGAAAGTTAAATGAAAGAGAGGTACAAACCATTGGCGCCCATCTCTTTCCTGCCTCAGAAAAACCATGTTCTCTCCCTCCTTCAAACGCCTCTCTCTCTCTCTCTCTCTCCCGATTCCCGATCAAATTGGGTGTTTCCATTGCGTGTGATTCACTGGTTCAGGTGAGCAATGGCGAGGATCGTCCACAAGCACGCCGCTTCGTCGACGCATTGGACGGTGCTGTCGACATGCATGGGGCTCCTCGGCGCCGCCCTGCTCGTAAATTTCATGTCTTCTTCCTCCTCCCCTCCTACCGCTACCTCCGCCTACTTGTCCCTCGCTTCCAACTGGGCTCTCGAGAAATCTGGAATCATCGTCTTCCCCGACCTCGAATCTCGCAAGAAATCTGATGATCAGGTACCTCTGCTTCCGTGCTGGGGGGCACAATGCTGGATTCGTGTGAACGTGTGTTGCGTGCCCTCGCCTTCATTTTCGTCCTTCGCTTGTCTTAGCTAGAAGAAAAAGCACATTCGGTTTTCTTTTCTTTTCTTTTTTTAAGTTTATCTGTGTAAGAACCATTGACCAGTTTGATAGCTGAGATACGAGTTAATAAATTCCTGTTTTTTAATAGAACCAAGTACAGGGAGATAAAAATGCCAAACAAAGTAGCTTCGTTGCCCATGAACTTTGATAGTTTAAGGTTCTTGGTTAAGACAAGAACGAACATTTAGCACCCCGCATTCCGAAACGATCAGAAAATCAGAATCTAGATCAGACTCGGCTATTGTTATTTCCCGTTCCCTAGTCATTGATTGCCTTTGTTGAGTAATCGTGTTATGTTATCGAGTGAAGTTTGTGAATTGTGATTGTCTGGGCAAACTTCCAGTTGCAGGAGGTACATGTAAAAGAAGATCATGGTCCGGGATCAGATGCTAAAGAAAAGCTTGATCAGGGACCGGATGCTAAGGGGAAGCATGATTGGGGACGGGATAGATTTTTATCGGCTACTTTTGCCGATTTACCCGCTCCAGACATGAAATGGGAAAAGATGCCACCGGCACCGGTGCCTCGTCTGGACGGCGCTGCGATCCAGATCAATAATCTGTTGTACGCTTTTTCAGGATACCGCACTCTTGACTACGTACTAACCAATGTCCTTGACTTTGTTCTCCGGCAAAGTATTTCATTCTCTGAGTTTTGATACAAGTTCAGCGATTGTTGAAACCGATGCTTTTTTTTTTCTTTTGGCCGGACATATGCTGCTATTAGATCTCTAGCTCCTAAATGCAGCTACAATTTTCGAGTTTGTAATACTTGTGCTACTGGCTGACCGCATTCCCCTGCTTTGACGTTTGCATTTCCAGGTGCATTCTCATGTGGATGTGTTCAACTTTACTAGCAATACATGGGGAGGGAGGTTCAACACGCCCAAGGATATGGCGAATTCACATTTAGGAATGGCCACTGATGGAAGATACGTCTATATTGTCTCCGGCCAATACGGTCCACAATGCAGAGGGCCGGTGGCTCATACTTTTATCCTAGACACAGAGACGAAGAAATGGGATCAAATGCCCCCATTGCCGGCCCCAAGGTATATAAGTTCACTGATTAGGCGTGAGACGTGACTGCCAATCTGTTTAGCCACCATATGTTGACTCGATCTTAAGCCGATCGTAGGTAATTTTCACATCCTACAGGTATGCTCCCGCTACTCAATTATGGAGAGGTAGACTTCACGTGATGGGTGGAGGCAAAGAGAATCGTCATACGCCTGCGCTGGAGCACTGGAGCATAGCAGTAAAGCATGGCAAAGTCTTGGAGAAGGAGTGGCGAACTGAAGTGCCCATTCCTCGCGGAGGACCGCACAGGTTTGGTAGCAATCTATCTTGTTATTGCTAATCTACGTCCCGAGATTACTCATTCCGTTCGAGTAATGTGAACTATACTTAACAACAGGGGCTTTATCTTCTCTATTCACGGTGATCAATTGATCAGTTACTTGGTTTTTGCAGGGCTTGTGTCGTGGTGGATGATAAACTATATGTCATTGGTGGTCAAGAGGGTGATTTTATGGCCAAACCTGGGTCACCCATTTTCAAATGCTCACGCAGGCATGAGGTATGCAGACTTGTTACTAATAACCAAATAGAAACATGCTGAGATACAATCTTTGCAGGTCATGCTACTCATCATCTGGTCATATGATGTTCCGTTCGAGTTGATTCTTCAAGCTGGGATCTTTCCTTATTTCAGGTAGTCTACAGCGATGTCTATATGCTCGATGGTGGAATGAAGTGGCAAGTACTCCCTCCTATGCCAAAACCTAACTCCCACATAGAATTTTCTTGGGTGGTTGTGAACAATTCCATTATCATCACGGGAGGTACCACTGAGAAGCATCCAATAAACAAGAGGATGATACTCGTCGGGGAGGTTTTCCGGTTCGATTTGGACACACTGGTACAATTTCTTCTGTCTCATTGAATATGAAAGAGTGATGATGCAGGCAGGTGGAAAACCTTTTCCTATCCAAAGTTCGACAAAACGCAGAAAAATTTATTCAAATGGAGTACTTGCTTTAGGAAATTTATATGGGTGACCGGTCGATTTCTCTTAGGCAACTGCTCTAGGGAAAATGGATCTGGCATGGCCGTATGCCTGATCCTTTAACGTTCTGTTACTTTTGCACTCTTATGGTGAAACATATGTGCACTGTGATGTTTTTGTGGCAGAAATGGACAGTGATCGGGAAGCTTCCTTACCGGGTCAAAACCGCGATCGCGGGCTTTTGGGACGGCTGGTTGTACTTTACATCGGGGCAGCGGGATCGGGGGCCAGATAATCCGCAACCTAAGATGGTCGTCGGAGACATGTGGAGGACCAAATTGAGATTGTGATGTGAGTCGCGTGAAGTCTAGAAGCATTGTCTTGTCTTAGCTTGGATTTTAGTTTTTCACACTCATTTTCTCTAGGCCAGGTAAATAGTCCAAGTATTCTTTCCTCAATTTTTCTACTTGATTCTTTTTTTTTTATTTTTGGTCATAGGTTTACTGGTTGATTCAACCAGTCACATTTGGGACACAGTTTTTATTGGGTACGTTGATATCCAGTGCTACATTTGGTCATTATAGAATACTGGATAAAAAGAAAGACCATCCTCATCGTGCGGGCGATTAAAGAAAGCGCAAAGTGTACGAGTTTACTGATGTGATTTTATTCATCTTGCTCCTGTATATAATTAATAGGCTCGGGGATGTCAAGCTCAGCTCCCGGGGCGATTTGCTTTCAATTGCCATATGCATTTCCTTCAACATATTTCATGCTGAATCTTCCAAAGGCGGTCCCCAAAATAAACTCTTTAATTCTCAAAAGAATCAGGCGATCTTCAACCGTGTCCAAATTAATATTTCCTTTTAGTCCTCCCTATGAAACTCTTCTGGGGAAGAAATGATGTAAAGACCTCTTTTTCATAACTCCACGGAGTCGAAAATAGCAAATGAGGTACTTGAAAATTGTGGAATCACAGGTACAAGTTCAAATTGACATCGGTCGTGTATGTTTACATTTACATTTACAAAAGGCAGCATGGAAATATCCAGCACTAATACCTACAAAGCAATCGGTGCCTGCAAAAATAACATCTTCTTGCCTTATGAAAAGATGAACGCTACACATGAAAGTCACACAGAAGACCTGCTATGAGGCAAGGGGCGGGGAAAGGGGACTAGTTAGCATCTTAACAATAGTAAGGAATAAGGGAGGCCTACCGAGAGTATGTTCACCATGGAACCGGTTCACTGTCTTCCTGGAACCTAAAACACAGTGCACTCTGGTCGTCTTAAGGCCTGGATCAAACCCGCTGAGGTGGGGTTCCACATCAACTCATTTTTTTATAAAGCCATACCCATCTTTCCCACTGTACCTGCACAAAACGTGAAGAAAAGTTGGGACATCGGATGAAAGCGAGTAATCCGGCATCAGCATCTCAATTTCAGACTCAGAATGATGACTTGAATTGGCTCCTAAATTCTAATTTGGTGAAACTCCAACTAAAAACGAATCATCTATTTGTCATTTGAAGTTGACCACATTAAGGAAAATAGTGTTAACCTTGTCCAGCCATGGGATACCAAACACCACACAGACGTTCAATAGAATGAGTACGTCGCAATCATGTATGCTCTCTACTAAACAAAGAGCATACTCGACACACACACACACACACACAGAGACCAGTGCAAATTAACTAGTTTCTCTGCAGCCAATGCTTTAAGCAATTTTCAGTTTTCCAGTTACGGATAGATTCTGTCAGTTGACTTGATTCACCGTTTGCAATCAGATTCTAAAGATGAGAGTTAAATGAAACAACTGTAGATTGTAACTGACCTGACTGTAATCTCCCACTTGAACTCCCCAAACACCCGATGCGAAACTATTACAAATTTCTACATCACACAGACATTTCTGATTTCTGCAGAAAAATGAACCAAACTAAATGAGCAGAATAATTAGAGAAACCGGTTAAATCATGAGAACAAAGAGCAAGGGAAGAGAGAGTTGCCTTTCATTTCAAGTAAGGGGCATAAGGAGCGGGACAGGGAGATACAGTGTGATCAGGTAATTGATTTATCAGATCAACTGCCGCCTGCAAGCATGAATTTAGAATTTTCTTTTCCAACCGCACAAGCTGTGTGGCAACTCGCTTCTTTGGGTTTAAAGTGGGATCTGCCAACTAGTGATGAAAGAGGAAAAGAAAAGAAACCTTAGCGAAGAGCTTACAATTGGCATCTTAGAATGGAGTACAGCGGGGTCAAATTACCAAAGACTCATCTTCACTCAAGGTTGTAGGATAGCCAGCAATCCGTGACTCGAAATATTCAACTAGTTGATCCAAGACAGCCCTCTCTGTGCAAGGACTCACCTAAAGAAAACATTTGACATTTCACAAATTAATGCTTACCAAAATGACATGAGAAGACTGATGAAACTTCAACACTATCAGTGAACTCTCCTCTCTGGATATACAAACAGTATTACATAGAAGTAGTATCCGTGAACTGCACATGACGTCACTCTGGGAGACGCATCGAGAATCGGAAAAACTGAAAAAGTAGCCGAAAACTAACATGTCATCCACCAGAGTTCAATCTATTATTCAGACTATCTAAGCTAAATGCTAAATAAAAGATATATGAATTAAGCACAACATGAGAGCACTTCAAAACTAAAATTGATTTCAAAGGACGAAACTTACCGGACAGATTGGGCCTTGGGATGAAATGACTGACTGCATATCTGAAGGATCTGAAACATAGCCCAATCGCATATAAGGAAGCATATCCAACACAGCTTCCCTTTCCTTTCCGGCGTACACCTGCACAACAAAGAATTACAATACTCATGAGAGGCAAATCGAAGCTACTAATTTGCCACAAAAAGTTTCATACATAAAAAACTTGTCTCGAAAGCTTTCCGTTTCGTTGAGCAACCATTCTTTTATCCTGATACTGAGGGTCCTCAGTATTCAAAGAAGCCTAAAGAGACACGAAGGAGGAAAGCATATTAGAATGTTTGACAAGCATATGATGAAACGACACAGAAAAGAGCAGCCACTCTTACCTCAACCCCAAGCCGATCGTAAGGGTTATCTTCATCAACAAAACCGTAATTCAAAAGCAACCTCGAGTTAGGCTGCGGTCCACACCTACGACCAAATATAACAACTATGAAGATTGCATTGAAGTGCAGAACAAGGATGCCGTCAGGATCGCCAAGAAAAGAAGGAAGAGCTCGATTTTACACTGAAAAGCCAACTTCAGCAAGAGAAGAATTCGTACCAAACAGCTATTGGTTCTCCAGCCTTATATGCACGATCAACTACTAGTTCAACAGCACCATCAACAGCTGTCAACATTGCCTTGCAATTGCTTCTATATGCTAGCAATGGGGGACCAAGAGGAACTAAAGCAAATCTTCGTGAAAGACTGACTTTCTGAAATCAAACGGGAGTCATCTGATTAAATAACTATAAAATGTAATTTATCTAGTGAGAGCAACAGTGCTTATTTCCCTGTGCAAAAGGTATGAAGAGCAGCACCTGCAAATGCACCACGCAAGATTGAATTGCCACAAAGGCTTGCTTGAAAATCTCATACGGAAAGGCCTCAGTCGGAATATCGTAAGGGTATTGCTGCAAAATCAAAATAAGTAGTCTCACTGAGCTAGCATAATTACTGCAAAAGTACAGAAAAGAAAAATTACCAGTGATAGAAAATGGACAAGAGCAAAAATTATTACCTGAAACAAAGAACCAGCCATAAACCAAACAGTGTCGAGCTCATTGTATTCTCTTCTAATCCCTTCAGCCCTCTCAAGAACTTCGGCCTAATGCTCCGATGCAGAATGTAGAGTTTCAGACTTTTTGAACCATAAAACATATAAATACACTTTGATGTATTTGTTGAAGCACTTATTACAGAGCAACCACAAAAACATAGCGTTAAAGTACCTTTGTTGGACTGCCTGTTAAGTAATCAAGTTCAGATTCTGCCCATAAAAGCGGAGATTCCACTGCCAACTGGCCCCTTCCTCGCTGACGATCAAGCTCCCTTATGTAAGGGTACCAAAAAGACTTCTTCCCTTGCTTCTTCTCATACATCAGATACAAGGCCAAGCATGCCAACTCCGACAATTTGTTTGTGGCTAGTAGTTCCGCTGCACCGAGGCCCACAAGATTCAAGCAAATTATGTGCAGGCTAAAACCTGTTATACTGGAGGCTCCAGAGAACACTATCGGTTGCAGGCACCACGACTTTATCGAGGAGAAAAAGGGTGCAAGATCAAAAAACCAAAAAGGCCCAAAAAGTAAAATCTCTTACTAATACTTGCATCACCCCATAGTAAAATTTCAAGTACATCCACTCGTAGTCTGGGGACCGAGCACATAAGTGGCATGTACCACATTGTACCAATTTGGGATATGCAACAGCTTCAGTCAATAAATATCAAAATGTATACTCTGACATAATTCTAAAATCACGCCTTGCGCAGTCATTCCTTGTATAATCATATAATTGGTTTGCCAAAGAAAGTATGCACCATCCTGACAATTCCATGTCGTAGAAATAAGTCCTAAGACTAAAATATAATTCTACGATGTGCCACACAAACTGCCCGCAGAAAAGACAGTAAAGAAGGTCACCAAGAAAAATGCACCTTACCAATAGTCTCGTTCCCCAGCACTCTCTCCAGTGTCACAACCAGCGAATTCGGAACAGAGAAGGTGACATCGCCCACCTGGTCGACGGAAACCATTTTTAGCTCAAAAGCTTCGCCAATTCAGCAACGGGAAATCAGACATCGATATTCAAGACAATCAATCGCCCCCGAAATCGCACCTGAAGATCTTCGCTCGCGGCGACGTATTGTATGGGCTGATGCCTCTCATTGTGCGACGCCCTCTCCTTGAGCACGACCTTGCACGGAGGGAGCCCATTCTGGTGCATCCAGCTCTTCAAGTCACCGAGCTCCTCTCCCTTCTTGCTCACGACGACCTCGCCGCGCCGCCTCCCCTCCTCCCTGAGCGTTCCCCCCACCAGAGTCTCGGAGCTCGACGCCAGGCACAGGCTCTTGCGGCGAAACGGCCGGAGGGACCGGTTCTTGAGGAAGACGCCGGGGAGACGTGGGGAGAGGGAGCGAAGCGGGAGCGAAACGGGGCTGTTGTTCAGGTGGGTGGCGTCCATCGATGGAGAGGAGGGGTTAGGGCTTTGGGGGTGGGTGAAGGCGTGGGAGATGGGAGAGAGAAATGGGTTATGGTGATCGTTGTTCGGGGTCAAGAAAGATCTTTTCTTTTCTGGGTTTTTTGCTGGTGGAAGTTCAGTGACGAGAGCTGCGGTACATCGCGTTTGCTTGTGCTGGGGGAGATAAGAGAGAGAGAGAGAGAGATGAGACGGGATGGGAAGGATTGAAAGGGAAATGGCGTTCGAAGGACAGCAGGTTCTTTTGACGGGAGGGAAGAAATTAAAATCCTTTTTTTGTCCCTTCTTAAATTTGAATTATTTTTTGGAAAAATTCTAAATAAAGGCTTGAAATATTTTTATTTTTTCAAATAAATACCTGAAGTGAATCTTGTTTCAAATAAAACTGGCCATATCAATCTTAAATAAAGATCAGAAGTGACCATGGTAATTTCAAATAAGGGCCTTCCTCGTCGGCCAGCTAAATATATATTCCAGTCGATTAAGGGCATTTTCACTCAAAGATCATTTTCATTTTCATTTATTATTTCTTTTTTTCTCATTTTTTTTTGCTATGGCAAGAAAAGGCCCGGCGACCTTCGCCTACCACTGGACAAGGGCCCGGCACCCTCGCCGGGCTCTAGCGACGCCTCGCCCAAATCTGGCGAGGACCAACCTCACTTATGACCGGCGAGGGCGACCCTCCCTAGCTTCTTTGAGGGCGGCATTACCAAAAATCGGCCACCAGCAAAAAGAAAAGACAAAAAAAATAATAATAATAAAGGAATGCCCTTACCAACCGAAAGATCAGGCCCTTATTTGAGATTGTTTGACTTCTTCAAGCCCTTATTTCAAATAAGGTTCGCTTCAAATCATTATTTGAAAATATGATAGCACTTTATACTCTTATTTGAAATAATGTTCACTCATGCCCTTATTTGAAAAAATGACAGCATTTTAAGCCCTTATCTAAAATTTTCTCTTATTTTAAATATGTTTCCTAAAGTTAACAAATCGGACTCGAAAATGTGCCCAGCGTTTAAAGTGCGTTTGTTTCACGAAAAAATCAAAATTTAGAAACTATTTTAAAATATATATTTTTTAATTATTGAGTTTTTCATGAAACAAATGGGAAAAATTGAAAAAAATACTTCTCATAGTATGTCTACGATAACGAATTCCATTCACGCAAAGTTTCCTTATTTTTTATTCATCAAGACAATTGATTATTAGCACCATGTAACACTGGAATTTTGGAGCGTCTCATGTGTTTTTATAATGCGGGTTAACATCACAAAAACTTCAAATTGATATACTTATGATAAATTTACCTTAAATATTTTTTTGACCTAAAAAAACCTCGAATTGGTACCCTTGTGACGAACTTAGCATAAAAAAAAAATTTAACCACTAAAAATCCAAATTGGTACATCTATAACAAATTTACCTTTCATCAGTTTTCGTTAATTTGGATTATTACGACGAAAAACCCCAACTAGTTACCTGTGACAAATTGAGGGTAAAAATTCAAATTTGGTATACCCATCAATTGTCATGTGTCGTGTAACTCAATAATTTGACGGTAAAATTTAACAGAAATTAACGGAGGGTAAATTTATCACATGTGTACCAGTTTATGATTTTCAGTGGTTAAAAAATTAATTTGTAGTTAATTTATCACATGTGTACTAGTTTAAAATTTTTTGTGGTAAATTTATAAAGCAACCAAATATTGTTGAATTACTGTTATAGAAGAAAATAATGGTTGGATGAGTCGCGATATTTGCGACTTTTTAATGGTCTGTAAAGAAGTGAAATTGGAAATGTGAAGAAGAAATTGGTTTTTTGACTTGGAAAAGAGGATAAAACTTGTGAGAACACTTGTAAAAAAGAAATTTGTAATGGCATTTTACAATGGTAAATAGTAGAAGGGGCTAAATGGGTTTAAAATCGATGTTTAACTGTGTGGGTTATAAATGGATTGTCTGAACTTTTAAAAATAAGTTTAAACAAGTCATAAATGAATTAGTTAACAAGTTAATAGGTCTTAAATATGTTTTAAATGTGTTATAAACGTGTTAGTTATCTAATAAGTTTAAGTGAGTCATAAACAAGTGATTTTTTTAATTATCTTAATTTTCATAACTTCTTATTTTTATATTTTCCTTTTTTGCGAAATACAGCAAGGGTCACCGGTCGACGGCCTCCATCGGTTGGTGGTTGTCGGCCGGTCGTTGATTGCCGCCAAACGCAATAGAAAAAAGGGAAAAAATAAAGAGGAAGAACAAACATAAAAAATCAGAATTATTTAAAAAATATTATCAAATTTTCCAAGAGTTTTAGCATTATATAATTTTTAAAATTTTATAATACTTTTTTTAAAATTAGATTTAATATTGAAGCATTTTAGCAATATGAATCGGGTTTGGATTTGTATTGCATGAAAATAAAACTGAGTTCAACAGGTTAACACGAGTCTGATCAAATAAATTCAACCCGACCCGACCCACTCAGATGGGCCATCAACTGCACACCACTCTGCTCCATTTTTAGAGCACAAACCCGACATCGGAACGACGATGAAAGCCCACGAAAGACGAGCGTCCCCGTCTCCGATCTCTCTTTGCTGACGATCCGAAGCGAAAACTCCCTTCCATTTTCGCCTGCTCCGATCATCATCACCCGGCGCGAGCGTCAATTACACCGCCGCTCATGCTCGCGGTCATCGATCTCGCATTGTAGCTACAATCTCTGTGCTCGTTCACAGTGAATGCGGAGCTGAATCGCACACTGAACGACGATGGACATCCTCTTCGCTCAGATCCAAGCCGACCTCCGCTCCAACGACGCCCTACGCCAGTCCGGCGCCCTCCTCCAGGCGCTCCAGCAATCCGCCGCCGGCCGTGACATCTCCGTCATCGCCAAGTCCGCCGTCGAGGAGATCGTCGCCTCCCCTGCCTCCGCCGTGTGCAAGAAGCTCGCCTTCGACCTCATCCGGTCCACCCGCCTCACCGCCGACCTCTGGGAGACCGTCTGCACCGGCATCCGCACCGACCTCGACTTCCCCGACCCCGACGTCACCGCCGCCGCCCTGTCCATCCTCGCCGCCATCCCCTCCCACCACCTCTCCAGGCTCATCACCAGCTTCCACAAGGAGATCAACAGCTGCTTCGACTCTCACAGCGACAATCTCCGCTTCTCCATCACTGAGACTCTGGGTTGTATCTTGGCGCGCGATGATTTGGTTACGCTATGCGAGAATAATGTGAGTTTGCTCGACAGGGTTTCCAATTGGTGGGCGCGGATCGGGCAGAACATGCTTGACCAGGCCGATACAGTTTCTAAAGTAGCGTTTGAATCCGTCGGGAGGCTTTTTCACGAGTTTGATAACAAGAGAATGAGTCGATTGGCGGGTGATAAGTTAGTTGATAGTGAGAACTCGCTGGCAATTCGGTCAAATTGGGTGTCTTCCATGGTGGATTTTGTGTGGAAGAAGCGCAATGCTTTGATGGCGAGATCGTTGGTTTTGCCTGTCGAGAGCTTCAGGGCTACAGTCTTCCCTATAGTGTATGCTGTCAAGGCGGTGGCGTCCGGTTCAATCGAGATTGTGAGGAAGCTTTCGAAGAGTAATGCAAATGCAAGTTTGATTGACTTGAATAATGCGGAGAGATTGGTGGGTGTTTCGGATGTTGTTTCGCACCTGGCACCCTTTCTGGCTTCTTCCTTGGATCCGGCATTGATTTTCGAGGTTGGTATTAACATGTTGTATCTGGCTGATGTACCTGGTGGGAAGCCAGAATGGGCTTCACAATCAATTATTGCGATCTTGACTCTCTGGGATAGACAAGAGTTTTCTTCTGCCAGAGAAAGTATTGTTAGGGCTGTCGTTACGAATCTGCACCTTCTTGACCTTCATATGCAGGTATGTGTCAAGATTTGCTTCATTTATTCTATAGTACACTCATCTTTTTGTAGAAATCCTGTGCCTGAACTGATCTGCCTTTTGTTTATCATACTGTTTGATTTCACGGATGATCATTTGTGATGCAATAAAGACTATGAAGTTATGCTATTTCTTTTCATTCCACTGTGCGTAGCATAAAATACTGTCAAGCATACTTATAGGCAATATGTAAGAGCTGGCTATTGGTATTGTTCTTTTCTTTTTTCTATATCAAGATGAGTATGAAACTGGGATAATGCTGGGCTTACTGAGGTAGATATACGAAACTGTTAATGGGTACTTAACTAGCGTATCTAAGATATATTTAATATCAATTCTTAATGTACCTATCATTATCTATGGAAGTATTATCTTATTTTAATCTACCATCACTTGCAGTGTTCAATTGGAGTCTACTTTATAGGATCTCTATAGGATCTTCCATGTCATTGAATTTACATGTATTCTAACAATGAATATCTTGTATTTGTGCATTAGGATGTGTGAGATAGAATTCCTTGAATGCAAACAAACTAATATCTTTGAATTCAATGCATGAAGGTTTCTCTTTTCAAGAGGCTTCTTCTCATGGTAAGAAACTTGAGGGCAGAATCAGACCGTATGCATGCCATGGCCTGCATCTGTCGAACCGCTCTTTGTGTTGACCTTTTTGCCAAGGAAAGCGTTCGAAGGGGTCAAAAACCTCTACCTGGAACTGATATTGCTTCCCTTTTTGAAGATGCAAGGATAAAAGATGATCTCAATAGTGTTACTAGTAAAAGCTTATTTAGGGAGGAACTAGTAGCATCACTGGTTGAAAGTTGCTTTCAGTTGTCATTGCCATTGCCTGAACAAAAGAACACTGGCATGGAGAGCAGGGTCATTGGAGCCTTGGCATATGGAACTGGTTATGGTGCACTTAATTGGACGGAGCCTGCTTTGGAGGTGGTGGAAGTCTGTAGGCCTTGCGTCAAGTGGGACTGTGATGGTCGGACCTATGCAATCGACTGCTATTTGAAATTGCTTGTTAGACTTTGTTATATCTACGATACGAGGGGTGGTGTTAAAAGAGTCAAAGACGGGGCTTCTCAAGACCAAATTTTAAATGAGACCAGACTGCAGAAATTGCAGCGTGAGCTAGTGAAGGACTTGCGTGAGGTATGTATGAAACTCTCACGAGACCAAAGATGTGCTAAAGATCTTGCAATAGATAGTTCAAATATGATTTGTAATGCTCACTGTTTTGGAAATGTATTTCTTCGACTGCGTGGTTATTGGATACTAATTTCATGTCAGGATGTTTTCAGGCTGAAGATCATGACTTATTTCTTAAAATAGCTTGCCTGCGGATGATTTAGTTTTCACTTCTCAGGGGGGTTTTTAACCTTGAAATTTCCATATGGCTTCTACTTTAAGGTTTGCCACTGACTAAGTGCATAAAAAAACTAAATTGCCAAATGCCAGGCTATGGGTGCTTATGTTTTGTGCATATGCCTGGTGTGGATCTTAATGCACAGAAGTAAAAAATTAATCATGAGCCACAAAGTAGAAATTGGAGGTATACATGGCTTCCTAGCTTTTACCTTTCCAAAGACAAATATTTTACCGCTATCTTAGAGGCTTTATATGAAGCTAGAATACATCATAAAGGCAGAAAACACAAAATTTAGAAAAGGCTACCTAAAGTGGCTGGCGATATGCAACACAATGGGAAACTATGTAATGAGACCCAGGCTTGCCACAATGAAGCTGTAAGTTCTGCAATGTGGAGAGGCTTACATGATGTCAACTTTCTATGGGCCAACAAGTTTTCTTTTTGGGAACAAAGGTCTGATATCTCTTTGACATGACACAATCACGTGTGTCATCCCCACTTACTATGTTTACGTAGAGTCTTTACCTTGACAATGTAGTCATTACTTTCAGGTTGTTCACTAGATCCATGATAGGATGTGAGCTTTTTGTCTTAAAACTGGTTGGCATTCTTGACATAGGGTCATATTCTAGTTTCAGCATTGTTCCAATCTAAATAAGGAAATTTTGTTTCAGCATTCTTGACCACACTCTTGAAACAAAGCATGTTAAGTACTGGATGCTTGCTAACACCATTTAGCTGAAGCATTGTGCTCAATGGAGAGATTATTTTGGTCATGCGCTCTTATCTTTAATCAGCTGGACTTGAAATTCTTGTCTTGCACTTGCATGAATTTCTTCATTTTATGTGAAGATTGGACTGTTGTCTAATCAGTAGTCAACTGCCCGGGGGCTAATGTATACTTGTGGTCTGGCAATTTCTCAATATTAAGCTGCAGAATTGAATTTTAGTGCACAAATTACTCCTGGTGATTCTCCTATCTTGGCGGAGAGTCTCAACGGTTGTATAAAGTGGTTTTATTTTGTTTTTGTTTTGCAATGTTTCATCTGATGCAATATTTGTTCTATCATTTTGGTTGCGGGAAATTTAAAGCCTTTTTTTATCTTGCCTATTTTCACTCTCTTTCCAGAGATATGTAAAAAGGAAAATCTCACATATCGATCTATGCCACAGGTGAATACCCCCAGAATTTGTGCTCGTCTTATTTGGGCCATTGCTGAACACATAGATTTGGAAGGTCTGGATCCACTTTTAGCCGATGATCCTGATGATCCACTTAACATAATCATATCAAACATCCACAAGGTCTTGTTCATGTTCAACATGGATGCATCTGCAGAAGCATCAAATAGACTTCAAGATGTTCAGGCAGTTCTTTTGTCTGCTCAAAGGTTGGGATCTCGTAATGCCAGGGCAGGACAACTACTAATTAAAGAGCTTGAAGAGTTCAGAAACAATAGTTTAGCTGATTCTGTGAATAAGCACCAATGCCGCTTGATATTACAGAGAATTAAGTATGTCACCAGCCATCCAGACAATAGGTAAGGCTGACAATCTTCGATTCCTTTCAAAAATTTCTAGCTTAATGTTGCAGATCTTGTCTTCTTTTTGTTATCAAATTATTGTTGTGCATATTTAGGATCAAATATGTACCTCTTTCAGGTGGGCTGGAGTCAGTGAAGCCCGAGGTGATTACCCGTTTAGCCATCATAAGCTAACTGTTCAGTTCTATGAAGCTGCTGCTGCTCAGGACCGAAAGTTAGAAGGATTAGTTCATAAGGCTATCTTGGAACTTTGGAGGCCACAACCAAGTGAACTAGCCTTGCTGCTGACCAAGGGAATTGACTCTACCTCACTTAAGGTTCCACCAACTGCAATTACTTTGACTGGTAGCAGTGATCCTTGCTACGTGGAAGCATATCATTTGGCAGACTCGGGTGATGGGAAGATCACTTTACATTTAAAGGTGCATTCTGGTTTTAGTTGGTGTGCATTTGGTGCCTAAGTTGTGGTTGCAATACTACGTGCTGTGGGATAATAACTCCTGTAAATATTTGATTGCATTTTTTCTAACCAAGATAAGAACGCGTTATTTGTCCTACATAGGCAAAAGAATGAAAGATCGGAACAGTGGTTATAAATTACTCGGGGATGCATTGTTGATTAATCTATCATGCTCTTCGTAGCACCTGAAATTGAGACTATAGTGCTGACACTGATATGGGGTGAGGGTACCTTACTGCAGGACCGAAACTTAACTCATCTTCCAAGTCACATGATGTAGCTTTTGGCATCACTATCATTCTCTGCTGGGTTTTATGTCACTGCATGGCAGTGTAATTTTGCAACTTTATATTCTGTTGATTTAGATAGCCAGCGAAGTTACTACAATCTTTATTTTATTTCTGCTCATGCTTACTGAAGATAGAGAGCATTTCTTTGTTCGGTTGTCTTGGTAGATGTGTAAAATGGGTGTTCATCAGCCTCAATTTTATTAGGAGATGGAAACACCTTGGAATCTATGCAATTCTTTTCATTAGTTTTACACTGCTCCTGATTGTTAACTGTTCTATAATCCAAGTTGTGAAGGAATATCGTGCTAATTTGATGAAGTTATTTCAGGTGTTGAATCTAACTGAACTTGAACTGAACCGGGTTGACATTAGGGTTGGATTATCTGGTGCGCTGTACTACATGGATGGGTCTCCGCAGGCTGTCCGGCAATTGCGCAATCTTGTTTCGCAGGTCCCTTTCATAGTCCCTATATTTAAGATCCCTTCATTTGTGGTTCCTGGTTTCCTACTATAGGTCCATATAAACTTCTACTGAGTGCATGTGCTTGAAATTTTAATTGCTAATCCATGAGCAGGAGAATGTTATGTTGAATTAACTCTTCCATGAATTATTATGGTAGAGTAATGTCTTATCAGTATGGGAGAAGAGAGCTTGAGAAAACAAATGTCCTCTTTCTTGGTCTTTTAGCCTGGTCTGTATAGTTGTCCTCAGTTGCAAAATCAGTTTTATTTTCTATTTCTGGAGTTACCATGTGAAAAGATTGGCTATATTAATTATCCATAAAAGAAAAAGATTGGCTGTATAAAGTAGGCAGTTGGGTATTAATTACTTTCAGACGGTACATGTAAATCAATTATTACTTTAATCTTGGTGATCTATTCCCAGGATCCAGTTCTCTGTAGTGTGACAGTGGGTGTCTCTCAGTTTGAGAGAAGTGCCCTATGGGTTCAAGTTTTATACTACCCCTTTTATGGAAGTGGTGCTGCTGGTGATTATGATGGTGATTATGCTGAAGAGGATCCACAGATTGTCAGGCAGAAGCGAAGTCTAAGGCCAGAACTAGGTGAACCTGTAATTTTAAGGTGTCAGCCTTACAAAATTCCGCTGACGGAGCTTCTATTGCCTCATAAAATTTCACCCGTTGAATTTTTCCGTCTCTGGCCTAGTTTACCAGCTATTGTAGAGTTAACCGGTACTTATACCTACGAGGGAAGTGGATTTAAAGCAACAGCTGCACAGCAGTATGGGGCTTCTCCTTTCTTGAGTGGCCTGAAGTCATTGTCTTCCAAGCCTTTCCACAGAGTTTGCTCACACATCATCCGCACGGTGGCAGGCTTTCAGGTAGGATATTAGACTTATTACTTACCATTTCTCTCTCTCTCTCTCTCTCTGTGGAACTATTGCCATTTAAGCTGGTAGGCTGAAGATTTATGTGCAATTATACATGCCATTCATCTTTGATCTTTATTGTCGATTATTCTGTAGTAAATTTGAGACCAAAACCATGTACAAACGCATGAATTATTGTAATAGGAAATTGTGAAAGTGATGCCTCTTTATGTGCCGAATTGACATTGTTGTAGTGTTGTTAGACGTCTGGTTAAGTTGGTACATATGTTGTGATGTCTCTGCGCTGAGTATTGTCTGAACCCCTAGCCACTGTCTAGTTATTCTAACATTAAGTTACTATTATGATATTTGACACAGCTTTGCTTCGCTGCAAAAACTTGGTATGGAGGCTTCTTGGGCATGATGGTTTTTGGAGCCAGTGAAGTGAGCAGAAATGTGGACCTGGGCGACGAGACAACTACTATGATGTGCAAGTTTGTTGTCCGAGCTTCTGATGCATCAATTACGAAGGTCATAGAATCCGATCTTCAGGGCTGGTTGGACGACCTTACTGATGGGGGTGTTGAGTATATGCCTGAAGATGAAGTGAAAGTGGCTGCTGCCGAGAAGCTTAGGATATCGATGGAAAGGATAGCTTTGTTAAAGGCAGCCCAGCCTCCTCCCAAGACTCCAAAATCCGATGATGAAGAGGAAGTAGACGAGGAAGAAGTGGAGGACAAAGAGAAAAGGAAGAAAAAGAAGGAAAAGAAGAAAGATGCGGAGAAGGAAGAACCTAAGGGACCTGCGACCCTCTCAAAGTTGACCGCGGAGGAAGTCGAGCATATGGCTCTTCAAGCGGCTGTTCTACAGGAATGGCACATGTTGTGTAAAGATAGAAGCACCAAGGTTAATTGATTTGCTTGTTCTTAGAAGGTTTTAATTTTATGTTTTTTTCGTATTAATCTTATCCCGACTATTCAGTGGGTTTGCATTGGGGGGATGACTTGATTAGAGACAGATTTACCTTTTTTTCCCCCGAGTTGGGTGTTTTGTGAAAGAGGCGGCGATTGCTAGGAGGAAGATTTTGTTGTACATCTTTGTAGCAGTACCATTAGTCTGTTGTTCATACATACGATTACCAATGAACTCGTCCATTCTTTTGGAGATTGTCATCCTGTAGAAGTCCCAGAACATCTATGGGGACTCCTGTATAATATGGAAAGTTTGTGTATTTTGTTCCTTGTTGGCCAGAAGAGTTGCGCATTTGCAAACCGTCCAAACTGCGGCCATTGTTGTGAAAGATAAATTCTTTTGCCCAAGATTTCGATTTTAAAGTTCAATATCGTTAGCTCGAATATGCGTTGGCCATGATAAGGCTCAATCGATGCGATTCACGCATTATCAGCTTCAAAGACTTGCCATTCTTCTTGGATAAGTTTGTGGATGGATGACATGGGGGGCAAGGGCATTTTGTTCTGTGAGATGCAGTGCTGGTTTATAGACCTTGCAAGTAACCTTGGCTATGGACCGACCATTCTGAGAAATGAACCGAATGATGACACTCAAGAGTCGAGACGCAGGAAGTAAGGTTCCAACGAGAAAATTATCCGAGAGTCAGCATCTATTTTCCTGAGCTAGAGCTCCCATACATTTGATAAGCTACCACAAGCAAGATGCTGAGAGTCAGCATCTATTTTCCTCATTCTTGCTTATTTTCAGGAAAAGGAGAAAAAGTTCTTTGTCGACCGCATGGAAGGTCGGATAGTGCTTAAACCAAAAACCTGTTTTTCTTCAACCAAATGGGGCCTAATTAGCACATGTTGTTACAAGTAATACCTTGATAATTTAGTGCCGAGAAAGAACAAAACTGGGGAACAATTTCAGTGGAGGAAACTCAACTTGCTTCTAATTTCAGGACTCGAGAATTTTCATTACAGATATTCGCTTCTTCTATCTCAATCACAAGCAAATTGAGCCGGTGGAACAATGGGAGGTTGATTTTCCAACAGAATTAACATTTCCGTCCCATATGCATATCTTCAGATAGAAAATTTCTGGGGAACTGTATCGAAGTCATCAAAGTCGAATCTCTGTCGCTCCCTCCCAACCTGAGGAAACAGAACCATCAAAAACAACAGTAATTTGCCTCAAAATCTCAAAGCATGTCTTACCTTGGTTAGGTAGAGAGGATCATATGACATTAGCTCATCCATAGCATCGAGTTTCCTGGACAGTGTCATTATCCTGACAAAATACAGATATAAGTATATTCTGCTTTGAAGCCTATGACTTTGCATTGGGCGTGCAATTGCGCAAGCATCTCCATAGGAGAAAAGAGTAGAAAAAAGTTCTATCCTCTCCGTAATACTAGTGGTGCAACAATGAAATTAACTGGATCAAATAAAAATCAACACAAAACAACAACTGACAGTTAACCTTGACCGCTACCACGGTAACAACTCCAGCAGTTGCTTAAGAGGACCTCCAATGATAAATAAGGTTTTAAGAATGCAAAACAAGATTTTGCTGGATAGAAGGTGCAACGTAACATGCTTTGACACTGTACTCATTAAAACATGGACCCGAGCAATGGTTGATCAAAATGATCACCAGGAAATGAGAGTCGAGCAAAAGAAACATGTGGCTATTGGAGAAAAACAAAATTTGACTTCGGACAATCCGGGAGAGATGATGTAGCCCTAAGAGAGGGCACAACAGTATGTACTGTCCAAAAAACTGTACCTCTGGATTGAGGAGTCAATGTGTTCAATCATCTCGCAGGTTTTATACTGTTCTGGATCCTCCAAGAACCTAACCATT
Source organism: Lenwebbia sp. NSW1173648 (assembly GCA_029784005.1). Taxonomy (NCBI): domain Eukaryota; kingdom Viridiplantae; phylum Streptophyta; class Magnoliopsida; order Myrtales; family Myrtaceae; genus Lenwebbia; species Lenwebbia sp. NSW1173648. Next base: position 25,398,128 of record JARCGZ010000006.1, read on the forward strand.
CCATCCTTCTGATTAATGGTTGCAAAGATCTCACCATCTTGAATCTAAAAATTAAACACTTATTGTTTTAGAGACAGTTTAAGAGCAATATACTAAAAACTAGAAAAGGAAACAAATGGTCTACTATTCTAAGTACCATTTGCATTCGACCAAAAAAAAAAAAGTACCATTTGCAGAACATGCATCTCTGCCTCCTTTGGGCTACCCAATTGCACTGTGCTGGCTATATCTTGAAGTGAGAGAGTCAAGTAAGTTTGAGTCAGCCTCTGGATGTTATGCTTGTACATGGAAGATACAACTTGCTTAACCAGACCAAGGTTTTTGTCCTGAAAGGAAACCATAATCATTTTTCATATGCATAAACATGCCTTGCAATAGCTGTCGAGGTAAGTAGAAAAGAAAAGGGGCAGATATTCAGTACTTACATTATCAAATTTCTCCCTATTTGTCAGAACATATGTCTCCAACTCCGCAATTTTCCCTGAGCCATAAGTAGTTGCTAACTCTATATAGGGCTGATTAGGGAACAAGGTAAACATCATAATAAGAGATGCCGGGTTCATCATGGAGAAGAACAATAAACGGAACAATAATCAAGAGATGCCTCAAAAGAACAGGAAAAAGGAAGAGTACAGGATCATCAAATGAAAGGTAATGTTCAGTTGCCCTTCAGCACAAACAGAACACACATGCAGCGAGTACAGAAAGGAAACGCCTGCAGAGCAAACTGTTTTTATGGGAACTTTACCTTCTGGCTTTTCGAATTATAGGGACTTATTGTGCTTCTGTGGTCATAAGCTTGAAAACATATATATCACTCTTAAAGCATGAATATGCCACTAGAATCTCTATCCTAAGCAGTAGGAGTAGGCGTAAAGCAACTTTGAAGGCAACACAGTCTTACAGCTTGTAAACACTAGTTCAACTGGTCAACAGATGCCAAATACTAGTATTGAACTCTACAAACAAAGTTGAAACCACCAGGTTAGATATCCTATTAGAAGTCATGTCAGTGGATGATAACCAAACTAAACATAAACTTGAATACTTTCAATACAGATTCAAAACCACAACATGATACTCACACAGATGTGTTCAATTAAATCTTCACAAGTACCAATATGCACAAATGTTAGTTTGGACTCTGAATTGGTAAGAATGGAAATCATCAGACAATAGGCAGTTAACCAAAAAATAAATATCCTTCGAAATAGGGAGAGAATATACACAGCTATAAATTGTCGCTTAATCTCAACTTTATTACCCACATAAAACATAAACCATCAACATCCGTGGGACCCAATCTATGCTATTAACAGATGCTTTACAGAATCTGACATACCTGGCAGAAGTTTTTTAAGTTCCTTTGAGCCGCTGAAGAAGCATACTTGGGAAGACTAGTTGAGAACTGCGAAGAAAGTGCAAGAGATCCATCATTCTCAAAAAAGAAAATTTCAGCAAGCACATACATTGTCTCCAAAACAAACCAGCACAGTATCAAGGCAAGAAATGCTACTACCATAAGAAAAATATTATCAAGAGAAAAAAGTAGAAAACTAAAATGCTTCAATTATCATTAGAAACAAGTTTGAACGGGATCTAAGTACACATTTAGCAGAACAAGTACCTGCCCATAATGTATTAGTGAAACCAGTATGTACTTTTTATACGCTTCAACAGCAATAGCATTGATTATGTTCATTGGAGCAGTAACCACCTGGAATGTGAGATGACATCCGAAGAAAGTGGTCATAACATAGAACTGCACAATAATTTACAAAATTTCAGTAGATGCATGTAGATAAGTTACATTGTGAAGAAGCTCCAATGCTTTTCGAAAAAGCTTTTGACCTATGCATATCATACCCCTACAACCAAAGTAAATATCAATCAATATAAAATAACTAAACACACAAGACACACATTAAAAACCAATTGCATACAAAATAGGAAAGGATAGAATTATCAATGCAAAACATTTAAAGCTCATCCCCACAAACAAAAAGGGCAATGAATCGAGAGAAAATACTTTTCAAGTAAACAAACAATCCAAGCATATACAAGCCTGATTCTTCCAAAGTCAATAAAACCACATCATGGGACTCGGCAAAATAACCACCCATTCGTTTTTGTGACGCGTATGAAACATCAGATTTCATCGCTTCAAATTGAACATTCTATGATACACAAGGCTGATCCTGTTCACACTTTCGTTAATTCCAATAACCTATTCAGTCAATATGCATAACACCAGATAATTTTCTCGTTGGAACCACACTTCACATCGGAAGAATTTGACAATTGGAGAAATTAATCCTGTTCAAAGTTCATTTCTTGGTTTGTGTGGTGGACAGTATGGCCAGCCCCACATCATGGGATGAAGCTTAGTTATTTCTTTGCTGTTGAAAATATTTCCTGCACACGCCTTAAATGCCATTTTTGAAAAGTAGAAGCTTAGACGACCCTGCTACATTCTATCGTATCAGATATTACAGACACCTTTTTTCTAGCACATTTTTTCATCCAATCATTGAGAAGAAAATTTAATGGAACAACAAAAATGGAAGTAGTTTTAGTAAACCTGGCACCCCAGTTTATACTTCAAACATCCATCCTATGAGCCAGATCATGGACTTAATGCACATTACTTGAATACAAATGTGCAAAATGTACACTGGAGAAAAATAGATAAACATATAAGCAAAGCTCACCCGTAATAACAGTATAAGAAAAGGTCCCTTGGCTGATCAACGTCAAATATATCATCCTCCAAAACGGATAGACCTATTTTATAGCTTTTGGACAATAAACAAAGAAGGAGAAATTCTGGGTGTAAGGTAGTCAAATGTTCAGAGGTAGTCTGAAGCTTTCGGACAGCTGTTCGCATCGGAGAAACACCACGCAGTGGGGATTCAATCAACAAAACATGATCCTTGAACCTTTTGCAGACAGAGACAACTGCGAGCTCAATAAGAAGAATCAATGCTGTGAGTGCTCATCCGATGTTTAACAATTCAAAGCCAATTACAGATTGTTTTGAGGTATAGACGAGTACATTTATCAGGTGCCAAACGAATCTGTTGTGCATCACATAAATTGATAAATCTGGCAAGAATTGGAACGAGGGTAAGGGCTTGCTCTTCTGAAACTGGACCGGACGTGAAGGCCTCTCTGTTGTATATTCAGAAATATATGACACCACAATCATGTGAGTAGCAATACAAGAAGAATGTCTCAAGAAAGCATTTTCTGTATGCTTAAATCAGCACATTTTACTACAAATGCCACACAATCTCTACTCTTTTCCTATCCTCAGTACCCCCACAGAAGTACAATATTTTCAAATCTATAAGTGCCATCTTTTCAATAGCAGCCACTACTTCTAGCACTTCCAAATCCACCGTTTCACCTTAAGCTGGTAAATAAATGAATACTCGTAGTTCCAGCAATTATTTTAAACGAGATTGATTTCCAAAGTATAATAACACCATCCGATCCCTAGTCGCTAACTGAAAAACTGCACAAATAAACACATCGCGCAAGCAAATCCCAATCGTTACGTCGTCCCAAATTCTACTAAGCACGAGCCTATCAGAAGGCATTGACACCGAAAGGGGGCCGTCGAAGGATCTCCGAAACCCTAGCTATCTTAATGCAGTGAAGTTCAACGAAATCGCGATCGTTTCAACGGCGATGGCGGAGGCGGAGAAAGCGAACCGAGACTCACAGGATGTAGAGGTAGCCGAGGGAGTGCTTGGCGGGGTCGACCTGGTCGAGGACGTCACTGAGCATGCTCGACTCGGAGTGGAGCGACTCATCGGCTAGCTTCAGGATGTTGTGCAGGTGAGAGATGTCCCCGACGCTACCGGAGAGCCCTTGGATTTGGGTCACTAGGTTTTCGAGCGATCCCATGCTTCGCTCTAGAGCTCAGTGTCGGAGGATCCAGCGGAATGGAAGGGAAGCAGGAGGGGGAAGAAGCGCGACTCAATTTGGAATCGGCGGAGTCGATGAATCATCGGGGCTGAGCTAAAGAGGGGCGGGCCCTTTGCCTTTGGGTGTACATTTTGCTTGAAAACGACGGCCCGTTTGGGTGCCGAAAATGTTTTCCAATTTTCTTTTTATTAAAAGTAATTTTTTTTTCTTTTTCTTTTTTTGGTTGAAAACGGGTTAATTTCTGTTGTTTTTACATTTGTGCGCTTCAAATTTCATGGAAAACCGGTTCTTCGTTCGAATTGAAATACGTGAAAACTACTTATTTTTTAATATGCAGTTGTAAAATGCGAAAGCGATTTTTCTTATTCCACCTTGAAATCTTTTTAAGTATGTGCCCTTTTTCGCCTATGAAAGAAAACGAAACGAGATCGGAAGCTACATGATGCAAATAAGGGAGGAAACCCCGTGTATACAAGTACTCTCACGATTACAACAATAAATCTCTTTTTCATCTAACGATTAGGGTTAGGATCTCATCATGTATTAATTACCCGCATTAATTATCATTGCACTCTAGATTAATGTATATTTTCCATATCGCCCCTGGAAATATAAGTAGAGTACACAAGAAAGACTCGTTGTGCATGACAACCTCTCGATCGTTACACGAGCGTTCGAGTCTTGTCCAATCCAAAAGAAAGAGATTCCATCCTCAAAATAAAATACACACAAGTCCAATTGCACTTTCTGATTCGCTTTTCTTTGACTTTTTTCTCGTGAAGATAAAAGGGAAAATTGTATGAATTTTGCGTTGTATTTTTATCGTAATTTTTCAAGTGATATGTGCATGTGCATATGCATATCGAATATTAATATAATTTAATTTGAAAAATCGAGCGTCGAGCAATAAAAATATCATTTGCAAACTTATTTTATTACGGATTACCAAACGAGATGGACATCAATTGTATGAGTTGCTGGAAATGATTGTTTAATGAAAAAAATAATTTATATTCGCGATAAATGGTTTTAATATAACCCCCAGAAGCAATGATCGAAATAAGGTCTTGGACTTTGCTTGCTCGAGGATTTGAACCTCCGCCATGGATATGGATGGAGACATCGTCCCCTCACCCTTTAAACATTAAACCCTGTTTCGCCATTTCCTAAAACCCTACCCATCTCCCCTAACTCACCTTCGAGTAGAACCATGGCCATGTGCTTGCGACGCGCACTTTCATGTCGAAGCATCCTCCTCCATCGGTGCATCATCAACCTCCAGAGCCGCGATTTCTCTCCCGTCGCTCGCTCCGGCGTCTTGTCCGATCCCGATCCCCGGATCGGACCTCCGTCCCTCGCGCCCGCCGAATTCATCAGATTGAACACCAGAGGCTTCGCCAAAGGCAAAAAATCAAGTAAACCCCATCTCTCGCTCTCTCTCTCTCTAACATCTCTCTCTTCGACCTATTGAATCGCAAATGGCATCTGAGCTGGCCAACTAGCGTCGTCCCTGCAAGTTGCTCATGGTTTTGTTTGGTTCGCGTGATTTAGAGGATGATTCAGCTGCCGGTTCGGTCGACGTGGCGACGGACATTGGGCCTGGTGTTAAGGAAGCTGCCAAGTCCCAAATGGATGCCGCCGTCGTGGCGTTATCGCGCGAATTAGCGAAACTTAGAGCTGGAATGGCCTCTGCTGGTTGGTTTTACTGGACTCGATGCGATCGTCAATTTCATGTTTTTTTCCCTAATAGTCGATTACCCCATGTGATGATTTTGCCAGGGATACTCGATCACATTATAGTGGAGACAAGTGGTGTAAAGATGCCTCTGAATAGGTTAGCCGTGGTGTCGGTGGTTGATCCGAAGACGCTGTCAGTCAATCCTTATGATCCCAATGTAATGAGCTTCTATTCCTCAGTGCAATAAGCCTGCTTTTTTTTTTGTTACCTGTATTCTTTATACCATTGCATTTGATCTGGGTTTCTTTCATATCCTCGTGACTGCAACTGGAACTTTCTGCATTTAATCGTCTGATGGATTATTGGATTATCCCCGGTCCTGCAGACAGTGAAGGAATTAGAGAAAGCTATTGTTTCTTCTCCTTTAGGATTAAATCCTCAGGTGGATGGTCAGCGTCTGATTGCCAATATTCCTCCGTAAGCCCTGTTCTGTATTTAGCTTATTTGGAATCGACAACTTATATCGACGCAAATTACAAGGTTTCTCTCTATTTGTAAGTTGTTGTATTCCAAGTTTCCTGTATTGACTTGTCATCGTTGTGTGGTTAGGTTGACAAAAGAGCATATGCAGGTAGGATATTGCTGATCTTTGTTCCGGTTAATTTCTGTTTCTTCTGTCTGTAACAATGTTTCACTCTGTACAGGCAATGACTAAGGTGGTTGCCAAGTCCTGTGAAGATGTTAAACAGAGTATAAGAAGGGCTCGCCAGAAGGTATTTTCTTGGATCCTTTTTATCAAGGATTGGACTATGAAGCGCATGTCGCGAAGGGCTAGTCATTGTAGTGATTGATTATGAATACAAGAAATCGTGATGGTGAACCACAGTACATCAAAGGTGATATCCGCAATATATGTTTAATACAAAGTCTTCACTCCGCCGTGTTTTTGGATAATGCAAGCCTCTGAACTGCTTGGAATACAATCCATTCATATTTGGGCTATTCTCATGCTTTTACTTTGAAAAAGTGCGTTGTCAACTTATCTTTAGATGCTACTTCATAGGAGTTGGATCATTATTTTCACTAGGGAATGGAAGCTCTAAAATGACTGCTATTAACATATACAGAGTCATGGGGTTGTTTAGGGCAATATAAAGTTCAGCTTTGGGTAACATAGACTCATTTAGTGTAATTCAAGGTGCACAGACTGTTGCGGAAATCATGGTGATGGTTTTCTCAGAATGGAATACATCTAGGAAGTTGCAGTGCTGTTTGTTTGGGCATACTAACTTCTCGTGCAACAGCATTGAGTAGTATTCCTGCAATTTGAAAGAATGGTTGCTTTCAGATTTTTAAAGGTGTGTCAGGGGCGATAATTTTATATGTTGTAGTTCCTGATATGGTCATGTTGCAAATTGGCTTCCAAGACTTGACATTTGATAGTAGGAACTGAATGTTATATTTGGAGCCTTCAAAGTGTGAAAAGAAAAGGTATTAATTTGACGAGGCGTTTTCGCGAAAGTTGTGCTTATCACTTGCCCACGCAACGCTTACAGTAAACGGCATGGTGGTTTTTTAGAGAGTACAGGTGTTTTAGTAGCCTGCGGTTGCAGTTAGCTCATGCTCTATCTTTCGCAAATTTTTCAGGCATTGGATACAATAAAGAAAGCCGGTTCCAGTTTCCCCAAGGATGATGCAAAGAGATTGGAGAAAGAGGTGAGTTATGGGTTCATCATCTATATTGCGAGTCAAGCAATCATCTTATCTCCTCCTTTTCTTTTTTTTCTGCAGGTAGATGACTTGACTAAGAAGTTCGTTAAATCAGCCGAGGAGATGTGCAAAGCAAAGGAAAAGGAGATAAATTCAGGCTAAACTGTCGGCTGTTAGCAATTTCTAATTGAATTCGAGAGCTCGTTCGGAGAGCAGTCGCTCAAAATTACATATAAATCGTTCCTCTGGTGGACTGGGAATTTTGCTATTGTCATATTCAAACGCACGGACAGAACTGACCGTTGAGATATATTGTGGGCCGATCTGTTTCGGCTTGATGGCACTTCCAAGAGTAATTCTACTTATTTCTCACCGCCAACTGTAGTGCCGGAGCTTTAGGCTTTCGTCGACATTGCATTTAGTAGTGGGACGAAGAAAGCAAAGTTCGACCAAAATGGATCCCTTCAAATGAGAAATTATTCAGAAGTTTCTAATGCATTATACAGATAGGGAAACATTTACAACCACTGCAATCTGAATCTGGAATGCATCAAGCTCCAATCCTAAAAATCTGTACATCAAGATCATGCAGAGTCATGGTGTTCTCTGTTTGCCACAAGTGATGTCTCCGATAACAAGCTTTATGCCTCGGACCCAAAGTTCAGCCTCCTCCGCTCCACCCTCACAAACAAAGTGAACCTCCTTGTTCCCAGCGGTCACCACCCTGAAAATCCCAGGATCATCAGCGCCACCTCTCCTCAGCCTGTTTTTCTGAAAGGTCGGGCTCGGCCCGACGTCAACCTGTCGGCACATTACGTTTCTGCGGCTAGACTTCCCCCACCTTAGCACTTCCGAGTTTCTGACCATCCTCACGTATTTCTGGTGCAGAGTTCCTTTTCCTCCTTTGGTGTGTTTCCATACTCGAGCACCGCCCAAAACAACATTACGGGCAAGCTCGTCCAGGATCACACTGACCGTGCCATTTACCGAGCCGCTATTTTTCCTTGCGACTGAGAGGGCGGTTTCGCCTGAAGAGTTCTTGAAATCGCAACGCGAACCACTTGATATCAAAAGCTGGCACATGGACATGTGGCCTTCCCTTGCAGCCAACATCAGAGGAGTGTACCCGTCCCCATCTGGGACGTTGACGTCGTAACCTCTGCTCACCAGTAGTTTGACTGCATCAAGATCTCCATGCCGAGCTGCAAAATGTAAAGCGTAGAATCCCCACGCGCTGCAGCTGCCCTTTTCAAGTGCAAATTCCAGCATGACCTTCTCAAACAGGTCCCTGTTCGGGTTCAGTTTAGATATGGTAATTGCAGTTTCGCCAGCTTTGTTGAATAGCTTAACATCAGCCCCGGCGTAGACCAGCAAGCCGAATGCTTCGACGTGGCCCTTGAGAGCAGCAATCATGACGGCTGAAAAGCCATTTTCGTCTTGGTAGTCAATGTTGATGGCTTCAGAACCAATGAGAGCTTTTAAGGCCTCAGTGTCACCGGCTTGGGCTGCTAATAGCAATGGGGAGAAAATAGTGTGATTGCTGGAATAAGGAATCTTTCCAGCTTGGATCACATCTACTACTGCTTGTTGAAACCCGAGGGACCACCGGTTTGATCCGGCAATTGAACTCGCAGATTGACCGAATATATTGGTAAGGCCAAAATCTGCGCCAGCCATGGCCAGATTCTTAAGACACTCCCTGTGCTTATATTTTGCACAGATCATCAGAGCCGTGTCACCAGAAGCTGTCCTGGAGTTCAAGTCACAGCCAAAGTCAATTAAGCATTGAAGAATTGTGGAAAGACCAAGACGGGCAGCCAAGTGCACTGGACGAATGCCGGTTTTAACAGCCGTAACAATGGCAGTTTCTTTGTCGGCACCGGATTTTAGAAGCACATGCACAGCCCCTAAGTTGCCGCACAAGATGGCATGATGGAGGAGAGTTCTTCCATGATGACTCTTATTGGGGGATATGTGCTGGAGAAGCATGCACAAGATAGTACCACTAGCTTCAAAATACTCCACTGCACACCAGGTGATGGGATAAGGCTCAGATAGTCCAGCACCAACTCGAAACTCTTCATCAGAAGCTATGTCCCATGACCATGCTCCAAGTCTTACATCGACATCTGTTCTTGCACCAGCCTGTTAATGTAACCACATTATGTCATGAAGTAGATGACAATGAAGAACACTATTCATTTTACTCAAGTTATGGATACTAACTAATTCTCAGGCAATCAGAAATAAAAGGATGCATTTGAGTGTCACGCCAATATATGGCTAGATGAACTGAAACTTGGCTTACCTGTAATAGTAGATGGACAACAGTGACCTGGCGACTAACAACAGCAGCAACAAGAGCAGTGCAGTCGATGTTTATATGCAGAGACGGCTTGGATGACTTGAGAAGAAATCGATCAGATGCACTTGGATCCACTCCACACTATCAAAAGTTCAACCGTCTCGGTCACAGTAATAAATTAATAGCACAGTACAGAAACATTCTAAAACAGTTGGTTAGTCAAAGCCACTGTAAATGCCTCATTGGATATGTGTCTATCTGCCATTCTATTCCAACGAAGGGCCTGCCCTCAGCAAAGGGAAATGAAGCGTAGGCTAGCTGACATAATTCCATTGTATCTTTTTCCAGTATGTAGGATCAGCCATATGAATCTTCCTACGCCATTATTGCCTTAGCTTGCAGAATATGAAAACTACCAGCAGGGGACTCAATGTGCCTTGACTTTACTGACATTACGTTGTCTAGAACACCCGGACTGTTGTTCAAATTAACATGGGTTACCTATGGCATAGATGAAGAAGATAAAAGGATTTACCGCTCACTACTCAACAAGTTTTCATTTTTGTATTCGGAGATAAACTCGATGATATTACTTAATATGAACAATACCTTGATGAGAGTGTCCACCACATCAGTAAACCCCCTGCAGGAAGCGGTGACAAGAGCATGCACAGCGACATGAGGCCGAATAAGATCGGAGCCCATCAAGAGCTCCACAAGCCTTGCCCGTCCATGACAGCTCCCTTCCAACAGAGACTCCTCACAGGCTGACTGAGTGGCCCCAGCTTTCAACAAGATCTCCAGAATCTCAAGGTGGCCCTCCCGTACCGCTGCTGTGGTTGCACAACCCTTGAAGAGATTCTGGTTCACATCAGCTCCTACGCTCTGTGATTGATGACAAGAGCTAGATGTTAGCACACAGAGAGTGAAAAGACCCAAAGAGGTGGGACTTTCTATTGTTGTTTGACTTCTTTTTTTCTTTATACATAGCTTATTTTCGCCTGAGATATTGATGGAACAAGGAAAAGAGCAGAGGCCCAGTACGGAAATTTTGGATTCTTCCCAGGCTACGCATAATTGCCATTCCAAGATAGATAAGGAGCAAAAAAAACAAAAAACCTGATGTGATGGACAAGAAAGCTTGGAAGTATCATTGACAGTGCATAAAAAGATCATATGAAAGATGAGACATTGTGCCTATGCGGGCGGATTGTGGTGTGCTTCAGGATCTTCAATTGGCCAGAACCAAATTGCATATGAGCCTAATAGACGTAGTTACAGGAGGAACATATAGCAACTTAGCAGATTTCATCTTGTTTGTACCCAAGCGGGTAAGCCGACAGTCAACCGACTGCAGATTACTCGCTGTAGTTAAAGATAACAATTGCTAAGAAAAAATGATCACTGGATAGGAAATTCGTTCTAGTAGCCATTTGGTGCGTAAACGAGTTTCATAAGGTAAAACATCTGACCCGACTTACAAAAAAAAAAAAAGATACGGGAAAGATAACAAATGCCTTCTCCTCTATCTATGCCGACAAAGAAATCCCACTATGAGGAATCAGATTTGAATCTACACTTTAAAACGCATACGAGATTACCAAAAAAAAAAATTCCTAATTTCTGTTCCATGACCCCCAAAGAGAAAAAGACCCGACATTTAATTTTTCGGACCAAAGAGGGGAAAAGCACAAAGCGACACGAAACAACTATTCGTAATAATTAAGGACTTCGATTTCAAACATGGTACCCGCCTTTGGTTTTCCAGCAAAAAAAAGAAAACTTAACAGTTAGTGCGGTTTCTGAGAGGATAATCTCTCAGCAAATGTCGCGGCTTTGGAGGAGATCACGCGTTTAAGAAAAAAACAGTTCGTTGACTTGCAAATCGAAATGTAACGGATTCGAACGGGGATTTGAAATCGAACGTCTTTGAATCCGTGCTAGCTTCAGTTCGATTGCTATGGAAATTGGCATAATATTTCGAAATTACACTAACCAAGCGGCTTCAGCTAAAGCTCGTGAACTCTGAAACAACATCCGCTCGAACACAAAAGAGAGGATTCAAATGGAAGAGATAGGCTAAGCAGGAGCTAAATCCACCAGACAATCGGCAATAAAAACATTGTCTGAAGATGAGAAACGTGTCGCGTGAAGAACACTGAAAACTCGCTGAATGTAAAGCTAAGAAAATGAAAACAGCTTCACGGTTTAAGGTTCGAACCAAGAGTCGAGCTCGTGATAATGGAGGATGTGCACAGATTTTTGACGGAAAATGCTCGAATCTAGTTCAGTCGCTGGACAGAGTTTGGGAAAATGGAAGGAGATAGCGGAAGCGTTACCAGCAGCTTCTTCACCAGGGCCACATTGCCGACGTGGACGGCGAGGAACAGAGCCGTGACGTCCGTCCTGAACTCCTCGTGCTCCACGCGGACCTCGGCTGCGGACTCGCCTCGCAGGACGACGTCGGCCTTCCCGGTCTTCAGGCTCACTGCCCCGACGTAGTTGACGTCGACGAGCGGGTCGGCGAGGCACTCGACGGCCGATTCCGAGTCGCCGCCGAGGGTGGCCTCCAGGAGGCGCTGCGAGACCTCCGCGGCGCAGTCGACCGGGACCACCTGCCTCCCGGTGAACGCCGGCATCGCAGGCCGGGACGGCGCCTGAGCTCCGAGCACCGTCGCTTCACGCTTCCTCTGCAGCATCGGTGGCGTGCTCGCGTGCGCTCCGAAATCAAATCCCTGTCGCTCAGTGCGTGGATTATATTATGCGTATGCGCAGCGCGTCTGTCCTTCGGGTTTCTCTCTCTATCTCTAGAAATGCGAGCTTAGAGAGAGAGAGAGAGGAGACTTCAAAAGAAGTGAGCGCCAGAGTCTAGAAACGCAGCGAGAGGGAAAGGAGCGAGTGGCGGTATATATGATGTTTTTTTTTTATTGGAAAGAAATGGCTGAATATTTATTTATTTATTTTTTATATATCGTTGGATTAATCACTTTTTGTTTCATCCTTTGGAAATTTTTAAGGATTCTTTTTCTTCATCCGGACAATCACTCGTTTCATCATGAGATTAGTGGTTCGCTAATTGGTTAGAAATAATTTATATACGAGTCCCCTAACTTTCCCCGATCTTACAATTTTAAGAGTTTATACGATGGAATTCAACTCGAACAGAGTTTTTCGTGATAATAAAAATTAATGGATGGTAAATTTGTCGCATGTATACCAATTTGGGGTTCTTGATAATCAAAAAATTAGTTTTGAATAAATTTATCGCGAGTTTAACAGTTTGTGATTTTTTGTGGTCAAATAAATAATTTGAGATAAATTTGTCACAGGTGTACCAGTTTAAGATTTTTTATGGTCAACAAAATAGTTTTGGATAAATCTGTTACGGATATATCAGTTTGGAATTTTCGTGATATTATCCCGCAAATTATCCGTGGGCATTTTTATTTCGGATCAACCTAACTTAACCCACAGAAATTATCCTAAGGAAGGGGGCCAAAGAAGCAGGTGGGTGAGGTGAGGCTTCAGTGGTTCCTCCTGGCTCAGCAGCGTACGCCCAAGGAGCAAATATCGGGAAACTCCATAGCAGAATCATCTTTCTCTCAGAGCCCCAAAGAAAGAAAAAATCTTGCTTTTTCTTTTTTAGGGGGGGGGGGGGAAATCTGATAATTTAAGAAGCAAACCTGATAACATGCGTATTATATGCGAACATAAATTATCTTATGTCTGAACTGAACATCGCATGCCACAGCACGTACGTACTGAGATATCTCCACGTGACGATTCGGCTCTGCGGAAAATAAATCGATTTGTCGAGGAAAGACGCATGAGGAATCGTGTCCGACCATGTGTAGTGTCAGAGAGGCCTAGCCTCCTAGCCTATGCCCGAACAGCCACGACGACCCCGAGGACGATGATGCATAATGGCCAGGCCTACGTAGTTATGTTGCATGGCCATGTTATGTTGATGTTGGTGCACCGCATTTCTCCTGGGAAGCTACTAGCCCGACAGTTCTATCGCAGTTATTTCTGATCACGCGATCTCCCAACTAATTATTGCTTTGTGCAAAGACACGCTATGATGATGGGTGAATTTACGATTATGATTGTACCGTCGCTGACAGTAAAAGTATTTTCCTTTTGTCCTAACCCGATTTTTGGGTATTTCACATCATCATTATTGAGAGGATCTTTGATTTAATGCTGTCTAGAAAAATCCGAAACATCCTATTTCCTCAGATGGTGGCATTTTTAATGCTCAGATGGGGATATCATCCAATGAGATTTTTATGGAAAATGCTGGTGGCATATGTCCAAGTATCGTCCCACAATGGATCTTATACTCTTCTTTGTATACACGCAATATCTCTACACGTATTGATCATCTTGCCTTTCGCGCGGTTCCGTAATCTCAGGAGTCGATCTAGTCGTTACAAATTCTTACAACCATCCTTATTCGCGCGAGCGAGCGCGGATCATTGGTATGGAATGGACGAGGCACTTGTAATGAAAAGGCGTGCTTGCAATTGGCATCCATATCATCAAGACAAAGCAAATATTAAAGAAGCGAGAGCACTGGGACGAAAGCTATAAATGCAGAAGTACCGGTTGAGATATACACTTCCGATATCTAGCTAGACCGAGCACGTACGCCTCACGTGCACCCAACTGAACTTCCCCTTCCAAGGAAATGATACGTCGGGTAAAATCTTGTGAGGGGCATGGAAACGATTCACCAAGTCCCGGGCTCTCTCTCTCTCTCTCTCTCTAACAACCGGCTGTGGTGGGCGCCGAGAGGGAGTACAAAGGTACTTGGTTGGTGCAATTTATGGTGGGGGAGAGGCATGAATGGCGTGACAAGAAGAAGAGCATTGAACTCGAAGGAATAGAACGGACATAAAGCGCGAACGGCGCGATCGTCCGAGAAGGGGCCCAACAATCTCTCTCACCAGCTAGAGATCTCGTCCTGCTCTCGGTTAGCCAATCTCCGTCCGAGCTCGGGCCACAGAGGGACTATGTCTGTCCTAGACGATGTTTCGTAGTACGGGTACAGGAGTTTCAATTCGATTAGTCTCTATTTACGGATACTTAGAACTCCCTTGCTATGCATCGAGCAAAGCACTTATGTCAAATATGAGCCTCGACTATTCCATAATGTCGTAACCAAATCGAGCGCTCATCCGTTATTTTTTATTTTTTAAATAAATGTGTTTTTTTTTTTAAACCGTGTCTGATCAGTAAATAGCCTCGACAGTATCCATAATGGTCAACAACAGTACTTGAGAAGCTACTTCTTCTCTTTCTTTCTGCCGCGACTCCAGTCCAGTCTAGGCATCTTTTTGACCGTGTCGTGATTTTTTTGGTTTTGCCCTTTTGTCTTCCATGTTCAGGAGAGACTTCTCGCGGCTTCCCGTTGAAGTTCCCGGGTTTTAGCTTTTCCCAAAGTCACCGTCGTTTCATTGATTACTGTAGGTATTACTTAGCCGACTCTGATCCACGACCGACCCGACTTCGCGGTCCCAGACCGACGCCGCATGCCGAACCTCTCTCGGCGATCCTCCGCTTCACACATCGGTCAAACTTAGGACCTGGTCTCGAGCATGCTCGTGTCGTCTCACTTCGGTCGAGCCTTCAGACGGAGTACTAAAAATGGGAATCTTTCCGGCGTGTGATCTCCACTTCTCGATCAAAGCATCGATCCATTTTAGGAAATTGACAAATGATTCATGAACTTTGGCTCAATATGAAACGTAATTCAATTTAGTCCATGAACTATAAAAGGTAATAGTTTAATATTGTCCATTATCTCATCTACTAATCATCCAGTCAACGACTAAGCCTGTCCATGCAATCGGGATTCGCGAAATCGTTGACACACTGCCGTCCCAAGCGGGTGGAAATCCTCAACAACAAGAAGCAAAAGGCCAAAACGTATCGGAATCCTGGCGAGGCTTGTCTAACTATACTTAGGCTTTTGATTTAGTTTAAGATTGCGACCTTAATCTTATTCTCTTGTACTTGTTCGTGTCCCCCCAACAACCGATGTCGTTCTTTGGATTCTCATCGCTTGATCGTATGCAAATCAAAACCCCGAGAATTAGTTTAATCGGGTCACATCACCTCAAAATCCAAGTCGAATATCTTCAGGACTTCTTCTGTCCTCGTTGTCCCCACGGCTCTGATGCAGGCAGATATAGCATCCCTCCGTCTCGGATTTTTCCTTTCGTAATTATCAGGACCCGATTAATTACGTCGGTAGCTCCATGGATCGAGTCGAGACCCGCGAATCGATACCCCGATAGATAAGTAAATCGTACGTTACATTATTCGCGCTTGAGAATGGAGGGAATCGAACGCGCGCCGCCGCCTCCTAATTCCCACGAATTCTCCCTTTCATGAATTATTAAGCAGATCTCATTGATTCCGCATGTGCTAAGAAAAGTAATGATTGGGAAGAATGAAATCAAACTTTGATGCGTGAAATATACCGTCTTTAAGAATTATTTGTGCTACAACGTTGCTAATGGTTACGAGCAAAAATCCTCAATGATATAACAAAATCTCAAACGAGAATACATGTAGCAATTCTGATTTCTCCAGGAATTCTCAAAGGGAAACAATTGAAAATAATGTTGTATATCTTTTGAAAGAAACGACAATAGAAGTCGGTCTATTGTATGGAAACGTTAAGTAATTAATAGCGCAAAGATGTTCGAACATATACAACCATTCAAATGTTGTAAGAGCGCCAAATAGCCATTAGGCAAGAATAAAAAAAATTGAAAGAAATAAAATAATAACTGTAACTTATTTGTGAACAATCACACTGTTTCAATAGGACACAACAATCGTTTATACAAAATTCGAATTTTCACAAAATAAAAAATAATAATCGTTGACTAGTGCTAAGTGCGCCTAATAATCGCGTACCGGCGCGCGCGAATATTGTCAAGTACAACCCACTTGACCCATTACCTTCATTTGTAAAAATAGAAGACTTCCACCATTATACATCGAACCACTCACTCCCATCTAAGCTATGCGAGATGAGGCACTTCTAAATTTGTTTTACAAACAAACTACCAACACGAGAGTAAAAGTTTCTTGATCGAATCCGAGTTCGATGTAGCTGCCTAAGCACGAGTTTCGTATGCTGTCTCTGCTCTTCCTTTTCGCGTTTTTATTTAGGTACTGATCGATGAACTAGTTTCTCTGATTTAGGAACTCTGTTCTTAGTCGACGTTAACGGCGACGCACGC
Organism: Lenwebbia sp. NSW1173648; assembly: GCA_029784005.1. NCBI lineage: Eukaryota > Viridiplantae > Streptophyta > Magnoliopsida > Myrtales > Myrtaceae > Lenwebbia > Lenwebbia sp. NSW1173648. The sequence continues at coordinate 25,415,013 of JARCGZ010000006.1, forward strand.
ACGTACGTGCAATTTGTGCCGGAAGTTGCATCTACCAAAATCACATGAAGAAATCAACAATCCAAAGTGTCTGAATGCAGAGAAAGTCATGCAAGACAGTTACGGCCGTCCACCTACCAAACCCTAAAAAATCTTGCGTTATCGGTCAAAACTGTTCAACCACATGATTCCTATTTCCGTGTGATTGTGAAGTTGGAGAAAGTTAATAGTGAAATAGTTATCCTAAATTTTTCAATTTTGTCAATTTAGTTTCGAACCTTTACGCGAAATTTCAGTATAACTTTTTTGGTCAATTTTCGTTGGAAATCGCTGGCGTGACGTTGTGTCCATGTAAGACGGCTGGCGTCCATTTATTAAGTTTACAACTGATTGGATAATGTTCCCGAAAAATAATTAAATCAAAGTGTTTCCTGCACGGCGATAGAGAAAAATAATTATGGGTCTACGGTGGATGTTGGCTCTTCGTTGAACACTAGATAGAATGGGGGATGCCAGTCTCAAACCTTTGGCCCAGCTATTTTCATGAATATTAAGGACATATAGAAAGGCCACTAGCGCTCCGTTTATTTCGTAAATAATGAATGATTTGAAAAATATTTTTTTTTAAAAGTGATCAATTATATTGCCTATGAAAAAAATGAACGAACGATATATTTTCCTCATGAACAGTAATTTTGGATATTAATTATTGTTGATAATGAAAATATTTCTCCCTGACTAATTATTTCGAGTGATACAAGCGATTTTTAAATATATATATAAATTATTAATGTATCATGAAACAAACGGAGCTTAAGGGCATTTGAGTTTCCTCCTCTCTCTCTCTCTCTCTCTTTTTGCATTCGTTGGTTGAGTAAAGTGGATTTCAAATTTAAAATTGCACAAACCCTAATTTGAAAAGTGGCAACAAAGTGAGGTCCATGCTAAGTGTTTTAGAGAGACATATGTCTAATAATTCATTCTCATCCCCCACCACATTCACAAAACCATCATCACATTTGGAGTTTCAATCACTCTGGCGCCTTCACCAACCCCCACCAGCGAAACAATAGGATTCTGATGTACTATGAAAGTGATACTCGATTCAATTCAAAAGTATCGTGGACGAAAACCCTTAATTTTAAATTACTGTATAGTGCGTAAAAATTATTAAAATTTTTAAAATATATTGTACATATGCCAATTCGATCATATAATTTTAATTTGACCAATTTAATCCCAAATGACTAGACAATTGTCAATGAAATTGATCGAAATTTGCTGTCGTGGACACCTGCCATCCTAGATGGCATGGTCGGCTCAATGCCGATGTGGACGATTTTCAATTTGTTAAATTTTCCTTCTTTTCTTCTTCCTCCGTCGGTTGCCAGGCCTTCGCGAAGGACAATGAAAAAAAAAAATTAAACAATTGCAAAAATAATAAGCGTCAACAATTTCCAGCCAAAATTAGACGAAAATACTCCATTGGCAAATCATAAAAAAGTTTAGGACTAAATTGGCCAAATTAAAAGTTAATGAATGAATTGGCATCCATCCAATGTGTTTGTGACTTTTTTGATAATCATCCCGATACAGTGCCAAAAAACGAGATATCATTCTATAGATATTACCCCGAAATAGTAAAAGCCTCTCAAGCGATGGGTTTTCTTGTTTGATAAGAGAATTCGATGCACAAGGTCTACAGAATAGAGATTTCACGGGTCATGATTCCATGCAAATTTGAAAGTGGCAAGGCATGCTATTTTTTCTCGAAGGCCTCGACCAACTCACCTTGCTCAATCTCCGTTCACTTGAGTCGCAAATCACTTAAGAACGATCCGATCTCGTGCTTGACAATCTTTCCTTACACATTAAGAGAATTTCATGGTAGCTCTCCTTTGAAGCTAGGGCTAACCGCTCCTTCTAAGGGAAAAGAGAAGTGACCCAAATTAAAGCAACGGGTCTTTAATTAACGGGCAAGTTTCGGTTAGTGCCGAACCGGATGATTAGGGGAGGCCCATAACCCCGATTTGGCCACGGCAAAGGGGACAATGATGGAGTTTAAAGATTGCGAAACGTGACTTGTTTACGATGAACTCTCGACTGTCCGTGGGAACTTATGCACGAATTCGAGGCTTCGTGTCGCGGGCAATCATGAGAGAGGGGAAGCTTGAAGCGCACGTTTCTTCTTGCTTGAGGAAGCATGTTGGGATGTGGGTTTTTCTTTGGGGGGGGCTAAAGTTGTGATGTGGGCTTGTTTGATACTAAGGTCATCATCATTGGTATTTGTTCTTCTGTGGCATGAAATTTTGCTTTTCCTTTGTATCAAAAGGATGATGGAAAATATTCGCGCTCGGCATTTCCACGTCCTCGTTCGACTGATTCTCGCGAATGCACGCGAACCGTCCTATCCATGATCACATGCGTCGGGTAAGACCAGGCTTGCGCGGTAGCGAGGGTGGCCCCCCGAAGCTAATATGAAAGGCAGTGGTAATTTCCGAAATCAAGATGCACCGAGTTCAAACAAAACCCTTAATGTCTCGACCATCCTCGGGAGTTACATCGTGATTGTTATCTCCGTCGGCCAAATGAAAATTATTTCTCGAAAGATATTAGAGTAACTCAAATCCGTTCACATAAGGGTTGTCGATTTTCTCGATTTTTTTTTTCGCATCGGAATATTTTTTACTCTATGCGCTCCTTCGCAAGTTACTTAATGAAGAAGATTTCCTACCGAATTGTAATATGCAAAATCGACGGTATCATTTTTTCTAAATTGAGATGATTCGTCTAGCGACACTGATTTCTAGATTCGGAAAACGTGGACGCATTCCGGTCATCGAATCATTGAGCACACGAGCGAGCAAGTGTTTTTTGCCTAGCCTTTCTTTGGGCCAATGCCTTCTGGTTCTGTTGGGCCAAAAACTCTGTTCGTAGTACCCTCAGATTTACTCGATGTCACGAGAAAATGTCCGCTGGCATATGCTTAAGCCCGTGGGCAAACCCTCAAATGGCCCATGACAGTTTCCCGGTTTCGAACCCGGCGGTTCGGTATGTGACGGGGTGTCGGCGGAGCAGGCCGCTGGACCCATGAACACCCTAGGACCCTACCTCGTGGTCATCATCATCGTGTTTCGGCTTGGAATTCATCGCTGCCGCATTTCATAATTGTATGAAGCTACATATGGTCGAGCAAGGTGATCGGCCGCGCTAAAATTTTGCTTTGGGCTTTTCCTCTGTCGAATGGAATTGAGATGTCACGTTAAGTGAGCTACCGCAGCAAAATGACCATTTCTCCACATGAATCTTGAATAGAGTTCGAACAACATCGAGGCGTTTAAAATGACAGTGATTTTGCGAAGAATGACAGCAGTCACCTTGTAGACCTGTCAAATAAGGAGATTGAGTTGGATTGAAAATGGTCCAGTTCAATTTGACCAATTTAATCCGTTTTGATCCATTTCCATACAATACAAATCTAGTGACACATACCCAATCCGATCCAACCGATATTACTAAAACACTTCTATATTTAACTTAATATAGGAAAATTCGAACCAAAATTGAGGTGAGAGCACGGAGTAAGCGAGCGTGAGATCGAATGAGGGCGGCAAAGAGACGTAGAGGTGGGTTGGGTGTAAGTAAATTGTGACCCCATACAACACTCAATGCATTCGATATCTCCGCGGCAAAATCCGTCACTATCTCGCCTTGAAGCTCATACATGCCATTATGCTTGATTCCTTTCATTACCACCAAGGCACCTCGAATAACCTTCAAAATTTCATATTCTGAAGAATACCGACACCAAGCTGAATCCAGGGCACTTAAGGAAATCAGATTTTTCTTCAACTTTGGAACATGCCTCACTCCAGTCAATGTCGTCATGGTACCACCATGCATTCTAATTCTAACATTACCAACACCTACAACATTGCATTCAGCATTGTTTCCCAACTGCACTTTACTACTATCCGTGCACTGATAAGTAGTAAACCAGTTCCTGTTGGTGTAGCATGAAAAAAACAACCAGAATCCATAATCCATCCGCTAAACGACGAATCATCAGTGACAGACAAGACAAAATTAGCATTATCCGAATTACTATCAGCTACAGCTGCAACATCATCCACAGATTCAACTCTAGTTCCCTTACCCTTCTCGTTTTTCATCTTAAGGCAATCCCTTCTAAGATGCCCTATCTTGATACAATTTCAATAGACAGCGCCATTAGTCCTAGACTGATTACGTCTATTCAAGTTCATGCTACTTCTGCTAAAACGAGTACTAGCTCTTCCTCTATTTTCACCTACCAAAGCAGTAGATACAGATTCACCAGATTCTCTTCTATGGATGTCCTCACTTAGAATTAAATCTTGAATCCCATCAAACGTCAAACTTGTTGACCCAGAAGAATTACTAAGAGCAGCAACAGTGGTATTCCAACTATCAGGCAATGAGGATAATAGAATCAAAGCACATACATCATCTTCAAAGTCAATATCAATTGAACTCTATTGATTAACGATCATATTGAAATCATTGATATGATTACCAACTGACGCACCTTCGCTCATCTTCAAGTTAAACAAACGTCGCATCAAATAGACCTTGTTGATCGCAGATGGCTTCTCGTGCATGTCCGACAGGGCTTTCATCAAACCGCAATGGTCTTCTCTTTGATGATATTAAACGCAACATTACGAGCCAACGCCGGCCGAATAACACCCATCGCTCGTCTATCAAGCAATTCCCAATCAGCTTGCTTCATTGTCTCTGGCTTCTCCCTAGACAGGGGCAAGTGTAGCTTTATAGATAGTCATCAATCTGCATCTTCTAGAAACCAAAGTCCTTCTCCTCAAATTTGTTGATTTTTACTTTTACTTATTCTGTTGCCATCGATTCGCTTCAACTCCAACCAAGCCCGACTCTGATATCAATTGTTGCGCGGAACTAGCGATCGAACAATAAAATAGACAGAATAAGTAAATAAATCGGACACCATATGTGCGTGGTTCGGACCTACGTCAACGGGGAGAGCAGCAACGAATTTCACTATAAAACAAACGATACAATCGGAGATTACAAATCACTCGACTTACTCAAACAGTTTCCGGCCTCAATTACATCCAATAACGCACACGGTATTTAACCCCCAATTCCTCACGAAACAATCTCTCAATCTCACGAAGAAATTATACAAATCTAACAATAAGATTTAATCAGATAAAAACACACGTACTCTAATCTTACTTCACGCACGAAGAGAGACGCCATGATATAATTCAGAATTTCAAAAACCCAAGTTGCCTCTGCTGATCAACTTCACCATGCACAGACTTCCACCACCGAATATATATCTCTGCCAAAGAAAAGATAAACTTAACCGACTTCAACGCGGAGAACAAATCCCATGTGATTCGGTCAAACAGTCCAAGATTGGACTTGTCCCTTTTCTTCTTTTATTTCTTTTTATTTCTTTGTCTGGCAACTCCAATAGCACAGATAATTATCTGCCCAAATTTCTTTGCTCTATATTCGAATGTCCAGAATCTCCAACTTTGGGAATTCTGTTCTTGATCGTGATTTGAAATACACCGAACAGGAAATATCACACCGTTTCCATCAAGATAGATTTCCGTGATATTCAAAACAAATCTTATCTTTAATTTCAAGATCAAGATATATCTGTTTTCGAAATTTAGATTTTCGCTTCGGGCTCCAATTCGATGGATATTCTAACAAGTTCGTTCCATTATTTTGCTTAATCAAGACAGCATTAGTCACCATTGATTCTCAGTTAAATAGTTGATAATCGCTATTAACACATTAACGATGACGAGAACCGCATGATATGGAATTTTTTCTGCCCCAATAGGGTTTCCTAAAAAATAAAATTGGGACTCTAAGATTGTCTAATTAGCTTCTTTATATAAGGAAGATACATCCGAGCATCGCCGTGGAATGTGCCTTGGATTCGAGAGCTAAAGATGGCAAAAGATAAAGACACGAGAAATCCAGTCTCTCCTTGTGGACCATAACAGAAAGAATAACGAAAAAGTTAAAGTGTGATTATGACAAAAACAAAGGTGCTTTGCCTCATTAAAATTATAGGGTGGGTCCATCTTAATCAAATTAAAAATGACCGAGTGGCTCGTCTTTACACAAAAGACGACGGGCAAAATGTGTAGGGAACTTGGGGATTGATTTGACTGAGTCGTATGCCAGGATCTGTCTTTAACCACGTTAAAAAATGTTGGGGTGAACAACATCCCATGTGATTAGGAAAGCGAGAGATTCATGCGATTGTTTTGTGAAAAATGAATGATTTGAAAATTATTATTTTTTAAAAGATTTCTTATATTTATTTATAAAAGGGAATGAACGAAAAATATTTCAATCATCCGCGAAAAATATTCAGACATACTTTATTGTCGATAATAAGAACATTTTCTATTGACTAATTATTTTAAGCGATACAAGCGATCATTTTTAGGAAAATATATTTCAAACCATTCATTTTTAGGGTACGTCTGTTTCGCGAAAAATGAATGATTTGAATAACATTTTTTTTCTATCTAAAAATGGTTGTTACATCGCTTACAGAAATAAATTAATGAAAAAAAATATATTCATTGTCAATGGAAATATTTAGACATAATTTGTTATCGAGAATACAAATATTTTTCATTAACTAATTATTTCAAGCGATACGAGCGATAAATTTTAGGAAAATATTTTTCAAATTGTTTGTTTTTCCCAAAATAAACGAAGTCTAAGTGAGACATAAATTGGATTCTAGGGGTTGATCGGTTGAAGTCTTTTCAAATTGGCATGTTCCCTATGATAAACTCGCATTGCCCTATGTCCCACGTTCAAACGATGTGTTTGCACACGACTTACCAAACAAATAGTATTCATTTAGAGAGTTTAAAATTCAAAATTCGAATGCCGCTTCCTGTGGCTTCACTTTAAGCAAGCGCACACGTTACAATCTTGTTGGTACTTTTTATAAGTGAATAGTGTCAGACATATTAAGACTCGCATACCGAATGAGTTTACTAAATAAATCGATATATTTTTCTTATGGACTCAAATAGGTCGTGTTGCTATTTTTTATAAGTGAGTAGTGTTGGAAATATTAAGACTCGCATACTGAATGAGTTTACTAAATAAAGTGACGGATTTTTGTTAGGAACTTAAATAGGTCCCGCTAATTCAATAATCACTAACTCTTATCCAAATCATTTGATAAACCCATTTAGTGCATCGATCTTATTATATTTGGCATATACATATATATATGCCAAATAATTGGTTTTTTTCTTAATACATGCCCAACCATACAAACATGCCTCTTTGTCTAGGCAGTCAAAAGCGTCCACGGCCACATTCGGGGGGAGCAAGGTGGGGACGCGTGAGGATGGCGCAGGGTTTCATAATCTGCACACGACACATAGCGCATACAATGTGATTTGTATAATAGGATCGGATAGAATAGAATTGGAAAAAAAAAAAAAAACACCGTCCGCATCCATGTCACCGTTCTCAAAACTCCCGCACTTGACTAACCGACCCCACTCGTCCTCGCTGGCGCGTGAACCGCACGACCATCACCGCAACCTTCATGGGATTCCCGAGCCCCCATTCGCTGGATAATGCCACGTGGTTTCGCTATTCAAAACAGGCTGGCTTTCATGGGCTAGCGGACCCCACCCAACCCCAACAGTTTCGACAAATCCAGGGGCAAAAGAAGGGTCAGGCAAAATCCCCAATCATAAATCCAGGGCTGCCCAATGATTTCACCTTAATTTGGTTATAATTGGTAGCTTTTGGTTAGATCTCGATACAAATGATGGAGATGGCAATCTCCCAAAATTTAGAAGCTAAATAAAGCCCTCCAATTCACACTTTATATATCATTCGATAAAGTACAAATTGTCTCGCCGTTGTTGTTTAATATCATGCCAATAGTCTCGATGCGAATTTGGGTATACATAATGAATTCAGATTCCTATTTATTCGATGGCGGCTATTTCCCGTCCCTTTAATTGAGAAAGAATGTATTTCTTATATTTGAAGAAGCAAAAGGAAAGTTGTATCGTAAGCCGGCGAAAGAAGATTGCGATCAGCCCGAGCAGGTCCAATACATTTAATCTCGTATGAGATATTCAGAGCACGTTCGTTCTGGACTAAAACATAAAAACATAAAAACAAAAAAAAAACAAAAAAACAAATCCTTTCTTTAATTTCTCAACTGACATAGGAGATATTTAAAAAAAAAGGAACATGCGATATTATTCCTGGGTCCACATGAACACTAGACTTTAGCTTTTTCGAATATATTTTGCATTCGATGGTCAAAATGCATGCAACATCTTGAACGAAAGACTTTGGCTTTCTCGAACTTCCGAGATAAGGATCGATAATTTACATGAACTTTTTGTCGATGCTGGTGTAGCTAATAAAATTTTTACGAAATGAACACATTTTAAGTAGATATGTTTGAAAATATCTTCCGAGTCACTTCTTAACAAAACTCATAATGATAAAGCTATTATCCGGAAAAGTTATATGCTCCAAAATTTGATTTTTCCAAGAAGTTCAGGATTAAAAAGCATCAACCGAGATACCAGACACGCAGCATACGTGTCCAAAGCTAGCCCAACTTCTTCTTCAGGTCAAAATTGGGAAGGGGGCAGTCCCGTAAATAGCAGCAGAATCCGTGGGTATTTCATCAGCCCACCAACAGCTAAAGCCCAAAACAGATAAAAAGAAAATCCAAACGAAATAAGACCAGAAATGCCTGCAAAATCTCGAGTCACAGAGTCCACACTCCCAGTCTCCGAGTCGCAGAGAGCGAGTGAGCGAGTGGACTCTTTCTTCTTCTTCTTCTATTCCTCGCCGTCTGTCTCTCTCGTCGTCCTCATCTCCACCTCGGCTTTTCGTCTCTTTTTAAGACCCACCTCCATTAATTCTTCTCCCTCCTCCGCACAGCAAAACTGCAAAATCGCATTCATTGCATCTCTCTCTCTCCCTGCCACCGGTCGCTCTGACACACTCCAACTACCTCCATTATTATAGCTTCTCTCTCTCTCTCTCTCATTTCGGCTCGCCTTCAATGTAGTTCGATCGTACAGTATTCAGTCCATTGCTAGCTCTGGCAACGATCTGATTCCTCCTCCCGAGGCTCCGTCTCTTCTCTCTCCCAGCAGTTATTAGCCATTTTTCTCTCTTCCATAATTGCTCGTGCTCGTCTCTTCTTTTCCTCTTTCTCGTTGGTTTTTTCGTTGCCGAGTTTCAAGTTGAAGTTTGTCCCGAGACATTCCTTCGAGCAATTATTACGAACTAGTAGCGTTTCAGCCCATTTCCTCCAACTATATATTCGCATTCCCTTGATTTCATTCTCTGTTTGGTCGACTCCGTTTGGGAATTCCTGGGAAAAACGCCGCCCGTGTGTTCGCCGGGAATGTTTTTTCCGGCATTTCGCGGCATTTTCCCGGAATCCTGCCTATTTTTCCCTCCCGCACATCGTCCAGATTTTTCCCTGAATTCTAGGATACGAGGGGGATTTGGAGTTCTTGTTGTCCTCTCTCGAGCATGTTTAACCTTCACTGTTCGATTTGATTCTCCCTTTCTTCAGTTATAGGACCTGACCTGCTTCATCTCCACCAACTTCAACTTCGTCTTCTTCTTCTTTTTCTTCACTATGAAAGTGAGCCTCTCAAGAGACTAGAGCTCTACATTTCTCCGAAATGGCCAATGTTCCCTGCTTCCTGTTGCTTTTTCTTTCAGGAATCATGCTGATTCCGACCGCGCACCAGTTGCAGACGTATCAATCGCAGGTCCTGCTTCAACTAAGGAAACACTTGGAGTACCCAACATTCTTGGACATTTGGGTAAATTACACTGGAGATGTCTGCAATGTCCGTCCCTCTCCCCAGTTGAGCATCACGTGCCAAGACACCTTCATCACCGAGCTCAGAATCATGGGAGACAAGCGCGTCAAGGTCCGTGACTTCGATGGCCATGCAATTCCCAACCAGACTCTGTCGGAGACCTTCTCTGTCGATTCCTTTGTGACCACTCTGACGAGACTGACCACATTGAGAGTGCTCAGCCTGGTCTCCCTGGGCATTTGGGGACCACTTCCTGATAAAATCCACCGGCTGTCTTCGCTGGAGCTCTTGGATTTGAGCTCAAATTTCTTGTTCGGCCCAATCCCGAGTCAGATATCGAGGCTGGCGAGACTCCAAATTCTGACTCTGGATGGGAATTACTTCAATGGTAGTGTTCCTGATGGTTTGGACTCCATGTCCAATTTGACTGTCTTGACTCTCAAGAACAACCGGCTCAGCGGTCTGTTTCCATCTTCCATTTCGCGGATAAAGACACTCAGTACTGTGGCTCTGTCTAAGAATGAGATGTCCGGTAAATTGCCTGATTTGGGTGCCTTGAGCAGCCTTCACCTGCTGGACTTGATAGACAATCATTTCGATTCCGACCCGCCTAATTTGCCGAAAGGGTTGGTCACCGTGCTTCTGAGTAGGAATTCTTTCTCTGGTGATATTCCTGAGCAATATGGTGAATTGGGTCAGCTCCAACACCTCGATTTGTCCTTCAATTTTTTGACCGGAATGCCACCGCAAGCCCTGTTCTCTCTGCCGAACATCAGTTACTTGGATCTGTCCTCGAACATGTTCAGCGGTTCACTCCCGGGGAGTCTACATTGCGGAAGTAAGTTAGGCTTCGTAGACATATCTAACAATAAGTTCATCGGCGAGCTTCCTTCATGCCTGGGCAGTACTTCGGCCAAGCCTGTAGTTAAGTTTCGCGGGAACTGTTTGTCCGTTGATGTCAAACATCAGCACCGCGAGTCTTACTGTAAGACACCTGTTGCGAGGAGGAAGCATTTTCTGGGAAGAGAATTAGAAGTTTTCATCGCCATCATCGTTGGTGCTACTCTCGTCATTGTGCTTTTGGCGCTTGGGCTTGTTATTTTCTGTAGAAAGGTTCGTTCCAGAGGAACATTTGAGCAGCATGATTTGCCAAAGGTTGTCCAAGAAAATGCTCCTACCGGGCTGTCTGCTGAATTCCTGGCTAACGCCAGTAAGTGATTGCCGAATTATGGTCTTATGGTTTCATCACTTTACATTTGAGCATATCTGCTAAGGCATTGATTCAGAATCAAACTAATCTATGTGTCTCTTCTGTTCTTTGGAGGGTTGATATCCGAGGCAGCGAAGATAGGAACACAAAGTGCACCTTCATATCGACTGTTTTCGTTAGAAGAGTTGAAGGAAGCGACGAATAACTTTGCTCCTTCAAATTTGATGGGTGACGGCTCTACCGGAAAGGTAACTCACGAACAAGATTTTCTTGGAGATCTCATAACCTAGCTTGATCGATACCGTTTGCATTGACTATTCTGTGATGGCTGCTTGTCATAGGAAACTCAGAACGTTCTTTGAATTTGCTTCTCTCTATTGACATGCTAAGTTCCAACCTCAAATGTTCAAAATTGTCAAGTAAAGAAATCATATAGAGAGACCATAAGACCTAATGAAAGTACATGAAAGCTCCCAGAACCATTGTGACCTTTTATTCTTTTCAGCTTTACAGAGGAAGGCTCGAGAATGGAGCCTATGTTGCCATTCGATCCATGGCCTCGCTGAAGAAGCATTCAGTGCAGAGTCTCAGGGTTCGGCTCGACTTGCTTTCGAAGCTCCATCATCCACATTTGGTCGGACTTTTGGGCCATTGTGTTGATGGTCGAGGACAAGATGAGTCCAGTACTAAGGTCTTCCTCATATACGAATACGTTGTCAATGGGAATTACCGTACCCACTTAACAGGTCAGAATCCTACTGTCACCGTATAGGAGAGATTTCACAAGAGTGATACTATCAGTGTGCTTGAGAATGCCGCCTTCTGTTTATAGGAATCCTCAAATTGTTCAAAACCCGGCTTCTATGTCTTCTACATCTTCATGTGCATATTGTATGCAGAGAATTCTCTGGAGAAGGTTCTCAATTGGCCAGACAGATTGGCCATACTCATTGGTGTTGCCAAGGCCGTGCATTTTCTTCATACCGGAATCATTCCCAGTTGCTTCAACAACAGGTTGAAAACAAATAATATATTGCTTGACGAGCATCAGATTGCCAAGCTAAGTGGCTATGGAATGTCCATCCTCACCGATGATTTCGAAAAGTTGGACGTAAGTTTCTTCGGTACTACTTCTCGGTACTCCCATATTTAAGTTGCAGCTATTTTCAGTGCGGGTTTGTTCCTGATGCGTTGTTTTTGCTTATTTATAGGCAAAGGGAGAAGGACTCAAAACAGGGTATGGAACTTCATTTCTGAAAATCTCGTTAAATGAACGTATATAGTACATGCGTGTTCACAAGTGTCTTTGGTACGAGGACATTATTTTGCTGTCTGAATCACCCATGTACCTTGAGATACTACTATGGATTTCATGCACTCAACTTAAGTCATATGGAGATCCAACTGGAGCTAGCAACATGTGTAGTGTCTATCGGTCGAAGCATTGCAGATAACTGATGGCACCGAGATAGCCAATCATTACCTGTTACTTTCAGATTTCTCCTCGTCGGTTTAAGTCAATTGGTTTTGAATTCGATAGATGTACAAGTAATGCTCGATCTGGACTCTTACTTCTTGCAGTCAGAAGACGAACACGGAGGATGATGTGTACAATTTCGGATTCATATTACTCGAGTCACTTGTTGGGACCATAGTTACCGGGAAAGGAGAGACATTTCTGCTGAATGAAATGGTAAGCCGAAACAAATCAAATGTCTAGTCAGTTACTTAATGCAAATGAGACTTACTTGATTCTTTTTCTGAGCTTCAGGTTTTTGTTCTTGTTACTTCTCTGTCGAGATAAGTTATTGAGATCTATACTACCATTGAACTTATGCTAGGAAGTTCATTTGCTTGGAAGCTTTTGACTGGGCTTAAAACTGGCAGCCTCATGATAGTCTTTATCCTACTACATACAGATATTCCTTTGTCTAGCGTGAATGTGTTTTCTACCCAAGAGTGCATGAAAACGTGTTGAACAATAACAACAGCGACATGACATGCCTGGTTCATCGTGCAGGCATCTTTCGGTAGTCAGGACGGACGGAGACGGATCGTGGATCCAATCGTCTTAACGACGTGCGCGCAAGAGTCGCTGTCCATCGTGGTATCCATCACGAACAAATGCATATCTCCGGACCCGTCGGCTCGCCCCTCCTTCGAGGACGTCCTCTGGAACTTACTGTACGCGGCCCAAGTCCAGGCGGCCTACGACACCGACCAAAAATCCGACACCAACTCTCAGTCTTGAGGAAGGGCCTGCATCTTCAGGGACCGAGCTCTCGTGTAAGTAGTCGGCATCGGCACTTACGCAGGTGTAAATTGGTTCTTCTTTCGATTTCTCAATACAGGCGAGAGCGCAGAGCAGAATTCAACATGTTTGCCAATTCGAATCTGGAATCCGTCCCGCCATACGGTCTTGCTCGGGTAAATTACGACGGCGAGCATCAGCATACGTTTTAAGTTCAGCCCGTGATGCTCAGCCGGATCAATTCTCATCTGGGTGGTACGATGTTCGTGGAAGTGTTGTTAACCTGGAAATGACTGGCTGTAATGTACAGGAGCATTCGTCAACTCTCAGTGTCAAGATTTCTTTAATTTTGGGCCCCTACTCGGCTCAGGTGGTCCAGTCATGGCCACTCCCCTGAAAAATAAAATGGTTCCAAGCGTTTGATGGATTCTCCATCGTCCATGGTTGGCCTTGAGCTGTTCCACAAGCTGAAGTCAACATCACCCACGAGCCAATTTGTCTTTCTCATTACTCTCATCTCCTTTTGCAATTCCTGGATCCGCTCTTGTAATTCCCGTTCGCCCGGAAAACATTGTTATTCTTCCTCAAGAGGCTGAAAATTAGGCTATGGTGGTAAATGTTTCAACGAACGCATCGAATCGCGTCGAGAATTGTCGATCATTTGCCCCAGAGACGATCGAATACTATATCGCGTGTATCGCGCCGGCAACTTGGCATTCCTCCTCACCACCACCAAGCCGACACTGGTCAACTCTTTTTCTTACTTTTTAAATTTCTGGGGCTGTGATCGATCTGGATGTGGACTCTTCAACGACGACCCTCCATGATCATATGTATTGATTATTCCCCTAATTATTTAAGACGGACCAAAATAAAAATAGTCTTCATCACCTTACTTTGAAAACGTTACTTTACATGTACTTCCATAAATCATCACGGTCTCGAGAGAGTTCAATCATATCTTCATAGCAAGACGTGCGCCGGGGGTGCTCCCGTGGGCTCTGTCGTGGGTTTTGGGCTTAGTCCGACCCACCCGCACGGAATAGAATCGTGGCCGTCCGTGTGTAGTGGTGATGAACGGTGATTGGGACCCACGTCTTTCTCAGAATCGTGTCGGCGAATGACGCCAGCGAGGCTCGACAACGACGCGCCAATGTCCACTATTCCCCCGAATCCTCTCAGTACCCCCACGCGCGTCTGGGCTCACGCGCTGCTTAGCTGCTGAATAAAAAAAATACTCCGTCGAGTGTTGTTGGGTATGGAAAATGTATTTTATGTGTCGCTCACCAATCACATAATCCGTCTGTTTGGTGCCCTTTATCACTATTTTCTTATTAAATTCTGAAATTAATGATTTTTAATTGGCTTATCGTGCCTTTCCGACCCCTTGTCATTTAGTGCGATAATCACATGTTAGGTAGAAAAATCAGCATAATTCGGTCCCCGCGACCAAACCCAGTCAATTTATAAAGTGTTTTCCCTATAATTTTGAGTCATCGGGTAATAAATATCAGTCCTAAGATAATTAAGGGCTTCGGTTCTAAAAATCAATTTCTGATCGGAAGTTGATTTTTCTACTTTTACTTCTACTTATGAGTACAAGTTGATTTTTTTACTTTCGAAGAAAATTAAAAATATTTACTTTTTCAAGTGATTCCAAAATTACTTCTGAAGCAAAAAAAAAAAAATATTTCAGAAGTAGAAAAATGAAGTTGCGTCCGCTCTAGAAGCCCTTTTGAAACAGAAATTCTACTCAAAAAATGTTGTCATGCGCATGCCTAAGTCTCATTTAAGTTTTTTCTCGATTTAAAAAATTGAAATTTTTGCTTTCCTAAATACGCATAGAGTGTTTCCCGACCATATATATATATATATATATCCAATTGACAAGTCGTCGCCGGAACGGGAAGGGCTCCCGATCAGCCTTGTCCGACGCGCGTGAAGATTCTCGCTGGCCGCTACAATCAGGGAAAAAATGAGAGGAAATCATGTCCGCCCAGGCATCGCCATCAAAGGAACTCAAAACGACGCGATTTTCAGCTCACGGAGCACGTGGAACGACATGGCCTTTTGCCGTCGAAATCAGCGCTCAGTTGAATTAATTAATTAAAGAAAATATTTAAAATGAAAAATCAAAGCTCACTCATGGCAATTCTGCTCTGCAGCGTATTTTTATTGCGTTTCACTGAGATTCTCTCCGACCTTCTTCTTCACTTTCATTCCCTCTATGAGCTCCCTGAAATGTCGGACGTTGCAGGCCAAGGTTCGTCCTTAGCGTCTTCCCGACTTCTTCGACGAATTTAGCTGCCGACATTTTGACCGGTAAGGAAGCGTCGTTGCTGTAGCTGATGATTTTCGCGGAGTGTCCGCTCTTGTCTGATCTCGATGGTTGAAAATGGAGGTTTCTTCATGTACGGGTGTGATAATTTGAGTTAGTTCTTGTAGCTGCATTTTGGATGTTTTTCTCTTAATCGTTGTTGTGCTTTGAGCTTTGAGTGGTTGCGAGTTCTACGTTGCGGTGGTGATTTTTACCTGGATCTGTAGTTTTATCAGCGCAATGCTGTTGTTCAAATGCTGTAGAGTTTATAGGTGTAGAAAGAGAAATTTGCTGATTTGGAGCTTCTTGTATCGCATTCGCACTCAGTGTGCTGAAAAGACCAGCTTAAAATTTGTGCTGGAGCTTGAACAGTTATTTGGTCGATTATTCGTGACAGGACTCTGGTTTCTTGCTTCATGACAGTGAAATTTGAGCAGAGACCTTTTACGGTGAATGCGTAAGTACTCCGGGTTGTGGGATTAGTGTTTTAGCGACTATGGTTCTTGGTCTGAGGGGAAAGGCCAGGAAAAGTGCCTCTGTTAAGCTTCATTATCTAATCCACATTCAGGAGATCAAACCCTGGCCTCCGTCGCAGTCTCTCAAGTCGGTCCGCTCCGTCCTTATCCAGTGGGAAAATGGGGAAAAGCATGGTGGGTCGACAAGTTCTGTCATTCCATCTCTGGGCTCTGGTGTCAACGATGGCAAGATCGAGTTCAACGAGTCCTTTAGGCTACCGGTGACTCTACTGAGGGATACCTCTGTCAAACCAGGAGATGGCGATGCATTCGAAAAGAATTGCTTAGAGTTTCACTTGTACGAGCCTCGTCGAGATAGGACTTTGAAAGGCCAGTTGCTTGGTACTGCCTCAATAGATTTGGTGGACTATGGTGTCATCAAGGATGCCATAAGCATTACTGCTCAAATGAATTGCCAGAGGAACTTTAGGAATGCGGCTCAACCTGTGCTGTACGTTAAGATTCAGCCTGTTGATAAAGGTTCCTTAAGTTTTTCCTCGAAGGAAAGCTTGGAGATGCAATCATCACTGGACAAGAATGGCAGCGAGTCTGTTGCAGCCTTGATGAGAGAAGAATATGCAGCCGAAGCGGAAATGACATCTTTCACTGATGATGATGTTTCATCCCACGCATCAATGAGGGTTCCCTCTTCTCCTTTAAGGTCACCTCCTCAAAACGAACAGGTACTTGTTCTAGTCCCTCTGGTAGTAACTACCAGTGTTTTCCCCTGGATACCTTGAATAATTTTCACGATGACAGGCCATTCATGCTTGTAGAAATCCTAATTATAACATTAGATATTTTTCCTAGAAACTGCACCAGCCTTCTGTAGCATGTATTTAGGAACATAGAAATTGTGGTTTTGAGTCTCGACAATTCTCCTCAAAGAATCCAGGTATATGTTGGAAGGATATGGAATGCACCTAAATATTTTGAAACACCATCCGATTCTTCACATGACGTGAAACTTGGTGGGCTTGGGGCTTAAAGTGCCTATTACATTCATCTCTGGGTTTATGTGCTCTTGTTTGGAGGTATAAGACCTGTGTGGCACTGGGTTGATGGGTTCGAACATCTAACTTAATAGCTTCAACTTTACTAAAAGGACTATTGGCTTTGAATGGCAGAGCGGATCTGTTGCCATTAACGAGACCACCGTAAGGATTGAGGAGAATCACCTTTTAGCTTCAGATCCAGTGTTGGAGCTCAGAAGATCTGATGTTACATCAGAAGTTGCGCTTGCAGAGAACTTGCGACCAGCAGAGAACTTACTTCCGAGTTCTTCCTGCTCATCATCATTTGACCTTTCTTCCGATCCAGGGAGTTCGGACAACTGCAATGCATCTTCTAATAGCTTCGGGAGGTCTAGTTCAATGGCCTTCCCAAAAGCAGGTGGTCATAGTGCTCACTCTTCGATCTCATCCTTTGCCATTGACCAAGCAGAGGAAGAGTTGATTGTGGCTCTAAGTTATGGTAGTGAAAGTTTGACCCAAGATGCTCATGGAGAATCTGAATCAGGTGGCGAAACTCTACTACATTCTAAGGATATTCTGATTACTTCTGCTAAATTAACTCCTTTCGGTGAAAATTTGGACATCGTGGATGATACTGATGCTCAGGTCATTGACGATGATGATGAGAAATGTTCAAAAGTAGGTCAAGATGATGCTGGTAAAAATTCAGCAACAGATGGAATTGGGGGAAATGGGCACTCAGAATGTCACTTGGAAGAAGAAAAGGGTACTGTTGGAGATGATTCAGTTGATGGACTTTCAGTTGATGCTGCTAGCGAGCAGAGCTTTCTTGCAAATGATGAATTTTCTTCTGGGGGAGAAAGCCATGGAATAAAGGGACATGTAATTGACAGATTAAGACATGCAAAATCTGTCCGTTCGCCTCCAGAAATTGCCAAGAGCATAGGAACAGCAAGCGCTAACCTGTTAGCCGGTCATAGTAAGGAAGGTGCTATTAAACCAATTGGAGTGAGAAGCTTCAGAAGTAATGAAACAAGGGATTCTAAGGTTTATACTAAGGACACGAGAAGCGCACTTTTGGAAGCTAAAGTTCAGCAATTGGAGCATCGAATCGAAATGCTAGAGGGAGAGTTAATTGAAGCGGCTGCAGTTGAGGTTGCTCTGTTTTCAGTAGTTGCGGAGCATGGTTCTTCTATGGCTAAAGTCCATGCTCCGGCTCGGCGGCTTTCTCGATTATATATTCATGCTTGTAGAGAGCTTTCACGTTCAAGAAGAGCTAGTGCAGCTAGAAGTGCTGTTTCGGGGTTAGTGTTGGTTGCGAAAGCATGTGGCAATGATGTGCCAAGGTACACACTATACAGAGTGAGACCTTTCTGGACATTTTGTTTTCATTAGACATTTCGAACGTTGACCATTATGTTTCCAGAAGCCTGAAAATCTCGAATTCAACATCTAGAATAACTGTTATAGCTTATTTAGATTTTTTATGACAATGCATATTTTTGCTTCTCCCAGTGGGGATCAGAGGAGTTTTATTTTTTATTTTGGCCGGTCTGGGGGATCATATGAGCTTACTGACATGATGATTTAGGATATTGAGGTACCTGCAATGGCAGATTGTAGTTTTATATCCTAAGAAAAATTTGGAAGTTATAGAAGAATATAGGTCCTTGCAAAAATTGTTCTACCATGGCTACACTAATAGATCATTGACTGAGCCCATAACAAGCCTACCCGTATCACTCACTTAGACAATTACTTCTGAGCTTTAAAAATGACAGATTGTCCATATAGGTTGATTTTGCTTCCTATGTGCTGAGTGCAGGTTAATGTACTGGTTGTCCAATTCTGTTGTATTAAGAACAATAATCAGTGAGGTGATAGAGAAGATTGACCTATCACTTTCCTCATCGACCCAGAGCAGCAAAGATTATGCTGGGAAGCAAAGTACTGAGATTCCATCGTCGTTAAAATGGAAGTCCTCTTCTCTTAGGAATGGACATGCGAATGGTGGAACAGAGTGTGACTGGGAGGACCACAGTACATTTGTATCTGCACTGGAAAGGGTTGAAGCTTGGATCTTCTCCCGTGCAGTAGAGTCCATGTGGTGGCAGGTCTCACACTTATTTTGTTCCCACTTCTCCCCCTCCCCTCCTACTGTTCTCTATTCTTTTTTTGAACTGTATCACGGGCTTTACAATCTTCACAAGAAGCAGCTTAATTCTTTTCCGTCCTATATGTTTTTCTTCTGTTCTGGGCTGATTCATAGTTCCTTTATCCTTTCCAGACCTTGACTCCATATTTGCAGTCTCCTACTATAACGACCGTTATCATGGGTTCTAGCTTGAATGAAAGTGGTAAAAGAGTAACTCACGAAGATGTTCAAGGAGACATTTCACTGGACCACTGGAAGCAAGCATTTAGGGATGCTTGTGAGAGACTTTGTCCTATTCGAGCTGTAGGACATGAATGTGGCTGCTTGCCTATGCTTGCGAGGCTGGTATGAAGTTGCGAACATATATACTTGCTGCATGGTTCGTGCCATGCATCTGCTTGTTTCTACTGTTAACGACACAAATCACTTACAGCAGCATAATATGTTTAAAAGATGATTTGAATAATGCCT
This sequence comes from Lenwebbia sp. NSW1173648, assembly GCA_029784005.1. Taxonomy (NCBI): domain Eukaryota; kingdom Viridiplantae; phylum Streptophyta; class Magnoliopsida; order Myrtales; family Myrtaceae; genus Lenwebbia; species Lenwebbia sp. NSW1173648. The sequence goes on from JARCGZ010000006.1 coordinate 25,434,784, forward strand.
TATCTGATGGAATATTTGTATTATGGCTGCAAACTTGTTTCGGCATGTAGTCTCAATTGAGGTTGACCAGTAACTGCCATAAGAAGATGGATGATACACAACAAACTAAAGCAGCAAAATGCTCATTCCAAACATTTTTTCCATTCTTTCAGATGATGATGCTTTAATCAATATCGCAACTGAGCGGTAAATGGTCCTTGAACTTGTGCTGCGTTTTTTTGTCTATATGCGACTGATGACATGATCAATACCTTGCTTTGGCCTTGGTTACATATTAGGGACCTAGCTTTGGCCATGACTCAAAACTATGCATAATATATATGAGATCACTTTCTTAAAAAAAATACTGTTATGTAATTTATGTTAGCATGACGTGACAACAATGAGGATGCACTAGTCCAAAAAACTTGAGCACCATGTGATTTGTAAACTGAAAGTTGTATCTGTTGTAAAAACAATTGTAATGTTACTCAAACTTGTTCATCTCTCTCCATTCACGATTTTCTTTATCCAACCAGTGCTTTTTTTTACTTGTCCTTAGAATTACGGCATTGAAATTGTGGTTCTGTTCCCAATTTCTGCAGATTATGGAGCAATGTGTGGGTAGACTAGATGTGGCCATGTTCAATGCAATTCTTCGTGATTCTGCAAATGGGATCCTAAGTGATCCAATATCTGACCCCATCACTGATCCCAAGGTTCTACCTATACCAGCAGGGAAATCGAGCTTTGGCATTGGTGCACAACTGAAGAACACGGTAGAATTTTCAAAGTCGTGCTGTTAAATTTGTTCTCATCATCGGGCAGTTCCTATTAAAAAATTTGTGTTCTTGTGATGCATGAAGTATAATTATAGAGATAAGATATAACTTGAGGAGTCAGGACCCCTCGAATGTCAATTTTTTCTTTCTTTCTATAATGAGGAAAGCCCACTTTAGGTAGATAAGCCTTGACTCATTCAATACCTTATAAGCCCAACAGATTTCAAGTTATCTCCTTAACCACTCAGACTTAATGACAACTTAAAATAACAATTCCGTCCGTGGACTTGAACCTGGGCCGAGAATCCCATACCAACTAGACTGCAACAGATGTTGATTTAGCCGCACTAACTCATTGCAGATTCTCTTTCCTTCCCAAGAAATAGTAGTGCATATGAGCAACGGGTAATCATGCTGTTAATGGACCATTGTGAAGCTTATGATGTATATAGAGTATTTCATGGAGCAATCTTTCTATCTTTTGGGGGTGCGTGACAGCTGTTGCCTGTCGGATGACAATCCATTTTCTTTTTCCTGAAGTTCTTTCTTGGTGTGATTTTCAGATTGGGAACTGGTCAAGATGGCTTACTGATTTATTTGGTGGAGATGATACTGATCTAGCAGAAGATGAGAGTGAATATGTTGATGACAAGAGGAAAGACGGTTCCTTTAAGTCCTTCCATCTCTTGAGTGCGTTGAGTGATCTTATGATGCTGCCAAAGGACATGCTTTTGAGTAGATCTATCCGGAAAGAGGTTTACCTCTGAAGACATTGCCCTACAATATGCTTTCTGGGGGACCGTGATATTGTAGTGTACTTACTTTCTACACATTTGTTCAGGTATGCCCTACGTTTGCTGCTTCACTGATCAAGAGGGTTCTCGACAATTTTGTCCCAGATGAGTTTTGCCCCGACCCCATTCCAGACGTTGTTCTTGAAGCCTTGGAATCTGAGGTTAGTTCTTTGTCAACCAACACACTGAACTGCATTTCTCTGCGTAGGTATGCAAAATCTCTCTTACTGAAGCAGCAGCTTATTTGCACGTCAGTGGAGTACTAGGAGATTCAAAATGCATTATACCATCTGCCATACATTTAGATACATTTAAGTGTTTCATATCCAGTTTGCAATAAGGAGGAGAGTATTTGGGATAAGTTACTCCCAAAACCCCCTTATCCAATAAATACTTTGGAACAGACAAAGCTGATTTTGCAATTCTCATAGTGTAGATAACCAGCTTATCGCTTCCAATGCAGGATCACAGTTTGGATGTTGAAGAATCCGTTGCAGACTATCCATACCTTGCAGCACCTGCGACATACACACCGCCTTTGGCATCTACTGTTGGTGGAATTATCGGGGAGGTTGTTACAGATTCTCAGCTTAGACGATGTGGGTCGTCTGTGATAAAAAAATCATACACTAGCGACGATGAACTCGATGAACTGAATTCGCCCTTAGCTTCAATCTTCACAGATGGTCCTCGGTCTTCTCCTGTTTCGACCAAGCCTAGTTGGACATCGAAGCAAAATGCCAATCAAAATACCAGCAGATACGATCTCCTTCGAGAGGTGTGGACGAACTGTGAATAAGTGCGGCATCAGCAGCTTTCTACACGGGTGATTGACCCCTGAACAAACCCACTCCAGTCTCTGCTTTTGTTCATGCTGTATATATCTTTCGCAATTTTGGTCACACGTGGTGAGACACTCGAGAAACGACCAGGCGGTTCCTGGATCATCTGGAGAACTCGCAGAAAGGTCAATAATGGGTGTATGGAACTTCTTAAAGAATAATCTGCTTGTGTTCAATAAAGTGGAACTCATCATTCTTAATAATTTTTCTTTACCCAGGAATCTGTTTGCGCAGAATCCATGCCTTTCACATCACCAAGTACAAATAATCTCGCCCGTTCGTTCGCCCGGAAATTCGGCTTGTATTTTACGAAGTTAGTAGTGTATTTCATGATCTTCAATTGAAGATGAAGAGTAAATGAGAACTCCGAAATCTTCGCCCTGATAGGATCGGTACACGTCACACTGTTCCCAAACACTACACGTCCCGTTTGCGCCGCTGCAAATTAACGTAACACGGCAACTGAAAAAAACGCAGTCGCCTCAAAGACAGCTTTGTTGATGCGTGAAAAAGGAGGAATACAGAGTCTGAACATGCTTCTAATATAGATTCCGGTTCGACGGCGAATGTACATGAAAAGATGGCTGGAAATCGGAAACTAGGACATTGGCCTAAAAAGAAACTTGTAATGACTTGATCATAACTCAGAAATGAAACTTTTTCAATCTCCAAGCAGTTATTTACGGCGGGTTGGTCGCAGCAGCCTTCACCAGAGGCTTACAGGAGCTCTCACTCACCATATTGTGCTCTCCCGGCAGTTCTTCCACCAACCTCAGCAACCTCTCAACAATTTCTCCCGCGCTCGGCCGCGTCGATGGATCTTCCTCCGTGCAAGCTCTCGCTAGATTGGCCAACGTGACCGCTCCGTCGAATGAGTAATCTTCACCCAAAGCGTCGTCCATCCATCCCCTGAGCTCATCCGCGTTGTCTGATTGGAGGATCGACCGGATCTGGTCCGACAGCCGAACTGTTTCCTCTCCCTTGTTCTCCGACCAGATCATTGGCATTTTACCGCTTAACACCTCCAACACGACAACCCCGTATGAAAAGATGTCGAGGCCGGGCGATATGGTGCCTTGACTAATGTATTCAGGTGCTAAATACGCCTTGCTCCAAGAGTCCGGCTCGTCCGCCGGTGAATTCCCACTTCCGTCCTGGATACAGCAAGCCATGCCGAAGTTCCCGATCTTCGCGGCGAATTCTTCGTCCAAAAAGATGTTCTGGCTCTTCACGTTCCTATGTACATAGCTCGGGTTCATTATGTGGTGCATGTACTGCAAAGCCATCGCCACATCAAGGCAAATCCTGAGCCTCTGGCTCCACGTCAAGAAGCAATAGCACGAAGCAATGAATTGGCTCTTGATCGCCAAGCCTCCATGAAGCCAATCTTTCAACGATCCGTTCTTCGCGTACTCGAAGATAAGATAAGAATCCGGGCCTTCCGTCGGACACGTCCCCAGAAGTCTAATTATGTTGGGGTGCTTGTGGGTGGCGTCATGGAATAACCCGAACTCGATCTTTGCGAAAGTTGCCGTCTTCACCATCTTTACTGCCAAGTTCTTTCCGCCAAGCCGGCCGTGGTAGACGGACCCCTCAATGTGGTTACTTACATTGAAGTCCTCGGTGGCCCTTTTGAGTTCTTCGACGGTGTACATCTCAACCTGCATCTTACGCAGCGTGGGGTCGATAATCTGACCGTCCAGAGGACATTGCGAACCTTCGAAGGAAACCTTCTTGTCACTCGTGGTTCGCACGCTCAAACTGAGTTGCTGCAGCTCCACATCATCCGCTAGACTCCCTGGCTTGCATAAATTCCGGTTCCTCCTCTTGTAATGGATTACCATAATGACCGCCGCAATCACAAGGCTGATCCCAACTGTCACACTACTTGCAGCAACGTAAATCCAAGTCTCCCACATTCTTGATCTCTTCTTGTGTTGCTCGACTATCGGATCACTAGTGTCCACAAAATCCAAGATGGGCTCACGGGGTTTAGCGGGAGAACCAAGCCTAGGCCGACCATCAATTGGAATCAAAATGGATGTCAGCGGAATCAGCCTGTCGGGATCGAACGTTCCTAGTGATCCATCATTGACAGATATGGATATGATAGCTTGGGGAGTGGCATTGAACTTTGAGACCAAGCCTGATACAGTGTCTCCTTTGCTTTACAGGATAAGTGAGCAAGAGACCAGGACTAGTTTCAGAAGAAAGGCAGGCACAACTTTAGCGGCAATGCAACTGAACATTGTCTTTAAGGTCGAATTCAGGAATACCCGGGTTTGCCTCTCCGATGGCTTGGCAGGGTGTCAAGCCTTCAAGCGATTCAGCAATGCCACGAAAGCTCTCTCCGTCCATCGTCGTCTTTATCAACTCGGCCCGGAACGATCCGCCAGTGCATTCGCAGTGTACTGGGATAGCTAAGGGCTGATCCAGGGGAGGAAACTGTGTCTGCAGCTACACATTCGCCGATTCCCAAGTAGAAGCTCAGATTGAAGAGGGAGGAGTAGTACCGGTGTTCAGTGATCAGGGCTCCCATGTCCATGGCCAAGTACTTATAACACGAAACGGAAGCCATTGAATTAAATAAGAGCTTTCTCAGTTTCAGAGGTTGAATATTTTTGGATCTCTACACAAAGTGGTGTTGAAAGAAAGTCTTTTTTTTAAGGGGCTGACAAGATTCTTGGGGAAGATAAAAGAAATTGAAATTTCACATACTTGCTCTGACTCAGCTCATTAGTTAAGTTAAACCCTTACATACCTAGGGCATAATTCCAATGGCTGAGGCAAGATCATCTATCCCAAGATTCAAGTGTGTGTAGAACTATGCCCTTGTCTCTTTTACTTCTTATCAAGACACTGCTATAGGGTGTGGACCGTGGAGGTCCCAATTTTTAAGCACCAGTTCACACACTGACGGATTTCGTTAGGTTGCATAAGTCCCATCAGGGGTCTCATGGCCCGGTTTTGGTTCCGTAGCATTTCATGTTGTAGGTCGTGGAACCGAACGGTTTACACGAGAGAGGGACGTAGTCAATAGTCATCCTCTCTGATTATTGCGAATTCCGCGGGCTAGAACCATTGTCACGAAGCCATACACGCAAGGATTAGCGACACAACAAGGACAATACTTCGAAAGGGAATCTTTCGAGCACAAGCAAAACAGAGGGATGGAAGAGACGCCATGCAGGGTAAAGCAGGAGCAAAAGACCAAAAGGGTGATCAAATTCAAGATTGATGGGCCAAACAGGCCATGAAATTCCTACATCGACAAAGGACATATATTCCATGTAAGGAAGCACCCATCAGCTACATTCTTGATGGCCGAGCGCGCGACACGTGTCGCCATCACGGAGCTGGAGAGGCAGTGGCCATGTGTTTTCCAATCTTCAGAGCAACTTGAAGAGTGGAGTCCACTTAGAAGGGGACATGGTAATATCGATACCAAAGTTCAAAGAATGAAGATGATGAGTCCTAGTCTCCTAGATTCGATGAAAAATATTTCTGCTGTTCCGCTGTGCATGGACAATGCCCATGGACGGTGGATTTTATAATTACTCATTATCTTGAGAATCGCTACGAACAGTCACACAGAGTACAGCGACGAGGCACCGGCATGTTCGGAAGCATCGTCTCCTTCGGACCCCCTAATACTGTGTCCAATTCACATCCTTTTCGCTAGCAAAGTACACAGGAATTCAAAGTGTTCCCAGCTGTGAGATTCATGCTCTCTTGCTCATGAAGCATCCTCCTAGGAACTATGGAATGTGTGGGATATGTTTGCCTTCTTATAGAAAGGGTGAAATACAGAGGACAAAGAAGATCCCTACAATCTAGCTCCATAAGACTCTTGGACTACTGTAAATCTTCTCTCCCTCAATAGTTCAGTCTTAACTTGTAGCCAAGGTGATAGCTGGGTTCGATATTCGACAAGTCTGACTCGTGTTCAATCTAAGATCTTAACGAATCGGAGTATGAGCAAGAGGAATGGAGCTGGATTGAGCTCAAATAGAAAGTATAGGACAATCGAAATTGACTCAACACGATCGGCTTTCGCCTCAACTCGGCTCAACTCGAACTCTTAAACACTGGAACGATGCAGGACTGCCAAGTGCTCTCTCCACATTTTCCAAAAATATACGAGTACAAAAGGGAAAATTGCGAGCCCCAAGGGAAAAATAAAGGAGGGGTCACGTTCACGTGACAACACATGCTGGGCACTCATGCATCCTTGCCCCAAAAGAAGAGCAAGTACAGAATGCAAACACTAAAAAATACTTCGAAAGTTCGGATCAAAAGCCATCAGTAAAGCCCGAGTGACCTTTAGGTGGTCAAAGCAGAGGGCTGATCTCCTATATCATTTTCGACCCAAGCGTAGGACCATCATAAAATGCTAAAAACTCGCTCTCATGAAAATTGACTAGTCTTATGAAGTTGGCGTGTTTATAAAATGTTTATATTTCTTCAACTCCAATTATGGCAAAAATATCGCGCTCATGGGGTACGGGATGGCCGCACCTATAAGCTTGAGCTCGCTGAAGCATTCAATGCTGAATTTAGTCTAAGCATCTGAACTGCATCATCGACAGAATCTTATGAGAAAACCGTGCATACTTGCAACTAAGATTGAAGCAAATCCCCTCAACTGTCATCACCATACAAAAAGATTCAACTAGCTCTTTGTGTAACGCTAACAGATACTCTGGCTAGACGTTCATTGCTTATGTGCGTGTGCATATAGTACCCACCTTAAAAACATTCAAGCTGACAAGAAACGAAGTGCGAACAAAAACATCCAACCAAATGATGGATCTGGATTAACCATCCAGGATGTCTGTGCATAATTCATCTCAGAAACCTCTCAATCTTTAGATGCCCCAAAAACATCGTCTTTGGGCTTTATCGATCACACCATTACAGGGACGGCAAGTGCACATATCTTACATAAAAATTGAGCCATATAATTAAAGCAGCATGTTACATCTATAAATCAAGAAGAATTAAGTGAAGTATCTTGCCTTCAACAGTATCAACTACTGCTCTGCACTTCCTCAACACTTTTCCTCATATGAAGTATAACCTGTGCTGGCTCTGGTGATCCAAACACTGAACTTCCAGCAACGATGCAGTTTGCCCCCGCAGAAGCTGCCATATCAATGGTAGAAGGTCCTAAACCGCCATCAACCTGATAGATCAGGAAGGTCAGGTGTTATGAACAAGTACTGTCAGAAGCCCATTAAGATGCATCGATGAAGTTCCCTATCCAGTTCTTCACCAACATTACCCAACAAGGGCAGGATTTCGATGTCTTTAAAATCCAAGTAACATATGAAAGTTTGAAATGACTTGTAAATGGAGTCATTTTCTTAGAGAGGCATGCATACTGTCAAACAAAATGTCACCCGAACAAAATTATTTTCAACATAACTGACTAATTCATCAGTAATTGGCAGAGGGATTGGTCAAACTACTAGGATGAACACATACCTCTATGTCAAGTGATGGGTATTTAGTTCTCAGCACGCGGACCTGAAAATAAACCAATGGGTTCAAGTTTGAAAGGATTTCACTGAGCAGAAAATTGAACAGCTAGTACGCCCACATACATGAGTTTAGAACAATTACTCAAAAACAGCTTAAAGATGCAAAGGACTGGGTCACTGGGGTACCTTTTCCATCATTTCTGGCATAAACTTTTGCCCACCAAACCCAGGTTCTACAGTCATGACAAGGACCATCTCCACAGGATTTTCACCTTCGACCTATGAAAAGTATAAAAAGACTGTAACAGATGCTATTGCTACTCCTTCAGAACACGTCGCAACACGACAAAACGATTTTAAAAGGCTCTCGCCAAAGTCCACTTATTAATCAAAATCCTTACAAAGAATGACAGTTCACAAATGAAGTACGGATAAGGGGAAATACACACCAGAGGGTAAACCTCTTCGATGGGGGTTCCAGGTCTTAAAGCCACACCAGGCCTCATGCCTTTTAACTTGATTTTCTTCACAAGTTCTTGCCAGTTTTCTGCAACCAACAGATATTATCAAACAAATATGGGGACTTTTGAAAGAAAAGTCCAGGTAGTCAGCACAAAATTAAAAAAAAAAAGAGTGTGAGGGCACTACCTCTTGACACCTCCACGTGAAATGTAAAACCTGAAGCACCGGCGTCCCCCAAAGGTTCAATGTAATCAAGAGGATTCGTGACCATAAGATGGCAATCCAAATAAGCCCTATATAACCCACAATACTCGAACTTTACTTTTGCAAATTGCTAATAGCAAAAAGAACAAACTTTATGGAGGAAAGAAATTGTGATAGAACATTACTTGGTATGCTTTCTCAAACTCTTGATGACTGGAGCACCTAGAGTTAGATTAGGGACAAAATGCCTGGAACCAAAAGTATTTGACTGAGATGTCATTCGAACATATTTTTGCTGAGAAGTAGAATGACTGCATGTAGTACACCAGTGCCCACAAGGAGAGCTTGTTTGTCAGGCCCATCAAAATACTACCGGTCAACAAGCTCTCAGAGGGCAATTCACTACTCAGCAACACACGGTGAAGATATTTCCAAACTCTTATGTTCAGGGCACGAACCTCTTTAAGGGCATGCTCTCATATTGTAAACATCATGCAGCACTTCACTCATTAAAAAGCAGGTCTAATCTTTTCAGCCTCAAGTCTTCATATTTGCAAGAGAAGAAGCTAATTTGTTGCTCATGCCAACTACTCAAATGAGGTTTACTCTAAAACCAGCGGAGCACAGCCACGCAAAATCTTTCTTCTCCAGTCCTTTCTATAAATGATGTTTAGTGAATGCTACCAGTTATTCCGAATTTCATCCACTTGAGATTTGTACAACTTTCCTTTATCTTTATTTTCTTTGTTCGGAGATTAGGGGGAGGGGTTGGAGTTTCATGGTTACTCCAATTAGATACCATATTTACTCCATAGATACAAGGGAAGGGGGAGGGGTTGGAGTTTCATGCCTTTATACAGGTCACCATTTCATCCACTTCAGATTTGTACAACTTTCATGGTTTGAGATCATTAAGACATATAGAAGTTCAAATGACCTGGTCGATCCTGCAATCAGCAAACTTGGGCTAAATGAAGCTAGTCCACACGAGAATAATTGCGTATCCAAGCATAAGTTTCACAGTAAGTAAAACTGCTCGCTGAAATTGACTATGTGCAAGTATTCACCTAAAATTCCTTTTAAGTAAAAATTGAAAAGAAGAAGAAAAATAAGAGAAGATGGAAGTGTGTCGCCAGACATGAAATCTCTTCATAAGGCCATTTAACAGCAACGAGATTGAACTGAATGTGGAAACCTACCCATCCTGCAGATAATTAGGACAACTATGTCACTTAGTTACAAGCAGAGTACAAACTTCTAAACGAGCATACCCTATTATGAGTAACAGGTATGAAGCATAGGATATATTGCTAATGTACCCATATACCAAAATAATGATGGACAAAAGTAGTCCTTGGTTAGTGACCAGAAGAGGCAGTTAACACCAACCAAAGTCATCCAATATAAAAATGCATAAAAAAAATTAGGGATATTCCAAATTCGCGGTTTGCATCCAAAACAAAGGAAGGCCGCAATCATCTCATCCATCAGCTCATGCTTTTAGGTTGATGTTGATGTATGACAAATTGATGTTTGACAGCAACAGAGAGAACATTCACATGAAAATAAAACTGATGTGGGGAGAACCCTAACAAGGGGCTCTAGTACCAACTTGACGTAGTCAGAAAAATAAATGATAGCAAAAAGAACAAAAACAAGGCTGGAGCGAGTTTAATTGAAGCTGGATCAGAGAAAAGATATTCCAGGCTTTATAGAAACCAATAATTTTTTGAATGAGTAAAGGTAATGACAAAGGGACTTAAAAGACCTATTTACACTAGAGTTACAGATGAAAGACGATCTAAACCCTAGATCTGAAATAACAATCTGATCTCAACCGCTAGAGCTCATTAAAAGTCACACGACTAGCATATGACTGATTATTACGTAATAACATAATGAAAGACATAACTAAAAGAAAAGAATTAAAAATTGAATTGTGCTCCTGCATCAAAAACAGCAATGTAACGGAGCACTCAAATGAAGAAGAGTTGGAGAAGAACGAGTCGGCATTCAAGAATACGAGTTCGTTGCGGAACTTATGGCTAGAGGTCTAGCACACGCTGTTGATAGGTTTCTCTTTAGATTGCAATTTACTTTGTTAATTTTTCTCCCGCTTGTGTTCCATTTTTCTCTACTTTCTAATTGTGGTATTTCCTAATATATACTCTCATGTCCTCAGTGGGCTTCAACTCTGTCCCATTCCAATGAAGTGCTTATTCATCAAAAGAAACAACCTAATTACACTAGCAGATACTCTCTTTTCACTACATATAACTTGGGCATTGGATTTGGATTTGGATCCTCGAGATAATAGGGTAATATTGAGAGTGGATATGCCCTTGCATCACACGTCCTGCCAAAAAGCTAATCAAACGACCTAAGTTGCTTACATCTCCTCCATTCATTTGCATCATTTTCGCTCACTTGTTGGTGATAATCACAGAGTGATAAATTGATCCCGCCTCAACTTACCAGCACTATAACAGCAAAGCAGCTAAGATGTAAATCTGAAACCTAAACTTCCTTTACGTAGCCATCAGCACTGGGTACAAGCTCAAGCCAAAAGCCACTCAGATCAGATCATACAGAGATCGACTGAAAACGAGCAGCACACAGAATCCAACACAATCTCCGTAAAACGAAACTAAAGAATTCGAATTGCGGGCTATGTTCGAACGTACCATGATGTCCATGTGGAGCCAATCGGCGCCACAATCGAGCATGCGCTGGGCTTCCGAAGCCAGATTGGCGAAGTCCGAAGACAGCATCGACGGCGCTATTTTCGCAGTCACTCCCATCCTCTCTCTCTCTCTCTCTCTCTCTAATTTAGAGGAAGGTAGCTGAAAAGCTTGACGTAAACAAAGCAGATACCTTGCGAGGGAAAGAAACGGGCAGGCGTTGAAAAGGAGACGCAGACGACGAGACCCGAGTTTGGTGAACGTCGACGATGCTGAAAGAACTCAGCAAGGGGAGAGACAATGGGCTGGGCCTTTCTGGGCCTGGACCAAAACAAGGCCCGTTCAACTTCACGGGCCTGTGTCATTTTATTGCGAGAATGCAACGTAATCAAGATTGCTCGACCAGAAAAGCACAAAATTAATCAAGTTATTATAGAGCCAAATCCCAGAAAAACATCTGAACTCTCGTCTTGAGCACAAAAGTGCACCGAACTTTCCAAATGACCCAAAAAACCCATGAGCTTTGTCGGATGGACAAAACCGCTGATCATTAGATTTTTCATTTGAACAATATGACGTGGCACGATTAATGTGATCTCTTGAAAGCACGTGAAGCAGAAACAATAACCTTTTATAGAAATGGTGTCATGTGACTTTTGCCGATATGTCTAAAGCATCTTCTTCTAGTTATGCACAAGCTTGCGTCATTAGCCACATCATCAATAATCCGATGGGGAAGGGGTCATCAGTCTTCCACGAGGTCATCATACGTGCATCATCGATGGATACTATACCTAACTCAGAAGAATAGATTTTCCGTCTTTGCTTAGAACTTTCGGAAGAATAGATGTTCGACGAAATATTTCGATACTCCATGATCTTGGTACTTATTATTTTGCTAGGGCTCTCTCTCTCTCTCGTCTCTCCAATTTATATAATGCCATATCAAATCACATTAAATTTCTCGCAATTAATACATGCTCTCTCTATTTTTTTCACGGATTTATGAATTCGCTTGAAAGTTTTTCTATTTATTTTCAATTTTCCTGTCAGAGTTCAAAATATTGCCCAATCTTTTTTCTTTTTTTTTTTTGAAAAATAATTGTAAAACGAAGTATGAATATGTACATGTCAGTATAAGACTAAATTCAAAAGTCACAAATCTTTTACATTACAAATAATGGTATACGGGGGTCCCACTCTTGGGAAGATGCTAATGCTAGCATGGAGTAAAAGAGACCACGTGGTCGGCGGGCCTGATCAAACGTGGTCGGCGGGCCTCATCGAACGTGATTTTTATTGTCCAATAATGTTACAAGATGCATAACAAATGAAAATCACCATAATGTCTCTACCCATGGAGACAAAGTCGTGATTTCGGTCGTCACGTGACGTGGCCAACTCGATCAATAATTCCCAAAAGAAAAGGATACGTCCTCAACAATTATGACGTCATCACATCAACATTCCACATCCTCCCCCCTCCAATTCCTCGAGATTTGTCGTGGACATTGGACCCGCCGCCCCACCCCAATTGAAATGGAATTACCCCCCGTACACACAACCTTTTCAATAGGGCCCCCCACCACTTGCACCGTGGATGGATTGTCCGGTTCGTGCCCCGACATTTGACAGAACATAAAAGGTCGCGTAGTTTCTGGACGAAAGTATTCCCACATTCTTGCAATCGCCATAGTTTCAACTGCTTTCCCACTTATTAATTATTCCAAATCTGTACGTCGAGACCTTTTTTTGTCTAGCACCGAATGATGATGGGGCATAACAATCTTTTCGTTGGTTCCAAACAACTCGAATCTTATTATAGATAGAAAGTTCGCTAATCATAACCGGCGCACATATCGTGCGGGTCGAGTAGTTCCAAATCGTGGGTTGTTTTGTATCTTTTCATTCAACATTTGTTTCATTTCTCGTGTTGTATGCAAGCCGCATCTAATCCAGTGATTTACGTATCTCAAGATGATCATAGGTGATCGGTTTCGGGGTGAAACAATTCCCACTCTAGAACCGAAAACCAACCTTGTCCACTCCAAAACCGAGCCTGGACCGGTTGTTTTTTTTATTTTTTGGGTTATTTCGATACACGCACGGATTTTTGCTTCTTCATGACCAAAAATTGAGATTTTTTTTTTTTTTCGATTTCTTCCGAGAGAAGAGAGTCGAGTGACTAAGGTTTCTTTTGCCTCTACCAGCTTAGCCTTACCGTTTGTTTAGAAGAACAAAAATTGCGAGAGAGAGAGAGATATATATCAAGGCATACCGGTCTGGTTTGGTCCCGAACCAGAGATCAAGAATTGGGAACCAGACCGGTTATTCCTCGTTGCAAAAATTTGAAACTAGGAACCGGCCGCTACAGTCTGATTCTCGGGTCGGATCAGAACCGGTGCACGGCCCTAAAGATGACGTGTCACAACCTTGTAAATCCAAATCGGATCGGTCGCCTAGAAAACTCGGAACCCAATTGATGTTACTGTACTTCACGTACAAAGTATGTGCCTCGATCGAAACATCTCCTTAGAAAGGATGTACCTTTTTTCTTTCCAGTTATTGCAATAAATACTTCATGGTACATCATATTTGAGTACCACCCGAGAGTTGGATGGGTTACGAATATTTGCATTCGTCCCTCGGAAATGTACCGATAATACACGTGGCGCGTTTAGTTGATACGTCGAAAATGGAACTTCTATGTAAGCCCTAGAACATGACATCGCGGTCGATATATGGTCCGATGGTGTGGTGGTTGGTTTGGTCATGGTCCACGAAGCACTATTTTCTAACGGGCTTTCAGTGAACGAACATAAACGAGTGGACAAAAAGGCGAGAATGTAGCTAAGAGGAGCGACAAAGTCAAAGCAAAAGATTCCGTATCGCGACGCAATTTTCTCAATGAGGTAAATGGAACTATCAGGATGGTTCGGATTAGACAGTGTTTTGTCTCCATCTAAGGTTGCTTTGGTTCCCGTCACTTCAACCCAACTCCAAGTAAGGGCGCGCATTGCAACAATTCTGTTCCAGAAATAGATTCTGAATTTTTCTATTTCTGTTTCTGAATGAGTTTTTGAGCAAAAAAATGTGTTTAACAACGACATAAAATTTCTGATCCTGGAATAAAAGTTCGTCTGACAACAGTTGAAAATTTATACTTCTAGAAATTATTATTTACTATTTTTTTTAAAAAAAAATTTATTCCGGAGGCGGCAGGTGGTGGGTGGCGGCGGCCGGCGGTGAGGCGGGGGGCGACGGCGGGGTCGATGGTGGCCGGCGATGGGCGACCAAGGGCAGTGGTGGGCGGCGGCCGGCGACGGTTGAGGTGGCCGGTCGAGGGTGGCATTGGGTGACAGAGGTTGGCAGCAAGCGGTGGTCGGCAGCGTCGGCTGCGGCCGGAGGTGGATGACGGCGGCCGGCGGTGGGTGGCGGCTGCAGGCAATGAGGCGGGGGGCGATAGTGGGCGGCGGCGGGTACTTGAGAAAAAGTGGGGTTATTATTTCTGATTTCTGTTTCTCCAAGAAGCAATAATTTTTTGTTTCTAATTTCCCTTCCAAATTTATTTCTGGAACAAATTTTTGTTCCAGAAATAGAAAAATAGAATTACGTTACCAAACGAGTTTCTGTTCCAAACCTGTTCCAAAAATGGGTTTGGAACAGAAATAGAGAAGTAGAATGGTTGTCATGCACCCCCTAATTAACTAAAAAGAAGTGCGGTGTCAGGTCACTTAGATTGTGATACATTCGAGTAAACAATGGGCGGTGGGTGAGACACGAAATTGATTACGTAACGGTCGTTGTTTTTCGTCACAAAAAAAATTAATTAAAAATTATTGTGGGGTCCACTCTTTTAAGAATTTGTGACTCACAACATATTGTTATTCTCACAGTCACTCAAAGATTGTTACGCTAGCAAAGTTCGACGAGATACGTGAATTCCTACCAGAAATAGCCTTAGTCACACAATCTATTTCCCACGGACATACCATGACTATGCACGTTCGATGAGATAAAGAGTAGTTCAGTTCGGAATTTGAGGTGTTTCAAGTGTTTCGTGTTAAATCATCGTCGAAATGCCAATGCCTACATGCTTTACAAAGAAAGTAAACTAAAACACTAAGGAAAAACAATCCAACGAAGCAAGCTTAATCTGCTCAAAGTGGTTGACTTGAAATATCTCACGACAACGTTTTTTTTTTTTGTTTTTTAAATTTTGCCCAGGTTAGTTTTCTTTAATTTGTAATTGAATTTCAAATGTATTGACTTGTGAATTTTAACTTACAAATTAGAAATAGCGAAAGAAGGACGGACACAACCGGGGTTTCTTTTCCTAATAAACATCAGATCACTCAAGTCACGGGAGTGTTTCTCCACCGGTTAATCTAGATTTGATTTTTTTGGGTGATCTTATCTTGTTGTCATTTTCAACTTTAGCTAGACATGCTTTTTGGCAATTTTTTTTTGTCTTTTCCAATGGACAAGTTGAGGTTTCGGGTGCCTATATTTCATGAAAAACTTGATAATTTGAAAAAATATTTTCGAAAAATCGATTGGTCGAGTCAATGAAAAAAAACTTTCATTATCGATAAAAATTTATGTTTAATTATTTTCGTGAATAATGAAAATTTATTTATTTATTGATTTTGGTTAGCAATATAAATGATTTTTTTTGGATTTTTTTTTCAAATCTTAATTTTTTTTATGAAGCAAAGGCACCCTAAATCGAAATCCCGACCCCAATTTTGTTTTTGCCACAGTTTTATTAGTACAGATGATGTCTCCTATCAACTATGGATTCGATGAAGCAAAGCACGCTTAACGCCCCCCCTTTTTTTCTTTTTGTCTCGTATCCTCCTTATTGCCTCCAATATACTTTATGCATTCTGCTTGTTAGTCATTCTTTTTCTGTGAGACGACCCGACTCGACTCGACTCGACTCTCAATACTAGGCAAAATGCACACTTCTTGATATGCATATTCAAAAAAGTCCGACTTTGAAAAGATTTTACAATATCGTTTCATTGTAAAATAGCTGAGCGAGTGATTTCAGGGTGGGTTGAATTCGGACTTGAAACCTGTAATCTGCCCTATCAGGATCGATTTTCAATTTTTAGAACCTAAAACCTACTTTGTACATCATGTCAATCCAGCAGAGCAAAGAGCACGAGAGAGAGAGAGAGAGAGAGAGAGAGAGAGAGAGAGAGGAGGCAATAACAAAAATACAAAATGCAAGGTAAAACTAAAAAGAGAATTAAAATTTCTCGGTCCGGTCGGGTTCCTTGGTTTGGCTTGGTTCCGAACATGATTTATTCTTTTATTTTTTACCCTTTACCCTTTGCCCGGGCTATTTCCTTCAATTTTTAATTGAATTTTGAACTTATTGACTTATAAATACTACCTTACAAATCAAAATAAGTGCTAGAGCGAACGGACAAAACCGGAGTTTCTTCTCCTAATAACATCACTCAAGTCACGGGAGTGTTTCTCCACCTGTTAATCTAGATATAAAATTGGTTGATCTTATCTAGTGTCATTTTCAACTTTAGCTAAACATGCTTTTTGGCAATCTTGTCTTTTTTAATGAAAAATTTGAGGTCTAAATCGAATTTCAATTTGCCACAACTTTGATGACCGTGACCCTTGAGAGAGAGAAAGAGGATTTGAGCTTTGGTTGGGCGGAAGTGTGAGAAATGGAGCGGGCTGGAGCTGTCCGAGACGGGGAAAGCCGTGGCCGGTCACGGTGAAGGTGGTGGCCGGCCTGTTGTGAGAGGTCGAGCGTGAGGCTAGTGCATCCAAGACTTTTAGACAAGATAGGGGTTTTTAGGTCATTTCAGCCGGGCAGACGTAACAAACTTTTTTTCAAGAAAAGGTTGTAAAATTGCGGTTAAGAAAAAGATTATTGTAACCCCTTAAAAGGAGTTTCACTCCATATTACATAACGGCACATAGTTTATTTTCCAAACGAAAATATAGAAATCTGTGGCCCACAATATATTTCCACGAGCACGAACCTGTTCATCACGGGTTTCTTTAACTATACACGCGTTGTCAATTCAACAATATTCTCAGAAAATAATTATTTTCCGCTCCATCATCATCGCTTATGCCATTAGAAAGAAACACAAATTCTAGGGACAAACCTCCTAATTCGAGCCACCTTTTGAGGCCTCATCATTTCATTAAATTTCATGACGAAGTTTGAAAAAGTCTAGGTTGTGCTTTGGTAGGTAGATAAGCCAAGGTCCATGGCATTTACGTGGAGGGAGGCGCTATTGAATGCTTAGGTTACATACTTGAAGGCCACCTAACTAAGGACTTGTCCGGATCTTGAGCATTAAATCAAATGCTTAAAGAACCATCAATTGTACACGGTAAGAGAGGAGCTTCCGAGATTTACGGAGCGCTCGAACGACGTCCACGAAATCAGCGAAGAAGTCTTGAAAAAGAAAAAATAGAGAGATAGACAAGGATATAGAGAGGAAAAGAGAAGAGGGGAGAGGGGAGAGGGAGGGAGGGTGAGTTTATCTGAAAGTGTTTAGATCAACTGTTACTGTTTTGTACCTCTTCTCTCTCGATTTAGATTTAGATTTAGATCTAAATTTGGGAGTTCTTCTATCCCGATCTAGATATAGATATGGGGTTTACAAGGCGTTATTTGTGCCTTTTCAACATATTAGTGTTGTTATCCCTATACAGTGATGATGCTGGGGATGCGGAACTTGAGCACGCACTGTCTTTTGACAAAACCGTTACTTTAGATGAAGATTTCGGTGTGTGCTCATCATCGACGATGATACGAATTTTGGTGATCAGCCGCCGATTGTGCTATGATGTTATGACAAATCCGTTCTTATGAAAGGAGGAAGATGCAGAAGAGCTATACCAAGTTGATATATTTTTCGGATTTGCACTTGATTATAACTTTTTGTGATTGGTTTAGTCTTGATATCATGTACCTTTCGTTTATGTGAAATGAAAGTTTCTTTCTGCCCCCAAAAAAGAAAGAAAAAAAGAACCATCAAATGACATTCTAGAGGACGAAATTGGACAATTGAAGAGTCAGATTGGGGAAAAACAACAACAAAGGGTGGAGATACCCATCAAGATATTTGTATTCATTGACGAGTCAAAGCTGTTAAAATACAATGTTGTCCACACATCAAATGCAAGTTCCCCTTCAGATGAAATTGGAATTAATAGATTTATTTTAACCGTGCCCAATCAAAGATTATGGACAAACGTGGCATTGAAAAAGAAATAAAGTCCTAACAAAGGAACAAACAAAGGGGACGTGCCCTAGATTTTTCTAGACTTTCTCTGGAGATTCACATCTTTCCTTTTTATCTAGTGAAGGAAAATTCTTTTTTTTTTGTTGCCGTATCGAGAAGTTTGATCAAAACAAAATCGCTTCATGCGCTACGTATTTCATTCCAATCGAACGATTCGCGGCTACCAATATATCTCGCGATAATAAAAGTGTATCTTTATGAGGAATTCTCAAATCAAATTATAAGGGAAAACGTTTTTAAGAAGTTAATCGTATCTAATTCTCGAACCACTTCAAAAGATTCTCGTTTATTAAGCAGCTCGAGCGACTTCACTTATGTCCAATCTTTCACACTCCACCGCAGGTTTCCCATTCTTCTTTTTGGTCAGAACAGTTCACATGAGAATAATTGCTTGGTTTTTATAGTGAATCGCACCTAAGATTGACTTGCCATGTATTAAAACCACAATCACCAATTTCTCAAAATCTCTGATATTTCCCTTTTTTTTCACATAATTTCTACTTTAGCACACAACAAATTACGCAAAAAAAAAAAAAAAAAACACGTCACTGGCTCATTTCTCTCTCTCCTCTGTGGAAAAGCTCTCCTCTCTTTTTTGTTTGGGTACTCCAGACGCTGCAATGGTTTCTGTGCTGTCCGTTTAGAAAGAGTAGGGAGGGAATGGGTTCGTGCGTTTCAGCTCACAGGAACTCCAGCTCCGCCGCGGCGATTCCGCCTTTGCCGATCAAGGAAAAGGCCGTCGACGGCGAGTCTCCGATCAACGGCGGCTTCCTCAAGTCTCGGTGGTCGCCTGGTCCTCGGTCAACGACGAGTTTCAGAGACTACGGTGCGATCTCGACGTCCATCTCTTTTTCCCTTTGATATACTTTTGGGAGGAGGGCGTTGGTGTGGTTAATGGAAGCAAGGAAGCGGAGTGGGGCTTTTGCTTCCGACTTTTCCTTTCGTCGTGTAAAGGAACGCCTTTTTCCATTTCCTTTTCTTAATCGTTTTTCGTATGATTTTCCGGTGTGTGTGTTTGAAGTAATGGTGTTTTTGCCCCGTTATGGATGGCTTGATTATGAAATGATTGCTTGTTGTCGAAGCACAAACGAGGACAATCCACGAGCTTCGCTTTTTGTATGGTCATGACGAAATGGTTCTTTTTGTGCTTTGTTTTATTGTGTAGTTCAGTTTCTTAATCAATCTGCTTTGTGAAGCTTTAGTTCGCAGACGTGTTGGCTTTTTCCCCTCTTTTTGATGGGAATGTTTTGAGTCCTTATTTCGCAATTTCCCTGGGCAAGGAGTTTTTCCGGCAATTTGATGATATATTTGTTTATTTACTTGCGCCTATGATGATCTAGACTAGTTAATTTTGTGATGATTGGTATAATTTCTACTGAATCTGCACAGTTTGTTGCTCGCTGAGGCTTTAATGATTTCACGCCATACTCACCAACCTTGCTTGATGGAATAGTCACCCGGAAGAGACAGGACCTCTCCTGTATCTTTTGGCTGCTTGGCCATCTCTGTATTGAGAAAGCTTCATAGTAAGCAATGTGTGTATTCAAGCCGTATAAGTGGCAAGTGATAACGGGATTTCCTGTATGGAGCAGTGGTCTATCTGATACTGAACTCAGGGGCACGTTCGCAGATTGAAGAGTTGTTCTGTTTCTCCCAGCGAAGACTTGTTGTGGTGGAGGGACGCTTGGAGGGCATGTTTTGATCGGGGTTTCACTCGAATCTGGACTTTGTCTTGTGAGACTGAGAGGCAAATTAGAATGCAGTTATACGATTAAATAGGACAGCTGGGTCATTAACTTCATCAAGACGGTTGGAATTTTACATTGTATCTAGTATAAATTTAGTAGGTAATTTTTTAACACTTCGGTTTGCAATTGTTCTTGACTTCCAAATGAAGAAAAATGCAAAGCCTCTGTCTTTCTTCATTCAAGTAGATCAGATGAGAGGTCAATGATGGACCTTAAATTTGATTAAAGTAGTACGTCGATTGTTGGAAGATCATTCGGACATTTGGACAGAATAGGCAGAACCTAGCCTTTTCCTATTAAGCATGTATTTTTAATACCAAACTATCTTCTTTAATTGCTATATCTGTTCAAAGTGATTTCCTTTTCAAGGAGACTATCTTTCTGACTTCTTATACTGACCATTACTTCTGTTCAGCAGTGCCGCCTAGACCAAGCAGCACTCAACCATCCATTCATTTATTAGAGAGTGGTGATGATGTTTGCGTCACTAGTTTTTCTGTTTTATTGTTGTTGTAATTAGCGGACTAAAGGAATGAACTATCGTGTAATTACTGGATTTGATCTTTGAGCTGTGCGACCCAATAAGCTTTGCTTCTCTAGATGTTTAAATCTGAATGTGTGCTGTATCGACTTGTGTTTTTCCTGGGTGTGGTTTCATTTTCTTATATTATCAATGCTTGCACTTGAACTATCTATCTTTGTCAAATGCAGGCAGTAAAGAGGATGTTTTCTTCGATTCGAAGCCCTGGTTAGAGTCGGACTGCGAAGATGATTTTTTCAGTGTCAATGGTGGTACGAAATATGTGGTGCTTGTGGTTTGCTTAATGTTTCACTAGTTGCCTCCTTCCTTTTATCAGTTTAAGTTGCTCTTGGTTAAGGAGGATGCTTTTAAGCTACCGCTACTCCTTGATTTCCCTTGTAAAATGGCAGGTTTTAGACAACTATCTTGGCACTCTCACCTTATTAAGCACCACTCACAAAATCCTCTCTCTCTCTCTCGGATAGGGGCGATGAATTGGGTATTTGGTCTTCTATTGAGTGAAGTGATGGCAATCAATTGAATTCTCTTCAAAATGTACCTGACACCATCTTGACATTGAGAACAGGGGCTGCAAACTTGCACTGATCTCTAATCGATAATTCTTCGGCCAAAGTGTCAAACACCACAGAGTTTGCTTGTATTCATCATATGCCTTGAAGCTAACAACTGCATGTCAAATTCTGTTACAAAGTGTTCGTGGGTTGATATCATTCTAATAATACTTCTTTTTGTTATGTGTGTGCTCATTCTTGTTTCTATTGCAGATTTCACTCCTTCTCGTGGGAGTACTCCTTCCCGTGGAAACACTCCTATCCACCCATCCTTATTCAGGGGAACACAATTGGTTAAGAATGCCCCTCAGGACAAAGCACCTGTCCCCGTTCCCGAACCTTCCCCAACAAGTAAGAAAAAGAAGCTCGCTGAACTTTTCCGAGATAGCCTCATGGGGCAAGAAGATGCCGATCACGATGCTTTGGCTGACAAAGCAACTGCAGAAGCAAAGGCTGAAGCCAAGCCAACTATACTCGATGTTCTTCCAAGCTCTAATCAAGGAACGCCTTTCATCTCTAAGCCCACTTCCATGCATAGCAGCGAAAGGACTCCTAATGGAGATTATGTGATGGAGAATCGGAAACCAGTTAGAACCACGCCTTGTTGCCTCCCTAGATTGTCGTCATACGGCGGTTTGAGTGAGAGGAATAAGAAGATGAGCCCTGCAATAGCCGTGCATGATTAGAAATGTTTATCAGCTTGAGCTTTACATGGAGGAAGTTGGGATCTCTCGTGCTGAGAGAGAAAATTCTGATTTTCCCATCCGTGAGACTGTATAGTCAATAGAGGTCTTCAATCTTGTATGCATGCAGTTATCTTATGCGAAAGCATGTATATCGCAAACTGAGGCGACTGACTCGAGTATTTTGCTTCTGCACTAAGGTGAAGTAGCATCTTATCGCAAGTTTTATTTTCGCTTATTCATGTCCACCTCGATTTGCTTCTGGATTATGTTTCTGAAACTTCTGCGGTATTCTACATGTAATGAGCAAATACACGCTTGTTTGATCATCAGTGATCAGGAACAGAGAAAACTGGATCAGGAAGTAACTTGTCTCTGACCTTGATGAAGACCAGAAACTCCACGGATAGTTGCAGAAAAGCCATAATCCTATTTGTAGATTGTGGAATCTCCTACACGAATTGCCCAAAAAAAAAAAAGAAGAAGGGAAAAAGAGAAGGCAAGCTTCCACGCTATGCAGAAGTGTAAGAGTGAGAAGTACAGATGGATGAATCATGGTTGATAGCTTGGTTTCAAAGACAAGGTTTAGACCTTTTAAACCAACAAATCCTTTGCTTTGCGGGAAATGCAAACTCTGAACACCCTCCGTTGCTCTCTAAGTAAATTTTAACATGCCTTAACACGTTATCATTAGCCAGTGACCCCTTCTTTTCTTTTCAGTGATTACCATGTGCGGATGTGGTTGAAGTTGTTGAACACGAATTTCCTTCACCAAACATCAAGCGACAAGGGGCTGTCTTAGAAATTGAGGTATTCTTGGAAGAAAAGTAATAGCAGATACAATGATGGCGACCCAGAGGGAAGCTTGTGAATGAAGAAGCTGTGCAGGATTGTACATATAAAAGTGGACAAGAGATTCCCAAGAAGTAGGAAGGAAGAAGAGAGGGTGGGATAAGGCAGTGAATGAAGATGGAGGGTGTTCACAGAGCTGTGCTGGTACTGCTTGTGGCTTGCTGTGTAACCTTGGTGATCACTCGACAAGCTTCGGCTGCGCAGCACGTGGTTGGAGGAAGCCAAGGCTGGGACGAATCCACCGACTTCGACTCCTGGACGTCTGCTCAGACATTCAAAGTCGGCGATCAGCTCAGTAATGTCCCCGTCTTCTTCTTCTTTTAGGCGCAGCCTGTTTGTCGTAAAAGCATCAACTTGCTTCGATGCAAAATTCGCGTTAGAAATTTCGAGAATGTGATTTCGAGATCATGTCAGGGGACACTCGCTTGCACTATACTCTTCGTTGAATAGGACATGGCTAGCCATACATGGCAGATATACCATCTCATTGCGAGATTGTAGTAATTAATGGGTCCGTCCAACCCGATATGACACAAGCTCGACATAATTTGACACACACACACACAAAACTACGAGAAAATGCATGTGAACGACGACGTATTACCATCGAGGAGCGATCATAAAAGCTCTGTGTATCCATCCCGATAGAGAGCTTGCCGACTTTTATCCTTGACTTTCCTTCCTGTTTAGAAGTTTCCTTCCCGTTTTGAAAAATTACAGAAAGTCCATGAGCATGATTTTAGGTGTCTAGGTTCGAATTCTAAGAACAACCCATTTGTCAAAAATGGAAATTTCACCTAACTACTGTACTGACTCCATCGTTGAACAGTGTTCAAGTACTCTCAAGGCCTCCACAGCGTGGTCGAGCTCGCCGGTGAAGCCGCCTACAAGAACTGCGACATCGGCACGAGCGTCAACTCCCTCAGCACCGGCAACGACGTCGTCAAGCTCGACAAGCCCGGCACCCGCTACTTTGCCTGCGGGACCCTCGGCCACTGCGGCCAGGGCATGAAGCTCAAGGTCACCACCGTCGCCGGCAACGCCCCGTCCACTCCGGCGTCGTCTTCTTCGTCTTCATCCTCTCCAGCTTCGGCGTCTGCTGCCAGTCCCGAATTTCCAGGCTCGGCATCTCTCGTGTCCCTGATGGTCCTGGTGATCCTCTGTGCGTTCTCAGTCTTTTGAGTGCTTTCTTTTGGTGATGTTAGGGATAATGATACAGAGTATACTGGAAGAGGAACTATTTGGTAGATGGGTAGATTGTTCTGATTGGATGTGTATTTATGATGTCTGTTGTTGTAGAAGTTGGAAGCGAGAGGTGCTTGTAATTAGTGAAGCGAATTCAATTTGTCATTTGTTGGTACTCGATAGACAACTACATTGTATGACGTTCTGGGCCTTTTGTGTCTATGTTTGTGGAGAGAAATCACGATTTTTGCTGTTAACTTTGTATTTGAATCCCTCATTAGGCAATTCGATTCTTGATTATTGCAACAATAGTGTGAGATCAGATTCCTGGCATCAAATCGATAATCGAAGAAAGTTGAGAAGGTGGAAATAATCCTTCATAAGCACACAAAAAAGCATCTGCTTCTACTGTTTTAAGTCTTTAACCACTGTCCCATTTTGGATTTGGCATGTTGGGTTCTGCGTTTCTTCTTTGCTCGCTTTATGAAATATTAAGTGTCGAAAAAGGAAGACCGCTCGACTTTAGCACTCACAGCCTAGGAAACTCCAATGCCATGAGGTGAGATTAGGTCTCCGTTCAACTTGCATTCAGAAAGAAAGAGACTTTATTAGAGATCCATAAAGCAGGATTCGAGGATTGAGCGATCAGGTGAATGATATCGAGGGAAAAAGAGTTGCGAAAGAAGAATTATACATTGATTGAAAATTTAAATCCTCGCCATATCTCTCTCTCACTCTCTATCTTCTTTCAAGCCTGACCAAAGAATACAAAATTGAAAAAATCAGTTGTTGCTCTGAGAATATTCATCTTCTGAAGTCTCTTTCCACTGGGAATTCGGAGCCGCTTGATCTGGATGAGGACTCAATGCTCCCCTTCTCTGCTCTTGGATTTCGCCAGGTGAGGAAAGGCGGCGAGAATGTTGTGGGCCCTCAAATCCTGCCTTGTCAAGATCCCAATCACCGGAGACACCTGCAACTCAGTGCATGCTGTCAGGTCAGTGAAATCGTCCTTTTAAAACTTCGTTTGTTGAAGCTATACCAACTTTGATGTCTCATTTGTTAGAGCTGACATTGAGCTTTGCCGATAACTATGCCTAATGTGTTGAGAGAAAACCGCAAAAGAAAAAAAAAAAAAAAACCTTCTTGCCTGGCTTCTAATTTTACTTGAAAGTATCAGCTCATGAAGATAATGGGATTGACAAGCATGGATAACTCACCCCAGCTGCTCGATACTTCGGTACGATCAACATGTGTCGCAGCCCCACTTGTCTGAAGAGCACCATGGCTTTTGCGACCGACATGCTCTCCACCACTGTGTAAGGAGTCGTGTTCGTGAAGGGATGCAAATCTACATACATCTCCATCTCATCCCTTGTCACAGCTACCTCTTCGATCTTCCCTTCCCTCTCTGCCAAATCGATCCAGGAAAACATCTCCCTCACTTCCCAATCCTCGGTTCCCCTCCTCTCTTGCAGGAACCACTTCTTCTTAATCACTTGGACCAAATGCGCTCTGAGGATCAATCCAGGAAGTTCCGTCGCCCCGTTGGTGAGTCCTGCTGGAGGCACCACCCCTTCGTCGACCACAGGAAAGCCATTGTGTGTTGTGTTTTTCAGAACTTCCACTATGCGGGACACCTTCTCCACCCCACTGAGGGTGACTAATGCCGGCTTCGCATCGGCAAGCTCACCAACAGTGAGATTCCTCATCCATGGCTCAGGATTGGCGTCCAGAAAAGGTAAGCCTTTTAATTCTAGTATGATCTCGTAGATGCTCGGGTTGAAACTGTCTCCAACTGTTTTGGATATGAGGAGGACAATCATGGTTATCGGTAATAAGAGAAGATTGTTGGTCAGCTCGAGGAATATCACGCAAAGCGAGACGGTCATCCTCATCGAGCCAGACATGAGAGAGGCTGCGCCGAGGACAGCGTAAAGACCCTGATCGATGTTCGTATAGGAGCCCATGGCCATGCCAAGCAAACGGCCGTAGGCAGAGCCCATAAGAATGATGGGGAGGAAGAGACCTGATGGGACGGCAATTCCAAAGGTAAAGAGGCCTAAAATCCAATACAGCGCAAAGAAGATGAGAAGAGAGGTCGCGTGGTATTCGCTCGGAGTGTTTGTGGAAAAGATGTTCCGAACGGCATCGTCGTTAGTTGTGAGGAGCAGAGTGGCTAGGTCATTGTAGTACCCGTCGGGGCAGTTGAATTGCTTGAAGTTGCCCGACCGTCCATTGGTGGGACAGACAGAATCCGCGAGGGAGGGGTCACACTTCGTGCATTTGGCTAGGAAAGGCAGGCCATACAGGCAGATCGAGGTGAACAAAGAGACCATCAGGCTCAGCAGAAGTTTATGTATTCTTCCCTTCCTGCAAGAAAGAGAGCCTCAGTTACACCCATGACTTACAGCTGACTATGTTCAGGATGCAATGCTTAGCACATCAAATGGTTATTGGATGATACTAACATTAGCAAGTGTTTGTTCATAACCCTGATCACATATTTTTGGAGCCCTCATTTTTCTGAGCTATCAAAGATATACCGACCGTTGGCATCCGACCATCAGATACCGGCTGTCGTTTTCTAACATTACCGACCCAAACTTTTCATTTATAAACTTGTCTAATACCAGCGGAGTCTTAGAATCTGTTTTCGTCCTTATCTAGTCTTTCTTTTCGACACACGTGGAACAGGTTAGAGGTTCTCACTGATTGATCATACTGTAGAGCCTGAGAACTTTGTGGAGGACATAGTTGTATAGGCTTCCCACAACTCCCCCGATGATGCCGATCACGGTCACGGGGATGATGTCCATCACATGGTACCTCACAGTAACATTGCTCACGTCGAACATGATGAGTCCTCCTTGTCCGAACAGACCACAACTACCAGTGCTGCAGTACTCAATGAAAGCCCTAAGAACCACCGCCACGATGGCGGTGCTGAAGAATGCCCTCCACAGAAGGGCACTCCTCCACCACGTGGCCACCTCTTCGAGAGAGAAGAGCACCCCGCCCACTGGAGCCCTGAACGCTGCGCAAACGCCTGAAGATGCACCGCAGGTGATAAGATCCCTCCTGTCCCGGTCGTTGTTGAAGTAGCGAAGCCAACGCCACCTGAGACGGTAATTATCAGGGCCACCTTGTCCGAGCAAGGACGCGATGCAGCAGCCAATGTGCACCAGAGGCCCTTCTTTGCCTAGGTCAAGGCCTGCAGATACTGCTCCGATGCTTCCAACAATCTAAGACAGTGGCATTATTTTTCGTTAATTCTCACGACAAATGCTTCAAGCTTGTATAGATTAGAATGTTCGTAGTCCATCATCAGAAAATCCTGCTTCTCTTTTGGAAAGATTTTATTCTAAGATCATTGCAACTTGCAAGTGTCGTTCGTAGTTGATGTCATAAATGAAAGAGGATCGGTTCACTAACTGGTATACCCTGAATCTCACGTGTAGAAGTGAACTTCAGTGAGGAGATCGTTGAGTATTCCTTGTTTTTAAGACTTTTGACCTTTAAAAAGCTGCTTGCTTTTTGACACCATCTTTCAACTGACCTGCAAGTGACCGGGCCACTCTTCGAGTCTCCGAACATACTATCGAGCTAGGACCTCTACTATAACACCTAAAGCCGAGACAATGCTTTTCCGACAAAATCTATGATAGTACTTAGAATTTTAAATTGCCTGCAAGTTCTGTCATAGATCCCATTTTCCATTGACAACAGAAAGCCCTCTGTGAAGCGCGACCCACCTTGACAATCAGCGTCGAGGCACCGAACATGTTGGGAGTGTCGACGCCATTGAGATAAGCTTTAATCTCAGGTATGCCCGGCCCTGCTGCCGTCGGAGCAAAACACACACACAGAACAGCGGCGGACAAAGTCAATATGAAATTGGTCCCGGTGAACAAAAATAACCCGGTTAAGTATCTGCATCAAAACCATTGCCGAAAAGTATGAAGATTTCCATGAGTCTTCTTGCTTAAAAGCAAACAATTACTGTCATGAAGGACGATATCACGAACTGGAGGTTGTCATCACTGATCAAACCTTTCCTTCTCTATGAAATGAACCACCACGATAAGTTTGTATCCGGCGATGTTCTCCACAGCAAGATTGATGAGCGTGGCGATGATTCCGGTGAGGAGTCCAACTAGAAAAGCCAGTGTCCACTTCAAGAAGATGTACTGCAACACTTGCACTTTGGATCTGCTTCTCCAATCATGCTTGAACAGATCATTCTCATTGATCCTGCAAAACAGAACCCACCAAGAACCAATCCACAGATGAAATCTTGCAAGGAAAGACCATCAACAAAACGGAGAACCTTACCCAAAAAAAAAAAAAACGGAGAAAGTCCCTCAAAAAAAAAAAAAAAATCAAGACAACAGATATCATGGGATCTGTTTTAAAAAGTTACTCATAGTCCAAGCTCTCTATATGTGCAACTTTAGCTCCAACCATGGCGAGAGGATTTGAAGAGAGTGTCCTGTGTCTCTTGAGCAGTGGCTGCTTCAGTGAAATGCTTTCCGGGTCTCTCTCTTCTTCATCTACTTCTCCGGCCATGCCGTTTGTCAATGATTCCTCTGGAACTGGATTCGGGTCTTCCTCCATCATGAAGAACAAAAAAACGAAGAAAGACTCTGGACTCAAGAGAAAATGCTCTTCAGCTGTTGTTACAACGCCCTCTGTCCGTGCTCATTTTCTCTCACTGGAGTACATATACTGTCTGCTTTGCCGGGTTTCAATGTATGACAATAATTGTTTCATATGAATGCACCAGAAAAAAAGTTCCATGTGGGCAGTAAAAAGAGTAGAAACCAGATTGCATTCACAATGAAGATTTTGGGACTTTGTTTGTTTTGAAGTAATCTGATAAAAATAGCTTATTTCTAACATTACTTGCAAGTCTGGCAATAAAGATCACGCCTTGTTTGCTAGCCATTAAATCTAATCATTATGGTTTTCTCTAATCACAATCGTGAATCATTAGAGGGTCCAGTAGCTAGTGATCTAGCTAGTGATATGCAGCTTTCTCCTTTTTTTTCTTTTTATTTCTTTTTTACTCTTTGTGGGTCAAGGGAAAGCTTTCTAATTCAAATGGAAAGGGACTTTTGCGTCATCTACAGAACTTTATAGGACTTGTTTAAGCGCTAATGCTATCCATTAAAGACTCGTTTAATCAGTAATTTGACTTGACATGAATAAAGAAATAACTATGACCAAGTCGTATCCTGGCACGTTGAGATAGATGTCCGATCCACGTGATTTTTGCCTCAGACGAGAAAGAAATATGCTGTGGTCTCGAGTTCAAACCTCGAGTTCAAACCTCTCTCCGTCTCTTCCCTGTTTTCTGGTTGAGAAACAGAGCACACCCAAAGAAACTTTCTAATCACAATGAATCATTAACATGATAATTAATATCGTAACTAATGTTTAGAGTCGTAATTAGAATATCAAATTGATCATTTACTGTCCATAACTTATACTCCGAAAATGGATTTCCATGGTGGACGCTCTCATGTGAAAATTTCAGCTCCAAGAGAAACATTGAGTTCATAACATTTGTTTTCAATCTACATCTTAATCGTGATCGCCTTGCTTATTCCAAAGATACACACATCCAATGGTGTGAATTTTCTTATATCAACCAACATAATCTAAGATCTTCCCTTTGTGTCAGTTAATATTTCTCATTATCTGTCGCTCTTGGACCTCTGGTGCTTACGCAGAGGGGACAGATGGAGAGCATCAAGATGGGTGGTCGAGACTAGATGAACGGCTAGCGCTAAAACGACCCTTGACGCCATCGAAACGCCACCTTATCTGTTCATCTTCGTACGAAACAAACAAACCGGCACTGATTTTTCCTTTTTTTAAAGGAGTCGTTCCGCAATCACAGGCATCAACATGGGCGTCGAGACCCCACAAGGTCTCGCGTTCCATCAGACCACCAGAAGGCACAGACACAGACAATAACCACGACAAACAAGAAAACATCGACGATAATTATATACAGAAGACGGCAAAATATGGGTGCACGCGATGAACTGCAGGGCAAATTGAATGCTCTGCTCTGCGCCCAAAAGAATATTCGATGCCGGACATGAATGACTACGGTACGCTGCACAACTTGATCGATCTGTGTTTTTGGTCCTGGAGAAGATATTCAACGTCGCGATTATCACAAGCATTAATCTATTTCGAAATTGTGTGGGAATATGACGGTTGGGAATCGGGTTCGATTGAATCGTGGGGCGTCAAGCATATATAATAAGAACGAAAGCGCCGATCACTGCGGACTAAATTTATTACAAGCTCGTGCGGCACAAGAGTGGAAGGAAGGTCCAGAGTCCCACATGATATCCCAAAAACAGAGGAGAAGTCTTCGGATCCGCAATCTCTTGTGAGCGAATCAAAAGGCCAGGTGCGTACATAGAGAGAGCGCAAAGGCAAAATAAACTAATATTCTAGTGTTTCGTTGCATAATAAACCTGCCATATGCAACGGCTAAAGAATATACATGGGGCTATATGATTTGCCTCCTCGCCCTCGTCCGCGACCGAGTCCACTAACCATTCAGACAGCCACTAGAGAGAACCCCTGTTCTCTAATACTATTTGTAATGACTCGACCATTTCCGGTAGGCCAAGCCCCAAAAGAAGTACTTTGAGTAAAGCACACAAAGTGGTGATCGGTTGAGGACCGGTGTCGAATTCGACATGGGACTTGAGATGTCACAAATCAAATCGTGGCAATTCCATCGAATGGGATTTGGGACATTGATTTGTGTGGAAGATAGAGCATCGGTGCAACACTTTTGGATTAAACTCACTCAAGGCCTTATCCGCTTTGGTCCATCTCGTGCCGAGCCTCGCCCTTTTATCTTTTCGTGTCCATGGGAAGATACAGATTACGTTATGGCGGCAATGTTTTACATATACAATTCAAGGAACATTTTCCCCTTACTTAATACGCAATTCGATTCATTCCAATCCCATTTGCCATCGTAGAAGCCTGATCTCGTATAGAATTTGCTCGAGCGTTTGATGCTTCTTGAGTCTGTAGTGGGATTAACTCACCTGCATGTGGTTTCGGACGTTACGCGGGGCCAGAATCAAACT
The DNA here is from genome assembly GCA_029784005.1 of Lenwebbia sp. NSW1173648. NCBI lineage: Eukaryota > Viridiplantae > Streptophyta > Magnoliopsida > Myrtales > Myrtaceae > Lenwebbia > Lenwebbia sp. NSW1173648. Next base: position 25,465,990 of record JARCGZ010000006.1, read on the forward strand.
AACGCGGGAAAATACCATTACACGAGGCAACCCCACGACGTGGACGGGGATGTCGTTTTGCGGTGGGGGGGATTTTGAGTCCAGCTCAGCTGAGGGCGTGGGTCCCAACCTGTTGCTCCCTTATCCAATCCTCATGTGATGTGTTTACTGTGAGATGACTGACCCCAAAGGCAAACGGATCGGATATTGTACGGGGTTTGCCTATCGTTCTTTGAGTCGTGACCATTCCAGTTATGATCGAGAAAACACCGCGTCGTGGTAGAGATCTAAATTTGGTGCGTGAGAACAGTTTATTTCAAGATTGAATCGCTTGATTTGAATTCTATACATGTGCTTGACGGTGAATTTGTGAAAAATTTTATTTCGACCGTGAGAATTCGAGTTTCACAAGTGCGATTGTGGTGGCTGAACGTGAGAAGCTGCCCTAGCCTCAATCTCTTTTGATTCTAATTCGTATGTCTAGATCCGACCAGCTGTCCTTAAAATGGTTTTTTGTATCATTACCCAAGTTAACCTTGGTTATCTTCCATATCGACCCCTGCTCGAACCGAAATCAAATTTCGTTAAAATACTTAAATACTAAATCACGCCTCGAGCAAGACAAATTTCTCAAATTCTTCTAGAGTCCGGCTAATTGTATATGCATTGTGAGTAGGACTACCAAATGGGTGGGTAGAGTCAAAAATTGATCAAACCAAATAATCCCGCTTAACTCATTTTGACCAATTTATATACAATACAAATTGAGCGACCATACCCGATTTTTTCCGTACCTAATTTATACCTGACCTCAGTGACCTGACCCACATTACTAAAAAAAATATAAATATTTAAAATAATAACTTTTATGCTATGCGTGTAGTGTGTAAAAGATACACTTTTTAATAGTTTTATAAGGTTCCAAATAAGTTTGCAACTTTTTTCTTTATTGCAAAATTTTCAAGTTTTGAAATGAAGTATCTGACATCTCTTAAAATCAATAAATCAATGAATTTGCACATGGATAATCATATATAAAACTAAAAAATAAATTGTCCCACCTGAAAATCCCCAACCCGACCCTGCAAGTGAAGAGGGGTTGCAGGTAGGTTGAGCTTTAGACCAATTAAAAATTCACATTTTATGGGAAAATTTCAAGTGAGAACCTAAAAACGGTCATTATTTCAAATAAAGGCTTAAAATACCTTCACTGTTCAAAAGAATGGCCTCATCAAGGGCATTCTCATCATTTATTTATTTTTCTTGTTTTATATTTTCTTTTCACTTTTCCCATTTCTGTTCTTTTTTTCTTTGTTGCTACAGGCGGGGGCCAGCCACACCTATGGCTGGCGAGTGCGACCCACCCAACCCTTGTCGGTGACCGGTATGGCCGGCCACTAGCGAAAAGGAAGGAAAAAAAAAAAGGAAAGAAAAGAAAGAAAGAAAAATAATAATAATAATAAATAATGAAAATGCCTTTGATCAGACCCTTCTTTGAAATAATAAGGGCAATTCAGTCCCTTATTTGAAACAAAATCCACTTCAGACCCGTATTTGAAAAAATGAATGCACATCAAGCCCTTATTTGAAATTTTCTCACATTTTATTGAACTTTATTACTCCAAACAATATCAACCCATTTAGCAAAATTTAGCTAACCCATATATGATCCAACTCATGGTACATGAATCGAAAAATGGGTCTCCAACCAATTTTGACACTAACTGTGAGCCCATTCGTTCTTGTTGCCTGCATTGCTAAGGCCAGAGAGGAAGCTCCCCTTGACATCATCTCGGTTCACAGGTGGATTTGTTGAAAGCAACAGATTCATGCAACAGGTGCTTGGGCCGGATTACAATGTTCTCTGCACTGCAACTACGTTAGTCCTAATACCGGTCCGAACGGCATGGCTCGCACGAACAACAGCGGGCAAGAGATTGATATTTTGCCCATCTGGTCAGGCCAAGGTCGTTCAGAAAGCGGAACCGGCTGGCTTTGCTAATCGGCACTCCTTTCCGGCGCAACTACCCTGGTCCCAATATATTAATGCCATCTTTTGTTTTCTCTCTGTGAAGTATCCATCGCTGTGGAAGAATCTCGTTAAACCCATCTCCAGCCCCAAACCGACCACCTGGATTGTAGATTGTTGATGATTGACTCCAGCTCAACCCAGCACCAATTCTGTTGACTCTTGAATCAATTCAATCTTGTGGATGTAAGCTTACCTTATCTTATGCAGGAGGTCAATGCTGTGTGGTTCCAGAATCCATCCCGAGCTTTGATGTGCTCCCTGAAATGACAATTGCCTTCAGTACCAGTACACGAAAAATGCCACCACCATTTAGCTCTTCAAGTACTGGAACATGGCAAGAAGATCACATCCCGGTTTTCGTATCATCTCTGTTGGAGATTACACAAATGGAAGGGTGAGTCAACCTTCTTGGGTTGCATACCCAATGCTCGGACACAGCCTATTTTGATGGATTCTGCTCTTTAAGCAACCAAATGAGCGAAATATATACCAAGCAAGCCTGTTCAGCACTTCAGACTTCATAAAATTAAGACAAACAACATAATACAAGGTGTAACAATATATTTTCCGAGGAAGCATTGAGGAAACAATGAATCCACACCACCATTGCTGCAGCATTTCTTTTAGGGGGGCAACTCTACCCGCTCTCCATAGCCAAAATAAGGCAGAAACACGTTTTCTGAGGAAGCATCCAGGAATCATTAAGCCACACTATCCGGCTTCCTAAAATGTGTACCACCTTACCAGACATCAGTCAAAACGGGACAAAAGAAACTTGTGGAATGACTTTCCATCTTTTCTGCAACTGTGGTATACGCTGGGAGAAACTTCATAAAACAGCTTTGACAAGCTGAATGACGTAGCTCAAACTATAGAGCATATGAAGGTAAACTCTATATGTAGGCAAATCTTCTTGTTCCACTCGCAAAATCATCACGCCACCCATGACAGTTGAATGATATGAATATGATTCCGATAGCTTAGTCGATCAGTATTATGATCAGAAATGCAAAGGATGCTGATAAGGGAGGACAGGGTATGTTATACAGAGGCACGCATGGAAGAAACCAGACCAAAGGTCATGTAGTCAATATGGCCAATGCCAGCATCAGCTCAACATGTCTGCTATAACCTTGATAAAATACTGTAAACATTGTTCAACAATAGCTTCATCAAGTGCAATCTGAGGGTGAAAAGAATGTTGTCAATGAGAATGGTGTAGTCTAATGATCACCCATCAAGATCGATTTTCACAACTTCTAATTCCAAGAGTACCTTCGAATAATTTCATCAGTTCTCCCAGTAAGTAAAGATCTCATAGCCTATGTACAAGCAGAATGGAAATGATTAAAGTGAAGAGACTTTGTGACAATACTGGACGCATTTACCATATATACTGCAAAAAGGTGTAATATACTCAATACTTCGCGAACCGGTGTTACTGCAACATAGAAAAAGCAAAACAGCTCCTGAAACCAAAGGCAAGAAGTCCTCAAACAACATAGAGCAGGAATAAATCAATTGGGAATATCCTCTTCTGGAAGATCCCAGTTATCTCCTTCGTCGTCATTCTTCTTACTTGTAGCGGTCTCATCCTTGTTCTGTGAAGCAGCTCTTGAGAAGGGGCGCCTGCATATGCATCATCATGGAAGACATAGGTTAGAGAGTGAAGACAATAGAAACATGAGCAAAATGAACATGCCAGATACTTTCATAAAGCGAGACGCAAGACATATTAACAAATCAATACGAAAATGCTAAATGAAAGCGGAACCAGTAGAGGAGAAAACTACTTCGCAAAAAAAAAAAAAAACCAGCTTTGATACTTACCTACTTCCTTGCGACATGAGGCATACTCCATTTTATCATACAGAACCTTCCACTCAGTCACAGATACAACTGACAGCATTTGCGAGCAGATCAATACACGAAATATTCAGCGGCAATTTGGAAAGGCATGTATGCCAAAGTGACTATAGTGTCATCCGTAGTGACAGTTTTCGTGGTGAATCGTCTTCAACCCCTCAAATCTAGAGGAACACAGAAGACAGCTATGGCAGTTAAGTTCCTTCGGGAGGCCAGAAAGTGTCATGATCAGACTAAGAACATTAACCATCCTAATTTCATATGACAAACTGCGCCGAAGCCAGACACTGTACCAGCAAACAACGACTTTCGTGTAGTGAAGATCCCTCATGCCAGAATTAAGAAGTTGTGTCTCCTTCTCCACACTTATACACTAAGAGCCCAAAAATGTAGGTAACGCCACAATTTATAGCCTCCCACAGCTCAGACCTCGAACTACAGGGCCATCTCTATGAACTAAATTAGCTCAAACGATTACGAATAGATCAACGAATCATTAAGCTAACGGAAAAGGGGCGATCGGATGAGAAACCTCTTGCGATTACGCTTCGCGGCCTCGCGAGTCTTGCGCTTCTTCTCGTCCTGCGAGTTCTCGAAGAACCTGCGCCGCTTGCACTCCTGGATGACGCCGGCCCTCATGACCTCCCGGCGGAACCGGTTGAGGAGCCGCTCCTCGGGCTCGTTGTCGGCCACGATCACCTGAACGTTGTACGCCGACCGGAAGAAGAGGGTGTTGGCGTACGCCAGGGAGGGGCACATGACGGAGGACAACTCGGAGGTCGGAGGCTCTAGGCCTTGGGGCGCGGGAGGAGCGGATTCGCGGCGCGATTGTCGGATGGTCTGCGAAGGAGCCGGCGACGGCGAAGTGGAGAGGGATAGGACCGGCGACGGCGGCGGCGGTTTGGAGGGTAAGAGGAAGGAGAGGAAGCCGGGCAAAGAGGAAGCCATTGATGAGTGAGGGAGTGACGTGTTGGGTTGTGGATAGGATGAGTTCGGAGTCCGGACGCGAGCGTGGCGAGTGGGTCCGGGCAGATGGATTGAGATCCATGCCGTGGCGCGGGGATTCGCAAACGAAGCGTTTTGTGGAACTCTCACCGTAAGGGGAACACGACCCTTGTAATCATCCCAAAAATACATGTAAGAAAAAATGCGAAACCCGAATTTTTGCTATACTTAGCAATTTTGTCGAAATTTCGCATGAACAATACCGATGAACTTTGCTAGCTACCGAAAAAACGTAAATGTAGCTAGATAAGGGGAAATTGTGTAAAAAAATTTAAGTACGTCAGTCAATTTTAAACCTTTTAATTGTATCAATTTAATCTTAAACCTTTTGACGATTTGCCAATTTAGTTCTAAACATTTTCATGGTTTGCTAATTTAGAACTAAACATTTTGACGATTTGTCAATTTTGGCCGAAAATTGCTGGCGTGGCTGTCTAGTCGGCATCGGGCATCCTACGTGGCACATATGGCTCTCACGTGGATAATTTTTGCAATTTTTTTTTAATGTTGTGAGCTTTTCCTCATTTTTCCTTATTCATTTTTTTCTTTTGCTTTTTGCCCTTTTACCCTCTGCGTGCCACCATCGGGTCTCGTCTATGGCCAGGCTCTCACCGGTTGTGACGGCGTGACGTCCCAGTTCGCCACACCTTGGGAATGCTTTCTTCTTTAAATCTTTTCTTTATATACAGATGGCGCATGCAGAAGCTTAAATAAACACAGATAGACGGCCATAGAAATATAATACAAGTGCATATCAAAACAATACCCTGACATTTTGGCAGACACCTAACGAAGGTTATGGCCATTTGAGGGTTGAACTATAAACTTCTTTTAGCAATCAATCAGAACACAACAATTAGACAGATTTCAACTCCTCGTTCTTTTTCATATATTCACAAGAGTTACATACCAGTTTCATTTAAACATACGGGCATACCACTGGGAAATGGGTTTCAAAAGACTACCACCACGACTGATCGATATCTTACATCAAAATATGTCGTCAACCAACCTCACTACAACCCCACTATACAATCCAACTTCCACAAAAACTCCAAACCCAACTCCCCATATCACTACTCCCAACTAGGCCTGAGCGCCCCCAGAACTACCACCACCGTTCCCGTTTGAAGTCATAGGGAGTGGTCCCAGGAGGAAGTCTTCGTCCTCCATCATGTACGGAGCCACGAAACAGTACAAAACTGGGGCGCTGGCCAAACCTACCTTGACAGCTAGAGTACTAATCAATTTCTTGAATTTCACATCGGGGTGGTCACTATCCACATGGTCCTCCCAAGACAAGACACGTTCATGAGGAACCTCATAACAAAAGGTAGGAGCGGCGGGGCTAACACGAGGCATCTTTACCGTCTGAAAACCACAATTCTACAATAGTGAGCTTTCGCCCAACGAATGAATAACTAAACCAATGGAATGTAAGCATTGCAATTAAAACACAACATCAACCATTCATGAAGTTTAAGCACACGTATTAAACGTTTCAGAAATGAGATTCCTTTCAAATCCATGAATTTCATATGCAATGCAACGCCGGCTCCTCACGGATAACATTTTCGCTGGTGTGCCATCCTCGTGGATAACATTTCCACGGCATCTCAATACCAGAGGCATCTCGAGCTCACAAGGGCGGAGGCACTTTCCGAACCAACGTCGAAAGCATCCCAAATTCCCTCCGGCTCCCACGAGGCATCGTCGTAGCACGACGGGATACTATCTCTTGTTCACCATGATATGCCATGCAATGCACACACCATGCAATCTTACCCTCATTGGTATTTAGAAGATTCAATGCAGACAAATGAATCACACGATTATGCCGTTTTCCAGAAATCCAATGCAAAAATCACACATAAACATGCGAGTTCTCAAAACTACAATCATGAATTCAAACCATCGACGTACGGTTCTAACATCAATCCGAACAAACCATAAAGGTTTGAGATTCACTCGCCTTTTTTATAACCGCTTGAACTCGAGCGATTTGGCGACGAACGGACAAACGAGCGACGGACAAGCGACGGGCGGACGAACGGGTGACGGCTAAGACTTGGTCGAGGGACGACTGGGGCGGCTGACGGGCGTGGGCAGTTCGGGCAGAGTAACGGTATTCTGATGGTCGTTTCCTGAATGAACTAACGCCAGGTCCTATTTATAGGGGAAAGCAGCTGAAAACTGGGCGAATAGGGCGGTGACACATGTGCGCCACGTGTCACGCACCGAACGCCTGCATGTGACACGTGTCTGACACATGTCACGTGGCTGCCATGTCTGCCACGTGTTGACACGTGACCCCCACGTGTCCATTTCTGTCCCCGGTTGTCTCAATTTCACGCCTATTTAGCCCAATCGGCACCCAATCCAAATATAATAAATCACCTCGTTGTCTCGTCGTCGATTCGTAATTTCCTTTATCACTTATAGTTCAATTCTTAAATCAGTAAAGCATAGGCTGAGGTTTTTGGGGTCGTCACACCGGTGGCTATCGAACATCCTACGCGGCACGGCCAATAGCCATTGGTAAATTTTAAATGTCAAGGATCAACTCACTCGCACGCAATATGTTAAGAGAAATGATTTTGTGACCGTTCTTAATCCATTGCGAGATAAACAGCCTGTTATGGATCTAAAAAACAATAATAATAATCATAAATTACTGTCCACTCTTTCAATAATTTATATTTTCCTAATTCCTCGAAAATCATTATGCTAGCGAAGTCCACCCCTTTAAACATTCGGTTGGGGATTAACGCGCTTGCTGAATCGCGCCTGTGATTAGGCTCGGGCATCATTCGAGTCGTCCCATCCAAAGCCCTGAACTTTGGAAGGAAAGGAATGGACGTGAAATGATGCTTCCAAGCATGCATGCACGTCGATGTTGACTTTGACTTGCCGTGTTGGATAAGCTTCGTTGGGTTACCTTGTACAGTTTTAGTGTTTCTCAGCATCCAAGTATCCTCTCCCACCATCGAAAAAGACCATCGACAGAAATCGATCCCCAAAAGTACACGGAAACGGAATAGAATAGATTCAACGCAAGAACACAGAATATCGACTCCATACAGATGACTCCGTAGCTAAAAAAAAATAGTATCTTGAATCTATTAAGAACTATACATGCTCGATTCTTGCATCGTGACGATAAATAATTCCGAGCTGTGGCTTACGCTCGTCTTGTCCATTCTCAAAACCTATTCAATCAAAGTGGGTCTTTACCCTAAATAAAATAAAATAAAATAAAAAAGAACTCGTCGTTTTCTATATTTCACCCTATACAACCATTGTTGCAAGAGACATAGAAAATAATCGAGTTAGAGCCGTTGCTACGACTGCTATAGATGTTCTACAGAAAATTGCTTTTTTTGTTGGTACACTTTCAAAGTACGCAAGTAACAATCCTTGAATATGCTTTCCCTTAATATTTTACGCAAATGGTACTCTCAAATCTGTTTACATAGCTTTTGATTCATCGGTTAAAACATCAAAGGTGAAGGATGGATATAATACAGGAGAGCCGATTGAGACGTTGCTTCTCTTTCGGGCCATCGATCTCAGATGTTTGCTTCGGACGAACAAACTCGGCTTGAACTACAAATCTTCACGTGATGTATACCGATTGAACAACTTGGACGAAAAGTTCAAGATGCATAGGATTCCGAATGTCTCCGGCATTTGTTTTGTGCCATCTGGATCACATTCGCCATATGCATCACCCCATTCTTTATTAATCATGACCAATTTGAGCCGTAATGGGCAAACCTAACTTTTGGCCAAAACATCAGGAAAGTGCCAAAGAACATTGGCAAAAAAGTGATCTTGATCATAGCAATCGGTCCCTTTCCTTCTCTTGATATATACAACAGAAAAATTGACACCATTCTTGTGGTCGGCCCCCCCAAAGATCACATTCTCAGAGTCATTGGCTCGTAGGCAAAGCCACGATCGGGTGTTCTCTCTTGCGGATCTGAACCGGTAACCCGCCGGCCATGTGGGCCGTCAAGAGAGGCACGAACACGGGGTCGTCCCTATCGACCGGTCTGATCTCGAACCGGCGCAGCACCGAGGCCACCACGTACTTCATCTGCATAAACGCCATCTCCTTCCCAATGCAGTCCCTCGGGCCGGCCTGGAAAACCGGGAACCTGTATGGACACATCTTTTTTAGCTCCCTTCCGTGCTTCCCATCCGGTCCCTCGAACCACCGGCTCGGCTTGAACTCGAGCCGATCTCGCCCCCAGATCGCCTCCATCCTCCCCATCCCGTAAGGGAAGTACGTCACTCTGTCCCCAGCTCGGACCAGAGTCCCGTCCGGCAAGACGTCGTCGCTGACGGCGTGCTTCGAGTCCCACGCGACCGGCGGGTACAGCCTCATCGCCTCGCACAGGCACGCGCTCAGGAACTTTTGCTCCTTCAGCGAGTCGTAGTCCAGCTCCCCCGCGGCGCTGTCAACTTCTCCGATCAGCTCCCGCTCCGCCTCCTGGCTCCGTGAGAGCATCCAGAAGAGCCACGTCATCGCCGCGGAGGTCGTGTCTCGCCCGGCCATTATGAAGCTGATCACCGTGTCTCGGATCACTTCCTCGCCGTAGCCCGCTGACGCTAGGCGCGACAAGAGATCCGTTTGACTGCTCAAGCTGCGATCCCCTGTTTCAACGATTCGCTGCGCTCGATCTCGAATCAACCGAGCAATGCTCGCGTGAACGCCATCCACAGCCTGCTTCAGCTCGCGCTCCGATCCGACTCCGAGCCGCCTCTTGATCCTCCAAATCGCTGATAAAGGCGCGGCTCCTCGGCGCGCGCAGATAGCCGACGAAATGTCGAAGGCCCTGGCAAGCTGAGAGTCAGGCAGGGAGGGTTCGAGAGAGCAAACCTCAGTCCCAAGCGAGACTCTGCAAATCAAGTTGAAGGAGAGCCGTTTCAGCAGCTCCTGCAAGTCGACCGTCCTCCTCTCCGCCGACAGAGACTCAAGGACCGGCATTAGCCGGTCGTTGACCACCTCCTTCAGAGTCGTCGCCGCGTGGTCTCGCAGCGACTTGACGCTGAACTCGTGACTCGCGAGCTTCCGCTGGCTCCGCCACAGCTCGCCGTCGACGTTGAAGATGCCGCAGCCGAGGAAGTCGCCCAGGATCTCCGTGAACGGCTTGCCCTTGGGGAAGTTGTGGAAGTTCGTCCGGAGGATGTGCTCGACGTTCTCGGGGCTCGCCGTCACGACAGTGCGGCGGGCGCCGAGCCGCCGCACGACGATAGTGTGGGTCGGCGACTGGGCGAGGAGCTCCGTGTACCAATCCAGGAGGCGGCGGCGGTTCCGGTAGAAGGAAACCAAGCACCCGACGACGGGGTAGCTCGGAGGGGCGCGGCCGCCGGGGACCTTGGCCGCTCGCCGGAGATCGCTGGCGAGCCTGTGGAAGAGAAGGAGGAAGAGAGCGAGGAAGAGGAGGTGCAGAGGCAGAAATGGCGGAAGTGCTTCTTGTTCCATGTTTCAAAGCATTTGTGCCAGGAATATGAAACGAATAATTGTGGGACGTGCTGCCTGCGAGGATTTATGAGAGAAGTTGGCACGTGGGGATTTGATACGTTTGACAATGTAAAAGTATAACCGTATAATTTAAATCACAAGTGTTGTGAATAATCAAAAAATATATAGCAATCATGATAGAATCCATTTCTGATTTTATGTTTAGTATTTTACTGTTATATTGTCGTACTGTCATGTTAGCCGGACTCGTTTTCTTTTCCTCTATATATATATATATATATAAAGGACAAAAAAAGAAATTAAGTAGATTTTGAATAGACGTTTATCTTAAAAATTATATAGGATTTGTTGGAACGAACTTGATGGGTATAATTGTAGAGTTGTATTTAGATGAATAAATCAACGACAGGTCGGATGAACATTGCTAATTATGAAAATTAATATTCAATGGGATACTGGTAGTTTTTTTTTTTTTTGGGGTCGAAAATGGGATAGTAGTTTTTTTTTTTTGGGGGTCAAAAAATGGGATAGTTGTTGAAAAAAAAAAGAAGAGGAGAATTATCTTAGAAGTGACTTGAATTGACTTTAGGTAAAGTTGCCCGCATCATTACCCATCTTTTACCCCCCACGTGATGGATTCCCGTGGAAATAATGTATTCTATGTCTGGCGACATTTTCTCCGTACGGCAGCGTCGATCTGACCATTTTGTTTGCCCTGGATCGGATCACACGGTCCTAAAAGGAGCAAAAGCACGAGACAGACACCGATTTGATCGGTTGCTCGCTCCTGATTGGTCGGTTTCCCCCAACATCAAAGCTCTCTTTTTTGTTTTGTTTTTGTTTTAATGATCGAAAAGAGGAAAAAAAAATTGGGGAGTTTGATTTTGGTGTCCTACCTTCCATTTTCTCTGGTTGTCCTCCTTTTGTGGGAATTTGTTGGTGGCTGGCTGCTGGATTTGTAAATGGAGGATAACACTCCACTTCCGGTCTCTTCATTTGTACAATGTTTCATTAATTCTTCTTTCTCATCCCTCGACACGTCAAATCGGAATTTTCAAATCTATCCGTCTTTTTACGTTCAATTGTTTTCTATTCCAAACCCGTCTGATTCAGCTCGTTGAACCTCTTTGGATCAAATTAACCGAAGTCGACGCATCTGCCGCAGCACGCGGCTTGTGTTCGGAAATCCCGCGACCCATAAAGTATTGTTTTCGCTCCGATGCATTGACCGGTAACGTGCAATGGCGGAAAGAAAAAACAATTGCACGTCGGGTTTTTGAGCGGCTCCGACGTATTCGTCAGCTCTAACCAATCGGAGCGATGTGATTATAGAAGTTAGGTAAAATTAGAGCTAAGACGTTGTTACCAAATATGTATATACGGAAAAAAAAAAAAGTTGATTGTGTGATGCGCCCACGTGAGGGAAAAGGTCGCGGTCCGACCATCTCACTGTCCTAAGAGAGTTCACAAAGTACAGTCTGCGGATCCAGCTATTGAACACGACAGCCTGGCCCCGTCCACTCTCCCTCGCGCCCGCCAGCCATTCTTTAGTCTGACCAAACAGTGGACCGTCCATTACAAGCTCGATTGTCTTCTACTAAATATATCACTATGTAGCGAATGTAAAGCGTGCATTGTCCAATTTAAATCTCATGGTCTCTTACATCTTAACCGAAAAAGTAAGCCTGCGAAAAAACATCTTTGCCAAATCTATTTATACATGCTTCCTCGAGAGAAAAGTTATCGTTCGACTAGACCCGTCAAATGGGTGGATCGGATGGTCCAATCCAAATATACACATTTTACCCGTATATGACATATTTATGGCAAAGCAAATCCAGTGACACATAGTCGACCTGACTCGTATTTCTGAAACACTTTCATATTTAATCAAATTTATGAATACCCGTACCCAAACTGAGGTGAGAGTGCAGCGTAAGAAATAATGAAAAGAAAGTCATAGAGGAGGGTCTGGTCTAAGTAAGTTGTAAACTCATTTACGACCCTTTTAACATTCATATTTCTTTTTAAATCGGTTTATGACTCGTTAATTGAATATAACTAATTCATATAACAAGTCAGCCTAACACATACGAATTAAAAAAAAATGGGTTTATGACTCATTTTAACAAGTCTATATTCGACAGAATTGTACTTAATCCAGGGGAACCGATGGCGATGGGAAGATGGGCACCGATTGAGCAAGATAAGAAAGGTGTTCGCCGCGGGCCGGCCCTCCCGAATTGTCTTATACATATGGGTGTATATGGTCTTTCCTCAGCGCGAATCGGGAAAAAGGCGCGAGAAGTTAATTCAATTCGTAGTTGTATTTTATTCAGGGAATTGATAGGCCATGCATAGAGTACCTTGTCAACATATGCCATTGCCCACCTTGGTTTCTTTAATACTTGAAACCCACTTTAAACAAATAAAGCATGGACTAATAATGTTTCATTAATCTCACGGAACATGAATGGACAATTTTCCTTCACCACTGAAAAATATTATAAGAAGATAGGAATTCCATCGATTGGGGATTTGCCAGGCGAAGGAACTTCGCTGAGAGGGGCTTTGCCAGTTCATATCTTTTTGGACTTCACAATAACAACGGATGGTCATAAAAACAAAAAACAAGCGATCGCCAGTTTCGCAACCTTGTTCGCCCCGACTTGCGCCGATCGCCTTGTATCCTTTTCTGTTGAAGCAGACGTAAGTGGGCCGGTTGTATGCACATCCGATGCATCTAAATCGAATGTATCTTAAGAAGCTCGTGTAAAGTGTTGATATATAATCCCACGTCACTTGATTACTGGATTTGATCATGCCTTGTGGGCATCTCGTCTCTCTCTCTCCATCCGATGGCTTGTGCTTTTGGGTTGTACTTTGTGCTATGGTATCAGAGTCAGGCTTTCCACAACATTATGCTTTGTGATATCGCGTATGTGTGGCATCCTATTTTTCAATATAAATTTTTTGGTTGGACTTTCTAACACAAAACGTGTGTGACTAGTTTTCTATTCATGCCTTTGGCTAACTTTCGAACAATCGTATTATGTTGCCTAGCTATAGCACACCTTGCATAGAGAGACTTTCTAGCTGTTATGACCCTAGTGGAGGCTACCAAATGGGCTCACCAATCTCTGATCCTCTGACTACGGGTGGTTCAGAGTAGTCATGACTCAAACCGACCGATTTCATACCGAGTTTGGTACCTTATGGTAGCCTAGAGATGGGTAGTCAATGCTGGTCGCCTCTCATTCTTATACCTATTTGATTTAGGCAAAATGACATAAATGATCCATGAGCTTTGTCCTAATGTGTAATGTAGTTCTTGAACTTTTAATTTGACCAATATAGTCCCCAAACTTTAACCCAATATGTAATGTGGTCCATAGACTTCTAATTTGACCAATATGATCCATGAATTTTTGGAACATGTTTAACTTAGTCCTTGAACTTGAATCAATGGAAGGATTGCATTGAACATCTTCCTATAGTTCATGGACTAAGTTGAGCATGTTCCAAAAATTTATGGACTATATTGGTCAAATTAAAAGATTAAGGATCACATTGCTTATTTGATTAAAGTTCAATGACCATATTAATCAAATTAAAAGTTCAAAGACTATTTGTACATTTAATCAAAGTTCATGAATTATTTGTGTCATTATCCCTTTGATTTACACAAATTCAAAAACAAAAAGCTACACTTGCAATTAGAAATAGTTTTTCTCTTATACCAAAAACAGGGCACATCTGACTAAAAAAGTAAAATACCTAGGGAAAAATGATTGTCTCTATTCGGGTAGGACTGAAACGAACACTTGTCACAATCCCATTTGCTTACGGAGAAACATTATCTGTCCAGCACTATTTCCTTCCTCCTTCGCGGAAAAATTTCAAATAAGGTCTCGAATTACTCTGATTTTTTCAAATAAAGACGTGAAGTATTTTTTTTGTTTCAAAAAATGGCCTGACCGAAAGACATTTACGTCTTTTACCATTTTAATTTTTTTTTTCCTTTTTCTCTTTTTCTGTTATCATTTTCTTTTCTTTTTGCTTTTCCCTTTTCCTTTCCCCTCCACTGGCGATCGCCGGCCTCAGGCGAGGGCCGCCCGACACCGGCGTTGCCAGCCAAAATCTCCACTTTTCCACTTCCCACCCCTCACAAACGCATCACACCCACAAACCTTCTTCAGCACGCCCAGCATCAGAGCAATGGCGATGTCAGCTACGTCGTCGGTCAGAACTTCTGGAGTGTTTCCCTGATCCCCTTCTCTTCGCACCTGCCCAAATCGATCTTATCCAGTCCCACGCCGTAACTCGCCACGATCTCCAGCCTCGGCAGCGCGTCGATCAGCGCCAAATCGGCACCCAGTTTTGGTGTTCCCGACGACCGCTCGGATCGATTCGGAGTGGCTCTCGAAGAACTGGCGCTGCGAAGGGAAATCCCAGAACCGGTAAAGTTTGAACCTTTTCTCGCGGCCGGCGTCGGGCGAGGGCGACGCCAGCCCGGGCAAGGGTCGCCCGACGGTGGCGTGGGCGGCCCTCGCCTGAGGCCGGCGTTGGCTGAGGATGGGAAAAGAAAAACAAAAACAAAAAGGGAAAAACAAAAAGAAAAGAAAAGAAATTTAAAACGGTAAAAGGCGAAAATGCCCTTTTTAAAACAAAGATGGCAATTCAAGCCCTTCTTTGAAACAAAGTCCATTTCATGCCTTTATTTAAAAAAATCAAAGCACTTTAGGCCCTTATTTGAAATTTTCCCCCATTCCTTTTGATTTTTTCTTTTTTCTGAAATTTTATTTAGTGAGTGTCATGAACTCACAAGTACTTCGAACACTAACGAAGAAGACCGATTAAATAATGTAATTAGACAGTGAAATTAGAATATATCAGGGTTTGCTTGTTTGAGTGAAAGTATTTTTTTGAAATTCGTTTTTTGAAGTCGAAAATGACAAGTTAATCGAAAACAATTTCGATTCAACGAAAATATTATGTATAAAATAAGAAAAGTGAATTTCCCAATCTAAAGAAGTGAAAAAACTTTTTGAAATTGTTCCTCTCAGATTTTATTTTATTTTAAAATTTTAATATCTTATTTATGTATTATTATTATTATTATTTTCTTTACCTTAGCCGGTCGTAGGGTATCGGAAGAATTGTCGAAATATATGTGTGTGTACGCGCTCACACAAGGTAGTTCATTCTTGCTCGTGTATGTTTAGCGATCCAGATGAAATCCAGCCTAATCAAATTTGATCAAGAGCCCACCTGTTGGTTGATGCTTGACAATTTGAAATTAAACTGGCCTTAGTTCTGGTCCGTTGATTGAGTGGCCCTCTACAAGGATATCCACACATGCTACGCTCCTTTATAGCTCTATGTTTTCTTTTTCCCTAATTGTGTTGCTGACGTGGCGGTTATTCAATGCCACATCAGCACCTCGTATTGATTTTATGTCGTGTCAAGCCATCTGACGGTGTTAATAAAGGCAATGGCGAAAAGGTTTTATTGATTTTTGCCAAGGAAAAAAGTTAGAGGATATATATATATATAGTTTTTTTTTTTGGTCGGAAAAGGTAGAGGATATGACTATATATATTTTATAAGTTAGTGGACTATTATTAGCTATGAGAATATCAACTCGAATCAAATTGCGTCTACCTAGATGTCGTATGGGGTACGTACGATCGCGCCGAGTTGAGTAGTTACAATCACAAGTTTGAGTTTGAATTGATCCGCATTCTCGGTGCTCGAAATTTGATTTGAGTTTAATCGAGGTTTTTAAAGTTTATGTTTGTGTTTGAGTTGAATAAAAAACTTGAGGCAGTCGAATTGAACTCGATTTCAATAAATTTGGAAAGACACTCAAACTTGATCTCTAATAGATTATATGATGTGGGTATATCGTGTGATTTTGGGTATCTTTGTGTTTGTTCTATAAGCATTAAATTTTTTTAAAGTGGCACTAGAAACTTAAATTAACCTTGATTAGGCTCTCAATCTAAGAACGACTAGTTTGACTCAATTTAACTTCTAAGGCTTCGTCCGTTCGTTTCGCAAAAATAACTTCTAGGAAAATGATTTCTGGATTTTTCGACATTTCGTCGGAAAATAAACGAGTCAATGAAACGTTTTCCTCTCATGAAAAAACACATTTATAATTGAGGAAAAATGATTTTATCTATTTGAGAAAAGGAAAATATTTGCCCTCATTTTTCCTCCATCCACTTCTTCACATTCCTTTTCCTTTTAACTATTTTTAATTTTTCTTTTATTTTCTTTCTTTTTAATTTTTATTTAATTTTTTCATAATTTATTTCTTTTCTTTTTTTCTTCCTCTGTCGGTCAGTGGATGTGGCTCGGCTCGGCTCAGCCTTGCACGAGGCCAGCGAGGCGAGCCTTGCCTGATTCGGCGAGCTCAAGCGTCGCCCGTGGCCAGCCAAAGAAGAAGGAAAAATACAAAAATAAATGGAAAAGAGAAAAAAGAAAAAAGTTATTAAAAGGAGTGCATAAAGGAAATTGATTTTCCCTAGCGAACGGCGAAAAATATTTTCTAGTTCAGTTTCAGGTTTCAGCCGAACACCGAAAATATTGTCATTTTTTTGAAAAATGACTGTTCGAAAAGCATTTTCCAGAAACACTTCATTTTCCGCGAAAGAAACGGAGCGTGAGTGTTATCAAGACCTAGGGAATTGTTCATAGATCTTACTTGAAATTTTCTGTTATCTTTAAACAATTCTAGATTCAAGCAAGCGCAACGTGCCTACTCAATTAAATGTTCCTAATGTATTAAAAAAAAGAATTTTATTCTAGTTCTCATGGGTATTTTTAATTTTTAAACACGTGCTTAGATCTAATTAGGAAAAATGACACAAATGATCCATAAACTTTGACTCAATGTGCAATGTGATTCTTGAACTTTTAATTTGACCAATATGGTCCATAAACTTTAGCGCAATGCGCAATGTGATATCTAAACTTTTAATTTGTTCAATATGATCCATGAACTTTTAGAACATGTTGAAATTAGTTTTCGAACTTGTAGAACATGCGCTTGCCTTTTGATTTATTATTATTATTTTAGCGGAAATTAGAAAAGCCTTGCTCGCCTGGCGAGAGTCGGAACCTTCGTAGATGGATGGAAGGAAGCCGCATCGTGGTGGGAGATGAGGAACCAAAACCACCACGCGCTTCCTTCGCACGTGAACTGGACCGCACCGTCCTCCTCGTCCGTTGGCAGTGGAGCGTGGGCGCTACCCAATCGAGAGTCGCGTCACCATCCAAGTCAAGCAGTCATCCACGTGCAGGGGACAAAGTCAACGCTTTCTAACACGTACCGTAGGTTATTATTACTTTAGCCTGCAAGAAGCATTAATGCGCCAATTAATTTGCCATAAAAAAGGGGAAAATTTCGTTTAAGGGCTCGAAGTGCCCTCGATTTCTCAAATAAGGGTCCGAAGTGGACATTGTTTCAAATAAGGGCCTGAATTGCCCTTTTTGTTTCAAAGAATGGCATGAGTATGGGTATTTTAGTCATTTCCTTTTTAATTTTTTTTTCCTTTTCTTTTTTTTTTTCCTTTCCCTTTTTCCTTTTTATTTTTGCCCTACCTCGCCGGTGGCCGGCCACCGGCGAGGGCGGTAGCCGCCACGCCCTGGCTAGCCGAGGGCGGCCCTCGTCGGGGCGAGCAGAGGGCGGCCCTCGCCGGCCTCGCCCGAGCGAGGCGACGGCTGCCCTCGCCAGATCCGGCGAGGGCAGCCCCAACCTCGATCGAGCGAGGCTGGTGAGGGCAGCCCTCTGCTCGCCCCGACGAGAGCCTCCCTCGGCTCGCCTGGGCGAGGCTGTCGAGGCCGGCGAGGGCCGCCCTCGAGGCTGGCGGGGCCTCGCCTGGGCGAGCCAAGGGCTGGCCTCGCGAGTCGAGGGCCACCCTCGCCGGATCTGGCGAGGGCAGCCGTCGCCTCGCCCGGCGACGGCCGCCCTCTGCTCGCCCAGGCGAGCCGAGGGCGGCTCTCGTCGGGGCGAGCAGAGGGCTGCCCTCGCCGGCCTCGCTCGGTCGAGGTTGGGGCTGCCCTCGTCGGATCTGGCGAGGGCAGCCGTCGCCTCGCCCGGGCGAGGGCCGCCCTTGGCTGGCCCGGGCTTGGCCGCTGCCGCCTCGCCGATGGCCGGCCACCGGTGAGGTAGGCTAGAAAAAAGGAAAGAAAAAAAGGAAAAATAAAAAGAAAAGGAAAAAAATTCAAAAAAAGGGAAATGACTAAAATACCCACACTCAGGCCCTTCTTTGAAACAAAAAGGACACTTCAGACCCTTATTTGAAACAAGGTCCACTTCGGGCCATTAAACGAAATTTTCCCTAAAAAAAATTCTCTTTTTATTTTTATTTTTTATAATTATTATTTTTGGCTAAAAGACATAGCGGCAACCGGCAACCGGCAACTCGCAGTCAAACGGATCGGTGTTCACGGGCTTGCGCTACTGCTGCCGCAGGATCGCAATGAAGAAGGCATCGACACTAGTCCTGCAGTTCCTTCTGGTGGGATTTGCATCTGCAGGTGACACATTTCATCTTCTCATGGTCGAACAGAGAAGAGAAGAATAAATTTTTGTATTTGTTCTGTGCGGTCCCTTCCACTGATTTCCCATGTCTCTTGCCACAATGTCTCCCCAGCTGATCTTCTCCAGAACCCCGACTTCGAGACGCCGCCGCCCGGCTGGCCGGCGAACTCCACCGCGCCGTTCCTGCTCGGGCAAAACGACACGCTCCCCGGCTGGTCGTTCGGCGGCGAGGTCTACTACCTGACGGCGAGCGGCCACGGCCACGGCCACGCCGTCCAGCTGGGCCAGGACGGCACGATCAACCAGACTTTCGGGGCCTCCGCCGACTACGCGGACTACTTGGTCACCTTCGCGATCGCCTCGTCCGGCGGCGCGAACTGCTCGAGCATTGGCAGCGTCGTGATCTCGGCGCCGGACAGCCGGGGGGTTTTCCGGTGGGGGCGAAGCAGCGGGAAGTGTACGGTCAGTTCCTGGGGAGCTGGGGACATGGGGAGACAATCGATCTGGTGATCGGGAGCGAAACGACGGAGTCCGACGTCAACGCGACGTGTTGGCCGGTCGTTGACTCGATCGTGCTGAAGAGCATCCCGAGTCTCGTCAAAGCCAATGGTGCGTAACGGAAGAATTTGTGCGGCAATACCGAGCTAATCTCCATTTCTGGAGGTTTCACCGTTCTTTGTTTTCTTAACAATGCCGATGTTTCCGCAGATAATGAATTGGTAAACGGGGGATTCGAGTTCGGCCCAGATTTCTTGGCGGACTCTACCGAGGGAGTTCTACTACAACCGGCGCAGAGCCCTCTTCAATCGCCATTGAGACAATGGTCGATCCTCGGCACCGTCAAGTATATCGACTCCAAGCACTACTTTGTTCCTGAAGGAAACGCTGCCGTAGAAATCGTCTCGGGAAATTCGTCCGGCATACAAACGGCCGCTCAACTAACGAAGGATACTTCCTACACACTGGAATTTATGCTCGGAGACGGGAATGACTCCTGCGTCGGCGTCGGCGATTTGGAAGTCAGGGCGCAAGCGGGATCGGTCCTTCAGAACTACACGATTCAGAGCAAGGGGACGGGGTCGGCTCAGAAGTTCTCTCTCAAGTTCAAGGCCGACTCTGATACCGGCACGACGCCGATCAGCTTCGTAAGCTATGCGAGTAGCCAGACCAAGGATGGCACGCTTTGCGGTCCGGTGGAAGACCGATGTCGTCTTGCGAGCTTCTCTTGGCCTCAAATTGGCAATCCAGTGGGGGCTTCTGCTATCTCTGCTTTTACTTGTGGCTCCCGTGATGAATTGAATGCGCGCTTCGGAAAATGACATGATTTTATTTATTCGAGAATTTTTCAGGGGATTTTGTTTTCTCGATTTAAGACGTGCTGCGAGAAATTCTCACTCTTTAATGGGTTTTTTTTGGGGTCAAAACTCTTTAATGGTTGAAATTGATCATTTTACCACCGGATGAGTACGTTATTACCACCGTTCGCTTGAATAGGATAAAGTTTACTCAGCTGGGACAGAAAAACCAAGTGGCTGTATGCTAAGAGAGATATAAAACTGGAGAGATATCAAAGTTGTTTGGTGACATCAAGCTAATATTACTGCGAATAAACTGAGGAACGTTCAGTATTCGACCATAAATCAATTTAACTAGGAAGCTACAATCGGTGTTCGACAAAGAAAACAGAAAAAATTATGGCCGACGTCCATAATCAGTGCATTATTGGAGATGTCCTTTGTCCAACCAAATGTACCACAAGATTTCTTTAACATATGTTCATTCTTTTAAAATTGTATATTATATATATCCTTTTGCATATTCTGCAGTTTGTACAAGATTTCACGCAGGTTTCTGTGTATTCTACACTAAGTTTTCCAGATGACACCTGAAGCTATAGGCGATGTTGAATTCCGACGCAGCAGAGAGCTTCTCTAGACACCTTCTCTTCTGTCATCTTCCATCTGCCACAATTCAATATGGATACATACACAGATCCTGAGAATCCTTTACAGTCTTTGATTAAGTGTTGTTATGAGAGCTTTTTAGAATGATAGCAACAACGTCAGGTAAACAGATGTTCTTGTGAGTTCGCATTTGAGAAGGCCATTTTACAAAATTCTTCAGCAGATTTTTTAATTCCTACTGGAGCGAAACAGCAGAAAACATGGCATATGCCACATACCGAAAATCAAAGCCATTACTTGAGCTTTTGTAGCAAGTGAAAACATCTCGCTGTTCCATTTGGAACGGTAAATGGAAATTGTAGAGAACCTACAAGCCTAATGAAACTCTGGAAACTGGAGATAGGAGATGATTTTGTAAGGGAAAAAAATAAGAAATTATGCATGTGGAAGGTTCAGAAGATAAGGAGCAAAGTCACGAGCTAACCTGCTTAAGCTACTTCTGATAATTTTTCTGTAGCACCGGAGACTTCTATACTTTCTGCAATGAATTGACCTGCGCAGCACGTCTCAGAAGGATTTGGTAATCCTGACTTCTGGACCATTCATCAATCTCGCGGGCACGTAGAACCGGCAGAGGATGTGAAAGTTGCCTTGTTTGAGCATTTCTGGACAAAACAGCTAGAGCATATATCACAAGTTCTTAACTCGTCAATGGGCAAAAATTAGCCTACACCATTGCTCACCTTATATACCACCCCACAGGGCTTGAAGATGCTTTATCATAAGAACGAGCTTGCTCTAAAAAGGCATCCACGTTTAATTGATCAGCCAAAGATGGGATTCCACCGGCTAGTTTCATCAGAACAGAAACGACAACCTCTTGTACAAACATCAATTAGTGTCATTAAAATCCATCCTTTTACAGCTTATCCATAATACGTAAGCTCTGAGGAATTGACCTGTACCTTGGGGTCTTGGGCAACGAGAAGTGCAGCACGATCACAAGTTAGCTCTGCTGCTCGAAGCCATCTAAATAACTGTTCTTCTAGCCTTTGAGCTATTAATCCACCAAGTCCTGCCAAAAATAATTTATGAGGATGCCTGAAAGGTCAGCCAGGAATCATGTCAAGTATTGCAACCACAGATTGCAGCGTCTTTAGAATTATTAGAGCTCTAACTTTCCAGAAGATGGCTATGAACAGAGAATTGCCGTAAGATGAATTTTATACAGCATTATAAGGACAGTCCTTTCTTTATTTTCTTATCTGCGCGTAGTGAAGAATCACCATGACATATTATGCAAACTAAGACTATTTCCACACAGCGCCGCAAGCTATTAAGTAATTCTAGCCAGTTCCTGCGGTTACCAAATATACATTGCTTAGCCATCAAACGTTTTGATAGCTTCTATACAACTGATCAGCATTTTGAAGAAAATGTTGACATCCTTTTGGTATTGTATCTAAAGTTCATTTGGATTAAGGCAATTAAGTAACAGAAATGCTCAAATTTCCAAACTAAGTGCTGAAATACCAAACACCTACCAGGTAAAGAATAGGCTCCAAGGGTGAGAATATTCGCAAATGTGAGCCATACACCATGGTCGCATTTCAGATGACCCAACTCATGAGCCAAAACGGCCTATTCTTACAATAAATGGTGCCAGTTAATATAATGCCATCAACTGAAACTAAGCATGATTAAACAACAACAAAATGGAGTAAAACCCTTGTTGAAATTTATGATAACTACCATATCTACATCTTTTCAACTGCATCATAAGTGTCAGCAGAAAGGATACCATACAATTATAATGTTACTGATTTTGAAGAAAACAAAGCATTACTGTGAACAATCCATTGTCTGCCAACAGAAAGCACTGAATCTAAGTTACATAAAAACATTTAGCAAGAATGTAAATCCCAGTTGAGACAAGCAGATACCTGCAACTCTTTTCGTGTTAGAAGCTCCACAAGGCTGGTATGAACAACAACAAATGGCTTTTTGCCACCGATTGCTAAAGTATATGCATTTGGTACAGGACTTTGACGTACATAGAGATCCGGAGCTTCAATATTCAGTATTTGCGCAGCCTCAATCATCAATTGATGGAGATCAGAAAGCTGTAACATGGAAAATTGAATAGTAGGATCAAGTCTTACCACTATATTCCCCAAGAGATATAACATTCATTCGTATTCAACTAACCACCCGAGGGAGGATACTAGTAAACAGTAAAGAAACTTTTGACCCAATAAAAAATTCTGTAAACGTATGTGCAAATTGCATTTACTTAACTCCTTGCAAGTTGAGTCATGAGGGCACTTAGGAGCATCCAGAAAAGGAACGGCTAAAACGTGGGAGCACTTGACGTAACAACCTATTGCTAACACTAATTCGTGGAAAAGATATTGTCAATTGGGGGCTTTTGTCACATAGCAGTGACTATGACTGTGGAATGCTAGTAATTTCATCCAAATATACGCTACTTCTCTGTGACTGAAGTGCCTAATTCAAGAGCTCGAGATCCTTCATCGAGATAAAACTACATGAATGACACGGAGTGGTCTAAAGGAAAAAAATTGATGATTATTGAAATCAGACAAGCCAAAGGTCAACAGTAGGCCAGACAGAAAAGCTACGAGATCATTTAGGTGATGTGAATCGTTAAAATTCTTCTGTTCAGACCCATCATGTATTGGCTTGGACTAAAGTCGCAAAGGGTAGAAAAAATATAAGTTCATTTCATAGGCAGATTTAAAAGGAGTTAAGCTAAGCCAAACAATTAAAATAACAGATGATTATAATATGACCTGATTCCGGGAAACAAGAACCGATGTCCCAATATTCTCAAGAAGCATAACTTGCTCTGTTACAGTTCCTGCAATCGCAGAGTCAAGGAAAGTTTCTTATGGAGACAAATTGAAAGGATGTTCGACACAAAATCAACCAACAGTGTGGAGCGTGGAATAGAAGTATAGTATTCGAATGAAAAACAGGACCTACCAAGAAAATAACATGAACTGCCAATGTAAAACCAACTAAGGTGATGACACTTGGTCTCGCTAATGTATATGAAGATGCAACTCACCGAGTAGAGCCTTCCCAATATCGTTTAGTCCTGGAATTGCTCTCAATATCAGTGTATTCTGCATATAAAGTTGTTACGGAAGAAGGATTCAGGCGGTGCCACAAGTACTCTTGAAACTGATACTCTATGACAAGTCTAACTTCGCATTGGTTTCTCAGGTAGCAATTCTATCCCTTTGCCATTTCCTTGATGATTAATGATGTTTCCTATGTATGACAACATGAGGAGAAAAACCACAAAATGAAGGAGAACTAGCAGTCACTACAAAGAAAGCGAATTCACGGACTATTTCATTTTTATGCAAACAAGAATCTTCCTTTTCCTGTCACAACAGACAAGCATCCTCACTTTTTCAACTCAATTTCTGTTTCATCTCAGCGTAACCAAAGTTGATTGGGCAAATGATATCTCCATGGCGATCCTATGTGAGGAAAGCTCAAAACTCTCTAACAACTTTTGCAGCCAAGCAAATGAGAGCTCCCAACACACCTGCTTATCAAGAGGGTGCCTGAAATCGTCTGCATCGAGATCGCGGAACACGACCCCGGCGGCTCTGCAAACAGAAGACGTAAGCCCACGCCTCCTCCCGACGGGACCCGACCCGATCGAGACCGAACCCAACCGGAAGACTCTCGGATTCCGGAATCCGGAGCTCCGGGAGCAGGGCCTCTGAGGCGGAGAGAGGAAGGAAAGAGTGGCCGAGGCCATGGAGGAAGGGGGTGGGGGGGTGGCGATGCGGTGGAGGGAGGTGTTTCGGAGAGCGCGGAGGTCAGTAGCGGAGACGGCCTTCGTGCTTCTGCGACGGCTTCATCGATGCTTTGTTTGTGAGTTGTCGCTGATATTTTTGCTTCATTGCGAGTTCGGATTTGATAAGATTCTCGTTCTTGTTTCGAGGCGTTTGCACGTTTGTGGCCACAGGCCGTACTTATGGCGTCGGATTGGCGCCATTTCGTTTTCTATGGTTGACTTTCAAGCCCATGGGCGTTTTTCACCTCAGACCCGGCCCGCCCCGAATTTTTTTTGAGCCGGCCCACCATTTCTTGATTTCCTGGTTAACTACGTCGTTTCGGGCGCATCCGAGTCTCGCACCCGAGGGTCCCCTTCGTCGTCTCCTCCTCCTCCTCCTCGAGCGAAGAAGACTATCTTGTTGTTCAAATCGGTGCCGGCGAATTACGTTGTCTGCCTGCGCCAAGTACAAAGATGTTAGTTCTGACCAGATTCTGGTTATTTCAGTTTAAAGCATTTTAACACGAAATGTGTCTGATCTTTTCTTCCGATTAATCGCTCCCTCGCTCTCTCTCTCTCTGCTGCTTGGAAAAACAGGAGGCATTCGGTGAATCGCCCCCCAACGCCAGATGCAGCAGAGGATCAGGAAAAAGAGCCTACCCTCCAAGAGATTATCAACATCAAGGTCTGTTTCTTCACTCAATTAACAAACTTTTGCATCCTCGATGCGGAAATTGATGGTAACTATCTGGGGCTGCTTGGTTTCATAGGTTCAATTTGTGAAGTTCATTGTTTTTCCTCGCTGTTCTTTAGTAGCTAGACTGGCCCAGGATTAAGGATTTTGAGTTGGGTCAGTTCACACATCTCCAGTATAGTGTGTTGCTTTAATTTGACTCTCTACATTGAACTTGCTCGTTGAGGTTAACTGCAGTTCTTTTCGTATTGTTCCTTTTTGTATATCGTTAGCTTCGAATTATTTACCTTGTTTCGACTGAGAAACGTGTACGTCTTGTGGCAGCTGATAGAAAGTGGAGAGAAGGAACGGCTGATGGAGCTGTTGAGAGAAAGGCTTACCGAGTGCGGTTGGAAGGATGAAATGAAAGCGCTTTGCAGGTTATTATGGTTATGCCGATTATATTCTCTCACAGTTGCCCCTGTCTTGTGTAATTAGTTTAGCTGTTGGATTTCGCCGGATCGTACCTCAAGTCCCAAAAGCCGAGATGGCCACATGTAATGCTTGTGTTATGAGTGCCTAAATGATTCTTATGAGTTATGTTGCTCGCTTGTTGATAATGCTTTACATACAAACTAATCTCGTGTCCCTTTGTAATGCACTAAATATTGAGGACTGTGTAATATTGGTAAAGAAAAATATGACATTTAACATTATGAAGTTGTCATTGAATAAAATGTCTGAAGGATAGACACAGCTGCGGATTTATGACTTCTTGGCTGTAAAGAAATCATTCAAGCAAGTACATAGATCCTGATAGGGACCCTAAGGATTGAAAGGAGCAATACAACGGGTGCACTGCTGCTTCACTTATCAGTCGATTGCTTAAGTCAAATATCTATCTCTGCACCATATATATTTATCTTTCAGATTTGTTGTCATACGTAATAGTTTGGGGTAATACCATGAGAAGCTTATTTTCTTTAACAGGGATTTTATAAAGAAGAAAGGTAGAAACAATGTCACTGTGGATGATCTCGTACATGTCATTACCCCTAAGGGAAGAGGTAAGTCTATCTTTTCTCTACTTTCTTGGTTCTTCTTATAGTGGCCCTGGAGAAAACATGACACTCGAATTTCCACTACTCTTTGAACTCTGAGGTTCTGTTATATTTATCATTTGCCTTATCACTGCAAAAAAAATGTACATAAATTTGCTAAGTGACAGACATTGGCCTTAGCATACTGGTCTTGAGTGTGCACTCGTACTAGATTAGTGCCACGGCAATGGAGGCACCGTGCTTTTCTATGTGGTAGGCTTAGTTTATTCCTGCACTGTCAATTGATGTTGGTGCCCGTGAGGAAAAAGGTAGCCTTTTTCAACCGGGTGAAATTTATGTCTAAATTTTGGTTCTTTTGGGTGAGGTTCATCACAGCTGCCGAAAGATATTAGTCTACTAAGTTTTGTATGTGAGCCGCCAGTTCATACGAGAACCATTCTTTGCTATCGAACTTCTTTTGGATTTCATCTGAGCAATGTTTGGCATTTGCACGTATAATGCAGCCTCTGTACCCGATTCTGTAAAGGCCGAACTGCTGCAAAGAATTCGGACATTCCTCAATTCAGCCGCTTTGTAATGCACCCAGCATGTCACACTGTCCGAGTGCGGAACTCCGACTCAATTTGAAGCATCGAGTTGTTGAAGGGGCAGGATCAGCGATCACTGCAGATCAGAAGCGCGGGGCAGTGAGGACGGGAGCATTTCTTTCAATGGACAGAACAACTTGCTGTCTCGAATATCCTGGTATTTGTAGATTTCAAATGACAGAAAAAGCAATGTGTGTTTTTGCATAATGTCAACGAGTCCTAGAAGTCACTATATATATAGGAGGAAAAAAAATGGAGACCTTGTGACTAAGCTCGGATTTCGGGTGACGAAATTTTATTTGGGCAAGTTGTCCACGCACAGTGTGCGAACTCCTCTTCTTTCTATTATCTGCCTTCGACGAAAACCTTGCGATAAAAGAGGTAAAGAAGCGAATCGAGTGCAGTCCGCCGGTTTCATCTAACCTTCAAGGAGGCGCAGGCGTTGTTCCGGTTGAGGGAATCTTGAAAGAGAAGTTCCACGGTCCATTGGCTGTGTACATCAGGAGCCGGATGTGGCAGAGTATTTCATCTCTCCGAGGGTAAATTTCGTGGGATTTACATCAGGTCATCAAACTTTAGTTTCAATCATTTAATCCGTCAAACTTTGTATTTCTTATTTCTCGCAATCGATTTACTTTGATCGAAAATTTTATCAATTTTTGGCTAATTTTCGAAGTGGCAGAAACGCGATCAATAATTTGGATGTCGCATCATTGTTGCATGGGTAGGTTTGTTAGCAATCGTAGTACATTGGTTGATGGAAATTGGTGACTTTCTCATTGCAAATTTCATTCAACTTTAAGCTCCGTTCACTTCACGGGAAATGAGGAAACGAGGGATTTGAAAAATATTTTTTAAAAAATGATCGCTTACTAAGCTTTAGTTGCTTGACGTGCTTCTGATATTTGCTCTGTGTACTTGCGCCACACATATGCTTAGGGTAACGTCGGTCCTTCTATTTTTGTCCAAAATCCAAAATGGCCCCACTGATGTCTTCTTTTATTCGAGATCGCCACTTTACTTTTTAAAAAGTTCCACAATAGTCATTCCGTTAAATATCTTGTACTGCCCGTCATTTTTTGTTGATATGAATCGTCAGATTAGTCATACGGAGATATGGGAATACACGGGTGATGTTATGATTCATTCGAAACTATCACGTGAGGCGGATTTGACGCCGTCAGTCAACATAAAATGCCACCAGATCAAGGAAAAATTCCAAAAAAGGGCTCGAAGTCCTCTCATTTTTTTCAAATAAGGGCCCCAAGTGAACCTTGATTCAAATAAGGACCTAAAGTGACATAATATGTTTCAAATAAGGGCCTGAAGTGGTTATAGAGTTTCAAAAAAAGGCCTGAGCTAAAAGGCATTTTCATCATTTCTCATTTTGATTTTTTATTCATTTTTTCCCTATTTTTTTCCTTTTCTGTTTTTTAAAAAAATTTAAAAAATAAAAATAAAAAAACAGCCCACAGGCGCTTGGGCGAGGGCCGGCGACCCCCACCCAGGTCCGGGCGGGGGTCGCCGGCCCTCGCCCAGGACCAGGCGGGGGTCGCCGACCGTCGCCAAGACCAGGGCAGGGGTCACCGCCCTCCCCTGGTCAGGGCAGGGCGGGGGCCGGCGACCCCCGCCCAGATCCGGGAGAGGGCCCGACCCTCTCCCTGTTGCTGGCCCTCGCCTCTGGTCGCCGGCCCTCGCCGAGGCGCTAGCGACTCCGCCGCCTTCCCCTCCCCCGCCGACCCCCCACCTGCAGTGGGCCGGCTGCCACAGGCGGGAGGGGCAGCCCTCCCGCCTTTGCAAGTTTGTCTTTTTTTTAAAAAAAAAAAATTTGTTAATTTTTAAGGAAACAGAAAAAAAAAATACGGAAAATGACAAAAATGCCCTTGAAATCAGGCCCTTTTTTGAAATTTTATGGTCACTTCAGGCCCTTATTTGAAACAACGTTCACTTCAGACCCTTATTTGAGAAAATGATGGCACTTTAAGCCCTTATTTGAATCAAGGTTCATTTGGGGACCCTTATTTGAGAAAATGAGAGGACTTCGGGCCCCCTTTTTGGAATTTTCCCCTAGAACAATGACAATAAAAATTTATTGTGAAGGAAGAGAAGCTGATCGGCGACAAATGTTTTCATTATTGCCGCCATGCCCACCCGATCTTAAATTTTGCGACCGCAATAGACCTTTGAGCTTGAGCTCGGAGCTCAAGCAACCGCCCTTGCTTGCTTGAGCTCAAACTTGACACTTGTGGCCATGGCTGTTTGAGCTCGAAACTTACTGCCGCCGTTGCTTCTAGATTCATTGAATTTTCAGAATTTCAAAATTAATCCTTTAGACTTTAGCAAATTTTAATTATTTTCATTTCACAAAAAAATAGTTAAAAGGTTAATTTTCCCAAACGGAGTGAAACTTTGATGATAAGTTAAACCCTTATATTTCAAGAAAGGGTCGCGTTTTTTCCACTCCCAACGTGAGGCCCATTTAGGATTTATTTTATTTGTTTCTTCTTTTTCTTCCACTTCCCTTTTTCTTCTTGGTGGTTTTGTTGTTTAGGGACTCTTGGATCTAAATGACGCTGCCTCACGTGATCTGAGGTTCAACGGCGAGAAAAAATCAACCAATACAGTAAAAAAATTGTATCGGCCTCAGAACATATTGCTCTTGAATTATTCAATGATTACTGGAGATGAGAAGTCGTGTTCTTAACGTGAACGAGACTGTTCTTAGAATGCTTCTGTTGATTTAGTCTGTGATGCTTTTGTGATCTGATTGTTCTTTATCTATATGAGTAATCTCAAAGAGCTGATCAACGTAATCAAATTCTCTCTTTGTTCGTACCGTCTACTACAGTTGTTAATTTCTGGTAAATTCGAGCAACGAGATATTCGATTGAATTTAGAAACTTTTTGTAGCAAAAGTGGCTTCTCATTCACAGTCTAAAGATCGTGAGTGGATTTCTCATATCACTCCGATCGAGTAATTATGAAAGTCATCAAGGTAGTCTAATTTCAAAGGGGGTCCGCCATTCATCCAATCCTTGATTGTTTGACATGAATGAGTAGAATTGCTTTAGCAACTACTCCACAGATTCTCCTCCTTCATGGACTTGATTGTGCCTGTACTTAATCTATGCACTCTTGAAAGCTTCCTCCATTATATTTGGAAACCGGATGACTTCGACAATTTCCCATCTTGATCATAACAAGTATACTATAGAAAAACAAAAAAACAAGAACGAAGAAGAAAACATGACAGACAAAAAGTAGGGGTGAGCGATTCTAGGGTCGATCTAGGTTCCGTCTAAAACCTATTCATTGGTGTGCATAGAGGTCTCAGAGGAGGAAGATGAAGAAGTTTGCAATACGCTTCAACACAAGTGAGAACAAGAAGAAGGAAAGTGGAAGAAAAAGAAGAAACAAAAAAAAAAACAAAAAACAAAATGGGCCTCACGTCAAGAGATAATATAGTCAGTACACAATGAAAACGAGTGTTTAAGCCATGCAAGGAGTGGAAATAGCGCCGCCTTTCAAGAAATCCTCTGGAGTTTTCCCCCGTCTATAAAAACCAAGTTGGTGCTTTTCTGCGAGCGATCATCAGCGGGCCTAACCCATTGGCAAAAAATCGGATAACAAAAACGGTGGGTCGGATCCAACTACATGATCAAGAACGCTTATTAGATCCAGCTAGATCCGACGGTTCTGATTCATTTCAATACATGCGCGAGAAGAGTAGGCCCCGATTTTTTCTTAGGAAATTCCTGAATTCGGAGACGTGGGCACGACCAAAACCGCTCAACCGCCCGGCAACTCCGCGTGCACGAACCCGAACCCGAGTCGTGGTGGCGTCGCGGCCGATCATCCCCCACAACGCCGCACGAGCCTCGGCCCACCCAGGGCCCAGACCACGTCCATCTTTTTTCCGAAAGAAAAGGAAAATTTTAAAAAAAAATTGCGAAATTACGAAAATGCACATGGTTATATAGAACCGCCTCGCAGTGAGTCTCTCTAAACACTGAAGTCTTACTCACCCTCCTTGCTAAGTTAGGGCTCATTAGCAAAACTTTGCCCAAAAAGTCCAGCCTCTCTCGCCCATTTCGTCCTTCCCGCTGCCTGAACCCGAGCGAGAGAGAGTGGGAAGCAAGTTTTGATATCGCCATGGAGATGCAGAGTGACTTCGATCGCATCCTCTTCTTCGAGCACGCTCGCAAGACCGCCGAGGCTACCTACGCCAAGAACCCCCTCGATGCCGATGTCAGTAATTCATATCATTCGCTTTCGCTCTGTAATCTATTCACCCTGAGTTGTTGTTTTCGTCGTCGTTGTCGTCGTTCTTCTTCTTTTTCTACCCCTGTCGGTCGACTCAGGTTCGATTGCTTGTGGCTTTTAGTCGGTTCGATGCTTTTGTGCGGGTTTAATAATTTAATTCCTGGGAAGATGCTTCAACCGTGGGAATTGGATTTGAGATTCCAATTTGTTCTTCCTCCGTTGTTTGAATAATGTTTTTCTGGGGTTAATTTGGATGCCTTTTTTGGTTCCCTGGTTGTGCAGAACTTGACTAGGTGGGGAGGAGCCTTGCTGGAGTTGTCTCAGTTTCAGAGCGTGCCGGATTCCAAAAAAATGATTCAAGGTTGCTCCTTTTTTTTTTTTTTTTTTTTTTTTTCATTTTTGCGTGTTGCCCCAATCGCCTGCTGTTAATTCTGAAGGGAAATTAGCTTTCTTGTTTTTTTTTCTTGCCCCTGATGAGTATAGTCCCATTTCATCGATCGACGAAAGTATGTTGTTTTGAAAATCTCATAATTGTAGTAGTCATTCTGTTTACGCAAGCTCCTTTTAACTAGGATTGTCAGTTTGTTCGGCGCGATTATGGAAGTAAATGGGAAGAAGAGATGAAAGCTATACAAATTTTGCGTCACAAATGATTATAAAGTTCTAAGACGACATAAATTGACCAAAATTCATAGCTTGAACTTAAAATGTGAACAAGAGCTGTTAAGGTCTATTCACTACGAAAACTTCAAGGTCTGCTTTGCACCCTTCACAATCATCTTCAATTCCTCGACAATGAAGATTTTTGTTTTTGCTTATGTTCAAGGAATTTTCAAGGCATTAATTGAAGCTATTTCCTCGATGAAAAAGAAAATCTGCGATAATTGGGTTTTTCCTCAATGTCTGGACATGTGATATTAGCCTGTTGTAACAGCAACCATATTACCAATCCCCGAGTGCATTTACGTAGACTTTGAACTTATTCTGTTTGTTGTAGTTAATTTCTGCGCGGCATGTTTGTTATTGGAAATGAATGGTTGTCTTTGGATTCTTAGCTGATAGTCTGATCATTCAGATGCTATTGGAAAACTTGAGGAGGCACTCCAGGTGAACTCCACCAGGCATGATACTCTTTGGTGTCTTGGGAATGCTCACACTTCCCATGCATTTTTAACTCCAGACCAAGATGAGGCTAAGGTTTATTTTGAGAAGGCAACTCGCTATTTTGAGCAAGCTGTCGCTGAGGTGATTTGAATTGAAGCCTCGACAAATTCTATGCCTGTTGTTCGATTGGCAGATGTAGATATATGACTATGCTGTTACCACGCTTTTCAGGATCCTGGCAATGAGTTGTATGCTAAGTCTCTGGAAGTGGCTGCTAAGGTACTGTGAACTAATCTTCTTTGTGGTCACTTTACTTCTTGGCAAGCTTTTATAACCATGCGCATGTGCACGCACGGTGCTGGTGCTGTGGATTTACAAGCATATGTGCCTGCACGCAGCTTATAGCCTGTTGGGGATTTATGAAATCACCTTACTTTTTCTGTGACCTCAATCCGGTTGGGGGAGGACTATCTTTTTGTTTGTTGTTGTCAAGGATTTGTTCAATTTGATTAAAAGTAGGGTGTTCGTGCAGTCAATTCTTCCCTAATGTAGATTTTTAGCTTTAAAGATTGTTGTCTATGTTTCTGCTTAGGCCCCGGAGATACACGTGGAGATCCACAAGTCTGGATTAGGACAACAGGTTGCAGCTGCCGGGCCTTCATCTTCTTCCGGTGGTATGAAGGTCATTCTCTTCAATCTCTTATATTGTGTATTGTTAGTCCTTTGCTTGTTTGTACTTGAGCTTTTGCTATTTTAAAATCTTGTTATACTCAATCGTGCAATCAGAGATATAGTATTTGTTTTTTTGGGGGAGGTCGGTGCTGCGGCAATAGTGGCCTGTGATGTCCGACCACATGGTAGCACATACACGTGTGTGCGCACAGAAAACTGCATGTTTAAATAAGGAGTCTGCTTGTGGTGTCTCTGTTGATAGACTACATCTTAGTGAGGATGCATGACCAGTTTGCTTCGTCTTCTTTCAGAGTTCAAAGAAAAAGAAGACCAGTGATCTCAAGTACGACATATTTGGCTGGATCATCCTTGCTGTCGGCATTGTCGCCTGGGTCGGGTTTGCGAAAACTCACATGCCCCCACCGCCTCCTCCCCCACGATGAGCGAAGCGGTATATCTGTGTTCGTTCAGAAGATCGAGCATCCATCAGAAGTTTGTGCTGATGTATGTGCGACGGCGCGACATTCGTCTCATCTAGCGCCTTGCTTCCTTTTCCAAAGAATTAATCTTGTCTCTGCAACTTTAATTAGCATTTTGTTTTTTGGGTTGATTCATGGTTGATGAGAGGAGAGAGCACATTGAGGTAGGTCTGTGCTTACCGTTGAGATTGTTCTTTTGAACTCGTTTTGGCCCTCATCGTGTTATAGGGTATTTGATTATATTTTCACTCAATTAATTATCAACTGCTCGGCGATTTCTTCTCTTTTGCTAAATCCGTGTTCTTTCGGATGAAGTTTAACTGCTTTGAGGCATAATTATCAACTTACATAAATGAAAGATGCGTTCAAGGTATTGATCTTTTTAAAATGATTTTGAACATCGTGTAAAGGAAGAGAGTTGCTTACACTTTATGATGCTTTTGATCGTGGAAGGTTAATGAGGGCTTTAATAAGTCCCAATAGGAAGTAATATGGTCCATCAATTTTTGCGATGAGAGTTTATTGGAAATTTGAAATTGAATCAAGAAGCATTCTTGGGTGATTATGCCGGTAAGAGAGTGGAAAACGAGATTCATATGGAGATGATCTCTTGGGTTGTTGTGTCGGGTTTGGATTGCAATCGAAAGTTTCAGATAGATGTTTCCGCTTGTTTCAGGAAAAAATTAATTTGGGAGATATTTTCTGAAAAACGATTTTTTTTGTTTTGATACTTCGCGAATATATTAAGATATAAATTACTGTGAATTTTTTTTTTTTCATAGATACAAACGACGGCTTTTTTGACTAAATATTGAATTTCTTGCAAATTGGTAAAAAGGCCCAATAAATATTAAACGCCGGCCCATATGAGTCTTCAGAAGGCCTCGTGAGACGGACCGACAACTAGCGACTGGCCTGTGACTTTCCCGTGGCCAACCCGATCGACTCGAGTGGGGGACGCGCGCCAGCTTTCGCGCGCCACACGAATCGCCCACTGCGCTCCAAAGCGATGGTCGTTGATAACGGACCCGTCCGTCATAACACTCCTCCAAAAAACAGCGTGCCATTTCGAACTTCAAGACCTCCCAATTTGCACCCACAAAAGTCCCGCCAACATCACGAGATTCTTTCCCGGATTCACGTAAGAAATTATTCTTTATTTTGATGGAGAAGTAAAAGACAATCAAAACCAAGATTAAATGCACCGCATTGTATTGACCGAGTGCCGATCGAACGACCAAATAAAAAAGATTGCAATTTCGAACACACAAGTATAATTTTTAAGTATATATATGTTCATTGATGTGTCACCCGTATTTTAAATATTGAAAAACACATTTTCTCAATTATATCTTACGATTACAATCTCATTGGAGATTTCAGATCAAGAGTAGAAAGACATATCGTTAATAATTTCAAGTGGTAAAAAAATTTATATAATTTTCCTTATTTCTCCTAAATTTCTGAAAAAAACGAAAGAATCGTTTGCGCGGATTCGAGTCCATATACCTAAAAAGAATAACTAAGGATGATTTCTAAGGATGGATAGACGTACAATCCCACGTTCTAAAGAAGAGCCTAAGAGAACCACCGCGCCATCCACATTCAACTCCTTTAAAATCCCCAAAACACCCTCCCCCCCCTAAAGATTCTCCCGCAAGCTTCTTTTCAATTCGAAAAACGCTCGAAACATTAAAAATTCTCGCGCAAGCTTTCCCCAAATTTCAAAAATCACCCGCCCTTCTCCCTCCCTTTAAAATCCCACCCCCCAACCCCCAAATCCCTCCATCGGCAACCACCCCCGCTTTAAATCCCTAAATCCTCTTCGTCTTCTCTCTCAATCGTGCTAGCCCAGTCGAAACAGCCGATCGCGGAGAGCTCGAACGCCGGAGGCGAAACGATGCCGTCGATCATCCAAGAGGAAGAGCCCCTGCTGGCCCCGAACCCCGACCGCTTCTGCATGTTCCCTATCCAGTACCCGCAGATCTGGGAGATGTACAAGAAGGCCGAGGCCTCCTTCTGGACCGCCGAGGAGGTCGACCTCTCCCAGGACCTCCGCCACTGGGACTCCCTCTCCGCCGACGAGCGCCACTTCGTCACCCACGTCCTCGCCTTCTTCGCCGCCTCCGACGGCATCGTCCTCGAGAACCTCGCCGTCCGCTTCATGAAGGAGGTCCAGCTCTCCGAGGCCCGCGCCTTCTACGGCTTCCAGATCGCCATCGAGAACATCCACTCCGAGATGTACAGCCTCCTCCTCGAGACCTACATCAAGGACTCCGCCGAGAAGGACCGCCTCTTCCGCGCCGTCGACACCGTCCCCGCCGTCGCCCGCAAGGCGGACTGGGCCCTCCGCTGGATCGACGGCGCCGAGTCCTTCGCCGAGCGCATCCTCGCCTTCGCCTGCGTCGAGGGCATCTTCTTCTCCGGCAGCTTCTGCTCCATCTTCTGGCTCAAGAAGCGCGGCCTCATGCCGGGGCTGACCTTCTCGAACGAGCTCATCTCGCGGGACGAGGGCCTCCACTGCGACTTCGCCTGCCTGCTCTACTCGCTGCTGAGGAAGAAGCCGAGCGAGGAGCGCGTGAGGGGGATCGTGCGGGAGGCCGTGGACATCGAGAGGGAGTTCATCTGCGACGCGCTGCCGTGCGCTCTGGTGGGGATGAACCAGGACCTGATGGGCCAGTACATCGAGTTCGTCGCCGATCGGCTCCTCGGCGCGCTCGAGTACGGGAAGATGTACAGCGCGGCGAACCCGTTCGACTGGATGGAGCTGATCTCGCTGCAGGGGAAGACCAACTTCTTCGAGAAGCGGGTCGGGGACTACCAGAAGGCCTCGGTCATGTCCAGCATCAACGGCGATGGCGGGAGCCACGTGTTCAAGATGGACGAGGACTTTTAGATGCTTGCGTTGGGGCGTGGTGTGCCAAATACTATCTCACAATTTTTATTTTTATTTTTTGCCTTTTTTGGGTTTTTTTTTTGTTTGTTTGGGAAATGATAATGTTATAAAGCCGGTTCGTTGTGAATGGTCCCCTATTTATTTTCACTATTTTATTTTTTTCGGGTGAAATTGTTGGAATGAGAAAACAAAATCGAGAAAATTGCATTTTAAGAAAGTCAGGCAGACCAAATAATTCGTCTGAAATAAATTGAGTTGAGCTAATTTTTGCAGAGGTTTCTACAACTAGTGGTGGTCACGATTCTGGTTTATGAAAACTAGGAATCGGAATTAGAATAGATGGTTTGGGCCGGTTCGTATTTTTTTTTTATGCCTTTTTTTTCACGGTTCGCTGGTTCGGACCGGTTTAAGATTTGGGCGAACCGGAATCGGGCCTGTATGTCACGGGCTGGTTCCGGTTTTGACCTAGGCCGGTTTCGGGCCTAAATTGGCCCGTGGCCATCGCTATCTACAAATGAACGTTATTTCCGTTTTTACACGCTGGCATTAAATGATTTTGGGGCTGTGAGCTTATAAAATATTAAGTATAAAACACTTCTTGCTGAATATTTATTTTAATTTCGAAAATAGAAACTTTTTTGTGGGGTAAACTGGCGCAGGACAGATTAATGAGAAAATTGACATTTTTGGAAGAGCAACACAGTGTCCTTTCGTTGGCCCCCCTGCTTATTAGACCGATGGGATAAATTCTTCAAATTATTTATTTAAATTATTTATATAATTTTTTAATGACAAATGACACAAATGTTTTTTGAATTTTAACTCAATGTGCAATGTAGTTCATGAACTTTTAATTTGATTAATATGGTCTCTGAATTTTAATCCAATGTGCAATGTGGTCCCTGATTTTTTGGAACATGTTCAACTTAGTCCCTGAACTTGAATCAATGGAAGTACTACATTAAACATCTTCCTATAATTTAAAGACTAAGTTGAACATGCTTCAAAAGTTTAGAGATCATATTGCACATTGAGTTAAAGTTCAAGGATCACATTGATCAAATTAAAAGTTTAGGGACTTGACTATTTTTGTCATTATCCCTTTCTTAATTTGAATTTTTATTTTTATTTTTTTCTTCTACATCGCCTGTCACTGGCCACGACGAGCTCGAGACCGAGACTCGCCAGATCTGACAAGGCTCAAGCTTGACTCGCCACAGGCGTGGGCCGACGAGGCTTAAGCTCGCCGCCCCCACGCCTATGGTCAGTCACTGGCCGTCTCCGAGGCTTGGCGATCGGTCGAGGGAATTCACATTTTTAGTTTTATACATGAATATTTTTGTTGATCATAGTGTTCTTGGTTGACTTGTCATTTTTGGCGAACCAAACCAGTGAAAATTTGAAAAATAAATTTTCAAAAAATACTTTCCCTCGAACAAACAAACGCATCATAACTAAAAAGGAAAAATACCTCCTCAATAATAAATGATCAACATAATAGTTGGATAAGTAATAAAACCAATTGGGAAAGGAAAAGGCAAAAGCCACTTGCCTTTGGTTTTTCCCTCTTTTGGAAGTGAATTTTAGAGGTTTTCGCGGCCTCGTCACTCAAAAACCAATCGGCGTCATCATCATCGTCACCATTCACCAGCTCCAGCGCCCAGGTACGGTGTGGCTCTTTATCGTCCTCGCTGCAGCGCCACAGCACCGCCACAGATTCGAAACTCTTGAGGAAGGCCGCGAAGGGAAATGGCAATGGCGGCCTCTGGGAGTCAAGGAATGCTCTCCAAGGACCAGCTTCTTCATCTCTTCCACCGCTTCTCTTTCCTCACTTCTCTGCCTGGTAACTCGCTCGAGCTACTCTCTCTCTTTGCTTTTCTTTTGCTTTTCCTGGAGTTCGATTTTCCCGTTTTCATGAGCTCTCTCTCTCTCTCTTTCATGCGTGCAGATGTTAAGAAACGGATTTCGGATGCTGTGCAGGATAAACAGGTTACTCTCTCTCTCTCGTCTGTCCTCGCATTTGCCTAGATTTCGTTGGATGGACTACTTTACTTGTTCGAATGGCTTGTTGCTGTTAGTCATGAGTTGCTTTCTGGATGCTCATCTACATGTCCACATTTATCTGGATTTCTCGGCAAGACTCGTGAGGAATGGGCTTTTTTCTTGTGCAATGTTGTTCGAGCTATCCAAATCGAACTCTCAGCCATCAGTATTTTAGGCTGATGTTCGCGTTTGTGCTTGATGTGACCAATTTTGTTCAATCTTCATTGCGAGACGTGCATTCATTGTGGACCTTGTGCTGAGCTACAGATTTTCCCCGTTTCAGCTGGTGATTTAAGTTCTAATTTGTCCATAGAATGGGGAAATCATGTTCTGGTTGGACACCTAGTAGACTGGTGTTATTCTAACCTCAGGAGGATATTCTAGTTTCTGTCCATGGTGAAATGTGGGCATCTATCATTGTCTGATATTTTGTTGTCTTAAGGACATCTCTTCAAAGTTAACCTTCCCTGTTCCTGTTACTAACTGTGCAAGCTTCAGACTGACGGCTAATATGTATCTTTTGTAAAATGAACACATCCAAAGATTCAACTGTTCAATCTTTCGGCTCTTCTTGCTAAACTGTAATTGTTCTCGTTTTCTTCATCTAATTCGTCATTATATGCAAGTGGGATTTTACTCCCACAGATGTGTCATCAGGATGTACTTTTATGAAATGAATGTAGAAAGATCCTGGTGAATTTTTGCTTGGAAGGTTGCGGTGCTATTGTAGATGCTTTAATGAGCTCAAGGTGATATTGCATGTGGGATCCATTGTAGAACTTGACAAATTGCTCGAGAAGCTCTTGTTGGTACCTACACCGTGTTATGAACTTTGATTTACTACCAAAACCAGATTGTCTACAGATGCTATTTTGAATGTGATTTCTTGAGAAGTGATGGCGCTAAGTTTGTGTATAACCTGACGTAAGTTGCAATCTGCAGGAAGCTGTTGCTGTGACTACAGAAATCCAAGAAGAAATATTTCAGGAGATGGGTATCGGTGAGTTTTCTTACTGGAAACATGATTTTTAGTCATTTTCAGTCTTTAATTTCCAAAGGTTTTGGATGCTTATGATTGGACTAAAGAATAGCTAGCTCTGGAAGTACATATATGGTCTAAACTTGAAGTATGTTCCCGTGTCTAGATCAAACAAATTAGTTTTCTCTCTTCAAGTTTATTCTTGGATTTACTCTCAACGTCATTATATTTTAGTGCTTAAGTCCTTCACTGCGCTTCTCTTCCAAATTTTCTGGGAAGTAATCTTAGAATTGCGAAAATTAGCGGCTATAGAGAGCTCATTTATACTTATCATGAGTCTGATTCTTATCCTGCAAAAGTTTGCGTGGAGTTTATTTGGATACGATTGCCTTTCTCTGAAGTTTGGAGCTGAAGTTTGTTAGTGAGGAACTTGACATAGTTCAGGGTCAATGTTGTTTGAATTTATTTCTCTTGCACTGATGCACAAGATATGTGAAGGATGTGACATAAGCAGCTTGCTGAAATGCAGAAGTTGTGCTTCACTGTCGCAACTTGGGAATCATGTGCTGCCTTTCTCTTGCAGAACCAAGATTTGGCATAGCATGCTTGGGAAGAGTAAACATGGTTTATGAGAATGACCGGGATTTGATGATTCGCTTCTATAAATTTGTTGCAAAGTAATCTCTCTCTCTCTCTCTCTCCCCCTCTCTCCGTGTGCGCAAGGCCCACGCGCACACATTGGGGACTTACGATATTGCAGCATTCCCCAAGGTGCTGAATCACCAATTACGCGTGCCTGGTGTTTATGAGCAGTGTTGTGCAGTTTTATTTTAATCTGGACACGTTAGGCATGAAGTCAGAAAGAAATTGCCACCATTAACTCTTGTTCCATTATTACTTTGTGCATATTCAAAGTGAAAAGCGAAGAGATTATAGTTATCCTTACTGCATTGTACTGCTAAAAAGATTGCTAACTGAAGCAACTATAAAGCTAATGATAGAGAGAAGGAAGATTCTAGTGATGAAAAGGTGTTTGTCTCGCGTCTCTGATAGGGAAAAAATGGTTGGTAAGACTCTCTGTTTATGGGGCAGGGAAGAAGAGGCTTGTGATGAGGCTGAATTTGGGCCAGATGAATTTTCAGAAAGAATGCTTTATCAGCAGAAACTGCAGGAACAGGTCGTAATTCGAAAACTTGTGGTTCAATCTCATTGAAGTTATTCATTGATGAAAAAAGTGTGAATCTACCTTGCAGCAAATGGAGATGCTAAAGTACATGCGCCAATTTAACCTCGACGATCAGTCAGCAATCCTTGATAAGGTAAATAATTGTATATTGCTCTCTGTTCATTTATGCTTTATCATGGATCATCTACATTAACCTGATATATGCGATGCATAACCAGATCAAATCACTCTATAGACATACCCAGAACCTACTTCATATTAGCACCTAAAAGAAAAGAGCTGGGAGGGATAATCTCAAGGCAAATCAGTGAAAGAGCTTGAGTCAAGCGCTCATAATTTTCTCCATTTTCATTGTTGTGCTGTTTACATGGTCTAGCAAAATCAGTTCTGAGAACAAAGGTCTTACGCATGACTTATTACTGTGAGCATGAATTTGCCTTTTGAGGAGTGCGATAATTGCTTTCTGTGAGTTCTCACATCAAAACCAGAAAATACTTAGGGGTTCTTATTCTCCTTATTTTCTCACTTAATAAATCCGTGCAAATCCCTGATATGCTCTTCCTATCGAAGCTCACTATGTAGTTTGATTAACAGTTGCGGCAGCAAATAGAAAATGCCAATTTTGACAGTGAAGCATCAGTATTGTCACCAGAACAAATTCAAGAAACCGTCCGACGAAGGGTATCGCCTCTATTTACGCCAAGGTACAATCCAGTGCAATGATTGACATCTGGAAGGATAGATCCTATTGCAATTGTGTTCATGCAAGAGGTTATTGCCTGAATCTTTTTTAACCTTTCAATATCTTAACATGATTTTCTTTTTCTGCTGGTGGGTTTATCTTGTCATCGGTTTACTCTTATCTCGGACCTGATTTAATCGCATGTGCGGTGTGCTATTTTGCAAGCTTCTCTCCTTTCCTTAACTTTCTTTTTTGATGATTTTTTCTACTGGATCAACAGGGGAGCAAGTTGAGATGAACCGCACAATGATTGTCAATACTCTCAAGTGCTGCTTGATTTGCTTCGTCTGGTTCTAGTGCTGTTGTTGTGGTTCAAATTGCCACCTGAAGCAACCAGGCGACCGATGTTCCGATGAGTTAATTCTTAGACTCGCTTGTTAACCATGGCACCGCCATGTACATTTGACAAAGACCTTGTAGATGGATATCATATTTAAGCAATTATTACTCGTGTTACGGGAAGTGTTAAGTTGGTAGGCGGATCCTATGAAGAGATATCTCGAGCACGGGTACAGCCAGAGCACATATATTCATGGTGAGAAACAGGATCCATGTAGCCATCCCTGAAAGTTAGTTTGTCTTCTGTCAGAGAACAACAATCCACCCAATAAATGATTTTTTTGTAAAGCTTCCACGCGGATCACACATCATTATAACAAGGTCAGGAGTAGTGGTGTACACCACATATTCCAATCCGATCGATCCGATTAGTCCAGCACCAGCAGTGGTAACAACCCGAAACTTTGCCGTATGCACAGCTCGCGTCCAGTTCTACAGGAGCAGGAGCGGTACGTTAACTCTCGTGGTTACCCAGTGCAAGATGTTACCTTTTAATTGGTTCTAGTGTGACCAAAAGGTCGCGTGATTATAAAATATCAAAATGAAAATGGTCCGTAACTCAGGTTGAGATGGCCGAGTTGGTCTAAGGCGCCAGATTAAGGTTCCTGGTCCGAAAGGGCGTGGGTTCAAATCCCACTCTCAACACGCTTCAATTTTCATTTTTTATTTTTTTAAATTTCTCTAGTACACGAACTCCGCACAATATGGTGCAACAACAACAAGACGACGATCCCAAAACTGGGAAAAAAAGGGATAATAAAGACGTACTCAACAGAATCGAGTAGCGTTCACGTTATGGGACGGCGGGATCTCGAAATGCCAGAGCCTCCCCACGCCCTCCACCTTGTACTTCATGCACAGGAACTCCTTCGCGTACGCCCTCTCCACCCGCCGGTTCACGTCGTGCAGGAACACGTGCGTCACCCCCTCCCCCACCCGCCCCCTCGCCATCACCGCCGCCGTGAATATCGCCCCCATCCTCCCTGGCGCCTCCGCGAAGTACCCCCTCGGCGCGTCGATCATGATCACGTCCCACTGCTTGTCCCGCACCTCCTCCGGCAGCCCCGGCAGCGCCAGCCGGCACCGGCTCTCCCTCCCCAGCCGGGCGTGCCCGGGCATGCAGTCCCGCTCCTTCCTGTACGTGTCCATGAGCTCGTCGGCCTCGGCGAGCCGCGTCGGGTACTGCACGTGGTACGCCTGCAGGGCCGGGGCCTTGGCAAGCACGGACCGGATCCACGACTCGCCCTCCTCGAGGAACACGGTGGTGCCGCGCTGGTTGAGGGCGGCCCACATGAGGGAGTCGTGGCCGAGGCCGAAGACGAGGAAGTTGCAGGGGGAGGCCTCCCGGAGGACGTTGAAGGAGAGGCTGATCTCCGCGAGGGACTGCTGCGGGACCACCCTCGACGTGGCGTAGTGGAGGATGGCCTGGAGCTGCGTCGGCGTCGGGACGTAGCTCGCGGCATCAGCGGCGGAGGAGGAGGAGGAGGACGCGACGCTCCTCCCGGGGGTGACGAGGGCGGTGGCCGAGAGAAGGAAAAGGAGGGCGGCGGTGACGAGCAAGGCGGCGAGGAGCCAGCCCTTGTTGAGAGGGAGGCGACGGGCCTTGACGTCGGAGTCGAGATGGCGTTTCTTCATGTCGACTCTGTTCTCATCAAACATAATTCCGTATTCGCGTTACGTAAGAGAGTTGGTGCTCTTCTAAGGTTGTCGAGTTTGCGGGGATTCATCAATCAATCAATCAATCAAAATCAAAATCAGATCAAATCGGTTCGATCGTGGGGGGCCTGTTGGGGACGGATGATCAGGGAGGACGAGCAGTAGTTTTCGAGGTTCTCAAAGTGGATTCGGAGGAGGGAAAGAGGGTCATAAGGGACGATTGATCTGCATGGCCTTATTAGGTAGTGAAGAGAGAGAAGAGAGAGAGAGAGAGAGTAAAGGAGAAAAGAAAAAAGAAAAAAAAAACTGAGAGGATGCAATGCACCAGCAACGTATAAAGATACGTTTTTGATGTGTCTAAATACGGTATATACTAAGTATAGTTATGAGGTCTCTGATTTTTTTGGGGTCGGGGTAGATTGGTGAGAAGGATTTTGGACCCAACTCTTTTGGGCATGC
Organism: Lenwebbia sp. NSW1173648; assembly: GCA_029784005.1. Lineage (NCBI taxonomy): Eukaryota > Viridiplantae > Streptophyta > Magnoliopsida > Myrtales > Myrtaceae > Lenwebbia > Lenwebbia sp. NSW1173648. Next base: position 25,509,777 of record JARCGZ010000006.1, read on the forward strand.
GCTTCACTTTAGAGATTCTCCTCATTTTGATTAATAATTTAATGCCCCCCCCAATCTATCAATAGCAAGTACTACGTCCATTACCATATAGTAGGATTAATTGAGCTCAACGCTAATCAATGTTTATGCATCGTATGATTTTGCTAATCTAACCGCGGTGATCGAGATTCTTCTTACCTTATCTCAACATCGGTTCTTTCATGCAGACCCGATTACGATACCGTATTAGAAAATTTAAACCTGGAAGGAATTTAAACAGGCCGGACATGCATGCGAAATGGACGAGGCGGAACTCGGCCGCGGTGCCGCGTTGAAATGTCCGACCTAAAAGTTCAATTCAATATAACCGGCGGCGAGAGACTATAAAGCATATAAACCCCGTGGTCGAGCCACGCTAGATATTTCAACGAAACTTAACCCATCATTCGGGTGTTTTAAGTTTACGGCCCAATAGTTTGCAATGGCAACTCACTGGCCCTCCAAAACTTAGATTGGTCATAGGGTCATTGCCTTAGGTGGTCACGGAACACTTTGACTTTCTGTCAATAGGGAGGTCAACCGGTTGACTTCAATCGCTAGAAGGGCCGCCCAATTCGCGACACGCGTGGTCTTGCATCACGGCAATTGTTACTGGAGTGTATTGTTCAATGACTAGGTTGAGCTTGTTTTGGTGGGTGGACGGCGTTTCAGTCTATTTGAATTTGTTCGAAATGCTATGAGAAGAGCTTAGAGGATTGTTGAGACCGAAAAAGTTCTGAAAACAGCTTGATCTTTTCTATGATTTATGAGGGCGTTCTTTGTATAGATTGTACAGGAGACAACAAGAGAAAGTTATGTGTAAACTGAATATTTGAAGGGTCATTGGTAAAGGCTGCAAGTTAATTGGATGCGGCTAGGGCATTCCAACTCTTCAAATGATGATCTTGCAACTATTGTCGACACCTCTGATGAATGGATATCGGTTCGTACTGGGATCCGCAATCGACGTGTTCTGTCAGGTTGGTTCTTGCAGATGATGCTGCCGTTTTTACTGCTTAAGTTCTAAGCTAATGATGAAAAGTTGGTCTCCTTATAGATTTTGGATGAAACTGGTCTAATCTTGCTTTCTCCACTTTCTCCGCATACCTAATCAAGAAAGATCGGATTGTTGGTTTTATTTATTTTTATCGTTTTGATGTGTACAATCAGATGCAGACACGATTTTACAAAACTGTGAATGAAGATCCCATCTAGCATCTGCAAATTTATCCACTTATGTCACCTATGTTTCCTTCATTATTCTTGACTTTGGATTTAAGTAAACACAAACACCATTTTGTTCCTATGGTCTGGATCTTACTATCTCATGTATGTGGGGGTGGCTCTAAGGTTGATAGCTGCAGTCTCACAATTTTGTCAATGCAGGCAAAGATAGCTTGACAGGTTTGGCCGTGGAGGCAGCGAGCAAAGCTCTAGAGATGGCACAGGTTGATCCTGAGGGATATTGACCTAGTCTTAATGTGCACGTCTACGCCAGAGGATCTTTTTGGCAGCGCTCGTCCGGTATTCTACCATTGCATGTATTCTCGTTGTGTGCACTTTGTTCTTTCACGTTTGCACCTGTCATTGGTTGAGTATTGGCTAGTTACCATTACCTATAATCTTCTTGGTTAAAATGTGCCCGAAACTACGGGAGGTGGGTTTAACAATGTCCCAATTGTTGGCGCGGATTCTCTTTCACGTTATGTTGATTGGACTGATAGAGGGACCTGCATTTTATTCGGTGACGCGACGCTGCAGGTGCTGTAGTGAAGACACTCGGTAATCCCATGAACAAGACAGTACAATGTATGCGCCTCTTTCACTTCAGGTGAAAGCTAAATTTTGTTAGGTCAAGAGATGGATCGAACCAAAGGAAAGGAAGTCGCAAAGGGACGCTTATGTTAACATTTCTGTTCTCGAAAACAATTGCTGGACGAGTTTTCGAACAAAAGAAAACGTTTGGTAACGGTACAAAATTTCTATTGCCGGAATAGAAAAAGAACAAAAATGCATTTAGTACGACCCTAAAAAAAAAAAATATCAACAGTGGTGATCGTCTGGCGGCAAGGGGTGACCGGCAGCCAACGGCGGCAACCGAAAACCGACGGCGGTGATCGGCGACTGGCAGTGGACTTAGTGATCGTAGAGACGAGCAATAATTTACACTGAGCTTGTTTTTCGAAAATATCATTATTTCTCTTTTTGTTTCCGGGAATAAGGAAGCAACTTTTTTTTTTTTTTTTGACTTCTTATTTCTATTCCAAATCTTATTCACTGGGCACTATTCTGTTCTCGGGAACAAAAAAATCAACTAATGTACACAAATGGATTTTTCTTCTGTTTTTGTTCTCGAGAACAGAAAAACAGAGAATCAGAAATGTTACCAAACAGGCTATTGGCTGTCTAGTGGACTCGCCGAGAGCTGCCCACAAGGAGAATCGCAGTGCCTGCGATGTACTTCAATCACCCACTGTTCAGCGAGATGCTAGAGGAAGCTCAGAGGGTTCGTGGGTATAATCATCCGGGTGGGATCGACAAACCTTGCAAGATTTAGGAGTTCGAGAAGGTGAAGATGAGGATTGCTACCAGAGATCAGCGTCGGCAACAGCAAAGGCCAGGCTGGTAGTGGCATTGCTAATGTCACTGAAATTCCAAATGATTCATCTCTAAATTTACAGATGATAGAATGAGTGACTGCAGGCAATGGTGATCTTAAGTCTGGTGTTAATCAAGATTCATGACTGGCGTTGCACAAGTTGCAGACCCTCTGTTCTTCAGTTTCTTAGTTGTCATTGATTTTGATTATTTGATGCAAACCGCAAATTAATTTCAAAAGTTCTGCAAATTATGGAACTCATCCCTGATTTTTCCTTGTCATGGGTGGCGCAGATCGTCTCCAAAGAATGCAAATAATGAACCACACAAGATTGTGCATAGTGAAACCAATTAAAATCACAGCATCAAAGCTTTCCCGGCCTAAAATCAAGGTGATTCTCCTTCAAAGAATGAGGATTGCAAGAAGAAAAAATATCAAGCAAGAAGCTGCACTACTCTCAGTCTCAGATTGTTATAAGCCCAATAAAAGTACATGAGGAAGACATGCAATAAGGAAGTCTAACCGTGTCCACAGCCGAGCCATTTATGAATTCTGCTCAACCCCAAGGTCGCTCAATAACCAATGCTGCTTCAGGATCCAGAAATTCACCATTGCCCCTCCTTAAAATGCAAAAAAGCACCACAGTCGTAGTCCAGCTCCTTTGAGCATGGTGAAATTAAAGTGAGAAGATGCTATTCAAGGGAAAAAAAATACCTCACATGACCATAAATTCAAACTTTTATTTGCTGGTTGTACAATCAATTTTCTTGTAATTATTTAACTCACTATGAATGGCTATTCTCTAGTATCTACCCCTCCAGGAACTCCATTTGAGTTTCAGTTGGTACCAAAGAGGAGAGATGCCTAGAACTCCACGTGCTAGCCTAGGATCAAACACATCGAAATGCACCTGACTGAGGGTATCTAGCAGTACCTGCGCAGGCACGGCCAGAAGCAGCACCGGGATCGCCTCAGCAGGCACTGTTCCGGCTAATTCACGAGCCTTTTGCAAATGGATGTTAGCCACAGATGCCATCTCGAATACTGCATCGCAAAGCTTCTCGTGGGAGTCTAATCGAACTTCCGATTGACCTCCCATTTCGACCAGCATTCCATGCTTGGCCGCCACTTTTCTAGGTATGTATAAAGAGTGGCGGCTCTTGCTAGCATGATATGGCAGCGATTTAAGCAGCAAAAGAAGGCCACTGGCCTTTCCAATATGAGATGCCGCGTGATCAGCCGCAGTGGACCTGATTCCACCAGACTGAAGCGTCGTGTACAGAATGGTCGATGCAGTGTCCTCGGCATATTTTTCCAATTCATCGATGGTTTCTGGCATTTGAGTCACCTCTCTGCTGGCGTCATTGATACGAGCTTCAACAGATCGTTTCAACCATGCCTTGCTAATTTTCAACTCAGATACAACTGCAGATAAGGCCCGTGCTGTTGGGTGTTCGATTAGTTTATTGGCAAAAATTTTATCTATAGCTTCCTGCCACCAGACAAGGCGCATCAGACCAATTCTTGGATCAGAAGCAATGTCCATGGCTCTGGATGTTTCCACATTGAAAGCGCGGAGGGCAAATGCAGCCTTACGCATGTTGGGTGGAAGCTCAAGAAGGCAAAGGTAGTGATGGTAATCATAACTCCGAACCTGCTGCACGCAATGGGAAAAAGCAGCACGTAAGTTAGCAGATGCACCGGAGCCGCTCATCAGTTCAACGTCAGAAAAACCACGCTGCAGATACACAGAACTCACATGAGAACAGGAAATCTCTGCAAAAGAAAGGAAGAAATTTCAGCGTCGTTCAAGTTTCCGGGTAGTCTCTCAACTGAAAATTTTGGCTTTCACATATGCATTTATGCTTCCTCTTCTCTTTGTCAATGCAAACCTCTATCTATGCAAATTGATAGTCCCAACATCTTGCTATAAACATAAGGCCAGGTCATTGAGTGAGATGGATAAGGAATATCATACTAACCTTTGTGCATCACTAGAACTTCTTCGATAGTCCTTAATCAAAGTTAAGCTAGATATTTTGCTCTTTTCTGGTTGAGTTGCAGTTTTTCTCATATGGCCCAGGAGATACAGGGGCACAGGCGCATACATCAATTGGCCCAGGTGTTGCAGACCTTTTAACACACAAGTATTGATCACCCAACGCTGCTATGTGTTCTACCAAATTGTTTTCACCGATGCCAGTTCATTTTAGTACGTGTAAATTCGCAACAGGACACAGCACCAACGGTTCGGACAAATGCAGTCGCTAAAAAGGCAAAAACCATTTGGAAATGTTTACGAGGCTTAACATGTCTCCCTCTTTAGTAGATGGAAACGCACTGGCATGAAAAGTATTGAGTCAGAAAAAACAGACGTGATCTCGCTGAAGCACGCGATCACAGAGGCATTTCGTCAAACAGGTGACCCCCAATGCAATTTCCAACGGTCGAATCCAAAATAAGTTGATGCGAATACGACTTTCGGATCTTACCGGATCGTCACAAGCGACGGTTGGCGGCGAACGGTGGTTCCAGGTAAATACCAAGAGGCGAATTGGGTAAGAGCCCGCGGGAATGCATAGCGAGCTTGAAGTGGGTGTGGTGTCGCGGAGAGTGGGCGAGCTCTTCGGCACGTGGACACACGCGTGGGGATCTCCGGCGAGAGAGGTGGGTTGGTGCGTGCGAGGGTGGGGGAGGGAGGGAGGCGAAGGGGAGGCGAAAGGCTGCGGGTTGCGGGCGGTTCTCTCGGAGGTCGGGCGGAGTTACAAGAGCGCCAAAGATCAAATGGATTTTTCGTTTTTGCTCTCGACTCTGACGGAGATTGGAGGCTTGGGATGTCTTTTCTATTGGTCGGGTGAAGGGGAAACCACCATTGAATCTGTAAACCAGAAACTATAATTAAGCCCTGGTAATTTTGCATTAGCACATCATGATCATGTTGTCTTTATGATTTCCTGGATTTATGTTTTCGCATGACCATCTGTTGACACCTAAATTTTGATTATCCTTTATTATTAATTTGTTGTATAAAAATTAGGGACTAACCTTTGTCCCTGCTAAAAACAAAAGGAGGAAAAATATTATTTAAATCATTTTCATACGGTCTGCACTTTTAGTATATTTTTACTTTTTGCATTCATGCATTTGCATTTGGACCGGCGGCGGATGCTTTGAATTTGATTGAGATAACCCGTGGAGAAAGAAAAATTTCAAAAGAAAAATCATTTTTAAAAAATAAAAATAAAATCCTTAGCTGATTTTTGTTGAGCGAATGCAGGGATTTGAGCTGAGTTTGTTGAGCAAAGGTAGGGATATGAGCTGATTTTTGTTGAGAAGGCAGGGATATGAGCTGAGTTTGTTGAGTCAAGGTAGGGATATCAACTGAATTTGTTGAGCAAAGGCTTACTCGCCTATAATAGGGACTAGAGAGTTGACGTGCAAGGAGAGGTTGCTGAATTGGGAGAGAGAGGAGGGCACGAGAGAGTGTGAGCAGAGGAGGCCATTGAGAAAAGATTCAAAAAAAAAAAGGTGAGAAGCTACGTCAAAATAGAGAGGGAGAGGAGGAGGATGTCCACGGAAAGTCAGAAAAGAAAAGTATAGTTTTCTTAATGTTTGACTCTCTTTTTCTGGTCCACGGTGGTGCACAAAGAAGAAGACGAATCGGCAATCCCCACCGCTTCATCTTGCCTTGACTTTGTCCAGTGATCAGGCGAATTCGTGCCATTGTCCAGCGTTCTCGACATTTTCCAGTAGATCCTCCGACGTCTCTACCACGTCCCAGCTACGTAGACCAGTCCCTCTACGACGTGGGAGAGTCCTTTTTTATTTTATTTTTGTAGATTTTTCCAACGCTGGCTGAAGCTTTGTGGGATAATAAACCTGTTGTCTGGAGATCAGCCTGTCGGACCAATCTCGTTGAGCTACCCGTGCCCACACCGAAGCTGCTATTCAATCACTAGCGATTTCAGTCCAGTCTCGAACTCGCAGAAATCGTGAGTCATAGACTCAAGAACCCAGCTGCGAAAGTCCTTCGCCGTTCGTGATTAGTGCGACTCTTCTCCGAGCCAGTCAGCGGATGCAAGCTTGAACCGCGGATTCACGAGAATTCCAACCTCGTCCGCAAGTCCCATCCAGATTCAAACGAGAAACGAAAATCTGAAATTATTTCAAATTAGGTAAAATTCGATTTGCTCGTATTTCTTTCTTGTGAATATTGGATGATTTTCGGTTAGGCAAATTTTACCTGCAATATGTGATGATGACCTTTTTGAATATTTCCATATCTTTAGCATGTTTCTTAGTCTAGAAAACCGTTTCGAATTATGGGGTGATTCCCTACCGACAACGTGCAAATTCGGACTAATCTCAACTCTGATATTTGTCTCGATGGCACGGGGATCGAGATATCTAATCTTAACCACTAGATTTGATTCCTCGATCCAATCCGTCATATAATTCGAATCGGAAAATATTTTCGTAAAAGATCATGCATTATCTTTGATTGATTTGATTTGTTACCCGTTTAAATAATTTGGCAGATAAGGTTTTATCTAATCTTGAATTAGGAAGATCTCGTCGATTTCGGGTAATAAATCAAACAAATTCGAAGATCAATTCGTGAATCGGGTAAAGATTTTCTAAAGATTATGGGATTTAATGAAAGTTAATTATAATTCTTTTAGGATAATCTTTAACCGACTCATGTCTGATTCTCATCAAATCTTTAATTTTGAAAATTCATTCAAAAAAAAATATCTCATTCATGTAGTTCGCATATAGTTTAGAACATTCCATTTATTCATGTAGATGAGCATTTCATTTTACTTGTATGTTATACAGGCTTAGTCGCATAACCGTCATGTCATTCCTATGCCGCATTGGTTAGCAATGTCATACAGCTTTGCCATGTCATTAAAGTCTGTCATATCATATAGGTCGTCATGCCACTTTTTCATGTCGCATTATCCATCATGTCATTAGCCCTGACACGTCATTGATGCCATGTCGCATTCGTACGTCATTTAGAATTATGTCATAGTTCATTCAATTTAGTCTAATAGGTTTAGTTTAGCCTACTGTCACATGCCATTTAGACAAAATTCATGTCATTTTTGCATAACATGTAGATTAGAATTCATGTTGTTTTTGCACGTCACTAAGATTCGAAAATTTAAATTGTTGCACATTCATGTCATATTAGGATGATCGCCATTCATCATATCATTAGAATAATTGTGTTCTTAGGACACAATTACATTCATGCATTGCATTAAATAAAAAATCCAAAAAATAGTTGTACCTTTGGAGCTTTAAATCAGAATCCTTGAGGGTTGCCAACTCAGATAGTTTTCATTGAAATGAAAGGTACCGAAGGGGCGTTAATAGAAATATTGGCGTAATCAAGTCCCTGAACACATTGATCTCTGGTTCGTAGGAATAAAGTATTTCTCCCGATACTTTATTTAGGTGTCTAATCAGCCTACCATAAAATGATTTGTGGCGACTCCAATTTTGAAAATCTTTTGCATGTTAATTATTTGAACCATAAGTTGCGAATTGGTAGAGTTTGGGAGAGCTCGAGCTAGGTTAGTTAATTTAATTAACTTAGTAATCCATTAGCCTAGAAACCAGATTTTTAGGTCGTAACACCATCATATTTCCTTTTTTTAATTACGCCAAAGTGTACTAATTGAATTGCGAGGAAATCGTGTTAATCTTTCCCAATACACGTGGGAAGCACCAACACTTTTCGGAGGCCTCTGTGTTGTGTTAAACACCCAATACGTGTTCAACACTCTCCGACAAGCGATAGATACGTGGTCAATAGGTGTCAGACGTCCGACACATGGTCAGCACTCCCGACATGCTAGCGTCATACGAGTCCAGCATCCCGACATGCCATTCCAACAAGCATGTGGTCGATTTTAAACATTTTCTATAAATTAGGAATCAAAATATAAATTTATCAAAAATATATACTTAAGTCATATACCCAGCTAGCCAAAAAAAGAACTAATCATGAATCCCTACAAGCATTAGAAGAAATTCACTGCTGAAATTTTTATATATACATGATAATTTATTATGTATATATTGAAATATACAACTTGTCCCAACATATCGAAATTCTCTATTTTTTTAGAAATGGCGTATCAGCGTGTCGTGTCGTATCGCGTGTCACATGTCGGTGTCGGTGTTACTTAGATTAAACATTGTCGTGTTTAATATTGTCATCAAGCCCGAGATCATTTCGCTATAAAATTAAATCTCTCACCATGGAAGAAAACGTTAATTAATTATTATTTTTTGGTCTGGAAAATGTTAATTAACCACGACCGTGTTTTTTTTTGTTTTTTTTTTACCTCAGAAACGAGTTGCCCTTCTTTGTTGTGAAAAAGAATCTTAGGTGAAAAGCACTTTTTAGTTATTTTACGTTAAAAGAGAACTCGTGAATAGCAGCTTCTTATTAAGTAAGATTTGATTTTTTTCCAAAAGAAGGTAAAAACTGAAAACCAAAATCTGACAAAAAAGAAGAAGATAAAATCAATACGTTAAATTTTTTTTTTTGGGGGGAGAGGGGGGGGGGTCAAAAATACGTTAAAGTTTAAAAGGAGAGAGAGTGGTAGGGACTGTGGACAGCCCAGAGCGTAGCCACGCGGGAGACCGATCCCGGCTTGTTTGATGGGCCATTAAAAAGAGGTTATGTAACATACTAAATTGATGGGCCTGGGCCCAATACCATCCTCAGCTTAGTGGGCCTGAGCGGGCCCACACATAGCCAAGCTGCCATTAGGGATTCACAGTAGTGTTCTTTTCTCAAAGAGAGAGCGGAGAAAATTACCAAAAAAATCATAAATCTATTGTAATTGTACCAATTCAGTCTTAAAATTTTTCTTTTCTTGATTCAATCCTAAACCTTTTGCAATTATGTTGATTCAGTCCATCCAACCAATTTCGGCCAACCGGCGACATAATATTTTAATACTTTCTTTGAATTTTTCATTTTCTTTTTCCTTTTTTATTTTTTTTTCCTTTTTCTTTCTTTATCTTTTCTTCCCTCTTCTTCCTCCCGCCGATAGCCAGACCTCGACAACCGGCTTAAGGCAACGGTCGGCGAGGTCGACTTTGCAGGCCTTAGGCGAAGCTCGCCCCCTTCGACCACTAGCAACGGCGAGCCTCGCCGACGGCTTCCTGCTAGCCATAACAAAAAAGAAAAAGAAAAAAGAGATAGAAAAAATTATAAAAGAATAATTAAAAATTATCCATGTCAACGTATGCAACACCGCGCCATCACCGACCAACCAAATTGATTGATTTGGCACAATTGTAAGAGGTTTAGGACTCATTTGGCCAAAAATAAAGGTTATTACTAAATTGGCACAATTACAATAGATTTAGAACTTTTTTGGTAATTTTTCTAGGTTCTAAAGGTTAAATAAATAGAAAGCGAAGCATAAACAGTTGATAAACTGGTGTAATATCATTAGGGGTTAGCTAAACCAGCATCTTTGTTGTTTTATAATCGCCACAAAATCCGTCATTGGGAGATTTCCTTCTGACAGAACATTAATGAACTTCAAAAACAAATGGCGCAACAGTCTAATGTCGATGGAGAAATTAATGTCCTAAATACGAAAATGGTAAGGACATACTTACGAGGTTTAGTTCCAATTTCATACCAAAAGAGAGAGAAAAGAAAGAAAGAAGGGTAATAGAGACGAATGCCAAAATAGTAGCATGGTTTCTCGAATTTTAGCTTGGTCATGACCTCAAGCATAGACATTACAGTCAGCTAGGTATGCAAAATGGTACATATAATTAAGTTTTTTTAAACATTAACATATTGCAATTGATAAAGAAAAAATTTTCTATTGACTATTTTTTTTTTATGGTCGCCAACCATTCCCCATTCTCGTCGGCCCTTCCTGGCAATGGTGGGGCAGTGGCGGCGACTACCTGCATCTTCTTCCTTCCTATTGTTTTGTAATTTTTTTTTTACAATTTTTTTTTGCTTATTTTTAATAAAATTCAAAATTTTAATTTGGACCGAAACGACATCGTTTTAGCCACATATGACAGAAAATAATTAACAAAGCCTCATCATCATTTGCCGTTAGCCAAATTGGAAGAAATTAACGGAAGAACTCGGTTGCATCAATTCGACAGAATTTAGGACTTGATTGCACTTTTTGCAAGTTTTAGGACTCAATTGTATTTTCTTGATAAGTTTTAGAACTTACAATACACTTATCCCAAAATTTTATTTAGAAAAAAACAAAACTGGAAAAAGTAAGAGAATGACAAGCTTGCCGATGGAGTGCTACCGCTGTCGTCGCCCATCGCCAGAGAAGCTAGCGACCTCCGCCGAACCCCGGGTGAGGGCGCCCAGATCTGGGCAACGCCGGCGCTTGCCTGGGGCTCACCCTAAGTCCGGCCACCCTCGCGTAGGGCCGGCGTCCATGGCGGCAATTTTCTAGCCAAAATTGGCTGGGCAAGCTTAATTGACAAAACACGAAAAGGTTTAAGATTCAATTGGTAAAATTAAAAAGTTCATAACTGAATTGGCAAAAAAAACGTAATAAATTTAAGACTCTTTGGACATTTTCCTTGCAATAATCTTATGAATGAACTGGCGACACCATCCAGCTGAGCACAAGCCTACCGCAGCACCGCTGCCAGGATGGTTCTCTTCTTTCTGGATGCTTCTTTCTAGTCTCTCGATTTCGTGCGACTACCATCATAGATTATAATATGCGATTCGTGTGTACAAACACAGTAATAAGAAAATCACAAGTCCACGTTCCTCGCTTCCCAAGAACCGCAGAAGACCACAGGCCACTACCAGTTGCACGATACCAACCAATCGATTCAATCTCCTTTCATGCGTCGGGAAGTCACCTAGCAGCTAGCACTTGCCTAAGAGCAATATAATTAAACCATAATTAAACCAGCTAGTTATTAGAAGCTGTTCATTTGGGCCCTCCACGGTAACCATTCTAGTACTCTGATTCCGTTCTCGGAACAAAAAAAGATTAGGATCTTGTTTGGTAACGTAAATGATTCTGATTCTAATTTTGATTCTATTCCCGAAAACAGTTTTGGAGCAAAAATAAGAACAACAAAAAATTGGTTCTGCAAAAAAAATAAAATTACTTTTGAGAATCACAAAACAGAATGAAGTCACACATCTCTCACTTAGGAATCGAAAACCGGACCACAATGACCGGTTCTCGGGTAGTCCAATGAAATCGGCGAATTACTAGTAGAGGTGAGCAACATTGACTTAATTCTAATATATCAATTAAAAATTAATTTTAAATTTAATAAATAAAAAAGTAACCGGTAGATCATTACGTTTACATTTAAGAAACATAAAAATAAAAAATAATCGATTCGGTTCCCCTATTCAACCTAACTGAAAATAACCGGTTCCAATTTTATGGAATTGGAAATCGGGACTGAACCGTCGGTCCGTCTTGCTCGTTCCTAGCGCCAATGTGGTAATAAAGATGTTGTGTCTCCATTTTGAACATTTGTTTCCAATGTAGAATAATGAGACAAGTGATGAACATTATAAGATTTAATTGAACTTTCGTGACAAGTTCTAGGACTTTAGTGCATTTATTCAAAAATTTTAATGATGCCGCGATCGCTTACTACTTGAATGCATGATATTCACATATAACATCTTGAATGATTTGACTATACAATCCGCAAATATCCAATCTCTTAGAAGGAACCAGAGGCACTCGGTCATTGAAATGAATGGCAAAGTTAAAATCACCTTATATCCGATCTCTTCGACCGTACAATCTGCAATATTCTGATATTGATTGCAAATTTAGGGATTAGCAAATTCAATAGAGAGGTATTGACTTATGCCTCCAGACCTATCTCTTTCGATAATAAAATCATCTTGGAGCCTACATTTTTTTTTATTGAAAAATGTAATATGAGAAAGAGAAAAAGAGAGGGGGGTCATACTTGTGCCTTAGCTTGGAAGAAGAATTGACAGAAGCAGAAACAGGAAATGAGTAAAATCCAGGTACCAAAAAGTAAATACCGCGAAGTAAAAGGGCTGCCGAAGAAAAGATTTTACAATAAGCCGATCCCCATTAAGAAATTCTTTTGGCGACAGTAACAGCTAACGCGCTCTCTCCCTCCCGTCGCCTTCTCGTCATCTCTGCACCTGCCACTGCAACTGCAAGCTCCGCCTCATTTTCCATTTCCCAGGAACCATTGGAGAGACCGGAAAAATCCAAGCTTTTCACGGTGGTGGGTTTCTTCCCCCGTCAAGATCGGTCCCCGTCTCCCCCCACCGAACCCTAACCCTAGATTCTCCCCCGCGGAGATCGGTTCATTTGGGTGATTGTGATTTTTTCTGGGTGGGGGCAATCATCCGTCAATGTCACAGTTGAAGACAACCTCACTCTCCCACCTGGACAATGTGCCATCCTCGACGGGTAAGTTCAAGTCCGACAAGCCGTTGACCTACATCCACCGTCCGAGTTTGCTCAGACTTGGTTTGGCATAATCGCCCCTTTCTTATTTATTTTATTTCTTCGGACCCCCCAATGATTTGAACTATAAGACCCAAATTTCTCCATCACTTCCCCATCCGTCGATCTCTCTCTGTAATGGGTTGTTTGAGCATGCCCGTTCTCTCGCAATAAGCTGAAAAGGAAAGGAAAAATCCGAACTTTGTCTCGCCACAGCACACAGCGCCTGGTGTATGTTGCATTAGAGACATTGTGTTTGTTTGTTGTTCCCAGAGAGAGAGAGAGAGAGAGAGTCCCCAAGTGAATTTTAGATGGCCAATGTGTCTGGGCTGTTTTCTCCTTCCGTACCCACCCTGAGAATCAAGATTCAGCCTGCTATAGGAGTTTTTCGATCTGGGTCTTGCCCGAATAAGGTCGTGCTGAGGCGGATACTGTGCGGCAGCGCCAACGAGAAGCATGCTTCGGTCGTTGTATCTTCTGAATCTCGAGTGCCTAGGTGAGTACTGATTGGGTCTGTCTGCGTTCACAGTGCTTCTTGATGCAATTGCAGTAGCGGGGAGTTGTATCAGTTGAATCGAATAATGTTCTTGGTGATGTTGTGGTAGAGTTGATTGGTGAAAAGTGGAAAATATGTTTAGCTGTATCTGTTGTTATTTTGGTCTCCTTGTTTGACCTAGCTTTTCATTTTTAATCTTTTAATTTCTGTCAATGCCTGGTAGAATTGGAAAGAGAACGATGATGTTGGCTAGATTAGCTCATGGGTATGGTCTTAAGGATTGCCTTTCCTATTTGATTTGTTTGTGGCTGATGCATGTATATCTGGAGAAGAGGGGGAACATTTGAGCGAGTAGAATAGAGACTAAATTCATTATGGGACCGAGTGGTCTTGCATCACGGCAATTGTGACCGGAGTGTATTGTTCAATGACTATGTTGAGTTTGTTTTGGTGGGTGGATGGCGTTTCAGTCTATTTGAATTTGTTCGAAATGCTATGAGAGGAGCTTAGAGGATTGTTGAGACGAAAAAGTTCTTGAAACAGCTTGATCTTTTCTATGATTTACGGGGGCGTTCTTTGTATAGATTGTACAGGAGACATCAAGAGAAAGTTAGGTTCTGAAAGCAGTTTGGTGGGATACATGTTTCTCGGTTCTTCTTTTCACTCAATCTGAATGCAGCTCCTTTAAAATGGAGATTAGTGATAAGCTTTTGTTCCAATTGTTTGAGTTTCTGTTGTTTACTATTAAGATGGTAACGGACCGTAGATTCTGATAGATGAGCGAAAAAGAGACTTCAATCCATACAGCTGATACAAGTGCTTGTTATGTTGTTAAGTTTCCTGATTAAGCATCTCGAATCATTCGACCAACATTTTGCATAAACTTTGCTCTGCGGAAGTTGGCTTCTATGCTTCACATACCTCTATGCTAAAGGATAAGGTCTGCCTTTAAACCTAATCAACCCTGAAATGTTTAGTCCTGCCTTGGCCACATCCCATCTGTAGATGGACACAGACCTGGAACGGCATATGTGGCCTTGTCAATTTTCAGCTGTCAAGATCAGTTGAAGATAGATGGCGGATTTATTGTGTCCAAGTGGCTGAGTATGCATCCTCATCGAGGGTAGTTTTATCAAGTAGTGCAAAATTGGAATTTATAGCTTGAACTTTGAGGAAGTGGTTCTTTATTTTGTTAACCTATATGCGTGAACTAAATATTTGAAGGGTCATTGGTAAAGGCTGCAAGTTAATTGGATGTGGCTCGGGCATTCCAACTCTTCAGGTTTCAAATGATGATCTTGCAACATTTGTCGACACCTCTGATGAATGGATATCAGTTCGTACTGGGATCCGCAATCGACGTGTTCTCTCAGGTTGGTTCTTGTAGATGATGCTGTCATTTTTACTGCTTAAGTTCTAAGCTAATGAAGAAAAGCTGGTCTTCTTGTAGATTTTGGATGAACTGGTCTAATCTTGCTTTCTCCACATACCTAATCAAGAAAGATCGGATTGTTGGTTTTATTTATTTTTGTCGTTTTGTTGTGTACAATCAGATGCAGACATGATTTTACAAAACTATGAATGAAGATCCATCTATCACCTGCAAATTTATCCACTTATGTCACCTCTGTTTCCTTCATTATTCTTGACTTTGGATTTAAGTAAACACATACACCGTTTTGTTCCCATGGTCGGGATCTTACTATCTTAATTCTTATGTATGTGGTGGCTTTTAGGCTGATAGCTGCAGTCTCACAATTTTGTCAATGCAGGCAAAGATAGCTTGACAGGTTTGGCTGTGGAGGCTGCGAGGAAAGCTCTAGAGATGGCACAGGTTGATCCTGAGGATATTGACCTAGTCTTAATGTGCACGTCTACGCCAGAGGATCTTTTTGGTAGCGCTCCTCAGGTACTCTACGATTGCATGTATTCTGGTTGTGTGCACTTTGTTCTTTCACATTTGCACCTGTCCTTGGTTGAGTATGATTCCATCATCCTTCCTGCTAAGTCATAGAGAGGATTACAAATTCAATGGGGGGAGATCTTATGTCTTGGTGTAACCCTAGAACGGTCGCAGTTGGCACAAGCATTGATAGTTCTTGGTTTAACCTTACTAAATAAACATCACTAGAGTCCAAAACATTCCCTCCATAAGATACCTTCTTCAAGAAGTCTTTTGCATCTCAAATGTTTATCTAAACCATCTCATAATACATTCTTTTGAACTATGTCTATTTCAGATTCAAAAAGAACTTGGATGCAAGCATAATCCTTTGGCTTACGACATAACAGCTGCATGCAGTGGGTTTGTGCTAGGTCTGGTCTCAGCTGCTTGTCACATCAGGGGTACTGTAAAATACATTTGCTTTTTTCGAATAGTCTTCAGTATGATCGACATCTTTTTTTGGCTAGTTACCATTACCAATAATCTTCTTGGTTAAAATGTGCCTGAAACTACAGGAGGTGGGTTTAACAATGTCCTAATTGTTGGCGCGGATTCTCTTTCACGTTATGTTGATTGGACTGATAGAGGGACCTGCATTTTATTCGGTGACGCTGCAGGTGCTGTAGTGATGCAGGTGATTTCTGTGTTGGACTGCATGAGGATTATCCATGCGAAGCTTATGCAGCTCTTTAAATATTCTTTCTTCTGGCATTGAAATATTGTACTCTCAAATTATAAAGGTTCATTAATGTCGTTGTCGTCATCATCATTGTATGATATTTTGATACTAATGTTTGACATACGCATTAGGTCTATTGCCTGTCTCCATTGCTATGTCATAATTCTTTAGAAGGATTTGGTAATTTGTTTTATCTTATGACGCTTCATTTCTCTGCTAGCCTGTATGTATGATCCAAGAGAAATAATCCAGGTTCCTCGAATCTTACTTCTCTGAGTATTTTTTGTCCAAAGAACTTAAGAGGACCGACTATTCGAGGACAATGATAATGGATACCGTTTAATTAATGGAATATATTCGTATGCACCGCACAAAGTCTTCTCGAGTATAATGTTTTTGTTTGTCTTCGTAGCTTTCTGGTGCAAGCCTTAACTAACATATGTTGTAGAACACACTAATGGCATATATCTTAGCAGCCGACCTCCTTTTACCTTATTCAGACTGCCTGTCGGTCTGCTGTCTGTTGTATGAGGGTCTCCTGTACAAAATCTAATTCAGCTCAGCCTTGTTCATGCCTTTAGCCAATTAAACATCAGGAGCAACTAAAATTATTTGATTCCATACTTCTCTGCAGGCCTGTGAAGCTGAGGAGGACGGTTTATTCGCTTTTGACTTGCATAGTGATGGAGATGGTCAAAGGTACTTCTTTTCCATGGTCTTCTTCTTCTCTTTCATCACCTCTGCTAGGAATACCAGTTTTTAGAACCTTAAATTCCATTTTGCAGGCATCTAAATGCTTCTGTCAAGGAAAACGAGACCGATCATGCTTTGGGTACTAACGGTTCGGTAAGAGATTTCCCTCCGAGTCAATCCTCTTATTCCTGCATCCAGATGAACGGCAAAGAGGTTTTCCGTTTTGCCGTGCGCTGTGTGCCACAGTCAATCGAATCTTCCCTCGAGAAGGCTGGCCTTACTGGATCTAGCATCGATTGGCTGTTGCTTCACCAGGTATTCTTCAATTTCCTAACTTAGCCATAGAAGATTGGGATTGAAAATTTTGCACTCTAGTTATGTCATCCTTCTCTTTCTTTGATCACTTATGTGACCGCATGTGTCCTTCTTACATTCTCTTGAACCGAAACTATAGTGATGGATAGCTTTGAATTCTTAGTACGTAGATTCATAAACATGTGAAAAACGATATAGTCAGATTCTATGGATTACTTATCCAAAGAAGAATGTGAGAAGCACTGTAGAAACTGACAGAGATGATGCAGGCAAACCAGAGGATCATTGACGCTGTAGCAACACGTTTGGAAGTCCCTCAGGAGCGTGTCCTATCGAATCTGGCAAATTACGGTAACACAAGCGCTGCATCGATCCCCTTGGCCTTGGATGAAGCTGTTCGTGGTGGAAAGGTGAAGTCGGGCCACAAGATTGCAGTTGCAGGTTTCGGAGCCGGCCTAACTTGGGGTTCTGCCATTGTTAGATGGGGATAACGCTTTACAACTTCCAGTTATCTATCAATGACTACTGAGCCTAAGAGTCCAGATATTAGCACAAGGCAATCGCCGAATTCTTGCTTCCAAATTTCACAAAATTCTCTTGGGGAAGTAGCAATTTTGTTCCTTTGAACTCCAAAGATTCAAATAAAAATTGTATTTTTGTCCTTCAACTCTTGAGCAACTCTTGTATGGATTTGCTGCTGTTGGTCGTCCAACACAGCAGGCTAGTGACAATCTAAATTATGCAGTTAAAGAAAAGCTCTTTCGTTTTTGCACTCCCAGTATTAGTTCTCTGTTCCCACTGCTGTTACTGTGAGTTTATCAATGTTTGAACTGAAGAAGGGCGCATTGCACAACGGGCAATTCTGCAAGAATGGAAATATGTCTGAATCTATAATGTTAATCAGATACATATAATGTAGTTCTTTCTGCCATTTTTGCAGACAATAAACAAGTGGGACAAAAAAATGAGGGACAACAACAGACAAACAAGAAAATTACAAAAAGAAGCACAAGAATGTAGTAACTTCACTCTCAAGTTGGTGAAGCTCATGCTGAAACCTCTTGGAGTCTTGCTTTGATCCTCTTCAGAGTACCCTCCACTGCAATATCGACTGCATCCATCTTAGACCTCAAACCAGGTGAGCCTCCATGTCTTCTGTACATGATCCTCGGTATCATTTCCACTACTTTCTCTCTCATCTTCCTCACTGTCTCTGTTGGTATCCTCATCAGCACTTGGACTATCCTCAGCCCTTTGAACACCACCTCCTCCTTCGATATCGACACCGAGAACTCCTCGAATTCTTCCTCCGGCAGATGCCACCGGTACTGGGACCTCGCTGATTGGTCCTCGAAGAACACCGGGATGCACCCAGCAAGGAGCGAATCGAAGGTCGACCTCCGCGTCGGTGTGTCCCCGGGGGGTTGCAAGCAGAATGCGGCCTTCAGCATCGGCCGCATGTAGCGGATAGGGTTGTGCTCGCAAATGCCGTTCGAGCAATCCACGAAATCACAAGTCTTCGTGTAGTACCCACTGTCTGACCCGGGAGCTTCTGTCCCATTTTCGCACTCGATCCTGATGCTCCTCCTGATGTTGGGGGTCGATGAGATGCCGCCACCGCCAGCAAACAGCATCAGCGCGGTGCGGCGAGACCGGCGGACCCGTGCCATCCACGATTCGAGGAAGGTGGAGTCCGGCGGGTGGAACGAGGTCGGGTAAGGGATGGCTTGCTCGTGCCAGGGCCAAGCTCTGGCCTCGAACGTCAATGCGGTGACGTTGAAGAACTCGGGTAATTCAAGAAATGAAGTGCCCCAAATGGGAGGGTCGTTGGACAACGGCTGCGAGAAGTCCCAGGCGGGTCGGGCCATGACCAGGAAGTGGTCGTGACCCGAACGCCTCTCCCAGATGCCCGGATCGTTCGCCCTCAAGAAGCGGTAGAGATCGAGGCCGTGTTCGGCGCTGGAGTTGACGTCGCGGCCGTAGAGGTAGCGGAGGGCGTCGAGGCCGGCGTAGTAGGGGAGGAAGATGGCGTCGGCGAGATCCGGGTCGGGGGTCAGGCAGGGGAGCTCGAGGACGCGGCGGTGGAAGACGAGCTCGAGCATGAGGGGGTCGGTGCGGAACCAGCTGCGGGAGCGGTTGTGGGTGGGCTGGCCGAGGCCGTGGTTGGCCAGGTACGGGCAGAGGTCGTCGAGGAGGGGGTAGTCGGCGCAGGTGGCAAGGAGGTCCAGGTTGAACCGCGGCGGAAGGCGGCGGACGTGGATCCGGCGGCCGGAGCAGCCGTCGGGGACGGCGGTGGTGGGGTCTGAACGGGTCAGACTGAGAATGTTAATGAAAAGGGCGAGGAAGAAGGAGATGGTTGTGGCCATGTCTCCCGAGAGAGAGAGATTTGTCAGTCGTCCATTGAAGGGAGAAGAGCAGATTTGATCGGGTCGGATCTCTTCACCGCCGGGCACCCACTCTCCCTATCGTGGGTTAGTTCGATCGAACTCAAAGTTACCACCTTTCTCTCTCCTCTTTCTCACTTTACTGTGGCTTTGTTGCTTCTTTAACTGTCGGTGGAGGAACTTAAGGAAGACGATGACTCTGTAAAAACGGCCCGAAAATGCGGCGACCATTTCTTGCTTCGTGAAGGGCGCGGGGGGGATCATTAACTGCAATTTCAGCACAAGTCACCATACTCCACTGTAAATTGCTTATGAATCGTTCATCTTGATAAGAGGAGGGTCTTAAGCTTGACGATAAAAGTTGGTGATGATAGCTCTTCGATTGTCATTAATTAGAAGAACATTCACGGATTAAACGAATTTAAACCCTCTCCTGTGCTGAGGGAGAAAGTACCAAAAAAGTTCTAAATATTTTGTATTTGTGTCAATTCAGTCTTAAAATTTTTAATTATACCAATTAAGTCCTGAACTTTTTGACGATTTTCCCATGTCGTCCATCCGGCCAGTTTTGGCCTGAAATCGCTACGATGGATGTCGTCCGCTGGCTCACACTAACGTGCGCAAATTTTAATCTTTTTTACTTTTTTTTTTGTTTTCTTTCTTTTTTGTTTCCCAACTGTGGGTCGGCGAGGACGCTGGCCACAGGTGGGGGCATCGCGTCGCTCTCCAGCCGCAAGCAAGGGGGTCAAGCCCTCGCCTAGATCTAGGCAAGGGCCGATGCGGCCTCTTGGCCCTCACCTGGATCTTGGCGAGGGTCGCAACGCCCTCACCTGTGGCTGGCGACCTCGTCGGCTCAGAGTTGTGAAAAAAAATAAAGTAGGAAAATATATATATGAAAAATTACCCAATCTTTTAATTCTGTTTTGACTTTGACAAGTCTCTTCAAAGCACGGAAAGAGAAAACAACCTAAAACGCGACACGAACGGTCCTTTCCAACTCGAGAGAAGTTGGATTATCACTAACAAGCTGCCCCCTAATCACTTACCGCTATTTCTTGCATCCCCAACACATTTCTTGATACGAAAGAAGCTGTTCAAGTTAGTACTGGTTGTACCACATACGACAGATGGCGTCTATGTCAGCATTTTCCGACTAAACTTGGCCGAATTGCTTATATTGACAAATCATCAAAAGATTTAAGGACTCAATTTGTACAATTAAAAAATTTAGACACAAATGCAATAAGTTTGAAACTTTTTTGGTACTTTCCCCTTTGCTAAGGAGTAGCTTCGTGTTCTCTAGACAGAGGAAGAAGTCATACCTGAATCAGTATAAACCTCTCGAATCGCGCGAACCACCCTATTTTTGTTGATCGAGTTAGGCCGGAGCAGAAAGTCAGGGTGCAATAAATTTGTTCTAAAGAGGTAAGTATGGTCATTACAAAGGCCCATGATGTTTGAGGTCATTGTGAAGGGCCCACTAAGGATTTGGGCTCATTCTAATTCAATTCAAGCCCCTCTCACTCGAATGCAGTCTTGTTAGCAGGGGAGGGAAAGGCAACCCAAGCCCAATCTTCATGCAAATGGGTGCTCGTTCTACTTCAATTCAAGTCCTATGTCCAATTAGGCAATTATCAGATCAAGCTTGAAGGGAAATGTTGGAATATTTTAAATTTTTAAACCTCGCCTTCATCTAGAATTTTATCTATCTTCATGTATAGGTTGACACTAAAGCTCCATTTTGCTTCTTAAAAAAGATCGATTGTATCGCTTGAAGTAATTAGTTAGCAAAAAATATTTTGATTAACGACGACAATTTATGTATGAAAAAGACAGCAGTAAAGAACCCATTATTTTACTAATCTGCTCGCACCGTTTCAGGATCTCGGTGACTGATCCATCGCTATAGGGTTCAACAACGCGAAATCAGGTAGAATCTTGATTTAATTACCTCTCCAGGCTCTCTCACCAGACCCCAAGCCCAATCTTCATGCAAATGGTGCTCGTTCTCCTTCATTTCAAGTTGGGAAAATTACCCCAAAAAAAAAAAATCGAGAAAAATAACAAAAAAAATCATAAACCTATTGCAATTGTGTCAATTCAATCCTAAACTTTTTGCATTTATGCCAATTCAATCCTTTCAACCAACTTTGGTGGGCCGATGCTAACTTGGTCATTCCGACCAACTAAAACTCACGGCTCATATTCACGTGTCCAGTACACGTCCGCATCGCCAAAGAAGCGAGACCTCTAGACTAGGCATGGCCACGGTTCGGAACTGCCGGTTCCGGTTCATGAACCAGCGGTTCCGGTTCATGGCCATGGGGGAACCGGAACTGGAACCGGCCGGGGCGGTTCCGGTTCTGGTTCAAAACCGAAAATGAAACCGCCGATTTTGGTTTTGGTTACGGTTTTTTAATTTTAAAATTAAATTGTAATGAATTTATAATAAAATTGTAATCAAATTATCAAATAATGAATTATGAAATAAAATAAAATAATAAATTATGAAATAATGAATTATCAAATACAAATTATAATCAAAATGTAAATTGTAATCAAATTTGGGGGAAAAAAGGGAGGGGGAGGGGGCTTGAACTTAATGAATTATCATTAAGCGCCTACATATCTTCTTGGGGATAGAAGAATCAAAACCCATGTAGTTCTCTTAGCTTTTATAACCTCATACTTACCTCATCCTTAATCGTCGCTACTCGTTTCGGTACTGGTAGCGGTGGTATCTCGTCATCAAAGAATTCGGCTTCATTATTGCGATCTATCTCTTGTTGCT
The DNA here is from genome assembly GCA_029784005.1 of Lenwebbia sp. NSW1173648. NCBI lineage: Eukaryota > Viridiplantae > Streptophyta > Magnoliopsida > Myrtales > Myrtaceae > Lenwebbia > Lenwebbia sp. NSW1173648. Next base: position 25,532,196 of record JARCGZ010000006.1, read on the forward strand.
ATATTGAGCCTTTGACCAATCATCAACACAAGCTTGAGCCTCCACTGAATTTGGGAACTAATCTTGAATGTCGTTCGTCCAAAATATTGCCTCTAGCGCTAAATGCTTGTTCTACCGCAACTGTCGAACAATGTGTTGCTAAAATTTATTTTGCAATTAGAGCAAGAATTGAGTATTGGGGTGGAATGCCTCCTCCACCAATCCAATATTGCGAAATTTATGCTGCCTTCAGATTCACCAAACTAAAAAAAAAACGATTAGATAGCTCTCTATTTCAGAATTACTTCCTATTGCTCCCTTTTATTTTTTTGCCTATGCAATAGAAGTTGGTACCCTCTACTAATTTTACCTTTGTTCCCATTTTGTATGTCACTAGATTGAAAAGATCCACTATCACCTAGATTATATGTACTACAAAATTTATGATATAATTCTATTATTGCGTTTTTAACCATTGTTTGTATATTTCTAATATTTACCTCATAAATTAAATGTAAACATTCATAATACGTATTCAAATAATCACCTAAACCATCTAATTTACAACGTGGATAAAAAATAAAAGCAACTAAATAAATAATAGGAATTTCCCTATAATAATGTAGTCATTTTATTCGCATTGTTCTAATAGTGTCACTTAATAAATCATTATTTTCATTTTCTTCAAAAACTCCAACAATATTAATACATTCTATTAAAAATAAATGCGTACTAGGATAATAAACACCGGACCAAGTATAAGTTGCATCATTAAAAACTTTTAAAATATATATTTTTTGTTGTTGCAAATATCCTATTCTTGTGAGTATAAATTAATTTGAGTTATATTATCTGAAATAAATGCACATAATAAATATTTATATGCAAAATATTCATTAAGCAACTCGTAAGTAGAATCTCAACAATTTGGAACATCTCTTGGAAATCTTTTTGGTTTTTTTTTTCCATTTGCTCTACAAAATTTTGACCATTCTTTCATTTTTTGGGAATGTTTCCATAAAAATTGAATTGCTATTTTTATTGGGTCGAGAAAAATATTAAGATTTTTTAAACCATATTGTACACATAAATTTAAAACATGACAAGCACATCTAACGTGAAAATTTTTTCTACCAAAAACGGGTTTACAAACCTTTTCTAGCTCAACAATTGAAGCGGTATTTGCCGCGGCATTATCAAAACCCATTGAAATTTTTTTATTAAGCAAATAATATTCTTCTAAAATTTGCCTAATTAATCTATAAATATTATTTGCCATATGCCTATCATCAAAAACTCTAAATGCAATAACTCTTTTTTGAATATTCCAACTATCATCTATCCAATAACATGTTATACCAATATAAGAATTAACTTGCCAATGATCACTCAAAATATTGCTACCTATATGCACACGTCAATTAAAATTCATAAAAAAGTTTTGTAAATCTTTTTTTCCTTTTTTATAAAGATCTTTAATAACTCGTTTGAATGTATTTCTAGGAACACATTTTGCTTGTGGAGAACATGCATTTTGTATAAATTGATTAAAACCAAATCTTTTACCAAAACTAAATGATAAATGTTAAACGGAAACAAATTTACCTAATTCTTCTTTATAATTTTTTTTCATTATAATGAAATAAAGGATGTGTGTTAGGATTGGCGTACCCGAAAATTTATTGTTGCTTGGTGTCAATTCCGGCTTCGGTTGGATGTTTCGCCTTAAGATGCTGTGTAAATGTTCCATATCCGGCTCCACCCATATATTTGTATGTTGTCGGACAATGTTTACAAACTAGATCATACCTTTTTGGAGTTCTATCAAATCTTTCAATCTTCGTGAAGTGGTCTCATACGTTGGATGTACACTCCTGCTCCTTTGTTGTTGACATTTCTTCGATACCAATAGGAGGATGAAGACTTTCTTGCGTTTGGACTTACTCTATATTAAGAATAATGTTGATTTCATCCTCTACATCAACTTCGAAATCGAGTCCCCAAGTATAATCGGATTCCCCCTTCCTGCTCTTGCCTTTGTCACTAGCTCTACTTTCACTTGCCATTTTTTTTTTTTGGATATAGAAAAAATATATGGTATAATGCAAAAAATATAGGGTACGAATAAAAATTTGAAATAAGGAATTATTAAAGGAGATAATAAATAAAGAAAATAGGGAATTAGAGAACGTAATTGAAGAAAAGAAAATAATAAAATGGATGTTGTGAACTTGTGAATAATTGAGAGTTAGAGAGAATTTGAGAGAATTGAGATGAATAGAGAATTTGTGTGAAAAAACGAGAGATGAGAATAGGTATTTATAATATATAATAGGTTAGAAATTAGTAAAAAAAAAGGAAAAAAATATAAAGGTTTGGAGTTTGGGGCCTTTAGGCTTGCAACGGCTAAAAATGCCATTTTTTTTTTCCGGTTCGAAACCAGCCCGGAATCGGGTACCAACCGTAACTGGGCTCGTATATCACAGACTGATTACGGTTTGGAACAGCGGGCCCGATCAACGGGCTGGGCTTGAATTTGACCCGGGTTGGTTTCAGGCCCAAATCGACCCGTGGTCATGCCTACTCCAGACGTCTTTTTGCCTCTTGGACTTATCTTCGAGCGGCGGCATCAAGAGCTCATTGTGTGGCTACAGGGAGCCCGCGATTTCCCCACTGTGCAGCCATCAAATCTCAAGGAACCTAAGTACCTAACTCTCCTTTTACTGTGCAGCCATTAGCACTGTATCTCCCTAGCGTGGCTGCCGCTGAAGCCTTTTGTTTGTTCCTTTCTCTATTAAGACCATTTTGCCCCCACAAACAAGACAAAAGAGATATTATTGTATAATAAGTGTGCCCCCTTCCTCGTAGACATCCAACGTGCAGCTATTTTAAGGCCATCTCTTTGATTTCTTTGCGCGGTCAAACTTGGATATATATCCAACCGGATCGAGTTCCGCAAACGGCTCAAACTCAAGATATAATTCAACACTTATGATGTGCTTGTTTTATTGAAAAATTTGTGATAAAGGAAAATGGTTTTCGTAGAAAACATTTTTAAGGAAAATTGTTAGGTTTTTATTTGTTTGGTAGTATAGCGAAAATGATTTCTTTCTGGTCATTCCCCCCCCCCCCCCAAAATTCCAAATTTATTGTTTTTAGTTCATGTAAAACGCTTTTCACTTTTCGTGGATCAGTTAGCTTTTCTTCATCCAAACATTGAGAACTCAAAAAATAATTTCCCGTGATCAAGTTTTTTTTTTCCTTATCTAGACAGACGGTACCTTATTGTGTTGGGTAAATAATACAAATGATCCCTAAACTTTTTCCTGACGAAATTGCACATTAGGCTAATTTTTAAAGATTACATTGAACAAATTTAAAGTTCAGAAATCACGTTACACATTAGGCCAAAAATTTGAGAGACCATTTGTGTCGTATTGTATTTAGCACCATATATAGGAGGATTACCCATATTTTTTTATCGGGCCACCGGACCGTCATCGACGGCCCATATCGTGGGCCCAATTGCACGCACTTGCAGCCCAATCCAAATAAAACAACCACTTCTGTGAGGCACACAGTCATCTCTCTCTCTCGCTCTCTCCATTGAAGAGGAAGCAGCACTCGAAGGATAAGGGTGTGCCATCACAAACTCCACCTCTGCACATAGCGACACGCGAAACTACTCATTCAAACCCAGTCCAATGCGTCATCGCCATTGACTTGCACACAGAAGCTTTCTCGATTTTGTTGCAGATACGGAGAAGAAGAGCATGGCCACCGCAACCTCGCTCAGTGCTCTCAACCTGATAGGGTCGTTCAGGGGCCTCTCCTTGTGCTCGAGCTCTTCAACCTCCTTCGCCAGGGGCGACCTCGGGCCGGTGACCGCCGCCTCGAGGCTCTCCGTCCATTGCCCGGTGAAGTTCCCGCTGACCATCGAGTGCGCGCACAAGAAAGGGGCCGGCAGCACCAAGAACGGCCGCGACTCCAAAGGCCAGAGGCTCGGCGTCAAGATCTTCGGCGACCAAGCCGCGAAGCCTGGGGCTATCATCGTACGCCAACGTGGTACTACGGTAAATTGATTTGTTTGTTTGTGTTCATTAATAATTCGGGTTGGCGTTATCGTGTGAATTGCTTGCGCAGTGAGACGGCGAGTTCGTAGCTGATTGTGTTCGTTGAACTTTTGTTATCTGCAGTATTTTGCTGTTCAGTTGTTTGTGGTTTTTTTTTTTTTTTCCATTGGGAGAGTCGTCGTGTATTGAATTTTACGAGGTTAGAAATGCTTCTTGTTGTGAATGTTGAGTAGCTAAAGCCATCGGTGTGATTGAGTAGAATGGTGTTTGGTGGTCAGAGTTGAGATTTCGAGGGCTTCGAAGGATGTGTTGCTCTCAATTCTACAGAATGAGATGATAATCTTATCCTCATTTATCCTACTCTTGTGGTGGATAATGAAGATGAAGGTCATTGGACGAAACTAAGAGATTGACATGAGCGGAACCATATAAATGTGTGTGGACATATTCCCATGAAAGCAAGTAGTAGGCGGTCTTGACTCGGAGGAGAGTTAGAGCTTGAGTGAGTATAGGTCCTGCCTTTGTTTCGACGAATGGCCTGAGGACCTACAAATCATTTGATAATTCTGGGTTATGAGTGTCCATATTATGGGAACTGATGATTTTGTTGGAAAGAAATCCTCTATTATGCGAGAGGATCATTGGGAGTTGATTTCATGGCTACAGCCTGTGGGTCAGTTACTTTTACGATGTACATTTGATGAGGATATCTGGGCGGTTCAATAGCAAACCTTGTGTCTCATAATTGTTTCCCCAACAAATTGGTCTTGAAAGTATCTAAGCTGCAAATATCTATCTCTATATTTTCCTTAATGTGATTATCTAGGCAAGTAAGAATGAGGATCGGTATGCCTGGGATGTGAAATTACGCCTTATTTTTACCAAAAGTGCGGGATAGGCTATTCTGTTGTTTAGAAGATCCTATATCTTCCCCTATGCTGCTCGGCTAGAATATATATATATATATATAAATAAAGACCACGACCACATTGAGAGTCGAGATCCTGCATGCATAAAATGTTATCTTAGTATGGCTACAAGACAATGCTAAGGAGAGTCGACATCCTTATTGATTAGCCTGTATATGAATGAGACATATTTTTGTTTTGGCAGTTTCAAGATTTAGAAGGAGTTATCTTTGTGGAAATAATTTGAACAGATGTCCTCAACTTCTCTGCTGGTGGTAATAGATTAGTCATGAACAATGTGCAAATCAAATAAATGTCTCTGCCCTATGGACAAATCACAGAGGAAAGATAGAAAATAAGCATAGAAAGCATAGTGGAGTTGGCGTGCTACTCGTAACATGCATCGGCCCTTTAGATTTCCATAGTTAGGTACTAGTGCGGGATGATGGCCTGCAGATGCGTCTTTGGGTCGTTCCCGCTTCAGAGCTGAGCGAACAGTCTGGAGGGAAGGTAACAAGTGGCCTGTGTGTAAAAATAATATCAGTTAACGGAGTTGTTGATAGGTAGCCAATTTTCTCCTCCTTTATGGATTTATTGCTTTAGTCTGATTTTTACATCATTACTTGTTTTTTTTTAGCATTTTAGCCATGCAAGTGTCCTGTTTTGGATTGGTGTTTAGGAGTCGCTGTTTATACCCTTCGATTTGATAATTATCCACTGTAAATTTCTCTCCGAAACTCTTTCAGTTCCATCCTGGAAAGAATGTGGGACTTGGCAAGGACCACACCATCTTCTCTCTGATTGACGGACTAGTCAAATTTGAGAAGTTCGGGCCCGACAAGAAGAAGGTCGAGTCAAGGACAAACTTTACGTTATGCACTTGAGAGATGGTACTTTATACGACTAATGTGTCCTTGCTTTTGTCTGAGTTACAGATAAGCGTATATCCAAGAGAAGTTCAGCCCGAAAACCCAAATAGCTACAGAGCACGAAAGAGAGAGAACTTCAGGTTGCAGCGTGAACGTAAAAAGGCAAGAAAGGAAGGCATTGTAGCTGAACCCCGGCTAGTGTTAGCTTCAGCTGATGATACTGCCGAAAGCAATCCAAATTGTTGATACCGCGACACTTTTCCCCTTCTTAGCAATCAAGGCTTTCTTTAAGATGTACAATGATCAAAAGTTTTACTACATCAAATTCCTTCATTTATGATCTTTCTTTCCATGCTGATGAACCTTTAGCTCTGCTCTAACTATTAGGGTTGGCATTATACTCCAAATCATGAAAATGATTCAAGTACTTTATGCACATATAACGAATCTGGGTATTTGGAGTTACGGAGGTGTGGGTGTGGCCGTGCACATATTGCTTTTCTGGCCTGTGCTTCTTGGCAGCTATTTGGCATTGGGTGTATTGGGATTTAGAAATGTTTTGTGCTGAGCATACAGGAAAACCTTCTTTGGCCTTCCAAAAACTTGGAAATCCAACTACAAGAAGATAAGTAGTATGATACAAGATTTCTCTCTTTTATCTTTTTCCTTTATTTTTGTCTTGCGGTAATGGTCCGGGAAAAATGGAGAGAAATTTATGGAGAATATCGTGATCTAATGATCACAAATTCAAAACCTAATGATACAAAATGAGTGGCCAAACAAAACACAAAAATTATCCTTATAAGACACGCATTTATCTACCATGTTAGAATTCATAACCAAATGTCTTTGTTTCAATCGACACGTAAAAGCCTAGGCAGCCTCATGTCTTGATTATGAATGATAGTGTCTTTTGTTCGTCCTTGGATTTCCTCTTGCACCCCTGACGAGAGAGAGAGGGAGTCTCCATCAACATCCATAACCAATATTGTAGGAACCTCTTATACCAGGATGCATTGCGAACATGGTCTGTCACAAACTCGTGGAAAGTTTGAAAATTCGACTGATGGATCGCAAAACAACATGACAACTTTGAGAAGGTTGATGCATCGCTCCCATAAGTGCAATCTATTAATCCGACATGTAAAATCGTAGATCATGACTAATATACAAACAGGAAGCTCTTCCACGAGCTTTTAAAACTTGAATTACTGTTCTTCAGTTGAATAGGTCATGCTATACAGAACCGAAATTGGAAAAACACATCAAAACAAATCATAGAGTGCATCCCCTGAAACTCAATTTTGCGCAATGACTACTGCTTTAGTGCTTTCCATTAGAATCCAGGGATTCTTATGTTCTCTCACGCTGAATAGCTCGAGGTACAAATGGCAAGCCTCGTGTGTGGCGACGACCAAAGCTGATGGACGTAGGAGAGTCTGAAGTGCTTAATTTGGAGACTGCGGAAACAAGTTCATCCATGGCTTCATTTTCCACTTCCATTGCACTTGGAGCTACCTCTTTCTTATGAGTGACCTGCTTACGATGGTTCTTCTGCCTTTGCTTCTTAGATGGATGAGCGTTTTTGTAAAACTCAAAGGAAGTGGGGAACTTATGCTTGTCGATTAGATGCCGTTGTCGAGCTTTGTAGGTTTTGAACTTCAATCCACAGCCTTCCACCAAGCATTCATACTGTTTCCACACAAATAATAGATCTATCAAATACGGACAAGAAAATATCTGTAAGACCTCACATGATAGGAAAAGATATATGATGTTCGGTTTCGTGCTTAGATCATTCTAAACATGTTTATAGAGAAACATGCGTCCTCAAATGGTAAGAGCACTATGCTTCAATTGTCGGAGGGTGGTTATGTTACGCTCTCGCCAATGAGCCAGGTCATGTCACCTAGAAATGACAGTTGTCACAAGTTCGCCACTGTTCTACAATCAAGTTGCAATATGGTCTTGTTGTGAACTAAGCTACAAATGACATGAAGAAGGGAAGAAGGCCGACAAACAGGGGGATAAGTCGAGGTTGGCCAGTTTCGGGCCTTAGCTCATGCATTGGCAACAAAAGTGCCCAACCTCTCAATAGTCATGAGAAAAACATAAGTAGCTTGCTTGGAGCAAAGCTTTGGCTAGAAACTATAATGCCAATAAGGGAACAGCATACAAGTTTAAAAAACCCTAACTAATCAAACAAAGAAACACCAGAGTCAGAATATGTCTGAGCTAATGAGCAAAACATACCATAGCGAAACCACGAGCGACCTTTGCTTGAAAGAAAGAATCATGTGCTTCTGATACATGTATGCTGAGGAGTCTGGATGTTGGGTAAACTCTGGAGCAAACCGAACAAGAAGCTGTATGCCGTGCATTGTAATGATCTTCAAAGTTCTCTAAAGATGTTAAGTGTGCACCACAGCCAACAATTGGACAGAAAACTCCCCTGAAAGGTATATGTCGAGATGTTCAGACAGAGAGTTTAAGAACTCAGTGACAATGTCCTAGAATATTGTGCATAGCCAAAAATAAAAGATACCGGCTAAAAAAAATATCACATTCTCAATATAAGAACTCAGTGACCACTGTCCTAGAATATTACACAAGTCACTGGAATCTGAGGCCTAATGAATGGACACGAAGCCTGGAAAATCTGGACAATTATTTATTTATTTATTTAATTGCTTCAACGAACGAGTAGCATCATAAAATTGTCGTATGCTGCTGAATATTTGTGACAAATGGTCTTACAAAAAGGAGATCAACACCGTAGCAACTGTTGAGACAATCATTGAACAAATTAATGTTTGCAAATACCTATCCCAAGCAAGTCCATAGAAACAGATGTGACCATCACTAAAAGAAACTAAGCAAAAAGATTGACATGTTTGAAATTCTTAGCACCTGCTTTCCTCATCCATCAAGTTCTGAAGTTGATGCCTCTCATCTTCAGTTATATCTAGTGCAACCTGAATATATGTAGGAAGTGAAAGGCAATATTTGACATATAACCTGTAATTCCAAAACAGATGTAATCGCAAAAAATACTCATACAGTAAAAAGAAAGGTAACAACCAACAAATGAGTGCCAAACTATAAGAAGCATATCAAGTGGAAAAAAGGATACATGAAATAGAAGATAAACTCAAATTGTGTTTGCAATTCATCTAGTTACTCAATCTATCTACATTGAGAAGTATGATATGAGTTAGTTTCAACCCCCAGAACCAAGTAGTTGGCACTTAGCTAGCAAATTGGCGACTACTATAAGCAGGTTGATTCAACTTCAGAAATTCTTCAGTGGGAGTGAGAATGATTGCAACTCGAGAAATCTAATTTCCACACAGGGAATTCCACTCTGAACAAAATCATTAACCTTCCTGTGTCCTACTCATTGGTCAATCCACGTACTCATGATTTTCAGCTAAATCTATGAACAAATGCGATGATGATATCCAACATTCTCCTAACCATGTCTGATGTCTCTCGATCGACCTCAAAAACTTAAAGTTGTCCATCACTTGCAACTACATGAAGAAAACTCAAAACATCCCAAAGTCTCCATTGTCGGGGAAAAAACGCGCGTGCACGACTCAGTTTCAACATCCACAACGAAGTGAAGTGGTTGGCAGCTGGCATTCAGCAAGCGAAACTGACGAACATAAGCAGCTTGATTCAAACTCGAGACATCCGATTCTCGATAAGCTAGATTCGAAAGGACGAATCCATCGCGCAGTCATTCATTACGACCTCCCCGTGTCATCTTAGCCGATTAACTCTGGTACTCTATTCATTCAACTCGTTCGGAATTTCTGTTCCGATATTTCCAGGAAAACTGCGAATCGACGAAACGAAAGAGCTCTCGAGGTTCTAGACAGCAAATCCTAGAGGTACAACCAAGCAATCAAAGGGGGGAAGGAAGGAAGAAGGAGAGAGACCTGCTTAGCGAGGAGCTCGCGCTCGACGTTGCCGGAAGAGAAGAAGGCAGAATCGGGATCGAACCTCCGGCGAACCGACGTCCAGTAGGGAAAACCTCCGTCTCCTCTCTCCTCCATCGTTGCCATCCTTCTGCTTCCAATAACCTCGCGGCGAAGCTGCAACGGAAAAGAGAGAGTGGAGAACGTGTCTGGAAATATTAAAAACCGTTCGATCTTTCCTCATCAGCCTTTCAAATCAGAGAAGAGAAGGGCAAAAGCGAGATTTAACCCGCGTAACTGGTCTTGGGCCTCAAAGTCTCGGCCTCATCAGAACGACTTAGTAATCTACTAAATTCAAAATAATGATATTTATATTACCCAAGTGATCGTAAAGTCGATATGTCCGAGTGGTTAAGGAGACAGACTTGAAATCTGTTGGGCTTCGCCCGCGCAGGTTCGAACCCTGCTGTCGACGTTTTTTTTTTACCCTCCGTCGAGATCATAATTTTTGTGCTGAATTAAGAAAGGCAAATTTGAACTGTCCTCCAAGTCCACTCCACATTCGAGTCGAGATGGTAAAAATTTGTCGTTTTGGGGGAAATTAGATCTTTGCTGAGTCGAAGTTTCCTTCCACAGCATGTGAAAGCCCAGCTCAGAAAGGAATTTTGAAACTTGACTTATTAGTTTTGGAGCAGAGCATAGCTTCAACCCTTAAACTTGCCCTTTTTCCATTCCATTCGATTCTGCCCCAGACAGTACCTTGTCTCCTCCGCAAACAAAGCACCCCCTCTGCTTGTCTTTTGCTCTCTCTCTCTCTGGAAACTAAACATCACATTCACTCGCACACAGAGGAAGGGAGAGAGAGATGTCGGACTGGGGGCCGGTGTTCGTGGCGGTGGTGCTGTTCGTGCTGCTCACGCCGGGGCTGCTGATCCAGATCCCGGGCCGGTCCAGATTCATCGAGTTCGGCAACCTCCAGACCAGCGGGGCTTCCATACTCGTCCACTCCATCCTCTACTTCGCTCTCGTCTGCATCTTCTTGTTAGCCGTCGGCGTCCACATGTACATCGGCTCTTAGCCTTCTCTGTTCTCCTCCTGTCTTTTTCTATCCGCTGCTGCTTGGAAAGACCTGGATGATTTCTCTGCCGGATTGATTGCTAAAGCTTCAATCTTTTTGTTTCTCTCTCTCTTTTGGAGTTTTGGGACTCTGACGAATGTTTACATGGATTGGAAATTGGATTCTATTTTGCCTAACGAAGCATTACCATCATATTTCTTGATCTACCCTTTATGTGTATCCGCCTAACAATTACAGACTCTGTTTTGGATTATCATGTAGTTACTTACTTCAGTGTATTAAACTGTGACACCGACACTTGTGAATGCTTACATACTAATAACTCTCCACCTTTGCTGAGCAATGAATCTGGTATGCTCAGAATTTCGAACCGTAGAAAGGGGGAAAAAGCATAATTTTAAGATCTCGGGTCGGTGTCGGTTTCATCGCATCATGCGACATGGCTGATGTTATTAGAGATCAAGAACTACATAGAGGTTGGTTGCAAATTCCTACAGTCTAGTATCAATTAACAACCTAAACTCTGAGAGACACCGGGGCAATTTCTACTCAGTTTCGCGTTACGGAAAGATTGAAACCAAGTGAATCAGAGGCTGCAAGCACAGAGAGAGAATCCACAACAGTACCTATATTTCGGATTATTTAGCAGCGTACTCGGGTCTCTACCTATACATACAAGTGGATGTTAAGAACAACAAAGAACAGTATCAGAAGCAGACCATACAGAACAGCATGCACAAATATGGAGGGTAGGCTAGTCTTCATGTTCAAGAAGTCCACCGGCCGATTCTTCCCCGGCATCTGGACTACCATCCCCGGCGAGAGGAACGCAAACAGGGCAGAAGCGATCAGAGGAGCAGCCCAATCATTCATCCTCTTGCTTCTGAAAGTTTCCTCTTTTCCCTTCAAATTCAGGTCTCAGTTAACCCCAACAAAACAAAAGGGGCAGTGCAAAGACAACAAAAGCATCAAAATATAAGGCGTGTGGTAAAGGGCATTGGATGCCACATGGCCCATAAAAGAAGGAATTGGAATTTCATAAAGACGAAAAAGATCGAATTTTTTAGCTTCTTTCTAACCCCTTTCTGTGAATTTCTTATTCCCTGATTGGAAAACGCAAAAGGCATCAATTTCCACTTGATAATTGTCCTTCAAAAGCAAAGAGGAATCGATGGCAGGACCATATATCAGCCAGAGGTTGGTCAGTGCTCAATTAGAGTCCCAACTTTGGTGTTACTTAGTGGCTGATTACATCACATGCTGTGAAAGCTATTGAAGGATCCAGTCAAAATAACATAATAAAAGCACAGCACAGATGGACATGAAGATAGACACACTCGAAGCTGTTTGATTTGGTCCGGTGGGCCCATGAGGGAGACCAAAGGTTCAAAATTTTGGTAACGGGTATCATGTGAACGGTTTTAAAAATCAAACCTTTGGAGCTTCTGTATTAACAGCAGTTGGTGACAGAGAGCAGTAAAGCAGCAAATGGTGCCACTATTCAAGGGGGCTCTTGTCGGTTCTGCTCAACGAAAAAGTGGATAATTTGAACTTTGAAGCACATTTCGAGCTAATTATAAAAAAATGTAAGTAAAAGAAAAAAAAAGAAGAGAAGTACATCATTATCATCTTCTTCTTTTTTGACCAAAAAAAAAAAAAACAATCATCTTCTTCTTCATGGGCCGCCCAAGATCCCACGAGCAAGTCCAGCCCAACCAACTCTCAGAGTCTTCTTCCTCTTCTTTGCTCTTCCCAAAATTTGCCAGCTGCCCAAAGCTCCAGTGAGTAAGAGGGACCCCATCAAGCAGATCACCTCAAAACTCCATTTTCCACTCGTCGCCATCCTCATCGTCGACATCCTAATCATCCTGTTCAAGAAATCGCCAGACATTACCTTTCTTTTCTCCACATTCAGACGCCCCAAAGGTAGAAACACAGTAAACAAGCAAATCAGAAGCTAAGAGAGATCTTCAAGAATGGCGGATTGGGCACCGGTGCTGATAGGGGTGGTGCTGTTCGTGCTGCTCCAGCCGGGCCTCCTGTTCGAGATACCGGGGGAGGGCAAGCCGGTGGAGTTCGGGAGCATGAAGACCAACGGCAAGGCCATCGCCTTCCACACCCTCATCTTCTTCGCTTGCTACTCCATCCTCGTCTTGGCCCTTCACATCCACATCTACACGGGCTAATACTAAAGGCCGCACCTTTGGTCTCCGAGATCTGCGTCCCTCTGAGGCCTCATCTTGGTTTATAAACAGCAAAAGGGACAAAAAGGTCTGGTCTTGGTCCCAGATTTTGTTCCATCTTCTTTTGTTCCTTTTGGGTCTTTGGTATATGCAGCTTTACATCTGGATATTTGCGAATGAAGCTTTACTTGGCTCAGCGACGGGTCCATTTGGAAATAGTTCTCTTAGTTTTTTTCTGTTCCTCTTTCCTATATCATTCGCAGTAGTGTCAGCTTGATTCTTGATCAGGGAAAGAGAATGTACGGTACTTCGGATTTTCAGTTCAGACACTAAATTTGGTTTCATGTCACAATAAATCTAGACGTTTAGAAAAAATTGACCAAGTTTGGCGATTGTTTCGCGAATGGGGGCCGAGTATCCTGCCCTGCCCAACCTTGGAACAAATGGATGACTTTGCTCTTCAATTTCACAATCTTACTTAATCAGACAGTTTTTCATGGCAAAGGCCTCCCCTCTGTTTTTTTTTTCCTTATCCCTTGTCTTGTTTCCTCGTTGCATCCAAAAAAGAGGGTCCTCGTCTTCCTTCATGTCAATCTGATCAACCCCTCGAACATAAGAAACATTCTTACGAAATTTGAGTATTTGCCATAAAGAATTTGACTCCGAGGGGGGGGTGTAAACAAACGAACTTATGTGCCTCAGTTTGGGAAATGTCATAGATTTTCCATTTATTGCAGTAGCTACACGTTTTTGGTGACAAGTTCTTGCGTCTCTGTTTCTGCCCCTGTTCTTCGGTCAAAGCGTGAAATGAAATGATACAAGTCATGATGTAGAATGGAAATGCAGGAAGCATGTCAAATTGACTAGCAATATAAAGCTCTTCTTATCTTACACGACCTTTGTGAAATCAAAGGTTCCATGACAATTGAGAGCAGAAAAGGACAGCCTCATCCAATGGATTATAAGTATGACCTAGGTACGGGAACTCTGTTTCTGTGTTAGAGTTTCCTTGTATGACCTAGCTGAATATTTGCCTTGAAGAAAACAGTAAAAGGGAATTCTTATATGAAGAAATAAAAAGAGACAGTGAACAGCACTAAAAGATATCCATGATTGAAGGCAGCGCTCTGGAGAAACCAGCTTTCGGTGTCGAGCCGCCACCAACTAGCGAGGATCAAGTAACATGGATGTGAATGCCGATTGCCACGATCAGGATGGTGAGTATGCAAAAATACAAGATAGCATGAACCAGGATGGAGATACCACTTGTTGCCATGTTCCCGAACTCCACCACCCTCGTTCTCGCCGGTAACTGGAACAGCAATCCCGGCGACAACAGTATGAACAAAGCCACCGCTACAACAACCGGCCCCCAATCAGCAGACATCTCTCTGTCTCTCTCTCTATACCCTAACAAAATCAGCAACTGTGTAATCAGTTGTTTGCTCTTGAATTTGGGTTATAAGAGATTGTGATGCAGCTTCCCAATAAGTAGAGAGGAATGAAATTTCTTAGCAGAGAAGCAGATGGAGGATGCCAAACTTGGTGTCAGAGGACCCTCACGGTTTAATAGCGAAGCAAAGTATGTCATGACAGTAGTGTGGTTTGCTTTACGAGATCAAAGAAGCATCTTTTATTTATCTCCACAACTCCCCATTATTGATACATCAAAAGCTGCTTTTGCTAGCCTTGCAGATTGGGGGAGGTGTAAACTTTTCTTAAAGAAGTCCAGACAAATCAGCAGGGTTTACGTCTCCAGGGTAACATGGTGGAGTCGAGAGACTGACCGAATTTGACTACATGGTAACCTTGTTCTGGCTCCATCAGTTTCGGGTCTAGACATTTCTACGACCATATATCCAACAAAGCAGTCAAGATCAATGGTGTTCTAAAAGCATATGTTACAAAAAAGAAAAAAAAGGCCACCGACTGATTACATCACACGGGAACTCTCCAAAAGCATACTAAAGTAGACTGGCAACTAATGCAGGAAGTTACAAGGCCTCCAAACGATCAACCCACAACCTCTTCCTACGTTCCTACCCAAGACCAAGAACTCACTCAAGAATACAACCATCCAAGTTCCAACTGAGTTTCCTGCATTCAGAGCTCTACCGAACAATCTTCGCTCCATTTCATGCCATTAATCAGATGAACAAACCCACCAAAGAAGTTGTGCATCGCAGACCAAACTCTATTCTGAGATTAGCTAAAGTAGTTCGACCTTTTGTTTTGGTAATTCACAGAGAAACTGGAGGTTCAGAGTGGCATTGGCATTTAGCACTATCTCCAGAAATGACAAGCGGTTATTCAAAATACAATAAAAAAGACAAAAAAATCTCTCATTTTTTGTGTTACATCGCTCTTTATGTTGTTTTGGCTTTAAACATGGAGATTTGCCCCTACCATGGCTTAGGTAATAAGCAACACGAGAAGCACACAAGGACCCTAACCGCCTTTCCTCAAAATGGGGGCAGAATCAGTCAACGAGAATGTTATGCGAAAATGCAGAAAGCACACAAGATTGGCCTTCTTCCATTTGAAATTTGCAAGCCAAGTCATACAACATGCATCATCCGCAAAAACTTGTTACGAGCAAACCGATCGAGCTGACCTCGAACACGAGTTCGCCGTTCCGACTCTCAATCCATCATCTGGCTGCACGTCTCGGCTCAGATGGAAATTTCCCAATCTGCAGAACAGTTGCCGACGAAGACAGAGCAAATTAAATGGCCCTCTTCTTATCAGCATTATACACAACCAATCAAAAAACTAGTTTCCAAGAGTTCAAAAGGTGCTCTATAACTCCGTCTAATAAATTTCTTATCAAGCAAAACAGGAGCATCCACCATGCTACGTAATGAAAAATCCCAGTGAATGATAGACTAATCAAAAAGATACTTTTCACTTGTTAAATTGAGAAAGCTATCTGGTCGAAAGAGAAGCTACCTTATAGGCCACGCCGTGCAGCGAAGCGGCGGAGCACAGTAACGCCCGAGCCAACTCAGACAGAGCGGACACCATTCCCGCCACGTAAAGGAACAAAACCAGAAGGACGATCCATGGCATCAAAATGAGCCCGATCACAAACGTGACCGACCCGAAGAGCATTAGAGCCAGAGAAATCCCCACGAAGAGCGAGGCGAAAGCGGCCGGAGAGACCTGCGCCATCGACGCAATGGCGACACACGGCTGCCTCGAAGCGGAGGCGACCACCGGGACCGCAATCGGGGGAGGGAACTTCATGATGTGGGTGATCATCGAGCAGAGCTCGTGCAACGCCCATGACTGATGGTCTTGCGCATTTGAGCTTCTCATTGTTCGTGCTTCGATTTCCCGGCGTTCGTGAAGAGAGGTCACGGTCTTTTCAGAAGGTTAGAGATGGCCTGAGCGAGCTTGGAGATCCCCCCCGACAGAGAGAGAGAGAGAGAGAGAGAGAGAGAGAGAGAGAGATCGCCGGAGATGACGACGTTGGTCGGTCGGTGATGCTCGGGATGTGTGCCCACCCAACCCCCGCGTGATCTTGCGCCGTGCGGTGCCGGGCCTGGAACGCGGGACGATACGGATAACTGGTCATGCCTGGCCCGGAATGAAAAGAGCCGGGCCTGGCCTCTCTAGGCATGCACCGCTCACGGGCCAGTCCTGGCCCGGAAAGAAAGGATTCCGGGCCTGATTGTTACGAAACGAAATCTTTTACTTTGTCAAATAATTGGACCCGCCAAACAGGCTTGGAAAAATGCAATTCGTTTTCATTTTCATGTTGTTCCTCTTCGACCACCACGAGCGGGTTGACTTTCGCTTTTTGTTTTTACTTAATCTAAACTTTGGAGAGCATGTGCACCGTGATATTTCTTAATACTAAAACACAAGAAATTTTCACATTATTTAATTGTTGACTTTTGTGTTCACATATAATATTTCCATGGATATTTAATATTCGAATAATATTTTTAGTTTTAGAGGGAAAAAAACAAAGACTTTCACAATATAACCAAACGCGCTCCAATGACTCCAAACTTTAAGGATAAGAAGTTTGCCATTTTCTTATTTTGTTTTCACTTTCACGGGTTTTACTTTTTAGGGAAAACACCAACCATAACCTCAAACTATGTTCACTGAGACACATTTATTCCATTTTTTTTGTGACATCGATAACCCCAAACTTATACCCGTGTGACACATTGACCCCAAATTATTCTTTTGTGACACCAAAAATCTCAAACTTGTAGGCATGTGACATATCTCCCTCAAGTTGTGAGGTAAATGTGTCACACGGATACAAGTTTAGATTTTTTGATTTCATAATAAATTTTTTGGGGTAAATGTGTCTCACTGGTTAAAGTTTGGGGTAAATATTTGGGGATTTTTTGTGTTATAGAAAAATAGTTTAGGATAAATGTGTCACAATGGGCATAATTTAGGATTTTTTGTGGCTTTTTCCATACTTTTTATGGCACACATCTCTATATATAAGCCAAAACACTCTTTCGTCCCACTATTAGATATTCTAAAATATCCTTCCTTTCATTTTCTTATATTCATTCATCTTATAAATAAATATCCGTTTCTTTTTCTCTCTTCTTACTTTTAGACTTCCTAGATTAGCCTATTTTATTTTTATTTTTATTTTTATCTCATATCACCTATTTTATGCATCACAGTGACCTATTTTATACATAATCACCCACTTTGTTTCAATAAATAATTACCTAGTTATAAATATTTTGTTGGGACCTAATGAGGAAAATTACCAAAAAAACTTTAAACGTATTGCGTTTGTGTCAATTTAGTCATAAATCTTTCAATTATGTCAATTGAGTTATAAACATGTTCACATTTTGCTAATTAAATCCATCCGATCATTTTGGACTATAAATTACTGACGTGGACACCGACCGTCCTATATGGCACGGCCGATGCTGACGTGGATATTTTTAATAATATATTATTTGTACTTTTCATAATTTTGTACTCTTTTTCTTTTCTTTTTGTTTCTTTTTATTTTGACCGAGTGCCGACAAGGGCGACCCTTGTCTAGGCGAGGTCGGCCCTCGCCTGATCGTAGCCGTTGAGGGTGGCCCTTGCCAGATCGGGCAAGGGAGAGCTCGCCATACCTTCTTCGGCCATCTCCTGAAATCGGTCACCAGTAAAAAGACCGAAACAGAAAAAGGCAAAAAAAAAAAAAATCAAAAAAAGAAGAAAAACAAATTCATAAAAAATTTAAAAAGTTATCCACGTCAGCGTCTTCAGGTCAAAATTAGCAAGATGAACTCAATTGATAAAACGTGAAATGTGTAGGACTCAATTGACACAATTAAAAGGTTTAAGACTGAATTGGCATAAACGCAATAGGTTTAAGACTTTTTTGGTAATTTTTTTGGACCAAATGAAATGAGAAATATTAGCTTGTCTCTTCGTTCAAGATGTTAGTCTACCATCCACATTGGTTCCGACGAAATCTACACCTGAAATTTTTTTTAGAGTCAAGAGAATGTCAATGAAGTCGGACGGTTTGTAGACCATTCAATAATTTGCCTCCGAGATAGAGGTGGTCACGGGCCGGTTTGGGCCCGGAACCGACTAAGGTCAAATCTGTAATCGGCCCGTTGATTGGGCCCGTCGGCTCCAAATCGGAATCGACCTATGCCATAAGGGCCGGTTATGGGTCCAGCAAAAATTGAACCGGCAAACTAGCCGTTTCAAAAAAAAAAGAAAGGGGAAAGAGCAATTCCTCGTCACTCACCCCCTCACGTTACCACCTACCCTTTCACATCACCCTCTCTCTCTTTCTTTTTTTTCTCTCTCTCTCCTCTCTCCTCTTTCACGTTTCCCTCTCCTTGAACCCGACGGCTTCTTCTTCTCCCTCCCTCACCCGTGTGAGCACCACCAGCCACCACCCTCACCCACCGCCGCTCGTCGCCCCAGCCAGCCACCTCTGTCCGCTGTCCACCCCGCCGCCGTCAAGCAGCCGCGCCGTCGCTATCCTCGTCGAACCCGCGAGCAACCCGAACTTGGCCCGGCCCTCACACCCGAGCCCCTCCACCTCTCCCTCTCGGTTCCCCGACGCCACCAGCCACCACCACTCCTCACCGTCGCTCCGTCCACCAGCCCGCCACCCTCAACTCGAGCCGCCATGTTCCACGCCGCTCGTTGTCCAGCCGCGGAACCCGAGCCCCCGAACCCACAGCCTCGTCACCCTGTGCCGCAAGACCCACTCTTGAGCCGAACCGACACCCGAGAGCCCGGAACCGCCGGTTCAAAACCGGAACCAGAACCGCCCCTTAAGGGCCCGGTTCTGGTTCCCCCTTGGCCACGAACCGGAACCGGCCGGTTCCGGCCCGTGGCCATGACTACTCCAGGGGATGTCACTGGGAAAGTGAGTAGATTGCATGTACGAGAATCAAAAGAGTACATAGCATTTACGCGCGTCCGTTTATCTTGTATACTATTGTGGTTCAAAGGATCAAGGAAAAACATTTTAAGCTGCAATAAGCGAATTGAAGAATCATTGGTAGCTTCCTAGAGAAGAAATTTGTTCTCCGTGTTAAATTTTGAGGGTGTCTATGTTTGGTATTGTTGTAGTAGAGCAACTACGGCTGTCAACATTCAAGAACACTAGTAATTTTTCATAGGAAGTGTTGTGAGAACACATGACAGTTGCAGGACCGGCGTAGCTGCTCTCTTTTCGCAGGCGGAACTGATTATAGGCTCGGCAGAGGCGGACCATTGGCTTCGCCAGGGCCCTCCATGCTTGAGCTTGAAATGAAGATAGGACGAGACCCGAGCACGAGCGAAGCTGTTTTGATTCTCGGCTTTGGAGTCATGTTTCCGACTCAGATTTAGCACAAGTCCAATTGAGAGGAGTTTCGCAAGTGCAGTGAATTCAAACCCGTTAGACATACTCAGCCTAATTAGTTCATGTTCTGTTCTGGACCAAATTGAAAGGAAGAAAAAGATGAGAAATTTGAACAGCTGGGTAAATTTTTTTCCATGAAAATACATGGCCGCAGAGCCAGCAAGATGGAATGGTCACTTTTTTGCCAGATTCCTGCTCACCCCACCCAAGCACAGTGTTGGTAAAGAACCTTGGAAAGGAAGGATGAGATTCTTCTTTTCTCCTTCCCTGATGGTAGCTTCTCGTGCACGGAAGTGGGAGTGATGAGTAATAGGCAACTCCGGCGAATTCTAAATGCTAAAGAACGAGTGAGCCGATATATACCTAACGGTAGGATAATCGATCGGACCCCGTCCACTGGTTTTGGATCCATCTAACCTCCTCGAATTCGAGGAAGGAACATGTCAAAATCCATTTAAATTGGAACCCACCGGACTCGTAATCGGACGCTCGAAAGGGAACATCCCTGAAGCGATTCCTGTAAGAAGAGCTATCTGTCTACCGTGCAGCACATAGGAAGTGTACATCAATTGCTGCAATAATGTTACTCAGTTCAAACACTTAGCTCGCT
The DNA here is from genome assembly GCA_029784005.1 of Lenwebbia sp. NSW1173648. Lineage (NCBI taxonomy): Eukaryota > Viridiplantae > Streptophyta > Magnoliopsida > Myrtales > Myrtaceae > Lenwebbia > Lenwebbia sp. NSW1173648. The sequence continues at coordinate 25,552,675 of JARCGZ010000006.1, forward strand.
GTCCAATCAGTGCAGTTCATTTATATGTCCTGCACTTGATCGGACGGGTTATCAAAATTGCGCGGTTCACAACATCACGTGTTCATGTAATTCTTAGGTCTCGTTCGTTTCAAAGCTAATCACCAGAACTAGAAGGTTTGGTTTTTTCCCCCATCAACTTCGCCGTCTAGTTTTTAATCCCGGTTTAGACTCTTGGCATTCAGCAAACCAAATAATATAATGACCTACTTTGATGCACTAGCGCAACCGGTGTGGCCAGGTTCCAGTTAAGCAACTATCGAATGCCGGGAAGCAAATTTTACTGTGATCTGATTCTGATATGTTCTTCAAACTTGCAATAGTAGCAACAGCAATGGCCGAGTAAACGAACAATAGTTAGAACTAGCAGACCCTTGAAGATCACCACTCAATGGAAAACTCAACAGATTTTCGAACAGCTATTCCACCGGACAAAAGTAACCATACAATAGTAACTTGGGACTCTAGTTGGAGTTGTAGATTACAATGACCATGCAACTGTACAAAATGAACTTAGAATTAGTACTGTTCACTTGTTCAGGACTAGTAATAATGAATGACAGTGGCGACCACTAGGAGACGACCTCATTTTTGTTCCGCTCGGAGTTGACTCGCTCGAGCTTGAAGCGCTCCTGCACAGAAGCTATGTAATTTGCGGCCTTCAGATCGACGCTCTCGTCGCCAGGCATGCCGAACACCTTATCGAACTGGCCTAGCGAGTTGTGGCCCTTGTCAGGTACCATGTAAGAAACCCTCTGCGCCATCGGCTGGGAAATCACGTCCTGGTGGACCACGAAAGCCACCGTCGTAGTGGCAGACGACGGAGACGACTGCCTCGGCATGACTTTGCTGCTGTACTGCGCCCCAGAGGCCGGCAGTTTGGCCGCCTTATAGAATGGCATTCCCAGTTTCGCCTTGATGAAGCCCCGACACTTGCGGCCCGAGTCCATGCTTACCAAAATCTATGTGGTTTAGGTCCTGAGATGAGAGATGGTGCGGATTTAGCTAGTGAGTATAAGCTGTGGTGCCAGAAGTGGATATATATAGTAGATGCATGGGCCGACTTTTTTAATTAACGGGGTTTTCGGATAGACACTGAGAATGATAAATTTGCAGGTTGCAGCTGTGGTCCCTCCACTAAGATATCTTTTTGAATCGGATTTATCTTAAAATCAAAGTTAACAAGGGCCTAATGATTGATTCGGGGTCTTTAAACAACTTTCTGAGATTATGCTTTTGATATTTTTCGGTGGCTACGACTGTTCAGTTATGAATCAATCCTAGACCGAGGGGAATCAATCCTAGACTGAGGATTCGTTCATGGTTTGATGTTGTGGTGTCTTAGGAGATTTCGCTTATAGCATAAGGTTGCAAGAAAAGCTTTTTCATGAACGGTTCGCGCTCTAGTTGTCCACAGGACAGCCTCGCGAAGCTGTCCGCATGTTAGCTACTTTTCAGAAGCAAGAGAGTCGCGCGCCTGCGAGGACTAACATTTTTTTCGTTACCTTTTCTGAGATTGATCTTATCGCATGTTGTCGAAGTATCTGTGCACTACTTTCGCAGATAGTGAACGCCAGACATGTCGTGGTCCATGTACCGAGCGCGAACGAGCAAAGTGCTTTGATTAGACGAGACAAACCGAACTGGAACGATTAATTGTTTGTTCTCCTTCAGCTTCGCGGACGGTTCAGTGTCAGGAATGAGAATCTCAGGAATTTATCATAGATTAGACAAGACAAAACCTAAGTAGAACGATTAAGTGCTGGTTTTCCTTCGGCTTCACGGACGGGTCAGCGTCAGGAATGGACAGCGATAAAAGCCGTCCAGCTTTCCAGGATAAGATATTCCCCGAAACCTGCTCGATCCGTCGCGGTCCAACCCGATTCAAGTGGGCACGAAAGTGGAGGAAAAGAGAGATGCCCAAATCTCTCGGGGGCTTCTCCTCGACGCCGTATCAGATCACGGCCTCTCTCTCATTTTCCTTTGGTTCTTTAGGAAGAACCGTATCACCATTCGTCTCTTTTTTAGATGAAAATTGAACATTGATTTCGTCGAATAAGATTGCCAATTGCCATTTGCCAATTGAGAATGTTAGGGGGGTCTTTTATTCGCATGGTCACTTAATTAAAGCAAAAAATTGGAAAAAAGTTACAATTCTACTCTCTCTTTTTTTTTCGGAAGAAAAATTTTCATTTCATTCCAAAGAGAAGTACATAAGATGCAAATATAAAGTAAGTAAATCTAAAAGATAAATCTAACATAGCACAACGCAGAGACTCGCTCATTTCATAAAGACGCATCAGAGCAAATCAGTGGTCAATTCCCGAATCTCGTATCAACATCAGTTATGAGCGCGCACACCAAGATTTTCCTCTCCAATAGCTATGGCTTATCCAAAAGGCGGCGTGCGCCTAAGTTCGACGTCCCCAGCACCATGATCGTACATAGATAACAATAACAACCCCAACATGTTGAAAAAAGAACAGATAACGCCTTGTAAATTGCAAATCTATTTTTAGATCGGAATAGAAGAGCATCCAAATCTAAACTTAACTCTAGATCGGGAGAGAAGACTTGCAAAACAGATATCAATTGATCATAAAATAACTTTCGGATAATCTGACTACCGAAGTAGTAGAGAAGTCGCGCTCGACTATATGGAACAAGAATCGGAGCCGGAGCGAGCAAATTCGGAATAACATATTCTTTTGAAATAGTCGTGCTTCGAACTTCTGAGCTCATCGGACAAAATTCTCCACATGGAGAAAGTCGACGGGATCGTCTGCAAAATATCAAAGAAAATTGAAAGAAGATGAGGATATAAAGATATGGAAAAGGGGGGAAAATGACACTTTTAGTGCCAAAAGTTGTGTACGGAAATCACTTTGGTGCCAAAAGTTTCAATCGGATCAGTGCCAAGTTTTTTTAAAAACGATCACTTTGGTGCCAAGTTCGATTTGCTCCGTCGGAAATCTGACGTGGCACTTTTTTATTAATATATGATGTTGACATGGCTCGCTGAAGGTCCACCGTGGCATTTTTTTTTTAAATTTGAATTTTTTATAAAAATAATTTGACAAATAAGCTGAAAAAAAAAGCTAAAAAAAAAAAAGATTGCAGATCGAGGGCGAGGGGTTGCTGTAACCCTCGCCGCCTGCTTTTTTTTTTTTGTTTTTTTGCTTTTTTGCTAATTTTTTTAGTTTATTTCAATGTATTTTAAATAAAGTTTTTATTTTAAAATTTTCTGTTAATTTTTATTTTTTAAAAATCTTATTTTATTTTTATTTTTTTTTCTGAATTTTAAAGTCCACGTGGAACCAACGTGGAGTTCATTTTTTTTTTATAAAAAAAATGCCAATTAAAATTCAAAAATTAATTAAAAATGCCACGTATTAAGAATGGCCGGAATTTTTCGCCGGTGGCACCAAAATGATCCTATTATCTCCGACTTGGTACTAAAGTGATTCGATTGAAACTTTTAGTACCAAAGTGATCTCCGTACACAACTTTTAGCACTAAAAATGTCCTTTTCTCGAAAAAGGGAGAACGAGAGAAAGAGGAGTTGGCGGCTCTTTTCTTTGGAAGGAGAGAAACCCAACTAGTTACAATTGTACTTTGACTGGTGCACGTCTAGGTATCCTCTACTTTTTCTTTTTTCTATAAAGTTGAGAATATATTTGTGGTCCGAAAAGTGATGAGTCTTTTCCACATGATCTACTTGGATTAGGATTAGCATTGGAATTAGGATGCGATGTTGGAAAAAGAAAGTGAATTTCATCGTTCCTACGACATTGAATCACTCGTTAAGAAACGCCCTTAATCCAATATCATTGTTCTAAGTCGACTGATCGAACAACATTCATTGTCATTACAAAGGAACATCATATCGTGGTGTGGATAAGGTGAAAGTGAATGGATAGATACAAGAGCAACGCATGTGGATGAGGTCAAAGTGAATAGAATGTACGATCACCTCGTTTTAGGCGATCGGGAAGAATCTGTTGCCGCAATTCTTCACACGTAATCAGTACGTACGTTGGATAAAACGATAAACAGAACATGTGCAGCAAAGTAAAGATGAAGAGATACAGATTTACGTGGTTCGATAGGTCGGCCTATCTACGTCCACAGGGCAATCACACGGAACTCACTTTGATAACCAGGAAAATTACAACGCACACCCCTCAACCCGACAAACACCAAACAGTGAGTCGCACTCTCAATGATGAACCTTTTTACAGTACAACTCTCACAACCCAGAGATATTGTACACCCAAGATTCCCCTTACAAGAGATAATTACAGACCCAAAACTCTTCTTACACAAAACACAGAGCCAAAACCAGAGGAATAACACAAGCACAAAGACTTATAACCGTTCTCCTTTTTTTTTTCTCTCTCTCTCTCCAAAAGTACAAAAGAAAGTGGAGGGGTGGTTGCACACACTAAAGTAGTGGAGGGGTGTCATGGGCAGTTAACCCTTATTTTTCTATTGTCACATTCTCCCACTTGAAGACTATTTTCTAATAGGCTTCACAGCTCCGATTTGCCCTATCGTCACCAATCAATTGGTAACTACAAGCCCAAGAGAAGTTCTGCACCATATAAATTTCTCTCTTGCAATAGGCTTTGTTAGCACATCTGCTACGTTGTCGTTGGTGTGAATCTTCTGCAAAGAGATACTCCATCTTCCACTACATCACGAATAAAATGGTACTTGACATCAATGTGTTTCGTACGAGAGTGAAACTTTGGATTAACAGCCAAATGCAACGCACTCTGACTATCACAATGAATAGTGATCACTTTCTGCTTGATTCTGAGCTCATCAAGCAATCTTTTCAACCATATGCCTTCCTTGCAAGCATCTGTTGCTGCAATATACTCTGCTTCTATAGTAGATAACGTCACCACAGATTGTAACCTAGACATCCAACTAATTGCTCCATTGCCTAAAGAGAAACAATACCCAGTGGTAGATCTCCGTTTATCACGATCTCCGGCATAATCTGCATGCACAAATCCAACCAACTGTAAATTTTGGCTACTATAATGAATAGTCATATCAGAGGTACTCTTCCAGTACAGAAGGATCCATTTCACCACAGTTCAATGATCTCGACTCGGATTTGCCATGTACTTGCTGACTGCTCCCACTACTTGTGCAATGTCTGGTCTAGTGCAGACCATGGCAAACATAAGACTCCCTACTACCGATGCATATGGTACTGGAGCCATCTCTATCTTCTCTACTTCTGTGCTAGGATTCTATTCAGAAGACAATTTACAACCAATATGGAGTGGGGTATTAATTGGTTTAGCATTCTACATATTGAAGCGCCGCAGAACCTTTTCAACATAACTCTTTTGAGTTATCCAGATCTTCCTATTTTCACGATCTCTGAGTACGGTCGTCCCAAGAATTTGGCTTACGGCTCCCAGATCTTTCATATCTAATTCCCTAGCCAAACGTGCTTTGAAGTCTGCAATACCTTCTTTCGAAGTACCTATAGCTAGCATGTCGTCAACATACAATAACAAGATTATAAAACCACAATTACCATGATTGCGAACATAGGCACAATGGTCTGCTTCACATCTTTTGAACCCCAAACTCACAATGAAAGAATCAAATCGCTTGTACCAGCATCTTGGCGCCTACTTTAAGCCATAAAGCGACTTGTTCAGCCGACAAACCAAACCCTTTTTGTTTTCTTCAATATAGCCTTCAAGTTGAGTCATATAAATTTCTTCATCAAGATTTCCATGTCAAAAGGCTATTTTTACATCCAACTGCTCAAGCTCTAAGTCAAGCACAACTGCCACACTCAACACAGTACGAATAGTAGTTAGACGAACAACTGGAGAAAATATTTCATTGAAATCGATACCTGATTTCTGAGCATAGCCTTTCACCACTAAACGAGATTTGTATCGTTCAAAATTCCCGTTAGTGTCTCTTTTCAGCTTGTAGACCCACTTGCAACCGATAGCCTTTCGTCCTTCAGGTAACTTGACAAGATCACATGTTTTTTTTGTGTGTAAGGCCTCTATTTCCTCCTCCATAGATGCCCTCCATTGAGGAGCATTGCTGGACTCACAAGCTTCCTGATATGTACAAGGCTCTCTCTCTTCAGTGATGCAAGCATAAGTCGTCACATAATCATTTAGCCAAATTTGAGGTCTAGTATTATTCCTATGAGGTTCTTGGTCACCCTGAGTGTCAGTACCAGTTCTATCTGTATGCTCTCTATCAGCTTCATCTCCACTAGCTTCATCAGTATCGGTCAAATGTTCTTCAAATTGATTTTGAACTTCTTTTGATGATTCAAGTTCAAATATATGTGGCTGGTCAGCACTTGGCGTTTCTTTTTTCTTTCTACAATGAATCTTCGTTGAAGACGACATCTCGGCCAATAACGACTTTGTGGGTAGTAGGATCCCACAATCTGTACCCCTTTACACCTTCTGCATAGCCAAGAAAAATACACTTTATGGACCTCGCTTCAAGCTCAGTCCTTTGCTCTTTAGGAACCCACATATAAGTATTACAACCAAAAGTACGGAGGAAAGAATAGTCAACAGGTTTTCTAGACCATACCTCTTCTGGAATCTGTCCATTAAGAGCAGTTGTTGGGGAACGATTCACTATGTAACACGTCATACATACAGCTTCAGCCCAAAAATTCTGCTTCATTCCAGCACAACTCAACATACTTTGAGCACGATCCATTAGCGTACGATTCATACGCTCAGCCTCTTCATTTTGTTGTGGAGTTCCGGGAACCGTGATGTGTCTTTTAATGCCATGCTCGTTGCAAAAATCTAAAAATTCTTGTGACATATATTCTCCTCCATTATTAGTTCTCAAACACTTTGTTTTTGTTCCTTTTTGATTTTCTACTAACGCTTTAAACTTCTTAAAAGAAGCAAAAGCATCACTTTTCCTTTTAAGAATGTAAACCCAAAATTTTCTGGAAAAATCGTCAATAAATGAAATAAAATACTTGGCACCACCCAAGGACTCATCAAGAGACTCTCAAGTGTCAGAATGTGTCATGTCCAAAATATTTTGACTTCTTGCTTTAGAACGACGGAAATGAGTTCTATGAAACTTTCCAAATAGGCAATCTTCACAAAAGTCTAAATTCAATAGTCTTTAAATCGGGAAGAAGACCACGATCAAGAAGTACCTTTAGTCCCTGCATGCTTATGTGTCCCAAATGTCTGTGCCAGATAGTTGCCGACTCTATCACAGCATTGGCGACTATGGCTTCACCGATTACGGTCTCTCCAATTAGCCTGTGTAAGCCGCCTATCAATTCTCCTTTCGCCACGATAAGTGCTCCTTTGATGATCTTAGATCATCTCTTTTCCAAAGTAATCTTATAGCCATTTTCATCAAACTTTCCCAACGACAATAGACTTTTCCGCAGATCCGGTACATGCCGTACTCTGGATATTGTATGCACAATGCCATCAAACATGGTAACACGGACATCTCTAATCCCCACAACATGACATGAGTTATCATTGCCCATGAATACCGTACCTCCATCACATGACTGATATGTATGGAAAGAAGCGCCCGAATCCAAAATCCATTGATATTGCACGCTCTTTATTGAATTTGCAAACATCACCTCGCCATCTTTGGATAAGTTTGTATTTTCAATGATGTTTCCTTGGGAACTTGTTAATGATGATGCATTTTTTGAATCAGATTTGAGATTTTGCTGATTCTCTTTGGATTTACAATCTTTACGCATGTGACCCTTTTGTCCACATTTCCAACAAGGACCCAACGTTCGCCTCTTTGACTTGGACCTTGACTGCTTTCTCCCATTGGAACCTTTGTCCATGGATCTTCCCCTGGCCATCATAGCATTACCAGAAGTGCTCTCGAGAGTTTTTCTACGAGATTCTTCCGTCAACAACGTGGCTATAATCAAATCCATGTCAAGATCCGCTCCAGTACTGAGATTCATGATCAAGGAATCCCATGTATTAGGCATAGAACACAGAAGAAGTGTTACCTTCTCGTCATCCTCGATTTTGATGCCAATGGAAGTCAATTTACTTAACAGGGTGTTAAACCTGTTCAAGTGCTCCTGGAAAGAGGAGCCTTCCTGCATCTTTAAACTGTATAATTGTCGACGAAGAAAATTTTTGTTTGACATTGTTTTCCCTTCATATAGATTCTTCAATTTGTCCCACAAACCTTTGGTAGTGGTTTGATCAGAGACATTAAAGAGGACAGAATCATCTAACGCTAGAAGTAGGTCCTCCATTGCCGTTTGATATTTCAGTGCAAAATCCTCATCTTTCATCTTTGTCGGCTTTTGATCTTTACTGGCAAGAGCAGCTGCACAACTGTCTTTCACCAGCACCGCTTGCATTTTCATCTTCCACAATGGATAGTTGGATCCATTGAATTTTGGTACCTCAAACTTTGTAGAAGTCAACACGGCCATCGCACAAGCTGAAACACGTACGTTGACGTTGATCATGTGCAACACAGGCTTCTCGAATCGTCGGCTCTGATACCAATTATTGCCGCAATTCTTCACATGTAATCAGTACGTACGTTGGATAAAACGATAAACAAAACAAGTGCAGCAAAGTAAAAATAGAGAGACACGGATTTACGCGGTTCGACAGGTTGGCCTGTCTACGTCCATGGGGCAATCACACGGAACTCACTTTGATAACCAGGAAAATTACAACGCACACCCCTCAACCCGACAAACACCAAACAGTGAGTCGCACTCTCAACGGTGAACCTTTTTACAGTACAACTCTCACAACCCAAAGATATTGTACAACCAAGATGCCCCTTACAAGAGATAATCACAGACCCGAAACTCTTCCGACACAAAACACAAAGCCAAAACTAGAGGAATAACACAAGCACAAAGACTTATAACTGTTTCCCTTTTTTTTTTCTCTCTCCAAACGTACAAATGAAAGTGGAGGGGTGGTTGCACACACTAAAGTAGTGGAGGGGTGTCATGGGCAACTAGTTAACCCTTATTTTTCTGTTGTCACAAAATCGGCTAAGATATTCGCCTCTAAGATCGGTGAGGCTTATTTTGAGTCCACTTCGCTGTATCGCTGTATCGAGGCATTGATCAAGAGTTAAGGTGGTCAGAGAGCTTAGTCGATACATGGTGCTCATTATTTTATCGATGTGGTTCCATGCAAGAATTAAGTACAATTGGTGCGTTATGTCGACGTAAAAAGGTCATTTCCGGCTCGAAAACAAGAAAGAATGGTACGATTTACAGGTCCCGCGAAGCCATTATGTGAGATTTTGTAGGACTACTGTTAATTGTTCTAAAAACTGAGGATGTTGGATGAATGCGTGGTTTAATACTTAGTATTCTATCATACTACACATAAATTTAGGGACGACCGATCTGTTTCGATATGTAATGCCCCGATAAATGAAGTATAAAAAATGGGGTAAAAAATCAAGATAATTTGACATTGTGCCTATTGCATCTTTGCAAAATGTGACCTCATTCTCATTGCAAAAGCCCACAAAATCAGACCTTCGGGATCAGACACATTGAAAATGGGCCTAGGCCCAAAGAATCTCAAATGGTTTCATTCTTCCCAGGCCTCTCGTCCAGGGACAAGATCGACCCGATCAGTCCAAATCGATCGGTCAAACTAAGGCACCCTCCGTTGACCGAGATCAATGTGCTAAGCTCGGAAACGTCGTGACATTTTGAAAGATCCAACAAGCTTAACCTATGCCTTTTCTTTTTGTTTGTCTGAATGAAATTATGTGTCAGTCACATGACACATTCTCACACTTGATAACCCTTATACACGTACCATCCATGATCCAACTCGCCAATTTTCTTTCCCAAATCGATAATTCATGTCAAGTTGATGAAGTTTCCAAAATCTTTTTCCGAAAAGAAGCTCTCGCGCAATTGAAATATCGTAGTTACCTCGTGTGAAATTAACCGTGCCCGCAAATGATGTAGACACTACATTAAATCAATTTGTTTTTGTTGCGACTACGCACACCATCAAATAATTGTCACGTCGCTACGCTTGCTGTTTTCTCGTGGACCTACATTGCTCGTTCACATTGCAGGCGAATTGCCTAGATTAAGGTTTCGTTTGTTTCGCGGAAATGAACGATTTTGGAAAATAATTTCCTAAAGATGATCGCTTGTATCGCTTGAAATGAAGAGTCGACGAAAAATGTTTGCATTCTCGACGATAATTTATGCCCAGACATTTTCGTGGGCGGCGAAAATATCTTTAGTCCATTCAGTTTTGTAAGCGATACAAGTATTCATTTTTAGGAAAACGTTTTCACAATCATTCTTTTTTCGCAAGACAAACGCACTTGGAGAATTCGAATCTAAGAGAGGAAATTATAACAACATACATGATGATGCTATGATGACACCGATGGTGACTCAATAATTCAATGGACTGGAAACAACAAAAGAAGAGAGAGAGATTGAGTGATTGGCCTTTTAGGTTGGCGAAATTAGATGCAGAGTTAACGATGTTAGGTGTAAGAGAAAGAAAACGAAAAGGTTTCCTTTCACCCACTTTAGCAGAAGGATCGAGAAAAGATTGATTAAACAAGCAATTCTCTCTCTTTCTCTCTATTTGAACAGCACACTTATCTTGATCTATATATGAAGTCAAGACTTCCCAGCTCTCTATTCGTTCGTTTCTCTCCCTCAGATTTGCTTCTCCCCATCTCCAACATCATCTTGATCTCCCGCTCTTCATCTCTTGCGCTTGCTCGCCTAGTCCGGCGATCGTGCATTGTTCTCCGATGGTTTGAACTTTTTCAGATGCATCGATGCCGGTCCTGGCGGGGTCAATCTCTGCAGATTGATCTCGGCATCTTCTTGTTGTGCAATGATTGATATGTTGGCACGGTTCAATCAAATCAAAAGCTCTCAACATTTTGGGTTGAATTCTTTAGTTTGATTGAGCCGTGCCAATATGCATTTGATTTTTTTCCTAGGTTCGAACCCGATTCTCGTTTACTTAATGCCAAATGTTGGATTGAGGGAGGCGAGCGGGGACCGGTGCAACCTTTACCGATCGGCATCAGCTACTCAGGCTTAGTAAAATCTCTACTTAACATGTATAATTATCTATGGAATACAATATAACTGTGTTACGCTTTGCCCTCCTCCTCGAATTAGGGTAATGCACGGTTCTTCAATGTGACTGTACAAAGATGATTGACTTAGTCCATAGAGCTATATAATCGTCTAGCAGATTTGAGTCTATTATCACTTGCTTAGGAGAGGAGAGCAAGATGTTGAGCGGCTTAACATAAATGGGAGATGCGGTTCTTCATCGATATTTTTTTTTTTTTGGTCTGGCTTCCGGTCACCCAAGCCCGAGAGATAAGTGGGCGAACAAGCCCAATATCCTCACATAAGCAAGCCCAGCCCGCTCATCTTTGATCTTACTCAACCTGAAAATTGTTATATAACTTTTATGTGATGAACGGGCTTGAGCATCACATAAGGAAAATGATACAAATAGTCTCTGAACTTTGACCCAATATGCAATATGGTCTTTGAATTTTAGGTCAATATGAATTGTCATCCATAAACTTTTAATTTGTTCAATGCGATCTCTGAATTTCTTGTGTTAAATGTGGTTCCTGAACTTATGGTACATGCTCAATCTAGTGTACCATAAGTTCAGGGACCACATTTAACAAAATAAAAGTTCATGGACGACATTGGCCACTAGGCTAAAGTTTATGAACCACATTAAATAAATTAAAAGTTTATGGACGACATTGCACCTGGTGCCAAAATTCGAGGACCATTGTGTAACTATCCCTAGCACATAAGGTAACTAACAGATGAGTTGGTAAAGTAACATAAATAAAAATAGGTAACTAATAGATAAGTTGGTAAAGTTTTACATAAAGGAATAAAGGTTAGTAACCAATTCAAATTGAAGTTGGTAAATCAATAGTAACCAAATGAAAGAAAGCTTATGTCACACACACACACACACACACACACACACACACACACACACACACACACACACACACACACACATATATATATATATATATATATATATATATATATATATATATATATCGTCGATAAGTTTAAGCCGTTTGTGAGAAAGATAAACAAGAGTTAGCAAATGATTTCAAAAGTTGTAAATTAAATAATAAATAGGTGTTGGCAAACAATTCAAATGAGAGTTAATAATTCAAAATTAGTTGGTAATTTAATCTGGATTTTTTTTTGTAATTTTATAAAAGAGCTGATAAATTTAAGGTATTGGTAAAACCATAAAACTTAGTAACTTGCAAATTGTCAAAAAAGTATGTAACTTTATAAGAATGGCGGCAAGTTACCAAGAATCATGTTACTAGCGATTTATCTTTCTACCAACAGCTTTTTTTTACACTTATCAATTCTTTGAGAGGCCAATAGGTATGCGGCCCTGCTGATAATGGATTAGAGGATGGGAATACTAGTATCATATGTAGAGGTGTCAAACGGGTGGGTCAGGTCGGGTCGAATATAGTCCGACCCATATTGACTCATTTAATCCGTTTTGACTCATTTTCATACAGTACAAATTTAACGACCAATACCCAATCCACACCCAACTCGACTCGTATTACTTAAATACTTCTATATTTAACTAAATCATGGCATATTTGTTTTTATAATTAATTAACAAAAATGATATTGTTAAAACATGCAATTGAATTTTTTTTAATTTCTCTAAAAAAATTTAAACTTATGTTTGTGTTTTTGTAAAAATAATTTATTACTATTACCCCCGCTGCCACCGGCCGCTGCCGACCGCAGCCCTCCGCCCGCTCGCCACGCCCACCGCCTCCGCCTGCTACCGACCACTGCCACCACCGCCCGTCTCTCGCCACACGCCGCCGCCACCCCCCTCAGCGCGCCACCGCTGCCGCCGGGACCGCCAATTTGTCGATAAGACATCAAACGATCTGTCGATAAGACATCGGTGTTTCCCCTTCAGCGGCTCAGTGGCTCCGTGATTGACTCACGAAGAAGTTGGTGATGGAGGATTATGACCTCGGATTGTCGCCTCCGAAGGGACAGGGTCTACATAACTAATGTAACTCTTCCGCTGAACTTTGCTAGTCTGCTGTTCTTTGTCATGCGTGATTGGCTTCGCTGATGGTTTAATCTAATGATCGTCATCCAGTATCTACCAAAATGGAAACGATTGCGTTGTGCAGTTGTGTCAATTTCTGAGTCTTTTTTTTTTTTTTTAATCATTCGAAGTTAGTTATTGGAAGATTTTTCAGATTCAATTTCCATTGCAAGCTGTGAATTTATAATAATCCTTTACTACCGGTGCGTGTTTTGTTGCCCTTCCTGTGGGTTCGAGTTCAAGTGATTATTTTTCCCCCCGAATACACACGTATAATAGGGGCGGCGGGCGGCGGCGGCGGCTGGCGGGCAGCATTCTAAAACAGTTTTTACTTTTTTTTTAAATTTTATTTTCTTTCTTTCTTTTACTTATAAGAAAATATAGAATATAAAATATAAACTAATATAATTGAAGCCGATTTACAAGTGATGCTTGGAAAGTTAACAGGCCATGGGTCGAAAATGAGTTGAGTTAATACCCATATTTTAATAGGCTTTATAAGCCTAAACCCATATTTGACCCATTTTTTAAATCTACTGAACCCATATGTGACCTAAATGAATAAATGTGAGTTAATTAGTGGGTCTAAGACCCATATTGACACCTCTAATCATATGAGCGGGTTCAACTCTTGCGCTCTGCAAGGAAGCAGAGCAAAAGTCAAAGAGATGAGAGTTAGAGATTAAACAGACCAAATTTTTTTTCTTTCTTTTAGAGTATGGCATGAAAAAATTCTTTGAAAGACAATTTAGTATATGTACTTTTCTTTGTTAGCGGGCGGCAATTGGCGACCACAGGTAGGGGTTCATCTCAAAGACTACAGACTTGTGAAGTACTTTTTTTCCCCCCCTAAATAAGGAATTCATACAACTAGACTAATTAGATTTTTGGTTGTTTTGTTTCTCGGGTATGTAAATAATGATTTTTTTTTATTTTTTTTTTTGCTCGTCAAGAATGAAACCGAGCACAAATTAATCAGATCTCAATCAAGAAAACTTTTTCTGCGCAACTTTAGATATATATTCAAGAAAACACATCATATATTAAGGTAGCGTCGGGACGTCGACGCACTAAGTTTATGCAAAAAAACGCATGCCCAGTTTAGAAAAACATGGAATTCATTTAGTTGAAGCGAGATCGGACGAGTCAAGATCAAGAAAAATCAAGATCCAAGTCGAGTTGGAGCGGCTTGACTCCTACACTAATTTCCAAACTCAATTGACAAGAAAAGTAGAAACACATGGTGTGGATTCCGGTTACTAGTCCGGTCAATCCCGCGGGCAATCGGTCCAGCTGACCACTAGCACAGTGAACGGACTTGTTCTGCAAGCGCAAAGAAATTCGGGTCGACTGGAACTTGGAAGTGGTTTCATCTTTGAAATTGGGTTTGAATGGTGAACGAGGAATCGATCAACAAAAGACACGTGGGGTCTGAGGGGGAGAAACGGATTAGGCCGCTCTACGGGATATTTAATCCAACCTCATCAATCACTTATTAGGGCATTACCTCCCGTAAATTTAAAGAATTGTCTAATCAGTTTCTCGCGAAAATTTTAAAAAAATTATCGAAAAGTTATAAACTTATTGCAATTGTGTCAATTCATCCCTAAATCTTTTGTATTTGTGCCAATTCAATCTATCCGGCTAATTTTGACCAGAAATTGCTGACGTGACGCGGCCGACGCTGACGTGGATAAATTTTATAATATTTCAATTTATTAACAATTTGTTTCCTGTCTTTTTTCTCTCTTTTTTTTTTGTTGGAGTCGAAAGAAGGCTGCCAGCCACCAGCAGAGACCCGACGGCCTTCTTCCGGACCCAACAAAAAAGAGAGAGAAAAAAGACAGGAAACAAATTGTTAAAAAATAAAAAAAATAATGAAATAATTGAATATAATATTAAGATGTTATTTTAAAAAGTCCACATCAGCACCAGACGACCGGCCAAAATTGGTCGAATGGACTAAATTGGCACAAATGTAAAAAAATTTGGATTGAATTGGCAAAAAAAAAAGGTTTAGGATTGAATTTGCACAATTGCAATAGGTTTAGGATTTTTTTGGTAATTTTCCTTGAAAATTAACTATCTGATAAAATTCAAAAAGTTCATTAAGAAATGTAAGAATTGTCCACGTTAGTGTCGGTCGTGCCATGGGAGACGGTCGGCGTTCACGCCGACGATTTTCGGCCAAAATTGACTGACGGTACATGCGGATCCTACCTACTAACACAGGATCGAGTTGTTTCTTATCCACACCTTCAACTAAATGGACATTGTCCCAAGGAATGTAGGCTTGATTGAAGAAATAGAACTTCATTGTCTAGCATAGTACACAAGCTCCAAGATCACGACTCTAATGTGTCCTCAATTGAGTTCTCCTTACAAAGCCAATCACAAGCCCATGGTGAAGGGAAGAATTGAATATTGTTTTAGTAATCTACCCTAGAAATCCCTTTTGTATGATATGTAAATATCAAGAAAAGGAGGCAGTTTATAATGATGAGCAACAATTCATCATTCATGCCCACAAATCAAGATCGGTGAATGCAAAACCCCAACACATGAACGAGAAATTTCTACGGCCCCTCCAGCCATTCATCGATCTATGAAGACTTTATTTCATGGAAGTTCGTTATCTTTTACAATGTGCATGCCAGAAAGGCATGTCAAGTTGGCTTAAGATTGAGCAGGATCTTGAAAGAAAGTTAAAAGGGAGGGTAGATCTGCATCTGGCTCAAGATGTGTTCGAAGTTCTCGGTCGATTTTTGGATCAGATGGGTGTGAGTCCCTTCGTAGGTGGTCACCACCACGCCCTCGTCCTTGGTTAGCCTCTGGACTTGCTTCTTCACGTTGCATCCCTGGTGCGTGCAGCGATAATAGCTTCTGCGAAAGAAAAAAAATTGAACATAATATCAAACGCTTGGATTTTGCTGGTTTTGCTTGATGTAGTAGACATGCATGTACTGTGTAGTTCTTTTAGCCCAATGTTACGTAGATATAATTTGAATGTCCATGCAAGTGGAGGTGATTTTAGATGTTTTACTTGCATAGAAGAGAGGCATCATAAGCAAGGAAGGGTTAGAATTATCTTTGGCATGGAGGAGAGGACTTTCACTAGAAATGTTGGAATGTGGTTCACACTCCCCATCGATAGGAAGGCACGGGAGATGATTTTATAACTTGAGCACGTATTTTATTGGTAGTTTGAGTTTGAGCCATGAATAACTACTGCTATATATAATTTCTTTATATTATAATTGAGAGTTGTAACAGAGAGGTGTTAGATGCTAATTATAATCGAACATTTGCTGGATGTAGCCCTAGTTTAAGGGTGAACCAGGATAAACCTCGTGTCTTGATTTCTCTTTCTCGCATTTACTCTTTATTTCGTTGTGTTTGTGCGTCTATAATTCTAACAAGAAGCACGTACCGATAATCAACAATGATGATAGAATGATCAACCAAATGATGATTGCACGCAAGTACAATCAATTCGAACATACAGTAAAAACATTGAGGGATGACATGATTCGAATGCACTCTTAAAAACATGGTTCATAGCTTCAAATTTGGTTATGTAACTTGGAGGAACGATCCATCATTCGTTAATGGTCACTACCAAATGTACGTGGATTCTTTTGCAATAATACCACAGAAAAACTTAGATTCAATCACCTTGAGAACATCATGGCTTATTTGTATGCAGTTTGTGTTGTGTTTGTGTGTACCAATTGGTGTGGTTATTGTATAACTTCGGCATTCGATAAACTTCCCAATTGTCGTAAAAAGAAAAGCAAGGAGACCATGGAATCAATTCACAAGCGATCTCTCTTTCATCTTTCGGGATAATTTTACTCGATGATCATGCAACTATGTGCATCTTCTTAATTACTGAAAATATCATAATTTTCTCCAGTATATGCTTTAATTCGATAACCTAAGAAGGCTAAGATGTTCCCCTCCAGAGCCCTTTTAAGAATATGGTGATTCATTAAAAAGATCCAACTACGAACATACAATGTTCACTGTTCAGAGGGTTGTCTGTTGAGGAATTTCTGATTTCTACTCACTTTGCATGCATTAATTTGTTTCACGTAACCCTCAAAACCCTAGAAAAGCCAGGTCTCAACATTAGGGCTTGAGCTATGTTTTCTTCCTCTTTTTTTTTTTTTTTGCTTGAATTATCTTCCTTTCCTTTTTCATCTTTCAGCAACCAAAATAGTTTCGCTTCTCTAATGTCTAAGGAAGTATAATTTAGGAAGAAAGGAAAAGATAAATCCTGGGAAGAAGAGATCTAAAACATTTGTGACATGGACCGACTGTGTAAACATAGAAGATAGAATGTAACGGACCTGGGAAATCTGTTGTTCTTGACTGCCTTTTGTCCATACTTCCTCCATCGATAACCATCGTCGAGTATATCCGCTTGACTCCGGGTCTGGAAAGCAATTCTCGGCCGTCGGATCTTCTTCTCCCCCTTCTTCTTCCCCATTTTCTCAGCGCTCTCGCATGCCGAGCTCCCATGAGCAACATCATACTCAGCCTTTGATCTCGGAACGATCCCACCTTCGGCTTTC
Source organism: Lenwebbia sp. NSW1173648 (assembly GCA_029784005.1). Taxonomy (NCBI): domain Eukaryota; kingdom Viridiplantae; phylum Streptophyta; class Magnoliopsida; order Myrtales; family Myrtaceae; genus Lenwebbia; species Lenwebbia sp. NSW1173648. The sequence continues at coordinate 25,570,436 of JARCGZ010000006.1, forward strand.
AATCCCAAGAACCCGTGTATGGACGAGCCCATCAGATCGCCGCCGAAGCCGGTGTTATGGACACGGTCACCGCCAGCTTCAAACACAAACGGGAAGGCCGTCGACGGCCGCGGCGCGGCACCTGTCGAGCGCGGAAACAGTAGTTGATGTTCCATCAAGCGTGAACAGTTGGTCGTATGAGGGGACGAAAGAAGTGGAGAAGAAGAATCTGGTCTTGAAATGTTCTCGACGTGTTGATATTAGAAGGAAAGGCGGCTCGTGACCCCAAAAAGGAGCATGAAATGGAGATAAAATACATAAAAAAATCAACTGTCTCTACTGCGAAGGTAAGAGGAAGCAGGAAGAAGTTTGAAAGGTAGACGACGATACATAACTGGTGGGTAGCGTCAATGGCACGAGGATTTTCCAAGATTTGGAAAATTAGGGCTTCATTAGCGGATGTGATGAGTGATTAGAAACAAAAAAAAAACAAAAAAAAAGAGAAGATAGTGAGTTTGAAAACTGGTGGCGGCTTTCATCATTAGGAGGACGAAAGTTAGTTTAGCGGATTATAATCTTCTTACCTACGAGGTTTGGCCAAAGAGGAAAGGACGCTACTAGCCCCTGAACTCGCTCGTGATTGGTGACTGACACGCGCTAAAAGATAACGTTGATCGCTCGACGGTATTGGAGTATAGGCGTCCCATTCCAATCGAGAATCGGTGCCTAAGACTATTCCCTCGAATTCGATTGGATAGGAGTCTTGACTCCACATAGAAAAAAAGGAACCTTGTTACATTACAAAAGCACCGCACGTCACTCGTTGAATCTAACGTTTTTATATGTTCAAATGGTCAATTCGTCGCATCAAGCCAACATCGTGCCTATACGAAATGCTTTCTTATACACATGGAGGAGTATCTTGCGAGACGTAACGCTAGAGATATCCGAGTCTAAATTTTTACAGATTTTTGGGGCTGGACCTTGCTGGTACGTGCCAATGAGCTTCCTCGGCCACCTTGGACTGCAACTTTTTTCCTTTGAACTTGTGAGTGGGTGATGATGACGACGGAGGATGAAAGTAAGATTAGATCTTAAGTGTTTACTAACTGTAGTATAGATAGTTAAGCTTGAACAAATTACATCCGGACTGAATCTAATTACGCTCGTGGTTCATGTATCTTCCGCCGATTCGCCCTACTTTCCGTCTTTCTCTGTAGAGGGTAACTGCTGCAACGTGAGCACACACGCAAATATTCTCTTTTTCCCAAAATGGATCTTCTGAGGATCGCCTACTTAACGTTTCTGCTCATGCCAAGACGAGCTTTAAGAAGATAGCAAGATATTCGGGCACGACATAACGTGACTCGAACTTGTGAGCTCGTGGGTCACGCCGCGACTCGTTTGCCACGGGCTATCATGGTTGGTGGTAACGGAACATACATAATCGTTCCGTTATGAGCTTGACTTTTTTTTTTTCCTTTGGCTAAATAGTTTAGCCTGATTAACTCCCCATAGAATTGTTCATCATCTATCACTTGTGATTTTGGTTTTGCGTCATATCGTGTATTGTCATAAACCTAATCGCTTTAAGTGAACAAATGTTCGACACCCTGATCATAATTCTATCATTTGCCACCGGCCAGAACCTCCATTGCTAATTTGGCCACTGTAATCTCCCCATGACATGAAAGTAGATCCGTTCTTTGCGCAATTCTCGTTATGCGTCCACGCAACTAGGTTATATAAGTTTATTATGCCTGTTGATCACACAGGAACCGAATTTCGGCTTCTTGATCTCCGGCATATCCCTCGCATTGCTCTCGAACTTAGATCTATCGCACGCTTCATGAATTCAAGGAATTGATTAAGAAGGAGACAAATATGCAATCAGAACACGAGGCAAGTCCAGATTTATGACCGTACAATTACATTGAAGAAGTCGAGAGCGTCAAGCGTGTGGGTTTGAACTTGTAAAGGAAGGCTGCTGCTCTGTTTTTCATTTCTTCTCTTCTTGGTTTTCGATTAGGTGAACCGCATGCAGCAGCCTACTTGTTTGGTATTCTTTTCGAATCACCGAGTTCAAACCTCTTTCGATTCGGGGAATATTCGATTTCGAAAACTCGATTTTCGGTTGCGGAAATGTCGTTGATGCTACTTCTTACTGTTCCAGGGACACGTAACTCCAACAATTAATGTCAAATGATAGAGCTATACCCTACTTAGACCTGTCAAAATGAGTTATAAACCCATTTCTTTACCCATATTCGATGGATTAAGTTATTATATGGGTAAGTTATATTCAGTAAATAGGTCATAAATAAATTTAGAATAGTAAAGTCCAAATAATATGGATGTTAAATAGGTTCACAACTTACTTATATCCAAATCACCTCTGTGACTCTCTCTTGACTCTCTCTCACCCTCACTCGATCTTGCGTCCGCTACTCTGCTCTCTCATCTTGGGTAAAAGTTTTCCTAAACTGGGTTGGGTATGTATTGGGTCGGGTATGGTCACTAAATTTGTATTGCATGAAAATTGGTCAAAATAAGTAAGATAGGTCAATTTGTGTCTGAGCATTTTCGACCAAACCCAATCCAGACCCGACCCACCCATTGGACAGGTCTAACCCTACTTAAGTAGAGCCGTGAAAACGAGGTATGAAAGGAGGCCTTTGTAAGCGCTCATCAGCATCGATGATCCACGCTGCCGTACTTTCGATTCCACTCATCTGATTTGCATAAATCGGGTATCATCCAACCATTCGCACATTCAATGCTATTCATTCAGTCGTGCATTACAATTTGTTAAACATTGGCACAAACTAGGTTCACTTCAGCCGATGGATGAGATGTTTTATCCCTCGTTGTTGACACCCAAAAATAACCAAGTCCTTTTAATCGACACGATACCGATATAGAGCTCGGTGTTAGTCAGTTTAATTATTGACAAGAGGTCATGGGAAGAAAGTCTGTCGACAAACACAAGTATTAACGATCGACATGACACCGTTATACAGTTAGAGGTCGAGCTACCGATAAGATATGTAGGGCCAAAGAGCTTGTTAGTGATTATCAATACCGATTACCAAATGCTGTTATCATTGGTTGCCGATTGACACTTAGTGAATTTAACTAAGTGCTAACGGTAGAAAACCGAGAGCAATGGGGATATCGATTGAGGAGTTATCAACAATTCGTAAAGAAGATGGACGTGTCATCACAGAGAGCAATCTTAGAGCCCGAAGTTGAGCCCAATGACGATGGAAGGGTTGTGACTACTTAGTAGATAAGATGATATGCAGTTATGGACGTGATAATGGCGCCGAAGATCATGGGCATACAGTTGTAACTTTCTATTTGAAAATTAACCGCTTAGGACCGGGTTACAATTTGTAATAGCCTAATAGGCCATATAAGCCATGTTGAATCATTGTGAAAAAGATCCCACAATCGTGAGGACAACTACGTACTTTTCAATCTTATAGATTTATCACTTTTCAGTACTCGCACTTACTTCTTTTATAGATTCAGTTAGTGTGGATTCTTGTCGCGTTTCCATGTTCCTGTCTGAATCGCTAGAAACCGAAGATCGACATTTGGTGAAAGATATTTCGCCGATTGGGACAATTCTCGGGGAATCACTCGAAAAACAATAACAGGAGGTAATGCGTACATTTTTCACACTCCGGCCATTTGTTAAGAGCATAGAGTAATACTCGCAATATTACATACTGCTAGTGCTAGGAAAAGAGATTTGAGAAGCTTTGCTTACGTGTAAATATTCATGTTCGGGCCATAGACAATTCCAACTACAGCTGCGCACGAAACCTCTAGGAATCCACGACCAACTTTTGTCGCCCAATCGAAGTCTGACATCAAATTCAACTCCACGTGAGCCGATGAAGACCACTGATTTCCGCGTGGACCCGATGGTGGTCGGGTCGCTTTCCTTTTAAGAGATATTTAGGGAAAAAAATCTGGGATACAACTGTTGTGCCAAGCTGTATTTGTTGGGATTTTGATATCCAAATCCCATAGAAGGTGAATGAGAAATGTGGATGGAAGTAGTTCCATATTTGATAGAAGATAAGATGGAGATGGGTTTAAATAGAGGAGCCTCTCGTATGGGTTTGGGCCCCAAGAGGCACCCCACTTTTATGGAAGGGAGAAAACCTACGCAAAGCTGGGTCAGTCTACACGCGCGCCACCAGCCGACTCGGCCCGGGTCAGTGTCTGTTCCATTTATTTATTTATTTTTGGAACTCGGCACATTGGAGCCCATCAGTTTTATTTTTTCTTTCCAACCGAATAGACATGGTTGTTCGTCAGTTTTATTTTTTCCAACCGAACAGACATGTTTGTTCGAAAATTTTATCCCAACCGAACAGACACGATGAACTGGTGTCCGAACGGACATGGTTTCGTTTTGGAAATTTTTTCTTTTCGAACAGATATGTCTGTTCGTGATCGTTCGTCAAGCTACCGGTTCGGGTTTGCCCATCTATAATCGAACGAAACTTTTCGGTTCGTAGGTCAAGCTACCGTGACCTTTTATTGACTCTCTTGGTTTTTTTCGAAAGACACACTCGCACACTCGACATTCCACTGCTCTCTAATTCTTCATCATTCATCATTGTCGGTTGTGCGATTAATCTGAAAAATTGCGTTCAAAGGTTTCCTTTGAAGAAGTACCGCTTCATAGGAAAGGCGATCCGTTCTATCCTGGGAGGCAATTGTTCAACAACCTTGAGTACCGATGGAGGGGACAAATTGTCTTAAGGACACAGCGTAAATTCGTTGGGTTCGGATCATTCGTCTACATTCGGATTACTCATTGATTTCAGGTTTGTCTACCAACTTTGTTTTAAGCATATGAATACTTAAGCAACAACAGTATTTAAGATAGTTCATTCAAAGCGCGAGACGTGTCGTGTCGGGCCCACCTTACAGAAATTTTGTGACTCTCTCTCTATATTTAGGTGCTGTGTACACAGGAAATGAGTTGTTGTCATGCCTTTCCTAGGTATTGAATTCGAGAATGATTACGTGATTATTAGAAGAATAAGAAAACTCGGGAGATGTATAAAATCTTTTTCTATGCAAATTCGACCGCCTAGACGTGCATTCGGGGGCGAGTGACCTCGTTTGACATGAATGGGAAATTCCAACGATTAAATACTGCTTGGCTCATCAAATAAATTGTAAGTTTTCTAATTTCATTTCCATTTGAATTTAAATTATCCTAAGAGTTCATCGACAAACACTTTGAAACAGTTTTATTATCGGCTTTGGTTCGATTTCAAACTCTTACCGGCAAGCCGATTTACAAGTAAGAAATTTGATACATATTCATGCTCCGTTTGTTTCTCGAAAAATGAAAGGTTTGAAAAATATTTTCCTCACAAAATGATCGTTTATATCGTTTGAAATAATTGGTCAATGAAAAATGTTTTGGACAATGAAAAAATTTTCTGTTCATTCATTTCTGTTAGCAATATAAGCGACTGATTTTAGGAAAATATTTTTTAAATCATTCATTTTTCGCAAAAGAAATGAAGCCTTAGACTATTTTACTTCGAAGCAAAGTAATGGAAACTAAAAAAAGAAAAGAAACCTATTTCTGTGCACCTATTGAAAGAGAAAAAAGAGAGAGGCTATAACCACATCGAAACATTACAAAATATTATTAAACTAAACAGAAGAACACAAAAGATCATTAAAATTCTCTCGTGATTTTTTTTTTTGTCGAAAGAAAGATTCCATTCATTAGTCAGGATAATATTCGAGAGGTACATAAAATGCTTTCAAGCTAAAAAGAGAGAGCAAATAATAGAAAGCAAATAACAAAGCATATTATGCAATTAGAAGCACATTTTCATCCTCCAATAATAGATCTGCCATAATAAAATTTCGGCTGCCGATTACCAAATTCAGTGATGAGCACACACCAAGAACTCCAACACCAGTTGCAACGGCTTGCGGTGCTCGTCTAGGTTTAACGTCCCTATCATCATCGCCGAGCAGTAACATCAACATCAGTATATTGAAAGAGCATAGATCAAATACCTGTAGGAAACTCCCAGATCTATATCTAGATCTAATTCGGGAGAGTAAAATCCCCCTCCCCCTTCTCTCTCTCCCCCCTCTTTCTAGGGTTTTTGCCGCCTGCACATTCTGAGAGAAAGAGATATACTCTCTCTCTCTCCTCCACCCCCACCCCTAGTGGTGGCCACGGGCCGGTTTGGGGTCGGAATCGGCCCGGCCCATACGGGACGGTTACGGGTTATAGTTTTTTTTAACCTGCCTGGAATCGGCGGTTCCGCCGGTTTCGAACTGGCTTATAGCCGTTCGGGCCGGGTGGTGAGCAACGGTTAAAATTTTGACCGTTGCCTTGCAACGACATTCCTCTTTTTTTTTTTCAATTAAATAAATCTATTCTAAACTATTATAAATATCCATTTTCATCTTTCATTTTTTCTCACAAATTCTCTCAATTCTATGACTCTGTCAATTTTCTAAATCCGCTTTCCACTCAATTCTCTCAAAAAATGGCAAGTGGAAGCAGAGGTAGTGGTAGAGGAAAGAGCCCAATACCGATAGGGGAATCCGATTATCCTCATCCTCATAATCCTCGTGATTTTGCATATTGAAGAGACGATGTTGATGATATTAACATTATTCCCAACGTCGAGCATGTCCCAACGCAAGAAAATCTACATCCTCCTACCAATGTCGAAGAAATGTCAACAACAAAGGAGCTGGAACGGGAGGTACATCCAACATATGGGAACACTTCACGAAAGAATATTTAGGAGGAAACAAGTATCAGGTAAAATGTAAATATTGTGGGGGCAACATACAAATTTACAGCTGGAGGTGGCTATGGAACATTTAAATGGCATCTGAGGTCGAAACATCCAACGCAAGAGGGGATCGACACCAGCCAACAACAAATTTCCGGGTACGCCAATTCTAACTCTCCTCCTTTATTTCGTTACAATGAAAAATTTTATAAAGAAGAATGAGCTAGATTTGCTGCCGTTAAACGTTTATCGTTTAATTTTGGTGAAAAAGTTGATTTTAATCATTTTATACAAACTGCATGTACTCCACAAGCAAAATCTGTTTCGAGAAATACACTTAAATGTCAACTTTTTGATATTTATAAAAGAGAAAAAGAAGATTTGAAATTTTTTTTATGAATTTCAATGGACGTGTGCATATAGGTAGCGACATTTGGAGTGATCCTTAGCAAACTCATTCTTATATGGGTATTACATATCATTGGATAGGCGATGATTGGAACATTCAAAAAAGAGTTATTGCATTTCGAGTTTTTGATGATAGGCATACGGCAATTAATATTTATAGAATAATGAAGAAAGTTTTAGAAGAATACTATTTGGTTAATAAAAAATTTTCAGTTGGTTTTGATAATGCCGCGGCAAATACCGTTTCCATTCCCGAGTTAGAAAAGATTTGTAAACCCACTTTTGGTGGATAATTTTTTCACATTAAATGTGCTTACCATGTTTTAAATTTATGTGTACAAGATAGTTTATAAACTCTTGATATTTTTCTCAACCCAATAAAGACAGCAATTCAATTTTTATGGAGACATCCCCAAATTATGAAAGACTGGGGCAAATTTTGTAAAGCAAATAAAAGAAGACCAAAAAGATTTCCAAGATATATTCCAACTCGTTGGAATTCTACGTACGAGTTGCTTAATCAATTTTTTGCATATAAAGATTTATTATGTACGTTTATTTCAAATAATATTTCTCAAATTAATTTATTTCCACAAGAGTGGGATATTTGCAAAAAAAAAAATTAGATCTTTTAAAAGTTTTTAATGATGCAACTTACACTTTATCCGGTGTTTATTATCCTACTACGCATTTATTTTTTATAGAGTGTGTTAATATTGCTTGTATTTTTGAAGAAAATGAAAAAGATGATCAATTAGGTCCGACTATTATGGCAATGCGAATGAAATGGCTGCATTATTATACCAAAATTCCTCTTATTTATTTGGTTGCTTGTGTTTTCAATCCACGTACCAAATTAGATGGTTTAAGTGATGATTTGAATACGTATTATGATTGTTTACATTTGATTGAAATTGTAAATATTAGAGCTATACAAACAGTAGTTAAAAACGCAATTGTATGAATGTATAATGAATTTTCGAATAGATATAATGTATGTGATAGTGGATCGTCCCAACCTAGTGACGTACAAAGCGGGGACCTAAGTAAAATTAGTAGAGGGTACAAAATGCTGATGAATAGGCAAAAAAGACAAAATGGAGTAATACGAAATATTTTTGAAATAGAGACCTATTTAATCACTTTTTTGAGTTTAGTGAATCCGAAGGCGGCACAGATTTTAAAATTCTAGAGTGGTGGAAGAGGCATTCAACTCAATTTTCAATTCTCGCTCTCATCGCAAGACAGGTTTTAGCAACCCCTTATTCAACAGTTGCGGTTGAACAAGCATTGAGCGCTGGAGGCAACATTTTGGACGACCGACATTCAAGATTAGCTCCGGATTCGGTGGAGGCTCAAGCTTGTGTCGATGATTGGACAAAGGCTCAACATCGACAATAAGAGATGGATCGTAGCAATGAAGCCGAATTCTTCGATGATGGAGATATCATCGCCACGGGTACCGGTACCAGAACCGGCGAAACGGGTACCGACGATTGACGATGAGGTAAATATGGGATTATCAAAGGTAAAAGAACTACATGGACTTTGATTCTTCTATCCCCAAGAAGATATGTAGGCGCTTAATAATAATTCATTAAGTTCAAGCCCCTTCTTCCTCCCTTTTTTTTTCCTCCCAAATTTGATTACAATTTACAATTTGATTACAATTTATATTTGATAATTTATTATTTCATAATTTGATAATTTTTTTATTTCATAATTCATTATTTAAAAATTAAATTTCAAAATCGGAACCGGAACCGGAACCGGTCGGTTCCATTTCTGTTTTGAACTGGAACCGGGCCTTGAACCGGCCTGGAACCGCCGGTTCAAAATCGGAACCAGAACCGCCCCTTAAGGTTCCGGTTTCGGTTCATCAGTGGCCACAAACCGGAACCGCCGGTTCATGAACCGGAATCGGCCGGTTCCGAACCGTGGCCACCACTACCCACCCCCACCATTTCTATCTTTCTGTTCTTGGCTACTAGTTTTTTCTTTATTTGGGTTATCTTTCTTTTTCTCTCCCACTATGTTTTGGGAGCTTGCGAGTGTGAATAATTTTCTGCAGCTGATCTTGGGTGAATGTGGAGACCAGTTCGGCCATTCGTCTAATCGACAACCACCGATGAGAATGTTCGTGACGTGGCTCCATAAACTCTCCGAGATTATGCCGCTCTCCTCTTCCGATTTAGATTTAGGTCTAGATTCATAGATTTTACTCTCCCAAAATTCTCGCGATCAAATATCCACAAATAATGGTCCACTTGAGAAGTAAAAATCTTTCATTCGATAGTGTAGAGGAATCTTGGATTGGAAGAATTTGTGACATCCTGAAATTCCAAGGCTTGTAAATTGAATAATATTGGATTTTCGGAATTTGAGTGACAATTATCGAACGCGGGATTAGTTATTCTGATAGGTTTTGAGTAGCCCATGAAGCGTAGTTCAATAGAATTCGTTTAGCTTTGTCGCGCCATAGAGTTTAGCATCATATTCCTTCGCGCTTGAGCTTAACCCTGAACGAAATATCTTCAGTAGCCTGAGCCAAATGTCCAACCAGTCCTGAATTATCAAATGACCAAAATGCCCTAGAATATTATTCATATAATACAGACGCCATAAATGTAAATTTGACTGCGGGACCCACACCATAAATGCAAATCAAAATATCTCTTTTTGACTTTTTGACCATGGCTATTTACCTTTTTACCCCTCTCTCTCTCCTCACTTGGCCGGCCACCCCTTCCCTCATTCTCTCTCTTTCATTTTTTTCCTTCACCTTTGAGAACACACCATTTTCATCTTCTTCATCCCTCAATCCTCTATTTTCACCTTCGTTCGAGCTCCGCCGCCGCGCCGTTTGTTGTCTCGGTTGTTCGTACCGTTTAGCTGATCGTCGCCACGGTCCGTTGCCGTCCAATTTCCGTAGAAAATCACCCCGAACCGCCGACCACTGCTGCTGCCCAACCGCCGAACAGTCTCTGTTCAGCCGTCGGAGCCGCCAGTGCAACCGCGCCGCCTCGCCGTCGCCCTCCGTCCTTCCACCGTTCGCCTCGCCGCGATGTCCCGTGAGCTTCGCCGAGCTCGCCGGCCACAGCTGCCCTTTGCTGTTCATCGTTGTTCATGGGTCGTTGTCGTTCACCATCGTCGTAGCCGCGTTCGTGACGTCAAACCGAGTCCGTTGAGCTGTTCGCCGCCGACCACCGCCGATTGTCGTGGCCAGTCGTCGAGTGAGTTAATCTCTAATCTCTGATTAGGCCGTTAATTGCACTTATGATTAGATTAACTAGTTACCGTAGCTGTTTAGCTAGTTACCGCAGTTAAATTAGATAGATACCGTGGTTAGAATAGTTAACTGCGGTTGGATTAAATAGTTACTATGGTTAGATATATGTTACTGTGGTAGAATAATTAATTACTGTGCTTAGTTAAATTATCATGGTTAGGTGGAATAGTTACCATGGTTAATTGTCTACTTTACCGTGACTAGATCGGACTAGTTTATTAACTGCTGTGGAGATAAATAGTCTATGCCTAGATATTTATCTATTGTTGAATAATCGATATCTATTTGCTGATTGATTGATTGCTGGATGACTGGAGTGTTGATTGCGCGAATTTGCTGAATGATCACACCTGTGTCAGAATGACTTGTTTAATTGGAATTGAATATTCGTGTGACCAATTATATCCTTTGAGCATAAAAGTGGCCGCTGGCTAGGTTTTGAGCATACTTGTGAATGTGACTGCATTGGGCTAATGTGAAGTAAGAATTGACTTGTTTGCCCAGTGTGTTTGTGTGGTCACACGATAGTTATTCGTCACCCTAACGTAACTAGGGACATGGGGCGGTACTCTTGATGAGTCCGTCGCCTAGTATGTCCGTGCCGGCAAGGGTCGGATGCACACGGCATATCGGTTGCACGACAGTTCGTGCCGATGACGTACAGTTCGTGCCCACGACATACAGTCCGAAACTACACGACTGATCGGATGCCGATCACAGCTTGTGATGGGCCGAAGTTCCTTACAGGAAATCCTGGTATGTCCGTCTCGGGGGTCCTGAGAAGGCTATCAGTCGCCGTCGCCGGAATGGTGTGGGACGACCCCCGATTCTGCTGGAAGAGTACTAGCAATAAGGCTGTACTATGGCTAGAATGGAGTATCTCTTGCATTAATAACTGGAACACGCATGTTGCATAGTGCTTGAGTACCTGAGTGGTTGACGTGTGTTCTAGTTATGTGCCTTAATCTGTTATGATTTATTGCCATGAGATATCTGTTGTGTGGCTCAAGACAAGATGAGTTGCTTGTGGTTGTTTATTGGCCGTTGGGACGTGCCTCTGTTTGGTAGCTAGAGCGTGACTTGTATCGCACGCTCTTGATCTGCCATCGCTCGTTATTGCATGTGTAGGTCGTCTGAGTGAATCAACGTCCTAATCGAACTTAGGCGTTGACTCATTGAGATTTATATCTCATTCGCTGTAGTTAACCGTTTTACAGGTCCATAAGTATGGTGGAGCGCCATGTGAGGTTCGGGGTACCCACCGATCAGTCCGCTCATATCATCCGCCGTCCGGGTCCAGGTTCGGATCGAGCATGGGAACAACACGTGACGACTGTATGGGTGGATGAAGGGTTGGCTCACCTAGTGGCCCATCTCTTCAAAGCCTGGTTCATGCATCACGGGGATGATCTCTATGTGCCGATCCGAGGGTATGAGGGACCCCCGTGTCAGACCCCGATCGTCCGAGCTTGAGACCCGCTGGATTTTGATACGCCGGACGGTGAGATGGAGGATCCCGAGTCTAATCCGGAGTCCAATCCAGAGGAGTACCCCTTCGGGCCTGGTGACGACGGTCAGTGAGCTGGCGCAGCTGTGGAGGTTCTTTTTGGAGAGTAGCTTTTGTTGGTAGTAATTAGCCTACACCTGGCCTGGTATCTTTTTGTTGGTCATAGGAAACAGCCCTGAAGATGGGCTTGTAGATCGGATCGTTTTCCCCTTGGGCTAACCGTATATAAATAAAATGGTTGTGCTGTTGTGGTTTGTGTTATCTCATGTTGTCTATCCTTGTTTGTATTATTGTCTGGGGTTCTATATTGCTTTCGCTTGCGTTTAATTGAAAGATAAAAAGAATTGGGTTAATGACATGCCTGGGATATTATCATTCTGACCTAACGTTTGGAAGGGTTGTCGCGTGCCTGAAGATCGGGGCGTGACAGAATTGATTGATTAGACTAAAGTATAAATTGGATGATTCGATTCTATGGATCTTTCAAATGATAAACCGAAACCAGATCAAGATCAAGAACACAATACCCAAAAAGACAAACCAAACCAAACCATGCCAATAAATCGATAAACCGAACTTATCGGTTCAGTTCGATCTGATTCGGCTCGATTTATCCGCCTTCCGCTTTGTCATGGACGCTCCTGCTCATTGGGGACCAAAGGAATCACTACAAACGAGAGTAGTGGGCTCTTGTGGTCCGACACGTGTTAATTGGCCGGGAGGGGGTAAGCCTGCCTTTTATAGGAAGGCATGGGCCGCGCAGTGAAAGAGGCCTTTAAGCCTTGATTAGTATTTCCAACACTGTATCGCGAATTGGAATCGGGCTGAGAATTGCGTGTAGCTTAAATATAAATTATCAAATCAGACCAACGCGGAAGTCCACGACTCCGTGCCATATTTCTATTGACTATTCAACAAATTTCAACTATGTGATACACATGGTTATGTCAAAAATATCGACCTTTACCCAATTAAACACACGTGAACTCACAACCATTTATGCGTTGGAGAGACCGTTTCTTCCTACGCGACCTTCTATGGCGCGTGTAAACTATGTGCGCGGTACAAAGTTCATAATGTGGAACTCTTTCAATTCATCCTATTGGCTCAGCTCATCTCGAAATATGGACAAACGGAAGTTTAACTCCTAAAGAAGCACTTCATGAAGCCTCCCGAAATTTAATTGATTTATTTATTCATTTTCTACACACGAAAAAAAAAACTTACATTTAGAGAACAATCAGTACAAGGTTACTTTACCCTTTTTTACCTTTCATGATAGGTCGATCTGATATGATTTTCAAGATCCTTGCATTATCTTGAAATTCAAACGACCAATATGGATCGCAATGAGTGTCTGTCTACAGCATTGATATGAGGCGAGAAATTACTTGTCCGGACCCAAATCGGTATGGACAGGGAGCTGTGAATCCGTGGTCGCTTATGTTCCATGGGTCCGAGGTTCGATAAGAACTTTCTATCGGTCGGATCCGGTTCGCTCCATCAAGCAAGACCGTGCTCGCTCATAACTGAAAAAGCAGAGACTGTCACCGTCACGTGAAAAGCCAGTGAAAACTCCAAAGTCCGAGGGCCCCACCCTGAATCCGTAACGCGAACCTGTTGGATCACGTGAATTCCAATAGAATTCGCCAGATCGGACACAGGATCCAGGGACGTACGGAAGCAAGGACCATTTTGCCCCCCCATTTTCCAACAAGTAGACCCTCGGGCTATTAAAGTCAGTTCACCCACCCCTCTCTCTCTCTCTCTCTCTCTCTCTCTCCCCGTTTCACTGTTTTATTACCTTTCTTTCTTATCTTGATTGCATGATATCTGAAAGCTGATCGACTTTTCAAATTGTACTATATAATTATTTTCATGCAAATCCATAGTATTATTAAATCGAAAATTTGCGTCTCTTCCCATTTTATATCCTCATAATTCCCTCATCAGCAAATTCTGCCTTTTTTTCCGCATGTCTCCCCTCACTACTCGCAAATTTTTTGTTTCTAGTTTCATCATCCGTTCCTGCATCCAGTAAAAGTTAGGCAAAATCTAATAAGTGAAGCTCGATTACAAGAATTGTATTTAACAATGGAACCCGAATGGAATTTACCCTTTCGTGGAAACCCACCATTTCTATCCTCGTTGCCAATGCAGAAAACCAAAAGAGGTGTTGTTCTAAGACCTGGAACTTAGAACAACACCTCTCTTTTTTTTCGTTTTCGACCAAAAAAAAAAAAAGGTTCTAGGTAAATGTACGGAAGAATCTTTGCTTGTAGTGTTTCTGTGATTCGATTCTCAGAACTAGCCAACAAGAAACAGAGGACCCAATTACCACATGGCTGCTTATTAAAAATTGTCATGTTCCTTTCATCGTCGAAACCTTTAGTGACCGGGAAGAGCGGCCATGTGCCAGTGTCCACCCCCCGCATCTCTTCGCAGTGCAGCAACGTGCGTCGAAAGCCATCTTGATTTCGAAACAGAAATGAATTGGCGGACCTAATCTGAACTACACTAAAACAAAATGGACATAATCGAAAAAAACATCAAAATGGGCTAGTGACCCTCTCCCCACCGGAAATGCTGTCTGAACGAATGCAACTCTGTACAGGTTGCATAGTTTGCTCCGCGCAGAAAAAGGGAGATTCGCAAAACTACATGTAGGATCGCATCCGAGGCCTCACCAGAGATTGGCCTCCGTCCACAAAGATGGTCGTCCCCGTCATGTAACACGAGCCGTCGCTGATTAGATAGATGACGGTCGAAGCCAGATCATTTTTCACATCGAGCCATCTGTGAAGCGGCGCGGCATCCTTGACCAGGGTCTTCGCCCGATCCGTGCCTACGGATTCTGGATACTCGTCCTCTAAGTGCAAGCCGCGGGCAATGGCGTTCACCCTAATCTTATGCCTTCCCATGTCCAACGCGCAAGTCTGCATAGCCATCATAAAGTCAAATGGGTTCACTAAGAGATTGGCGAAAAAGGGAGTCAAGTAAGGAACGCAGAAGATTGCAAAAACAAGATTTCCCCACTTACTCTGATTAGCTGCTGCACTCCAGCCAGACACGACCCATATGCAGCAGCTCCTGGATAGAGCCCTCTTTCCGAGCCAATTATCGACGTCAAGAACACGATGGAACCTCCTCTACGGCCGTCTCTCAATTTTACGGCGACGGTCTTCAACAAAAACCACGCGGACAGGAAGTTTGTACGTACTATCTTCTTAAACTCTTCTTCCGGTAACTGTAAAGGGTCTTGCATCTTTCCTGTTCGAGAAAAGTCACTCGTAAGCTGGCTTGCTTCTGTTCCCACTAGACAAGCATGATAAACAGACAGCCATTAACAGTCGGATGGATCTATCCTTAATCTAAACGTACAACCCTCCAATGAACAATCTAAGAAAGATTGAGAAAGGATGCCTTGGTGACTAGAGTTACTTTTGGACTGTTGATGAGTCCTGTTGGCACGATCTGTCTCTCTCCATCTCCTTTTTCCTTCAGTACAGAACCATGACAAGTCCCAAGCATTCGCATAGAGTTAAGCCCGCCGACAAGACAAAGAGGGCATCTAGAGGGGCCTGAAATGCAACCAAGACACCTCTACCTACTGTAGATGTAGACCACACATTTCGCAAAACATCGATTTTGTCTCCTCGCATCACGGGAATTAGATTAATGTTGATGAACAGAGCATATTCGGCAGTTTCAGCAAACTCTTATCTTTTACTCCCTGGTTTAATATTTTAGAAGATTTTAAGTTCAGGAACTGTGACCAAAGATTCCATCCAAACCAATCGCAGGTTAAGCCATCTAAAGTTGAAAGCAACACCATTATATCCAAGAAGCAATTGGGTTCACCCTCTATCACCCAATAAGAATCTTAACTTTTGATATGAATATGTTATAATATCCGCACACTAATTTTGCACGCTATACCGAGTACATTCTCATGGTTCACAAGGCAAACACTGGACGCTACAATTGTGATTTTTCAACTCGGACGCAAGGCAAAGAGCAAAATACCTTCGTAAGTGTAACAGTGCACGAAAGCATCCAGACCCCCCAAAACATTGCATGCTTTGTCCACGGCCTCCTCGAAAGCTCCCTCCCTCTCTTCCTCCATGTCCAATCCGGCAACCTCGACCGCCGCCGCACCGTTCAGAGAACCGACAATTCTCTCACGGACGCTCCTCAGACCCCTTTCATCTCCCATCAAGACCAACCTATTCAATAAACAAGAACGTGGTTAAGCAGTAAGCACTAAATACAGTGCCAATTTGTGAGCCATATGTCAGTTAACAACTAATCAGTAATCTCCATCATCTTCAATCGAGACGATGACTACACGGGTCCTCTGCATTCTTCGTGCAGCAGAACCAACCGAACAATTTCATCCAAAATCGTTCCAGTTCCCCCGCAAACACTAACAAAGCTAATTTCAAAGTTGGAAGGTTTTACGATGTTCCGTGAGCGATTTAGGGACGAACATAACCTGCAACCACGCTTGGCCAAATGCAAAGCGACATTCACCGATATCTCGTCGCCATTGGAGGTGAGCAAAACTCTCTTGGCAGCATTAGCCATCGGAATTCCCTCTCTCTCTCTATTCCGACCGCAACCAAAGTAATCAACTTACGACAAGAAAAGAGCGAAACTGATCTCCCCAGGCAAAAGCTATGAGGAGGACGACGACGACGACGAAGGAAGCGATAAACACAGAATCGAAGGTGGGATAAGATAAACGCACGCCGATCGAGTGACGGACAAAGGGACGCTTCGTGGACTTATATATACGAGGACGTATGCGCAGGTTGCTGCAAAAGGAATTCTCGGAAAAAGCGAGAATTAATAAGTAATTTCCGAGGTTGAGGCGGTTAAATGGGAAGAACCTAGATGGAGCGAAGTTGAGTGCGAATAAGCCGTGAGGTTTCTGCGATAGGGTCCGCGTACTTGCGTTCGGTGGGGGTCACGCGAATAAGCTAAAAAGAGAGATAAGTGGAGAGGTGATCCACTACGGGATCGAACAGTGTGGGGCTGCTCTCGGAGACGACGCAGCTGGCGGGAGAAAGTGCCGTGACCCTGACGTGGCGTGATCGTACTGGCGGACGAGTTGGATCGGGGATTGGCTGTTGAGTGCGCGCTCGGTGGAAGGCTTCCCAGCCGTCGATTCTGTGGATTACAACTCTTCGAAATCACAAATAAATGTATACGGTGGCGATCAACTTGGTCCACTGGATCCGGTTCCATATAAAGAAGTATTCGAAGCGATGGTCATATGCAATGCTGGCATTGCATATCCTAAAGACCAGAGCTATTATTCCACGTGGAAGATGTTAAAGGATCTCCATCAACACGGTGCGAGGAAAATGATTTTTATTTTATTTTTTTTCGTTTGCATTTGAATAAAGAAACTTGAATTCACATCAGGGCTTGTTTGCTTCGCGAAAATGTGATGATTTCGGAAAATATTTTCCGAAAAGTCATTTTTCAGGAAAATGACATATTTTTCGATATTTGGCTTAGACTTAAAAATGAACTAGAAAACAATTTCCATCGTTTGGCAAGAAATTGATTTTCCTAGAAAAAAATTGTTAAATAATTCGAATTTTTATTTTTATTTTTAGTTTTAGTTTTTTAATAAAAAATTAATTTTTAATTATTTATTTTTTAATTACTTTCTTTTATTTTTTTTTTCTAGTTTGATTTTTTATTTAGCCGGCCACAGGCGAGGCCGGCGACGCCAAGGCTTCGCTCGGGCCGGCGAGGGGAGCCTTGACGTCGCCGACCTCAAGCAAGGCCGGGGCGAGGCCGAGCCTTGCTAGTGGCCGGTCGTCGGCCTTTGCCGTGGCCGGGGACAGGCTGAATAAGAAATTAAACAAGAAAAAAATTAGAGAAAAAAAATTAAAGAAAGTAATTAAAAATAATTAAAAATTTAAAAGTAATTTTTATTAGAAAAAATAAAAAATGAAATTTCGAATTAAAAAAAAATTATTAAAAAATGAAAAGAAAGTAAAAATAATAATTAAAGAGATCGAAGATGTGAAAGAGAAAAGGAAGGAAGGATAAGAAAAATGTTTTTCTCTTCTCAAAAAGAGGAAAACGTATTCCCCACTTTTAAATGAGTTTTTTTCATGGGAAGAAAATATTTTTTGGGATTAGTTTATTTTTCGCGAACCAAACGTCAGAAAATTCGGAGAAGTTATTTTTCGCGAAATAAACGGAGCCTAGTGACATCTTGGAGAGGAATGGTATAGCCAACCCCAGATAGACATTAAAATAAACCAATGCGCGAGTCCCATATGCGATTGTTCACTTGTAACTGCCCGAAATTTTTTTTGCATATGCAGTGGGATTCATTAAATAAATGCTTCTTTTAGGACAGCTTCGTTGAATACGGTAGGTAAAGTAAGTGTGGCGTTGAAGAATGGTGGGGGCCTCGAGGGAATAGAGAGTCTGGAAACGGAAAGTGCTGAGACCCGCTTTTCAACTGCCCCGCAATCATCTCCAACCGCAGCGATTCTGCTGAAGACATTGATTGATTGCTGTTGGCAACTTGATGAAATCACGTGGCCAAAGTTGATAGGGTCGAACATCGTTTCCAGCTTTTTCCATCGATGATGAGAAAGAAACTGAACCATGGTCGGCCTAATAATAAAGGAGTCGGTCCATTTTCACGAGATCATTAGTTCGGCTCGTATCATGGACGAACCTCGAAACGTCCCGTGTTGTGTTTCGTGGCTGCGTCGTATTTCGTGCTGCCTGCATCTCGACATGCTATGGGGATGGGTTTTGCTAAACTCGCGAGTTGAGCGGTGTGAAATAGTTGTGACTCAATCTAAGCGTTCCGCGACGGAGATTCAGATTTTATGATAAGTGTCGAGAGGAGGTCATTCCTCGTTGAGTTTTTTTTTTTTTTTTTTTGCTTATAATGAAGAGTTAATGCATTAAATACATCTTACATACCTTAAGCACAAATCAAAACTCAAAAACACCTCTGATCCGATCCTCGATTCCTGAAATTGGAAACTGGAAACATTGACCGATTGATCTCCGGTTCCTGAGAGAACCGGATCAACCCGGACCATGCTCACCCTTAATTTGTTGTCTTCGTGGTGGATTTGATTTTACGAAAGACGATGGGAACGTGAATTCACAACCATTTATGCGTTCGATTCCTACAACGGGGAAATCAAATTTAAGTGGGGTTCATAACGGTGGGTTACCGTGCTCGTTGCCCTCTAATTAATTCGCTAATTGATGTTACATTTAGTTTAAGAATTCAGGTTTAACTGAGAGTTGATGTTGTTGGGTTGCCGTGCTCATTTTCCTCTAGGTAACTAGCTAATTAAGGATGCATTTAGTTTAAGATGAGAGCATCGTAGAGGAGTTAATCATTTGAAACATCCCAAAGACTCGCATTATATTATAGTGGCTTATTGAGTGATTCATATAAAGGAAGCTCTCACCTCCAAATAATCATCACATTGTGTATTTACACAGACCATTCTTTTTGTGCCTTGGCCCTCATGATATTAAGTCGAATAGCTACAAATGGCATCGTAAGATAATTCCTTATGAATATGTGTACGGTTAGTGGTTCAGGCTAGACGCATACCCAACTTGCGAGGGGCGGGGAATGATCATGGTGGCAGAGAGGGCTCACATAATTTGCGGCTTCTAATAGGCGTCTAAGATAGCGAATGGGGAGAAAAAGGATTAGGCCACATATCGATTAAAGGGAGGGCATTACTTGGCCAACATGACGAGGACATCAATTTGTCGACCGGAAGGATTTATTACATCCCAAACTCTCGCATTAACGGGAGCTCATGTCAAGGGATTCATAAAGTAAAGGACGCACCCCGAAATGGTCACTAACTTTTATGCAAAAGCGAATCAAGTTGTTTCGACGCCGCAAAGGACAACTAACCACAAAAAAAAAAAAAACAAACAAACAAACATGATAACCTAAAGTCAATATTCGACCCTCCTCCCTCGGAGAGTCTAACCAGGAGAATGTATATCTCGACTAGTCATAGCACCTTATGAATGGGAAGTAAGTTTCGTTTGATAAAACGTGACTATCAATGTGTATTACAAGTGGTGAGCAACTCTTAATATAAAAACGCGACATGATTTGATATTCACGAGGACAATTTTGAAAAGGACGACTTACATTTAACACGGGCTGACATACTCAAAGCGCGAACAGCTCCGTTCGCGTCGCGACTCTCGGTGGGACCTATTTGTGCCCCGCCGGCCCCACGTCCCTCGCGTGCCCGTGACAACGACGTCTCGACATTTGTGGACGGGGAATCAGGAACTTCAACCGGTCAAACCGCTGTCCAGATTCCGTTCCCTTCCACCCGTCGCTGCGAAATATAGCTCGGTCTGGCAGTTGGGAAGTTGTTCGTGTGAACGCACGTTCGTTGAGCCGCGTAATCCCCCCCACGTTCCGCACGGGTCGATGAGCTTTGGAGCCATTCCGTTTTCGTGACTCACGAACCGGACTCAACCACCGTCCTCGGATATGGTCATAAAACCGGTCGCGTCGGGACAAGAACATCTCCTCCGCTGGACGTGTTGACCTTGTTTCGATGTCTTTGGGGTTCGGTCTTGGACTGTTTTTCTTCGCTTCTTTTACTGATCCTGCGCCGGCTCGCGTCAACCCATAAGTATGACCGTTGACCATTGACCATCCTCGTGTTTCAAAAGCCAACCTGGTAGTTTCGTGAATCGTTACGGGCAAAAGAGATGGAAGATGCCCCGGCGAAGCATGGAGCTGGGCTGTGTTCGACGGTGGCTTGAAGGCCCGGATCTTTGGACAGCCCAAATTGGAGGCCCATATTTAGCGCACCACCGGCTAATGCCGAGGGCGCTGATCCAGATGGGTCGGGTTTGCCCCGGCTTTCCTGAAACGACGCCTCGGCGTGGCCCACGGCGCCGTTTGGTTTGCAAGACTTTGTCGAGCCTATATGAAACCACCCACACAGATACGGCTCCGGGAAAAAATGGAAGCAAGCAAAACTAAATTGTAGTAGTTTGTAACAATAATCAAAACCAAACTATTTACTTTTCTGCTATTTTTTCCTTCTGTTTTTTTTTACTTCATGAACTTAAATCATCAAGTAGTCTAGAAAGAGTATGGATTTCGTGAAAATACCAAACGCCATAACAGTAAAATGCATTATAAATCCACATAAAATAACCGTCGAAACTATTTTTAGTTAAAAAAAGATGGGCTACCGTTCACATGTAAATGACAAATTATTTAAAAGCTAATAGATAATACGGTTCGCCGCGGTCCATTTTGATTTCAAAAAATCGAGATCGAATCAAACCGCTAAAGTCGTTTTGGTTTAGTTAGGCATCCATTTTCAAAATAGTCCTCTTGATTGATAGTTCAATAACTATACATTTTGATAAATGTTGAGTGTAAATATATTTTACCTTGTGCATTTTACTTAATTTGAAAATTCCGACTTCCACATTTTGATTTTTCTTAAAATCTAAAGTCTCGTAACTTTTCACAAGTCTTAATTGTTGACTCATACAATCGCATATAACTTTTTCTCATAGTTTTTAAAGTCAAATAATGTTTTAAGCTAAAAAAGAAACACATTTTATTTTCCTTTTATTTTTGTCAAAACCTTTTCTTTTCATTAAGCATAAATAAACAGGCCTGCATTTTGTCCAAGTGTTTTTTTTCCCCTTAAAATCGAAAAATACAGAGCGAACCATTTTCTCTGTCTTCTGAAAAATTTAGGCATAAAAATTAGGAGTTAGGGCGAGTGTTTGATCCCTTATCATGCGTTCGGTCTTTTTGACCGGTGGATCAAAAAGTGAAAAATCAACACCGTTGGCGTTCAGATCTGTTGAATGGCTGAGATCTATTTTCAGGGACGAAGTTTGTCAAGGCATGGTGTCGTAGAATCACCCCAAATATATTTTTTTTTTTGGTCATGATCACCCCCAAAAATTACCCTGCCTTTTTCTGGTAAAGTTCATTTCGACAGAAAATTCTCAAGTGCGAGCGAGCGAGAGAGAGAGAGAGAGAGAGAGAGAGAGAGGAGCTTGGCCATGGCGTGCTCCGCGTTTGCGTCTTCTTGGTCACTCCGTTTGCCGAAGCTCCAAGACCAGGCGTCGCCGGCGACAGCAAAGTCAAGCACCAGGCATGCACTTCTCGTCTCATTTCTCTGGGGACCAATGCTTGTCCCCTATCTGCTTAGTGACAGAGTTCCCAACGCTCACGTCAATGGCCGGAGCTCTTAATTGATGATGGGCTTTGCACTGCATCATTGTCTGTGAGCAGATTACGATTCCGTGTAGGTGGTTTACGCAGAATCCGCTGCGATCATTCTTGCTTCGAAGTAAGCATTTCTTCATCAATTAGCTTTGGTTTTGTTGTATGCTCTGCGTGGTGAACTGTCCTTATGTCCCGTACCTTCAATGCTCGGGTTGTCGCAAAAGATGGTCGCCGACTCATTCGCGCAACTGTTTGATTTCCTCCTATCGTTTCTTAGCTGAAGTATCTTCGGGCAACTTCTTTAGTGAGCTTCCATTTGGTCGTGCTTTTATTTATTCTGCGAGTTTTGGTATTTCGAAACCACTCAGGGTTGTAGCATTTGATTGTTTGGTCACTCTATTGGGCCTCTATTAAAATCAAAGTTCGGTGGTACTGACATATGAACTAACAAGTATTCCATTACGCGACGGCAAAGTGTTGAACATGTAATTGGTGATTGAAATGGCGGTACTTGCCGAATGATAAACTCCAAAATTGAACGATTCTGAATGTTTTGGAATATTAAGGACTATCCATGCCTCCAGGATTCCTGCTCACGTTGCCGTGTCCATTTGAAATGGAAGGGGTTTGTAAAACCTACAAGGCTGTCTAAGATTGTCGCTCCTGGTCGTGAAGTGCTTTGTGCTTCTCCCGATTGGCCTGTTTGATTGATTTGAAGAAGGAGAGAACAAGAATTTGCTATTAACCATGATGACTGGCAAACGGATAAACAATAAGTTGACTTACAAATCACTCAGAGAAATGTATGTTTAGGTATCAACCATACATATCTCATGAAGAATTTCTAGTAGGTCCAAGAGTACAATTTGATGCCTTTTGATGCCGTTCTAAGTGCTATTGATGCCTTGACATGCCTGGATTCTAACCTAAGTGTTCCTAGACCTCATTGGGTTACGAGTTATTATCGATTGTAGTTGCTTAATATGGTCCAGGAAAGTATCGCAATAGTTGCTTTATTTTCTAAAAAATTTGGGAAGGTTTTAGAAACACTTTTAGTTTCACCATTCAGACGATTGCTAGCTCAATACGGTTTTCCATCCATGCAGAGTGTCCATATACATCATTTTTAGATTGCTTCATCTATTGTTCCTTAAAACAAAGAAAACAGGAAAGTGAAATAATCTTTGTTATAATGTGGTACTGTGATTTACTATTTTGCATCTAGGATGAGAGTTTTTGTCTGTAATGCATCCATATTAAGCTTTCATATATCCAAGATATGTAGCAAATAGACTTTGTTTGATCTACGTTGTTCAACCGTTGCTTCATATGGTCTGGCATTTTTTTTCTGGGATTGATTGAATTAGTAGCCTCTATCTAGAACTAAACACATAGAACTGCAGAGGAATGAAACTATAAAGCTTTATCTTTGTATTTGAAGGTTAAAAGTGTTGGCTACCGTCCACCGGGGACCCAGTTCAACCTTCTCAAAGATGTTAGTTTTTCCCTCCCCGAGAAAAGGTGTGTCTGCTCTCATCTCCAGGTCTACTTGCAGCATCTCAAACTTTCTGAGCATGTTTGTAGTACTTTGAACCATCTAGGCTTTTATCTATGGTACGACTTAATTTGTTTCATGCAGTTTTGGCTTGATTTTTGGTCAGAGTGGAAGTGGAAAAACTACTCTATTGCAGGTCAGCATCATCAGTTAGGAAGCTTATGCAGTCTTGTCAATCATCAAATATGTCAATTTTCTTGTGCCTCTTTCTCAGCTTCTTGCAGGACTCAACAAACCAACTTCAGGTTCTATCTGCATTCAAAGATATGGCGACAGTGGTGAACATAAAGGACCTCCTGAACATTTGTCTCCAGAGAAAGTTGGCATTGTCTTTCAGTTTCCTGAGAGGTACTGAGTATCATTTGAAATGAGAAAATTAACCTCAAGAAAAGTTGATTTCCAAGTCTACTGTGATATGATTACTGAAGCCAGATTTTTGGCCCATGGAATGCTACAAGATAAAAATTTCCGGCTTGGCCCTTTTTCTTCCTTTCCTTTTTGTAATCACGCTAGTTGAATTCGGTAAGAATTTCTTGGAGCGTTGTGATTTATGCATTTAGATAAATTCGTGCTTACTTTGTCATGACCAACAACATTTTCCCTTTTTTTCTTTTTTCCATTTCTCTCAGCTATTGTCTCATTCTGTATCAAAAGATTTGCTATACCCCCCATCTTTTGGAAAGATCATAAATTCTAGTAACCAAAAGTTTGATTTGTCGCGCATTAGTAATGTGCGTAATTATTCAACTTCTAGGCGCATGACCTACCAGAACAAGTTCTTGCTGACTGAACAATTTGAGTTGTCATTACTGCAACGTGCTTTTCGTAGTTGTCAATATGTTAATCTGCGATATAGGTATTTCATTGCCGACAATGTGCTAGATGAAATTACATTTGGATGGCCAAGGCAAAAAGTTAGCATTCAGTCGAAGGAGCAACTTGCTTTCAAACTTCAAAGAGCTTTCAATTGGGTATTTCTTCTTTGACGTGTACATAGTCTTCTTTTGCTGTCCCTGGTTCCTTGGTACCTATTTCTTTTTGCAATATCTTTTTACATCAGTTCATCTGGAGCTATACATTTTGCTCTTTACGATGGAACTTAGTCTCTACTAATGTCATAAAATCTAGGTTGGATTGGACAGAATTCCCTTAGACAAGGATCCTCACTCCCTAAGTGGTGGCTACAAACGTCGACTTGCTCTGGCAATCCAATTGGTAACTATATTTATGATTATGCTTTAGAAACTCAGGATGCTACCAGCACGGCAATTCATGCTAATGCAATAAATTTAAGAAATTTGTTCTTTTGTTTCATGGACTATGTCTTTCCTTCGGCTGAGAGCATCCATTGGCATCTATTCACAGGTTGAAGTTCCAGATTTGTTGATATTGGATGAACCTCTGGCTGGTCTTGGTATGGAGATGTTTTTGCCATGTCATTTTTATATGATTAGTAGCTCACACTTGGAGGTCTTTCGCTCCTATTTGGCTTGGGATGCCTATTATGTCTCATTGTAGAATCTACTTCGCATTGACTTTATCGACACTCTACCTAGAGGAATATGAGATTGTAGTCTCAGTCTGTTGCCTTGAAGAAATATTTTGATATCCTATATTTAAACCAGATAGATTATGGTATGTTTTTTGTTTAGGTCTGACCTCTGAATGCAAGACCTCTTGTCACCCCTTATCCCACCCTGACAATGGGCCTCCTGTCAAATTGCAGTAGAAGGGAATTAGCGCATCCTTCTAAGAAAAAGCAAAGAAAAGGATAAACTCAGGAAAGTAAAGTCTGCACACATGTTGGCTGTCTGTTTTCATTTAAAGAAGTTTCCTTTTATGCCCTATCAGGTGTGCACCATATAGGGGCTAGAGAAAGTATCTAGCGCACAACGTTATATAAGTACTAGAATTTTATTTGTCTTCTTTCTTACACTTCCAATTCCTTGGAATTTTTATTCATCTATAAGGGTTCCTAAAGATGCTTACGATTTTCCTTTACCTCATCATGTGGATTTAGATTCTTATGTGGGGCAATTGTGTTAATTCTCCTGTTGGTTCTTTCCTTCCTTCCTCCCCTTCTCTCCTTTCCACTGGGGAAAATGTAACTAAATATCATTTCAAGTCACTTTTATCTGTTTTTCTTTATTAATTGACTTGATCTATCTTGGCAATTAGATTGGAAAGCACGTGCAGATGTCGTGAAGCTTTTAAAGCATCTGAAAAGAGAAGTAACGATACTTGTTGTCAGCCATGACTTGAGGTGAGTATTTTTTTTGGTTCATATGAGTATTCATTGTTGCTTGATATGCTTTTCTGGTCAGTGGTTAAAAGTTTTAGTTAGTAAATCTGAAAAAAATTTGCTATAGCATTATGGCTGAAAAAGTCATGGGGGTTTCTTCGTAGCATTAGGTTTTACGGAGGAGGGAGTCTTCTTATCTTGCAAAGCTGATAAAACTTTTGTCTCCCGATGTTTTTGTTAGGTGATAGTTTGGGAGGAAAGGAAAGTGCCCTCTTGTAATTTATTTACTCATTCTATACATACCTTCCACCTATTTCATTAGATGTTATTGGGATATAAATGCCATGACCGTTGCGTTGTCTTTGGATACATGGATAGTGCTATATTCGTGAATTTTAGTGGTGTTATTTCAGGGAATTAGGTTCTTTGGTAGATCGATCTTGGAGAATGGAAATGGGAGGAACTCTGAGGGAAGATTCGCTGCCGCCTTTCTAGAGACGCCATAAATTGCCACCTAAGTCACCAGTATTATTTCTGTGATGTAACTTCCAACAATTGGTTTTTTCTTTACTTTTTTTTTTTATTACAACCTTCACTAGGGAACATTTGATGCCCATAAAGGCATTTTTATGAATATACACATGGAGAAAGTAAATATATGTGAGGGGGATACTGAAGGAAGAGCAACTTAGAGGACCTCATATGTCACATGAATTTGCCACCAAACTCACTTAACAGTTGGTACAAATTGGAAACTGTAAGCTCAATATTTTTGGTCCCAGCGATTGGAGTTCGGGGCAAGATTTGATTATACTCGCTTGTTGGCATTTGCGGCATCAATTTCATTTGTCAAATGGGATTCTGATTTTCTTGCTCTTGCTTGGCACCAGTCGCTAAGCTCCTTGGACTTTGACTTACTTTTCAAAGATGCAATACATTTAAGTGGACCTCTAGCATGTGGAGAAAGGAATTATTGACCGCCAAACATCCATGTTACAACTCAAGATAAGGCACCGACTATAGGATCCACCTTGATGAATTTTGTTAGCAGAACTAATTGTTTTTATTTGATGAAAGAACGACTTATATACAACTCATAGGCCCACAAAGACTATTCTACTCTTCTACTCTTTAACACTCCCCCTCAAGCTGGAGCATGAATATCAAGCATGCCTAGCTTGTTACAGATATACTCAACTCTACTACTCCCTAGAGATTTGGTGAAAATATCAGCCAGTTGTTCACCAATCCTAATATAACTAGTACAGATAACTCTAGCCTGAAGCTTCTCACAGACAAGATGGCAATCAACTTCAATATGCTTGGTACGCTCATGAAATACTAGATTAGAGGCAATATGGACAGCCGCTTGATTGTCGCACCACAACTCTATTGGTGCAGGATCTTTGAATCCGAGTTCTACTAATAGCTGACGCATCCAGATTAACTCACAAGTAGCTTGAGCCATAGCTCTGTATTCTGATTCTGCACTTGATCTAGTCACAACACTTTGCTTCTTACTCTTCCAAGATACTAGGTTTCCTCCCACAAAGGTGCAATAACCTGATGTAGATCTCCTATCTATAGGAGATCCTACCCAGTCAGCATCTGAAAAGGCTTCCACCCTTCTGTGACCATGATCTCTTCAAGTATCTCAGAATTCTGATTAAAGCATCCCAATGTGAGGTACGGGGGGAAGACATAAACTGACTCACAACACTCACTGGAAAGGAAATATCTGGTCGAGTGATAGTTAGATAATTTAATTTTCCAACAAGCCTTCGATACCTTTCCGGATCATCTAACAGTTCACCATCCTCTGCCATTAATTTCAAGCTCACTTCCATTGGTATATCCAGTGGTTTAGCTCCTAGCATACCTGTTTCCGTAAGCAAATCCAGAACATACTTCCGTTGAGAGATATGGATACCTTTCTTCGCCCGTGCCACTTCGATACTCATGAAATATCTAAGTGATCCCAAATCCTTTATATGAAACTGCTATTGCAAATACAGTTTCAACTCTTTAATCCTTGTAGAATCATCTCCAGTTATGACAATATCATCCACATAAACTACAAGAAATATCCGACCAGCTTCAGAAACCCGATAAAACATAGAATGATCTCTAGTACATCTACACAGCCCAAACTGGAGTACCGCCTCAGTAAACTTCCCGAACCAGGCTCTGGGAGACTGTTTCAAACCATATAAAAATTATAGCTGCAGCTGAATGAGGGGGCCTTCCATGAAGCTTATGACAAAAGAGTTGAATGTGTCCAGGAACACCACAGTAATGACATGTACGTGCAAAACCGGTATTACTCCCTTTGTCACCAGATGTACTACTGTATGACTGTGGTTGGCCTTTGCCAAACCCACGGCCACTGCCACCACTATAGATGCCACGTCCACTACCACCACTACGACCGCCACCACGACCTCGACCACCACCACGGTTCCCTTGGACTGCCAAGGCTAAGCTCTCACCTGTGGGAAACCTATCGTTAGATGATTCACGTGAAACCCTTAAAACACGAGAAAAAGTCTCTGTTAGTGAAGTCACAGTGTTTCCTCCAAGAATCTGTGAACGAACTGCATCAAACTGCATCAAACTCTGGTCCTAATGCTCCCAAAAAACCCATAACAGCCAATTGTTCTCGCTGCTCCTGCATCTGCTTAACATCAGAGTTAATTGGCAACAAATAGTTAAGTTCCTCATATATTTGTTTAAAATCAGCAAAAAATTGAGTAAGAGGCCGGCCCTTTCTGTCAGCTCTAAAGAAATCCTAGAAAACTTCATAAATCCTTGAGACGTTATTTTGTCCAGAATAAAGGACATTCAAGTAATCCCACAAATTGTTAACTGTAGTAACATGTGTAACCAAGGTAGCCACATGAGATTCCATAAAGTTCCACATTTGCCCAAGAATTCTAGCATCTATGGTATCCCATTTTGTATCAGCAGTAGATTTTTCACCTGTTAGATGGTGATGTTGCTCTCTCCCAATCAATACAACCACCACAATTCTCCTCCATTGCTGGAAATTGGTGACACCAGCTAACTTTTCCTCTATTAAACGACTAGAGGATGCAGACACGACCTCAGTCACTACTTTTTTGCCCTCCGCCATAACCCAAGCTTCAGAACAATCTTAGGACCAGTAAATCAGAAATCAAAGAACTCCCACCAAATGAAACTCCACAAACTATCACAACACCACTAATTAGCTTCAGCCTTGCATAAATCAGAATAGCCAACTCCAACAACCAATAGCAAGGACTCCAGAATCAACAACCGAGACCCCGCAAACCAATACTCACAACAAACATCAACAAAAGAGCACCAACAGAGGCCAGGATTACAAAAAATTCACAACCAAACAGCCATGAATCACCACATTCTCAACCACAAATCAGCACCAACACAGGTAACATCGTATGCAATATTACTCTGCCTTCCTTAAACACACTAGTAGCCATGAGCGTAACTTCTAGAGTACTTATTCACTTCATACGACTTAAAAAAGAGAGAGAGCGATGGCTCACAAAACCTTCCAAAGTGCCTCGAGTAGCTTCAAACAGAGACCATCAGGGACCAGCTTCAGACAGCAACCATCAGAGTCGACCAGCTTCAGACAGCAACCATCAGAGTTGTGTGACCACCAATGCAGGGTCGCACCTCAACCAGCAACCACAAGAAGTCGCTCCTCGACCAGTGACGACTGGAGACGCCGGAAATGGGTCGCCGGGCCTGGGTGACGTCAAGCGACGCCTGACAGGGGGTCGCCGGGCCTGGGCGACGTCAGGCGATGCCTTGCAGGTGGTCGTCGGGCCTGGGCGACCTCAGGCGACGCTTGACAGTGGGTCGCCGAGGCTGTACAACCCTAGATCTGCGTTCGTCTGCTTCTGAGAACGCTGGGAATAGGGATTCGGATCTGGTGAGTTTTTGTGGTCGTCGGTAATTCTAGGGTTTAGATCTGGTGAGTTTTGGTGGTTGTCGGTAATTCTAAGGTTTGGATCTTAGTTAGGCTCTGATACCATATTAGCAAAACTAATTATTTTTATTTGATGAAAGAACGACTTATATACAACTCATAGACCCACAAAGACTATTCTTCCATTCTACTCTTTAACAACTTTCAAACATGAACCACAATATAATTCACTAGTAGAGGACCTGTATTGGGTTCTTATGTTTGTGAACTTGCTTGAAGGTATTCCTAAATATGTATGATCTTAAGTATTGTCCTCTAATAATCCTCCTAGAATGAATTGTAAATATATTTTAGCATCCTTTTTTTCAGCTTTGTATGCTCTTGTGATTAATTTGTTAACTCCCAGTTTTATCGACCTCGCCTTATTATTTAGAATAATGTCCAGCTAGATGTTACAATCTATATGTGTTATTGCAATGTATTGGTTGAATATGAGTGTATTAGGTTTTTCAGTTTCCCCCCCTAAGGTGTGTATGATTGTTAGAGAATAATGGAGTACTTGCCTCTATTTATTATGCATGTATTCTGGAATAGTTTGTTTAATTTATCTGTTTATTTTCCTTCATGCATGTTGCTTATATTTCTGTGTGGTAATAGTCGAAGCAATAATATGCTGCAACCGTTTTCTCCCTTGGGCATTTTTTTTTATGGATATTAGCGTATCGTCCAAATGCTATTTCTTTGGGAAAAATCTTCTTGTTTGTAAGTTATGTCGTGTTAATTTGAAATATATCTATAATTCTTTGCACGCATTTACTTAATTTGTGTAATACTTGAAAGAATATATAGTATGCGTAATTGAGAATACCATATGAGCACAATATGCAACTGAATATTGCTTTATTTAATTGATTAAAATATATAATGAAAATTTTAAAAACATATACCAAGATGTTTTCCAACTTCACTCGAAATATGTTACGTAAGTTAAGTAAATCTATGCCGTAATCTGTACAAAACAATTGTTAAGTTGTTTTTGTAGGTAATATTATGGTTAGAGTTACAAGGAATAAATCATGATTCTTTTTGTTTCGAGTAATGTGATTTAGGCTCTAATTTGTGAGAATGGCAGAGCCAACAGAGTTGAGTCTTGTGGCTGTGTGATACATGGCTCAACCTCAACAGTTGTACTGATTTTTCTATTTTCCTACTGGATATTCTTTGGAGGATGGAGCTTGCTGAATTCAGGCTTACGCTACTAATTAGAAAGTTGAGCACTCCACCTTTTAGACTTTCAATATACAGTTTATAATTCCAGTGCAGGGTATTATATAGTTTGTAGTTTTCTTCTGTGACGAATTTGGAATTAATTTTGGAAATGGAGCATACAGGTTCCGGCATATGCGACTACTTGAGAAAGTTCGAGCACTGAGCATTACAGATAATTTCTTACATTCAGAATAATGGATAAGTTCCTTACACTTTCTTTATTTAAGATCACTGATCACTCTCACTCATAAGCATATAAGACAAAGACCACTTTTACACATACAAATAGCGTTACACAAATATTCAGTCATGATCTCTTAGCTAGAGCTCCAACACCAGATCTGCAGCAGGAAAGTAGTTTAACAGTCAGATATATGTTAGCAGATGAGATTACCCTACAGCCTGCCATTAAGTCACATAAATGAGTCAAATTGCGCCGTTGGGTGTGCCCTTGTTCTTGCATATGAACTTGCATGTGTGCTTGCTTGTTTGCATGAGTGTGATCAAGCATGTTTTGTGATCCAACTACCCGTCAGTGACTTGCAGTTTCTGGTACTTATTTGTTATTTAATAAGGACTTTCTATCATAATCAGCCACCCTATTTGTTTGGTCTTAGATTCAATGGGAATACATTTTCATAATATAGCGCTACCATGATAATTACTTGACAGTTGGCACATTCAGCGAATATAACTTTCCAAGTGTGGCATATTTTGCATTGGAATGGTTAGAATGAATACTTATCAAGTCTTGGTCAGATTAATGGTGATGACGTAGTCTGATTAATGTTTGAAAGTAGATTGTTGCTTGAATTTCGGAATGAATGCAGCTTCATCAAGTTAGGCAGTGAAGTAGTGCATATATGCAAACTTACAGTCTGCATCCGTTTTGATCCAGTGCTCCCTGCAGTCGTCTGAGGTGGCCCTAGCAATCTCCGGAGGTTGGAGTTTTAAGCTGGCCTTCTCTCCTTCTGTTGACATTAAGCCCTGAGCAGAACTTATGTTGACTTCGTCCTGGTCTATCAAGTCCTTGTGGCTGTGGTTATTGTTGTTGAAGGCTTTCTTGCTTTTGTACGCCTTATACTTGTCCATTTCTTCTGTATTTGTAGCATTCTCTGGATGGATCTTTCTACGGAACATTTGAAGGACCTGCATGGAGCAAAGGCAAATTTCCTGTAAGTACCGTCTGCCTCTTCTTCATTTACATGCAATCAGCAAACATGTAGATGGTGTATAGCATCTACACCGTCTATGCTCCGTTAGCATTCCTCAACCATTAAATACTCCTGAAAGAGAAGCTATTGCTGATGTTACTTATCACTCCCTGGTAATTAGAGTTCGTGATTTTGTCACTCCCAACTTCAATCATATAAAAGCTGGATGCTGCCATATGCATGATGTCGAAGAATCGGGAGAAGATCTTGGGGAATCAAGAGAAAATCATGGGATATGATATTATTATGTTTCCATTTATTTTGTTTCCTTTGTAGATCATCAGAATTAGGAAGTAGGAAATCTTTTCTTTTTCTGCCTTTATTTTCTTTCTATTGTATAGCTGTCTAGATTCTATTTATATGTCATGTTCGATGTAAGAATGATATGCAATAAGAAATAGAAGAAACTACTTTTCTTCTTTGAAATCCGCATAGTACCAGAGCTGAGGTTTTGAATCCGGCTCCTACTATGGTGAAAACGGCGATGACCGGAGCTCTGAAGGACACCAATTCAGGTGTCTTGCCAGAGAAAAATTCAACTGATTTCTCTGGACAATCGAGTAGTAGTGGAGAACAATTCTCCCAGAACTCCAATATGCTATTTACAGTTCACCGATTGAATGGCCAAAATTATTTGGAGTGGGCTCAATCGGTGAAACTAGCAATCGATGGTAGAGGGAAGTTCGGCCACTTGACAGGTGAGGTGAAGGAACCAGTAAAAAGCAATTCGTATTGGAAGACTTGGAGATCCGAAAACTCCTTAGTGATTGCCTGGCTGATCAATTCTATGGAGCCAGCAATTGGAAAACCGCACTTGTTCCTTTCGACCGCTAAAGATGTGTGGGATGTTGTGAGAGAAACATATTCCGATTTGGAGAATTCTTCCCAGATCTTTGAACTGAAGACAAAGCTATGGCAATCAAGGCAAGGAGATCGTGAGGTCACCGTTTACTACAATGAAATGGTGACCTTGTGGCGGGAATTAGATCAATGCTATGATGATACATGGGAAAGTCCGGCTGATTGCAAGAGACAAATGAAGAGAGAAGAGAATGATAGAGTATACATGTTTCTAGCAGGCCTTAATCGAAGCTTGGATGAGGTGAGAGGCAGAATCCTTGGTAAAAAACCTCTGCCATCCATCCGCGAAGTTTTCTCTAAAGTTAGAAGGGAGGAATCTCGGAGGCGAATCATGCTACGTGATTCGGAAACAAATGTGAACTCTATATCCGAAAATTCTGCACTTGTAACTCGAGGGCCTGATTCTGAAGAAGAAAGGAGGAAGAAACCATGGTGTGAACATTGCCAGACACCATGGCATACCAAAGAAACCTGTTGGAAAATTAATGGGAAACCGCGGAATTGGAAGAAAGAAGGTTGGAAGAGGAGGAGCAGTAGTGATGGTCGTGCGTTCCAAGCAACAAATGAGGAAGAGCAAATCAAGTCAGATTCGGTTCCATTCACAAAGGAACAGTTAGAGCACCTGTACAAACTCCTTCAACCTCCACAACCTTCTTTAAACCCATCTTGTTCTTTAGCCCATAAAGGTAATTATTTTTCTACCGCTTTCCTCATAGAAAATCCACACCAAAATACTCCATGGATTCTCAATTCAGGAGCAATCGATCATATGACAGGTTGTTCAAAACTCTTTTCTACCTATAATCCGTGTGTAGGAAATAAAAAAATCACAATTGCAGATGGTTCTCTTTCGGCTATAGCTGGATTAGGATCCATCAAGCTCTCACCTGCCCTCACACTTCATAATGTTCTTCATGTCCCAAAGCTATCCTGTAACTTGCTGTCCATTAGTAAAATAACCTTTGATCAAAAGTGTCGAGCTAATTTTTTCTCATCTCGTTGTGAGTTTCAGAACTTGACCTCGAGGAGCACGATTGGCAATGCTAGAGAGAGTGGAGGACTCTATTTCTTTGAAGATGGAACAAGCTCAAGTAGACAAGTTCAGGGTAGCTATTTCGAATCTGTTACCATTTGTAAGGGTGATGATATTATGTTATGGCATTATAGGCTAGGTCATCCGAATTTTCAATATTTGAAGATCTTGTTCCCAAAGTTGTTTTTGAATACAAGTC
Source organism: Lenwebbia sp. NSW1173648 (assembly GCA_029784005.1). Lineage (NCBI taxonomy): Eukaryota > Viridiplantae > Streptophyta > Magnoliopsida > Myrtales > Myrtaceae > Lenwebbia > Lenwebbia sp. NSW1173648. The sequence goes on from JARCGZ010000006.1 coordinate 25,604,984, forward strand.
CATCTTCATTTCAGTGTGAATTCTGTGAATTAGCCAAACATCATAGAACCCATTTTCCCTCGCAAACCTACAAGCTGTCGAAACCATTCTCATTAATACATAGTGATGTTTGGGGCCCATCTAGAATTCCTACAACCTTAGGAAAGAAATGGTTTGTTACATTTATTGATGATCACACGAGGGTGAGTTGGGTCTACTTGTTAAAAGAAAAATCTGAGGTAGAGATTGTTTTCAAAAAAATTTACACCATGATACAAACACAATTTCAAGTACAAATCCAGATTTTTAGGAGTGACAATGGGCAAGGATATTTCAATAAAATTTTGGGACAGTTTTTCTTGGAAAAGTGAATTGTGCATCAAAGTTCTTGTCCTGACACCCCTCAACAAAATGGGGTGGCAGAGAGGAAGAATAAACACCTTTTAGAAGCAACTAGAGCTCTACTCTTCACAACTAAAGTTCCCACATACCTATAGGGTGAAGCTCTTCTTACATCTACATATCTTATCAACAGGATGCCTTCCAGAGTGTTAAAGTTTCAAACACCCCTGAGAGACCTTCAGAAGACCTATCCATCCTCTAGACTTGCTTAAGCCTTACCCTTAAAATTATTTGGATGTACCTCCTTTGTCCACATCTATGATCGAAATCGGGGGAAACTTGATCCTAGAGCTAAACGATGTGTGTTTGTTGGTTATGCACCTAACCAAAAAGGGTATAAATGTTTTGACCCGATTTCCAAAAAAGTGTTTGTCACCTTTTTTGAATTAACACCTTTTTTTGGAGCTCATCTTTAGGGGGGGGGGGGGAGGGGGAAAGAAAGTGCAGATTCGCACCACACCATCATAGCCTTTTCGTCTTGCAGAACCTGGAAATCCTCTTCCTGAAAATCCTATTCCCGCAACTCTTATACCTGATTTTGAATCATGTTTTTTAAATAGTGGAAATTCGGATCCACCTATTGTGGCATCTCATCCTACTTGTCAGCATAACAGGAGTGAAACTAGTACCAAGAATACTAAGCTCCCATCCTATTCTCAAGTCTACACGAGAAGAAACAAAACTCAAAGAAATGAGTCTTCTGCTCCCTTAAGATGCCATGAGTCCGAGCCAGGGCATGACTAGAACTCCATACAATCATCAGGTAATGTTCTAACTCAATCTATCCAACCTGATCATAGTAAAAAAAATGAGTCTACTAAGGAACTTGACATACCTATTGCTATCCGAAAAGGAGTTAGGTCTTGTACCAAACATCCTATGTCTCATTATGTGTCTTACAAAAACCTCTCACCCAGTTTTTGTGCCTTTATCTCAACCTTGTCTTGTGTTGAGATTCCAAAAACTATGCAGGATGCTCTACAAATTCCTGAGTGGAAGGAAGCAATTCTCGAGGAGATGAAAGCTCTGGAAAAAAATGGAATGTGGGTTATGGTGGATCTACCCAAGGGAAAGTCTACGGTTGGATGCAAGTGGGTATTCGTGACCAAACATAGAGCTGATGGGTCCCTTGAAAGGTATAAAGCTCGGTTGGTTGCCAAAAGATTCACCCAGACTTACGGCATCGATTACTTTGAGACCTTCGCTCCAGTTGCAAAACTAAACACTGTCAGAGTGCTCCTATCACTTGCAGCCAACCTTGACTGGCCTCTGCAGCAACCAGATGTGAAGAATGCATTTCTGAATGGAGATTTGGAGGAAGAAGTATACATGGATTTCCCCCCCGGGCTTTGATAGAAAGTTTGGATCAAAGGTTTGTAGATTGAAAAAGTCACTATATGGACTGAAACAATCATCGAGGGCCTAGTTTGAAAAATTCACTCAGTCTGTGAAGAAACAAGGGTATGCTCAAGGACAAGCTGATCATACCATGTTTGTAAAGCATTCTCGTGATGGGAAGATTGCAATTCTGATAGTGTATGTGGACGACATCATTCTCACCGGAAATGATGTTGCCGAGATGAACAGGTTGAAAGAATGTCTAGCTTCTGAATTTGAGATCAAGGATTTGGGAACTCTTAAGGTATTTCCTTGGAGTAGAGGTAGCTCGGTCAAAAAAGGGAATTGTAGTTTCACAAAGGAAATATGTCCTGGATCTTCTAAAGGAGATTGGAATGAGTGGTTGTAGACCGGCAGAAACTCTGATAGATCCTAATCAGAAACTTGGAGATGACAAAGATGAGGTTCCTGTTGATACATTGAGATGCCAGAAGCTGGTAGGGAAATTGATCTATTTATCACATACTCGGCCAGATATTGCCTTTGCTGTGAGTGTGGTAAGCCAATTTATGTATTCTCCCTATGAAAAACATCTTGAGGCTGTGTACAGGATCCTGAGATACCTAAAGAGCACACCTGGAAAAGGTCTGCTATTCCAAAGTCTACTCAACAGGAAATTGAAGCATACTCGGATGCAGATTGGGCAGGGTCAATTACTGACATAAGGTTGACCTTAGGATATTGTACGTATGTCTGGGGGAACTTGGTTACTTGGTGATGTAAGAAGCAGAATGTGGTGGCACGAAGTAGTGCAGAAGCAGAATACCGAGCAATGGCCCATAGAATCTGTGAGATGTTGTGGCTAACACGAGTATTAGAAGAACTTCGAGCACCAGTTAAAATTCCTATGATGCTGTACTGTGACAACAAAGCTGCAATCAGCATTGCACATAATCCATTGCAACATGACAGAATTAAGCATGTTGAGATCGACAGACACTTTATCAAGGAGAAGATTGATGCAGGAGCTATTTGTATGCCATTTGTGCCAACAACACAACAAATAGCCGACATTCTTACGAATAGACTGTTCAGACCTAACTTCGAGTCTCTCATCAGCAAGTTGGGCATGATAGATATTTACGCACCAATTTGAAGGGGGGGGATGTCGAAGAATCGGGAGAAGATATTGGGGAATCAAGAGAAAATCATGGGATATGATATTATTATGTTTCCATTTATTTTGTTTCCTTTGTAGATCATTAGAATTAGGAAGTAGGAAATCTTTTCCTTTACTGCTTTTATTTTCTTTCTATTGTATAGCTGTCTAGACTCTATTTATATGTCATGCTCGATGTAAGAATGATATGCAATAAGAAATAGAAGAAACTACTTTTCTTCTTTGAAATCCGCACATGACATAAGTAAGTTAGATTGCTCTGTCTCACTAGTGTTGACTTCGATATGACTAACCCCAGAGTTTCACCAGAATCAACACATCTGGCCCACTTTGTCAAGATATATTTCATCAAGAGACTGAAAAAAGTTGGCGGACCCCTCTGACTGTCAAATTAGAATTTTGAATGAAGGGACCTGAATACTTGTATGTGGATATGCTATTTTGATTGTCCAATATGACTGCGCTGACCTTATGGAATTTTTTCTTGGGTAAAGATGATGCGGTGGCATCTCCTCCAGTGGAAAGACTTGGGGGTCTTGAAGAAGCACACAGCTTTGTCAGAAACTTCTTCATAATATGTTTGGAAGATTTATGTGTTGGCTCGACCTGTGTAGCTCCCATCTCAGAATTCTTTGAACAATCTCCACCTGTTTTCCTTGTTTCTTGAAACAGCTGCAAAAGGGATGCCTTTTGTTTCTTCATCTCTATCTTTGTTTCCGGCAATTCGACTGAAGAGCCGAACAGATATCCCTGTAGTGGAAAAATCACTGTGTCTGCTGGTCCTTCATCTTCAACTGCCTCCATTTGCGGGCTGTCAAGTGTTATAGTGCTGACATAACTATTCCTTGATGAGCCCTTGTGCCCTTCCTCTTGAGATTCAGCCTCAAGAAACTTCTCTAGTTCATTGTTTATAAGCTTCAAGTCATCCTCTGTTACTTCTACTGCTTCTTTGGTCATGTTGTCCAAAGTCATGGCAAATGTTGGCGTGGCAGGCTCACTGGGAGCTGCTTCTGAACCCAGAGTTCCTATGGCGAGAAAGCCATGGAAAAGTTCAGAAATTTCAGTGGAAGTTTCTGATTCAAGATTTTCCTCGAATCTAGAAGTGAAACAAGAGAGGGATTTTCCATATTCCTCTGCCGGGCTCTCTGACGATTTGGGAGCATATCTGGAGCTGAAGTTTGGCACTGCGAATAAGTCTTTCTCATCATGCAGTTGTTGTGCAGAAAGACAGGTGCAGCAGTTCCCTGAATGATAAGTTCAATGAGAAACATATACTCTAGCTGCAGCGGAGGCAAATGATAAGGAAGAAAGGGAGATTCTTTCGAGACTGATAATAATTTCACTATTAAGAAACTAATGTTTCAGTCTTGGTAGTTTTAGTGAAGAGGGCGTCTCGTTTACATTGTTGACATGATCATGTCTCTGTATAATCTAATTTAAGTATCTATTGCAGTAGTGTGGGCAACTTCTAGAAGCTTCTCATATTGGAGATGCTGAGTGTAAGAACAATGGGGACCTTTTCTGTGTGTGTGTGTGTGAGAGAGAGAGAGACTGGTGGTATCTATTTCAAGTAAAACAAAAATCAGGAACTGAGAATACCGATGGCAAAATCTCTGAATGTCTCGATGCTATTTTGCCGTAGCTTTTGGTGCATCCAACCTAATAACTGCCACGATGACAATGAAAACAACATTTGAACATAGTTGACACTGAAGTATTCAAACTCGGTAGAGTGGGGACGTACCTTCATTATTATCTCTTGGGAGGACCTGATATCAGATATTTTTGGTTGTCTGCATAGACAGGAATGAAGATGAACTTTGATCTCTCAAAGGGATCGAGAGCCTATAAAGGAAAGGTCAGGAGGGGGGAGTGTCTTAAGCTAACAGGTGTAGAGTTGAAGTAGTTGCTTGGAAGGTGTGATATATGCACGAAGAAGAGAGAAGCATATACTAAAGTACAAAATTGTGGTTGGCTTTTCTTTGTCTAGATCAAATCAACAGGACAAGTTGGTGAGCATATTGAAGAACTTTGAAGTATTCGAGTTGTGCAGACGCGGATGCTTGTGCTGGGTTATACAGATCCATGAACGTGCAAGAATTTGCTTTGATTGCCTTTATATCAACTTGTATAAACAGAACCATGTGTCTGCAGATTGACACATGATGTGCTGGATGGATATATGTACACACCTGTGCTGCCATTCTCCTCTCTAAAATCTGTACATATATAACATGCACATGCGGCACAATTTGTCTTCAAGGTTTAGGTACTTAAGTATACTGATGGATATATTTGTTGAAACTCCCCCTTCACTTCACAAGATTTTGATTAAGAGGAAATATTTGTTATTAAATACATTAAAGCAAAGAATAGGTTTTCTTTTGTATTTCCTGCTATATGAAAAAATATTTATTTTTGCTTATCCTTATCTACCAGTTCCATTGTGACCGCCCCCTGCTAATATGGGACAATGTAGACTCAGTTTTACTGCTTCCAGTAAAAGCTCTTTGTTTTTTTCTTCCTTGGTTTTTTGTGATACTCTTGTCTACATGGCATCTTTCTGAAATCTTTTGTTTGGTGAAGGCATCCTTGTAATTGCTTCAGTTGATAAATAAGTTTATGAATCCTGTGCATATTCTAGGAGTCTCTACTGTAAGAACTACATAGAGCAACATGGAGTCTGATCCAGAGACAGATTTATTTAGCTACAATTTATATTTCTTTTCATGTCAATCTGGTGATCATAATTGGTTCGAAGTTGCTACATATTTGAATTTCATCTTGAATAAATCATGTTCCAAAGTGACAATTAGTCCAGTAAAGAACCAGAGATCGTTTCTCTTGTACTTCCCTCAGCATTTTTGTGATGAATGGTTCCCGCGGACTTGAAGTGGAATGCTAGCTTCTGCGTTGATATACTTTCTCCACTATGCAGCCATTATTTTTTCAAGGCATTTGCCTTCTACTGAGTTGCTAGCCTTCATAGCATGTATCCCACTGTTTCTAAGTCTTGGTCCGTAACTTTGCATCAGAAATCCTCACGACAAATTTTAGTTGACTGTCTTTTGTATTTTGATGCAAGTCGAACACTTCCACACCGGCTCCTTTGTTCATCTCTTCAACTGACATTCTGAAGTTCTAACTTTGCTTAATGATAGTGGTGCAATAATTCCTTTGGCTGTGATGTCTGACACTTCTAGGGAATTTTGTATGTCTATTGCAGGAATGATGTTGACGCTACTACATTCTCTGTACACATTATGAACAGCGACTTCGATTGAGTGGCCCCGAGGGTCTCCGCCTTCATTCCCTGGAAGCATCTGTGGAGTAGTGATCCGAAGAGGAAGCTGTTGTTAACTTGGGGACAAAAGCCACGTAAGAATCTCTCAAGTACCCTTATTAAAAGTGGGATTATTGCGGAGACAGCCGAAGCATCAGGAAGAATGGTGGAAAGTGTCCGACAGAAACTACTGCGCTTAGTTCTATTTCATATCACCAGTTCCATTGTTATGGTCTAATCGACACAAGCTAATCAGGGAAAGTAACGCATGTCAGGCAATATCTTCGCCTTAAATGACCGACGGTACTAATGACCAGATTTTGTGTTGGCTGGTCTGATTCGCTTAGAGTATTCTTCATGATGGATTAATATGTTTTATGAAGAACGACAAGAATGGTGCGTGCTAAAGCTATTAGACGTATGATTTTTGGTGGTAATCGCTAATGCATTGATAGTCTCTTCATTCTGCTAAGTCTGTGGGGGCTAAAACGTGTGCAAGTTTACTAGGTGAAGAACAGGAGTTGATTAAGTTTACTAAGAGACCGAGTTTTTGTTTGTTTGTTTAACCATCCGTCGAACTTGAATGGCGAAAGTGAATATTCAGTAACTTTTACGTTGCTCCAAGGTCGAAAACCAAGCGAATCCGCGGAATTCGCTGCTTCCCGCAAGCGCTCTTTTGGCCAAGGAAAGATGGAAATAAAAACTCTACTTTGCCTATAACATAGAGCATTATTAGGCCACCATTATGAGGAACCATGGTCAGAAGATTCGAGACACTGATCGGCCAAATTGCATCAACAGAGGCTTATCTGTTCTTGGTATAGGAGTGGGCGTGGAGGGGGATCCTAATTTGGAGCTAGCCAACAAGCCGCTACGGAACGCAATTAGTTTCCACTTTTGGATGAGAAAGCCCACCCACTCTCTCTCTCTCTCTCTCTCTCAACACATCCAAATCGAAGCCTGCAAAAGCGTTGCGTCAATCCCGCGGGCCCGATCTTATTCCCTTTGGCCAATTGGACAGCGACCCATGTGAGAATCCACGTGCATATTTCCAAAAATGGGGTGATCCGATGGAATCTCATTGGCACTAGGGTCAGCATCTCGTGTCGAATTGGGAACATGTCCTTGGTTTGTGAATCTCGTTGATTGCTTTGCTTTGCTTTGGTCTCCGCGTTATATTTCTCCATCTATGAGCACGATCGTAAGCCCTTCCCACAGTACATGTCCGTCATGTGCTGGGTTGACATGGGTTCGAGCTTAGCGGTCGCAGTCCTCGTACCTACGCAGAGAAGAAAGCGCGAAAGGGAAAAGCAGAGGGGTCTTTATCATATGCATAGCAATGTAAATGAGGGAAACGCCGTTAGTTTTTGGTGAACGAGCAACAAAATCTTCCTCTCAGAAGGTGTTGTGATTCACAAAGCTGAAATCCACCTATGTTCTCAAGGCAAATCTCACTTTTCGGCTAGCCCTAGAAGATCGGGGATGGGTCACTACCGTGACTACTTCCCGTAAAGCCTATTATAAAAGGAAATGGCACCTCAATGTATCTGAATTTTTACTTATTTTTTAATTAAGGTTCTGTTCGTTTCGCGAAAAACGACTTTTAGAAAAATGTTTACTGGATTTTTCGGCGTTCAATTCACTGAAATTGAACGAGTCTAAGGAAAATTTTTTCACTAACGGAAAAAAAAAAACATATTCAAAAGTGAGGAAAATGATTCTCTTTCTGAAAAGAGAAAAATATTTTCCCTTGTCCTTCCTTCATCCACTATTTCATATTCTTTTATTTTTAATTATTCTTCATTTTCATTTTATTTTTTCAAAAAAAGTTAGAATTTTCTTAATTTTTGTTTTTTCTTTTATTTTTTTCTTTTCCCTTCTTCTTCGGCCGATCGCCGACCACGGCCAAAGCCCGCGACCGAAGGCGAGCGAGGCCGACAAACTTGCCCGCGATCGGCCAAAGAGGGGAAATGAAAACAAGAAAAGAGAGAAAAAAAAAACAAAATTAGGATTTGAAAAATAAAATAATAAAATAATAAAATTTATTAAAAGGAGTACATGGAGGAAAATCAAATCCGATTTTCCATACCGAATAGCTGGAAATATTTTCAGGTTTTCAAACACCGAAAAATATTGTCATTTTCTGCGATACTAACGGAGCCTAAGTACCTGAATTTTTGTTTGTTCAATCAAGTATTGAACACTTCAAAATAAGAAAAATTACCAAAAAAGTCATAAACCTATTGCAATTATACCAATTTAGTCCTGAACTTTTTTTTTTTTTTTTGTAATTGAGTCCTAAACCTTTTGTATTTGTGTCAATTTAGTCCATCCGACCAATTTTGGCCGAAAATTGCTGACGTGACGCAGCCAAAACTCACGTAGATAATTTTTAATTATATTCTAATATTCTTTTGAACTTTTTTTATTTATTTGTTCTTCTCTTTTTTTTTTCCTTTCTTCTTCTGGCGCCCTCTCCGAGCTCTTCAAAATCGGCAACTCAATCCGTAGTGGTGGGCAGGGGGCAATGCTCAGTCCACGGCTTGGATGGCGGTTGGTGTAGCTGCAGAAATCTTTTAGAAAAAAATAAGAACTAGGGTTTGTGTGGTGAAGAAGACGTGTGATATGTGTGACATCCCAAAATTCGGACGTTTATAAGATAAATAATATTGGATTTTCGAGATTTAAGGGACAATGGTTGGACGCGATTTTATTTGACCTGATTAGGGATTTGAAAAATCCTGAGCCGTCAAGCAAAGAAAATCAAGCCGGTGTAGTTGAGCCATCGAATCGAAGTATTGAGACCATTCGTGCCCGAGCCTAATCCTGGCCGACCCTTAAAAGTGAATTTACCATTTTTTCCCTAAAGGTAAATTTACGATTTTGCCCTTTGCCTTGAAATTACCAAACTACCCTCCTTGCATTTATGAACTAGAGACAAAGGCCATTATGATGAAGACTTTGAAGGCAAAGCTTTAATGAGGGATTTCTATCTTGAGCGGCTTGTAGATGAAGCTTGCTAAGAGATGATATTTCTTTCCTTGAATCACTTTCTCTCTCCTCTCTCTCTTCCCCAATCCCGAGCTCCCTCTCTATCTCGTCTCTCTCGGATTTCAGCGCGCGCTAGGGAAGAAATCGTCCGTTTGAGCTTGTTTGGAGGGCAAATCGAGCTTCATTTTCTCCTACGTGACCGTGAGATCGAGGGCAACTCAGATCTGAGAGCTGATCATTGAAGAAACCGTTGGATTTTTGTGGGTTTGGGCAGAACAAAAGCTGATCGATGGAGACCCGGTTCGTTCGACGTCGATTCAAGCTCCGCCGCTCGTTGTTCGTCGCCGCGCCGCCACGGGTTGTCGTCGCCAAGTCATCGTCGTCACCGCCGTCGACACCGGATGATTTTTTTGTGAGTTAACCCATAATCTATGATTAGGTCATTAATTGCACTTAGGATTAGATTAACTAGTTACCGTGGTCAGATTAATTAGTTACCGTGGTCAGATTAATTAGTTACCGTGGTTAGATTAGATTAATCGTAGTTGCTCTAATGAACTGTAGCTGCTTGGGTGATCGCGATCGATTAATTAGCTGAGGCCGGGTTAATTAGTTATTGTTTGCCTAATTAACTGTTGTGAAGATAAATAGTTTAAATCGGGATATTTATCTATTATTAAATGATTGTTGGATGCTGATTGGTTAATTGCCGATAGACTGGAGTGTCTGATTGCGTGGATCTGCTGAGTGATCACCTATGTCAGAATATCATGTTTAATTGAAATCGAATATCCGTGTGGTCAACTGTGTCATTTGAGCATGAAAACGGCTGCTAACCGAGTTTTGAGCATGATTGTGAATGTGGCTGCATTGGACTAAAAGTGAAGATATGAACTGGCTTGGTTGCTTGGGGTGTTTGTGTGGTCACACGATGGTTAAGTGTTACCTTAACGTAACTGGGGACGTTGGCGGTACCCTTGATGGCTTGGGTTCGTCGCCTAATAAGTCCGTGCCGGCGGGAGTTCGGATCCACACGACTTATTGATTGCCTGACAGTCCGTGCTGGCGGAAGTTCGGAATCACATGGCTGATCGAATGCTGGTCGCAGCTTGTGACGGACCAAAGTTCCTCACCGAAAAGCCTGGTATGTCCGCCTTGGGGGTCTTGAGGGGCTATCGGTTGCCGTCGCTGGATGGAGCGGGATAACGCCCGATCCTGTTGGAAGAGCACTAGCGGTCGGGCTGTGCTGTGGTCGAGAGTGGTGTATCTCTTTTGTTAATGAAAGATTGCGATAAGTGTTTTGGTTGTGTACCTTGGTCTGATTGTGATTTGAATACCGTTGAGTACTGTTTAATGTGTGGACCAAGGCGGGGTAAGCTTGCATGCGATTGACGGTTGATTGATGAGTTTGTGCTTGATCAGGTGGTAGCTAGAGCGTTGCGAGAGTCGCACGCTATTGATATGTCATCGATATATCTTGCATGTATAGGCCGCCTGAGTGAATCAATGCCCTGCTCGGACTTAGGCATTGACTCACGAAGATTTTATATCTCATTCGTCGTTATTAAAATGTTTTCAGATGCTTAGTGTAGAGGTGGAGACCCCTTTTTGATGGAGCTTCTGGAAGTAGAGTTAACCCCTTATCTTGACCCGGTACCTTTTTGGTGGTCTTAGGAAGCAGTTCTGAAGAATGGGCTTATAGTTGTGCTTGCTTCCTTGGGTTAATAGTATATAAATAAAATGGTCTTTTGCTGCTGTTAGTTGTTGTTTTTCCTGCTGGCTGTCCCTATTGTTTATTTCTATTTGGGGTTTTTATTCGTTCCGCGTGCGCTTAATTGCAAGATAAAATGAATGGGTCAATGACGTACCTGGGATATCGTCCTTTTGACCTGAGGCGTTTGGTACTGTCGCGCGCTTGTGTGTCGGGGTGTGACAATATGGGTGCATCTTGACCGTTCATCGCGTGTTTGGTAACTTGCCATCATGTCAAGAAGACACGCAAGCGTCCAGATTGTATAATTAGGGCATGCATGGCAACGATTCTGATTCAAAAAAGTGATTCTGGTTAGAATTGATTTTTTCTGATTTTGTTTCCTGAATGAGTTTTAGAAAATCAGAACGTGTTTGGTAAATGCACAAAATTTCTGTTCCTGCAACAGAAACTCGTTTGGTAACTACATAAAAATTTTATTTTCAGGAATAATTTCTCTTCCCAAATTTTATTATTTAAGTCAAATAATTACTTAGTTACTTTTTGAAATTTCATCCTACATTTTCAATTAATTGAAGAATAATTCATATTGATTCTCTTATATAACATATTGCATATTGCATATTATATTTTTTCGTGCTATTCCGTCTAATTGCCGTGTCATAACGAGTCACTTTAAGCTTAAAAAAGGAGAGACCATGCTGGGTTAGTATGTGATTTCAGATTAGCTCGGGCCCTCCCAAGCCTATACCAAATTGCAACGAAGGAATATTAGATTCGATCTTAGTGTAATCGGTGGCATGTGTATGTGTACATGCAAATGGAGTCGCCACTAGTCTTTTAGGAAGGTAGATCGGAAACCTTATCGAGCGGATAGGAAAAACCGTTTGATTCTACGCAACTAGATAAATCTAGGGTTCGGGGACTTGGTTACGTCGGTGTTTCCATCGACGCCCTTTCGATATCGAAGTTGAGTGTTTTCTAAATGCGTTTCATGCAAATTTTCAATTTATTTTTAAACCTATGAGGTAAGTCAAGGCTAAGTGTTCCCGCAAATTATTTTTGTCTTTTTCCAAATTTTCTAAAACTAGATTTAGTCTAAAGTACCTGAACCTAGGCAAATCACAACCGATGAAATCAAGTGCGCAATCAATGAATCATGGCATTGATAAATCGCATCATAAAACCCCAATGAACCCCTAAGGAATTAGAGAAATGTGGTTCGGATTTAATTTCAAATGTGTTTATGATTTTCCTAAAAAAGAACAAAATCTATGAAATCTAGAGAATCTAGGCCCAAATTTATGAAAATGAGGTCAAACTAGCCTAATCTAAGCTTCTTCTATTTTTAGGGATTTTTCGAAATTTTTCTAATTTTTTTCAATTTTTTTAGAATTTTTTTTGTTATCTTATATATATTTCTTTGAAAATGAGATCTCGTTCTGTTTTAGGACGAGGGAAAAGTGATGAGAGAACTTGAAAGGGAAAAGTGAGAGATGTGTGACTTCATTCTGTTTTGTGCTTTTTAAAAGTGATTCTTTTTTTCAGAACCAACTTTTTTTTTGTTCTTATTTTTGCTCCAAAACTGTTCCCAAGAACAGAATTAAAATCATAATCATTTACGTTACCGTACATGATTCTCATCATTTTTTATTTCGGGGAACAGAATTGTTGCCATGCAGGTCCTTAATGGCCACCTAATGGCAAAGTCGTCCTTGCCACGAAAATTGAGCCGATTTTGAAGAGTTCACGTACTTTAATTGTAAAAAAAAAAAAAGGAGAGAGTTTAGATACTCACGGTGGATCTCACACGTGTCACCAAATATTCAAATTTAGGATTAAAAAGAGAAATTCATTCGGCACAAACAGCAACACGTCGGTTTGAGGTAAGGCGGGCCTTGTCATCGCAACCCATCAAGATATTAGAGGCTTCAAGCTATTTCAAAAAAGTGGGAGACGTGCATTGACGTAGCGAACGGATTTAAATTCATGACCTCATGCTGGCGGGCAGCCACCACCACCCGCGGTGGCCATTGCTAGATCCAGATCTTGCATCTTTGCATGCATGCCCGTGTGAAGAAAATTCCGCTTGGGTCAAAAGAGACAGAAGTAATTGGGCCGGAGCTGAGCCCATAAGATTTTTCCTTGGTCAATGGAACAAAAGCTGTCTTTATTTAACCCAGTGCCAGTGGTTAAAGATCCAAAGGGCCATTTTGTTCTCTCTCTCTCTGTCCGGCAGACCGAATTATGTCCAAGCCCACTGAAATGATGGGCTCGCTAAAATAATTGGCAATCATATCAGACCAGGAAGGTCAAAACCTAAGTAGGACCGATACGCGATACGACACGACACGACACGATACGACACGACACGCTGACATATCATTTGTCAAAAAATAAAGAATTATGACACGTTGTGATACGTTGTATATTAAATGTATATTTTTATATGTACATGATAAAATTATCATGTACATATAAAAATATCATGGGTGAGTTTCTTTTTCTTTTGTTAGGGATTTACGATTAATTTTTTTTTGGCTGGCAGGGTATATTAATTTTGAGGTGATTGAGTATATGATAGAAGTATATATATATTTGATAAAATTACATTTTCACCTCTAATTGATTGAAAATGCTTAAAATTGACCGGTGCGTGTCGAAATGGCGTGTCCGGATGCTGGACTTGCGTGTCCGGAGCTCTAATCAGGTATCGAATGTCCGACACCTGTTGACCGTGTGTTGGAGAGTGTCGGATCCGTGTCGGAGAGTGTCCGACACGACACGGAGGCCCCCTGAGAGTATGCGTGCTTGTCAAAACACAACTCAAAGATACAAAGCCTCTATTTGTTTCGTGGAAAAAGAACGATTCAAAAAATATTTTTTGAAAAATGATCACTTATTTCACTCGAAATAATTAGCTAACGAATGATGTGTTCATTATCGATAAGGATTTATATTTAAACATTTTCGTGGACGGCGAATATCATTTTTATTAATTTATTTTTATAAACAATATAAGATATTTATTTCTCAAAAAAATGTTTTTGAATTGTCCGCTTCGACTTGCCACTTCGAGTCCGTCGTACCAGACGGCGGCGCTGCCGCGATGCAAGCGGAAAGATAGGGCTTTGAGCATCTCGAGAGAGGCTAACTCCTCTGGTTCCGGAACCATTGAATGGGAGGCTGTAACGGCCCTCAATCCCACACACACCCTGTCGGAAAGTCAGCCCCTGGAATCCTCGGTATCCCCAATTTTCAGCTTCCCGATGCTTTATCACCAGCCAAAGCCAAAATAGGGAACGCTCCTAAAACTTAACCACCAAGCAGTGCCTCCAGGACACGTGGCGCCTCCCCATTGGACCGGCCCAGCTACCCCATCCTCATTGGAACATTTGCCACCAAACCAAACCGAACGGCTCTTCAAAGCATTCTCCCTCCGTTCCATACTCAATTCACAGGCTCGTCAACCTCTCTCCCATCGTCGTCAGATCAGTCAATTTTCCCTATCGCGCTCTCGCTCGATTCTCTCCGTCTCACCCACTTGTGGGATTTCTGTGTACGTTCGACCGTCGATGGGTACCGAGATATCGGAGCCGTTGCTTCTCGATTCGGGCAAGAGCGTCGATGGTGACGACGGGGAGCAGAGGATCCCGGAATGGAAGGACCAGATCACGGTCCGGGGACTCGCCGTCAGCGCCGTGCTGGGGAGTTTGTTCTGCATCATCACGCACAAGCTCAACCTGACCGTCGGCATCATACCGTCCCTGAACGTTGCCGCCGGGCTGCTAGGGTTCTTCTTCGTCAAGTCATGGACGGGGTTACTGTCGCGCCTGGGCCTCTCGGTCGCGCCGTTCACTCGCCAGGAGAATACGGTGATCCAGACCTGCGTGGTCGCGTGCTATGGGCTGGCATTCAGCGGTCAGTTTCTTTTTTTTTTTTTTTTGGCATGCCTTGATGAATGGTGAAAGAACTCAATGTAGATTGGTTCAGTGGTTTTTCTATGCTGATTGCATTGTGAGCTGTTAGGCTGAGCTGCATTAAGGAATCAAATGGTTGCTAAAAGCTTTAATTTGACTGTTGTAGTGGAATCGCCATGCGTTTCTGTCCGTTCAGGGGCGGTTGCTATCATAGTTGGCAATATCTTTTAGAGTGCTAATGGAATTAAAGTTCTGTTGTGTGATTTGAATTATCAAGTTTATGACCGTCCAGACTTTATATTGGTGATTTCTGGCGGCATGTCTATTCTTAGAATTTTGCTTCTAACCAAAAGGAAAATTAGTTTCCTGCTTAGTATAGTAAGAAAGAGGCACCATCATCTGCCGATGGATGGAGATGGATGGCATCGGGTTTACATTGTTGATTGTTGTTATGATTCTGATGTATTGTTAGGTCATCGAGGAGATACTGATGCGTAACGGGTCAGATCAACTTCCCACTTGAACATCTTCTTGGCATTTTTTTCCCCGCATAAATTTTGACTATCACTTACATTATTTTTATGGGCTTAACTTCTTGTTTGATTATTGACAGGTGGGTTTGGTTCATACTTGATTGCAATGGATGAAAGGACATATCAGCTCATTGGTGCTGATTATCCCGGTAATCGGGCAGCAGATGTTATAAACCCAGGCTTGGGATGGATGATTGGATTCTTGTTTGTTGTCAGCTTTCTTGGACTCTTTAGCCTTGTTCCTCTTCGAAAGGTTGGTGACGGTAAATACAACTTATCCATGCTTAAAGTGGAACAGTTTATGAATGTACATACTTGATTTGTAGGTTTACAATGCTAAAATCTGAAGTATTGCTCTGTAAATTTATATTTGCAACTATCATGAGCAGTACTGCATGTCATCCTGTCCTAATCTTCTCTTTTTCTTTGTTCGAGTATCACAGGTTATGGTCATGGATTATAAACTCACTTATCCAAGTGGCACTGCAACAGCTATGCTAATAAACAGCTTTCACACAAACAGTGGAGCTGAACTTGCTGGGTAAGCAAGGCTGAAGGGAACCATATGCTTTATATGCTCTACTTTCTGGTTGCAAGGAGCTTCAGGCTTGCAGCTATGAATTTGAGATGATTGGGATTCTATTGAAATGATGAGACTGGAACACATTTCGCATCTGTAGTCTGCATTCGCTCGATTTAGTCTTAAAGTGTTAAAAGGTTCCTTATACAAACTTTTAAATCTCTCTTAACTAGTTGTGCGTTATATGATTTTCTGCTGTGTTGATTTCCCAGCAAGCAAGTTAGTTGCCTTGGAAAATACTTGAGCATAAGTCTATCATGGAGCTGCTTCAAATGGTTCTTCAGTGGTATTGGCGATTCATGTGGATTTGATAATTTCCCCAGCCTTGGCTTGACTCTGTTTAAGAACACGTAACTCTCTCTCTTTCTCTCTCTCTCTCTCTCTCTCTCTCTCTCTCTCTCTCTCATACACACATGCTTGCCTGCCGTTCAGTGTCGACTTTGCATGTTTTACTTCAGGCACTCGCTAAACTGCTTGAGGTGTTTGCGCTGATCATGCATCACACTCTTCATGCAGGTTCTATTTTGACTTTAGCCCAACTTATGTTGGATGTGGTCTAATCTGTCCCCACATAGTTAACTGCTCTGTTCTACTTGGGGCAATTATATCGTGGGGTTTCCTCTGGCCTTTCATTTCAAAACACGCTGGGGATTGGTATCCGGCTGATCTTGGCAGCAATGACTTCAAAGGTCTCTATGGATATAAGGTACTGCGCAAGAACATATATGTTAATTACTAGCTTGGATCCGTATGTACTATTAGATAAGCATTGAGCACAAGTTTTGTTGCTAATGTGCTTGCTTCCAAAATGTTGTTTTGGCTGATGAAGATGAGTAGGAGATGGCACATTTTTTGTGAAATTTTCTCATTGCTTACTCACTTAGGAGCAACTTCCCTCTCTGTTTCCTTTCTGTTTCAGGTTTTCATAGCTATTTCGCTCATTCTCGGGGATGGTCTCTACAATCTGATCAAGATAATAGGAATAACTGTTAAAGAGATGTTCAACAAAGGCAGCAAGACGAGCAACCTGCCGATCATCATGGAGGCTCTTGGTAAGGACATTAATCGTGTTGCTTTTCTATAATTGAAGCTAGTGGATGAGAAATTGGCGCACTCATTGTCATTTCATGATGGAATGGATTTCTCATCTATTGATGATTGCGTAGATAATGAATTCTTAAAATCAAATGCATTTGAAACCTATTTGTGAGCTATAATTGATGTGGCCAATCTATTGCATATTCTAGTGAGCACCCTGCATCAGACCTACTGCTTCTTCGAGTCACCATTGATGTTTCAGCTGATTGCTGAATTGATCTTTAGATCAGGTTATCTAATCAGCACCAACTAAAAAAGAACATACATCTCGAGCTTCAATTATTGACTCTGAGGTACCTGGTCAGGACGTTAGTATACTCTGAATGTTTGTGTTATCTTCTTCTGGTTTTTCTATACATCTTTAGTTCCATTTTCTCAAAAAGGAGCATTTATCTTTAGTTGTAATGTACAATGAAGGTATCTTCTCTACTAGTGCGAGAGTCATTTCATTTCACTTTTACTTAGTGCCTGTGGAAGAACATTGTCCGTGAACATCTATCCATAGGCTCTCCTTTTTCCCCTTATATAGCCCTTGTCTAGTGTTTGATTTTTATGAATTATGCAGACGGTGAGAGTTCCAAGATAGTGATGGAGCAAAGGAAAAGAGATCAGATATTTTTGAAAGATCGAATACCCTCCTGGTTTGCAGCGTCTGGCTATCTGGGCCTTGCTGCAATATCCACTGTTGCAATTCCAATGCTTTTTCCACCTCTTCGGTGGTATCTGGTTCTAAGTTCTTACATTGTTGCTCCTGCACTTGCCTTCTGCAACTCTTATGGTACTGGCCTAACGGATTGGAGTTTGGCCTCAACTTATGGGAAGATTGGACTCTTCATGGTTGCGTCTTTGGTTGGGTCTAATGGGGGTGTGGTAGCTGGTTTAGCAGCATGTGGGGTTATGATGTCCATTGTCTCAACAGCCGCTGATCTTATGCAAGATTTCAAGACTGGTTACCTAACTTTATCATCTGCAAAATCCATGTTTGTGAGTCAGCTGGTAGGAACGGCCATGGGTTGTATCATCGCCCCACTCACATTTTGGTTGTTTTGGACTGCTTTTGATATCGGGGCACCTGATGGACCATACAAAGCACCATATGCTGTAATATTCAGGGAAATGGCAATCTTGGGCATCGAGGGCTTCTCTGAGCTTCCCAAGAACTGTCTCGCCATGTGTCTAGGGTTTTTCGTGGCAGCTCTGGTTATAAACCTCCTGAGGGACATGACTCCTAAGAAGGTCTCGCAGTTCATCCCCATTCCCATGGCTATGGCTGTCCCATTCTACATTGGAGCCTACTTTGCAATCGACATGTTTGTTGGGACCATAATATTGTTCATCTGGGAGAGAATTAATAGGAAGGATGCAGAGGACTTTGCAGGAGCCATTGCTTCAGGCCTAATATGCGGTGACGGGATATGGACAATCCCCTCGGCAGTACTTTCTATCTTCAGGATCAACCCACCTATCTGCATGTACTTTGGGCCTTCCACGAGAAGCTGAGCGCTAAGTCCCACACACCTTCATTGTAATTATACTCTCAGCGGACTTGCAAGTCTGTTGGATTTGTACATAGGACGCCCGTCACACGATTGGATTGTTCTTTTCATCTCGAAAGCGTCAAATGAAAAATCTAAGGTTTGTTTGTGCAATAGGATGGATTGGTGCGCCTGTGCACTTGCAGCCCCTGCAGCGGTCGCACTTGGCTCACTTGGGTCACCAAGACGAACAGATGTCGCGGCAATGCTTTCTTTTTTTCCCCTTCCAATTGCTCAGCCTCACTCGTTTTGCTTCTTACCAAACCACGTCAATTCAGCCTGTTGGACGACCGTCTGTTCTGTATTATTTTGCAGGTGCAACTTAACTCTTTTAGCTGGAAAAGCTAAGCAGGCAAACTTTCTTTGCATGGCAGGTTTTCCTCAATTAAGTGAATGTATTAGTTTGGTAGGTGGGCAGGAAGATTGGACCCTAGACGACTTTGAGGTTTTCGGGTAAAACGCAGGACAGAGCTTCTAGAAATGAACCCACTTTTCGAAAATGCGGGAGACACATCAACTCGTTAGCATGCAGGCGTTTTCCTCACATTCTGGTTCGGCCAGTCTTTTTCTCGCCAAAGCAGCGTCAATGGCGAGAATAGCATATTGCTTTTCGGCCCCGGCGGGTTCGATTTTGATCAACTTCGATCAGGTTGGGCTTTTTCCGAACTCACTGTTTCGCGCTTCGGATCTTGGTGGAGTGCGGGCGAGCCACCAAGTCCCCAATCAAGTACAGTCTAAACGCCAAACCAGCGTGATCTGTAACATTACTAGTTGGGGAGAAAAGCTTCGACCTTATAGCACCAGCATCCGCGGTTTTTCTGCTTTCTAAAGCAAAGGAGATGGCTTTTTTCTTCTACTTTCAAATCATGTCCTCTTAATTTTGATGTGCTTTAATGATACTCCTGAATTAATTAAGCAGTTGGGTTTCTACCCTAATTTACACATCTTTCCTGGCAAGTGTCCGTGATGGGGATCGGACCCACTTGCTAATCCATCAATTACTGCTGCCTAAATGAAAACTTCATTAGAGATATAGGAACCATGATGAGCCTGATCTTATTATGCTTTCGCGATGATAGGATAGAATCGGCAGATCGATGGAGACAATATAACATTCTTCTTTTATATGAACAAGTCAAAAAGGATCACTGCGAAGCTTGTTATGGATTCGAAATCGAAGCTTGCCGGTCGTACCGAGAAATGCTTCTTCAGCGAGTCGACTCTCCGTATTCAAATAAGCAAATATAAGAAAACCATTTGAAAATTTGACTTGGCTAAATCCAACATAGATTAGCCGTGAGTGGATAACATGTTTCATGCGGGACTTCATTTTTTTTCCCTAGGTAGAAAGATGCGAAACTTCATTGGCCGTAGAAGTTGGCTATCATTGTTCCTAGTTTTTTATTTTTAAGGGATTGACACTTTCAACCTAACGTACAAATCTGATTCTGTTGGTGAAAGAGAAATCTCCTTTTTCCCTTTCAAGCTGATTCCACTACGAACCCCACAGAATTCTTGCAGATGAGGCACATGGCAGAGGTTTCGTGCCCTCGCAGTAGATATTTTCTGGGACCACTTCGTACCCAATTGGAATCTATGCTTCCCAGGACTCTCAAGCTCTCTTGAATCTCAAAACTCCCACCTCAGAAGGCTGTCTATCACTAGCAGTTTTTTTTTTTTTTTTTTGGGGTGTCAGTCTATCACTAGCAGTTGATGTGCTGCAATATTAGCTAAAAATGGCTAATTAACTAGTAAAAACTAGGTAATTTATGTATTGTACTTTAAAAATGTAAAGAAAGTAACTTTTGCTGTTAAGTAGTGGGATTTTTATTGGAAAAATTTCAAATAAGAGCCTAGAGTGCTCTCATTTTTTCAAATAAGGGCATGAAGTGGCTATGTCAGTCTCAAAGAAGGACTTAATCTTTAAGCTGGTCAAGGGAATTTTCGTCTCTTATTTATTTGATTTTTTTTTCTTTTTTTTCTTTTTTTCCTTCATTTCTTTCTTTTTTTCCTTTTGCAATAAAGTAATAAAGATGAAAGATCATTGACCAAATCAAAACTCTTCAAGTGGAAAGTGAGAAGAAAGGGATAGGCCTTGTTTGGATGGTGACATGAGAGGAGAATGGGTGATGTCCATTCCTCTTATCAAAAGGAAAACAAAGAGGGGCCATTCAGTTAGAGATCCTTCTCCTGTGGCTTTCTTTTATGGCAGCTCAGCAATTGATGAGGGTGTAGTTGGCTCCCCCCTATTTAATGTGGTGCAACTGCTTCCTCCTTCTCAAAATTTCACTCATATTCTCCACATCCCCTTCGTGACAAAAGGAAATTGTTCCCGTTGATGCATTTGGAAACGACATTCAAATTTCATGATAGTCGAGAAATCGGCTGAATTGATAGAACGATCGCGATTTCACCTCTTTTCAGGAAGTGGGAGATTCCCGAGTGTGGTTCATGCTAGGCACAATCTCGACCTAGCTAGCCATTGGGGCAAGGTCAAAAGAAAAAGGTTACTTGAAAGTTTAACTTAAAAGTTTGAGATACGTGGCACGTAGAATTTGATTAACGGAGGTGGAAATAACACCAAGCTTCATTAATAGGTAGAGGGAGACTACACATGTGTATAAAAAGGGCAGAAGAATACTACAAGTGCCAAAGTTTGTGTACGGCCTATTTTGGTGCCAAAATTTTTCGCCGGCTCACTTAAGTGCCAAATCTAAGAAAAGACGATCACTTAAGTGCCAACGACGAGAGATTCTGACAAAAAAATACGCATGACATTTATAATTAAAATATTTTGGCGCTACATCATTTTTAATTCAAAATCAGTCCACGTGGAAAATTTCTCTACAAAAATAAATCTCAAATTTAAAAATAAGCTAAAAAATTTAAAATTAAAAAGAAAAGGGTGGTCCCTTGTAGCTGCGAGGGCTTGCACAGCCCTCATCGTCGCTACTCCACCATTGTCGAAAATGGTCGGTGATGGGTGGGGGCTGGTCGGCGGGGGTCGCCGAGCCCCGGCTAGTGGCCAGCGACCCTCGCCGATCGCTGGGGAGGGCAAGAAGGCCCTCACCCAGATCAGGCGAGGATCGCCGGCCGACCCCCACCATGGCTGTGTGCAGAAGAAGCTCAATCGTCGTCATCATAACCTTCTTGTTGTTGTTCTGCTTTTGCTTTGTTTCCTTGTCGAAGTAAGAACGGAGCCACCATCCCCAGAACCCCTCTCTCTCTCTCTCTCTCTCTCTCCTCCACCACAAGATCTGGGCTAGGGCTAGGGCCCCCACCAACTAGCCCCCACCCATCGCCGGCCATTACCAGTGACGGTTGGGCGGCGGCTGCGAGGGCTGTGCAAGCCCTCGCCGTTGCAATCGTGCTATTTTATTTTTTAAATTTTTAGCTGATTTTTTAGTTTTTTATTTTAGCTTTTTATTGCTGACTGGGATCTTCCGGTGAGCCACGTAGGATTTTCGGCAAAGTTCACTGGAGTTGACACTCAAATAATTATTTTTCAAAAAAACTGGTACTTAAGTGATTAAAAAAAATGGCGCCAAAGTGAGCGCGGTACACAAACTTTGGCACTTCTGGTGTTCTTATGTCATATAAAAAGCGTATAAGACCCATTTGTCAAAGAACGTGTTGTCGTTATTCTTAGGCTAAGTTCGTACAGAAAGACATGTGAACAAATGACTAACCTGCAGCCAACGCGAAGTAGAAATCAGAATATTGATCCGAGCCCAACGAAAGTCGTTGTGTCCTTAAGACGAATTTGCCCCCTCAATCTGTACCCGAGGACGTCGGACAATTGTCTCCCAGGATAGAACGGATCGCGTTCCTTTGAAGCGGTACGTCTTCAAAGGACTCCTTCTAACGCAAATTTGTAGAACAATCGCACAAATGAAGATGAGTAATGTCTTGTGAAAAAATGTCAGTAGTTTTGAAAGTGACGGTCGCTCTTTGTATTTATAGACAATGAAGTGAAGAGTCGCGAAGCAGAACATGTCTATTGATGAAGGGATGCGAACCAAAGAAAACTGTTCTTGTTCTATTCGAACAGACACGTTCGTTCGCTTTATTCCGAACGAACATGTATGTTCGTCGGTCTAACATGTCTATTCGCTCAACACCGAACAATCATATCTATTCGGATGAAACAGAATGTCCAACATGTCTATTCAAATCGTGTCCCTTCAATTTAAAAAGAATAGAATAAAAAATAAAAATTGATGGAATTAAATAAACGCGCGGACCCGCGCCCGGTCCGAACCGAGCCGAGCCGAGCCGGCGGGCGGCGGCGGCGCGCGCGCGCGTGGACCGATCCACCTTTGCGTAGGTCCTCCCCCGTCCACAAAAGTGCGGTGCCCCTTGGGGCCCAAACCCATTTGTGAAGTTCCAATATTTAAACCCATCCACCATCTACTCTTTTTCCTATGCGGGACTCTCCCTCCTCCATTTCTCATTCACTTACCAAGGGATTATTGATCAAATCCCAACAATCCCCCACATGAATGAGATGTTCAAATATCACGACTCTTCGTGTATGTATGAAATGCAATGTGCGATTATTCCATGAGAGAATGTTGCATCAGGATAAGTAGTCTGAGACTTTGAACTTTCCCTAGTGAAACCTATCGGGATTACTCGGTCAATCAGTAGACTTGATGTCTTTGAACTGTTGATCTTTGGTGTAAGCCTAGACAATAGAAATCACACAACTGTCTCTCGAACAAAGTTGGTTCTCACTGTTGTGTTCGTTTTGGCCATGAACACCGCCTGGTCTCATGAGTGTTTTAGAGAATTCGGCCTTTTCAATTCTCATAGAAGCGGCCCTCACTTCACACTCACATAGGTGATTTCTGAATATAGTATATCACATACTCAATTTCAGAATCATTAAAAGATTTCGCTTAACCTTCACATATTAGTACTGTCTTCACCTAGGAATGAGTAATAAATTACAGTACTCTACACAGTCTTCATAACTTAGTTGTCCCTTGGAACCTAGATCTTGGGATCTCCAGTCAATTAGGTAGGGTATCCGCTATGACGACTTATTTATAGGCCTTAAACCCATTCCTTTCGATGTTTTCACAACCATCTCTCTAGGTAAGCCTTTTGTTAATGGATCCGCAATATTATCTTTTGACTTCACATAGTCAATCGTGATAATTCCACTAGAAAGAAGTTGTCTTACAGTGTCATGTCTTCGACGTATGTGTCGAGACTTACCGTTATACATGACATTCCTTGTCCTTCCTATTGCCGCTTGACTGTCACAATGAATGCATACAGCCGGCACTGGTTTAGGCCAATTAGAAATATCTTCCAAGAAATTTCGAAGCCACTCTGCTTCTTCACCGGCTTTATCCAAAGCTATAAATTCTGATTCCATAGTGGATCTAGCAATACAAGTTTGTTTGGATGATTTCCATGACACTACTACCCCACCAAGTGTGAATACATATCCACTTGTCGATTTTGTCTCTTTAGTGCCGGTTATCCAATTTGCATCACAGTATCCTTCAAGTACCGCTGGATATTCTGTGTAATGCAAAGCATAATCTTGAGTATGCTTTAAGTAGCCCAATACATGTTTCATAGCTTTCCAATGATTTTCATTTGGACTAACTGTAAATCGACTTAGCTTGCTGACCGCACAAGCTATGTCCGGCCTAGTACAGTTCATGACATACATTAAACTGCCTAGTATACTGGCATACTCATTTTGAGCCTTACTTTCACCAGTATTCTTTGAAAGATGTAAATTAACATTTATCGGTGTACTTACTGGTGATATGCCTAGATTCTTGCTTTTTTCAAGAATCTGCTCAATGTAATGGGATTGAGATAGAGATAGTCCTTCAGACATTTTACGGATTTTAATTCCTAAAATGACATCTGCGATCCCCATATCTTTCATATCAAATTTACTTGCGAGCAAGCATTTGATCTTCTTGATAATCTCACTATCACTGCCCATTATAAGCATGTCGTCTACATATAGACATAAGATGGCAAAGCCATTATGAGTGTTCTTAACGTAAACACATTTATCGCACTCATTAATCTCGAAACCATTTAACAACATAACTTTGTCAAATTTAGCATGCCATTGTTTTGGTGCTTGTTTCAAGCCATATAGTGATTTGATAAGCCGACATACTTTATTCTCTTGTCCTGGAACAATGAACCCTTCAGGTTGCTCTAAATATATTTCTTCTTCTAAATCCCCATTTAGAAAAGCTGTTTTGACATCCATTTGATGAATTTCAAGTCTATACAAGGCTGCTATAGCAATTAACATTCGTATAGATGTAATTCTCATGACAGGTGAATAAGTATCAAAATAATCCAGACCTTCACGTTGTCTATAGCCTTTTACGACAAGCCTAGCCTTATACTTATCAATAGAACCATCTGCTTTCATTTTCCTCTTAAATATCCACTTACATTGTAATGGCTTATTACCAGGAGGAAGGTCAGCCAATTCCCAAGTATGGTTTGACAAGATGGATTCAACTTCACTATTGATAGCTTCTTTCCAGAGCGGGGCTTCTGGGGATGTCACGGCTTCTTTATATGTCCGAGGTTCGTTCTCTAACAAATATGTCAGAAACTCAGGTCCAAAAGACGTAGAAGTCCTTTGCCTTTTACTACGTCTAGGTTCATCCTCCATTGGATCACTTCTAGATGTAGTATCTCGAGGCCTCTTATTATTATCAATTGGTTCATATACTATGTTATACGGAAATATATTTTTAAAGAACGAAGCGTCCCTTGATTCAATTATCGTATTAACATGTATATCTGGGATCTCTGATTTGTGAACAAGAAATCGATATGCATTGCTATTCTCAGCATATCCAATAAAAACACAGTCAACAGTTTTCGGTCCTATCTTAACCTTTTTAGGTTTAGGAACTGCAACCTTAGCCAAACACCCCCACACTTTGAGATAATTCAGGTTAGGCATTCTGCCTTTCCATTTCTCATAGGGAGTTTGTTGTGTCTTTTTGTGGGGTACTCTATTTAAAATAAAATTTGCTGTCAAGACAGCTTCCCCCCACAAATTCTGCGGTAAACCAGAACTGTTCAACAATGCATTCATTGTTTCCTTTAGGGATCGATTTTTCCTTTCCGCCACACCATTCGATTGCGGTGTATAAGGAGCGGTAAATTGGTGAACAATACCGAACTCGGTACAAATTTCCTCAAAAGGAAATTCATATTCACCTCCTCTATCACTTCTTATTACTTTTATTTTCTTATTTAACTGATTTTCAACTTCAGACTTATAAGTTCTAAAAGCATTCACAGCTTCATCTTTACTGCTAAGTAAATAAATATAACAGTACCTCGAACAGTCATCTATAAACGTGATAAAATACTTCTTACCACCTCTGGAAGGTACTGTTTTCATATCACAAATGTCTGTATGTATTAAATCTAAAGGTTCTGAGACTCTATTAACTACTGAGTTAAAATGAGGCTTAGAAAACTTAGATTCAACACACACTTGGCACTTTTCACTTGGACAGTCAAACTTTGGTAATAGTCCCATACTAATTAATTTCTTTATTGACTTATAATTAACATGTCCTAGTCTAGCATGCCAAATATTAGGAGACTCAAGCACATAAGAAGAGGCAACTTTATTCATATCATCCTTGGTTACAACAGTCATTACATTCAGCTTGAACAAACCATCACTCAGATAACCCTTTCCTACATACATCTCATTTTTTGAGAGTACAAATTTATCAGATACAAAAACTAACTTGAAGCCATTCTTGCTAAGGAGAGATCCGGACACCAAATTCTTGCGAACGTCTGGCACATGAAGAACATTGTTTAGTGTCACGATTTTTCCACATGTCATCTTTAGAGCAGTCTTCCCAACTCCTTCAACTTTAGAGGTCGATGAATTACCCATATAGAGTTTTTCATCACCCTCCACAGTTGTGTAGGACGAGAACATCGATCTGTTTGCACAGATATGACGAGTTGCTCCAGTATCAATCCACCACTCCTTGGGGTTTCCCACCATGTTGCACTCGGATATCATAGCAGGCAGATTGATATCATCAACACCATTGGAAATCTCTTCCACCATATTTGCCTGAGTTTTCTGTCTTTTCTTCGCTCTGCAGTCTTTGGCTCGATGTCCAGACTTTCCACAGTTAAAGCATTTGCCGACGAACTTCTTCAGGCCTTGGGTGAATCCCTCTCCAGACTTATTAGGCATTTTCCTCTTCTTGTTGGGTTTTGATCCTTCTTCAACAACGTTGGCCCTTGAAACCTCTAGGTTCTTGCCAACTTTCTTCTCAGAGAGCCTATTGTCTTCCTCAATCCTCAACCGAACAATCAAGTCTTCAAGTGACAACTCCTTTCTCTTGTGTTTGAGATAATTTTTGAAATCTCTCCAGGACGGTGGCAGTTTTTCAATGAAGGCAGCCACTTGAAATGACTCACCTAGAGTCATTCATTCAGCATGAATATCATGCATAATCACTTGAACCTCTTGAATCTGACTTAAGACGGTCTTTGAATCAACCATCTTGAAGTCCAGAAATTTACCGACAATGAATTTCTTCAGTCCGGCATCTTCAGTTTTATATTTCTTGTCCAGACTCTCCCATAACTCCTTAGCCGTTTTCAGCGGACTATAGACGTTATAGAGAGTATTGTCCAGACCATTGAGAACATAGTTGCGACACAGGAAGTCAGAATGCTTCCATGCATCCACAGCAGCAACCTTTTCCTTATTAGTCTCTCCATCGTCCAATTTAGGACCATCCTCATTGAGGAATCTAGCCAGGTTCAAGGTTGTGAGATAGAACAACATCTTTTGTTGCCATCTCTTAAAATCCGTACCATTGAACTTTTCTGGCTTTTCTCCATGATTCGGAATAGGGGTGATCGGAGTCGAAGTCGAAGCCATTTCTATGGAAAATAAAATTTAATAATGAAAACGACGAAGATTAACACGAAAGCCCAACCGAACACTTTCTTCAAATCGTAAACAGTATACGAAATGAATAACTACACAGAATACTCACAATATTCACGAGAAAAAAAAATACGTTTATCTCGGAAAAACAACTCTTATAAACGATACGATAGAAGTTCGAAAAAGATCATTGAACGAACGAAGGACAGATTGTTCACAACAACATAAAATACGAACTAAGCGCAAAAACAAGAAGTATAACGAAGTTCGCCTTAAGATTGTTGTCGTTATTCTTAGGCTAAGTTCGTACAGAAAGACATGTGAACAAATGACTAACCTGCAGCCAACGCGAAGTAGAAATCAGAATATTGATCCGAGCCCAACGAAAGTCGTTGTGTCCTTAAGACGAATTTGCCCCCTCAATCTGTACCCGAGGACGTCGGACAATTGTCTCCCAGGATAGAACGGATCGCGTTCCTTTGAAGCGGTACGTCTTCAAAGGACTCCTTCGAACGCAAATTTGTAGAACAATCGCACAAATGAAGATGAGTAATGTCTTGTGAAAAAATGTCAGTAGTTTTGAAAGTGACGGTCGCTCTTTGTATTTATAGACAATGAAGTGAAGAGTCGCGAAGCAGAACATGTCTATTGATGAAGGGATGCGAACCAAAGAAAACTGTTCTTGTTCTATTCGAACAGACACGTTCGTTCGCTTTATTCCGAACGAACATGTATGTTCGTCGGTCTAACATGTCTATTCGCTCAACACCGAACAATCATATTTGTTCGGATGAAACAGAATGTCCAATATGTCTATTCAAATCGTGTCCCTTCAATTTAAAAAGAATAGAATAAAAAATAAAAATTGATGGAATTAAATAAACGCGCGGACCCGCGCCCGGTCCGAGCTGAGCCGAGCGGGCGGCGGCGCGCGCGCGTGTGGACCGATCCACCTTTGCGTAGGTCCTCCCCCGTCCACAAAAGTGCGGTGCCCCTTGGGGCCCAAACCCATTTGTGAAGTTCCAATATTTAAACCCATCCACCATCTACTCTTTTTCCTATGTGGGACTCTCCCTCCTCCATTTCTCATTCACTTACCAAGGGATTATTGATCAAATCCCAACAGAACGTGGGATGTTTAAAAAAAAAAAAAAACTTTTCCGAACCTTCCTATTCCAACATGAATAGCCCACTTTTAAATGGTCCATGATAGAACATAGCAACTGAGAATTGTTCTCGGAAGATGGAGGGAAAACTATTGAAAAAGCTCTAAACATATTGCAATTGTGCCAATTGAGTCTTAAACCTTTTGTATTTGTGCCAATTCAGGCCATCCGAGCAACTTTGGCCGGTCGGCGCCAACGTGGCGTTGCCGACGCAGATTGTGAAAGATTTTCTTTGTTTACGCTAGAACAGAGACATCGATTTTGTTGGGGAGAACCAGGCAATCTGTATGGCATGTTTTGGACATAGCTTTCGGTGGAATTCGACATATGGGATATGAAGCCAACGAAAAATGCGCCGAGATTAGTGAAAACCCACATAAAGATAACACTAAAATGGTCATTATCGTATCGTGAAAAAGGCAAACCGAAAGGGGCTCTCTTTACCAAAAAAAAAAAAAAAAAAAAACCGAAAGGGGCTCGAGTCCGCTATTTTGCACCGCGATTGAGCTTTGGCTGCGTTAGGCTGATGATAGACCAATGTCAACACCAGAATCTCTTTTCCTCTACCAGAAGAACTTAAACGACCATTTTTTCCTCCAAAAAAAAAGTAAGAATAAAGAAGATGGGGTGATGGTTTTCCTGCGAGGACACACGTTGAACAACGTCGTACCCAGGTTTTTTCTTTTTTCTTGGTCGGCGCGTCGTACCCTGCTTCAATCGGGAAATCATGAGCAAACTTGACCCTCCAGATCGAGCTGTTTATATTGCATGTTTCAGATCTTAACTTGGCCCATTTGATTTGGGTTGCAGATGCGCTAAGAGGGGATCACTATGTGGAACACTGTCGGCCTATTCTTGTGAAAATACCCAATCAATGTCACAGATAACAGTTCAACTACATTGATATGTGAGAAAATACCCTAATCACTCCTAAACTTATGGTACGGATGTTATTTCAGTCCTAAACTTTTTAATGTTACCAATTTAGTTTTAAAAATTTGCACGAAATTCCAATGCAATCCTTTCGAGCAATTTTCACGGTCCGTCTTACGTGGCACACTGCCACGCCAGCATTGTTCGTCGAAAATAGGCTGAAAGAAGTACATTGAAACTTTGTGCAAAACTTTAGAACCAAATTGACAAAATTGAAAAGTTTAGGATTGAATTGACATTCGTATAATAGGTTCAGGGCTAATTGGGTAGTTTCCCCACTAATATGCTGAATAATGGGGTTGATGGAAAAAATGGGGGGTTTTAATTTATGACTAATGGGTGGATGTGGCCAATCACAATTTAGAAATCATTTAAAGATCCGTGCTTTAATGTGATTGGCACGCTCTATCAGAGACTAAGTAGATATTATCGGTTGGGCTAGTTTTCACATTTCAATCGAGTGGTCTAATCTATCGAAATTTTTCTGTCTAGAAGTAGAGATAATCAAGTCGAGTGGAGCCGATACCGTAGTAGGCTCAAGCACCAAACTCAACTTGACTCGAATCACACACTCATCACTAGAAATCCTGCTCGAGCTTGATCGAGTATGACATGCTCTACTCGAGCTCGGCTCAAAAGGCAATTGAGAAACTAGAGCTTGACTCAGCTACGCTCCATATATGTTTCGGAGGACAGTATACCATTTTCAAATATCGGGTACTGAAGAAAGCTTGCAAGCTTATCGATCTAAGCATTAGCAATCTCAAACTTGACTCGAGAAGTTACTCGCGTAGCTCGGGCTTAAAATATCTCATTATGCTCTCTTCTTTTACCTCCATAAGGTCCAAAAAGTTGTGCGAATGGTACATTGCCAAGATCAAGTTCTTGGAGTTTGTTGGTTGATGGGGAAATCCTTGGAAATTAAGCCACATCTCACGGCACTGATGGGAAGTAACTAAAGCCAATGCCGCCTTGATTGAAGCTCGATTCCATGCTGCTCCCTCCATCTCCCATTATCTACCCAAAGGCTTTATCACCACTCGCTCCTTTTTTGAAAAGAAGTAAAAGAGGAGGTGGCGTAGAGAGAGAGGCTTATGATCATGACCAAACATGCATGCAAATATTCAATCTTATCTCTCTCTCTCTCTCTCTCTCTCTAGGAAATAATGATTGATCCTCAAGAAAAAAACCCTAATATGAAAGCAATTATCTATTCCCCCTTCCAATCTTTGAAAAAATTTGCGGCGAGGAAAAGTACCACAAAAGTCTTAAACCTATTGCATTTGTGCCAATTCAGTCCTAAACCCTTCAATTGGGCCAATTTAGTCCTAAACCTTTTGCATTTGTGCCAACTGAGTACATTCAACCTATTTTGACCGAAAATCGCTGACGTGGACATTTTTTTTTTATAACTTTTTTAAAAAATTAAATGTTTAATTTTTTTTCTTTTTTCTGGCCAGCCCTGCTGGCCCTCATTAGCCACTGGCAGGGTCGCTACCCTCACCAGATCTGGGAGAGGGCCACCTCGCCTGCGGTGGCCTTATCGACTGCAAGCGAGGCCGCGAGGGCCCTCACCCAAGGCCTTCGTGGCCCCGCCAAGTATGGGCAAGGGTTGTCGATGACCCTCAGCAGTCAAAATGAAATGAAAAAATAGAAAGAAAAAAAATTAAAAATTCAATTTTTTAAAAAAGTTATTAAAATGTCCACATCAGCGATGATCGCACTATGTAGGTCGGCTAACGTCCATGTCGAAGATTTTTGGCCAAAATTGGCAAGATGAGCTCAATTGGATCAAATGAAAAGGGTTTAGGATTGAATTAACACAAATACAATAGATTTATGATTTTTTTTATACTCTTCCCAAACCAAACATGCATGCAAATTTTCAGTCTTATCTCTCTCTCTCTCTAGAAAATAATGATTGATCCTCCAAAAAAAAAATCCTAATGTGAAAGCAATTATCTTTTCCCCCCTTCCAATCTTTGAAAAAAAAATGGGGTTGTGTGTGATTGGGGGTGTGTTGATGTAAAATTCAACAGCTAGCTTTCAAGAAAGGAGGGGGGCCTCCCTTTGTCCCCAGGATGGGAAGCACTGGTGACCACCAATTCAATCACGTACGCACACATACCCCCAGTCCCCATCATCATCATCATCATCATCGAATTGGTCTTCTCAGCATCAAAGCTATAAAGCTAAGAAAGAAGATAAAAAAGGAGGAGAAGAGCCAATCATTTCGTCTCTTGTGTGTGATTCATTCCCAATTCTAAAGTCATTGCTTCTTACTCAA
This sequence comes from Lenwebbia sp. NSW1173648, assembly GCA_029784005.1. Lineage (NCBI taxonomy): Eukaryota > Viridiplantae > Streptophyta > Magnoliopsida > Myrtales > Myrtaceae > Lenwebbia > Lenwebbia sp. NSW1173648. The sequence goes on from JARCGZ010000006.1 coordinate 25,636,864, forward strand.
GTTGAGAGACTAATGATGAAAGATAAAAGCAGATAAATTTTAATAATTCCCGGGGGAGATAGTGGAATGGGGTCTGCATTATGGTGACAGAACAATTCGTAAGCTCGCCTGCATTTTTCACTCATTTATTTTTTGTTCGTACCCATTATTATTTTTTAGGGAGCTAGAATGTATGAAAAGTCGGCGAGATAATTCTAAGTAATATTGGACGTATCGATTAGTTTTCGCAAATAGGCTTTAACTCGATCCGTTTCGCTCTCTCTTTACATTGAATTGGTAGTAGGGGTGAGTGGTTTCAAATACGGTACAGATTTCACCTGGAACCTGGAACCTACCAGTCAGAACATGTTCCTCATTTTTTGAAATTTGAGACCTACCATTCGTACCCTATAACCTAGAACCTACCCTGTCACATGCTGTAGGGTCGGTTCTGGGATCTACACAGGTTTCTCCTCTATTCTTAATTAAATGGTTGTAGTGAATCATCTTCTTTAATAACCACCACTTACCGTTACAATCTACCTACCACAACTCATATTTCGACACATAAATAAATGTACAACATTAACAAAGTAAAAACTCCAGTCATAAATATTGCTGAAAATGGAAGCTTAGGCTACTGGTTCCAGTTTACATACTCATCATCAGGCGCCATAGAATACGGCACGATCGTGTGAAGACTTATACTAAGAAAAACACAAAAACTTGTTACATGTTCCAGCTATCTGGAATCTAGCCGTCGAAACCGATTCAACAATTTTTGCATACCCTGGAATTAGGAAGCGGACAGTTACTCTATCGATTTGGTTCCAGGTTTCAGACTCTATCCTAAAATCATGCTCGTCCCTTAATTGGTAGCTCATCTAATAGGAACAAAAGGCTCTAACGAGTAACTCAAACGTGACATATTTCACGATTTTGAATTTTGAATTGACTTTAGGCTTAATTAAGCCCAACCGGCCATGCCTCATCATCATGTAAGAATTATTGTGGCCCACATGATGTTATTAATAATGGTTTAATAATTATTTACATGCTATAAAGTTAAATATATCGGCTATGAAAAGATACAATTGAAAAGGTGTGATTCTGATATGCTTTGATGGAAGGCACGTCTTGAAGAGGCACATATAACGTTTTTAAAAGAAGTTAAAAATATAGATAAAAATCTAAGTGTCACTGAAAAATAAATAAATAAATAATAAAAAGTCCACGTCAGACGATTTGCCAGAAATGGCACTCAAGTGAACAATTTTGCTCCGATGCGACACTCAAGTGAGTGAAAAAAAGTTATGGCATTCAAGTGAACGCCGTACACAAGTTATGGTACTCGCGGTATACTTATCCCCACTTGAGGTGTATATTAAAGAGGTTGAGAGGCAATTGGATAAAAAAAAAGTGAAATTAGTAAGGTTGGATAGAGTTGGTGAATATTATGGAAAGTATAATGAATCAGGACAATGTCCGGGTTCATTTGCTAAATTCCTTGAAATACATGGTATTTGTGCTCAATACACAATGCTAGGTACACCACAACAAAATGGTGTAGCAGAAAGGCGTAATCGTACTCTAATGAAAATGGTTAGGAGTATGATGAGTTATTCATATTTACTCTTATCTTTGTGGATGTATGCATTAAAGACTTCTATGTACTTATAAAACAGGGTTCTTTGTAAGGCAGTTCCAAAGTGTGATGGCTTGATTTTTATGCCAATGGATTTATAAGTGGAATAGTATTTATCGGGAAAAGAGAGATGTGACTTGAGGTGAGGGGTAATTAATGGGGTGGGGTCCACAAAGTCAAATCCCCATCAATTATTTTTGTCTCTTATGAATAATGCAAGGGTAAAAAAGGTAATTTGCTAGGGAGGGGCAGGTTAGTCATTTGGCACTAACGACTGAGGGTATTTTTGTAATTTCATTTTAAGGGTTAGGGCATGGCTAGGTTTGGGCACGAAGGGTCTCGAAGCTAGGTTCTACAGCTCGACTAAATCGAATTGATTTCCTCTGACTGACGCTTCAAGATAAACCAAATCCCTATCAAGACCAATAAAATCGCGTCTAATAATTATCCCTTAAACCTTGAAAATCCAATATTATTTTCCAGACCGAAACTCGTGATTAAAAACCATCGAATTCATTTATCTTACAGATCTCGAAATTTCGGGACGTCACAACTCTCCCCTCCTTACGGAATTTCGTCCCCGAAATTAAACCATTACACATCCTCAAAAAGAAAAGGGTACTGACTTTTCATAACTTCCTCAGCATCGATACATGGAAAACGTCAAGCACTTGAGCGAGTCTCAGTGGTAACGCGAGACGATAAACCAGATTCTCGATTCGCTCCAAAATCTCAAACGGTCCAACATACCTCGGGCTTAACTTCCCTTTCTTGCCAAAACGAGATGTCCCTCACATAGGTGACACATTAAGAAAAATATGGTCGCCTACTTGGAATTCCAATGGCCTACGCCGCTTATCAGCGTAACTTTTCTGGCGGCTCTGGGCTGTCTTGAGTCTCTCTCTGATGACCTTGACAGCATCCAACGGCTGTTGCATCAACTCAGGGCCAATGATCTTTCTTTCACCAACTTCGTTCCAACAAACTGGTGTCCTGCAAGCTCTACCATACAACTCTTCGAATGGTGCCATCTTGATACTCTACTGGTAACTATTATTGTAAGCAAACTCAACCAAATGAAGTTGTTCCTCCCAACTTCCTTTGAAATTCAAGACGCGGGCTCCCAACATATCCTCTAGCGTCTGAATTGTCCTTTCAGACTGGCCATCCGTCTGCGGATGATAAGCCATACTACACTTTCAATGTATCACTCTGATTACCTATTCACCGGGAGTCATCACATCCCACAATCTTAACCATTATCTAGGGTCCTCACTGACCTTAATACTCACAAGTCCATCTGCAATTCTACTATGTCATTCACTCACAATTATACTACGAACATTTCAAGTTCGTTTCTCACACTCGCCAATCCACATGGCTTCACCTAATGGACTTACCATGTCCAATATACATTCAGGCAGATCATCCGTTACTACTCAGAACGCATACGGCTTCTGCTAGATTACGATGCCAATTTCACATGCCATGCCGGGGATCCTGTTGGTTATGGTCTTTAAAACTAAACACACAATTCACACCCCACCACGACGCTATCGGGTCGCTGGCCGGCAAGCTGGTATGGGTCTCATCACATTCCAAGGCTACCCTGATCACACAGCAGGGGCCCTCCCCGATCACAACGGAGGTACAACACAAACGCTCGACTTTCATCAACATCCACAAGGCATTTAGGCATTTCTCATATCCATGGCATCTCATTCGTTCGTCACTATCCATCGTCCAAAACGTAATGCTATGTATGTCACCACAAACTCATTCCATTCAATCTCAAGAAAACATTTCGGACGTCGAAAATAGTTTAGTTCGAAACCCTTTCACTTGAAAAACCAGAAAAACTCAAAAAACATCTTTGGATTTAGTAAATAAGTCAGACTCAATACAATACCTAGAAGCCGCTACCATTTCGACTTATCGTCCAATCCACCTGTCAATCACTACACACTATCCTTGAAGCACAGAGATCGCATGACTAAGGAAAGCTATACGGGTTAGCCAAAACTCGCATTTACTAAACTTGGCATACAACTTATGTTCCCGTAGGATTCGCAGTATCGTCCTCAGATATTGCTCATGTTCCTCATAACTCCTCGAGAATACCAAGAGGTCGTCGATGAACACAATGACGAATCGATCTAAATACTCCTTGAATACCCGGTTCATCAAATCCATGGGCATTTCTTAGACCAAACGGCATTACGGTGAACTCGTAGTGACCATAACGCGCCCTAAATGCCGTCTGCTGTATATCCTCCTTCTTGATCCTCAACTGGTGATACCCCGTCCGTAGGTCGATCTTGGAAAATACCGAAGCTTCTTGAAGTTGGTCAAACAAATTGTCGATCCTTGGCAACGGGTACTTGTTCTTGATTGTCACCTGATTGAGTTGCTGGTAATCTATGCAAAGTTGCAATGATCAATCTTTCTTCCTTACGAACAATACTGGCGCTCCCCATGGTGATGCACTAGGGCGAATGAATCCCTTGTCGAGTAACTCTTGCATATGTACCTTCAATTCCTTGAGTTTCGATAACGCCATTTGATACGATGCCTTGGAAATCGGCTCCATTCCAGGGATTAACTCAATCACAAACTTTATTTCCCTTTCCGATGGTAATTTTGTCAATTCTTGCGGAAAGACATCAGAAAACTCACATACTACAGCTATGTCCTCCATCCTTGGTTCCTCAACCACGGTTGCCAAATAGCCTTGACAACCATTATCCAACAGAAGAGTAGCCTCAAGAGACGAAATCAAGGGATCAAGGTTCCTCCTTGGTTTCCAACAAACACGAAGCTAACCCTAGCCAACGGGTTAAACTGAATCCCTTTGCGATAGTAATCCATCGTAGCTCGTTACTTTGTGAGCCAATCCATACCAATAATGACATCAAAGTCATACATCGCCAGCACAATCAAATATATCTTTTCCTCACGACCACCTATAACCAACTTATAACCAGGACAACCTACCGCCGATACTACATTATCCTTTAGCAGCATAGAAATCATAAAGACCATTCCCAACGGTTTCGGACTCAATTCAACTAACTTAATGAACTACTCGGAAACAAATGAATGCGTGGTTGATCAAACAACCCATAAGTTACATGATTGTGCAAGAAGACTGTACCTGTAACGGTCGGCGAGTTCCTCGCCTCCTCTCGGGTGACAGTATACACCCGTCCTTGCAATGGGGGTCTGTTAAGGTGATTCTGCGGAGCATTCCCTCGCAGCTGTCCTCCTTGTGGCAGCGGCGCTTGCCTTCCCATTTGTCTTTGCTAGAAATCTCTTATCTGGTGGTCGTATTGACCACATCCAAAGCAAGCTTTCATCCTAACAGGGTACGGGGCTGATCCATGCTTCTGCCTACAAAATCGACACACATCATTGGGGCGATACATCGGTTTTCCTATAGCGTTCCTCCGGTTAGGCGGAATGGGATGCTTTCCTCCTATCATCGGCTCTTTTCCAAACCTACGGCTATCCCTTGCAGTGGGTGCAAACCGCGATCCAGATGCGGCTACCTTTTCGATCATATTCCTCTCTAAAAGCTGGGCCCTCTCATACAGCTCGTTATAATCCTTAAGATTCAACGGCACTAGTTGTTCCTTGATTTTGGGTTTCAGTCCATCCCGAAATCTCCTTGCCCCATCCACAGGGTCCTTGATAGTCCTTGCTACATACTTCGACAGTTCAGCGAACTTCTCCTCATATTGATCCACCGACAAATGATTCTGTCGAAGACGCGAAAACTTAGCCATCTTCTGCTCTCGCGTGCAATCTGAAAAATACTTTCCATTGAAAGCTTCGACGAAGGCATCCCATATCGGGGCCATACCTTCCGGAAAGATCCTTTCCCGCGTGGCTTCCCACCACGTGCTAACGTTACCTTGAAGTTGGTAAACGGCCAGCGTCACCTTATCCTCTTCGGAGCATCTCAGTAAGGCAAAGGCCTTCTCCAACTCCTCGATCCAAGAGATTGCAGCCTCTAGATCACCTACTCCCGCAAACTTTGGCGACTTGAGCTTTAGAATTTGCTCCACCAACTTATGCATCGGCGGCCTACCATTTCCGTTTCTAGTCAACGGGTCTTCGTTCGGGGCGGCAGCAGCTTGATTCCTCATTTGCTGCCCTATGATATCCCCAAGGGCTTCCAACGCCTGTAGAATCCCATTCACTCTAGGATCCTCCTAAGTCGCCCTTCCTCTAGGCACTCTCGGATTGCAGTTACTCATCCTGCAGGACCTTACAGACTCCTGCTCGCCCAAAGGCAACATGTAATAAGAACTCAAGACTACAACTACTACCTAAAAGTCAATCAATAATCATAAACACGGGGTTTTAATCCTACTAAATATCCCAAAACCCAGCGCACCTTATTACTCCAGGTTATGACCAAGTGGATCGGGCTGACCTTGCTCTGATACCACTCTTGGGCGGGGTTGTCACGCCCCGATCCCCGGGTATGCAATAACCTACAAAACTCCTCAGGTCATTAAAGGCGACGTCTCAGGCATGTTGTCGACTCATTCATTTTTTATCCTTAAATTAAGCGCAGGAAACGAATCACTTCCCAGACAAATATCAAAAATAGAGATAGCCAGCAGGAAAAATCAACAACCAGCAAACAGCAAAAGCTCATTTTATTTATTTACCGTTAACCTTGGAAAGTGTAAATCTACAAGCCATACCTCAGGGCCACTTCTTACGACCATAAAAAAGATATCGGGTCAGAGTTGGAGTTAACGCTACGTCCAAAAACTAAACTACTCCCTAAAAGGTCCACGTCCACCACATCCTCCACTCAGCACCAGTAGTCATGCTGGGGTCTCGGGGTTCGATCGATGGGCACCCCTAATCGTACTGGTCTGCTCTCCATTGCTAAGGACCTGAAAATGGTGAACAACAACGGGTGAGATATAAAATCTCCGTGAGTCAACGTTCTAAGTCCGAGTTATGCATTGATTCGCTCTGGACGGCCTATACATGCTGAAAACATCGATGACAAATCAATAGCGTGCGACTCTCGTAACGCCCTAGCTACAACATGATCAAGCACATTTCAACAGTCAACCATCATTCACATGCAAACTTACCACGCCTTGGCCCACACGGTAGTAACCAACATGGCATTCAAATCACACACAGACCAAGGCACACAACCAGAACGCTCATCACAATCTCATGCACAATGCAACACACGTGTTCCAGTTATTAGCAGGAGATACTCCTAGTACACTAGGCAGTTGATGCTTTTTCGACACGACCGGGCGTCGTCCTGCTCCGTCGGCGATGGCAACTGATAGCCTCTCAAGCCTCCCCAAGATGGACAAATCAAGCTTTTCGGTAAGGAATTTCGGTTCGTCACAATCTGCGATCGGCATCCGACCAGCCTGGCGACACAGACTGTCAGGCAACTAATAAGCCATGTAGTTCCGGACTGCCGCCAGCACGGGCTAATTAGGCGACGAACTCAAGCCATCAAGGGTATCGCCAACGACCCCAAGTACCTAAGGGCGACGTTTTGTCCTCGTGTGACCACACAAGCACGCACAACAACCAAGCCAGTTCATATCGTCATATTTAGTTCGATGCAATCATAGTCGAGCTCAAAACTCAGCTTGAAATTATTTTTCATGCTCAAAAGACATAGCCGAACAGTTACATGTGATCACACAAATATTCACTTTATATTAAACATGATACTCCAAAATGGGTGACCACTCATCAAATATATATATATATATATATATATATATATATATATATATATATATATATATATATATACAATCAAGGCATCAGCAACAACCCAATCAGCACCCAATAATAATTAATTAATTAAAATTAATTATCAAGACCAAGGTTAATTAACCTAATTATAATTAATTAAGGCCATCTTAATTAATTAACCCGAACTTAATTAAACATCAATTAATTAGCCCAACAATAATTAATTCAGTCAACCTCAGTTAATTAACCTGATCACGATTAACTAAAGTAACTATAGTTAAATTAAAGTAATATGGTTAATCTAATCTAACCATGATTAATCTAAAGTAACCATGATTAAACTAAAGTAACTATGGTTACTATAACCCAACCAATGTTAATCTAACCTAACCATAGTTATCTAATTAACCTAACCATAATTAACCTAACCATAATTAAACTAACTCAACCACAATTAAACTAAACTAACCCATCATTAACGTAACTAACGACCTAATCAGAGACTAGAAGTTAACTCACAAAAAAAGGGCCAGCGATGGCAACGGCAATGACAGTGGCGACACGAGTAGCGTGGTGGCTCGGGCGGAAGGCGGCGATGGCGCTCGGCGGCTCGGGTCGACTCGGGTCTTGGGTGGTGAGGGCAAATGTCGATTCGGGCGACGGTAGCTCAGCTTGCGATGACGACGCGTCATGGTTGCACGGCGGTGGACGGCGTTGGTATGGGGTCGCGGCTCGGTTGCGCGGCTACGAAGGATAAAGGCACGACTTGAGGGCGACCGGTGGAGCATGGGGGCGGCGGTGAGGGATGGCTGGCGATGAGCGGACGAGGGGAATGGTGGTGGCGGTGGGGTGTCGCACGAAGGGAGGGGTGAAGGGGAAATGGGGTCTCGGCCGTGAGGGTGAGGGGAAGAGAGAGAGAGAGAAAAGAGAGAGGGAAAAGAGTGATGTGAGTTGAGGTGAGAGGTAATTAATGGGGTGGGGTCCACAAAGTCAAATCCCCATTAATTATTTTTTACTCTTATGAATAATGTAAGGGCAAAAAGGTAATTTGCTGGGAAGGGCAGGTTAGTCATTTGGCACTAACAACTGAGGGTATTTTGGTAATTTCCCTTCAAGGGTTCAGTCAGGGCTAGGTTCGAGCGCGAAGGGTCTCGACGCTAGGTTCTACGGCTCGACTAAACCGGATTGATTCCTCTGACCGACGCTTCAGGATAAACCAAATTCCCTATCCAGACCAATAAAATCACATCCAATAATTATCCCTTAAACCTCAAAAATCTAATATTATTTTCCAGACCGAAACTCGTGATTAAAAACCATCGAATTCATTTATCTCGAAATTTCGGGACGTCACATTGATGGTAGTAGCTTAAGCTATTTTTTAGATGAGAAGTTGTTGGTCACTGCTTAAGATTGATGATCTTTTTGCTTTGAGGATATAGTATGATGATCGACGGGTAAATTGGACGGTAAGTCGAAATGGTAACGACTCATCGATAGGCTTGAATCGTTGGTGTTGGATGGTTAAACCTGTATGACAGATTGTGGATATGGAATTGTGGTGGATTGGTATTTGAGGATCTTATGCTTGAATCTGCGTGGTATTTTGATGGTTTTAGATGTTGATTTTCATCGAAAAGCCTTGAATGATGATATGAGGTTCGCAAGGAAGCAAACGATGACTTCGAATTATGGGCCAGTTTGATTGAATGATTTTGACTATTGTGAACAGCGATCAAGAAAGAGTGCTATAGATTGATTCTAGGTAATTGATCTCGGATGTGATGGTCGCCTGTGGTATTAGAATGTTCAGTTTAAGATAAGGCAAGAACTAATGTTGTGAGAATAAGTGATTTGTGATGTAGTTTTGGAAGTGATTCATGCATTGCGCGGACTTGTTGTATCAAAAACGAAAGTTTGACAAACGTGCATGCATGAGCATATCATGTTTTAGTCGGACTTGATAAACCATTAGCTCGGTATGGGACGAGTGATACGGGATACCTAACAACCGTGAGGCTTGGTATGAGACTTGTCGAACGAGACTCTTTTCGTAGATATGTGGCTTGAGGACGAACCAAGCGAAAGCTAGTAAACCTGTACCGACCTGGTTTGAGGAGGGTAGGAAGTGACGCCGGGGTAGAGAGGCCTGGACAAGGAACGGCTCCAGGCAGGCTTCTAAGATAATGATGGGGACAGGAATGAACCAAGTTATACATTGAAAAATTGGGTATAGCTATTGTGCTAAGTCTGACCTATTTTCGAAATCTGAACATGTGTTCAGAGTTTTCTGATTTCTCAAGCGAAATGATTTTGAAAGTCGAAATGCTTTGTATTTCGAACGGAAAATGTTTACAGTGTCCGAAATGTTTTCTTGAGTTTGAACGGAACCAATTTTGTCGTAACATAACATAGCACTGCATTTTGGATGGTGGATAGTGACGAGTGGATGAGATTCATTGAATAAGAAATGCTTGAGATGCTTTGTGGAAAGTTGGTGAAAGTCGGTTGTTGTGCCTCCGCTGTGTGATCGGAGAGCGTCCCTGTTGTGTGATCAAGGTAGCCTTGAAAAGAGATGAGACACACACGAGTTAGCCGACTAACGACCCGACAGCGTCATGGTGGGGTGTGTAATGTGTAAAGACTGTAACCAACGAAATCCCAGGTATGGCATATGAAAATTGGCATCATGGTGGCAGAAGTCGAATATGTCCTGAGTGGTGATGGACGATCTACCTGGTTATATGCGATGGACATTATGGTCCTGAATGAAGTCATGTGGATTGACGAGAGTGAAAAACGAGTTTGAGAAGTTTGTAGTGCAATTATGAGTAAATGGCATAGTGAGGTTGCCAAATAGATCTGTGAGCGTTAAGGTCGGTGATGACCCATGGTAATGGTTAAGATTGCAGGATATGGTGATTCCCGGAGAATAGGTGATCATAGTGGCGTAGTGAAAGTGTAATACGGCTACGTATTTTAGGTAAAATGTTGACTCTAGAGAGTCTAAGGTTTGCTAAGGAGGGGACAAGGAAGGAAATTTCTCTGAAATTTCATAAGGATGGGATAATTGTGACAGCTTGATTTTTATGACAAATAGATTTATAAGTGGAATAGTATTTATCGGGCTCGGATTATGGAAAATGAGAATTTGGGGGATTTAATCTTACAACGGTGGATTATTTGAGCTAAGGATATATTATGGACGTGACAAATTCTTACCGAACCGTTAGTAACGATTCGAGTGCTAGCTTTCGAAGTCGGTCCCGACAAGAATTTGATTCGCGATTTGAGCACAAAACCTTCTTGAGCAGCCCACCACCGCCCCAGCCCATTATAAAAGGGCAATCCTCTCTCTCTCCTCCCCCATTTCACTCCCATCTCTCTCTCTCGTTCTCCCTCTTTCTCCCTCGTTGGGTCGGCCGAGCGACTCCCCCCTCCACCCGAGCTCTCTTGCTCTCATTTTGTCCTGCGGCTTTGGGATTCAACGATGGCAGTCCACGAGCTCCTTCCATCGGTGCTCAACCCTCGACACCGCACCCTCCGTCATCCTTCATCTCTTGCCGCATGCCGCCTAGTGGAAAATGTGTCGGTTTGAGCTCCTCCGAGCGGCGATTCGAGCTCCGTTTTTTCGTACGCGTTCCTAAGGCAAGTAGATATCTATCCCTACCACTAATCTGCTCATTTTTCGTTCGTTCGAGTGTGGATTGTTGGATTGGAAAATGGGTATGACGATGGCTAGAGTTGGTTGCATGGTAAGGAAATCACTAATGCATGTTTGATCTATTACTCATAGTAGTACCTATAGGTCGTGGGTAACTCAGATCTAAGAGCTGATCATCAAAGAAATCGATGGAATGCTGGGAATTTGATTTGAACCGTGGGTAAGGGAGGTTCGGCCATGGGTCTTGGAGAGTGATCCCTGATGTTCGAAGCTTATTTGTTGATTCTTCTAGTTAACTCATGATTATATGGTTCGGGGAAGGTCGGATGTAAAGTTGGATTGATTGGTAAGTCGTCAAATCGGCACGAATCGAAGTTAAGGTTCTGTTATGGAGTTGGCCATATTCCATGGGGGTTGTCTTGGGAGTTTCGTGGGTCGCAGGACGATTTCTGGTTGATAACTTAGTATCTTGAGGCCCAGGGTAGATTGAATTTAAGGTTGGGTCCTTTGAAAGGTAGTCAAATGGGCAAGAAGTGAGGATCGAGTTAATGGGGGCATTGGTCGCAAGCTTTCGAATGTCTGAGGAGGAAGATTGTAGCTCGATGGTTGACCGAGACGGGTGTTTGACTAACTTTAGCCTATTAGCATTTACTTTGTGGTGGTTTCGTTGCTTATGCTTGTGATTGTCGCTTGTGTGAATTATGCCTGAATGAATGACTAAATGGATAGCTTAGTTGTTCGGCTAGATATTTTTCTTGTTGAGCTTTGGCTCACTCTTGTTGTTGAACCCTTTTCAGATACCCAGGTTTCCATGGCTCAAGATAATAGTAATGGTGTCGGAGCTTAGCGAAGGAGATATTTGATAGTATTCGGGAGTAGATTTACCTTTTGATTCCTCCCAGTGTGACGTTGAGAAAGTTTTGTCAACAACTGAAATGTATAATGGATATATGTACATAAAACCAGTTGTTGTGATATATGTGAATGTATGTACTACTATTAGGAAAGCCGTTAGTGAACCCTAAGAGGCCGTACCCTTTAGGCGTGCCTACTCTTATGCATTCGCTTGTGTGACGGCATCACCTGTTTAGTTATGGACGTCCGCATGCGCCCTCTGTATTATAAGTAATAACAGATTAAAGCAGATTGTGATTAGCCGCAGATCGCGATTAGCCTAGAAGGGATGGCGCCCTAGGACGTTACACAAAGACTCCCTTTGAACTGTGGACAAGTAGGAAACCTAGTTTACGACACCTATATGTTTGGGGTTGTCCAGCAGAAGTACGTATTTACAATCCACATGAAAAGAAATTGGATTTTAGAATGACCAGTGGTTATTTCGTTGGTTATGCAGAAAAATTCAAAGGGTATAGATTTTACTGTCCTAATCATACTATGAGAATGGCGACATCAGTGGGAGTGAAAGAATGCGTGATACTTGCATTCAAGAAGTTAGGGTGGAGATTCCTTTATCTAAAAATTCTAAAGTTGTTGTTCCTAATATTATTATTCAACCAAAAAATAATCAAGAACAACAAATAAATGATCAAACGCTCCATAATGAACATGTTGACAATGAACCTACAGTAGTTGAGCCACCGGAAATAGCATTAAGAAGATCTCAAAGGGATAGGAAGTCAACTATTTCTAATGGCGATGTGGTTTATCTACAAGAGTCAGAAATTGACTTGTGAATTGGTAATGATCCAGGTTCATTTTCATAGGCCATGGAATGCAGTGATTCTACAAAGTGGTTTGATGCCATGAAAGAAGACTTAAAATCTATGGATCAGAATCAAGTCTAGGCTATTGTTGAATTGCCTAAAGGATGTAAAAAGGTTGGGTGTAAATGGGTCTTTAAGACCAAGTGCGACTCAAAAGATGATATCGAACGGTATAAGGCCAGACTTGTTGCTAAAGGTTTTACTCAGAAAGAAGGCATTGATTATAAGAAGACTTTTTCACTAGTCTCTAAGAAAGACTCACTTAGAATCATTTTGGCTTTGGTGGCTCATTACGATTTAGAGTTACACCAAATGAATGTGAAAACTATTTTTCTTAATGGGAATTTAGAGGAAGAGGTTTATATGGACCAACCTGAAGGCTTTTCAGTTAAAGGAAAAGAACACATGATGTGTAAATTAAAGAAATCAATATATGGACTTAAACAAGATTCTTGGCAATGGTATCTCAAGTTCAATGATACCAGAACCTCTTTTGGATTTAAGGAAAATACCGTTGATCGGTGTATATATATGAAGGTTAGTGGGAGCAAGTTTATTTTTCTAGTTATGTATGTTGACGACATTTTTTGCTTGTTGCTAATGATCTTGGTTTATTACATGAAACCAAGAAATTTCTCTCTAATAATTTTGAAAATGAAAGATATGGGTGATGCAGCATATATGATAGGAATAGAAATATTCCGTGATAGGTCACAATGATAGCTAGGGTTGTCTCAGAAAGCCTATATTAATAAAAGTCTAGAGAGATTCATATGGACAAATGTTCAGTAGGAGTTGTTCCAATTCAGAAAGGGGACAAACTTAGCCTTACGCAATGTCCGAAAAGTGAATTGGAACGAGGACAAATGAAAAGTATTCCTTATGCGTACGTTTTTGGGATCTTAATGTATGACCAAACTTGCAAGGAACTAAAAATCATATACTCACTTATAAAAGATCTAATCATCTTTGAGACCACTATTCATGGATTATGGCTGCGAAACTTTATTTCAGGGCTTGTGATTGTCAACATTATAGTCAGGCCGCTGAAAATTTATTGTGATAATTCTGCAGCAGTTTTCTTCATTAAGAACGACAAGTATTCTAAGGGTGCTAAACTTATGAAAATTAAATACTTGTTCGTTAAAGAAGAAGTTCAAAAACACATAGTCTCAATTGAGCATATTAGCATCAATCTTATGATTGCAGATCCATTAATAAAAGGACTGTCGCCCAAAACATTTAATGAACATGTTGAAAGGATGGGCATTACTGGACGTCATTGATGATATTATATTATGGCTCAATTAAGGTTATATATTTGACACTTCGAGCTCATTTATGTATTTCTGATATATCATGTTTTCTATTTGGTATACATGATAGAAGTAGATGAATGTTTAACAAGATAATCTCTAACAAAGACATTATAGTTGGACCATTGGTATACTTCTCATTTATGAATCATGTTAAGTAGAGAGCTATAGTTGTAGTACATAGAAGGGACTGTGTCGATTAATGACACAACCGCTATGACTCGCATTAGTTTTCTTTACTTAATTATGACTATTATGTGATAGCCAATTTTAAGAAAAGTTTTAGCATGTTGTTATTGTGCACATTATAGTCTTTATTAAATCATGAAAGGAAAGCTCATATGGGCCAAGTGAGAGAATGTAAGAATTATTGTGGCCCACATGATGTTATTAATAATGGTTTAATAATTATTTACATGCTATAAAGTTAAATATATTGGCTATGAAAAGATACAATTGAAAATATGCGATTCTGATATGCTTTGATGGAAGGCACGTCTTGAAAAGGCACGGATAACGTTTTTAAAAGAAGTTTGGTCCTCTCTCCACCCTACGTATAAATGAACAGAAGTTATTTTAACGTAACGTTAAGTTGTTCTCTCTCCATCAGAAAACAACGTTAAGAATAACATAAGGGTTAAGGAAGAGAAACCGGTCTTCATCGTCTCCCGGATTTTCTGCAACAACGATCGTGATTAAAGGCTTTGTTACGTCTAAAAGTATGTCTTCTTATTGTATGTGAAAATTATGAAGATCAACGATTCCTTTTGATAATGAATTTCCGCATAAAGTTTACGTTAATCGCTAACACATCATTGACTTGATTCTTGAATTTGTCTTCGGACCAGAACACGAGTCCACGACCAAAAAGGGCTTCATCCGCAGTACGCCCCTAGGAAGTGATAAATATGTGGAAATACACCAGCTCAATCTTCTTCTTTTCTCTTTTTCCTCTCTTTTCGTGGGAAAGCTTGTGAGTGATCAAAGGAAAGCACAAATCTTGCTCGGCCGAAAGTGATGGATCCCGGATTTACAATCGAGAGGCTCTCAAGTCGAAAGAAAATGTTCAACCAAAAAAAAAAAGTCGAAAGAAAATGGAAAAAGAAGATATCGTGGTGGCTGAACTTCGAAGTACTTCGACCAAAAAAAAAAAAAAAAAAAAATCGAAGTACTTATCCTCCAAACCATTAACTAATATAAGGATTGTTTAGAGACATAAAATATGACGCTAAGAAACCAAAAGAAGATATGGGGAAAATATTAAACGGCGGTTTTTCAAACAAAGGGATTAAAGAAAGGGTGGGGGGAGGGTTATCATCTATCTGCCTTAAATGAAATGGTGGCATCTTTGTCCATTGGAGTAATTCGAGGAGCTTCATGTCCTTTTCTCCACCTGTTTAGCTGCTTCCACCTTATTAAATAAACTATAGGAATCTCTCTCTCTTCAGATATTCATCTACGCAGCAGTCGCAGGGTATGAGCTCAAAGTCATATTAGATCCCCACACAGAACCCCACGGAGATCTTGGAGATGGAACTTCCGAGGGTTCTTGGCCCATGAAACTCCCCCCCAATCGAGGCCCATTGGGGCCCACCCAGATAAACGAAAGTGAAACAAGTTAAAGCTTCCCTTTTTATATGCTCGAAAAACCCAAAGAAGAAGAAGAAGAGAGAGAGAGGGGAAAAATCGGAGCAAGCGAGGAGGTACTCTGTCTGGTCCGGTCCGGTCTGATCTAGTCCATCCATATCCTGTGGTTTCATGTCATTCCGTTCCAATCCCATACATTAATTATCATCACGAGCATCTCCTAAGCATGCATATATATATATATATCTCTCTCTCTGAGAATGATGGGCCTAGAGTGGGTTAGAAGCAAAACCCACCACCAACCCGACACGTGTCTCCACAGCAGCCCTCCACTCAGCGGTCGATTCTTCTTTTTTCCCCTCTTGAGGACACGGTCATTGCAATAATCGGATGTGGTCGGAGGGGGGCGAGGAAGGAGTGATGGAGTCGGGTCGGGTGTCGTGCGTTTCGGGAATGTGGGAATGAGGGGAGCTTTCCCTATGGTGTCTCCGAGGGGAAAGTCGCGCTCTATTTGCTTCTCTTCTTTTACCACTTTCTGGGGTTTCGGGGTGGGGGCTGCTGCAAATTCGGCGGTTGAAAGTGGGTCGTGCGTTTCGCTTTCGGACCAGTCAAAAGAGGCAAGGCACAAGATACGCTCTGTCTTAACAGAGTAGAAATAGGGACGAAAATAACGTAAAACTCAGCTAAACCCCCGAGTACAAGCTTCAAAGAAAAGTATTCGTCTTTTCCATTTCTTTTTCTTTTTCCCGATTAAATTTAAGTTTCTTGGGTCTGTCTGTCATGAAGGACATTGCCAAAAACAGTGAAAGCTCATGAAAGTCTAAAAGAACCTTTTTTTTCCTCTGTCATTCTTTTTCTTCTTTTTCCCTTCAATCGGAACGACAGAGAAACGCACACCCTCTTCTCTTTTGGCCCTGTTCATGGATCCCAAGGGCTCCAAGCACCATAATCATCATCAACAGCAGCAGCCACAGCGGGAACATCAAGAACACCAAGTGCCCAGTTTCTTGAGCCTACCTCAGTCCCACCACCACCACCACCACCAGCCGCAGCAGCAGCAGCAGCAACAACAAAGAACGCCTCAGATTATGGGAGAGAACAAACCGGCAGAGATCAAAGACTTCCAGATTGTGATTGCGGACAAAGACAACGAGCAGAAGAAGCAATTAGCCCCCAAGCGGAGCTCCAACAAGGACCGGCACACCAAGGTCGAGGGCAGGGGCCGAAGAATCCGAATGCCCGCCCTCTGCGCCGCCCGGATTTTCCAATTGACCCGCGAGCTGGGCCACAAGTCCGACGGCGAGACCATCCAGTGGCTCCTCCAGCAGGCCGAGCCCTCCATTATCGCCGCCACGGGGACCGGCACCATCCCGGCCTCCGCCCTCGCAGGCGCCGCTAGCTCCGTCTCACAGCAGGGCGCTTCCATATCGGCCGGCCTGCACCAGAAGCTGGACGACCTTGGGGGGCCGAGCATCGGGCCGGGCGGCAGGCACAACTGGCCAATGGCTGGCGGGGGCGGGAATTTGGGAAGGCCCCATCACGTCACCGCGGGTATCTGGCCCGGCGTCGGCGGGTTCGGGTTCGGATCGGTGTCAACATCTGCAGCTGCTGCCGCGGCGAATTTGGGGGGTGAGGGGCCGAATTACTTGCCGAAGATCGGGTTCCCGGGGTTCGACATGGCGGGTGCTAACATGGGTCACATGAGTTTCAGCTCAATTTTGAGTGGGAGTATGAGTAATCAGCAGTTGCCTGGATTGGAGCTCGGGTTGTCAGCTCAAGAGGGTCATATTGGGGTGTTGAACCCACAGACTCTGAGTCAGATTTATCAACAGATGGGTCAGCAACCTAGGTCACAACAGCAGCAGCAGCAGCAGCAGCAGCAGCATCAAGAACATCAACACCAGCAGCAGCAATCATCTGCTAAGGATGATTCTCAAGGGTCAGGAGGACAGTAGAGGATTTTTTTCTCTCTTAAATGGTTATCAAAATTCGAGATAAAGGAGGAATTTAGGGGAGTTTTTTTTGGGGAAGATGTGTGTTTTTCTGGGTCGTAATGGCGTTTCTTCTATATTGTGCCTAGTGAGTTCATATTTTTGGAGATGGAACACATTTTTCTTTCCCGAGGGAACTGGATTTGGTCTGCCTCCTCCAAAAATGTCTTCCAATTTCTTGGCTTTGAGTCTCCATATACAGGTAAATGGAAGGATCTTTGGTACTTGATCCTTTTTGCATTGATCGGAGAAGCATTTCTTATCGATCATTCATGTGGTTTTTGATTTTGTGTTGTCCTTTTTGCAGATGAGAGGTTGCACAAGCAAATAGCTTGGGTTTGAGCTTTTGAGGTTTTCTTCTTACTTATTTCAGAGGTGTGTTGATAGTGTAGAGATCCATCTTTAGTCATTGATTCTGTCTAGGCCTCAGTGGAGTGGCGATCTGCTCGTTTGTGAAATCAGAGTGATCCATAATCATATATGCCAAATTTCTTTTAGAACTCTGCTATTCATGGACTTCAATTGCACGTTGAATGATCATTCAATAGTTGTTATCATCTTGCTTTCCAATGCATATCACTCTTCACTTTTAATTGGAGCTGTTTTGTATACTATGTCATATCTCTACCTCAAATTTTTTGGCATCCTTTTTCTTGTCGTCAAAGTGATGTTATCATGGACTTCAATTGCACGTTGAATGATCATTCAATAGTTGTTATCATCTTGCTTTCCAATGCATATCACTCTTCACTTTTAATTGGAGCTGTTTTGTTTACTATATCATATCTCTACCTCCAATTTTTTGGCATCCTTTTTCTTGTCGTCAAAGTGATGATATTAAAGATACTACTCTGGTGGGTTATGGACACCTGCATCATGGTTTTTATGAACTTTCTAAGTAAACCTCTGCATCAATCAAATATGTTTTCTTGAGCCCGAAATCGAAGACTGAAGAGTAGTTAGAATTTGTGTAATTTTGCTATGTTCTTTCGTGTCAGCATTTGCTTTGTAATTTAGCTCTAAGGTATGAAAAAGCTTGAAGCAAATATTTTCATGGCAGCCTCGCGTAGGGAATTGGGGTAGGAAAATCATGATCGGGATAGCGGACCCAAGGCTAACTTAGTGGTATATTTTCCTGCGATAAATTTCTAAGGAACAGATTAAGCTTAACTTAGTGGTATATTTTTCTGCTGTGCTGGGCCCTGGTTTCCCGAGGTTCCAAGTTCTACCTCATTGGTCCCTTAAAGTTTGACTCAATAGCAAATTAGTACTTCATATTGGAGAGTAAAGCCCGAGCCTAAAGGACTTAGATGCAAATAGTACCATCACTTAAGCCATGATCGCAGCTGTTCTTATTTGGACCTTCCTTTGTCTTTGCTTCTTTCTTTTAAGCACGAGATAAGCAGCAATTCATTGTCAACCTTAGCTAAAGGAACTATTGTATATTCTGATCGAAAATGCTGTTCTAACCATAGATATGCTTGGTCTATTGATGCCTTTAATTATGCATTACGCAATCGTTTTTTATAGATTGTCCCTCATGTCGAGTTTGTAGGCACTGATTGCATGCTTTTGCCTTGAATTTCATGAAGAGTTGGTTATGTTGTATATGATATAGATTATCAAGTCGCGTTACATGATCGATATCATCCTTAAATGTTAGCTGACGTCGGAAAAGCATATCTACTGGGCAGAGAAGCTGTAGTGGTCTTGCATACATGGACATTAACGATATAATTACTGAAAAGGACCTTAATGGTACAGGATGTTTAATGCTTCTATTCATTTATCTCAGATTCTGGTGTTGTTGTTGTTGATGAATTTGTCGTTGAACTTTCCGAGGCGGTGTCTCTGTTCACTATGTTACTGCTGTAGAAGTTCTTTCTTTGCGTCCTCCCTCTTTGTGAAGTCAAAAATGTTCACCATTAAGTGTCATTCCTTGATCAGGGTTTCGAATGGCATGGTAAGAACCCAAATATTTGGCATCTCTAAGAATTTATTGAATTTGCACTCAATCGGGGATGTTGTTTTGGCATGTCTGATTTGTGATATTTCCCTTTCCATATGCTCGCAACCAAGCGCAATCCTCTTTAAGCTCGAAACAAGCAGTAGTCGCATATCAGCTTCCGAGAAATCCAAACTCCTTTGGTCATGAATTTCATGTTCGAGTCGCCCATATTTGCAACTTCTGAGGTTTATTGCTCCGATTCATGTATTAATACGACTTTGTGCACTAAAATGATGTGGCAATGCTTGTGACATTGTTCTTCTTCCTCCCAAAGCATCATGGTAAATGCAGATAAGGTAGTTTTTTGAGATACTTTAGCATCCAATGAATTGCAAACTTGGTTGACTGTTTGTTTCAAGCTCACTCTGTACTGAGCTCCCCGTGATTTTAGCTAAATCAACGGATCCAGATCGCTTCCGATCTCCTACAGATAATCTCAACTCAAGGGTCGATGTTTACTTCCATTTCAAGATGGTGTCAAAGACATGTTGAATATGGACACTAGTCTTTGACTTATTCTCTCTCTCTCTCTTCACGAAGAGATAAGACGAGAACGCACACGTCCTGGAGGATCTGGAACTGCTACTGTGTTCACATCTCAGCGTCCGCTACTGTCGGAGCATTGAGTCAAAAGAAAAATTGCATTTTATTTTTATTTTTATTTTTCATTGTACTTGTTTATCGTCATTTTAGTTTGTAACATGAGAAAAAGAGAGAAGAAAAAAAAAATGGGTCGGTCGTACTTAGATTGCTGACTCCTCAGTTGTGGAAGTGAAATTATGTCATTGTTGGTCAAACTCAGGAACAATTCATGACACGGAGTTCAGGAGTCCCTTACGTTTTCCTCAGCTCACTTCTTTGATTTGATGTCCTTCATTTTCTATTTTAGATTTTGATGTGCTTTTGAATCTGTGGCCTTTATTCCACAACACCCCTTGCGTTCAAAATGCTAGTTTAATTCATCCCGAGGCTAACGTGGTAAGTGATAGAAGTAGAACCCAACAACTTCTTATAAGCTTTTAAATGTGTGTATCGAACCGTCGATGTTTTATCGTCGAGTTCAGTTAGTCAAAGCTCGATGTAAACATAAAGAAGCGTCAATGTTCTTTCCGGATCAGCGACGCGTCTCTCACATCATAGGAGTGAGGATAAGTGTTCGCACTCTGTATCTTGAAAGTGTCAAATCCTCCAACCTTGCGCTTGAATCGCTTAAGTAGGAGTGATATTCGTGCGAGCCGACCTCATGCGAGCCTCGTGATATGCATCCCCCCCTGCCTCATTTGCATTGAGCACGCGACCTTCAGATCAAGGAATAGCTCGCCCCTGCCTCACATGGGGGGTTTTCCTTAGATTCGAGTTTGTCGACGGAGCTCTCCCCGCTATTCCTTTCTCTTCGCCAAGGAAGAGCTCACCCCACTCGAGGCTTTATGGATTCAAACATGGGGATGAGCAAAGGCAAAACTCCAAGGCCCAATAAGGAAACAAAGACCATCTTTCATCCCCCCCCTCTCTCTCTCTCAACATATCTATGGCAATTAATAATTAGTCCACCTTAAGTGCAAATGATGGTCACTTTTCAAAGACCGTCCTTATAACACTCCGTGATTGAAGGAATCAAGCCTCCTTTGGACCGTCCGGAACAAGTCACGCCTCACCACACCAGACCTTGAAAGGGAAATCGCCGTAAGATCCACCTCCTCAATTAAGAAGGGCGGCGCTCGCAGGTTCGATTCATTCAATTCCCACGAAGAGTAGGGAAGACAAGTGTGCGCGATCCTAGGAACCGAGCATTTACTATTATCCGACCATGAAAATATCTCAAAGGAGAGCAGCACGGTCAGCCCTCGCCATCAATGTCATCGATCCGTTCACGTTTAACTTCTTAGACCCGTAGATTGCCCCACTAGGACGTTTGTCCTCGTAAAGTAATCCTCGTTCACTTTTGGGAATTTTTCACACGTGCTTTTGAGGATCTCGCTAAAACTCTTTTTATCAGATGAATTCTTGCCTATACCCGGATCCATAGACCCGAACAAATCTTACTCATTGATCGTGTGGGACTCACGTGTGAGACTCGTAACGGTCACGATAGAATCCGATCCATGTGGACACGAGTCCAAGTAAATGTTTCCCCTCTTGTTTAAGTGATGTTACGGTTTTTATTTGTTTATGGATGATCATCAATACATGAGTCATGCTCGTTTCAACACCCAATGAAAAACCGTCATGTCATTTCATAAGAGTTTTATTGGAGTTTATTAACAATGAAAACCCACAGCATCGTTGCTCTTTACTTTTTGTGAAACAAAAAAAAAAAAAAAAAGTAATGCTCATTTACTCGTCTCTAATGTCTTTAAAACTTGCTATGAATACGTTTCATTTTATTGATGAATAAAAATCACATAAGTAAACCGATAGATCATTTCATCGGTTCAGAATCATATTGAAATGGACACAATTCGAGTTTAAATTGAAATTGGGTCCACACTCTTTGGAATCACATCTTAAGTTAGGGCTTGTCCGAAATCAAGGGAGTCATCAAGAAATAACTTATCACTAAGCTAATCTGTTCAAGATCGACGACAATCGCATGATCGACACTAACATAAGTCGTACTAATTTCACAATGTTCTATCTTCTGACCGCAAAATGTTGAACTATCTATAGTTCTATCCATTTCTACAGTGGTTTCTCATCACTAGTCAAATCGAACATTGCACGCCACAAACCACAATTGGGAAGACATGAGAGGCTACAAGTTCATGAACAGATGTAGAGCAACTCATTGGTGCAAACAGACAATCCTAAGCACACAATCCAATCTTATTCTTGCAAGAGCAAATTATAGGACGGTGGTTGCCTGAGAAGCTCCACGTTCACGGATTCTCTGTCACTCCTTATATTTTAATAGACGAAATGCCAAACAATTACAAAACTCAAATGTTTCAATTTTGACTCTGTCGATTGAATCGAGTGTTTAAGTTTCTCTTTCGGTGATTCTAGCGGTAGGAGATCAAACCACTAAGGCTCTTGAAAAGCAGGGCAATTTGGGGAGAGAATGAAGTTGATGGGTTGTGTGTGTGGCTAGGCTAGCAAGCAAGAAGAGTTCAATTTGTGCAAGGCATATGGTGATGTGTCTGCTCACCACTAAGCAAGATTTGTTTTCAGGGGAAAGAAAGTATCCCAATCAAATTTTGCAAAATCTTTCCATTTCTTCTTTTTAGTGTACTCTAATGTTCTCATGCGACCCTTTTTCCAATTGGCCGACTAAATTATTATTTACGTCGACATTTGAACACCGAATTAAATCCATCTTTCCCCTCGAGGCTCTATGGATTCAAACATGGGGATGAGCAAAGGCAAAAACTGCAAGGCCCAATAAGGAAACAAAGACCATCTTCCCCCCCCCCCCCCCCCCCCCCCTCTCTCTCTCCATATCTATGGTAATTAATAATTAGTCAGCCTAAGTGCAAATGATGGTCACTTTTCTACTCCTTATGACACTCCGCGATTGAAGGAATCGAGCCGCCTTTGGACCGTCCGGAACAAGTCACGCCTCACCACACCAGACCTTGAAAGGGAAATCCCCGTAAGATCCACCACTATCCCCCCTGTGCACCTCCTCAATTAAGAAGGGCGGCGCTCGCATCGGCCAGGTTTTGGATGCTACGGTCCAAGTTGACTGTCCATTCTGCCTTATCAACTTGCGGGGGATATTAACAGAATCACAACACCGAAACTCATGCTTCACTAAATCAGAAATCAATCAGCAACAATCAAGCTCCACCAAATCAGAAACCAGACTTTCCTCCTCTGCATCAATCATCAAATCAAATATTTAGTTTCCATTTGTGATTCCTTAATTGTATATATTGTTCATCTTGTAAAATCTTATAAATACAGGAGGTTGTATCAATGTAAATATATGGCAGAAAAGATTCTTATTCATTCCTCCTCCTTCTTCTTCTTAGCGATTCCTTCTTTCTCTCAGTATCATGGCTCCTAATAATTCTAACACTGGCTAGTAGCTAGAAAGCAAGAAGAGTGCAATTTGTGCAAGGCATGGTGATGTGTTTGCTCACCACTAGGCAAGATTTGTTTTCAGGGGAAAGAAAGTATCCCAATCAAATTTTACAAAATCTTTCCATTTCTTCTTTTTATTGTACTCTAATGTTCTCATACGACCCTTTTTTTCAATTGGCCGACTAAATTATTATTTACGTCGACATTTGAACGCCGGATTAAATCCATCCCGTGATACGATCAAAGGCAACTCATCAATACAAATAGCAGAGGATCAGTGAAAGATTATTTCATAGCGGCTTATCACGGGGCTCGCATCGATTCGAAAACCGAATTTAAGAGCTCGTACTTTCTTCAGCTTAAAAGGGTCGGACTAAACTGCGACCACACGTTAGGCTTTGTTCGCTAGGGTTAGGAAGATTTGGTGACGATGTTGCCAATTATCTTACGCCAGTAAGATGGCTTGCTCTCTGAAAAGCAATTAAAAAAAAATTGAGTAGCTCATCAGCTGAAAAGGGTGTCATGTTATGGGTGGGTGGGAAACTGCCGGAGTTCCTCAATTGATGGCTTGTGGTATTCGCTCCAATAGCGACAGGGAAATGACTATTAGGGACGAGATTGGCCTGGTTACGTCAGTCGAAAAGAGCATATAAAACGATGCACCCGTCATCACTAAAATTCAGTGAAGATGATGTCTCAAGAGTAGCGTCCTGTTGTTAAGATTAGGCTCACAATCATAAAGAAATAAAAAGAGAAGGTAAGAAAGAGAAATCAAAATGGAAATATTTATCATGGTTCATCTTTAAATTTGACAGGATTCCATTATAATTAGCATCCCACACCTTTCTATTACAACTCTCAATTACAAGAGTAATAGGTTATAGAGATATGTGCACTAAAAGTCTTAAAACTTGTCACGGAAGTGCAATTGAGTCCTCATACTTTCAAAAGTGGAATCAAGTCCTAAAACTTGTCAAATTTGTAAAATCAAGTCCTCATGTTAACACTGTGAATTTGATTAACAAAAAATGCTGACGTGGCATTTTTAATTAATTTCTCTATTTTATGTGACATTTTTTTATTATTTATTCATAGATCTTATTTAAATTATTAAGAAATAAGTGGAAAATACAAAATTTTATTGTGAAAAACAAAACCAAAAAACGAGAAAGGTAGGGCTCACTTGTAGGGGGCTGCCGTCGCCACCCATCGCCAGAGGGGCCGGCGACCTCCGCCGGGTAAGGGCGAGGTTGGACGACCCTTGCTCGGGTGAGGGGGCCCAGATCTGGGTAATGCCGGTGAGGCTTGGGCTCTAGGTGAGGGCGTCCTCGCCCTGATTTGGACACCCAAGCCCTGCCTAGTGAGGGCTAGCCACCCTTGCCCAAGGCCGACGAAGGTCGTCGACCCCTTCGGCGATGGGCGGCAGCAGCTGTGACGGTCGAAATTTTGTGAGTTTTTTTATTTTTGGCGAGTAAAGTAAACTATGTACGGATGTTTGATATGTGAATGTAAGACGACGGATAATATTTGAGCTATGATTGAAACGTCGAATCTTTGAATTGGGCATTAGTTATCACGTTGGATGTTCGAGTTGAGTTATGGATTTCGAGTGAGTTTGGTTCCGAAAATTTTGAGCACGAAAGGCTAGTGAACACCACTATGACCGACAGACTTATACCCCCCCAATATAAAAACTCTCTCTCTCTCTCATTTGTGCGATACCCCCTCCCCATTTACCTTGGCGACTCCGCCCCCTCCCTCTCTCGTTCGCTCATGACCACGCCGCGCCGTCCTTCATCGTTCGAGCCACCACCGGCGGACACGGCGGCGGCGCCACTTGCGTGTGCGTGGAGTCGTGTAGTCCACCTGTGGTTGTGGTCGTGTGCTTGATTGGGTGTGATGAGGTGTGGTTGTGAACTTGTGGTCTTGTGTGGTTCGGTTTCGATGTCGAGTTCATTAATTAAAGAATCTAAGCAAGCGAATGAGAGTGGTCGAGTGTGGTTGTGATGGTCGTCTTGCTTGGTGGATTCTGAGAATATGTGGTTGCATTGAAATTGATAATGATTGAGATATCTGTCGGCCAGTGTCCTGACGTAATTGATTATATGTCCGCCCGTGTCCGAACGATACCCCATGGGAGCATGAGTGGAAGTCGGGAAGTCCACGGCCTGTGTCCCGTTGGAATGGAGCCCCGGAGTAGGGGAATCGAGGCATGTGTCCCTCGAATAAATTGAGGTCTGTATCCCTCAAGATTCCCATGGCCGGTGTCCCACGAATGATAAACTGGGGTAAAACCTAGATTCGAGGCCTGTGTCCCTCGTTGACGTTAAATAGGCATGTGTCCCTCTTGTGAAATGAAAGCAAAGTGGAAACTAAAGAGTATCAGAGTGTTCATGTGAACATGGAGTCATTTGTATGAGATGTGTGGTGTCGTCCTGAGTCTCATGCCTATTTGACCTCGATGTCGAGTCCTACTTGATTGAACGATAAATTGCTTATTAGCCTGTGAGTTATTTGTTTCACTGCTGAGCTTTTTAGCTCACTCTTGTAGTTGAACTGTTTTTCAGATAATTAGGTATATCGATTCCTCCCTCTATCCATACTCTACGTTATGGTGCGCTTGTGGAATTTGAACATATGTGGGAAGAGTACCACGATCCCGAGTTTCTTGGCGAAGAGTTTCAGCTTTTGGTTTCAGTACTTTGGGTTGATGTGGGAATGTCGAATGGGTTGATTCCTCTCCGTTTTATATCGTTGTTTATGAGAGAGCCATTTGGCCATCTGTCTGGGCCGTTACCTTTGGTGTCCTCTGATGATGACAATGATGACGGTCACGGTGCGCGAGTAGTAGTAGTGAATAGGTTAGGGAAGAACCGACATGTACATGCAGGCTTTTGATGATGGACGTAGCGGTGGACACTTTTTTGGCTGGGGTTGCAGAGTAGTTCAGTCATGGACAGGGATGGTGTAGTAGGAGGAAGACGTTAGCGTAATGGCAGTGGTTATCTTTTGATGTTTTTCCCAAGTGTTTGTTTAAGAACTCAGATGTAATAGTAACAGACTTAGTTGACATATATATATATATATATATATATATATATATATATATGTGTGTGTGTGTGTGTGTGTGTGTGTGTGTGTGTGTGTGTGTGTGTGTGTGTGTGTGTGTGTGTGTGTGTGTGTGTGTGAGAGCTTAAATCCGATGTTTGATGTCATGGTTTAATGCGCTTGTGTAACAGGTGTGCTTATAACCCTATATACGGCCAACCTTGATGCGTGCGCTCATGTTTTTGCTGATTTTTATGATCATGAATGTCTCTGCAGGGAATCCCTCTACTGCGCTTCATGCTTGTGCCCTCTATTCTCTATTTAATATCATATTAAAGTAGAAAGCGTAAAAGGTAATAAGGTGGCGAGCCTGGGTTGCCACAGCAGCCCCTACTAGCGAGCCCTGCCTTTCTAGTTTTTTTTTTCAGATTTTTTCATATAAAATTTTAAATTTTCTTTTTTAGTTTTTTTAAAAATATTTTTAAAATATATTTGAATATAAATAATGCCATGTTAGCATTTTTCGTTAGTCGAATTGATGGTGTTAACGGAATGACTTAATTGCATAAATTTGACAAGTTTTAAGACTTGATTGCAATTTTTAAAAGTTTTAGGACTCGATTGCTTTTTCATAACAAGTTTTAGGACTTCTAATACACATTTCGCTAGATTATATATAAAAGTATTTATTTATGGTCCAAGCCCAAACTACCAATAAAATACGAGTTCAATTTATAAAAACCCTCTAGCATCCAAGGGCACCTGCGCTGCCTCTTTAGGATCCTCGTGCTTTCCTGTGGAGAGGGATATTGCTTAGCTGACTGTTCCCCAAAGTCAGACGGTGGGACGGTCAGCTAATGGCCACAAATCTCGTTAGTTGAAACCGAATCACTTGTTGATCCAGTTTCATCATTTTGACTCCCCATTCCTTTTTCTTTTCTTTTTTTACTTTTATGTGTTTTTATTGTAAGTTAAATTAGAAGACAAAGTATACAAGATAATTACGTTTCTATTTTTTTGAGTTATTAAGAATTGAGAAAAGTTAAGATGACAGTCCGTGAGAGTGACAGACCCACGTGCACCACATATCCGCGTGATATGCTTGCCAGCCAAAAGTCCACGTCTGGCATGTGCACACCACATATCCGCGTGATATGTTTGTCATCCAAAAGTCCACTTCTGACATGTACACACCATATATCCGCATGATATGCTTGTCAGCCAAAAGTCCACATTTGATATGTACGGTTCAAGTTGCACCATTGAGTGACGGTACTGTCACCCAAGCAAAGTCTTTAAGAATTTTTTCGTAATTGTGGGAATAATATCCACCGTAATCTCTTTATTTGGCTGGAGAATAATATCTACTATTTTACAAGTTGCAACTTATTGTTTGAATACTATCAATTGGATATGTTTCATTAGAATCTTCATTGTCTTCTAATTTTAGCTTGCAATAAAAACACATAAAAGTATAAATAAATAAATAAAAGGAACGGGGAGTCAAAATGATGAAGCCTGATCAACAAGTGATCCGGTTTCCACAAACGAGATTTGTGGCCATTAGCCGACCGTCCCACCATCTGACTTTGGGGGACGGTCAGCTTAGCCGGATTCGTGGAGAGTATGAGCCACAGCTCTGTTGACACCTAAATTTTTATTTTTTTCTTAATCATTTATTTTGCATAAAAATCAAGAGTTAAATTTTAATTCCTACCAAAAAATAATTCATCATTCATATTTAATTTTTTTCAATCATGCATTGCATTTTTATTGGAACCGTCGATGGATGGACTTAATTCGAGGTTCTGAGCTTGATTGAATTATCTGAACTGCACCTATGAATATTAGTAGTGCCGAAAATTTCATAAATAAAATGTCAAGGTGGAATATTGTTTTATCTTGAAACTTGGTGGGCAATTAAGCTAGATATTATCACAGAATATAAGAGATTTCATATTGATAATGAAAGATATCTCTTTAGCAACCCTAGCTCTAGTCTATAAATAGAGGCCACTTTTATTGAATATGGGGCAGAAGTGAGGAGGCCACACATAACTCACATACGGTAAAAGCGAGAGCATTCCCATACCTCTGAAGTGTCAGCAGAGGAGCAACACGCCCAAAAGAGAGAGGGGAGGGGATCATCCACAACCACGAGATCCAGAAGGCTGGAAAGAAAGTAAAAAGAGAGGAGAGAAGGGTCTCGCTTTGTTTCGTTCAGAGGATCCTCACTTCGTTGCTGCAGATCATCCATGTTCACATGGAGACTGGGTTATGACCACTTGGAAAAAATCAAACAAGAACAGAAAGTTCAAGCGAACGTGGAAAACTCAAAGTGCTAATTTGTTCTCTTGTGATTTTGACCAGATTTGAGGAAGCAAGTCAGCGAACGTGGTGTTCAAAGTGGCGAAGACATCTCAATCATCACGTTATATTCTTGCGGTTATTATTCACGACCAACACCTCGTTGAGTCCAACGAGATTGACGACTCTACTGTGCCATTGGCCATCCGTGTCCGTGTCGTCGATGTCCGAGCCGTTAATTCAAACCGGAAATTATCCGAGACAATTCCCATACGGCACAAAAGTGAGCCAGAGAAAGAGATACACGTTCGTGGAGAGGCTCAAAGTCCAAACTCACTATGATATCAGTGAACTCCTCAAGTTGCTGGCCATTAACCGCGGGCGTGCTTCTTCATCGGCGACCGCAAGTTTCCCACCGATGGGTCCAAAATCGCAAGCTTGACCGACAAGTCTTGGTGAATTCAAATCGAGAAAGAGCATCCTTGGAAGACTAGGTAAATTTTTCTATCTTGGATTATTGGATATTCACTTGCATGTGATTTTATTTGCATATCTTGGCATATATTTTGCATTGCATAAAAGTGAATATTCTTTTCAAAATACAAGTTGATTAGGAATTTTTCCTAATCCGCAACTTGCCACGTGATCGAGAAAGTTCATCTTTAGGATTATTGATGGAATACTCGATTAGGCAAGGATTTAAGTTTAATCGTTAACCGTATGATTACAGATTAAAGATTGACTTAAATATTAGCGAAATATTTTAAAAAATTGATTGATATATCCACTTTCTTGATTGAATTGATTAGCATATTCGCTTTCCTAATTTGATTTGAATTGCTTGATTGCTACCTTTTTTAGAATATATCCGTCGCATGATGTAATCTCAAAAAATTCTAAAAAAAATTGCATTCATTCATCTTTCCAATTTGAAAATTGCATCTTTTAAAAATAGCATCACGTAGATAATGGCATATCTAATCCTTTTTGAAAAATATTTAGGTTAGATTGCATACTAGTTTCGAATTTGCATGATTAAATAGAATTTCATGTTTGAAATAATCTATCTTTAATATATTAGGGTTTAGGTCAATTTAAACTCTAAAATATGCAAGGTAAACATTGTTTTGACATAGTTCTATTTTAGGAAATAAATTCATCCGAAAATTTAAAAAAAATCATCCTTACCATATCATTCATCCTTGCCATGTAATCCTTACCATGTCATTCATCCTTGCCATGTCATCATTCTTGCCATGTCATCATTTTTTCCATGTCATATAAGCTGCATGTTAGTTGGCATTACATGTAGAATTGTATGCTTAGGTTAATATAATTGATTCAAACATCATGTAATCAATTTAATTAAACTATAGCATAATTCTATACATTAGTCTAAAAGTGCATGTTTAGAACTTTAATTAATTCCTATGTCACGAAGTTAATTTTTATGCGCATGTTTAGATTAGTCTTGCATTTAATTCATGTCATTGCATCCTAGAATAATTTCATGCATTGCATATAGTATAGTCTTTCATGCATTCATAAAAAATTGAAAAAAAAAAAGGAAATAATTTGTGTGGCGAATGCTCCCCGTGATTATATTGATTTCTGGATGTCCAATTAATTGATTGTGCAACCGTATGATAACCTTTGTTAGTGACTTAGGTTAAAATCAATTAATGTTGCCTTCTCAAATGATTTTTCATGAAATAAAAATGGTACCGAAATGTCATTAGAGTAATCTAGCGTAATCAAGTCCCCGGACTCTTAATCTCTGGTTCGTAGAAGTAATTTAGTTCTCCCGCTAATTTACTTAGGTTTCTAATCGACCTACCACTAACGATTAGTGGCGGCTCCAAATTTAAAATACATTGCATGTTAATCAATTGAACCATAAGTTGCGATTTGGTATGGACTTGGGAGAGTCCGAGTTAGGTTAGTTAAATAATTAACCTGATAATCCATTAGCTTGGAATTTTTCAAATTTTAGGTCGTGACAAGCTCAACACTTTTGAACTTAAGAGAGCTTGCATAGAACAGCATACAAACGATGAAATCGAAGAAAGCTAAAACAAAGTATCAAGGAAGGCTTTTTAAACTTAAGAGAGCTCGCATGGAACAGCATACAAACGATGAAATCCCAGAAAGCTAAAACAAAGTATCGAGGAAAGGCAAGAAAATAGTGTAATAAGTGGACAGATGGTCGGAGAGAGAGAGAGAGAGAGAGTTAGTTTATCTGTTAGCTAAGGGCTTGCATGGCAACGATTCTGATCCGAAAAAGTGATTCTGATTAGAATTAATTTTTCTGATTCTATTCCCTAAATGAGTTTTAGAGAATCAGAATGTGTTTGGTAACTGCACAAAATTTTTGTTCCTGAAACAGAAACGCGTTTGGTAACTGCACAAAATTTTTGTTCCCGAAAATAATTTCTCGTCCCAATTTTTGTCATTTAAGTCAAATAATTACGTAGTTACTTTATGAAATTTCATCATACATTTCGAATTAATTGAAGATTAATTCATATTGATTGTCTTATATAACATATTGCATATTGCATATAACATTTTTTCATGCTATTCCGTCTAATTGTCGTGTCATAACGAGTCATTTTAATCTTAAAAAAGAGAGACCATTTCAGCTTAGTATGTGATTTCAGATTAACTCGGGCCCTCCCAGGCCTATACTAAATCGCAATGAGGGAATATCAAATTCGATCTTAGTGTGATCGGTGGCATATGTATGTGTACATGCAAATGGAGTCGCCACCAGTCTTTGAGGAAGGTAGATCGGAACCTTATCGAACGATCGAGAGAAACCGTTTGATTCTACGCAACTAGAGAAATCTAGGGTCCATGGACTTTGTTACATGGGTGTTTCCACAGACGTAAGTCAATGCTAAGTATTCACGCTGATTGTTTTTGTCTTTTTCCAAATTTTCTAAAACTAGACTAAGTCTAAAGTACCTAAACCTAGGAAAATCATAACCAATAAAATCAAGTGCGAAATCAAGTGCGTAATCAAGGAATCATGGCAATGATATATCACATCATAAAACCCTAATGAAGCCCTAAGGGCTTAAAGAAATGTGATTCGGGTTTAATTTTAAAAGTGTTTATGATTTTCCTAAAAAAGAACAAAATTTATGAAATCTATGGAAGCTAAACCCAATTTTATGAAAATGAGGTCAAACTAGCCTAATCTAAGCTTCTTCTATTTTTAGGATTTTCTGAAATTTTTCTGATTTTTTAGAATTTTTTTCAATTTTTTTCCTATTTTTTATTTTTTATTTTATTATCTTATGTATTTTTCTTTGAAAATGAGACCTCGTTCTGTTTTAGATCGAGGGAAATGTGATGAGAGAACTGAAAATGTGGAACTTCATTCTGTTTTGTTATTCTCAAAAGTGATTCTTTTTTCCAGAATCAACTTTTTTTTTTGTTCTTGTTTTTGCTCCAAAACTATTCTCAAAAATAGAATCAAAATCAAAATCATTTACGTTACCAAACATGATTCTCATCTTTTTTTGTTTCAAGAAACAGAATCAGAGAACCAGAATCGTTGCCATGCAGGCGTTAAGTGGAATTAACCCAAAAGCAGCTACTAATGACCACTTTCAAAACGTGACTGGACAAAAAAGGAGGGGAGATGCAACCAAAAAAAAGGGGGTCTGAAACGCAAAAAGCGACCAGAATGCAGAAGTCACGTGCCAATGCCACAGTGACTCTCCCACTATCACGTGCCCTTGTAAAGACCCTGAACAATCGACCTGCTTGTGTAATGACCATGACCGATCGAGCTTGGGATCCGATTTAGGCCCTGTTCCTAACCGAGTCCTCTCATAACTTTGGCAAAAGAATAGCAGATTTTCCATACTAAGTTGATCAAAGCAAGGCTTAAATCTGAACGAGCCCCTGACGATCTTAATGAACTGTCTGATCCATGTTAACCCCCATCGCATGTGGCGCCGTGTTGTTTCAATAAATTTCAAAGTGCGTGAGGTTTTCTTTAATAGATTTAGCTCGATTAATCCTCACGATTTGTGTAATTTTTCTCGTTTGTGTCATGTGAAGCTTCATCCACAATATGGCAAGTGTTGCCTTAATGATAATCTGGGTTTGAGACATTGTGATTCGAACACGAGATAAGATTCAGCACACCTAGAATCAAGCACATTATTCGTGATAAGTAAATGCAAGCGTGATACCCAAGCTGTGAAGACACATGACAAAGCAACTATATATTGTTGCCATCTTTGAAATAGGGAGATGAACTTATGGTGATTTTAACTCTAAGAAATTTTGTCGAAAGGAAAATTCTTCCTTAACAGATGACATGTCTACAAATATATATGGTGCTTGAAAAATCATTAGTGTGTTCTTGGACCTCCAGGATCCATATCATTATTCAAAGCGCTCTAAGTTCGACCCTTATGAAAGCTACCCGCCGATAGAACGTTTTATGAGAGGTGAAATGCAAGTTCGCGAGGCAAAATTATCTTTTGGATTCACACGAAGAATCACAAATTTGAGAATTAAAGATGGAAAAAAGGCAATTTTCTTTCAAGTCCTTCTGTCGTACTAGGCTGCTAGCTTTTTGTAGTGCTTCTCTCTATCTCTCTCTCTCTCTCTGTGGTTAAATTATTCCCCGGATGTTGGAGGAGCCATAATTGCCCACGTCACTACAGGATCGTATTGGATCATCTCAGAACCCACTTTTGGTTTTTCTCTGCAAGATGTTCTCACTCTCTTGGTAATTTGGAAGGTCTTGGTGGCGTTCTTGGATGCCAAGAGAGGGAGTTGTTGAGAGATGGATGACGAGTACGCGAAGCTTATCAGGAGGATGAACCCGCCAAGGTACTTCCCTCAATCCTCTTTCTTCCTTCTCATCTTCAGCTCAGATTCACAGGTTTTGGCGTTCGTGTTGAATTTGGTGTGCGCTTTCTGGTTTGCCCTTTAGGATTTGTGCTGATCTTGATATCATCAAGTCGATTTGTGTGGTTGTTTCTGATAAAGATGCTAATTTTGATAACCATCATGATGCAAGAGAGGACTTGTAGCTTTGTGCCTCATCTGATTATTGCCTTGGTAAAAAGCCAAACGTTTGGTGTCACGAACTGCTTGTCGGTGAGGAAGTGTTTTTTCTTCTATGGCTTCATAAGTTTTCGGTCAGAACAGAGCGATTTGTGGGTTGATGCTCCGTTTTTTGAGTGAAATTCGTGCGGAGATGAAGTTGATCAGAGGGTTGGAGCGATTGTTGGTGTGATAATGCTTTTCCTTGTGCAGTTTCATGATATTCTGGTGATTAGCTCTCAAATTCGTGTTGTATACTTCTTTTCAGTAATAAAGTTGGGCTCTCCCTATGTGCTTTCGTCTAAAATGTCAAGGCGAATCCCATTAAACTTACTCCATGAGCGTCTCGAAAGTTGTATCTGCTCATCTGCAATCTTTTTCACTGAGAATTATTAGGGCCATTGCCTCGTACCACATGTTTTACGGACTCCATCGGCTTCGCAACCTCGTTCAACTCAGTTATTATGATCGGGGGTGCTAGTATTACTGTTATAAAGATTAGTACCAGTCATCTCCCATGTAAATGTTCTCTATGGATGATTTTTAAGTCTTGCTGTGTGTCTCACTGTGGTAATTGCAGGGTCGTCGTTGACCACAATGGCTCCGGAGATGCTACGGTTATCCAGGTGAGCCTCCCGGTTTCTGTCTGCTTTTGTGCTTCCTAAGCGAGATTGATCGGGTTCTTGACTTGCCCTATGAAGTCATGATGGGTTTTAATCGGTTCCTTTTGCCTCCTTCACACTAAGAATCTGTCTAATTGAACATCGGATGTTTTTCAGGTTGACAGCGTTAACAAACATGGGATTCTCCTAGAAGTTGTCCAAGTGCTCACAGATTTGAATCTTGTCATAACCAAAGCATACATATCATCTGATGGGGGATGGTTCATGGATGGTGAGATCAACTCTCTCTCTCTATGTCGTTGAATGTCAACGAAGAATTTAAAGCTCTCAATCTTGTCTCTTATTGTCTTTTACTGTTGTCCGAAAGTTCAGTTTTTCATGTTGTGGATCGTGATGGCAAGAAAATCAGAGACATGGAAGTCATCGAAAATATTAAGAAGGTAAGTCAGATCACTACTCCTATCTGTCATTTGACATCCTACATCATTTTACGAGACTGTCTCGATGACTAAAACAGCACCAAATGTGTTGTGGATGGTCTTCACAGTATACATCCATGGATAGACGGTTCTTTATCTCACTTGAACTCTTCATTTTGCAGAGAATTGAGAAAAGTGCGAGCTTCGCTCCCTCACTGAGAGGGTCCGTGGGCGTGATGCCCTCCGAAGAGCACACCTCAATTGAACTCACTGGAACTGACCGGCCAGGTCTACTGTCCGAAGTTTGTGCAGTTCTCACGAACCTCCACTGCAATGTAGTAAACGGTGAGATATGGACTCACAATGCCCGGGCAGCGGCAGTTGTTCACGTCACGGATGATTCCACTGGTTGTGCGATCGAAGATCCCGAGCATCTCGCGAAAATCAAGGAAATGCTCTTCAATATCCTTAAAGGAGACGACAACATGAAGACTGCCAAGACAACTCTTTCCCCTCCCGGTGTTACCAGTAGGGAGAGAAGGTTACATCAGATTATGTTTGCTGATAGGGACTACCAGAGGTTCGAAAGCAGTAGTGTCGGACAAGCTGATGATCAGAGCCTGAGACCCCATGTGACCATTATGGACTGTGATGAGAGAGATTACACCATCGTCACTATGAGGTCGAAAGACCGACCAAAGTTATTGTTCGACATTGTCTGCACGCTAACAGATATGCAGTATGTGGTCTTCCACGGCATGGTGAAAACCGGGAGAAAGGAAGCTTACCAGGTGACATGGAGGACCTTGCCCTTTTTTATTGAGCTAGGATAGTTGAGGAAAATAAGTGATTACATCAACTGTTTGATATTGACATTGTCGTTCACACGTTTCTCTGGATCATCCATCATATCCACAGATTAGACTTTTCAGCACAATTTCTTTTGTTAGACTTGCATGTTCATTACTCATTGAATTTCAGCTTAATCCTTTCCATATGGTCGTGGTTCTAGGAATTCTATATTCGGCATGTCGATGGGCTCCCTATTGGCTCGGAAGCTGAAAGAGAGCGCATTATACAGTGTCTTGAAGCGGCAATTGAAAGGCGGGCATCCGAGGTATTCTTAACCTTCATTGGATGAAATTCCCATAGTGTCAAACATACCTACCACGACGTACTCAGAAATTCCTCTTCACCTCCATGCAGGGTTTAGAGTTGGAATTGTGCATAGCCGACCGGGTTGGGCTGCTCTCGGATATCACCCGGATATTTCGTGAGAACAGCTTGTGCATAAGGAGAGCAGAAATAACTACAAAAGGCTTGAAGGCCAAAGACACGTTTTATGTGACGGATGTGACCGGTGACCCTGTTGATCCGAAGATAATCGATTCGATTTGCAAGCAGATTGGTCAAAATGCATTGCGGGTGAAGCAAAACTGGAACTTTTCACCCAAACCACCAGAGAAAACGAAGGCAGGATTGCTTTTCGGCTACTTCTTTAGTTCTCGGACTTTCCAAAACTTCAAATTGATCAGATCCTACTCATAGTGGCTCTGTCTATATTTGTACTATAGATTTCAGTGAAGCATCAAGTGTAAAAGATGTACATAGAGATTACAGATTAGGATCTTGTATAGTGTGTGAGAACTGAGTACAGTTTGGTTTCCAGGCATACTTGCAACAGATCTTGTGAAAGTTCGGAGTGAAGCAAAGAATTTGGGCTCCTGATGTATAATCATGTTCTTAAGATAGGGATTAATTCATGGTCCATCGGATGTAATCCTCACGTCTTGAGTAGTTGGGAATCGCTTTAATGTCAAAATGATTGAATATTAAATACGTTGAAGGATGAAAATACTTTCCCTTGGCTAACTTTTTTGAGGTATACAAACAACAATTTTTAATAAAATATGTTCAAAATCGTTATTTTTCTTCAAAATAAAAGGACCCTGTTTCAGCCACTTGACTAAAAAATAGGTAATCCTTCCTGGTGAACAAATGACAACTCCGGCTGCTGGGTACTTCAGCAAGTAAGTGCTTAGAGCTTGACATAAGCTATCAAGAACTCCCCATCCATCAAAGCAATCTTGTAGCCACTTATGAATTAATCTCCCACCCCAGAGTCTTGCTATTAGAGATTGTAGCTTGTCCTCAGATATCATCAGTCTCAGATATCGGCGGTCAGGCAGCGAAAACCAACAACTTAGTCTAGAATCGCAGCCCATTCGATGTATTTCCGACATGCCTGTTTCATCTCAATCTCTGTCAAGTGCTATCGTCTAAGGTTATTGCCATCGCAGCTTAGTCGACTTCAAAAGGTGATGAGCAGGAAAAATAGCTAGAGCCATAGTAATAACGAGCCAACAAACTACGATGGACATCATGCACCATCTCCAACCTCAAAGAAAAGCATGTTCAACAGCAATTGCCCAAAATTTTAAAATTGTGATCTCACTTTGGGAAGGAAATGTTTGGTGCTAAGTGCCAGAAAGGACCAAGGCAAAAATGAACACAAATATCGGCCTCAAATGACGATACTCTAAACAAAAAGAAACACATTTTCCATCACTCCTAGGTCATTCTCTGAGCAGCTTCCTTGGCAAGAACCCTCTCTTTAGCCTTGGTTTTGGCCTGTGATTTAGATCCCATGATGCCGCCACCCCACTTCTTCCTGTATTCATCATACTTGTCGTTGAAGTTTGCCTGCAAGAACAGACATACCAGTTACAGATACCATCCAAGCACAGAAGAATCTCATCTTTTCGGCCAAGAAGTTGAGACAATCAGCAGACGTATAGAAACAAAACATCAAAATCTGCATACTACCTTAATAGCCTCCAAGATTTTGCTGAACTCCAATTTGTCTTCATTTTTAACGGTGGTCAAACACAAAACGGATGCAGTTTTCTTATGAACAATCTGCCAAAAGAGAATATAAATATGAGTGCTTCTCAACCATACTTTAAGGACAGAAACTCAATGAAGGGAATGCCGGCATCATTACCGTTCCCAAGCGTGCCTTTCCCTTCACGATGCAGTATGGAATTTCCATCTTCCTGCATAATGCTGGAAGCCAGACAACCAACTCTATTGGGTCAACGTCATGTGCAATGACTACCAACTGTGCCTTGTTCTGCAAAATGAATGTTCCAATTGAAAAAAACAATTGGGTGTTAATTGCAATCGTACCCCGCAGAGCATGGGAGAGTAGGGAAATGAGTGAGAAAAATAAGGACAGAAATAAGACGTTAGTGCCAGGCAGAGTAAATGAGAACCTGCTCAATAAGGTAAGTAACATGGTTAAGACCATATTTCACAACAATGGGCTTCTTAGCCTCAACCGACTTCCCGTCTGCTTCAACCTGGGCCTTCTTCAAGAGCCGCTCCTTTTTTGCTGCTTTGTCCTCAGGCCTATACTTGAGAAGCATTTTGAACAGGCTTGTGGCTGCAAGTATTTTTCACATTGTAGGGAAATTATATTCTGACATTTTAGGATCATCATAGATGCAACTAAATGCAAAAAGAAAGAAACAAAACAAGAACTTAAGATCCAAAAGCAATGCAAAATACAACCGGGTACATAACTACCCCAGTTCACTCATTAGATCAAGTATCGGATGAAACTTGAGCCTGGAAAGCTTCAACTGTTCCTTATAATCTAGAAAGAAAAGTTCTCGTCTAGCTTTGACGGCCAACACATATCAACCAGAAATTATTAGAAACTCCCTCCATAATTTGTTAGACCAGCACACCATGTCAACCTCGTGCACCGATCACACAAACACCATGAGGTACGTCAATATGAGATGCAACCAACTGCATCTCAGATTTGTTTAGATTCAGCCATCGGATTGCATGTGCAAAAGAAATCAATCTAATATGAACTGATACTATCAGAAGCATAAGCAATATGCACAGAGCTCTAGGCCAATAAGTCTAAAGTGCACTTCAATGCGCAACTAAGTATCCAACACAAACAAATAAGGTATGCAAAATAAAGTGCCCAAAAAAATATACACATTGAAGTACCAGAAATCCAATCAATAAAATGCCCCGGCTACACAGCCAGATTCAATAAGCATCAAAGCAGCCATTTCTCGCAATTGCATCTCATAAATATTATTTGGCAAGAGAGCAAAGCAAGAAGAACTAGTCATTGCAAAACACAAGTGCGTCTTAAGGTTCTGCACCAACCACAAACTAAGATGCAGACAACCAAAAGAACTCTTTGTTACTGCATACCCAAGTTTTTGTCGAGGGTCTTGGTGAACTGGTTCAAAGCTGGTGGAACCTTCAACCTCTGTTTCAGAATTCTCCTCTTCCTCTGAATCTGAACAGTCTTAGGGAACTTAACGAACCGTGTCAAGTCCCTCTTCGGAGGCAGAGCACCTCCAATTCCAAACTGCTTCGGTCGCTTCTCGAACAAAGGATTCGTCACCTTCTCCTAGTAAACATCAAGGACCAACCAAATTCAGCATAGTGCTGCGTCCTCTTGGAAGGTACCGAGACTAATCGTGAAGCAATAAAACTAACCTGCTTCTTTTTGGCCGCAACAGGAGCTTTCCCACCTTTCTTGGGACCCTTTGATTCGTAAACACAAAAAGTTACGACTAAGATTCATCACAAGAGACATGCGCCATATAGGCATAAAAGTAGTGCATCTGCTCATAGCTAAACTCAGAGAAAAGCGAAAGCTCGCTAGATTATCATGAGATGCTACATGATCATCGACACCGAAACTGAAGTTACTCATCACGTTACAGATCATCGCACTAGAATCAGTGCAGACTGAAGATCAGCATTTCTAGCAAATGGCACAAAATCAAGACACAAAAACCTTCGAACAACCACCATTAGTTCCATGGAAATGCCTCACCATTCTTAGCTAAGCAATACCGATTCGTAAAGCGAAAGAAAAAAAGAAGAGAAGAATCAGATGACTCACCATTGTCGGCGAGGCTAGGGAGCCGGCTCTTCTGGTTCCGAACTAGCAGAATGGGACGTGAAAGCCAGAAACCCTAGTTCAGCGAAGTTATATGTCCGAGGAATAAGGCGCCATAAACGACGCCGCGTTTCGTAATCAAGCGATGGGCTGGATTGGGCTGGTCCTTTTGATACATCAAAGATTTTGGCACACGACGGTCGTTTTAATGGGCCAGAAAGGAAAATCTCCCACTCATTCACGTCCAAATTACATAGACCCTTCACGTATAATCTCCTATTATTATACTAAAATTCAAGTTTGACACCACTAACAAAGTATTCTTTAAAAAATTATTATTATTCTTGGTAGAATTTTCTCTCACGTATTCGCATTACCTGACTAATACTCAACATTTATATCGAGTAAAGGTTCATATAAACTAGGACAGCATTCTAGTAATTCACTTAGGTTTCGTTTGTCAGAACGAACGAGTGAATTCCCACTATCGAATCCAATCGGACAAAGCCCTCGACCGCGATATCTCGATTTTTTCTGTAATTATAAGTAAAGAAGCTCGCTGGTTGGGTGGTTCCATCCCACATCTATCCCAAAAAAAAAAATCTCTTGACAACAATAATAGTCCTGGATCCAAAAGTAATATGCTTATGCTCCCTCTATATACTGTCAAGTTTCAACGATGAATTTAATGGAGCCTGCAAGCGACCCACGATTTGTATCATCCCCACCTCACATTCTCCAATTTGTACTCCCTTGTTTCCGACAAAACACACTTCTGTCCTGGGGATCGTTACACAAGGCGCAGAAGCAACAGATGGAAGTCCGTCCTCGCGAACGACAGAATCACTCCTCTCGGATTTGACGGAGGTTGAAGATGACGACACTTTATCCAATCACATAAACTCTCTGTCTCTCTGAGCAAACCCTCCAAAAAAAAAGTTATCTTTTTCAGGATTACTCGAGCATTAAGCGGAGAAACTTCGAAGTTGAAGCCTCTCTGTCATTTCTGCAAGAAGAGCTATGATTAATTCACTTTGTGGCAGCATGGGATCTCTCAAGGCCCCGAGCTCATGCACGCAGATTCAGCCGAGTCTCCCAAACGACTCGACCTCGCAATCAAGTAGCACTCTCCCATGTCCTGATAGTATGGAAAGGAGCAAGGCCGCCTCGACCCCGCCGAGCCTAGAGTACACGTCGCCGAGGTTCGACGTGGTCGACAATCCCATGATCGACTCGCCCACCACCGCGCTGCTGGCGTCCCTCCTGTCCTCGGACGGGCTGGACTTCATGATCTGCTCGCCGGTGAGGAACCTGCTGTCTCCGGAGAGCGCCTCGGCTTACAATTACAACCACGCGCAGGCGATGCAGGGGCAATCGGTTTCGGGTTGCTCTCCGCCTCGGTTTGCTTCTCAGCTGGGGTGTTCTTTCAGCGGGGCTCGCAAAGAGAGGGGACTCAGTCCTCTTCAGAGAGTCCTCAATTCCGCACGCGGCAGGGATCAGGTCATCGCTCAGTCTGACTGCCTTTCTCCGGACTTCTTGGAGGACTTTAGTGTTAAAGATGAATTCGGAGGGTATCCGATGTCAGGGCCGGTGCCCGGGTTTGGAACCGTGGAGTGTTTCGATGTCCCGACAACTACCACGGCTTCGTTGGAAATGCCGAACGCTTCGAGGTTCCATGCAGGACGGGCCAAGGAAGTCATCGGAGAGGACTACAAGAACGAGACTTGCCAGGAGATTGGCGACTTTTGCGAAGCGAAGCCCCTCACATCGGCGACAACTCTATCGGAGCAACTGCAGCGAGAAGATTGCCAAGAAGAGCAACAGCAAAGCAGCTTCGTTGTGCCCATTCCTACAAATTGTGAGCAGGTGATTCGCACTCTATGGACACGATTTAATGCCTCTGAATCACCTATTACAACTTATGTTCTTGTCCCAACAGGAGCAAGACAGTGACCTCCAACTAGTGCACCTCCTCCTCGCCTGCGCCGAAGCCGTCTCCAAGGGAGACTACTTGCTGGCCAGGAAGTACCTCGACCACCTCTACCGCGTAGTCACCCCGATCGGCGACTCCATGCATCGCGTCGCGTCTTTCTTCACCGAAGCCCTCAACGAGAGGCTCGCCTCTGGAGTCACCACTACCAAATCCTCGATACCATCAAGACTTCCCTCTCCTGTCCCGCCAAACTCCTTGGAGATCCACAAGATCTACCAGATCCTCTACCAAGCCTGCCCCTACGTGAAGTTCGCCCACTTCACCGCGAACCAAGCCATCTTCGAGGCCTTTGCAGACGAAGAACGCCTGCATGTGATCGATCTCGACATCTTACAAGGTTATCAGTGGCCGTCTTTCATGC
Source organism: Lenwebbia sp. NSW1173648 (assembly GCA_029784005.1). Taxonomy (NCBI): domain Eukaryota; kingdom Viridiplantae; phylum Streptophyta; class Magnoliopsida; order Myrtales; family Myrtaceae; genus Lenwebbia; species Lenwebbia sp. NSW1173648. Next base: position 25,679,324 of record JARCGZ010000006.1, read on the forward strand.
AGGCTCTCGCTGCAAGACCAGGTGGCCCTCCGTTTCTGAGGATAACAGGAGTCGGGCCATGCATTGAGTTGGTGAGCGAAACGGGACGGTGCTTGGCGGAACTGGCGCACTCCCTACATCTTCCGTTTGAGTTTCATCCGGTCGGCGAGCAACTCGAAGCGCTCAAACAGCCTATGCTGCATAGGAGGGTCGGCGAAGCGCTCGCAGTTAACTCGGTGAATCGCCTCCACCGTGTTCCAGGTACAATATTGCTAATTTGTTTTGGTCACTCTCTGGTCCATCTTTCCAACCTTATATCAGATCATTCGCGGAAAACATATCTGCAAATTTACGAGTAAAATCAGTATTTCTTTGGGTAGTAAACCTATGTGAAAATCAACTCTCATATCTTTACACGCTTGATCCTCGTCGCTTCATATGAAACCGATTCATCACAAACAGGTATTTGCCAGGGGAGCTTACTGACAATGATACGGGACCAAGCACCAAGCATAGTGACACTAGTCGAGCAAGAAGCCAGCCACAACGGGCCCTACTTCCTCAGCCGCTTCCTCGAGGCGCTGCACTATTACTCCGCGATCTTTGACTCGCTCGACGCGACGTTCCCGCCGAACTCGGTGCACAGGGCGAAGGTGGAGCAGCTCATGTTCGCACCGGAGATAAGGAACATAGTGGCATGCGAAGGGCCAGAGAGGACGGAGAGGCACGAGAGGCTGGAGAAGTGGAGGAAGGTGATGGAAGGGACAGGGTTCACCGCAGTTCCGCTCAGCGAGAACGCCGTGGCTCAGTCGAAGATATTGGTCGACCTGTATTCATGTCGTGGGTACAGTCTGAGGGAGGATATGGGTTGCTTGCTCTTGGGTTGGCAAGATAGAGCCATTGTTGCCGCATCTGCATGGCAATGCTTATAAAATCTCCGACTGTAGGAACTCACCAAGTGCGAGCGTTACAATATTTGGCCAATGAATTGATCTATGAAGAAGCATAGAAAAGGCTAAGAGAGGAGAAGAGAGAACTCTCGTTTCTTTCGTAGAAGAACTGAGCAGGAAAGCTACCCTGCACCTTAGCCTGAGGTCAATGAATTTTGCCAATATCCAATGTATCTATTATTATATTCATCGTATCACTCTTGAGAGTAATTTACACGAAAAGAAATCAAATGCTTTCAATAGCATTGAAGTATTTCATCACATTCTTTCTAGTAGGAGAATCGTGCGACATAGACCACAAGCCTCGTATGACAAACTGGGGAGAGGGAGCAACAAGAGAAAAACTAAAAGCGAAGAAAGAGAAGCGACGTAAGCTACAGAAGGGAACGCACGTAGAAATACGACTAAATTATCAACATGCGACGGTACACGAGAATGCCCTCCGACAAACATTTGAGGGACGGCATTATCAACGAATCATAAAATACATCTTTCCAGCAACTCTGTTCATCACCAAGGAAATGCGAGAAATCTCCGTCAAGCACACAAACCTATGATCTGAATCACGAGCAACTTCCTCACATAATGGTGCATGAACAAATGTGTTTCCTCGGAACCTCGTCAACCTTCTTTTCTGTTCAACGAGAGACCCAAACAATGCACTGTCAGAAGATCCATAGGTTACGAAAACTGAGAAGTACTAGTTGCATGTATCACTGTCCTAAGAAAATCATCTCGACACGAGTCCAATTCTATTATAAATTAAAAATTTCTGGAGTCCATAAGATAAAGCAGAAGCATAGATCAACCATCAGAATCCCTCAACAGATCATTTACTTCACAGCACCCAGAGCTTTTTGGCAGTGGCCATGAGGACAGCAACAAGTACAAAAGCACTGCCCACACTAATATGAAGCCAGCATAAAATGCCGCCAACCATAGGCATTCACTCAATTGGGAAGTCAAAGCATATCCTTCTGAGAAATTATTGAGGCAATGCACTAGCATGACTGTATTCTAACCAAGAATTCCTTCCTATACAGGAAAAACTAGGAAAAAGATTTTTTCATCTCACTAAAGACAACACAAAAGTCGCTGGCTTCATATTTATGCAATTACACAATCCAGAACATAAGCAAAAGTAGCGTTATTTCTCGACAAGCTTCAAGCTGTAGTGAACAAAGTATTTCAACCAGAATATCGTATCCCATCCCATCGTCTTAGTGATTGCTTTCAATTTCGTCAGGATGCGAAGTATCCCCTTATGACTAAGTCAAAAATAGATACTTCTAAACAGTCCACAAAGCATGAATTTATGCCTTAATTGACCTTGTCTCCATGTATTTATTCAAGAGTAAGGCTTTTTGTTTAAATGACGTCGGATTCGACATTGGTGACCTGATGCTCTAGGCATAATTAAAGATTGAGTTACGTCTCCAGATAAGCTGGATGAACATCTTTCTTGCAAATGGAGAGGTCTGTACAACGCACTGAGTAGTTATCACTGCTATCTTACTATATGGGGAAAAAGATTATCAGTTCATCACCAGCCCCTATGGATTCGAGCATAGCGTGTCCTATATACTAAGAACAACAATTAGCTCCACATAATTCATCAAGAATTGACAAAAAAAAAAAAGTTACAGGATACTCTCAGGAATATATTAAATGCGAAAACTATGAAACAAGCTCATTGTTTATTTTTCAGCAGTCCATACTTCTGATAATTAGAATATAGAACAGAGATATTTAAAAGGCAAATTAAGCAACAACAAATTCATAAAGATTGTGATTCACACTTTCATGAACGACGTCAAGCAATGTAAATTCACCTGTCTTTGCTTTCACGAGGGATGGCTGCACTACAACGTGCATGGTAATCACGGCTTTTGGAAGTTCCCCAAAAGGTACTCTACACTGTCCAACTGTCTTGTTGTTTTCCAATATTTTGCCAGCATTTATCAGCTTTATGTCATTTGCAGACTTGGGTGCAATTTTCTTATCTGCAACAAATTATGAAAATAGGATGAAGCGCAAAGGGAAAGAGGAAATTTCTCAAGCATAAGTCGAATAAAATGAACAAAAAACATGAGATGGAGGGTTTCTATGGGCCTTTGTTACTTTCTTGGCAAGCATGAGATCAAATAGAAATGCTATATGGATAAACGAAATCGAAAATATTAGTTTAACTTATTTTTCAACTAATTTAGATTTACATGTACTGCATCTTATCTTACAAAGACAATGGGGAAAATGAAATTAACCACAAAATGGTGAGGAATACAATTATGCAAAGTGCATGATAGGGATGATGTTCTTAATTTCTTGAATATGTTGGTGTTCAATTAATGTAAACGTATACACCTAAAAGATGCAGGCTACTTTCAAGGACAATTCAAGGCCACGCAGTAAAGGTTCCAGTTGGTGCATTTCAGTTAGTCAAATAAGAAGCATTTTTGAGGTTCAGCCAAAAATGGAAAAAAAAAAAAAAAAAAAAAAACATGAAAAGCATATTGGAGAAGCGAGACCAGGTAGAGAGAAGCCACTAAGAACAGCCAAGACCAACAAGGGAATCTCACGATTTATTTGCGATCTATCTAGATGAAAGCACCAGTTCTGTGAGTCAACTCATGAATGTCTGCAACCAAAGATATGTTGAGGTTCAGAATATAAAACATGGCACATGCTGGGCCACTGTAAAGGTGATGGTCTCACTTGGCTTCCACAAAGCCTAATCAGCCCATAATGGCAATTTATGAAATTGTGTAGATCAGCCATCTCAACACTTCGCACTGATTAACAGACTAGACCAATCTATTACAATGATTCAATATCTATCCAAAGATGAACCATCTATACTAGAACTTCACCACCTAAGGTGTGGTGCTCTATGCATACACCAGTATGACCCAAATACTAGAAGAACACTTGATAGGACGGGAAGAAAAACCAGACAGAAAAGACAGCAGTGAGTACTACAGACTCCAAAAGGTTGCTGGCTGCAAAGGATCCTCCACTAAATTCCACACAAATTTTGTTTTACACTTCTTCAATAATATGACAGAACCAACAGGTTCTGTCACTGCAATGCCAGGAAAGAAACAGAAGTTGCCAATAATTTCATGTATCAACCTGAGCTTTCATCATAGTAATGGAAGGTCAATGAAACTAAGGCAATATCTTGGAACAGAGATCCTCGCTGTAAAAATGCAGACCCAAAACCAGCTTCAGTTCAACAAATGACTAAGAAAGAAAAGAATTTCACAAACAAGCCCAGTGTCACTCAGACCACCTCAAGAAGGGACTCTACTCCCGGTTTTGAAGAGAATGAAGGTTATACTCCTTTTTGTATGCAGATCTGGACCCAGTGGAGAGGCAATGTGATCAAGTCAACCGTTTCACCCATTTCCACTTTGTCATCTAACCAATCTAGCCCATAGTTACCCTAGACTCTTCCCTGAGCAAAGCTTCATTTTTCAGATCAGGATAATGAAGGCATTTCAAGAATACTCCACGGGTGAAAATTTGAAAATAGTTTCCAGTACAGCATCAGCTATGTTAATTTGGTTTCACTTAAGAAGCCAATCATTAGAGCTATTTGGGTGTCAAGACCTAACTGATCACAATAAGGCACTCCCCAGCTCATGATTTTGGAAATTTATGCAGATTGATGGAGCATAAATGCTGGAGTACCATTGCTTCTAGGAACTTTTGGGAGGATGGATACTTTCAATCGGCAGAAAGAATACAGAGAAAAATTTAATTACTAGTCCAAGCAGCCCATGCAGGATGCATATGTGTGCAACCCATGGCAACTTTAGTCTGAAACAGAAATTACTTCACAACTATCTCATTCGGAGAGATATGTCATATGGCCCATTATCCAAGTAAGTTTCAAAGCATACAACCATCACAAACAGAAAATCATTTAAGTCCAACAGCTGCATGCCAAGAGTAAATCTGTATCGCTTAAGGCTAACAGCTGCATCACGAACAGAATACAATAAGCTGCGACAATAGTTCCCTAGGTGTCAATGTCAAGCTATGACATCGCCTGTAAATCCGTATCAAATTCCTAGATCAGTGAATAATTCGAGACAAGGGAACTTATGCACAGATTTGATCACCATAGAGTGTCCCCGCAAGTAGACATTCAAATCGCGCACTTCAATTGGAGAATTCTCATAGCAATCAGATAAACAAACTTAAGCAAAAGCACCTAGATTACTTATTATAACGAAAAACCAGTACATGGAAACCTATTGCCAACCTTTCGGCCATTCGGCAACAATCCTCTCTTTGAGCATGGCAACCGTCGAGGTCGGCGAGTATTGGAATGGACCAATGTCCGAACCATCATACAATCGAAACTTCAGCTCCACGAGGTCCTCTTCCGGCATTTTCAAAATCCCTCCACCAAGCTCGAGCCCCGAGACCTACACCTAGCTAAGCAAAGCCTATAGAAACTCGAGTTCACCAAAATTGATCCTCCTCTTGAGCCAAGATTCCAACAGAACACTAATCAAAACCTCGAGCAGTCACCTATCATGACGAGCAAACATCACAATAAGACAAAGCAATTTGGCAGTACCAGAAACACCGACACCATACGACCGAACACGTTCCGACCACTTCATCCACTTTAATCTCTAATCAGCTTCTCAGTAAACCGATAAAAGCCAGACGATTTCGCTGTACAGCACAAACAGATGGAAGAATCGATTCCAAACAATAAGATCAAGCCGCGGAAACTGAAACCAATCACAGAACGAATTAGAAATGAACAAATACCTCCGGCTTCTAGTGAAGAAGTGCAAAAATCGAAGAGCTAAAGTCGCAGGGCGACCGATTGCAGGACGAGGTCAAGGATGAAGTAGAAACCCTAAGAAACGAAGCTCGCCCGATCGACCTTCTTGAAACTGCCTCGGGCTACTGTTTGTGCAATCCCACTACGTCCTTATTATCGAGCTTTTAATTTAATATTTATTTTAAATTTTTCCTTCTTTCTTTCCTCTTTTTCACGCTTTCTTATTATTTCCTTTTTTGCCGATTTAAATTTAATTCGATTTTTATAACTAGAAAGCTGAGCGTTCTACTTCGAATCTTCGCAGTGTAGTACGGTGCTTAATTTTGTCAGTAAATACGGACGAGAGTTACTCCCTGCGGCGACGTCCAGTTGGTTATGGTGGGGTGAGGCGCATGGTGTCGAGGTCGGCTTTGTTTCCAGTGTTAACCGGAAGTGGAGGGCGGCGGGCATTTAACGCGGTGGGTGACGAATGAGGCCCCCTGGTTCGGTGCCTTGCCGACATCGCAGGCTCGGCGGCTGATGCGGTGGCCCGTGGAGCTATAGCCCGAGCTGCCGAGAGTACAGCGCGGGTACACGTCGTGATGTCGGCTCTTTCATTAAAATGATTTTGCCGAATGCCGAATAGAAGTGATCATTCGACGAGCTCGGATCCAAATGGAGCCGGCCTCAAGGTCGGGCCTAATGTGCTGTTGAAACCCACCCATAGCACGAGACTGCATGGAATTTTTGTGAGCCGAGCCCGAGTCAATGATAGGCGGGCCGAACTTTCTTGTGTGAGACCTTTTGCTGATGTCCCCCTTATTCTTCGTTTATAGCGTTGAATTACACAATAATAAAACGTGTTAATTATTATAAATAGGCCCGTTCGTCATATCGCATTAGGATTTAATTACTGTAATTTGCGATTTGCCCCCGTAACTTTTTCATGTCATGCAAATTTCATTATACGCTATATGAAGGACTCTATTTATACATTTTCATTATCATCTTTTTCTGTCGCCACAATAATGTAAAGATTAAATTATTTCATATATAAAAAATAGATCATTCTATTTCACGTTCGCGACCATTGGAGTTTAGACACACAGAAAAGCGAACGTGATTCAGAATTTGCAAGACAAAACCACGACAAAGACTGAGCTAATTACGGTTAATTAGGATTTAATCAGACAAAACATAATTATAGAGAAACAACCTCGTTGCGTTTTTGCATGCATATTCCTATTCCTTTTTCCTTTTCTTTTCTTTTCTTTTTCCCTCTTCTTTTGTAGCTGTAAGAACACTGTCCTTGCCGACAATATTTACATCGTCCACGTGACGTTAGCCTCTTCGCGAGCGCCTTGCTCAACAACGCTTATTCCTGGACGGCCACTCCCGAGCTCGTCGCGCTAGCGACTCGCGCGGATCACGCGCAGGCTTTTCAGCTCCAGATCCGATGTCGTAAGCTTCACTCGGTGCCCAAGCATCGGATCACAAAGTACATCGACAATGAGGCACGGTGGATCCAAGAGAAGACGAGCATCCATCCGATGCGTCCTTCTGGTGTGTTCAATCTGCACGGGTCTCGGCCTGTTGTTGCTCAGCGCGAGGTCGGTCGATCCTTCTTCGGACAGGGACGTGCCGGCGAAGCTCCGTTCCAGCTCCGGCGACGTGACCGGCGCCGCCGGCGCGGAGATTGATGGCGAGAGAGGGAAGGAGGAGAAAGCGAAGGCGTGCGCGACGGTGGAGGAAATGGGGGAGGCTTTCAGGGGAGGTTTCGTGAAGGAAAGTCTCAGAGTCAGGAGATTATTACAAGCTCACTTCTCTAGATATGGTGAACTATCGGTTTCTCTGCTTCGCCTCTTCTGTTAAATTCTTTTCGGGTTTTAGCTCCAGTAGGTCTCGAGTGATGAATCTAAGTTTTGTTTTACCTGTTGAGTTCAAATAATACGATGCAGAGCGTTGGGATGTTAGCTAGTTAAGCGGCTTGATGTGATTGGGACAAGCGGTGTCTGTGTCTCATTCTGTACAATTTATATTGAACTATCGGAATCGTGTTGATCGTGAGTCCTGTCATAATCATCTACTGAGAGCAATATTTTGCTGTTGTCACTATGGATTATACAGTTGATTTGGTTGCTTCCCCTTGAAGTAGGGTAAAAATGAAATGTCAGAACTGTGGACGTTATGAACCTTCCGCTCGGCCCAAATCTTGTTGATGCTTCGCTTTATAGTGCAATCTCAGTATTTCCTCTGTCTTTTTCATGTTGGTTATAGTTTTATGGATGCATATGGCCAAACAGTCAGCTCTCTCCGTCATTCAATGCAGTTTGCTTACCCTTAATGTGGGTATTGGTTCAGATAGTTTGGAGTAGAGGTTCACGAACCATTACATTCATGAATTTTACTTGCAAAACAATTATCGGACTGAGAATCTTCCGTTCTGGTCATTTTAGGTGCTGCCAGAGTCAGGGATCTCCCTCCAGATCAGTTTTGTAGACATGGTTTTGTGATGGGAAAAGCATCAGAGGCAGGTTTTGGTAATGAAATGTATAAGGTGTTGACAGCTGCAGCATTGAGCATAATGTTGAACCGGTCGCTGATTATTGGGCAAACCAGGCATATTGGTTCTTTCTTAATCCTTTCTGCTTTATATCTATAAGTCTATCACTTTGTTTATCTTTGGCCTGCTCAATTGAACCAAATCATTTTGCGTTACATTTTATACTGCATTCGTATATTACACATTTTGCTTACTGGAGCTTAGAAAGTAGAGACATTTGCCCTCTTGGTAGGAGTTGCTTATCTCCCTAATATGATGCAAAGAATGCTAAAGCTCCTAATAACTAGTAAGGCATGTCACATCTCTGGGTTCATGGGGTTTTGTTTCCTGATTGTTTTGGGGGAGGGACTTCACATTTATGGCATGGGTTGTCCCCAAAATTACCAAAAGTTGTGTTGGACAACACGTTTAAATCCGTTAATTCTTGCTTTCTGCTTTAATTTCAGGGATAAATTTCCTTTCGGAGATTACATCTATTATTCAAACGTCTCCTTCACTTTAAGAGAAGTCAAGCATCTTTGGAGACGAAATGGTTGCGTCCAGAAGTATAAAAGGCAGCTCAATATGAGGATTGATGATTTTCAGAAGCCTGCCCATACAAATGTGCTCTGTAGCAACTGGATTAAATGGGACCAACCCATCATATGGTATAGGGAGCAATGCTACAGATTTCCATTTTATGCTTCTTTATGAGCTGAAAAAGGAGAATTACGATGGTGTTTATATTGTTATATCAGTGCGTCACTGGTTGAGTTGGCTTCTTTCACAGGTTCCAGAACACTACTGATGCTGTGGCAGCTCAATTCTTCTTGAAAAATATACACTCTGAGATGAGGACTGCAGCTACTGAGTTATATGGATCCCTGGAAACCTTTGATTCTAGGCCAAATGTATATGGGGAACTGATGAGATTTTTAATATCTCCTTCAAGTGACGTAGAGGAAGCAGTCAGTTGGGTTCTTCAGGGCAGGCAGGATCCTGATATTACACTGCACATGCGAATGCTAATGAATAGGTATTGTTCTGTAAAAGAGTTCTCATATCATGCAGAAAGAGTAATGATTTGTTATAGTTAGACTGTTCAAGAAAATGGAATGGGGTATGAACAGGATATGTGCATAATGACATATGTCCCCAAATATATTTGTTATAGTTGGATTGTTTGGGAAAATGGAATGGGGTTTGAACAGGATATGAGCGTAATGAGAAATATCTCCTCGATTTGGAACTGAAACCATGAATCCACTTTAGTGGTTACAAAATTTTCTAATTCACAACTTCACCCTGTAAAACATACTGGACATTCTTAGAATTTTTGTGTTGTTTCGTGCAAGCACAGGTTGAAGATTCTATAGCGGCATTTTATTTGAGTTGTTCAGAATATTCCACAGCAGAGATATGCCTCTACTGAGGAGACTGGACAAGAATATTCCAAAGCAGAGATGTGCCTCTACTGAGGAGACTGGAAAATTAGTTTTAGAGAGATAACCCTTTTATAGGGTGCACTTACTGAATTATGTACATCCATTCTTGTCTATAAGTATAAAATTAAGCGTACTAGAAATGAGAAGGGTCCCAGAAGTAATATTAGTTGAAGTAATATTAGTTGAAAGGCGTAGGCACCCTACATAGTTACTCATGTTAGCACCCTTGTTTTGGCATTTTTCAGATCTCTGAGAGCAGCACAGGCAGCATTAAGCTGCATAAGAAAGACCATAAGCAACCTGCAATTGTCAAAACCCAGGGTGGTCGTAGTATCTGATACGCCCTCTTTCATCAGGAGCGTCACTCATAATATAAGTGAGTTTGCAGAGGTAATAAGCTCTATAAGCCATTGATATGACTTAAGGCATTTCAATTCCTCACATGGCAATATGTTCTTTCGTGCAGTTAATAAGCAAAAAACTTACTGTAACGAGAAGCCCTTTATCAGTTTTTCCTACGTACGGTGTGTACCCGCTGATATAATGAAGAGGATAGGATCTCTGTTATATCTGGGGTGCTACTTAACTCATTGTGTGTCTGGTTTCGGTTTAGCTATTTTGAATATTGGACAGATATAGAATGCATATAAACATACTGAAAGTTGTCTTGCTGAACTTTTTCTTCTATATGATTATTTTTTTCTCAGAAATGACAGATATCTCTGTATTCTTTTAAGTCAGCGTCGGCAAACTGTTTTGAGTTTGTTGTTCCTGATTTCTTTGAGTTGTGTTACCAGGTTTTCGGTTTCGACTATAAGCATTTTAAGGGAAATTTATCTATTGCCGATGCTAAGTTGTATAATCTAGACTTCAGAACTAGGGATTGGGGACCAACACCCCGATGGGTTGCATTTGTGGATTTCTTTTTGGCATCACGTGCGAAACGTGCTGTTGTTTCCGGAGCTCACCGGCGCATTGGAACCACGTACGCTCAGTTAGTTGCAGCCTTGGCTGCTGCAAACAATCTGGGTACTCCATTTTCTGACTTCAGTTTCTAGCATGTTCAATTTGACGCTAAAGTGCCCATGACATTCTTTAATACCCCTTAATTTTTCCAGGTGATGATTCTGTCAGCTCAGATTTTTCATTTCTTAGTAGTTTCCAGAGTAACTTGTTGTCTGAAGGCTTGGGAAACCAGGTCGGGTGGGGACACGTCTGGAATAGATTTGCTGGCCCATTGAGTTGCCGTGGGCAGCCCCATCAGTGTGCTTTTACGCCGCTTCTTCCGCCGGCTTGGTGGGACGGTCTTTGGCAATCCCCCATTCCCCGGGATATCCGTAGGCTGGCAGCCTACGGCATTAGACTCTCGGGTTTCGGCACAAGTGACGAGAATCATCTCCTCTCTTTCTGTAAGTCCAGGAAAGAGACTGTAAAAACGGTCTCAGTACTCAAAGCGTAATCAGAGAGTTCCAACTTGTCCTTCCACGGGCATGCTTTTCGAAGCGGATTGATCCTCAAAAGAAATACAGTCATTACATGTCAAGATGATGGAATCCCAACAAAAATTTCCCCCAACTTACTATATGAGAAGATATAGCCATCGATATCATGTAACTCCTTGTCACCTGTATTTTGTATCGCAAGACTGACGCAATAAAATGGGGGAGTTTTCTCAAGTTACATTAGCAAATGCACTCACTTGACGTTGGACTATGTTGTCGAAGCAGTCCTCTAATTCCGAAATCTTCATGCATGATTTTGATCATTGTGATCACAAGGAAAGGAAATGAAAGTGCTTTCTGCTCAGACTTACTGGATTTATTGTCCGAACTATGGTGTGATGGGTGATGGCGATTGCATCTAGACCTTTGTTGCCACGTTGATTGGCTGGCGGAGGTCGGGCTTTGCCATTTGAAGGAGAATGCTGGAAATGCTTGAAGACGGTTCCTTGCGAGTCCGACCTGTCACTTCCGTATAGCTAAACCCCTCGCAGAGTTTCAAGATTCAACGTAAACTCAGAGGCGTTGCTTGAGAAGGTATAACCATAGAAGTGGTCGTGCTCGTGTGAGCTCGATAAAGAGGAAAAGGGGCTTTTGAAGAATGTGAGTGCTGGTTAAGCAAAGACCCATCATGTATTTTGTGCCTTTGATTAGTTGGCAAACGAATCAGGTATGAGCCTACGAGGAACTGTGCCGGACAGAATCAGTTTTGCAGAACATCATGCGTGACATCGAACATGTGACCAGACATACCAGAGGGGTTAATAACCATTCGAGTCCATAAATCTCAACCCCGCATGAAATGCAAATCCAGTCGTTTCTTGGTCATTTTCATGGCGGAAGGAACGCCAACGGCCAACCCGTCCACAGTCCCTTCCTCCTTGTTCTCCCACGCGACATGGCTAAGACAGCAAATCGCTGGTTCATCAAACGTGTGTGTCCGTTTCTTTAGTTGGCCCAATTATGACTGATCTCGGAACTCTTGGCTTGAGGAGAGGCACCGTGATGGCATTATGCATCGGATGAGGTATCTGTGTCGCAGCGAGCATTCGCGCAACGACAATCGGAGGCCCCCACCAAACAAACCCATCAAATTCCAAAGTCAGAAGTATGCGTTTTAATAATGTTTTTTGCCTTCCTTTGCAGGTACAGAGCATCGTGATCGATTCATTCGCTCCATCCCATGGCAGGTCATGTGAATACAAAGGAGGAGGTCGTCATGATGTTTTTCTTTGCTTCAAATATTATTTTATCTGCAAATGGGCTTTATGGGCGGTGGCCCCGTTGCACACTCGCCGCATGCTTTTGTCACGTGCGAACCCCGACATTACCTTTAGGCTTTAGCAATCATTGATGCCCTTTTGGGATAAGTCCTTTCCCAAAAGCCAAGCTGATCTGAATTATGTGTGAAGATCCGGTAAAGTTGAATCTCCGTCGGGCAAGACAATATCGAATTCATCGTGCCGGGAACTTTTTCAAGTGCAATGTCGTGTCCTCTATAGATGGCTATGTCGAATCGTGTTACAGGCAACTCTCTCAAGCATATAGAGTTTTGACTGCAAAAATATGTAGCAACTCAGATCACTGCGTATAAATTATTTACCTGCAATTAAGACAATCGTAGTGCATGGCAATTGTAAGTTGTGCTTTCACGACACATGCGTCGACACCCGTCTAGTCTAGCTTGTCATGGAATTTTACATGCTTATGGTGAAATCCTCGAGGACTAACCCTCTTAAACATTGGCTCTGGTTTTTTTACATAATATTATTCTTACACAATAATTAGGGTGACCATTGGTCCAAGGTCAACCCAGGAATCAAACCGAACCGATAGGTTATAGGTGATTCTCGAGGGATCGGGCTCGGTTCCCAATCCCACAAAATTGAAACCAGCAATAACTGATTAACTGGTTTAGTTCCTTTTGCACGAAACTGAACAAGAATCGGACCGACGGAACTAGCCTAGTTCATTTTTTTTCTCTCTGGTTTGCATTATACTTCATTTTTTATGTATGCTTTATGGCGTTGGTGGCCTTCTACTGTGTGGGAGATCATGTGTTCCTCAATAATTCTCTTTGAAGGGAACGCATCTCAATGCATACGCAGCAGATTACACGAAAATAACATGCCCAAAACCTTACTTGAACCGCTGATCGGAGAAGTACATCACATAACGAATATATATCGTTTTCCACACTTTTTGTTATCTGTTTTGTGAACGTAAGATGTGACAATTAACTGAAAGAACGTCTCTCGTTCTTTTTATCACGTTTCAAAGTGATAACTGCTAAAGGCAGTTAATATTAGGGACATTAGGCAATGATAGGCCTACATGGGCGGACCACCGTCCTTCCCATAAATCCCAACACTCTTATTAAAGGTGTTATGAGATTTGGCACGTGTGTGAAGTTGAGTGAAATATACATTAGACCATTCTTCATCTTAGATCAAGTTGGCGAAGTTGCTTATAAACGTGCTTTGCCACCGGCGTTCTCTAAGGTACATGTGTCTTTATAACATAAGTGGTTAACACCGCGAAAAATCTCAAATTGTTACACTTGTGATAAATTTACTTCAAACTAATTTTTTGATCACTAAGAATTCCAAAGCTGTACACTTATTATGAATTTACCCTCCGTTAGCTTTCGTTAAATTTTATTGTCAAATTGCCGAGTTGAATGACACCTGGCAGTTGACGGGTATATCAGTTTTGTGTTTTTACCCTCCGTTTGTCACAGGTACACCAGTTTGAAGTTTTTCGTTGTAACAACCCAATTTAACGGAAACTAACGAAGGTAAGTTTGGGATATCACAGTTGTACCGATTTAGGATTTTTCGTGGTCAAAAAATTAGTTTGAGTAAATTTGTCTCAAGTGTATCAGTTTGGAATTTTACAAGTTATTAACCCTAACAGAAATATGTGCCATATCTTGAACATGTACTAGGTTTACACCCTTGAGTTTAAGGGAAAACTTAACTTATGTGCGAAACCTATTCGCATCATCGATAGAAATGATCAAGTATTACGATGCCGGGCTATTCCTTATATAGAGATCCAATGGGAAACTACACTGAGAAAGAGGCCGCTCGAGAGCTTGAGAAGAAAGTAAGACAAAAGTACCCTCATTTGTTTGGTAGTAGGGGTAAGTTCAAATTTAGAGGATAGTTTTTTTAAGGAGGGTATAATATAATAGAAACGGTGTTGACCAATCAAAAAGGTTCACAGCAAAAAATTGAAAAAAGGGCAAAACCCACCGAAAAAGAAATGGCCTAATGCCCAAAAAAAACCTCAAACTTTGCCATCTGTCCCAATTATATTCACGAAAAACTTTGTTTCATAAAAAATCAACAACTTTTACTTTTATCCCGATTCTATCGGCCTAATACCTAAAAAAAAAAAACCCCAACTTTAGCATCTATCCCAATTATATCCAAAACTTTTTTTGTCTCGTAAAAAACCCCCAACATTTACTTTTGTCACAATTTTATCACTATCAGCCTTTTGTTCATAATCACCATTAGTTCCTACATGGCTCGAATTTTCTAGCGAAACTTACCAATGAATCTTCGAAATTCGAAAACAGCAGGTTTCATATACGACAAGATTTGAGATCGTTCGTCCAAATAGTCAGATCTCCACGTCTAGCCGTTCTTTGGACTATTGAGTGCCGGAAAGAATCCGAAATGCGCCATCTTGAGTGGCTCTGTATTTCCCGACAAGGTGTAGGGGAAGCAGATAACAAAAGAGATTTTAGGGATTTTTTCATGTCAGCTTTGTTGATGTGTAATTCATTAATGACGTGGAAATACCAAGTAAGATTAACTAACGGTGATTATGGATGGAAGGCTAACAGTGGTAAAATTGGAACAAAAGTAAAAGTTGGGGATTTTTTATGAGAAAAAAAAAAGTTATGGATATAATTATGACAAATGCTAAAGTTGATGGTGTTTTGGGGTATTAGGTCGGTAGAATTGAGACAAAAGTAAAAGTTTGAGATTTTTTATGAGACAAAAAAAATTGGATATAATTGAGACATATGCTAAAGTTTGGGATTTTTTTGGATATTGAGCCTCAAAGAAAGGGAGAGAGTTCGTCCATTGAAATAATGAAAAGGAAAGGCAGAATCGAAGAAAAAAGATAGACACCCCATAAGCTAGATTAACTTCACTTTGCAAGCTTGGAAAGGATTCAAGCCTTTCTTGCATTCAATCGAAGTAATCTTTGAAGTTAGGCCATAAATTCGAAGTTATGTAAATATTAAACGATAAAGTCCGATATGTGAGTGGTTAAACTGTGGAATTACGTGGAGTTTAGAACGTCGTCGAGTTATGGGGTTTGACATAAATTAGTTCCGA
This sequence comes from Lenwebbia sp. NSW1173648, assembly GCA_029784005.1. Lineage (NCBI taxonomy): Eukaryota > Viridiplantae > Streptophyta > Magnoliopsida > Myrtales > Myrtaceae > Lenwebbia > Lenwebbia sp. NSW1173648. The sequence continues at coordinate 25,694,883 of JARCGZ010000006.1, forward strand.
AATACGGTTTGATCGAAAAGAATTTTTGAAGTTTCGCGCTCAAGCTCCGCATCACAGATAGCTTTGAGTAGCCGCTTTAGACGAGAGTTTGGTTAGCGCATAGGAGTCATTTTGTCAGCGAATAAGCTTGGCTTAGTCAATTCGTAGTTGATATAGCATTTAACTTAATTTTTATAACATTTATGGCTGGTTTGATAGGTTGCAAATTCATAAGCTTGAGGTAACTTCGTGGTTTGGTCTAGGCTTTATCTGGTGGTGCTTATTTCTTCTTTGAATTTGTAAACTCATAGCGACTACAATGAGTTACTAAGAGCGTGTTTATTGCATAAAATCGGGATGGGGGCATAAACTAGTTTTGGTATTTGTGAATAGTTTGAGATTTGTTTTACGATAGGTGTTGTGTGTATACTGATTTATGAAATAGACTGTGAAATGTATTCTAGATTTTGTTTGTGGATTCGTGGATGATGATGGTTTGATGCTCATTATCAATGTGAATCCGGTCAGAGGTTTCTAGGTATTCATACTAATTTGAGAATATTCTTCTAGGATGAGCCACCAATTAGTAATAGATGGAGTCCTTGCTAGGGGAATCTTGGTCGTCTTGTCACTATGCGTTATGTTCTGACCATAGTTGCATATTGAGCAATAGATTGGTCAATGGAACAAACTGTTGACATGTGATTCGATGAAAATTGATCAATGAATTTAACCTTGATGATTATATGGTATTTGGGTATTAAACAATATATTTCTCATATGTGTGTAATCAAGTTAAAGTAATATAATTCACTTTGATTTTATATGGAATTAGATTTACTGGATTCAAGATGAGTGAAATATATTTCTCATATGTATGTAATCAGGTTAAAGTGATATAATTCACTTTGATTTTCTATGGAATTAGATTTACTGGATTTGAGACGAGTGAGTTCTAATACTACTCGTTGAACTGTGATTGGTCGTTCATTTATCTTAGAATTTTCAAGTTCTTCAGTTTGCGACGAGTAGTACGGATTTTTAGGAGTTGGACTTTGGGTATCGTTTAAGGCAAACGTTCATTTATCTTAGAATTTTCAAGTTCTTCAGTTTGCGACAAGTAGTACGGTTGGACTTTGGGTATCGTTTAAGGCAAACGTATATATGTCTGTTGATAGTGTTAGGAGCGCGTAACAGAAGTCCGATACCTTCACCCGGGGAGATCCCCAAGAGAGAGACCAATTCCGAGCCCGTCAACATATCCAGTTGGACTTACCTTTACTCAAAAGCTTAAGCCAATGAGTTATGGGCCAACTAAGATATATTAACTACTCAACACCTCATCAATTCTCCGATGTGGGACTTCAGTGTTAGGTTTGCTCCCCGTTAATTCAAGTATCATTTTGCATCAACATATCTCAACTTGAATCTCCATCAACACCCATCGAGCCCGCATTGCTACGCCACAACAATCACCAGCCCGAAAATCGCGTTGGTCGCCAAATTCCTTCCTTGAGATGTTTGGGAGTGGGCCACCAATCAACCATCGGCTCTTATACCATTTTTTGGAAGCACGCAGCAGAAATCTAATACTTTCACTCGGTGAGATTGCCAAGAGGGAGCTCAAGTCCGAGCCCGTCAATATATTTAGTTGAACCCACCTTCACTTAAAAACTTAAGCTAATAAGTTATGGGCCAACTTGAATATATTAACTGCTCAACACGACTTCAATTATCCAATGTGGGACTTCTCTAACACAACTCACACGTGCTTCCTAACAATCTCCACCTCACGTGTGAGCTCCAATGTTAGGATTCAACGCACAATCAAATAGAAGTAATACGTAAAGAGAAAAAGAGAAGTCGAGACACGAGATTTTATCCTGATTCACCCTTAAATTAGGGCTATGTCCAACAGAGGATTCCATTATAATTAGCACATCGCACCTCTCGTTACATCACTCAATTACAAACGAAAAAGAGTATATATAGCAGTAGCTGTTCATGAGCTCAAACCCAAACTACCAATGAAAAAATATAGGCATCAATAGTAAAAACCCTCTGGTGTCTAGTTTGAGACCCCCGCCCACTCAGCGTGATGTGCTTTCCTGTCGTAGGGGAGTATGAACGACACCCCAATAAATAGTTGCTGGGTTTAGCTCAGTTATGAGACACATATATTCTCTTTTGATGTACTTGAGTATTGTTTAAATTTCCTTTGGCAAAATAACGTGACAGCCTCTTGCTTGATTCCAATTTTATTTTTAATTTTATTCGACGGCAGTACCTTTCGAGTTTAGGTAAATATCGTTTTATCCTTGTCGATGAGGGTCTTCATGCTTGCATTTTCAGATCAACCATCGCTATGAGTTTCTTTTGCAAATTGTACTTGACCGTGAAGATTATATGATGCTTAAATCTGTCAAAATAATTATTTTGAATAAAAGAAACTAAAAAAATCGACCCACATATCGGATCGAACCGATCGATCCAAGGTTAGTTTTCGATTGCCGATCTACTCTAAAACCGATCACCTCGCCAATAATTATCCTTCAACCGTATTTATTTCTTTTTTTGGTCAAAACCGTATTTAATTTGTTAGGTAGGTATTAAACTATAGAACTCTATTTCGATTAAAAAAAATAAAAATTATAGAACTTTGTAGAATCTAGTTTTGCCATAAAGTACTAGCTTCTCTGCCTTGTCGGCGGCCAAGCCGCAAATTCCTCACCAGCAATGGTCTCCATCACCTTATTGTGTATCAATTCGCAATAGCTGACAATACGTCAACTCAACTTTTTCAAAGTGTCAAAGTCTCAATAATGTTGTTCCAATTATTATTACCATCTTAATGAGCCAAAAAATAAAAATAAATAAAAAGCCTTACTTAGTACTCCACATTCAAAATCCGACGGTCCTAAGATTTGAAAAATAAAATAGGACAAAACACGAATTCACCCCTGAGCAATAGTCAAACGAACCATCGCCTTCGGTGGCCATATGTGCTTCCTTCCCACCATATGTGAATTTCATATATTGACAAGAATTTAACGTTTTCCGGTGCTTCGACAATGACCAAATATATTCAAAGTAATTTATCAGCACTCGATTGGTTTTCATCGGCCACGACCGTTTCGTTAGCGACAAATTAAGCGGCGATAAAACGCGCGCGCTTCTGTGCTCAAAAAGGTAATTTCAAGGAGTCGTGTAGCGCGGGAATCTAAACACGGACACTCGCGAAAAAATGGAGATTCTTTATTTGAGGCAATTAGAACACGATCACGATATCATCAGATCTGACCAATAATCACATTTCATGTTTTGTTAAATATATTATACGAGAAACGTTTTACTTGAACTATTATTACACGTTAACCTCAATTAATAATATTATGGGTAGTCGGGCACTCTTAGCAAAATTTAATTATAAATTGGTGAAATGAATTAAAGAAATGCAATTTCTATCTGCTAGATTAGAAATCCTTTTTGACAAAAAAAAAAAAAAAAAAAGGATAGTTGGTGGTGTGAGAAGAAAAGGGTATGGAGGTAATTATGCCAAAAGGAGGAAAAGGTCCATCGAGAACAGCGAAGCAGCGAATCGATGACCGATCCAGACAGTCACACTGAGGTTTCATTTTCACTTTGCATTATTATCATTTTGTTTAATTAAAAAATAAATAAATAACAGAGAGAGAGAGAGACACTAGCAGAAAGCAAGTAGGTCCACCCACCTCCACTGGTCTTCGCCATCACCGCCCACTCACGTCTTGCCACGTGCCCCTCCCATCCTGTAAAGCGAACACGCACCCTCTCACCGTTATTCAGAAAATCCCTGTTAAGCCAAAACCAAACCCTGCTCTCGTCTTCCCCCCTCCCCCCAAACAAATTAAAAAAAAAAAAAAGGAAAGAAAGAACACCAGCGAATCGCACCGGCCGCCGATCGCGCCGTCTCCCCGGGATCTGACCGCCGATGGACCGGCCGGAACCCTGATTTTGGCAGCTTCTTTAAGCTATTAGCCGTGGCCTCTTAGAATCTGTCGCTATTTGGAATTCTGTTGACCATTTTCAGTGGGGAGAGAGAGAGAGAGAGAGATGTATACGGTGCATCCACCTCAGAAACCGGATCCCGGAAGCGGATCCGACGATTTACGAGTCTACCAGAACTGGAAGGGCAGTAATGTAAGCTTCAGAACCGTGGTGGTGATTTTTGTTTTTTTTGTTTTTTTTTTTGGGTTTCTCCTTTTTGGCTTGTGTAGTGCTCCGCGTGCAGGTGATTTTTCTGAATGTCATGTCTATAGAATTCGAGTGCGGTTGATTAGATGTGGTTTGATGAAACTGCGCGCATGCGGAGTCGTTACATTTCTTTTTGACTGCGGAGCTTGTGCATAGTCTTTTTGGAGATGTTGAGGTTGTGTTGTATGAAGATTTCTCACCTGGAGATCCTGGGTGTCGTGCCTCGGGTCTATTTGAGGTATTTTGAGTGCGTGTTAGTACTTGGTCTTCCTTCTACTGGGGACTTTGGAGAGGTTATTGCATACGATTTGCTTAAGCTATACTGCTGCAGGATTTGGCAATTGTCGTGCTGGAAACTCAATTGAGAGAAGCTCACGCTTTTTTATGCCTTTTCTGATCATCCGAATAGGTTGGAAGTTAAGTCTGTGTTTGGATTCTCTTTTTCAACCAGAGTATGTTGGACAGTCCGCATTAAGCTTTCCTTTTTGTTGGGGCTGGTCCTGTGGGGACATCTGGAGTGCCTTTGTGCACCGTGCCTGGATTGATAAATACCCGTACGGTAGACGTGTTCGTGGTACCGGTAAATTAATGTGAATACTTCACGTTGATTTACCAATACAAAGGATGATTTTTTATCTCATTTTAGGTGTTTACTACTCCGGGGAATGGTGTGCTGTGCACGCACCACCTAAAATTTGTGGTTTTATATGTTGCTAATTGCTGGTAAAGACGCTTAAGCATTCATACTTGAGGTTTATTTGCTTTGAGTAATGATTGGCATGAGAAGACAGGGTTGGTAAATGTACTGATCAGATACTCAGTATCATAGGAGAATTTAGTCAAGCTATTGAATAGTTTTTCAGCTCATGTAATAAAGCTAGCAGTATTCCTATTCCGTGTTACTCTGGTTAGGTCGGAGGGAGTTTTTCCTGTGATGGGCATCATCGTTGTGCTACCCGATATGGCAATATCCAGGCTGTGATAGTATCATTTAAAGAGCACGTCTTCCTTTCAGTTACATGCAAGATGATGAGATAACGATTATGATGTGGTAACATGTTTATTCTCTGATCTCATTCGTTTCTCTCTCTTCCAGATATTTTTCCTTCAAGGAAGGCTTATATTTGGTCCAGATGTAAGGTCGCTTGGCCTTACCATATTTCTCATAGTCGCTCCCATTGCAGTTTTCTGCGTCTTTGTAGCGAGGAAATTGATGGATGATTTTCCTGATCATTATGGTATATCAATAATGGTAGTTGTGGTTGTATTTACAGTTTATGTAAGTGACTCTCTCTTTAATGTGTACATAGTTATTTTATGTTGGACATTCCTGAAATTCTCATGGCATTTTTTGGTATTATTTACAAGGATTATTCTATTTCTGATTTTTGGGGTGAACATCCATGGATGCCAAGTTCGGTATAAATGAATAATTATATTAGTGCTTTTACGTTGATCTGCTTAGGGTTAAAAGAATCTAACTAGCTCTCTTATCAATTGGAAAATGCTTATCAAGTCAACACTTGATGTTAATTTATCTATTCCGTGGGTGCTACTGAATAGTTGAATGTTGATACAAAAGAATGAGTCCAATAGTGCTTGTAAATTGATCTGCTTAGGTTGAAAAGAATGTAACTAGTTTCCTTACCATTCAGATCAATGCTTCTAAAGTCAACACGTCTTGTTAATTCACCTATGCTGTGGGTGCTACTGAATGGTTGGATTTCGGTGTTACTTTTCTTGTAGCATTCCCGCTTTGAATAACTGCTGTTGGCTTGGACTATAATTCGAATAGCCGAAAGCTGGTTCTTGCAAGCCTCCTTGATGCTTTTGCTAGGAGGCCTCCACAATTTCCTTACCAAAGATTGTTATTGCAGCCTGTTTTGGAGTCATCAGACTCAAATGGTGATCCAACTTTACAAAAGGAGGACTGGTTATGAGAAGCTGATAGCTTTAGGTCATTTGGTTGAATTTCTTCTATCACTAGAAGTCTTTTTCTAGGACTATACGGTCATATATGGAACTGGCTTTCTTGTTAGGAATGCTGCAATTCTTATGAAATCCAATTGTAGATAGGAACTAGGCCTAATCGACGGGGTGAATCTTTCCTTGAAATTTGCAATGTTAGCTTGTAGGATAACAAAGTTATTAGTACAACCAATTGTGTCATTTTGCTAGTTTCTTAAAAGATAAATGAGATATCATATGCTCTTATGTACTATGGTACCTTGTGTAGATGTGTTTTCCTGCTGGTTAAACTGAAGCAACCTCTACCATGGCTTCTTTCTTGATACAATTATCAACAATCATTATCTGACGTCACTGATAGAGATGCTTGAATATCAGGATTTAATTCTCCTCCTGCTAACTTCTGGAAGGGATCCTGGTATAATTCCGCGTAATGCACACCCTCCAGAGCCAGAAGGCTTTGATGGAAGTACAGATACTGGAGCTGGCCAAACCCCACAGTTACGCTTGCCTCGTATTAAGGAAGTTGATGTCAATGGAATAACTGTGAAGATTAAATATTGCGACACCTGCATGCTTTATAGGCCTCCTCGTTGTTCACATTGTTCTATCTGCAATAACTGCGTGGAACGTTTCGATCACCATTGTCCATGGGTTGGGCAGTGCATTGGTCTTGTAAGTGGTACATTTTCTCATGAGTGATCCACCCTATCATTATTTTTATCGTCTTTTTTATGCTTATTCACATTATATCGTAATGGTCGAAGTGGATAGTCTTCTGATGAAGATTTATAGTTGCATTGACTATTCCCAAATTTAATGCACGGGGTGTATGTAGAATGTTGGATTGTCTTATTAATTGGTCTCATAGCAATCATTACATGCCTGTGTTTGTTAACAATATTTTCATAGATCAATGTAATGTACTGCAGCCTGTCACAAAGAATTTCAGGTTAAATCACTGGATATATGGGAACAAAGGGGGAACAAGGAGTGTTACATTTTCTTTTTGGTTCTTTAATTTGCATGGCCTGAAAGTATTCAAGCTCATCCTGCACTAACCGGAGCTTGTTCAATTGTTTTGACCTTGGGTCTCAATTATCTCGTGCAGCGAAATTATCGGTTCTTCTTCATGTTTGTGTTCTCGACGACTCTCCTTTGTATATATGTCTTCGCGTTCTGCTGGGTCTACATCAGGAGAATCATGGGATCAGAGGACACAACCATCTGGAAAGCAATGATCAAGACCCCTGCCTCGATTGTCTTAATAGTCTACACTTTCATTTCAATGTGGTTTGTTGGCGGCCTCACTGCTTTCCATTTATATCTCATCAGTACAAATCAGGTCGGACTTTCTATTCACATTTGCAAATGGTCATTTCACTTCAACTTAGATTTTCTTTTGACAGAATATCCCATTTTATTTGCTATCTTGCAGACCACATATGAGAACTTCCGGTATAGGTATGATAGGCGAGCCAACCCCTACAACAGAGGAGTGATGGAGAATTTCAAGGAGATATTCTTCACCAGCATCCCTCCATCCAAGAACAATTTTAGGGCAAAGGTACCTAGAGAACCTGTGTTACCAACACGATCAGTTGGCGGGGGATTCATGAGTCCAAATATGGGAAAACCGGCTGAGGACATTGAAATGGGCAGGAAAGCAGTGTGGGGAGATATGAATTCTGGTCTAGACCTTGGTGAAGGACAGCTCAACAGTACTGATCGCCTGAACATTAAGGATGGTGAATTAGGCGAAATGTCTCCTGAAATAAGGGCCAATGCGGAGGACACGGGAGAGCGCGCGGGGATTCATCCCAGGAGGTCCAGTTGGGGAAGGAAGAGCGGAAGCTGGGACATGTCGCCCGAGATTCTCGCTTTGTCGGCCAGAGTTGGAGAATCGAATCGGGCAACCAGCAGCAACAGCACGAAGAATGAGGAGAATCGGCATTCGTAGCATTTATAGTTTTGATTAAATCGATTTTAGGATGTGGGTGTGAAATATGAGGAGGCTTTGCTTTTGATGGAAGGGTTTTTTTTTTTTCATCTGTTGGTTCAGCAGCTTGCGCTCTTGTAATGGAATGTCTTGTATGAGAGTGGGCTTTTCTTCTGTGATGGTGCTTGTATCAGATTAAACGAAGTTGCAGTGTCTAATTGTTCTGTCTTAATCTGGCTCAAAAAAGATGAAAAATGTTACTGTCTTGGGCTCTATTTTTGAAAAATATTTTTTAAAAAGTGATTGCTTATATTACTTGCAAAAATGACTGAACAAAAAATATTTTAATTGTCCATGAAAATATTTAGATAAATTATTATAGTTTTTTATTCGTTAATTACTTCAAGCGATATAATCGATTGCTTTTGGGAAAGAAAAAGTTAGCTTAATGGAATCGGGAAAGAGATCATAGTGTCCCATCCTTCTTAGATGTTCTTTCTTGATCTCCATTTATAAATCTATATTTGCATTAGCAAAATAAACTAGTAAAAGGAAATTCTGGCGCTGATTAATCATTCGATTACTTGTTTATTTCACGAAAAATTTAATACATTAGTTATTTTTCAGGAAAATGATAATTTTTCCGGTGGCAAAATTATTTTTGGTCATTTGCAAAGTAAACTTACTTTTATTTTCCTAAAGTGACGTGCACAATTCGTAATACGAGGATTACACATGTTATGTCATAAATTTAAAATATGAAATTGTATCGATTTTAATATAGTAACATAATTACTTTTATATATTATATAAAGATATATTTTCACTCTTATAGAACCCGCCATCTGGTGCTTAGGTCTCGGACCCAGCCTTGCAATACTTGGGCCCGGCTCTAGCATCAAGGATTAGGCCTCGGCCTCGGCCTAGGGGGGGGGGGGGGGTGTGTGGGTGGTGGCCGAACTGCCAGAGTATCCAAGCCTAGCCTTCTGGATCCCAATCGTAGGTGTTGATTTTCTCGGCCTAGCCTCTAGGAACCCAAATACGGACACTAACGACCAGAGTCCGACCTCAATGGACCCGAGCTCGGACGCTTGCGACATGAGCGTGGGAGCCGGGCACAGCCACCAGGGACTTGGACTTATACTTTGTGGACCCGAGCACGGCCGCCGAGGAATTGGGTGCGGCCTTGATGGATCTAGGCCCTAGCTCCAGTGACTTGGATACAGGAGCTGCGTATGGGACATGCTCGCCGGGGACTTGGACACGGTCACCAAGGTCACGGGCCGGGTCTCCAAAGAATCGGGCATGGGGTCCTTAGAGACTCTCTTTCCTATTTCTTTTAGGGTGCATTTTGTTTAATGAAAAACTCCATGCTAAAGGAAAATGCTTTCCGAGGAAATCATTTTCCTAAAAAATTATTAGTTTTCCTCTGTTTGGTAATATGTGATCGAAAATGTTGATTTCAATCTTATGACTTTAGGTCAGTTTAAAAAAAATGAATTTTTAAATAATTTTTAATTTTTCATGTTTTTTTTTTTCTATTTTTGCTTCTACCTCTTCGGGCGAGTTCGAGCTCGCCACGGGCGCGGGCCCACGCCTGTGGCTGTTCATCTGCCGTCGCCAAGGGAAATAAAAAAAGAAAAAGAAAAAAGAAAAGAAAATATAATTAAATATTACAATATTACAATAAAAAAACAAAGAAATACCAAAAATTCGAGAAGAGCAATTTCGGAAAGTGTTTTCACCTCTACAGATTGGAGAATTCACTTTCCTGATTTTATGCATGAATACTTCCGTTGCCCGCAAAATGTTTTCGATTGACTAGTCATTTTCAGTGAAACAAACAGGTGAAGATTCGGGAAATGAATTTCCAAAAAACACTTCCCCTCGGACAAACACACCCTAAGTTGATTTGTAATAATTTGCTGGGGATGAAAGAGAGGCTGTTAATTATTGGGTGACGGTGGAACCAGCTCCACCCATTGTGTTTCATGGGTACAGTACGTCGCGACTTGTCCCTACAACATGCGGTTCATGGATCACATTCCAAACACCGTACTCGATTGTTTAGCCTGTAGTGGACATATTACATCGTACCATTCGGATTGTGACCAAGAAGAACAAGCACACTCGCTCGATTCCCTTGTGATGATTCAAACTTTTTTGTACTTCTCCTTATTCGTTAATTAATAGGGGCGGGAATCATTCTTCTTCTGGACATAATCTTCATTAGCCAAGAATTTACTCAAAGCGGATTGCTTCCTACGACCCCTGGGACAGCTCATTTCCCTTGCTTCTTCATCAAAATTGCTCCTCCTCGGCCTGTTAATAATTGACCTAATCGACCGCTCCGAGGAGCTGCGAAGAGAGATTAGGGGGGAATCGGTTCCGCATTGTGTGAGCCAAGCGACATTGGATAATTCGTAAGGAGATACATACATTCCCATGATCAACAAGAAAACTCGTACGACAATATATTGAGCTTACATGTTGGACAAGTGATGTAACGTTGTTTTCTCTCATCTATATTCACTAACAGATAATTTTTTTTTTAAAAACTCCATCGACCACATGGAAAAAATATCATTGAATATTCATTCCAACTCAGTCTTGCGTCGAACTTGTTACGGTAAAAGATCGTCTCTTTGGAGACACATCCCTCAACCATTTATATATGAATTTCGTCTTTTAAAAAGATTACGATCAATCGTCGTCGTTTCTCCTCCTCCTCCTCTTCTTCTTCTTTCGTCGTTTTCGTTGGCTATCCACTTCTGATAACAAATTTGACTAATCTTTTGTATTGTACAAGGTATACTTTTCCTAATTCGCCAAATCAAAAGGGCATAGACTGGTCAACGCTGCTGATCACATGTTTTTTCGACTTTCGTGAATCGTCAGAACAAAAGTCCATTAGGCCTGCCATTATCAATCTCCTGGCTAGGATCACAAAGTCCATGTCCTAATATAGGAAATTAAAAAGGTCTTCCGGAGGCTCAAAATTAGTCAGATTTGATTTTTCATGTTGTTGGCGATGGAGGGGGTGGAAAACGTGTATCCACGTAGCTCTGCCGGGAAAATCCTTTCGTTCAAAGACACGAGATTGTCGGACGAAAACAGAGCAGAATCGAATGGGCTGGCTAGACAGCTGCGTAGCCGCCGGGATTAGATCTACGCAAATGTTTAGATATAAATTATTAGAAAACCTTTCATTAATTAGTTATTCCGAGCGATACATACGATTAATTTTAGGAAAATATTTTTCGAATCACTCATTTTCGACGAAACAAACGAGACACAAATGGAAAACCCTCTTCCAAATCTAATTTCATCTGGCACTCTCTCGCCCGCCATGCGAAAAATATGAAAAGGAAAGCAAATTAAAACTCACATTAAGTCGATGCACTAGATCTTATAAAATGTGTTACGTGGGAAATATCGAATATCCAATAAAAACTGTATAAACAAAAAAAAAAAAAAAAAAAAGGGGCCCGAGAGACCATTAACCTCTTAAACTTGTCGAAAGAGGTAACTACCTAGAAACGAGAACGTATTTTGTGCATCGACTGCAGTACCGACACCCAAGGAAGCAAATTGACCACTTTTGATGATTTTAAATTCTGAACGGGACATTAGTTAGGACGTCATTAATTACGTCATTAATATAATTGAGCCGTCGGTCACACCCGGCACGCCAGCTATGCCATCGACCAAATACAGATTGGGATGCCCTAAAGATGTGCATATTATTGTACATCTCTTGGGTGTTACCTAACTACCAAAAACAGATTGGATCCAGACAAGTAGTTGCAAATCTGGCATGGATGGATGGATACTACACATCATTCATGTCTGTAAAAGCATGTCTGCGTCAACCATTATCCCTTTTATTTATTTTATGCCAGGTTGGCTCCATAAAAAATATGAAGGCCGAGTTTAACGAATGTCGCCAGTTGATAGAGAGAGTGAGTCACGAAATCGTGGCACGAGAGGTGGATGGTCGGTTCCATTCCATCCATCCCCACATCTTCGCCTCCACCCTGTGTTTTGGATAATGTCTTTTATCCGAGAAATGCTTTGTGAAGGAATCTTTTTTGGACACGACAATTAAGTAATTTTGTTATGTCTTAATATAGAAGGGATAAGGACACGAATGGTCCTGAACTTTGAGTCAATATGCAATGTGATCCATGAACTTTTAATCTGACAAGTATAGTCCCTGAACTTTAGCCAAATATGTAATGTGGTCCTTGAATTTTTAATTTGACCAATATGATCCCTCAACTTTTTGAACATGTTTAACTTATTTCATGAACTGAATGACTACATCGAACATCTTCCTATAATTCAGGGATTAAGTTGAATATGTTCTAAAAGTTTGGGGACCATATTGGTGGAATTGAAAATTCAAGGACCACATCGCATATTGGGCTAAAGTTCATGGACTATACTAGTCAGATTAAAAGTTTAAGGATCACATTGCACATTGACTCAAAATTCAGACACCATTTATGTCATTATCCATTCTATCTTAAGACATAACAAAATTACTTAATTCACGTCGGAAAAGGGGTATTCCTAATCGATTAGCTCTTAAATTTTCAGCACTTAATTTCATCTACATAATAATCATTCACGTCACGAGAAAAAAAAAAAAAAAAGGAGGAAGATGGTACGTCGTCGTACCGGAATTTCAAAACACGTGGAATCAATACCGGAAAAAAGGGCGGCCGTGAGGATGACGCGCCCTTATGTGTCTGAGAAGGCTTGGGGAACATGGAGGAAACCGACACGCGTGTCTCGATGCTTTCGAGATATTCCATTGGATATTCGTTTTCTGAAAAAGGGCAAAAAAAAAGAGAAAAAAAAGATAATGCGATTGGCTGAGAGATGTACGCGCGCACAGTCAGCGACAGCACTCCAATTGCTTCGGAGCCCCGCTTCGCCCCGTTAACGTTGTCGAATCGATGAAAGCAACGTTTTCTGGAACGTCCGATGCCAGGGATTCGAGAAGCAAATTGCCTCCAACCTTGATTTTCATCCGTAAATTTTAGATGGAAAGAATTTTTCGAACCAAATAAAATGAGGTTCAAATGCGAACTTTGGATTAAATATATCACCCACGACTCCGATCTATAATTTCATTTTCCCTCTACCCTTTGTTATTGGTTATTATTATTGCGAAGGATTGTCGACTTAAGAAGGAGACTTGCAAAGTCGTTGCTAAACGAGCCAAAAACACCTAGCTCGATATATCAATTGGATTGGACAAGACATTATACATCGTCGATATTATTGTCATAGTGAAAGGCAAATGCGGAGTTTGGTTTTTTTTTTTTTTCCTCGTATCTCTAACTTTTACTTTGTCTCTTTATAGAATGTGAGAGTCAAATCCCGCACCTATGATACTAGCTTCTCCACTCCCGATCCCTTTACCAGCAGGGCCACATGCCTATTAGTTTTCTTTAGATTTACAAGAAATCTCGTGTTTCTACATATGACGGGCTAGGTCCATATATGTTTAGTGACTACTGAATGTTTTTATCGCTTAGTACCAACTATCTCGCAAACTATATTGGCATTATGCCCGACTCCTTGAATTTGTACCCGCTTTACAGATTCAAAAACCGTCATTCATTCATGAGAATGTTTTGTGGTTCTTTAGCCAATCACAACTGAGCGTTCATCTTAATCAATTAGCACAAACGAAAAGTCTTTTGCCGCGCACAGTTTCATATATATCATGATTTATCGTCTTATTTAGGCCACGCTATCGGACAAAAGGTCCCGATCGCTCTTTCTGATTTCGTGATCAGGGATTTGCGTTTGGACTCGACGTCTTGTCAGATCGTGAGATGGTTTTTGCATGTAGAATCGAGACACGAAACGAGACACGGCGGCGTGTGGTCCAATACAAGAGAGGCCGTCAAAACATAGATCTCTCGCCATGCACCGACTCGCTTATAGGGCAAATTCCCACGTACATTGTAAGATGACCTTCCTTTTTACACACTATTTCTTCTTCATCCACAAACGGCGGCGTGATAACGGCCGTTAAAAAAACCCTCGACGGAGCACGCAACTGACACGCGCGGTTTCTTTATGTCCCCCCGTTAACGGCGTCGGTCAACTACTCGCGTGTTGACGGAGAAACCGAATATCCAAAAGCATATTTCTTCTTAATCGACCCAAAAGCGGAAAAAATATTTAAAGAAAGTTCGATTTCCAATTAGAAATAATCCCGCGAATATTCCATTTTTCAGATTCCCGTCCCGTCCGATCCCTTCCCTCCATCGCTATATAACCCCTCCACCAAAACCTCTTCCTGTCAACCCCGTTGCCCGAAATTCCCCTTTTGCCCCTCAGCAGGACACCCCCCCGCTCCTCTCTCTCTCTCTCTCTCCTCAATCCAATGGCTCTCAAGGCCGTGCACGTCTCCGACGTCCCCAATCTCGACCAGGTCCCCGAGGGCCCGTCCGTCGCGCTCTACTCCGCCGGCTTCGCCAGAGGCGAGGCTCGGGCTCCGTTCAAGGCGCCCAAGTTTCTGGTGATCGGGCACAGAGGGCACGGCATGAACGTGCTCCAGTCGAGCGACAAGCGGATGAGGGGATTCAAAGAGAACAGCTTGCTGTCCTTCAATGCCGCCGCGAAGCACCCCATCGATTTCGTCGAGTTCGATGTTCAGGTGAGGCTCGGGTTTTCGATATCGGTTTCTGAGCTTGGTCGTCTTTTTCTGACTTCTTGATGTTGCTTCGCGTGTTTGTTTGCTTAGATTCAAGTTTAGGTTGATTGTTCCGCTCTTCTTGTCTTGGAATTCCCGGTTTCTTGTTCGCGAAAGAAGACAAGAAAATGACTTCTTCTTCTTCTTTTTTTATGTTCGTGGGTTTTGCCGGTAGATATTTGACCGATTTCCAGATGCCGATTCGGAATTTAGTTCTATTCTTTGATTTTTCTGCTGTTCATGTTTGTTTGAATTCATCGTAACTTGACGAGCGAGCCTGAGTTCACGGGGCGATGTCTGGTTGCCTCGCCTCCTCGCCGCGGACGACGTCGGTTTTGTTTGTTTCCGCGCGGGTTCCATCAAGAGCTTGATTTAGCAACCAAGCATCACAGAGGCTAAATGAAAAATAAATGAAAAGTGAAATCGACAACATTTTCGTTTTGATTTTTTGTTTTTGCGAAAAATAAATTATTAAAAAAAATGTTTTGAAAGATAATTGCTCGCACTGTTTGAGAAAAATTATAATTAAAAAATATTTTCATTATCGATCATAATTTAAAAACTGAACTTTTTCTATTAATAGATGCGCATGCACAATCCTATATTATTTGGCAATCTTACCCCATTCGGCTTTTCGGGAATTTCCTTTTTTGCTCTATTTCTTTTTACCCGTTCGACTTAAGATTTTTTACTTAAAGATTTTTTCTTGATATACGATACTGATGTGGTGAATTGTTTTTTGTTGGGCTTCATTGGTTGATCCTCCAAGATGTTTGGTGGTATTAATGCCTAAGAACAACAAAAGTAAAGCAAAAACAAAATCTGGGTTTTTTGTAGGTGACCAAAGATGACTGCCCAGTCATTTTCCACGACGACGTCATCCTCTCCGAAGACAACGTAAGCCCTTCTATTCTTACATCATTCCAGTTAAAAAGACAACAACAATTGTGTAGGCTAGGAAAAAATATACTAAGGAAATATCCTATGTCCTAGTTATCTCTAACGAAAAAAAATCCAATCTTTTATGATCATTATGCCTAATTTTATAACTCCTGCTTCGAAATTAACCCTTTTTATTTTTATTTTTATTTTCAGGGCACGATATTTGAAAAAAGAGTGACAGAGCTGTGCTTAGCCGAATTCCTCTGCTACGGACCGCAGAGAGAAAACGGGAAGATCGGACATACGCTCTTGAGGAAGACAAAAGATGGAAAGATTGTGAAATGGGACGTGGAAGAGGACGACACCCTCTGCACATTGCAGGAGGCTTTTGAGATGGTGGAGCCTTCGCTCGGCTTCAACATCGAATTGAAGTTCGACGACCACATCGTTTACAAACAAGACCATCTCGTCCACGTCCTTCAAGCGATTCTGAAGGTTGTCTTCGAGTATGCGCGAGGAAGGCCCATCATCTTCTCCACGTTCCAACCCGACGCAGCTCTTCTGGTCAGAAAATTGCAGAGCATATACCCTGTAAGCGTTAGAATCTCAGGCTCAGTTTTTTTTTTTTATAGGAGAAATGCTTGGTAGTTAGTGTATCTGGATCAGTCTACAAAAATCGATGTTTAGCGCTGAGACTGATTCTTGCTGGGTGTGGAAACTGAGATTTTGTGGAAATTTTGGTCTGCAACAATTATTTGGGGAAGAGGGTACTGAAATGCAGTTGCGAATTGGCATTTTAGGCGTTCTTCTTGACTAATGGCGGGACAGAGATTTACTATGATTCGCGGAGAAATTCATTGGAGGAAGCCATGAAGCTGTGCTTGGAAGGGGGTCTTCAGGGGATCGTATCGGAGGTGAAGGGCGTTTTCAGAAATCCAGCGGCTGTTCCCAAGATCAAAGAGTCCAAACTCTCTCTGTTAACATATGGCAAATTAAAGTAAGGAGACTCTACACATCTTCTGCTTTCATTCACATGATTGATTGATCGGTTGATCATAGCGAGGGACTTCATGTTTCTTGGACATGAAACTGACGTTCTGCTGCATTTTTTTTTTGTGTGAACCGCAGCAATGTTTCCGAGGCGGTGTACATTCAACACTTGATGGGCATTGATGGAGTGATTGTCGACCTGGTTCAAGAAATCACAGAGGCGGTGTCTGATCTGATCAGGCCAGGTAAGGAGGAAGGACTTGGAGAGAGAGTAGGTGAAGTGGAAGGGGGGAAAGTGGGGTCGAAGCCTCAGTTCTCAGAAAAGGAGCTTGCTTTTCTTCTCAAGCTCATACCACAATTGATACAGCTATAGAAGACGAGCCATAGCATGTCGTTCTCATTGTTCTGTACATAATCGACTTAGTTCCTCCCTCTCTCTCTCTCTCTCTCTCTATCGATCTTTCTTTACGTAGCCCAAGCTTTCCTCGTCGGTTCCTCCTTTTTGTAGCATAATCACACGAGTTATAATGATAAGTGGCTGCATAGCCTTTTTTCCCCCCTTGCTAATTCTTCTCGCCTTTCTATGAATTTTTAATTTTTTTTTACTTTGAAACTACATTAATGTGAAGAGGAAAGGCTTCCGAAGATTGACGTTCACACGATTGAACCGGGTCTGAAGTAGTTGTTTGGCAAATAATGAAGTTTTGGTAATTTGGGAGTGATATAGTTCTTTGGTCATTTGACCGAAGAAGAGTGAAAGCACGTTCCGAAAATAATAAATATGGTCTTTAAATTTTGGCTCCATATATAATGTGGCATGAATCTTTGAATTTGTTCGATGTTGTCCTTGAACTGATTGGTAAATATTTAATGCAGTCATTTCGTTTGCTCAGAATTTCTTCGAATATGTTTTTGAATTCGTATTGGAGAAGAATATGGTCCAGGTTTCCTTTTACTGGAACTATGTTTGTATTTATTTTTGTTTTGAATCGTAGGAGTGAGCATGGTTCTAGAGTAAAACCTGGAACTGGATCAGTACCCAATCGGTCCGGTTCCAGGTTTCAAAGTATAAAGGGTAGATTCCAGGTTCCAAAAATTGGTGGAACCCAGGTTTCAAGATATGAAGGGTAGGTTCCAGGTTCCAAAAACTAGTGGAACCCAAAATTTGGAACCGGTTATGTAACATGTAACAAGTTTTTGTGTTTTTCTTGATATATCTTTTCGCGCGATACTGCAGTATTCCATGGCTTCCGTTGATGAGTGTGTAATTTAAAACTATTAGTCTGAACTTTCATTTTCGGCGATATTTATGGTTATGACTTTTACTTCGTTAATGTTTCATATCTATTTGTATGTCTAAATATGAGTTGTTGTCAATAGATTGTAATAGTGGTCATTAAAGGTGATGATTCAGTAATCGTTCAATTAAAAATATAGGTGGAACCTGCATAGACCCTGGAACCGACCCTGGAACCTGTGACAGGTAGGTTCCTCAAACCGCTCACCCCAATCGAATTGGTCAGGGGCTCCTCCACGTTGTACTTTTTTTAAAAAAATGAAAATGTCCTGCAACCTAAATTTTGGAAAGAAATCATTATGTAGATAGGCTTGCTAATTTTGGTATCGATAAGCTCTTTGACACCAAGTTCTGTTCACAAACTTCTAGAGAATTACTTCATGTTTTATTAGGTGATCAAATAGGAATAGTAAATTATAGACCTAGATTTTTATATTTGGCTCTAGCCCTTTTTACACCAAAGAAAAAAAAACAACAAAAATTGGTTAACTAATATTTCTTTTTTGGTCGATATTAACTAATATTTCAAGTGATAATTTGCACACACCGCGATAAAAAACATTTATAGAATATCTGTTCCCACCATTGATTGGTGTATGTTCAATTTTGAGTCCTGACTTAATTATATATATGTATATATATTAATTTTAATTTTGTTGTAATTCGCGGTGAGTAATATTTCATTATTCTACCTAAGTCATTTTCTTGTTTTGTAAATAAGTAAAAACGGAACCAGACAGACCAAGCTCGGTTTGGTTCTGCTCCACTACCAAAAAGAAGGCAGGGGTAAATTTGTCCCAAAATTTCCATTTCCCTTAAAATTACTCACGTGAAATCCCATGAATTACACAAAATAAACACCCGAATCCGGTTAATATGTCGTTCAACTGTTTTTAGATAGTATGAACGACATATTAAGCTACAATGTATACGAAATCGTGCCAAAAAAAAAAAAAAGATCGTTTTTGAAAAGCACGGTATTTGCACTCTTTAGGTCTAAATCGTGATCACTCAATCAAAAATGTTGTACAAAAATATTAATCAACACAAATTATCGAATACGGTGCACGGAGAACAATCAACCCTTGCTCAGATTTTGGGGTTAGCGGAATTATACCTTTGGCGTTCCACGATCAACAATTAGTTCACCAATTGCACATTGGAAAACACGAGTTTCCGCCTCCGATTATGTCACTTGATTTGCATGTAATATTGCTTTAATGAAGATATTGCATACTGTTCTTCGAGAAGAAAAGTTATCTCTTTTATCCAACTACCTCATTTTTTAAACCCTTGATAGATCCTTTTAAAAGAGAGTGATGCTTATCTACACTACCTGTTCTCTCCAAAAAGAACTTCAAAGAACACGGGTTGGGTTTTTATTCGATCCATCCCGGTCGAACTCGGCCCGATATATAACAGGCCCGGATATTAAAACACTACATAAAGCAAAAGGTACCATAATGGTGACAATTCGCCATAGTGATGGTACTTAGGACGTGTTGTTCGTAGTTAGGGGTGAGCAGTTTCAAGTTTTGTACAGGTTCCGCTTGGAACCTGGAATCTACCCGTTTATACAGGTTCCTTATTTTTTGGAACCTGAAACCTACACTGCATACCTTAAAACCTAGAACCTACCCTGTCACACAGGTTCCAGGGTCGGTTTCAGGTTCCAGGTGTATTCTTAGTTGAACGATTGCAGTGAATAATCACATTTAATGACCACCACCTGCTGCTAAAATTCACTGACCACAACTTATATTTAGACACAAGAAAAATATGAAACATTAACAAAGTAAAAATCGTAATGATAAAGTGGTTCCATATTATATACTCATCATCGGACACCATGAAATAGATAAAGCGAAGACATATACCAAGAAAAAATATAAAAACTTGCTCCAGGTTCTAGATTCCACCGGTCCGGTTCTCCAGGTTCTACCCTGGAACCATGCTCACCCCTATTCGTGATGACGTGTTCAAATTTTATGATTGAAAGATGAAAGTAAAAGTAACTGTTTAAACAAACATATGTTTACATTAACAAATAACTAACTCTCCGTGATTGATACAAGGTCGATTACTGAGCTTCGTATTCAAACCGATATGATTATTGGCAAGTCATGACAGTCACCGACAACTATATAATGTAGTTATCGACAATGGTAAAACTTATAGACGACGGTAGAGCTTATCGATGCCTACGGACGATGATTATCTATTATTGATTATCACAAGCACAACGACAGGTGGTTGACGAATATCTCGTTTCAATGACAAAACTAATATATGGCCAGTTTTTAAATTTGACTAGGTGTTGGACACAAGAAACCAAGAAAAGAGATAGAATGAATGTCGATTAAAGGCACAGATATCGAGCTAACATAAATTCTATGCATTATATGGGGAATGTTAGATATAATATTTACCTCTAATTCTATATATCACTCGAAATTGCGCGTTAACTTCCTTTATTGATCCTGATTGATTGTGATTGTTATATAATATTTAAATAATGTAATTGACTTTATAATACCAAGTTACTCTAGTTATTATGCGCATTCAGTGCATCTTACTGCCCTATCATATTTTGTGTTAATTCTCTTATTTTGTGTTAATTCTCTTTTCCAATAACTACTAACGTCCCCTTTTTTCAATCTGGTGTTAACTAACGGGTGAAGTATACGATCGAATTCACAAAGAACCAAAGTAATGAAAACCCAATACGACATATATGATAATGACATCTATATTGATGACAACACTCTTATTATAAGCCATTCATCTATAAACTTCAAGAAGGACCCATAGAAAATATAGAGGAATCCTTCGATGTGGCTAGGGTTTGCACTATTTCACTCAACTTGAGCCGAACCTTTTCTGCTATCGCAGCTACATATCATAGCGGATATAACGGATGCTTTGGTGTTCGGGTTCTGGCTCGGGTTCAATACAAACGCGACGGATGTCAATCCGGATGTCTTCAAGCCAAGGACTTTCTGATGAATTGTGATCGTAGCCTACATAAGGAACCCACCCCCCATTTGAAGCTGGAGCCCAATGCCAATTTGGTGCCGAAGCCAGAGCCGCTTTAGAAATCCGATGAGATTTTGGAGGCGGATACGGATACTGGGGAGGATAAGGATACGGCGGATACCGATATTGATGCGCCATAGCTT
Organism: Lenwebbia sp. NSW1173648; assembly: GCA_029784005.1. Taxonomy (NCBI): domain Eukaryota; kingdom Viridiplantae; phylum Streptophyta; class Magnoliopsida; order Myrtales; family Myrtaceae; genus Lenwebbia; species Lenwebbia sp. NSW1173648. The sequence continues at coordinate 25,716,068 of JARCGZ010000006.1, forward strand.
GAATCACTGGTGTTGAGGAATGATATGCGAAAGAGAGAATTCTAAAACTTGTATGTATTTCGATGTAATAGTGAAGATTACGTGAGCATATTTATAGGGTTTACAGGATAACTATATAGGGCAACTGAATATTAAAGTATCAATTACGATCATGGAATAATATCAACTAAATAAGATCATATGTACTCGAAATCATAAAGATTTGCATCTGCTCGCTACAACAGGAAAAAAAAAAATCGTGTACTTCTATCAATTTATCAATGTTAATGTCTTTCTAGTTTTCATCATTATAGTCTTTTACCTTTAAATCTCTTATTCTTCTTCTTTGTTAAGCCCAGTGTATTCTTATCTGAAATCGCCACCGAACCTATCTCATAAAAAACCAAGGATCAACTTCGTGATGAAAGATTTTTCTCTACTGGGTTCGACACTCATTTCTGGTGAAAGACTTGCTTGAATTGGCGAGTCATCTCTTGATCTTCGAGCAATTGCGCAATTAGGATTTTGACCATTGAAAAAGAAGTCATGAACAGTCTTTTTCACTAGGACTGAATCCACGTCGACAAAATTCGCAACCTGCTTTATGCCATCATGGCAGTCTATTAGAAATGGTATATCGATGTTATGTCTATATGTATATTATTTAATCTTCTTTCTCGTGAGATTTTCTAGTGCACGACCGAGTGCATATCCCGTATTTCATGTTATTTTCTTTTTCAAGAAATACTCACATGCCTTTTTTTAGGGATGAAAGATCTTCAATATGGTGTTAGCTAGCACTTGAAGTGTATCCTCGAATTTCACAAAAGAACCAAAGTAACGAAAACCCAATACGACATATATGATAATGACATTGATATTGATATTACACACTTATTATCAGCCACTCAACTATAAAACTTCAAGAAGGACCCATACATGATATAGATGAATCCATCAATATGGCTAGGGTTTGCCCCATTTCACTCAACTCGAGACGGAACTTCTTTTGCTATCGCACCTATATATCGTGGCGGATGTAACCAATACTTCGACTTTCGAGTTTGGGTTCGATACATTGAAGGCAATCAAGAGCAGACTCCTTTTTAGCGAAGGAGGAGATGATGATGATGATGATGACGATGTTGTTGAAGAAGGAGGAGGAGGCTCAACCAATGTTGCTCAAGCTCAACCGAAATGGATCATGCATGAATTTCGGCCTCAGTACCAGGTACTATGTTCTAGACGTCGTGTTTATTGGCTCGTCACAGAGAATTTCTTGCAGGAGAGTTCCCGTGAGCCCCACACGAGAGACTCGCCTAAAGGATGGCCCGGTCCAGACATGACTAGTCCCTCAAGTAGCGGGAAATCCTTTTGTCCATGAGCTGGGTGCGATCTCATCGGAGATTCATAAGCGGGCCTCACACGAGACTCACACGAACGGTGATTGTGACCGCGATTGGCCCGGTTCATGTGGAGCGGCCCAAATGAGAATTTTTACCTGACGCTTGTCAAAACTTCTTTGAAGCGTTTCTTTGCCCATGCAATTGGATTTGCTGGAGAACCAAATCGGAAGAGATCAATGGGCAGCGTACCGGGTGTTTCAGAAGAGACCCTAGTGCCATCATTCTCCGGTCGAGCTTGCAAGGCCTTCTCAATCCCGGTTCGACCAGACCGAATTCACGGAGTTCAAGTTGAATTACCGAAGTCAAAGAAAAAAGTTTAAAAGAGTCTTCATTGGGAATTGACTCGTGACCGTGCCGAATTCGATTATGCCTTTTTATTTTGCTAGTTCGTTATGGCTTTACATTAAGTGCTTTCAGCAGAAAGATGTTGAGGAGACCCAATTGGACATTCCTTTTCAATTAAAAAAGTTTTAGATAGGCGGTCTTGTCCTTTTGATTCATCTTAAAGGTTGGATTTCAGTATTAGGAAATCTTGTGGGGGCGACTAATTTTTTAATGTCCATCTACGGGCCTCGACGATAGAGGCCACAAATGGGTGAGCCGCTCAAGCAGGCTGAGTTGGATTTAGGTGGGTCAAATTATAAGTTTGGACCAAATTCATGGATTGGTTCATATCGATCCGTATAATGTAAGTTAAAAAACCTTTATTGGATCTAAACTAAGATTAACTCGAATTGCCCTTGCATTGATGAAGCCACCGCCGCCGCCGCCGCCGCAACCAAGTGACTTCGGTGCTGGTGAAAGATTTGGCAAATCAAGACTAGTATAAGCTTGTGCTGAAGGGCCTTCAAGTGAAGAAAGCTTGGGGGCTCAAGATGGAAGATGTTCACGTTAAGCAAAAGTTCTTCACATTACAAGCATGCGTTATTTAAATAGAAAACCCATAATTATTATTAGGGTGAGAATATTTATTATTTCCGCTCAATACATTATTCTTTTATATTTACAATAAAAAAAAATAAGGATTTAAGACTTTTTGGACAATTATCCCGACAAAAAAAAGGATCAGTTCATGGCAAAAAAGAACAAAGTTTTGACGAAAACAAGTGATTTTGACCAGAAGTCTTCTTTCATCTCTCCTTCATTGATATTGTAAATAAAGAGAGGATAATTCTTTCATACTCATCAAATTAAACAATCAAGAAATCGTTGCACTACATTAATGGCAATCTTGAGCAGCCTCCTTTTTCACGGAGGAGGAGGAGAAGCACAAGATGGAGAAGGAGGCAAGAGGCTCAACTGATGTCGCTCAAGCTCGACCGGAGTCAATCGTGGAACCAGGTACATGATCAAGAAGACACCATGTTTATTGGCACGTCACAGAGATGGGAGAACTTGTCCGTAGGGATCCGGATCTAGTGGGCTAAGTCCTTTTGGGATCCGGATCCCTTACCATAAAGGCAGGGGTGACATTGAGGGATCCGGGCCGTCCATTTCAAAATGGACGGCCCGGATAGATCATGTCACCCCTGACATTGACATTGCAATGTCAGGGGATCCATTTCCGTCCTTTTGCCCATCCAACTAAAATTTGCAGGAGCATCTGATCGAAGGAGATCAATGGGCGGTGCACCGGGCGTTCCAGGAGAGACCCAAGGACAGTGTAATCATTCTCCGGTCGAACTTGCAGGTAAGGTCATGCGGTTGGGGTTGACTGCTCACCGCGACAGTGACACAGTTCGAATCTGCTAGTTTCAGCAGAAAAATGTAGTCCCAGCGGGACGTTTCCCCTCCATTAATAAAATGTTTTGACAGGTGTTCTTGGCTTTTTAATTCATCTAAAAATGATATTTTGTCATTGAAAATCTTACATCTTTCAACGTTCATTTCGGGACTCGAAAGATGGACATTGATCAAGCCGCAGCCGCCGCCACAACGTCGGGCTTCGGTGCTGGTGAAAGATTTGGTAACTCTAGACCACTTCAAGCAAAACAACCGCTCGCTCACATCACGAGCTTTCGGTATCGACAAGATTTTTCTTTAAGCCTGGCGCCATAGTGGACGAAATGTGGATTTTCAGTTTTTGATTTGAGCTTGTACAGCCATATTAGATTAGAAATTTAGATTTGGTGTTCTGGATGTGTGAACAAGTTTGCCACCTGAATCCACTTCTATCTTGTTGGCAAAGAACATGCAGTGTCTTATCTATCTATCTATCCTTTTTACTATATCTAGCATTTTCCCAAACTGTCAAAAAAGACAAACCATTTGACATGTAAAAATCCCACCTTAGCAAATCTCCCCCCTGGGCTGGCCTGCGTCGCCTCCCTGATCCTCCCCCCCGAGACCCCCGCTCGACCTCCACTTATCACCGCCTTCTCTCTCTCTCAACCTTTCTCGCATAGCCACACCCCCCCCCCCCCTCTCTCTCTCTCTCTCTCTCCCGCCATCCACCATGGGCTGTGGCGTATCCAGGTTCAATAGAGAAGACGGCCTCCCCGCCGACTCCGGCCCCACCTACCTCTACATCAACCCCCTCCACCGCCGTATCGAGGACTTCGCCTTCCGCCGCCGGGGCGACCGGGCCGCGGCTGCCGCCGGCCCCTCCCTAGGCGATGGCGGAACTCCCTCCAGCAAGCAGCTCCTCTACGTCGACCCCGACGACGCCGACTCCTCCTCTCTCAGCAGCGACCACAAATTAGATAGCGGCGGCGGCCGCAAGAGCGTCTCATCCCCATGCACCCTCAAGAACGATGCCGTCGCCCTCCCGCCGACGCCGCGCATGAACGAACCGCCGGTGCAGGTGATGAAGGCGAACGGATGTGGCGAAGACGGCGGCGAAGAGATGATTAAGGCGGTGAGAGATGTCGAGGAAGGCGGCAAGGCCGGCGAGGAGGCGGATGAGGTGGTGAAGGAAGTGGTGGCTGAAAAGGAGAGAGGAAGCGGGGCCGACAGTAAAGAAGAGGACGAAGACAAGGAGGTCGGAGGGATATCTGACAGGGAAGACAGCATACTGTTGTACCCAGGATCGCCGAGCTTTAGGGACTACTGTGTCTTGTGCTTCGACGAGTCCGGGGATGCTGAGGATAGCCCCAAGTACGTCGACGGTGAGTTTTTCCTCTCTCTCTCTCTCTTCTTCTTCTTCTTCCCTAAAGATTGCCCGGTGAATTATGATAATTTTCTCTCTCTATTTGTATTTTTGTTAATGTTAAAAGACCTTGAAAAAAAAAAAAAGGTAATGGAATCCACCTATCAATATTCTTCTGTTGTGTTTTCAGGTGTTTAGAGTTAAAAAAAAAAAAACAGACTGTACCTGTTCTTAACTAAAAACCAATAATTTAAAGTCTATCAAAAATGATCCGACCAAAAAAAAATATGTCTATAAAAAATGCCGGACTTTGATTTTGATGCCGGTGAAAATTATACATGTTTTCCCCGATCCGTAAAGAAATATGTTCATGTGACAGTTTTTTGACCACATATCGTGAGCCACAAAAATTAAATAATTAAAAATTATTGTGAGGTCCAATCCTTAAAAAATTCGTGACCCACAACATGTTGTTATTCTCACGATTATCCAAATACTATTGTGTTAGCAAAAATCCACCTGTAAATTCACGCATTGTGGAAGTGCCATCTCTTTTTACAATTTGCTCCCCTGATTTCTTATACGAGTAATGTGAAAGACTGCGAGAGCTCACTTAGAAAAATATTTATGAAGTGATGTTTTGTGCTTTTTGTTGAGTATTGAACAACGAAAGTGATTCCCATACGTGAAGATTCTTATCTATTTTCTTTGCGGGATAAACAGGGAAAAGCGGTTCGGTAAAGCCGATGAACGAAACGGAAAAGGCAAACATGTCAACTTCGGATTCTATCGAGGTAAACCCGCCATGCTACTTCCAGTAATCTTGTACAAATCTACTTTACTTTTATCGGTGTTGGAGTGGAGCGCGGAAGTTAGACCTTTCATGTATATCGGACTATTCTCGTACCGTATTGAACTAGTTACTCGGCTCGCCGCTTTGCGGGGACATGCATTGGAAAACTTACTTTTTTATTTACTGTCTTCACTTTTGTTATCGATGTCGGTACTATTTAGATATGTACAAATACTTGGAGAAGTCATCCATTAAGTGTATAATTTGCCTAAGGAAAATGCTTGTCAAGCAAGACATATAAAATGCGGCTTGAAAGTTTATAATTAAAGATATATAATAGGAACTTTGGAAAAGAAGAGTTTGAGATTCTTCATAAAAAAAAAAGCTTTAAATGTCAATTTAATTTGTGTAATCGACTAATTTTCGAATATTAACCGTAAATTTTAAAATCAAGCTATAGATGTTTTTTTAAAATTTTGTAGCTCTTATAAAATGGAGTGAATCATATTGTTTTAATCTTAACGGTTGTCAATGCCACAATTACCTCGTATATAGGTAAATAATGGAGAACATATATTTTTTGGTTCGACATCTTATCGAGCTACATAAATTTTCTTTTGTACTAAGTACTGTAAATTTGGCCCGTAAAACTAGCATATTCCATAACGTGATAGACTTTTTTTTATCGGGTGACGCATGCGACCTACCGAGTATTTCCAAATACTCGCTTGCATCCGGTTGCTTTAGTATACCAATTTTATATATCGGTACGATTATTGCTTTCATTTTAATTGCGTTTCCTCAAACCTCATATTTATAAAATAAAAAATAAAAAAAATTTAACGTTTTCTTATTTATGGCAGGTACCAAAAAAGTCGAGGAAAAGAAGACGTTTCAGGGTACCCAGACATGGTCCAGCAGGGGGCATGAGAAGCCTCTTGCACGTCTCTTCTTGTAGCCCTCGTAGGTCATTTAACAAAACTACATGATTTTCCCGCGGGAAAGAACTGCAGAAAAAGGAAAAACTAGAGGAGAGAAAACGAAAATTACCCGTTATCAAGGGGCCAGCTTGCAAAATCTAGTCGAGGGTTTTCCTTTTTTATTCCCCCCCCCCCCCCCTTGATTTATTTTAATCAGTAAAGTAATTTTCTCTTTCTCCCTAGTCGATTGCCTCTGAACAATCCTTGACGTCATATATTATTGACTTTCTTGTCAATTATTTATGTGGACTTTTTGACGCTTCTCGAGTTGGCCACGTGAGCTTAATTCAGTCGTGTTTATAAAGATGATCGGTTCCGATCCAATCTCACCCAGAAATCGAAAACTGGATTGAAAATCACCGGTTTTAATTTTATGGAATTGGGAACCGAACCGGCGCCTGGAGAACAAGACCGGACCGGGATTCTTGGTTCGACCGGTCCGTCTTACTCACTCCTAGTATTTATTTATACTTGCAAGCCCACCAAAGTTTTCTTTCTTTCAATTTCACCCCTTTATTATTATTATTTTTTATTTTTTTTGCCCCCTTTTACCGCATCCGTACTTAGTCACGTATCCAAACTGTCTGTTCTGTTCCGTTCTCCAATGGCGGCTTTGAAAATGGCGGCTCTGCTACTTTTTCATTTCGTTTTCATCGAAGTTCTCTGTTGCCCATCCACCATGAAGAAGAAAACTAGACCTTATTGACCAGAAGGAAAAAAGTCTTCCCATTGAAACGGCAATACAGTCCCTTTCGTTTTCGGATGAAATGAACATTGGAGCCTTCGCTGGGCTTTTGCCGTTGAAGATCCCGTTGCAAGGAAGGTTTGCACGTATCTCTTATCTATTGTAAGTGGCTATTTCTAAAAGGAGTGGGAAGCATCGATTCTTGTCTTAGAATTAGAAACGATTGAACACTTTTAATTTTGGTGGGGTGTACTTACTTCAATGGGTCAAGATATTTCCACTGGACTTTATTTCATATTCTATTCGCACGGAAAAGCTTTTACAATCGAGATAAACGCAGGTGCACGGACTGAAGATTCAACCACTTGAATGACCATGGAATACAAAGTAAGTCCGAATGAACTGGTTAAGTGCTTCGATAAAAAACAAAAAAAATGCAAATGACCTTGGTTCAGAGTGGCTTTGCACGCAATCTGTGAGATTTGAACGGATGACCTCCATCGCTTACGTAGTTGTAAATTCTCTGCCACCCTACCTGTGCTAACCTTAGAGGGGAGAGGTTGTCCATCATCAAAAGCCAAATAATCAGAGCTAACGCAGCTTTGATCGAGTCGCCGGCGTTCAAGGAGTAATGCTTCGCATGAATTTTTGGGCTTCTTCCGACGCAAGTTAAGAGGAATCAAATTGAAATCTCAACATATGACCCAAAAGAAATTAAAAGATAAGGAGTCGTGGACTTATTACAACAAGGTGAAAGAGAGAGAGTAATTGCTAGGTAGTTTTTCCACACCATCACGTTGCTGTCCATGGATGCTCGATAGAAAATCAAAATTCGTTCGTATGTTGTAAGCTACGACTGCCCTTGCTTGCATCTCTTTTTGGACTTTGAATTCCTTTCCCACTTCTGGTCGTCGGCATTTCTTAGAATAGAAAAGGACGTCTTCTTGGTGTGAAAGATAACTTTGTTTGTTTTGTTTTGTTTTGTTTTTTTTTTTTTTCATTTGAAACGATAGGAATTCGAACCTTCCGCGGACGAATGTGATCCGTGCGTTATTCGAAGTTGTTTTGATTGAGATACGCTTTAACTATAGATCATCGGACATAAACGTTCGAATCAAACATCTGATCGCTCGATCGAAAGATTTTCGCAATAGGACACCATACCCACTTAATTCGCCCTTTGATAGCTTGCCGTTTAACAAACCGATTTCGATCGGCGAACCATCCATGTTCGTCGAATTACAAGATTTAATTTCTCTTATTCGGTTACACTTCGACCACCAACCCCCGATTTTCTACATCCATCTTTTCCTCTCCCCTCTATGAATCAAGCCGCTCGAAAGTTCAATCAAAGTTGGAAAAATCTTGTTCTTCTCCCTATTCACTTGCTTGTTAGGTTAGCTCAGTTCGTTCAATAAGTTGTTGATATTCGGCGGTTTGACTGACATTCCCAGCGTTCAAAGCAAGATGGAATTTCCCCTTTTCCTTCGTCGCGTATGGTTCTAGAAGTTCCCCCCTTTCTTTATCACTTAGGAAAATCTAACCTTGACCGTCTATATACTAAGAAACAATGCTCAGTCCTCGTAAGGTATGCTCCTATCATGAGATCATCTCGAGATTTGGAGAGTTATATCAATCATTGATTGTTTGTTTGATCGGGCCAAACTCGTTGGCATCGTAGTATTGCGAGAAAATTGTCCGATCTGTCCTGAATCTATTGTACGGATGATGCCGATTCAGTCCTAAAATTTTTAATTTGATCAATCCTAAGTTTTTGCTCGAAATTACAATGTACTTCTTCTGGTGAATTTACGTGGGAAATCAGTGACGTGGCGATGTGCCACATAGGACGGCTAGTGATGACTGAACCTTCAAGTCAATGAATTTTCGGGGGAAATTGAATGGAAGGACGGCATTGAAATTTCACTTAAAAATCTAGGATTAAATTGAAAAATCCAAAATTGAGTTGACGTTAAATTCATGGTTGATGAAATTTGAGTGCACTTAATCATGTCTAGCTTTAAACTTGCATCGTCAAGTAACGTCCAATGGTGTCACGTTCGATAGGAAGGAGTTGATTTTAATTTTGGAGGAAGAAAATGACTAGTTTTGAGATGTTCAGAGTGATCGACGTTGTCCTTGTAATTACTTGGACGCATAAAGCACTATTAAAGCGGAGTGGGCCATCGTTTGATCTTAAGAAAGTGCAAAACTCCGTAGAATACGAGGACAAGGGACGAAAAAGGAAAACTCATTAATGGGCGAAAATGATAGGGAAAAATCCAAGTCGATAATTACCATGTTGAAATTCAATACACAATTTAAAAGGCTGTTAAAATTGAATATACAGTCTGAAAATATAAGGCATTGGATTACGGTATGAAAAATCAAAGTCGATTAATACCAAGTAACGCTTAGCTAGTGCTGAATCTAGCCTGAGCTCTACCAATCCATACCATTTGATTACAGTGTCGTGCGACCTTAGCCTTGGTTAGGGTCGCATGACCTTCGGCAAGTGGCTGTTGGCATCGAAAGACTCTTGACAGCCGGTGACACCTCGTCTTTTTCCGGTCTATCTTTTTATTTACTTATGCATTAATTAATTTTCATTTCCTCGTAAAATGTTGATATTTATTTGACTTTTTCATATTCTTTATACATAAATTTCTGAATACAACGCAATATGACATGTGGGTCGCGTTAATATTTCTGTCTGTAATTTTGACCGAAGGACCAACTTGAACGAAAAAGAAACATACATACAGTTTAAGGACTCGGTTGCATAAAATATGTTCGGGGACAAGATCCGATCAATCAATAATGTCAAGAACGCTTCCTCAATCGAGCTGCGCTCCATCCATATGGATCTACACATTGAACGAGCAACTTCCGGCTCCCTAATAAAGGCCAATTTTGAAAAAGGAAAGGAAAAACCTTAAACATAAGTAGTTTTTTCTTGTTTTTTGGTCAGAAAATGTTCATCAAGATATGGGACCCGCCACCTAATTACGCAATCTAGTTTTCAACCTCCCCGAGGTGGGTTTAAAAATCTGGTCAAAATGAAAAGTGGTCTTCGTACTTAAAATATCTTTTTCCCCCCCGTCCAATAAACCCCGCCGTTGTTTGCAAATTATACGACTTTGACCGGCTTATCCATCTCTCGCTCTCTCTCTACGTACTTTGACCGGTACTCTTCCCCCCCCCCCCCCGCCTTCTCTCTCTCTCTCCATCCACCGTCATCGTACACTTCCCCTCCTGGGTGAACACCGTCATCCATTGAATTACGGCGTTCCCGCACGCCGTCATCCCGAGGATTTACGCTGCTGCCCCCACCCGGGAGGACGCCTGTCGCCTCGCGAGAGGGTGCCTTCTCACTCTCGCGAGTGACGTTAGTATTATCCCCCACCTTCGCTTCGCTCCTCCCCCCACCCCCACCCTGTTAATTTCCCTCACTCTTCCCGTTTTTCTCGTCAATCTTCCCCTCTCCTTCTCTCTCCTCTCTTTTGACTGCGCAACAAGAGCAACAGCGACGAGCTCTCTCGCTTCAATGTCGATGGTTGCGTCGCCGTGATTCCTCGTTCGATTGGCGGGATTCGCTGATTTAGGCGTCGGATTTTTGTTTTTTCCTTTTGCGGGCTCTGAGGATTTTCAGGTGGAGTTTGAGAAGGCTTTGAGTGCGAGTCGGAATCTCTCTGTCGGAGACCTTTGGTTTTCGACATAAGCAGCTTCGTCGGGCTAGGGTTAAGTCGGCAATGAAGTCTTCTCTTGATAAGCTTCGGAGATTCGCGGCACTTCACAAGAACGATCAGAAGGAGAAGCTGGAGTTTCCGCCTTCAGCTCAGCTCGATGAGCTCGCTCAGGCATCGAAGGTACTCTTTTTCAGTTTTTCTTTCCATTTCTGGAATGTGATCGGTGATTGCGGGGATAGTGCTGCGTGCTTTAATTCTTAGTTGATTTTCTCAAAGATGATTTCATGGAAGTTTAGAAGGACATCCCCCCCCCCCTCTCTCTCTCTCTCTGAAAGAATAATGGCGCGAGAAGTTGATTGTAATTGGACAGTTTTTGCGCCTTTCTCAGTGACGTAATTCTATAATTAGTAAAAATCGTACTTTGAAGAGATGGTCAATTGAGATTGTGCATGTTGGGGGCATCGTTGATGAAGGCCTCGGACTGAGTACAGAGTAACTAGACGGAAAGGTGCTGATGTAAATGTAGCCCCTTCTTTTTCTGGACAGTGGAATTTGACAAGAAGTGTTTAATGAAGCTGGAGTTCCTCGCAAATTGTCAGAATGAAGTAACTGGCTTTCGTTGATCTCTCCACATTGTTTCACATACAAGATATATGTAGCTTTGGAGACTTTGATATGGTGTCACTAGGTCCTTGGATCCATTTCTTAAGGCTGGTTTCGAGGTAAGAAGTGGTCGTAAAAGTGTTTGGCGGTGGACTGGTGCAAACACTAATTGGATGGGACAAGGCAAAAGTTTTTTCCTTTGTGTCTAGCTTGTGATATGATATTCACATGTATTCATCTTTTGGTATTTTTTCTGGTGACTTTTCATTTTTATTTGAAGAAAGCTGTTTGTACAAAAGCTTAGAATATTGAAGAAATGCTCTTGGCTTGGATTTTTTTTTAGTACATAGTGTAGCTTCTGATTAAGACTTGTTCATGTTTTTAAAGAACTGTTGCACTGTACTCAAATCTGAAACACCCGAGAATTGCTAGAGTCCACCACCCTTTAGTCCTTGTCCTCTTCCTTCTTTCGTGTAAATAGTAGCAGCGTCGTTCTTCTTAATTGCTCAGCATAAAAGTATTTGTTTCGGCACTGTGTCATAATTGAGTTTGGACCATATAACTGTTTCTCCCAATTGGAGCTATGTTTGTGAGAAATTACGTTTTTCAATTTAAATGAAGTTGGAAGAATGCTGTTGGAAGAATGCTGCATGTACTTGTTAAGGTTCATTTTTCGCTTCTTCTCTCACAATACATTTGCTGAGGGAGTTTTATTGGGTTGAAGATCTCTTATATGAGATTGATTCAGATTAATTCTCTTACTACACAACGTGGCCCGAGCTTCGTATCTTGCTTTGTTTGTCTTGAAGGCTATAGCGTCTTCATGGTGGGATTGGGATATGTTCGGGCAGATGTTGGATCTGATTTGAGAAGTTGCATGGAGATGCTTCATAGTTACTTTCGGAGTTGTAATATGTTATACGACATTTGGAACTCATCTTATTTATCATATTCTGGTTTTTCTTACCTTCACCTTGTAGGACATGCAAGCGATGAGAAATTGTTATGATAGCTTGCTCTCGGCTGCTGCTGCAACAGCAAACAGCGCATATGGTAGAATTAGTTTCTGTTTTTTCCTCATGTATTCTTCAAAACTTGAGCAGCTGTTTGCATCTTAGTTATTATAGTTCTTGTAGTCCATAATTTGTGGTAATGCTCAATGTATATCCAAAGTGTAGTTAATTGAGATACTATAGAGCGTTTGGAGGTCCAGCTAGATTGTCCAGCATATTCAAATGTGGACCTAGAAGATAGATACATATAGCTATCATTTTGGATCCCTCATGGGTTTGTTGAAAAATTTCCATTATCTGCCAATAGTGACATGCTCGCTTAGGGAAATCTTATTCCAACAATAACACATGCCAGTGATGCCTTCCTAATCATATAGCTCCAGTCCCTCATGATTAATTTATGTCAGACTGCCTATCCTGGAACTCTTAGCATGAATTGCATTCTTGCACGATGTTTACTGCTGCTAAATAGTAAGAAAAGCTGCAATTTTAATGACTTTCACTAGGCTTAAACAGAGTGGATGAAGAAGCATGTTTAATCTCTTTTTTTAGATCACAGATGATTTATGAACCATGTCACTGTGGTAGCCTATTTCTTTTTCTGAGCTGCTTTTAATAGAACCCTATTTAAATCAATCTATGATCCCAGAGTTCTCAGAATCGCTGCGGGAAATGGGTAATTGTCTCTTGGAGAAAACTTCACATGGTGATGGAGAGACTGGTGAGTGAAAAAGTTTATGCAACATCGGCAATTTCTCTTGTTAGTCCTCGTGTGTCCTTAAGCACTTGTTAAGTTAACTTTACAAAGTAAGAAGATATTGAAAATGAGGCAAATGCATGAATTCACTCATTACCAGAAAATCAACATGCACTTATCTTTTATGTTTCCAAAATAGCACATTAGTCATAGTTCATAAGTGTCCAAAGAGTGAAAATCTTTTTACTTAAGCCTGAATTCTTCTGAATGTGAAAGATTCTTTTATAACTGCTGAGCAATCATTTGCAGGTAGAGTTCTGTCAATGCTGGGACAAGTCCAGTTTGAACTTCAAAAACTTATTGACAGCTATGTAAGCAGACTTCTTTAGGAGATAAATATATACATATATATCGAGTAATCTCTTACCTCAGCCTGGAAGTGACTATTTATTTTGTTTCTACCAGCGTTCTCATATATTCTTGACAATTATAAATCCATCAGAATCTCTTTTCAATGAACTTCGGACTGTTGAGGTTTGTATTTTACCCTTGTCCATCCTTTTATAGCCGTCTTCTATTTTCCCGTCCTTGCTTTGTTTATTTTTTATGGTTATTTAGTGTTCTCCGTCAATCTTTATACTTTCATTAATGTACCTTGGATAGTTATGGCAGATTATGGTTGTTGTCCTTATTTTCTTCGACATTTGTTTTTAATTCATGTTATCCAGTCATCCTTTGATCAATCTTTTTATTGCTCTTCGAATGTGCATTTTCCGGTTCCTGCAATGGAATGATTCTTTTGGGTGCTCCCTCATACACTTCAGACCTCATTAAGTGGATTTATTCGTCAATTGTTCACTTGAGAAATTGTTTGCTACCATATAGATGCCTTACTTCATACCCCGGAGTGGTGTCTTGTCTTTTATGCTTAAGTTGTCAAACGGTTGGATATAGATGCTTGGCAGTTAGCTGAATTATGGCCTTGTTCCATGCTGCTCTTGGAAATTCATTGGTTTTTTTTCTCTTTCTTTTTTTAAATTTCGTGTAGACCTTTTAAATGATTGTTGAACTGTTGGAAGAATGAGGGGAAGAGTTGTTAGTTGTGGCTATGTTGGCTTCACTTGTGCATAGCTTTGTGGAGAACTTTCAGTGGTTTACCTCTGATCTTGCTCTGAGGGTTTATTCATATTTGTGATAGGTTAAATACCAAGCCATATTATCTAAACATGTTAGCTTTCAGTGTTAACTAGAATATCTCTTATTTGCTTTTGCAGGAGATGAAGAGACAATGCGACGAGAAAAGGTCCTCATCTTTTCTGTACTAAGTTCTATTCTCTGATACAATTGTATTCTGAAATGTTGTGTGGGTCTTCAGAGATGTATACGAATTTATGATGACGCAACAGAGGGAAAAAGGAAAGTCGAAGAGTGGGAAAGTTGAAAGTTCCAGTTTGCAGCAAATACAAAGAGCGCATGATGAATATGAAGAGGAGGCAACACTATGTGTCTTTCGTTTAAAATCGTTGAAGCAAGGGCAGTGTCGAAGTCTTCTAACTCAGGCATCCCGTCACCATGCTGCTCAGGTCTGAAGGGGATCTCTCTAAACACTGCAGATTTTACTCTCATGATGTTCTTTTACTTTGATGGATCAATGCTTGCTGACAACACTCTTTGCCTTTTTACCCATCATGCAGCTAAATTTTTTCCGGAAGGGTCTAAAATCCCTCGAGGCAGTTGAACCTCATGTCAGAATGGTTACAGAGGAACAGCACATTGATTACCAATTTAGTGGACTTGAAGATGACGGTGAAGATGATAGTGCAGATGATAGTGCAGATGTCTATGATGCTAAACAAGACGGAGAATCAAGTTTTGACTACAGACAAGATTCTCAGGGCCTGAATGTCGTTTGGCAATCAAAGAATTCAATGGAGGTCAGCATCTGTTTTGATCCCACATAAAAAAACGACCTTCTCTCTTTTGACCCCCTCCCACTTAATTGGTTATCGTGGGAGCATGAACTTATTAACTGACCAGTTCACGGTTTAACCAGTCAAAACGGTTCCATTGGTGCCACTATCTATGCTAGCTGAAATGCATATCACACGAGACTGGTTCTGGTAGCACTTATTAGATCATTTTTGGAACTTGAAACTTCTATGCCCAATTGGCATGCTGTTTTATTTCTTGGACAGATGATAAGTTCTTTAATATGGTTGAACTCTTCCCACTTGACTTTCTCCTTACAAAGTGCGTCCAGTTTATTATTTTCTCATTCTATATCATTTTGTAGACTCTGGTATTTTCCTGCTTTACTCCCCTTTTTTTTCCCCAATGGAGGACAGTCAAGCTATGTAAGCGTGCTATTTTAACATGACATTTCATGTGACGAACCAGGTGGACGATGTGAACCTTTCATATTTTCAAAGCTCTACTGCAGAAGGTGCAGAGGTAACAATGCAGCTGAGTTCTTGTTGTTAGGAGTCAATCGTCCTGACTGATAAAACACACGGGAATTAATATATTTTTTTAAGTGAGAGGGGAGTTTAAAATTTAATTGGAAAAATGAACTGGATGTTAATGCTTGCAAACTAAGCTGGCGAATGCTTAAGGTCCAGCGAATCGTAGGACAGATTGACCAGATCTGTATCCTTCGGTTTGTAACCTTGTGAATTATTCTTTTTTTATTTTATTTGTCTGACCAATGTCTTTTTTTTTTAGTACTAATTCTACTCACTATCTCTTATAGCAGGTGAATATTGAAAAAAGCCAAGGGGATGTCCTTGGTAGAGAATACAAAATGGGCAGCCATTCAGCTCCAATAATTCCTGAGAAGAAGTTTGATCCTGCCGAAAAAGCAAGACATGTGCAGCAATTATCTACTCCAAAGTCCAACTCGTACGTGTTGCCTACTCCTGTTGATGTGAAGACTCTTCCTTCAAGAACAAATAATTCAGCTCCACGCTCTCGGCCAGCCGGCGTTAGTGGACAGAACCCAAATTTGTGGCACTCTTCTCCATTGGAGATAAGAAAGCAAGACCTAAAAGCTGTACCAGAAGTCAGAGAGAGCACTAGTAGTCACAATGGTTTTGGCCAATTGCCTCCTCCTCTGATGGAGGGACCTGTGTATAACGCAGAAAAAGTCAAAAGGCAAGCCTTCTCTGGTCCACTGACGCCTATGCCTAAGAAGCCTGTCCTAAATGCAAGTGGTCCCATCTTTCCTTCTCATGACACCCAACTGGTTTCTGGAATACTTCCACGCTCTGCTCAGCCTTCATCATCTCCAAAAGCATCCCCTACTGCTTCACCTCCTCTTGTTTCTTCTCCAAGGATAAGCGAGCTTCATGAGCTTCCTAGACCACCCGGCAATCTGGCTATGAAGCCAGTCAAATCTTCTGGATTCATCGGTCACTCTGCTCCATTAGTGCCCAGAAATCCGGAGGGTTCTGCAAACAGTAGAATACCCTCAGCAGCGTCTCCACTTCCACCTCCTCCGTTGAGTATGCCTCGAAGTTTTTCCATACCTTCAAGTAGTCAAAGAGCAATAGGAATCAATGTGGCCAAGACAGCGGAGTCCCAACAACTTTTAGAAAAAGTGGAAGAAGTATCTTCGCCTCCATTAACTCCTATTTCTCTTGTGAACATCAAACCAGTTTCAAATGTTGCTTCCTATCAGCCTGGTACTGTAAGAGGTGAATGAGATATGAACTGCATATCCATAGTTTCTTCAACGTTGAGGTGTTCCTCCCTTTTCGACAAATTTTTGTGCATGTCCATATGACGGCAGATAAGTTGAAGAACTCGAGGCCTTTCGGGTTTCCCCCTGGACATTCAGTCATCCCATGTGTAACATTGAGAATATAGTTTTATGAGTTGGTTCAAGTAGTTTTTGGTCAGAAAAAAAGAATTGGTGAGGAAGTAAGAAATGCGATCCTTGAAGTGTCTCGAAGTTCAAGAAATTTATCTTCTGTTGTTATAATATAGAGAATTGCTGTCCTCCCTTTTGTCATATGCTTTTATTTGTCTCTGTGTAGCAGCGCACTGCCATGCTAATGGCACTTAGTTATACATGCAATCGGTGTTGTGAAATGTGTAAATGGTTTTGAAATCATGTATGCATATATAAATGTCAGCTAATATTATGCATAGCCTTGAAAGATAATCTTTTGAAACAAGTCACACTTCCACTGGGCCTTATAGAACTTTGAATCGGCTTCTATAACTTTTGAAAGTGTTCTGGTGAGATGATTAAAGTTGAATGTGATTTGTTTTTAGATTGTCTAAGGAAGGAAGCATCTTATATAACGATCTTTTGTGCAGTTAATACTTGAACTTGGCAGTCTACACTAGACATGACTTGAATTATGTATACTGTCTACTGTCTGCTACCAGTTGTCTTCATTTTCTCATTATTTCTGTGTAGATGTCTTTGTCCGCATAGTTGTTAAAACAAAATTATGTCCTTGTAAGTTTTCTATTCCATTCCAAGTGTTAAGAGTCTAAAATTTCTTCACCTGAAACTGGTAAGTCAGGTTTAAAACTTTTGATCCTTTTCTTTGAAGATACTGCCGTAATGGAGCCGGGTGTCTTGATATATATGGCTCGATCCTGCCTACCCTCTTGCATCTTTTGCTTCCTTAAAAGGAGCAAATTTGAGATTTTGGTGTTGGATGGTTCTGGTTTCAGGTGGAGGCTGATTTTGGTTAAAGCAGCCGTGGATTTTTACCTCTTACTGTCTTCCTGGCATGGTGATATTTGTTCTTAGTTAAGTGCTGGGGTCACATCTATATATATGACGTGGCTTGCTTGTAGTTTGTCATGTCGTTGTCTTGCCAGTTTGCTTGCTATTGTTGACTGGGCAAGTGGGCATCTATAATGTGATCAGTCATGAAAATCCTCTGGTGAGGAACTTTATTCTTTTTTCTCTAACAGGGTGAGTACCAAAGTAAGGTTTTGTTTTCTTTCTGAGTCAGATTTCAGTAATGATAATCTTGCATAGCATTTGAATTTTGAATTTTGATTGTCTTTCATCTATCCGTCCATTTGGAAAATGAGTATTCTGATGTTCTATCCTGCAGTAGTCTGAAACTTGGAATACTAAAGATCCATTCTTGATGTTTGATGTCCGAATGCTAGAGATTCGATTTTGTCTGACATGGTCTGATGGATTCCACTCGGACTGACTTAGGGACATTCCTTCATTAGCATGTCCGGTGAAGTAGTATAAACTTCCGTGGATGTCATGGTAGGAAATAGGCGGCAACACATATAAAGCTGGGGTCACTTTTTGTAATTTGCTATTAAGTTTGATCTACTGGAGAAGTGTGTGCATTGGTTTCTTGAGGTCCAGAAGTGATTCTCTTGTTGGCATTTGTTTTGTTAGAACTTGAGTGTCCATTGGAGTCGGATCTGACTGCAGTATCCTCATCATCAAGTTGCCTGCTTGCATTCCCCACCTCCCCACCCCCAACAACACACACACACACATCATTACTTGTTGATATTGGTCGATACTGCGGATTAGCTGTTTAGGTGTGGTATCTGTAGGCATGGCTATATCTGAGTTGGGTAGTTGAGATGGGAATTGACCAAGCTTCTTCCGGTACTAAACATGTGCTTTCCCAATGTTCAAGCTAGCAAGGGAAGCAACCATCCAACTAACCAAAGCACAATCTACCAGCATAGATTTCAGATGCTAGTAGGACTTTTTGCAGTTTCTTGTGCACAATCAACTGCTGTGTTTTTGTGAAGACATGAGGAGACTTCTACATGGCAAGAGAGACAGATTGCATACACATTCTCCGGACTAGTGACGAAGTGGCGTGATAAATGGTCGATTGGGTGTTTTTCTTTATCCTTTCCCCATTAGATGGTTGAACAAGCACCCGAGTCTTCCTCGATTTGACAGTTTCTTTTGTTCCTCACGTTTGTACTTCTTGATCTGGTGGAGCGCAGTTCTGTATTTCTTTGCTAGTGTTGGCTTTGTATGAAAAGGAAACCGGTAGTGTTCTCACTTTGATGGACCTTTCTATTAAGGGCCTCGGCAACATACGATATAACTCACCGGACTGATGTATGTACTAAACAGGACGACACTAACTAAGCTACTGGCGAGCAGCTTTGGTAAGGAAGCACCGGTTCCGATCCGTGAGTTATTCATAAGAAGAAAGAGCAAGATCAATGCATTTCGTTCAATGTCTTCTGTCAGTTAGCCAATAAAGACCTTCTTAAGGGAAGCGACGATAAGAGGATGGGCCGGCGCCCAGTTTCAATGCGTTGAGAAATGCATAAATTGTGCAAAGTGACTGAAAAGTAGTGTGAACGGTATGTTTGGGTGACCAGAACGCATGAAAAACCCATGGATGGTGCTTGAATTCAAAGTCGATCGAGCTAAAATTTGATACCCCTTTCCAGTTTTGATTAACAATCATGTGCAATTTCAGTTTTGGTCTGGACGAAACGGTTATCGTGGTATGGGCATCTTTATAGGCTTTCTCAAACTAAAGTACTATAAGAATCTGATTAACGTTAAACGCCCCAAAATATTTTTTGATTAATTTGCAAAAACATTTGGAGAATGTCCGAATATAAAAGTGAAAAATCGACAGAGAAGTCTACTTAACAAAGGGAGTTCAGAATCAGTTGCTACAGTGGGCCAAAGGCCGCACGCACGTGCCGCTGCTAGCATAGAACCTTCCCAACATCGTCGTTGCGGATAAAGGAGCAACAGAGCAAAGCGAAGGAAGGAGCGAGAAGCAGAACGAGTCAGTTCTCACTGGCTCACTCACAGAAAGAGGAAAGGAGAAGAAGGCAAAGGAAAAATATTCAATCAGAGATGGCGACGATCCATTTCTCCACTTACAATGGCCTCAAATTCCACGGCGATTCCAGCGCAATCGCTCGGAGTTCTATGTCGCCGTTCTCCACCGCTTCTTCGTCGTCGTCGCCTGCTGCTGAACCACGCCTTTCGCGGCTCCGAGCATCTCTTCGTCGGAAATCTCTCAACGCGACGCGCGCGCTGCCCGAGGAGACCGCTCTCAGTGAGTCCTTTTTGTTCTTTTGGATACTGTTCGTCTTAGCTTGGAGTTCAGCCGATTGCTCATGGTCTCAGTTCGCGTCCTTCAAGAATAAGGAGGAACGTTGAAGTATGTTAGTTGTTGTAAGGTCGAGTTGAGCTAGAATTTGATGGTTTGATGTAAAGCGATGGTGTAGAATGTTGTCCCGGTGAATCATTTGCTTGATATAGCTATGGGATTGGCTTGTTTTTGTCACGCTTGTCACGCCGAGAAGCATATGCTGTCGTGTGCGCGACTGTTGGTCCTAAGGAGCTAAGCGTTTCGAAGCGCTCGAGTAGGTGGTGATTTTGGAATGATTACCTTAGACAGGGGAAATTTCGGTCGTGCCATTATTGTAACCGATCGATGATCAAGTAATAGGAGTTGAATGTTCAGTAGTTTTCAGCTGATTGATGGAAGATTTTTTTTTTTGGGGTCATTTGTTTGCCCTCCTTTATATTCCAGCTTTTTGATTGTGTGATTACAAATCTCTTTCAAGGTGCACCACCAGAGGTCGTGGTTGATCCTACTCTTGCACTTAAGGTGAGTTTCATGGTCCTTAATTGATCGATATGTTATATGCACACACTGTTTGATAAACATAGAAATGAGAGAATGAAGATCATGAAATATTGCTTCTTGAAGAAGTATATCTTGTGTCTTGCTTTTTTCCGCACGATATTCCTCTACCAAGTGGAATCTAACAATCCTTTAGGAGCACTAGTACTTGCTGCCTTGTGCTTTTGATTTTGACCGTTAGTCATAGCGACTACCAGCAGCTTATAATGTAAGGGAAGACCTGTCTTAACTCTTCGGTTTTACTTCAGAAGAAAGCTGCGGATGTTGCACCAGAATTGAAAGGAACTTCCATATTTCTTGTCGGTAAGATTTTGCTTCAGTCTGAGAATTGCACTTGTATTAATAGTACTAGTCAAGTATCCAATGACCATCTTCTTCTTTGAAGGGATGAAGAGCTCCATTAAAACTCAGTTAGCCAAACTTTTAGCGGAAGCATTACGATATTACTTCTTTGATAGGTACTCTGATTTTATTGGTTGAGAGCCGAAGGAATTTCAGTACGGTTTTCACAGTTAACTTGTGGTTTGTTTGCTCCAGTGATGCGTTGGTCGAGGAAGCCGCTGGTGGTGAAGCTTCTGCAAAACTATTTAGGGAGACAGACGAGCAAGGATTTCGTGAGTCTGAGGTGATATAATAGGGTGTTTGTCTTTGTTGCTTTTGCACATTAGGCCTAGACTAGATGGCTGAAATTTAATGGAGTGTTATCTGTTGCAATAAGTCTTAGAGGCATCGGGGTGAATGAACATTAGTGTAGGAATTTAGTTCTTGTTGGCATATGTTGTGGTTGAAAACTTTGACAGTGACATCCTGTAGTTTTTCGTCTCTTTTTCTTTAATATTCTTCTTTAACTCCTGTTTCATCAGTAGATACAGTTTATACTTGTGGTTCAGTAGACATCTAATCAGAGGACTTCTGTTGCAGGGTGAAGTTTTAAAGCAGTTATCATCCATGGGTCGCTTGGTTGTTTGCGCCGGAGATGGTGCAGTTCAGAGTTCAACTAATCTGTATGCAATTAATCTCTCTGTCTCTCTCTCTCCATCTCTGTCTTCGTCTCTGACTTTGTCTCTCTCTTTCTCTCTCTCATCTTAAGCCGCTCCTAAACATTTGCAGGGGATTCCTTAGACATGGGATCTCGATATGGATAGATGTGCCCTTGGATATTGTTGCCAAGGGGTTGGTAGAAGACCTTCCTTCTTCTCAACTATCTACATCCCAAACATATTCAGAGGTGCGATCTCTGTAAACTTTCCAACAGAATGCAAATGTGAAACGTGCAACGTGCAACTCATTGTGGTGTCCATTTTCTATTCCTGCACCTGTTTTAGACATCTTCGTCTACTAACTGTTGCATGAAAATGATAATCAGGTCTTGGCTCAGCTAGCTGCACTATATGAGGGAACAAGAGTGGGGTATGCTACAGCTGATGCAAATGTGTCACTCCTAAGTATGTTTTGTATGGACTCAGTAAACATATGTGCATAATTTCTTCGAAACATTATTCGGTAGAATATATTTCACTCATGGAATAACACAAAAATAAACCTACACATTCTCTATTGCTCACAAAAGCGCAACAATTGTGGTGCCAATTGTCACTTTTCCTTTGCAGAAATAGCTTCTCAGTATGGTCATGATGATTTCAGTGCTGTAACTGTGGAAGACTTGGCCATGGAGGTGAAGAGTGTTCTGTGAAGTCATTTTCATTAGAGTCCATCGGCCTAAGTCATTTACATTCCCTTTCTGATGTTTCAGGTTCTTAAGGAGATTGAAAAATTGACTCGAGTAAAGAAGATGATGCAAGAAGCAGGAAGACCTTTCTAGTCTACAAGGTCTACATATCTTTCTGCATAAAGCGAAACTGGAGGGCTTATTCACCACAGGCAGTTTTTGTGCTGCGGCTCCTCATTCTCTTTTGGTAAGGCTCTACAAATCTGATTATTCGGCTGTAGTGTTCTACCATGGCAAAGCTTCAACCAGAAAAGGAAAAGACGTGACAACCCTATGTATAGATTCGTAATCCATCCTTTTCTTCCTTGGCTGTTGGGACTGTTATTGGAAGACTATAATTACGACGCTTGACATCTAGTGCTCAGTCTTTGCTCTTTGATTGGCCTTGCTTGGGAATTTGTGATTGTATCTCTCTCCCTTTTCTCCAAACATCTGAATTCACCCTCTTTGACTTGGTCATGAGCATAAATCTAAATGATTTTGCAGCTCCAGTCCCTTCCCATAATTTGGTGTTTTGAAACTGCAATGAAACCAGTTCTGTGGTAGCCGCCTCGCCGGGGAACATATAGACTAGCAATCATGGGATATTCACTTGCTTGCCTTTCATTCTGTAGTATAGAAGTGCCTAAAGGGACCCAGAGGTTTTAGGTTGAAGTACCATAGACAGCAGCATGGGGAATATACGTGTATATTCAATTGAAGAATTATGAAAAATGTCAATGCAAAAACCACATTCGAAGAAAACTGCTTCTATGTTAAACACGCCTGTCCTGTTCAATCGTCAAAAGGATCGGTCAGGCCAAAGGAACTGGTGTCATAGCGAGGGCTCACCCATATCTGGTGAGGGCTGCAACACCCTTGCCAGATATGGGCCAGCGAGGTCGGCGACCTCCGTTGAGGTCGCTGACCTGCTGAGGGATGTAAAAAAAAAGAGGAAAAAAAAGAAAAGGAAATAAAGGAGAATAATTCAGAGAAAAATTGTAAAAAATTGTTCACGTCAGCGCTGGTCATGCCACATAGTGCGGTTGGCGTACCCGTCACTGATTTCTTACCAAATTTGGCTAGAAAGACTAAATTGGCAAGTCGTAAAAAAGTTGAGTACTAAATTGGCCAAATTTAAAGGTTCAGGACTGAATTAACATTCGTAGGTTTATGACTTTTTTGATAATTTTTCTATTATTAAATGGACTTTAATCTCTAGATTTAATTTTCTCAAAACTAATATAACCTCCTTTTCTTGATCATTTTTTCAATATCAACATGATGTTTTTAATATTTTGGTATATATACAGGAAAATTACCAAAAAAGTTCTAAACCTATTGTAATTGTGCCAATTCAGTCTTATTTTTTTTTTGGCCAATTCAAGCTTAAACCTTTTGCGTTTGTGTCAATTTAGTTATTTCGGTTAAATGTGGCCGAAAATAACTGATGCGGCGCTGATGTGATAATTTTTGATATTTTTATGAATTTTCTTTTCTTTTCTTTAACTTTTTTCTTTCCTTGGACTGGACTTAGGAGCCTGCAACGGCCTCGATTGCCCAAATCGAGCGAGGCCGACAAGGGCTGTAGCGCCGTCGGCTGGCCAAATTTGGCAAGGGCATCGAGACCCTTGCCAGATCTGGGCCCTCGCTGACCTTGGTCCAGTCCAGGGAAAAAGAAAAGAAAAAAAAAGACATTATAAAAAAAAAGTTCAATATTAAAACATTATTAAAAATTGCTGCGTTAGCGCCGATCGCACCGCATCAGCGATTTATGGCCAAAATTAGCCAAAAAGACTGAATTGGCACGAATGCAAAAAGGTTATGACTGAATTGACAAAAAAAAAGAGGTTATGTCTGAATTGACACAATTGTAATATGTTTACGACTTTTTTGATAATTCTCCTAGTATATGTGCGCTAATATATACATGTGACTTTTCATAACCCTATTATTGCATAAGAAGAGTGATAATGCCAAAGTAAAGCACCTGATGCCCTCCAGCAATAGAGAAGCCCGTCCATTATTACATTCACCAGTTCTGAAAGGCAAAATCTTCTCTACTTCTGAAAGACCACATGAATTAGTAATCAAAAAGAAAACTGAGGAACAAATCTAGTAAGAGCTTGAAAAGCTAAGCCGAGAAGCCCCGTCCATAATTATTTCCCGAGTCAGCAAGTCCAGAACTTTACAGTAAAACCTGTGGCTTGTGCTATTTGGGAGTGAATACTTGCAAATGTGGTCCATCTTGGACGAGATTTCGTCACAGTTCAAAGATTGGAATTTCAGATGCAGAATTGTATGTGGCCCGGTACATCAATCGGGAGAAGATGCACCTGTAAGGATCACTCTCTCTTTTCTCTCTTAGGTACGCCATGCAGCTCTCCACCTCTGACTTGGCTTGCAGATACAGTTCATGACATTTTTCCCGGTCTTTCAGTTCCCGCTTCCTCCCTTCAGGGGCACAATCACGTCATAAAGCCAACTTACTAGTAAACCATAGTTGAGTTGGACTGAGAAAAACCAATTCTCAAGAGAGAAATTGTTGTGCAGAGTGCTCTAGGATCGGTAACAAAGGGCATAAAGTGCAGCTTCATGATCAGTATCGACTGTACAAGTTATGCATCTGTTGTACAAGGTTGAATAAATTGACCACTATCCAGCAGAAACAAATAAAAGAAAGACCACTAGAAATCAAGCATGTGCTCGTAAGTTGTGCGATGAAAAAACGGAAATTGAAGATGAATCAATGGCACGGATTGATTCAATGGAGGCTTCTTCTCCAGTCACGTCTATGACTTCTTAGGAGATGACGGGTTTTAATGTGAGAGGCTAATTCCCAGAACCAATGTCTAATATCTCTGCAAAAATCGGAACGTTGGTTGCAGCAAAAGGACATACCTGCTGTTTCTATTGGTTTTCCGAAACAAAAATAGAATCGGCCAGGAACTTTTGGCCAAATCCAAGGAAGGTGGACATCTTGATTGGCTACCTCTCCAGTTGCATTAGACCTGTCAAAGTTATGCAAAAGATATCTTTCATCGCAAATAGATGCGGAAGATAGGGAACTGTGGGTAAAATCACAGGAAAAATGGATTGGAACCGCCAGACTATTCACACCTCACTTTTCCATTTTCTTCCGTCATTGTATCCAGTTCCTGAAGTATGGGATCTTCATTTGGTCATCATAATCAAAAAAGACCTGCTACGCGCAAAAATTAGAGTAAACAACCATGCGGACATTGGCTGAAGAACATCCGCAGGATGTATCACGATTAAATCACGTGCACATGAAGTATTAGAGTTGATTTAGGTACGAATATTGAGTTTCAGTGGGTTGAGAAAAGTTCTTTATATGCCCAAATGTAACTAACGGGTCATGATCAAACTCACTTCTAGGGAAGAAAACTGAATATTGGCCCTTGAGCATGTAAGAGAGCATATGAAAGCAAAGTTCAGTTGATGCTCTCCTGTCAAAAGCTTCGGAACAAGGTCTGCCAGCTAGTCAATCATTTTCAAATGTAATTTACGCTACTGACCAGCAAAAATCATTGCATGCAAGAAAAATAAGAGCATCCACCTTTACATTACCTGTTTCATTAATTTTCAAGTCAAAAGACAAACTGGATCAGGAAGAAAAAAAAAAAAACACAAGCAGTAAAAAACAATCAAAACACTCTGTCAACAATTATGCTGTTAACAATTTCATGTATCTCTAAAAAGATACTAGAATTGTCATAACTTTCACCGGAATTCCAATTTTTACAATGGGATTTGCGAAAGGAGATGGAGTTGGGGGACAAGAGGAGGACGACGTCGCCCTTGCGGATGCCCAAGGCAGAAAGGCGGGAGGTGAGGGAGTTGACGGAGCGCCAAAGCTCGCGGAAGGGAATGTGGAGGCCAAAGGGGGAGACAATGAAGGCCGTGGAGCCGATTTGCTGGGTTGGTCACCATTGAAGATGAATCTTTACTTCTCGAAAGCTTGAGCTTCAAGCCAAGAATATGTATGTTAATGAATTAAAGAGAGAAGAGAGAACGAGGGAGAGAAAGAGTTTTAAGCCAGGTCATTGTCCACGTTGGACCTTATTTTTTTAAGAAAGCCACAAAATACTAAAATTTCAGTAAAAAAAGCCACGAGGGACAAATTGCCAGTGATCGTTTTTTCTTTAATTTGGCACTTAGTAATCCGGCGAAAAGTTTTGGCGACAAAAAAAGCGCCGTACGAAAGTTATAACACTTCTAGTTTTCTTTTCCTCATCTCTAAAATACAATGATAGGAACACGAAGCGGACAATAACTCACGCTGCACACTGAATTTTATTGACTTACCTCACCAAAGTCATCTTCTCCAACGGTACCAAACGGCACTATTTTGGCTCCAAATTTAACTGCCATCCTCACAAACTCAAATTGTTCCGGCCAAAATAGCTTGTACTCTTCACCCTGGCAATTACAAGAACATGTTTTCTGACATTACTTTAAGTTGTGATGTAGGGGCAGATTTCATCTTTGCCGGAGCAAGTATACAGGAATATCAAGTATGTCCTTGTGCATGTGCCACAAACATGCACATTTTAGATGGAGAGTTATGGTAATTCGACGAATAACACCTGAGGTGAGTTGGAGGGAGGAGGTGATAAAAAACTATCTGCTGAGATGTATGATTCTTATTGAACAGGAGGCTTTCCATTGTCACGGTCCGAAGGTTTCCACCGTACGAAGCACCGTGAATGATCCAAGAAGAACCAGTGAGTCTCTTAGGGTTTCTTGAGCTCTCTAGAATATTCTTAGGTGCGGGCATATTGTAAATGTACCATATTATAGAGCATTCATGTAATTAATGTGGGTAGTTAGTAGATGGGGAAATGGAATCTCCACCGTTAGATTGATGAGAGATGTACGGTTGTAATCAAGGGAGTATTTGTATATATAGGATCTCATCCTAATTTGGATCATTTCACAAGTAATACAATTTAGAGCTTCTTTCTAAAAAGTTTCTCTTTAGGAACTAAGGATGACTTGGCAGAAGAGGGAGCACGGGTAAGGGAATTGAGCACAGAAGAGGGAGCACGGGTAAGGGAATTGAGCAGAAACTCCTAAGGAGGGAGCACGGGTAAGAGAATTGAGCAGAAACTCCTAAAGAGGGAGCACGGGTAAGGGAATTGAGAAAAACTCCTAAGGCAGGGGTAAGGGAACGCTAAATCAACCGTTCTGTGACACCAATGTTATTTCACCATTTATGTAATCACTGAGATCTGCAGAACATTAAGGTTCTAGCATTAGTACCTTACGATGAAGTGCTTCACGCATGCCTTCTGGATAGAGCAAGACATGAGACTTTGACGAAAGAAGCTTGAATAAATTGGTCCCTGATACAGGTACTGCACCCATCATTCGGAAAGTGTCATAGAACTCAGGTTCAAGCGTTTGTCCTTTTTTGTGTTTCTCAAAAAGCATAGGATGTGCTATCCCTCGTGCAAGTATGTTCCTCTCGTTCATGAGTCGGGTAACCAAAGGAACTAGTTCAAGCCCTAATAACATGTGATAGCCAATGAATAGAACAGGCCCCTCTGATGGAATTCCATCCAGACCTCTAACTATCCTCCCATTTTCTAAAGTTGACAGCATCACTGGTCCAGTTATCTCAACAAACCATCTAAGATTATGCAAGTTGTCAGTAACAATAGTCTAAACATTGAAAACAAATTCAAAATAGAAAACTCTTTTAAGGAGGACACGCCTATCTTGCTATGGAAGCACGCATCTTCTTTTGTGAGCTCCATTTCATTGAACTTTTGAAATAGTATGTGCATGGATAGGAAGGTGGATCGTGCCACAAGATCTCTAGCTGACCAAATTCTAGATAAGTACACAGAACCTGATATTTATGAACTTTCTGCGGTCTTAAGCTTCTATCATCCTCTTTTGACCATTGGACAAATTTCAGACGAAAAACTTTACCTGTTTGATTCATTTACATTCTTATATTCAGCAGGGGTTGGTGGCAAGTAGTCTGAAACATAGTCGAAAACTTTTCCGCGACGGTATAAACCAACGCATTTAATTACCGTGAGCAAATCAAAACCATCTTCCTGCATGCAGAGAATAAATAAACAAATGACAATACCCAGATAAAGCTAAACCTATATCAGCCGCTAAAAGCAGGGGAATGCTCTATAACAGTGAAGAGAATGCATGAATGAAGCTAAAGTGCATCATATTTCTAATACGCAGGGGTTACTAGGTATACAGCCTCAATACTATAAGTGACATCATTCATCCAATAGAGAAATATCATCTAGAATTAAAGTAGTATGCGGTTGCGGTGGATCGTATGCTCATATTATAGCCAGAGTTATTATTAAGAAGGAAGTACTAATAACTTTTCACCTAGAGTTAAGTGATCAGAATGGAAGAGTATCTGAAAACAATTTTGAATGTCTCAAATGTATATGATCATTAAAGAGCAGACTAAATCTAGCATACGTCCTTCAATCCTCTTTCGGGCGATCCCAAATGGACTCGGCCTGATTATCTCATGAGTATTGCAGAATACCTATCAGAAATATCAATTAAAAGGAGTCACTATAAAATTAATGGCTCTGCACAATTTCAACATGGTAGGACAAATTATTAGATTAAAGATGGTGCAAATTCAGAAGTTGAATAGTGATGAGTAAGAAGAGCATTCCAGGCTAGCAGAAGTTTCTGTATTCTTTTCCTTTGTGATATTTTAGTTGATATGGCAAACCAAGCTAGAAACGATCGTGCCATGCAAAAACTTGTTCAGTTCTTTCATAGGGTGCCTTTACTTCTTCCTCCTTTTGAAATCGCAAGACAGATACGAGATAGTAGTTCACGCATAATTCCAGCTTCTGGAAACCTACCAAGAAAAGGAAATGACCGCACTCGTCAAACTTCCGGATATAGCTTCTCTGCAGTGCATCCTTTAGTCTAGCACCTTCTGCTTGACTTGGCAATAACCAATCCTTACCACTAGAATTACAAATCCCAATTAGAGTTAGTCCACAATTGCTTCAGAAATATACATGACGGTTACAACTTTAAAAAAAAGTTTGTGCATGTAACAGCGAAGAAAAGGGACAAAGGGAAGGTGAAGAAGTTCAACAGAGACCGAGCACCTCATAAGCAGATAGAAAAAAAGCAAGATGTGACCATCATGCTGCTCACAAAATCGAGTTGGTTCAGGCAAAGAAAATGAAGGATTACAATGACCTGTCCTCTGAATGGTGGACAAATCTGCCGCAGCTATAGCTTGCCACTACCCAGTGTAATATAGGTCTTAGTACCTGACTCTACACAGTTGAATTAAGTCAATCGTCTATCTTTTAGTTGAAGGAAAACTCATCAAAGTTCTTAAAAATGAGGCTGTAGCCTTCGATTACGCCTAGGATATTGACACAATATCTACTGCGCCATCAGTTGCACTGCATTGCCTGTTTTTACCATCCATTATCTGAACTAAAAAAAAGAGTTATGTCTTTGACACGTGCATGGGCTAATGCATATGCCTTAAACACTCTAATTACATTTATTTATTTGGGCATTTCCGGCCCAAGTATATCATTCTTCAGTTCAGATAATTGTAAGCTGCTCATCTCAAAAAGTAGATGCTACTTGATTATACTTACATGCTTGAAATTTTTCCTTTCAGTCTCAAAAACATGTGAGAGAATCCATTTAGTTTGCTTCACTAATGGCCTTATGAAACTCAAACATATTAGTTACTTAGTAGTTAAGAAGAAATCCAATGACAGTACAAGAAGACACAAGTTGATCCTCATTTGCCTTTATTGGCAAATATCCATGTGTCAGTGTCATGTTTCCTCCTTGCTGTGATAGCAATAAGACTGGCTCAGGGTATCTGCTCTGCCAAAATGTACATAGCTATCATAAACTCCAATCTCCCAGCACCTAATTAGATGAGATTTGACAGAAACGGATAAAATAACAACCTTGTGAGAAGTAG
The DNA here is from genome assembly GCA_029784005.1 of Lenwebbia sp. NSW1173648. Classification (NCBI taxonomy): domain Eukaryota; kingdom Viridiplantae; phylum Streptophyta; class Magnoliopsida; order Myrtales; family Myrtaceae; genus Lenwebbia; species Lenwebbia sp. NSW1173648. Next base: position 25,746,333 of record JARCGZ010000006.1, read on the forward strand.
AGTCTGTGCCTTGACAGCATGAATGCGTGAATTTGGATATGCCGAAGCCGATTTAAGCATCTGAAGCTTCCACATAAGTGTTTCTATAGGGAGAATATTACCTGTAAATTTTGCCATCAGTCTTTTCCCAAGAAAAAAATTACAGTGGGCATACAGAGCCCATGTCTAGCCTGTTGTTCATGTCTGAAGAACATGTAATTGGATACGTGAATTCAAGGAAAATAATTGCAAAAGAGCATGCTAGTCTCATGAACATGATGGCCATAGTTTAGCTTACAGATATGTAAGATGACATGGTCAATAAGTCCTTTGATAGCTCTCCAACTGTTTGCTGTGGAGTAAGCCCTTTTTCTGTGCTAGCCTTGAACGTCCTCGAAGGATCACCTTGTATTTGCCAGAAATGAACTAAAATAAGTGGAAACAATTACAGCATGGCTGCAGCCAGATAATTATGCTATTGACTGCTGGGTGTCCCCAAACTATAGCCACACTTCAGAAGCACTTCATTACCAGCCCCACCCCCACACATTTACACAGCACCTTGTGCCCCCTTTTCTCCATCATCAAGCAATAAGGTATTCCCACAAATGGGCAACCATCATCTAAAGCTATGAAACTCTTGACCAAAAAAAATCTAAAGCTATGAAACAGAGGTTCTGGGTGTTGCCTGTAATTGTAGCACCACAAATTAATGGAGGTTGTAAAGAGAAGCAGTTAGGAGAGAGAGAAGCTGAATAGAGAAGTTCGCTAAGTACCCCAGGGTGGTTCCTATACGATTAATGGACAACCACACCTCCGCTATCCTCAGTCATTCAGTTGTTTCTGAAGTCAAAATCTCCAATAACACTTACTTTCAATTAGGAATGCAAACATGCGGAGAGGTTTTCAATAAACATTCAACACGGTGCTCATCTAAGATTAGTAAGCAGTCACTATATCGCTCATGATGATGTAATTGCCGCCAGGCATCAAACTTTGCCCTAGCTTCTTCGTTCCAGAAAGTGGCATGTCTCAAAAGTTTCTTCAGTAAGATTCTTCTCTCTTCTTAAATTCTCTAGACCTCAATGGTAGATTAATATATCATCAGCCTCCTATAAGTCAGTAGCCTAGTATGCTATAAGAGGTGATAAAGAACAAACTGAAAGGTTTTCTGCATTTCATGAAGCAGTGTAGGAAAAAACAAATAATAAGGAGCAAAGCAAACCTGCCATCAAACTCAGGATGAAAGGATGGCTTAGCTGCAATTGTTCTGGCATTAACTCCAGGAAAGGTAATAGTGCTTGTGTTTGCGACTTGTCAAAAGATGTCGCTGCGAAAAAAGATATGAATGATGTTTCATCTTTAATAAGCAAAGCTGCCACAACTGAAAGAGTTTCTAATTGAAGGTAAGCCTTAATCCAACAAAATTCAATGTGGATGCTGCAAAACTCACAGAGAGCATTTCATTTACCACAAGAAAAGGCTGCATGTACGTAAGCTTCTTGTCTTATTTCATTTTCCAGAGATTATAAGTTAAGAAACTGATCATTTCTGAGTTGATATAATAACTTGAATACTTGCTCCATTTATTTAACTTCACTAGAAATTTTTCCTCACCTGGGTTGGCCAAGATTAATATAAGATCAATGTCCGGGTTGCGTGCTGCAACAGCTAATGCAAGGCTTCCTCCCAGTGATTCTCCAACAAGATATATAGGTCTATTTGAGGAGCGGTAGTTCTCCGATTTTATTGTTCTCTCAACCATTTCCACCAGCTCTGAGCCATGTAATTTGATTTAAGAGTTATCAACTCATATGACTGGTACTAAGATGACAGAATTGAAAGCATCTATTGTAACCTCGCATTGTTTATTTACAACTCTATGATAGAATGATATGCTTTTACTACTTGATGGAGCTAAAAGCATTGATTACTAATGACATTGTCGTCAGATTGTTACTATGTAGAATTGGGAAGCAGTTGGAGAGAGTAAGAAAGAGGACCTAGAAATGACGTTCTATCCATGACTGGGATGTGCAAGCACCAAATGTCAAACATCCTTCATACATGAAAAATTCATGTGGTTAGCTATTTCCTGCCGCATTAAACGGTGAAGTGTGTCATCTATTGCATGAAACAGTTTGTACAGTCATTAATAGCCCGAGTAGCCCGCAGATGATAGTAGGGTAACACGGGCTGTGTGTCTCATCTCACTTCATCCAAGTTAAGGAGAGAAGGAGAAGAGGCTTTAACCTGATGCAAAATGCAGCAATTACCACCTTTTTCTACAGTGAACTGGGAGTGAACGAATTTTCATTAATGAGAAAAGGAGACTGATTTGTGAAGCAGCTTCATAATGTCTCTAATATGTACCAGAGCAAATACATCTTGACAGAAGGCATGCTGCTTCTGATTTGATAACGGATATTCTAAATTTTCAAACTCTGCTATTTGATAACAAGCTGGCCGCCCCATGTTGCCAGACACTGCTATTGCTTTTTCCCATCTTTCATTTCCTCATTAAGTTCGGGTGGGCGCTTATAATCCAGAGTGCTGGAATAAATAAAAGTGTCGAGGCGATGGATGCATTTTGGCAAAAAGCAGAATTAGATGCTGAAAATTCAGTGCTAAACTGGAAAACTGAATACTTGAGATACAGTAGACATGCTTACTTTCCGAGCTTCTTGTGATGTGAAGTAAGCCCAGCTCCAGTGCCGTCAATTCCTGAGAAACAGCATATCGGGAATAGAAAGCCCTGAAAGTCCGATCAAGATCGAAAAAGATTCGCAGAACAAGAAAAACCCAACAGCTTATGATTAGATTGAGGTGATGTCCGAACGTAAAAGCGGAAAAGACTCCAACTCCAAGCTGCACATCAACCACTTCGTAACGGAAGAAAACCGATCACTTCAACGATGAACCACCGAAGGCAACAAAATCGAACGGCCACATATCTCACAACCAGGACTGCTGATTAGTTATCGACGTCGACCTCGAGGGAACTCACCAGGTAAATAGAGAAGCAGGGGCGACTTCTCCAAGCGAGAGCCGCACTCCAGAGGAGAGAACCAGCGAGGCGGTCCACCGTCCGACCTGGCCAGATCCTTCGCCTCATCGAAGAACCTCCTCAACCTCTCGCGTCCGCCCTCCAGTTCCACGTCCTCCGTGAACGGCGTCGACGAGCTCTGGTCGCTCGAGTTCTTCGCGTAGCGCCTCCCATGTTCTCCGAAGCTAACCGGCCTCGACGAAGGAATGGTAGTTCCAGTCAATGCAGAGGATGCTTGCTCCTTCGAAGCGGCGAATCTGCTAGTCAACGATGAGCTGAATTTCGGATTCTGATTGGAGCTTGCCGCGGCTGAAGCTTGGCCCCGGCGACGGAGAGCATGAGAGAAGCCGGCTGACAGGAAGAGGCAGGCTCCGGTTGCCGCCATGGATGGCGGAGTCTGGAGAGAGCGACGGCTGGAAGGTCAAATCAGTCAAATGAACAAATAAAATGAATAAAAGCTGGAAAATCTGTCGTTGGCGGACTCCGAGAGATTTAAAAAGGCGGGAGTGGCCATGATTGGACATTGACATCGCCGGCGACGATGCTGCGACTGTCGTGACTCGAAACGAAGTAAGACAAAAATTATATATTAGAAAAAAGGAGCAATCTACTAGAAGCTGGAAAACGAGGCCATTTTATATCATATAGACGGGCAAACGTGATCCATATATTTATATGTAGATATATATTACAAATATTATTGTATGCATGTGGAGAAAAGTAATAACAATCAGTAGGTCGGTAATAGCTAACGTTCAATTAAAGACCATATGATCGTCTTGTATATTCATCAACCGTTTAGAACACCCAATCGTTATTCACTTGAGAGTAGGGCTGTGAAATTGGTAGGTCGGACTATGTTGATTATGGTCCTACACAAATCAATCCATTAAACTTAGGGTTAATGCAATGAAAAATCTTAAAATGATACATCTGTAGCAAATTTAGCTCAAACTATTTTTTTACCGCAAAAAACCCCAAACTGGTATACCTATGATAAATTTACTTCAAATTATTTTTTTGACCATCAAAAATTTCAAATTGGTATACCTGTGACAAATTCACACCAAACTATTTTTTTACCATAAAAAATTTCAAATTGGTACATCCGTAACAAATTTACCCTCCGTTAGTTTTCGTTAAATTTTAAAGTCAAATTGCTGAGTTAAATGATACGTGACAATTGACGAGTGTACCGGTTTAGGGTTTTTACCGTATGTTTGTCGCGCGTGTATTATTTTGGAGTTTTTTCATAGTATTAGCCCAATTTAACGAAAACTAACGTATGGTAAATTTATCATAGATATACCAGTTTGTGGTTTTTTATGGTCAAAAAAATAGTTTGGATAAATTTATCACATATGTATCAGTTTGGGATTTTTTATGGTCAAAAAAGTAGTTTAGAGTAAATTTATCACAAATGTACCAGTTTAGAATATATTGTGGTCAAAAAAATAATTTGGGGTAAATTTATTACAAGTGTACCAGTTTGGGATTTTATGTGATCGCAAAAATAGTTTTAGGTAAATTTGTCCTGAGTGTTTCAGTATGAGATTTTTCGTGATATTAACCCTTAAACTTATATGGAACGCAAATTCAATGACCCGTGCACTTGTTACTAAAACACATTGATATTTAAAAACAAGAACTTTTATGCACGTGGTGGATAAACGATTAAAATTTTAATAGTTCTATAAGGTTCCATATAAGATTTTCTACTTGCTTGCAACTTTTTCTTTATTGCAAATTTTGCGAGTTTCACAATGAAGTATCCATCATCTATTAAAATCGATAAGCTAATCAATATTGACACGTAAAATCATATGCTAATTTTCACGATATTCTAAAGCTTGATCATAAATCTTTTACTATTTTTCAATTGTGGGAAAAAAAAAAAGACCACAAGTAGAAGATAACACTAGAAAATAAGTTGCCCCGCTCGAAAACGCCCAACCCGAACCTGAAGACAAGCGACGAGGGACTGTAGATGGGTTAGGCTTTAGACCCATTAAAAATCCACACTTTGTTGAACTTTATTACCAGACCCTTATCGACCCATTTAGCAAAATTTAGCTAACTCATACATGACCTAATCCATCATATATGGATTAGTAAATGGGTCTTCAACTCATTTTGACACATAGAGGAGTGCTAATATGATAGTCGGCGTCGCTGTCATTATTTTAACATGACGATACTTTTGTAATCAATTAATTATATATGAGATGGTGAGAAAAATCCACCAATTGATTTTTTTGTTAAAATCTCTTCAAATCCTTAATTAAGTCAAGGGAAAAGGAGGAAGGTCATAAAAAATATCTTTAAACCAAGAAAGCCAGTCTCCCAATTTTCTGAAATTAAAAATAATAGCCGACATTAGACCCTCAATCTTGTAACATAACACGACCGTTAAGGAATCGTTTTCCTTCACTTAACTACTTCAAACATCATCTTCTCGCATAAGTGTTGGCCTTGACCTGCGGATACCATATAATGGACAAGTTTTGGATTTGACATATGCATACCATGCAGAGAAATAGGGTCCATTAAGAACAAAATGCGAGGTTGGACTTAATTGCTAGCATAGAAGGCACAAATAAAGGCAAATCTGCTGCACATTTTCTTCTTCTGTTATACATTTTATATCCTGATATTTATTTGGTCCACCGCCGGTGTAAAGAATTTTCTTAGTCATCGACTGTTGGACGGATGACATGTGTTGTTTTAGATAATTCTACAATCGCATTCATCCACGTATCACCCACCTACCGGTGAATTTCTAAAACAAAGCAAAATATTACACCGACAATGGATGCCATAAAAATCCACATTTTAGTTATGCAGGCTCTGCCGCGCTATAGGAATTCGATCAAGGAAAACATAAAGAAGTAACAAGCGTCAACATTTTGGAAAGTACAGTCATAGATATCATCTACAAACACGAGACATGAATATGCTCCCTAACCTATGGTAACTAATTAATCATCATGAGAGTGTTCACTAGGGGAGCGTATGGTGACTTCTGTTTCCGGAAATAATTTCTGATCATTTCTGATTTTTTCTGATTCTGTTCTCGGGAGTAGTTTCTGAGCAAAAGCACGTGTTTGGTAACTGCACAAAATTTCTATTCCCGGAATAGAAAAATAACAAAAATGCATTTGGTACGACCCTAAAAATTTCTATTCATATATATATATATATATATATATATATATATATATATAATTATAAACATGTCAGTGGAGGCGGCGACCGTTGACCAGCGGCGGCTGAGATCGACGACAACTGACTATGGCGGTGATCGCCAACGGCAACGACAGGCGATGGTAGGGATCGGCGATTGACTGCCACCAGCAGTGGAGGCCGTGACCGACGGTAGACTCGTAATTGTAAAAACGAGTATTAAGTTACACCGAGCTTGCTTTTTTAAAATGACATTGTTTCTTTTTTTGTTTCCAGGAACAAAAAAGTTACTTTTTTAATTTTTGTTTCTATTCCCGATAATAGGAAATTTGTTCCCGAAAAAAAATCAGTTAACGTACACCAACGGATTTCTGTTCATTTTAAGAACAGAAAAACAGAAACGTTACCAAACAGACCCAGGTGTCTGAACGTGTGAAACCTAAAAAATAGGATTGGTATGACTTAAGTAACACCGACACGCGATACGATACAACACGACACGCCGACACATCATTTCTAAAAAAGTGGAGAATTCTGACACGTTGTATATTAAATGTATCTTTTTATATACATGATAAATTATCATGTATATATAAAACTATTAGCGGTGAGTTTCCTCTTTTTCTTATGTTAGGGATTTACGATTAGGTTTTTTCTATTCTTTTCTGGCTGGGTATATTAATTTTGGGGTGGTTGGGAATATGACTTAAGTATATATATTTTTAATAAATTTACATTTTGACCCATAATTTATTGAAAATGCTTAAAATTGATCTCATGCGGGTGTCGAAATGGTGTGCCGGGATGCTAGACTCGCATGTCGATGGTGTGTCTGGAGCACTGACCAGGTGTCGGTCGCATGTTGGAGAGTGTCGGAGTGTCGGAGAGTGTCAGACACGACACGCAGGCTCCTGGAGAATGTCGATGTTTCCTAGGGTATGACAATGAATCCATAAAAGATTTGGCATTAGGGAAGAGCTGTATAGAGGTACCCAAAATATAGAGAAAATTAACAAAAAGAGATAAATCGTAAATTTATTGTTTGTATGTCATTGGAATCCTAAATATTTTGATTTGCCCAATTTAAATTTAAAGATTTTGATGATTTGCCAATATAGTCCTCCCGGAACTATGAGAATACTGTTGGGGTGTGGCTCATACTCCCCTACGACAGGAAAGCACGTGGGTCCCGCTCCACGATGAGAGGGCGGGGGTCTGGGGGAGCCACCCCTGGATCTCAAGGGGCCAGCGCCCCCTAGACACCAGAGGGCTTTTACGATTTAAGCCCATAAATTTTCATTAGTAGTTTGGGAGCTACTGGTATATATACTCTTTTTCGCTTGTAATTGAGTGATGTAACGAGAGGTGCGGGGTGCTAATTATAGTGGAATCTCTGCTGGACGTAGCCCTAGTTTAAGGGTGAACCAGGATAAAATCTCGTGTCTCGATTTCTCTTTCTCGCTTTACGTTTTACTTCGACGTTGGTGCAAGTCACGGTACTTTTACCAAGAAATAGCTCTATCTCGCGTTTCGGCAGTCGTTGTTCTATCAAGTGGTTGGTCCTTGTTGGAAATGAAAAAGATTTTTCATAATCCAAGCTCATATTGTGAATTGGAGTTTGCAATTATTATCTAGAAACTTGGAGTCCTGAAAATTGTTATCGAGGAAATTATGTTTACTTATTTTTGCTTGTTTTCAAGATAATTTTTAATTGTTCTAGTTATCTAAAAGGTCTATAAATATTATGTAATCCTTCAAGAAATATATATGAACTTTAGTTCCAACATTTGGTATCGGAGCCAGTTTTGGCTTCGTTTTGTGAATTCGGCTTCAAAATCTCGTGTAATATGGCTTCTGTGAATGGTGCCGGGACAGTCCAACCTCAACTCCCAAAGTTCGATGGGAAGAATTTTGAGCATTGGAAGATCCAAATGGAGGTGCTATTCGGGTTTCACGAGCTCGTGGAGCTAGAAACGCCGATAGATTTGACAACGGAGGAGCAGAGGACGATAAAAGAAAATCGCAAGAAAGATCGTAAGGCTCTCTTTTACATCTTTCAAGCGATAGATTCGTCAATCTTCGAAAAAGTGGCGAATTCAAAGACGACAAAAGAAGCTTGGGACTCTCTCATCAAAATATACAAAGGCGTTGAGAAGTTCCAGAAGGTTCGCTTTAGGCTCTTCGTCGACAATTCGAGCTCCTTCAATTGGAAAAGTCGGAGTCCATTTCCGACTATTTCTCACGGACATTGGCTCTTGTCAATCAAATGAAGGCCAATGGTGAGACTATTGGTGATCGACAGATCGTTGAGAAGATTCTTCGGTCGCTAACTTTGCAGTTCGAATGTATTGTGACTTCCATTGAAGAGTCTCGGAATCTTCTATTTTAACCGTTGATGAGTTGATGGGCTCTCTACAAATGCACGAGCAGCGACTCAAGGAGAAATCCAAGACGGTAGAGGAAGCTCTACAAAGCCAGTTGGTGTTGCCCGATGAAAAGAAGAAACTTTCTAATCAAAAGAAAGATAAAAAGTGGCAAGAGAAGCATTTTGGACAACGAAAAGATAAGTCTCATATTCAGTGTTTTAATTGTAAAAAGTATGGGCATTACCAATCTGATTGTCGAAGCAAGAAGATTGGTGGTCAAAAGTTTCATGCCAAGGTACTAAGACTTGTTGATAGTGATGAAGAGCATGACAATGCTCTTTTATTCACGTGTGATGCTGCAGTGGAAAACCAAAAGAGCGTTTGGTACTTAGACACCGATGTAGCAATCACATGTGCGGTGAGAAGGAATTATTCTCAAAACTTGATGACACCTTTCGTTCGGAGGTTAGGTTCGGGAATAATGCGAAAGTTCCTATCATGGGAAAGGGGACAATTAAAATCATGGTGAAGGATGGGTCGGTTCAAAGCATTTCAGACGTTCATTATGTTCCCGGTCTTCGAGAAAATCTCCTAAGCATGGGACAATTGTCTGAGCGAGGCTATCACATGACCATTAAGGATGAGCTTTGCACGATTCATGATGGCAAAGGAGGGTTGATTGCGAAGGTAAAAATGGCTCGAAATCGAATTTTTCCTTTGTATATTAATTATGCTACCTCGTGTTTTAGTACCTCGGTGCAAGATTCTTCATGGCTTTGGCACAAGCGGTTCGGGCATGTGAATTTTGACAGCTTAAAGCTGTTGTCTCGAAAGAAGATGGTGCGTGGACTACCCGAAATTTCTTCTCCGAAGGAGTTATGCGAACCATGTGTTATTGGGAAAAAGTGCAAAGAAAGCTTCCCTTTGGGACAATCATGCAGAGCATCAAAGCCATTGGAGTTAGTGCACTCCGACCTCTGCAGATCGCTCGGTGAATCGTCAAATCAGGGGTACAAGTATTTTGTTACCTTCATCGACGACTTTAGCCGGAAAACATGGGTTTATTTCTTGAAGCACAAGTCTGACGCCATTGATGCCTTCAAGGAGTTCAAAGCCTATGTAGAAAAACAAAGTGGGCACCATATTCGGATTCTCCGAACTAATCGTGGCACAGATTATTTGGTTGGTGATGGCTTCTTCAAACAATGTGGCATCAAGCATCAATTGATAGCACGGTATACTCCTCAACAGAACGGAGTAGCGGAGAGAAAAAACAGCACTATTGTTGCTATGGTTCGTACCATGCTTCGTTCCAAACAATTGCCTAAGCATTTCTGGGCGAAGGCGGTTGCTTGTGCTGTTTACTTGTTGAATCAGTGTCCTACTAAAGGTCTTGAGCTCAAGACTCCGGCGGAGGTGTGGAGTGGTCGAACCCCTTCAATTCAGCATCTTCGCGTGTTCGGGTGTATTGCTTATGCCCATGTGCCAAATGAGCTTCGCAAGAAGCTTGACGAGAAGAGTGAAAAGTGCATCTTCCTTGGTTACAGTAATGAAACCAAGGGTTATCGGTTGCATAATCCGGTACCAAAGAAGGTGGTTATCAGTCGAGATGTCACCTTTGATGAGGAAGGTGGGTGGACTTGGAACACGAAGGAGAAGAAGCAGTTTCATTTTGTCCTGGACGAGGAGGAGTTGGTTCAACCCGATTCAGATAGTCAATCTGAACTAGTAGCGGCATCGGTGCAACCTGATCCGGTAGCCAAGACTCAGTCGATTCTGCTGCAACGTCCTCACATCCACGACGAGAACGAGTTTTACCGGCTCGTTTGAAGGATTGTGTATTGTCCAATGATATGATCCCTCCGATGAAGAAATTATTAATTTTGCTCTCTTTGCAGATTGTGATCCGACAAACTTTAAGGAGGTTTCCCAAGTTGTTGGTTGGGTTTGTACTATGGATGATGAGATATATGCGATTGAGAAAAATGATACATGGGAGCTCACTTCTCTTCCAGAAGGCAAGAAGTCCATCGGCATGAAATGGGTCTATAAGACCAAGTACAAGCCTAATGGTGATGTTGATCGGTTGAAGGCTCGTCTTGTAGTCAAGGGTTACAAACAAAAATCCGGGATTGACTATTTTGACGTATTTGCTCCGGTTGCAAGAATGGATACTATTCGCATGATATTTGCTTTGGCTGCTCAAAGATGTTGGAAAATACACCAAATGGATGTCAAGTCCGCATTTCTCAATGGCGTACTTGAGGAGGAGGTGTATGTGGATCAACTCGAGGGGTATGTCAAGAAAGGACAAGAGGGTTTTGTCTACAAATTGAAGAAAGCTCTTTACGATCTCAAGCAAGCACCGCGAGCATGGTATACTAGAATTGATTCTTATTTCATGAATCATGGTTTTAACCGATGTCCTTATGAGCATGCTTTATATGTGAAGATTGGCTTGAACGGTGAGATGTTCATTGTTTGCTTATATATTGATGATCTTATATTTATCGGTTCAGGGAGGCCATGACTAGTGAGTTTGAGATGACGGACATGGGTCTCATGTATTATTTTCTCGGCCTTGAAGTTACACAATCGGAGGATGGTATTTTTATTTGTCAACAAAAGTATGCCAAGGATATTCTTGAGCGTTTCAAGATGGCTACTTGTAAACCAATTCGCACTCCAATGGAGGAAAGATTGAAGTTGACAAAAGATGGAAGTGGCTCCGAAGTCGATCCCACATATTTCAAGAGGCTAGTCAGGAGTCTACGATATTTGACTTCTACTTGGCCAGATCTTGTTTATAGTGTTGGGATGGTAAGCAGGTTTATGGAGATTCCTAGATAATCACACTTGCAGGCGACAAAAAGAATTCTACGCTACATTAAAGGTACTGTGGATGATGGTATATTCTACACTGTTTCTAATGATTTTCAACTTGTGGGATATACAAACAATGATTGGGGAGGTGATATTGGAGAAAGGAAGAGGACTTCCGGTTATGTTTTCTCTTTAGGAAGTAGAATTTTTTTCTTGGTCCTCGAAGAAGCAACAGGTGGTTGCTTTGTCCAGTGCGGAAGCAGAATACATAGCAGCGGCTTATCATGCTACTCAAGCAGTTTGGCTACGTTTGATGCTTGCTGAATTACGTCATAAGCAGGAGCATCTGACGGTGATTAATTGTGATAATAAGTCAGCAATTGCCCTTGCAAAGAATCCGGTCTTTCATGGAAGAAGCAAGCACATTGATATAAAATATCATTTCATTCAAGATCTAGTGAAGTTCGAGGAGATTGTGTTACAGTTTTGCAAGTCGGAAGACCAAGTGGCTGACATGTTTACTAAGTCGTTGAAGACGGACTCCTTCCTTAAACTCAAGAGAATGATCAGCATGGTCAAGATGAGCTCGGTTTAAGGGAGGCTGTTGGAAATGAAAAAGATTTTTCGTAATCCAAGCTCATCTTGTGAATTGGAGTCTTGCAATTATTATCTAGAGACTTGGAGTCTTGGAAATTGTTATCTAGGAAATTATGTTTACTTATTGTTGCTTGTTTTCAAGATAGTTTTTAATTGTTCTAGTTATCTAAAGGGTCTATAAATATTATGTAATCCTTCAAGAAATATGTATGAACTTTAGTTCCAACAGTCCCGAAGCTTTCAGAACTTGATAATCGCATGAAAAGAGGAAGAAACGCCAGAATAAACCAGGAACAACTTCGAATCGATGGATGGGCCGGGATAGAGAAGCACGTCGGGATTTACATTCACCAGTTCTGAAAGGAAAGCTGCTCTTTACTTCTGATATTACAAGATAAATGTTAATGACACATTTTAGTAAAGAGCCGCAAGAAGCAAAGAAGAGAACCCCTTCCATAATTGTTCTTCAGACCGGGACGCTCTTGAGTAACATCGAATGCTGCAGTCTTGGAATGTCACAGATCCAAAATCTCAGAAACCTTTGTTCTCGTATAATGATATTGCTTAGGGACATGTCCCATGTAACAAATGTTAAAAGACGTTCTTGCAGCATCATTTGTCTTCCCTTTTCTCCAGGAATGTCAAAATTCTCCTTTCGAGAGAAATAATCGACCGAACTCGTTACACCGTACAGTAAAACCTGTGTGGCCTATGCTACTCTGGAATAAGTCCAAGCGATACGGTCCCTCTCCAACGATGTCACCGATCACAATTCGAATGTTGGAATTTCAGATGTGGAACCATGTTGGGTCCGGTACATCAATCGGGAGAATATGCTTCTATAAGGATCGCTCTCTCGTTTCTCTCTCAGGTACGTCATGCATCTCTCTACCTCCGACTTGACTTGTAGATACAATTCATGGGATTTTTCCCGGTCTCTCAGTTCCTGCTTCCTCCCTTCATGAATGTACAAACACGTAAATATGTAGCAATGCACCAATAAATTACCACTGAAGTTGAATAACAAAAAAGAAAAGAAAAAACTATCAAGAGACGATAGAGCCCAAAGCGCTCTAGAAATTGGGAGTGAAGAGTGCAGCTTCATGATGAATGTCTGACCCTTCCGAGCTATGCAATGGAAATTGAAGCAGGGACAAGATGAATGAGTGCATGGATGAATTTATGGGCGGCTTGATGCAAGAAACTAATTCCAAGAATCAATCTATGATACCTATGGGGAATTAGAAAATAGATTGCGGCGACCGACAGACCTGCTGTTTCAATGGGTTTTCCAAAACAATAATAGAACCGCCCGGGAATTTTTGGCCGAATCAAAGGAAGGTGCACGTCTTGATTGGCTACCTCTCCAGTTGCGTTAGTCCTGTCGAAGTCGTGCAAAAGATATTTCTTCATCACAGATAGACCAGGAAATTTGGGACTCTTGGGATTCTTGGGACTCTTGGGACTCTTGGGACTCTTCACAAGAAAAATGAATTGGAATCCGCTCGACTTTCATACCTCACTTTTGCAAATTCTTCCGTCATTTGTCGGATCCAGTTACTCCAGTATGGGATCTTCATTTGGTCATCATAATCGAAAAAGACCTGCCAGGTGCGAAATTTAGAGTAAACAACCATGTGAACATTGACTGAAGAACATCTGCAGATGTCACGCGATCAATCATGTGCACATGACGTATCAGAGTTGGATCTATGTACAAATATCGATCGGATGTTCAGTGGATTAAAACAATTCTCTGTCTGTAACTGGTCAAGATCCAATTTTTTACTTTTAGGAGAAAGAATGCATCTGCGCTTGAGGATAATATGCAAGCAAATTTCAGTCGATGCTATCCTGTTAAAAGCTTTCCAACAAGTTCTGACATCTCCATCAAATTAGTCAAAGATTTTCATTACGCCAGTTACCAGCAAAAATCATTGCATGCAAGAAAAATATGAGCATCCAGCTATACGTGTACCTGTCTCCCTCATTTTCGAGTCAAAAGACAAACTCGACAAACAAAAAAACACAAGCATTGAAAAAAAAAAAAAAAACGTTCTGTCAACATTTACATATCTAATTTACAACGATGGGAGCACAAAGCTCCCCAGAGGACTTACTTCACCAAAGTCATCTTCTCCAACAGTACCAAAAGGCACTATTTTGGCTCCAAATCTGACTGCCATCCTCACAAACTCAGACTGCTCCGGCCAAAATAGCTTGTATTCTTCACCCTGGCAATTACATACAAACATTATTTCAAGTTTTGATGTAGGGGCGGATTTTATCAATTGCTAGAATAAAATAACATGAGTATTAAGACTATTACGTCCTTGTGCATGTGCCACAAACATGGACATTTAGATGGTGAGATATGACAATATAATTATGAATAGCACCTAGATGTAGTTGGACCGAGGGTGATAAAAAACTATGACCAATGCATGATTATTAATTAACAGAACTTGCCTTCGTTTGATCCAATTTTGACTTATTTCACCAATTATATTAGCTTTCACATTTGTCGTGCATTGACATTCTAGCACTAGTACCTTACGATGAAGCGCTTCACGCATGCCTCCTGGATAGAGCAAGACATGGGATTTTGACGAAAGAAGCTTGAACAGACTGATCCCTGAAACAGGTACGGCACCCATCATCCGGAAAGTGTCATAAAACTCCGGCTCAAGCGTTTTTCCTTTTCTATATTTCTCAAAAAGCATAGGATGTGCTATTCCTCGTAAAAGTACGTTCCTCTCGTTCAAAAATCGGATAACCATAGGAACCAGTTCAAGCCCCAATAACATGTGATAGCCAACATAGAGAACTGGCCCTTCCGTTGGAATCCCATCCAGACTTTTAACAATTCTCCCATCCTCTAAAGTTGACAGCATCACCGCTCCAGTTATCTCATCAAACCATCTAAGATTATGCAAGTTGTCAGGTAAGAATAGTCTACAGATTGAAAACTAATACAAAGCAGGAATTCTTTTAAAGAGTACACGTCTATCTTGCTATGGAAACAAACTAGTCAACTAAAACTATTTTTCTTTGACGCATTTTTTTTTTGTGAACTCATTTCATTGAACCTTTACAACCGTAAGGTCATTAGCTGACCAAATGCTGGATTAAATACACAGAACACTATATGCGTGAACTTTTCCTGCTGTCCTTTATTTACCCTTAGACAAAGTTTAGACAAAAAAGTTTACCTATTTGATTCATATGGTTTCTTGTATTCAGCACGGGTTGGTGGCAGGTAGTCTGAAACGTAGTCGAGACTTTTTCCACGACGGTAGAAGCTAACGCCCTTAATGATGGTAACCAAATCAAAATCATCTTCCTGCATGCAAAGAACAGAGTAAAATGGCACTGCCTCTCATGAAACAAAGCTAAACCCATATCAGCCACAAAAGGCAGAATGCAATTCTATATCAGCGAAGAGAATGCTTCAATGAAAACTGCATCATATTTCTGAAGCGCAGGGATTAGTAGGATTCTCATGAGTATGTCATCATTCTTCCAACATAGAAACATCTCTTACAATTAAAGTAGTATGCGGTGGTGGTGGATCATATTCTCTTACAATTAAAGTAGTATCCACTTGTGGTGGTTCATATTCTCTTACAATTAAAGTAGTATGCGGTTGTGGTGAATCACATTCTCATGTTGTAGAGTTGATAACCATGGTTTGCAAAGAAAGTACTGATACTTTTTCGCCTAAAGTTAAGTAATCAGCAACACAAAATATCTTCAAATAATTTTGAATTTGTCAGGTGTACATATAAACGATGATCCTCAAAGAGCAGAGTAAAGCTAGCATCAACAGATTTACTAGTCAGCAGAAATCTTTCCGAGGTTGATTTTTCTTCTCCCTTCTATTGAAATCGCAGGACACATGAGATAGTAGTTCATGCGTAATTCTAATTTCTAGAAAGAGAGAAACCTACCAAGAAAAGGAAATGACCATAGTCATCAAACTTACGGAGATCACTTCTTTGCAGTGCATCGTCTAGTCTAGCACCTTCTGCTTGACTTGGCAATAGTTGATCCTTCCCACTAGAATTACAAATCCCACTTAAAGTTAGTCTATTGCTTCACAGAAACACATGACGATCACAACTTTAAACAAGAAGTTTGTATATATTCAGAAATAAAGGTTGAAGAAAGAGGACAAAAGGGAAGGCTGAAGAAGTTTAACAGCAACTAAGCACCCATAACTAGATCACCCAACAAGGAAAAATAGAGATGAGACCATCATGCTGCTCACAAAATCAAATTGGTTCGGGCAAAGAAAATGAAGGAATACGATGACCTTTCCACTGAATAGTGGACATATCCATCGTAGCGATGGCGTTGCCACTAGCTAGTGTTATATAGACTTTACTAAATGACTCTCTGTAGTTGAATTTAGACAAGTATTTAACCTTTAGTTGAAGGAAAACTCATGGAAGTTCTTCCAAATGAGGCCGTAGCCTTCGACTCTGCCAAAGATATTGCTAGTAGCTCAACTGCATTGCTTATTTTTACTTTCTAATAACTGAACCCAAGAAAATGAGTTATGTCTTTGACATGTGGATAGGCTCGTCCACATACCTTAAAAATTCTGATAACCAGCCTTTTTTTTTACATTTCTGGCCCAAGTGAATCCCTCTTCAATGCAAATATGTTTATGCTGCTCATCGGAAGATGCATATCTCACTTGATTAACTTGATTATACATACATGCTAGAAATTTTTCATAATAGTCTCACAAACATGTGAGAGAATCCATCTAGTTTGCTTTACTAAAGGACTTACGAAACTCAACATATTAGTAACTTAGTAGTTGGCTTTAGGAGATGTGTGTGATAGCAATAAGACCGGCTGCGGATATCTGCATTGCCAAAATCTACATAACCATCATGAACCCCGATCTCCCAGCATCTAATTGTATGAAATCTGACAGAATGGATAAAACAAGGACCTTGTAAGAAGTAGAGTCTGTGCCCTGACAGCATGAATGCGTGAATTTGTATGGGCCGAAGCCGATTTAAGCATCTGAAGCTTCCACAGAAGTGTTTCTTTTGGAAGAATATCAGCAAGAGCCTGCAAATTTTTCCATGAATCTTTTTCCAAGCAAAAAATCACAATGGAGATACATAGTGCAAGTCTAGTCTGCTGTTCATGTCTGAAGAAATGTAATTGGCAAGAGTTCTACTCATTATGTGAATTCGAGGAAAAAGAAATTGCAAAATAGATTGCTAGTATCACAAAGATGATAGCCACAGTTTAGCTTACAGATATGTAAAATGGCATGGTCAATAAGTCCATTGATAGCTCTCCAACTGTTTGCTCTGGACGAAGCCCTTTTTCTGTGCTAGCCTTGAACGTCCTCGAAGGATCACCTTATATTTGCAAGAAATGAACTGGAATAAGTGGAGAAAATTACAGTATGGCTGCAGCCGGATATATATGGTACTAACTACTGAGTGTGCCCAAACTATAGCCACACGTCAGAAGCACCACCCCAACACATTTACAAAGCAGCCCTTGCCCCCTTTTCATCATCAGCAAGCAATAAGGTATTCCTAAAAATGGGCAACCATCAACTAAAACTATGAAACAGTTAGGAGAGAGGGAGAAGCTGAATATAAGGGCTCGCTAAATACACAAATGTGGTACCCATGGCATTCACAGGCAACCATGCCTAGGCTATCCTCAGTCTTCAGTAGTTTTTGAAGTTGAAATCTCCAATAACACTTTCTTTCAATTCGTCGGAATGCAAACATATCCAGAGGCTTTCAATAAACAATTAAGACAGCGCTCATCTAAGATTAGTAAGCAGTCACTATATCGAACATGATAATGTAACTGCAGCCACGCATCAAACTTTACCCCTTGCTTCTTGGCTTAAGGAGGTGACATGTCTCAAAAGTTTCTTCAGTAAGATTTTACTCTCTACTTACATTCTCTACACCTCAACTGTAGATTTCTATATTATCAGCCTCCACAAGTCAGTAGCCTGGTATACTAAAAAAAGTGAGAAAATAAACTTGAAACATTTTCTGCTTTACATGGAAAAGTATAGCAAAATACAGATAATGAGCAACGCAAACCTGCCATCAAACTCAGGATGAAAGGATAGCTTAGCTGCAACTGTTGTGGCATTAACTCCAGCAAAGGTAATAGAGGTTGTATCTGCGACCTGTCAAAAGACGTGGCTGCAAAAAATAATAATAATAATAAGTGTGGTGCTTTGTATTTAATAAACAATGCTGCTACAATTGACAGAGATTCTAAATGAAAATAAGCCTTAATCCTACATAATTCAATGTGGACGCTGCATAACTCATATAGAGCATTTCATTTACCACAAGAAAAGGCTGCATATCCATAAGATTCTTGTCGCCTTTGTTTTTTCAGAGATTATGAGTTAGAGAACTGATCATTTTTTAGTTGATAAAATAACTTGATTTCCTCGTCTGCTGCATTTATTTTAACTTCACTAGAGTGTTTCTCACCTGGGTTGGCCAAGATTAATAGAAGATCAATGTCAGGGTTGCGTGCTGCGACAGCTAATGCAAGGCATCCTCCCAATGATTCTCCAACAAGATATATAGGTCTGTTTGGGGAGCAGTATGTCTTTGCTTTTATTGTTGTCTCAACCATCTTCACCAGGTCTGAGACATGCAAATTGATTTGGAGTCATCAACTCGTATGGTATTAAGATGAGAAAACTCAAAGCATCTGTTGTAACCTGGCTTTGTTGTATTACAACCCCATAATAACACGATATGCTTTTACTACGTAATGGAGCTAAAAAGAATCACAAATTGTCCATTCCAAATGATATTGTCTTCAGATTGTTACCATATATTCAGAATGGTGAAGCAGTTGGAGAGAGTAAGAAAGAGGAGGACCTAGAAATGACGTTCTATCCATGACTGGGATGTGCAAGCACCAAATGTCGAACACCCTTCATACAAGAAAACATTCATCTAGTTAGCCATTTACTGCTGCATTAACTAGTGAAGTGCATCAGCTGTTGCATGAAACAGATTGTCTAGTCATTAATCGCCCGAGTAGCCCGCAGAGGACAGTAGGGTAACACAGACTCTGTGACTCATCTCACTTCATCCAAGTTGAGGAGAAAGAGGAAAGAGCCTTCAACCTAATGCAAAGTGCATCAATCACCACTTCTTCTACGGTGAACAGGGAGTGAACGAATTTCATCCGATTTGTTATGAATGAGAAAAGAAAACTGATTTGTGAAGCAGCTTTATCATACCTCGAACATGTACCAGGCGAATCCATCTTCAGAAGGCACTCCAGTTCAATTCGATGTACTTGTATTCTAACATTTCAAACTGTGCGACCCGATAACTGATCTAGCTGGAAGGGGATTGAGGTCGTATGTTCATAAACAAGCTAGCTGCCCTATGTTGCCAGACACTGCTATTATTCTTCCCTCTTTCGTTTCCTTATTAAGTTCAGGCGGGCGCTCAAAACCAGAGTGCTCGAAAGTATAGTGTAGATATAATTGATGCATTTCGGCAATAAGCAGAATTAGATGCTGAAATGGAAGATTGAATAATCGAGGAATAGTAGGCATGCTTACTTTCCGAGCTTTTTGTACTGCGAAGTAAGCCCAGCTCCAGTGCCGTCAATTCCTGAGAAACAACAAATTGGGAAACAGCAAGCACTGAAACTCCCATCAAGATTGAATAAATTTCACAGAAACATGACGAATTCAGAAGAAAACCAAACAGCTTATGATTCGACTAAAGTGACGTCTGCACGTAAAAGCGGAAAAGGCTCCAACATCAGGCTGCACATCAACAACTCCAGAACGGAAGAAACGGACATTGTTGGATTCTTATTTGTTACTCGTAGTAAAGACAGCAATCGTTAACAGAAAAGGCACCGCCCCGACGACGAGTATCTAGAGATGACCCCATGGTCGAAATCACAAAAGCGACATTGTGTAAGTTCCTGTTTAATTCTCAAACTCCTGTCCGATCACTTCAACGATGAACCACCAAAGGCAACAAATCGAACTGTAACAAATATCACAACCACGAGAAAGAACGTTTAGTAGTCACGACGTCGACCTCGAGGGAACTCACCAGGTAAATAGAGAAGCAGGGGCGACTTCTCCAAGCGAGAGCCGCACTCCAGAGGAGAGAACCAGCGAGGCGGTCCGCCGTCCGTTCTGGCCAGATCCTGCGCCTCATCGAAGAACCTCCTCAACCTCTCGCGCCCGCTCTCCAGCTCCACGTCCTCCATGAACGGCGTCGGAGAGCTCTGGTCGCTCGTTTTCTCTCCATGCTTCTCGTGGCTCCTCCCGTTCTCGCCGAAACTAACCGGTCTCGACGAAGGAAAGGTAGTTGCAGTGGCTGCGGAGGACGCTTGCTCCGTCGAGACGGCGAATCTGCGAGTGGACGGTGAGTTCAGCCTCGGATTCTGATTGGAGCCTGCGGTGGCTGAAGCTTCTCTCCGGCGACGGTAAGCCGGAGAGAAGACGGACGGGAAGATACAAGCTCCGGTCGCCGCCATGGAGTTTTTTTGCTCCGCAATAGAGAGAGCGAACCGGAGAGCACTCGCTGAAAAAGTGAAATGACGAAAACAAAATACATAAAAACTGGAAAATCTGTTTGTAGCGGACTCGAGAGATTTAAAGGGGAAGGAGAGAGAGATAATAATTGGACAATAATTTCCTTGCTCGATGTAGCCGTGGCTGTCGTAACGAAATAGGACAAAATTTAACACGAAAAGACCAGGCAACTTGACTTTAGCTGGACTTAGAGCTGTCGATAATCAATATGAGTATGATCCACTTTGTAACTCATATTTTATACTTTAAGTTTTTAAGAGCAGAGTAAAAATAGATCCAAAAAATTCAAATTAAATCAGATGGATCCAAAAGGGGTCCATAATTAGCAAGACTTGTTTCATATCGTGCACCAAAATTAGCACATTAAATAGCGTGATAAATACGAAGAATTGACATCTTGAAAATCAAATTATTTTGAATAAGGTACACTTAATTTGGGTCTCCGAGATACTTGTTACCACGACTTGTTTCATATAAAAAAACTTAAATGAGTAATAATGTTCAAATATTTATTTGGAGTTCAGACAATCTCTTTGCAGCAAGCTTTACATGTCCAGCGGTATTTTTTGTTATTCAGAGTCCAGCAGTATTGGTATGGAATTTCTGTAATATTTCGAACAATTTATAATAAAACAATTAGTCATTTGAGGGAAAATTAGTCAATCAGTTCTAAATCTATTGTACGGACGTCAATTCAGTCCTTAAACTTTTCAATCTTACTAATTTAGTGCTAAACCTTTGCGCAAAAATTCAATCTATTCAATTTCATTGAAAATGGCTGACATGGCGGTTTAGTCATTGCCAACGGTTGCACGTGTATTACCGCTGCATCAGCGATTTTCGATGACAAGTGATCGGAAGGGCCATATTGAAATTCCACCTAAAGGTGCGAGACTAGATTGGAAAAACTACAAAAATTTAGGGCTATTGATTAAATAGTTGCCCCTTCGTTGGATATGGTGAACAACCCCACTAAGATTACTCAATAATCGCATCCTGTTAATCACACAGACACGGCTTCCAGAGAAAACAAATAATCAATATCTTTTATCGAGCGGCACGAGAGGCACTCAAAACAACACTAAACTTCGATAATTCTATCCCTTGTTTTTTTTAATCGATTCAGTCTAGGTTATGTTATCAGGTAAGAGGCACAAGGCAGTTGGGTTCGTATGGGCATCGATGTTCCCGAGACATGCGGACTATGATCTGGTGTCTGGCAGGCGTACGCGTTGTCTGTTTGTGGCCGTTGGTTCCAAGAGTCACGTGAAATCCGATATTCGACTCTTCGAAAGAGTAGAGAAGGTCGATCGAAATTGACCTTGTTCTCTTGTTTCTTGCACGGATTCTGTACGACTGGAACGGCTCGGCGATTAGTGATTCTAATTTGAGTCGAATTTGCACGATTGCTTGATAAATATTTCATTCTATTCTATCTCGCATGCCGCCTTTTATCCATGGTTTTGGGAATTTTCGTGTAGACTATGGCTTAAAATTGGATTCATCCAGGCTAGTTTGTGCATACCGGGACGCCGGCTCACTAGACAAGTCGAAGACAAGCAATTCGCATCGAGTCTAGAAATATCCGTAGGATGGGAAATCTTGTCCTTACTCATGAGGAGTGGGGTGACGTCTCAAATCGCGCATTTGTTGTGAGCCGATTCATGAGTCGACACACATTCCTAAATCATTGTCGTGTTATATGGTTACTCAAAATACTTCTTTTAGTGGCTTAGATGAGACTTTACTTGTATTGCGGTAAACCAGGAAGCATAATCACGACAGGTTATCTAGTAAAGATGAGACCTTCTTTTTGTTTGGCTCTGCCTCTGATACATAAAGATGGGACATGTGCATATACTTCCTAGGTAATATATTTGAAAATCGTGAATGAATTTATTAGGTACTTTGTAAAGTCCAAACCCTGAAAAAATAGGATTAGTAGTCAAGAAACCATACAATATATGGCATTAATTAAGGAAAAATTTATCAAAGCAATTCTCAACTTAATATACGGATTTCGATTCAGTCTTTAACTTCATATTTTTGCCAATGCAGTCCTAAACCTGCGCGAAATGCGTATATAGTTCGTCCGATCACTTGCCGCTGGAAATCACTGACTTGACGATCCATAAATTGTTCACGTCAGCGTGTCACGTAGAATGGCCGACGATGACTGGACACCACGTTAGCAAAAATTTATGACTACATTGACAAAATTAAAAAGCCCGTGACTGAATTGATATTCATACAATAAGCTCAGGACTTGTTTGATAATTATACCTTAATTAAGAACGAGTGTAAGACCAAAGACATGCAAAATCACTTGGACCATCAAAAATTGGCTGTACCTGTACCCCGCATAATCTCTGACTCAATCAGCTAAAATTATAGTTAAGTAAAAAGTCTAGGCTACGCGAAGTGTCCGGAAATAGACGGACGTAGTGAAGTCCACGTGCTTGCAATTGCGAACTTCACCAGTTGTTTGGTCAAGTTGTGTTAATGCTTTGCTTAATTCACTTGGAATATTGCTGTCCGAGATAAACGGTACCAACCTCTACACTCAAATGGATTTTCAAGTGTTCCCCTCCAGTGCTGGGTGGCTTGGTGCTTCAGGTGGTCAGACCGATGCGTGGGGCGACGGACCACCTCCGTCTGAGGTCCTCAAATGGCCGAAAGAACATCAATCAGACCAATTGATACGTCTCGGACTCCCCTTTCTTGAATTAGCTCTTTGGGATTCGGTCCGATTTCGAATCTCGTTGATTGAAGTCGATGTGTTTATGGACTTGGACAAGGATGTGACGTGGAAACTCGGGTGCAATGCTCGAGTTGAGAAACCCGTGCAATTAATTGAATATCCAGCATCATCAGTTGATAATTGACGGTTCTTCCATAATCAATCTATCCAAAAGAAAGGGTAAGCGACTTTATTAAAATGAGTATTTTTTTTTTTTTGTCATTTCTAATCAATTCAAGTTCAACTAGTATCTAAGGACACTAATTAACACGATCAAAAGAAAATGGACAGGCGAGCGGCTCAAAGATGGAGCACGAGGGGAAAGGCGAATTAAAGGGAAAATTTCAAATAAAGACCCGAAATCCTTTCATTTTGTCAAAAAAGGATCCAAACTGAATATTGTTTCAAATAAGGGCCTGAAGTGGCATAATATGTTTCAAATAAGGGCCTGAAGTGGTTATAGAGTTTCAAAAAAGGCCCTGAGCTAAAGGGCATTTTCATCATTTCTCATTTTGATTTATTTTTTCCCTATTTTTTTTTCCTTTTTCTATTTTTTAAAAAAATTTAAAAAATAAAAAACAACCCCACAAGCGAGGTCGCCGGCGCCTCGGCGAGGGCCGGCGACCCTCGCCTTGGCCAGGGCGGGGGTCACCGGCCCTCCCCTGGTCAGGGCGGGGCGGGGGCCGACGACCCCCGCCCAGATCTGGGAGAGGGCCTGACCCTCTCCCTGTTTTGGCAAGGGCCAGCAGGCCCTCGCCTCTGGTCGGCGGGGTCACCGGCTACTTCGCCGCCCCCGCCGACCCCCCACCAGCGGTGAGCCGGCGGCCATAGGCGGGAGGGCTACCCCTCTCGCCTCTGCAAGTTGTTTTTTTTTTTCTTCTTCTTTTTTGTTAATTTTTAAGAAAACAAAAAAAAAAATCAAATAAGGAAAATGAAGAAAATACCCTTGAAATCATGCCCTTTTTTGAGATTTCATGGTCATTTCAAGCCTTTATTCGAGACAACGTTCATTTCATGCTCTTATTTGAGAAAATGAGAGTACTTCGAGCCCTAATTTGAAATTTTTCCCGAATTAAATGGTGGGAAAGTCAGACACGAAACTGACTTTTGGTCGTCTAGGATGACGACGAAATTTTCCCCTTCGGAAACCGTGAATCGTGCGTCACCACGCCATCGTGGAAAGAGATGCGAAAAAGGAGGAGGATGTCGAAAGAGTGGACCGGACGGTGACACCGTTTTTCGATACGGACAAGGACGATGAGGCACGTGTCGTCGAACGTATCAATGTTGTGTTTCGATTTACGGAACTTAGCTTTGATTTTTGGCCTTTTCCATTGATTTACTTGCGTCGTATAGTAACTTTCAGTTTTCGTGATACCGTTTACTTTCGGATTGAAAAGGGCATTTTGCTAGAGAGTGGGATTTCCTTCGGGGATCACAGATGATTTTTGCCAATTAGAGCACACGTAGAAACCCCCCAATCATGCATCAAATGATTAAAGTGGCCACACACCCAAAAATAAAATAAAAAATTGTATTGAGCAAAAAGATGAATTAAATCCAATGATACCCACAACCACTCGAGAAACCCACCTTGCATGCATTACCCTACCATGTTCTGCTTTTTACAGATCTCGTTATCATGAGTAATGCTAAAGTTTAAAAAGATATTTTTTAGAGAATCGGAGTATTGAATTTTAAGTGCTGGTCCTTAAGTGTTGAAAACGTAAATAAATTGTTGTTTGAGAATAATTGGATAAATGGTTTTTTCTCTTTCTCGTAGCTGCCAAACCCAAGTCTCCCTTCATTCAAGAACGTCTTTGAGGGGAGGGTCTCCCTCCCTCTTTCTTCCCTCTTCCTCTCTGTATCCTTATTTATCTCCCTCTTTCTTTATCTTTAAGATTTTTCAAGACTTCTTCGTTGATTTCGTGGACGTCGTTCAAGCTCCGCAAGTCTTCGAAACCCCTCTCTTACCGCGTTCAACGGTGAGTTTATCTGAAAATGTTTTGATCAACTGTAACTGCTTTGCAGCTCTTCTCTCCCGATTTAGAGTTATATATAAATTTGTGAGTTCTTTTATGGATATGATATTTTCAAGATGTTATTTGTGATTTTTCAATATATTAATATTGTTGTTATCTCTTTACGGTCATGGTATTAAGTATGTCGTGTCACGTCACATGTCGTGTTGGTGTTACATCGTTAAAAAGTAGCGCTCACTCTGGATGACTGTCCTTTTCCAGACTGCCCCGTCATTTACGGTAGTCTTTGCTGAAAATGTCGAGCGTTTTCTCACAGCTTGTCTGAATTCAAAAGCAATGGTAGGATTCGAAAAGGTCAGCAATCAATCCCCATCGTCGTTCGACTTTTCGCAGGAAAGTTCCAAGCAACCTTTCAACTTGCCCCCACGGAGATAAAAATGTAACGTCGCGCATCATCCCCACGCTTTCCATAGCTACGCGACGCCAAAACTTTTTCTAAGTTCCACTATTAGTCGCGTGGAAACTTGTCATTCCAAGATCAGTTCGTCGGAAAGGGAAATAGAAAGAAGGGTAAGTGTGGAGGTGGGAAGTTGGTCGTCGCAGGGCCGTCAGACCACAGCCGCTTCGTCGGGGTTGCGCTTCCCTAGGCATGGCTTCGCCGATGAGATCCGTGTCTCGCTTGGCCCGTAGAGATCTAGCTTGCCCTGTCTTCGGAGTCTCGTCTGCCATTGAAGTTATAGAGGCAGATGCCCTCGAGATCGCGAGCCCTCGGCCGAGCCATTATGACTCGTCACTGAGACTTGAATTTCGTCGGGCCAAATCTTTCGGGAACAGGTCGAGCTAAGCTGTGAACCTCCGAACGGAAACTTCACTGAAGCGACCCCCCACCCGCATTCTTCATTCTCTCTTGACGTCCTTTGGGGTAAAATTGAAAATCTGAGAGATCTATGTGGACAAGGTTGGAAGATAAAAAAATTCGTTAGGCTCTCTATATGCGTTCTAAAAATGCTCCAAAGCGACAGCAATGCGCGATCTATTTTGGGTTTTGGACTTTGTCAAGGCCAATTTTGACTTAAAAGTGATCCAGAAAACTTACCACGAAATACAATTTTCATCTAAATATTTTATGATATAAGTGTTTGCAAATGACGCATCCTTAAATAACTGTTAAGGAATTTGGGACTAACTGATAAAGGGATTAGAGGGCAGGGCTGAAGAATAGCAAGTCCGGGATTCGATTCTCATGAGCATCGCATGCACATGCATATAAAAGAAACGAGTGAAATAAAAATAAAAATAAAAAACAGGTTATTTAGCATTTACTTTTATTTATGCCACATCGACATTTGGAATACATTGGAATAGCTTGCCCATCAGTCACTTCATGGATGAAATATTCAAAGACGACAGCTTGGATGATTGTGATTTAGACCCACGTTCTAGAGAGTCCTCTCCGTGTTGAACATTGTCCCTGAGGCTTGCCATTTTCAACGTGATGCGGGACGGCACTGAATTCAGTCAAAATCGATCAAATCCTCAAGAATTGTCTTCCTAAAATCTAAATTATTGTCTCAAATGCCCAAATAAATAGATACTATATATTAAAGTCACTTCACGCAACCGTACTTTTCAGTGAAATGAAATGGCGTACGCCATCGTTGTCCCGGTCCATATTCATTGTCTTATTAATCTTGCTTTTTTATAGTCAGTGGAATAATTACCATCTCGAGTTCTAAAACCACCAGCGACGTAACTTTTTTTTTTTTTTTTGTTATTTACATAAGGACTTTGAAATTGAGGTTCTTGTCTATTTTCGTCACGAATAATGACTCATGTGTAGTACGCATGTTTTCACCATGAGATCGGTTGCACGAGAGAAATATTTTCGTCCCTGATGTATTATTTTACAAAGAAAATGCAGTTCGACTAATCAATAAGATGAGCTCGGACAATAATATAGTAACCTTCGAAAACTTAATCTGTTGAGGTTGTGGAACTACAATGATCACGTATCGATTCGTGCCGATTCGTGACGATTTATGGTAGCTGGGAGGTAGCAGAGAGAGAGAGAGAGAGAGAGAGAGGGGGCGACGAGGCCTTCGACGATAGAGGGAGGGAGCCGGCAGGCGGGTCAACTCGGCAGCGGCGGCGGCGGCGGCGCAATGGCTTCAACAGCCATGATGGCGGCCCGGTAACAAAGAAGATAGAGGGAGAGAGGGTGGGGGGATTGTCAGGCTGTATTTTGGGTGGGCAGAGGGCACGTGAGGTCGAAGTTTTGACCAACGAGGGAAGGACTCAAAATCTCCTCCGTCGATCACGGCCGCTCTAAAAGCTAAGTGGACAGGTCCATCGCGTGGTTATAGCTGACAATTAACGTAATTTCAGGAATTTCTGCTACCGCTACTCTACACGTAACACGGACCTACGAGGAATCTTTGGCAGACACAACAGTCAAGTAAGTAAACACCAACATCGACATGGTCACCTTAAAATATTAGCCCATCAAGCACTATTATAAGCTTACTCAATTGATTGCAAAATTTTATAAACTGACACAGGGAGAAACACACACCCGACGATCAAACTCAAAAGAAATTTTCAGCTACTCCAAAAAGCATTGCCTAAGAAGTTGCGAGCTTCGGTGTTCAGGGCCTTTTCGAGCCTAAAATAGTTAATCGAACACTCGATATTTCGTGGGGAAAAGAAAAATCGCACGCAATAATTCTTTTTAGATCGTAGATAGGCTGCCGAAAATGGTTGAATATGATTTTCCTTTTTGGGGTAAAAAATGGTTGAATGTGACTGAACACTCGAATTCTTATGTCTTTGTTACTCGGATCTTTGACTAAAGATCGTGTCATTGTATTGCCCAAGATTCCAAGAATGGGCCTCCATGTGAGTTAGGGCCACGAATGTATCGAGTCCCACTAAATGAGGCCTAGATTGAAGCCGAGCTTCAATGAAATTAAAAGAGCATTTATTCTTCAAGAGTTATCCTATGGACCGTATTTTGTTCCTATACACACTTACACAGACGCACAAAAATTTGTATAAGCACTTCTCTATGGAAGGAAATTTTTGGGCTACGAGAGTTTTGGTGATATACCTTGAAATTGGGGATCTACCTTAGGCTCCGTTTGTTTCGCGAAAAATGAGTCGATTTTGGAAAATATTTTTCGGGAAGTCAATTTCCAAGAAAATGACTATGGGCCTGTATGGTAACCATTCTCATTCTCTGATTCTGTTTCCCGGAACAATAAAGAATGAGAATCATGTTTGGTAACGCAAATAATTATGATTCTGATTCTGTTCTCAGAATTAGTTTTAGAGAATCAGAATCAGTTTTAGAGTAAAATCCAGAACCAAAAAAAGTTGGTTCTAGAAAAAAGAATCACTTTGGAGAATCACAAAACAGAATGAAGTCTCACATCTCTCACTTTTCTCTTTCAGTTCTCTCGTCACTTTTCTCTCAACCTAATAAAAATAAAATAAAAAAATTTCAAAAAAAAATTGAATTTTTTTAAAAAATCACAAAAAATTTAGAAAATCCCTAAAAATAAAAGAAGCTTAGATTAGGCTAGTTTAACCTCATTTTCATAAATTTGGGCCTAAATTTCCTAGATTTCACTCATTTGCAAAAAAATGTCGCAGAAGATGAGGGCATCCAACATACGGATGATAACATATATACTCGTAGCCGTGCGTCACAAAATGTGACCATCTGCATGTGGAGCTGGAGCCAAACACCCACTTGGATTTAGGATAGAAGCTGCAAAATGATAGTGAAGGACTAGTACTTCGTATCAAGGAGGATAATTTGGTTTTTTTTTTCAGTGGATAATTTGGTTATTCAGCTGCTATGTTTGTATGTATTTTGGACAAAACAACATTTAAAGAAAAAAATGAGTTCTTAATATGGGAACTATCACATGCTTCAATTGAACTTCAAACGTCATGTATTAAAATTTGTGTTTCATTTATGACATGCTAAAAAAATAATGTATTTTAAATTATTTTAGCGTGCATTAGAAATTAGTCTTCAATTTAGGATGAAATTTTACAAAGTAACTACATAATTATTTGACTTAAATGAAAAAAATTAGGAAGAGAAACAGTTTTTCGAAACAGAAATTTTGTGCAGTTATCAAACGCGTTTCTATTCCAGGAACAGAAATTTTGGGTAGTTATCAAACGCGTTCTGATTCTCTAAAACTTATCTAGGAACAGAATCAGAAAAAGTCATTTTAATCAGAATCAGTTTTCCGGAACAGAATGGTTACCATACGCAGCCTATATTTCCAGTGTTTGACTGAAATATGAAAAAGACTAGGAAAACATTTTCCGTTGTTTGGTATGAAAAATTGAATTTAATTTTCCTCCATGCGCTCCATTCAATAATTTTTTATTTTTCTGTTGTTGCTTTTCATTTTTTTTTATTTTTTTTTAAAATCAAATTTTTAATGTTTAATTATTTATCTTTATCTTTTTTCTTTTTTCTTTTTTCTTTTTTCTCTTTTCTCTTTTTTATTTATTTTTTTTATTTTTCATCTATTGCTGTCTTCTGTCGGTCGCCAGCCACAGCGACGGCTCGCCTGGCCTCGATCGAGGTCGGAGATGGCTTGCCTGGCGTTGCACGAGGCTGGTGACGGTTCGCCTGGCCTCGATCGAGGCCGGCGATGGCTCGCTTGGTGTGGAGCTAGGCCGGCGACGCCTGGTGTGGCGCGAGGCCGGCGATGCCTGGCCTGGCCTCGCTTGAGGCTGGCGACGATTTGCCTTCCTCGCCAGATCTGGTGAGGCTTGGCCTCAATCGAGGCCGGCCGCCACCGTGGCCGGAGACCGACCGAAGGAGAATAAGGGAAAAGAAATAAATAAAAAATAAAGAAATTTTAAAATAAAGAAATAAAGAAAAATAAAAAATGAAAAGAAAGTAAAAAAAATAATTAAAAAGAAAGAACATGCGAAAGAAAGGAGAAAAGAAAGATGAGGAAAATGTTTTTCTCTTCTCAAAAAGAGAAAAATATTTTCTCCACTTTTGAATGAGTTTTTGCCATGGGAGGAAAATATTTTCCTAGACAAGCTTATTTTTCGCGAAACAAATGCAGAAAAATATTTTTCGAGAAGTTATTTTTCGTGAAACAAATAGAGTCTATATACTGTGTACTTGGACTTACTTGATACGAGTAGGATGGATCCTATTGATGTATAGGGATATGGATTAGTGAATTGCCGTTGCATAAGATCATGTTACATCTTCACACAAGCTAAATGTTTCTATTTTCATAGGATTTTTCCAAGTGATTCGGATCGTCTTTTTTCGTGGTACGTTAATCTTTCCAATATTTTTCATGAACTAAATGGACCTGGAGCCACGTCACACCTTGATGGGAGTAGTTGGAGCATTAACATTATTAAACAATCCCGTTTTTTAATTTGAACTACAGGAAAAGAAAAGCAAGAAGAACACCAGGAATAGTAATCAAGAGAGAACGAGAGATTGGTAGGATTTGATCTTTTAACTTGTGCTCCAGCACTGTGTTAGACAAACGGTTTTTCTTAAAAACTTAAACCGATAAAAAACACGCGAAACAATTTATTTATATTACACGAGTTACAAAATATATCATCTAAATGCTTGGTAAAATCAGAGAAAAGTGAATCTTTCGGTTTAGACACAGGAACACACTTAAGGATACTAATATAAATGGTCCATGAACTTTCAATTCGTGCAATGTGATATTTGAACTTTAGCCCGATATGCAATATCGTCCTAATTTTTTAATCTGTTCAACGTGGTCCATGAACTATCGGTAAATGTTCCATGTAATCCATAAACTATATGAGAACATATTTAAAAGTTAAAGAAACCACATTAAATAAATTAAAAATTTAGAAATCATGCCATTTTTCCTCGCCCTTAATCATACTTGAGACCCCAACTTACCAGAAGATCCGGAAAGCTTGCTTGATTGAACAGAACAGAAGATAGGAGAAACCAATCGTCACTTCAAAATACCCGGCCAATAGCAAATCGTGCCTTCAAATGCCCAATTCTTTTAGAGCACTAAGGATTTTTTTTCTTCATTTTTGGAATTCTCTCTCTCTCTCTCTCTCTCTCTCTATAAGATGGATGGTGGGCTTTAGTTTTCAGGAAGTGGTCATTGCAACTAACACATCTTATCCAAGCCTAATTATATTCTTCACCAAATGGTCAATAGATGTTTGAGATGACTTGTGAAAACAATGGCCCCAACAAAGGGATTCGAGTTGTACGAATTTATGATCTTGCTTGCTTAACTTCACCAACAATCTCAGAAATCGCATCAATATCAGCCGCATGCTAAGGTTTGTAGATAAGCATAACGAGTTACTCCACTTAATTGTGATTTATAGTTTAATCTCTGGTGATTAGATTACAATTACTTACAGAAAAGATTATATTTTCCAATTTGGGAAATTAAAATCAAAATCAGTAAATTATGCCCCTAATCAGTAATCCTTTGGCCCAAAGGAGACTTCTGCTAGACAATATCTTAATTTTTATCGATATGGTTTAAAAGATTTCATGCATGCCCCTTCTAGATTTCATGCATTTATTATCGGTTCATCTCGTCAGCTTGTCTAAATTTGTGCATCAACTGCACACAAAATTCAAATTTACTTGTTTAGAAAAGTTCGTAGATGCATATCCTATAAAAAATTCAAACTCATTTGTTCCTAACCGATACGTTTGTTTCGTCAAAGATTTAGAAAATATTTCCCTAAATATGACCGCTTTAGGAAAATATTTTCCACCCGCAAAACAAATGGAGCCTAAATGCTTGATTTGAACTTGTCTTTTCCCTAACCGCTCATATATTCAAAGTTGGCTATATCAGTTAAGTGGGCAAAATTTCCAAAAAAGTCCTAAACCTATTGCTAATTTAGTCTTAATTTTTTTTAATCAATTGAGTATTAAACCTTTTGCATTTATATCAATTCAGTTCATTTGGTCAAATTTGATTGAAAATCATTGACAAGGACGCCAACCGTCCTACGTAGCATGGGCGGCACTGACGTGGATTAATTATAATAATATTTTTATTTTTTTCAATGTTTTATTTTTATTTTTTCCCTTTTTTTCTCTTTTTTTCCTTCCCTTCCTTCTTCCTCTAACCGGTCGCCGAAGAAGGGAGAAAAGAAGAAAAAAGAAAAGAAAAGGAAAAATAAATAGAAAATAAAAATTCTAAAAAATTATCGATGTCACCAACTATGCCATGTGGGAGGATGGGCGTTTTTGTTAGCGATTTTCGGTCAAAATTGGCCGGATGGACTGAATTGACACAAATGCAAAATATTTAGAACTCAATTGGTAAAAAAAAAAAGGATTTAAACTGAATTGACATAATTGTAATAGATTTAGAACTTTTTATTGGTAATCCTCCCCAATGAAGTGCCCTTAGAAGTTTGGAAACCCGGCTTCATAAGAAGAAAACTCCCCACATTTTGAAGTTGGATAAAATAAGCCGTCAGCATAGTTATATACGTTTCATAAATACTACCCCATGTCAGTGATTCTGTGCTCGTAAAAATAATCGATATTAAAAAGATTTCATTTGTTTCGAGAAAAATGAATGGTTTGGAAAATATTTTCTAAAAAATAATCGCTTATATCGCTTATAAAACAAATGAATGAAAATATTTTGATTGTATACGAAAATATTTAAATATAAATTGTTGAGGGTAATGAAATACTTTTCATCTGCTAATTATTTCAAGCGATACGAATAATCGTTTTTAGGGAAACATTTTCGTATACGATCATTTAGGGAAACATATTCCAAATTATTAATTTTTTTGTTTCTTTCGCGAAAAATGAATATTTTGAAGAATATTTTCTTCTGACCAAAAAAAGAATATTTTCTTAAAAACGACCCTTTGTATTACATACAATAATAAACAAACAAAAAATCATTTTATCGTCCACAAAAATATTGAGACATGTTTTATCGTCAATAATGAAAATATTTTTTGTCGACCAATTATTTCAACGGATACAAACGGTCATTTTTAGAAAAATATTTTTTAAATAATTTATTTTTCGCGAAATAAAAGAAATCTAAGCTATCCATATTAGTTTCGTTATCAGCCGTCCACGCGACATTTTACACACTTCGGCCTCCTACGTGTGAATTTTAGAAACTTATGGGTGCAAACTTCACAATATTGCCTATTTTTCAAATAAATTGATTAAGGAAAGGCACGAAATTCGCGCAGAAAATCCAAACTAAGAATATGTTTTCAACTTCTCACGCGATTTGTTTTCATTTATCTCTATTCTTCTTTGCAGTAATTAATTGTGCTCGAGCTGTGGGGTCACTCCCTCCTGTGGACTATCCGTTTCTTTGTCCATCATATCGGGTGGCAGCAAGCGACCCGATCATTTCACGGATAAATCCATGCCGTCGGATTTTCTGTTTCTACTTTTTTACACAGCCAAAATCTACGAAGCCATCTCTCCCTCTCTTCCTACCAAAAAAAAAAAATCTCTCTCTCTCTCTATAAGTCCCAGTGAAATCTGCGGTCTGTGTTCTTTCCTTCGCTCTCCGGCACTTTCCTCTTCACGAAGATGGCGCCCGAGACAGCGAAAGAGCAAAACTCCTTCCCCGATAAATTCCTGGCCGTCTCGAGCAAGTCGCGCAAGAGGTTCCTGATCGCGCAAGCCTCGCTCAGGGTCTTGGCCTTCGTCTCGGCGCTGATCGCGCTCTCGGTGATGCTCACTAGCGACGAGTCCATCGTCTTGTTCGGCATCAAGTTCCGAGCTTACTACAGCTACTCTTCCGCTTTCAGGTAGAAAACCCGAAAAGGAAAGAAGCTGACTGAACATATTTGCAATCGCTGCGACGAGTGTTGATGAAGGACTAACTTTGATGGGGGTGGGGGGTTGTGTTTCAGGTTTTTGCTGGGTGCGGATGTAGTAGTGTGTGGCTTCTCATTGCTGTCGCTGATTCTGCTTCGCCTCGTCAGTCGCCCAGGATCGAATCCCAGGAATTACTTCTTCCTGTTCTTGCACGATTTGGTAACTTTTTGTTCACGTACTGTATCTATTCTGTACAATCTTCGTTTTCTCCTGTGTGTGAGGGTTACTTGGCATGTCCACAGTAGAGACTTACCATAACAGTTTTGGTTGATTGGGTCTTCGAGTCGGCGATATTCCTATTGAAAGACTTTTTTCATGCTTAATTATATAGCACTTGGTGATTGCTACCATAGTCCATACCCAATTAGGCCCCAAGGGCAAGGGCCAAGACATGATCATTAGCTTTTTAAGGACAAAGTTTCAGCATGGTACTGTAAGAGCATCGCTTGCTTATCCTTATAGTAAGTTTTGTTTCAATAATGTTGGCTTACATTGGCTTCAGGGGATCTAGCATACATATCCAGTATCGGTAAATGCTATAGTAAGATCGGGTTGTCTACATGTTGATAGGAGTATAGATACAAGCACAGGGAATAGAGCAGGAAGTGATACCGAGAGGAAGATTAACGGCGAGGGATCGACTTGATAATTGAGATGAAAAGTATAGATGCCGGTGCAAACATTTACCCACGAGTGAAACTATTTGGAAATCTAGCCAGCATTTGTCCGAGAGTGTAGGTGAACCAGTTATTAGTGAACTTCTTGTGTGGTATTGACTTGGTCAAATAGATATCCGAAAGCTCATTCTTAAAGATTAACGGCGAGGGATCGACTTGATAATTGAGATGAAAAGTATAGATGCCGGTACAAACATTTTCACACGAGTGAAACTATTTGGAAATCTAGCCAGCATTTGTCCGAGAGTGTAGGTGAACCAGTTATTAGTGAACTTGTTGTGTGGTATTGACCTGGTCAAATAGATATCCGAAAGCTCATTCTTAACTTAGAGGACTTAACTGACTAAATAAATGGACTGTTACTCGTAAATGGCTTCTTCAATTTAACTTTCGGATACAACTGGTGAATTCGTTCTGATGACACAGGCAATGATGGTGCTGATGATATCTGCATGTGCGGCGGGGACGGCTATTGGATACGTGGGTCGTTACGGGGAGGAGAAAATGGGTTGGGTTGCCCTTTGCAACAGAGTGACCAAGTTCTGCAACCAAGTGTTGGTCTCGGTTGTTTTCTCGTATTTGGCCTTCTTCTGCTACCTGGCTCTTACCATCACATCCGCCAACAAGCTCTCGTCTCATCCCCTTGAGTAACTTCAAAGAGTTTCGACGTGGTCGCAGGTTTTGTCTGCCGTGTGTAGTGAAGAGGGATATTGACTCTCGGTTTCTTCTTCTGCTGATCCTTTTCGTCTTCCACTAGAGATCACAGTTTAGTTCGCCTTCTTTAGACGTGTATAAGTATTTTTGTTACTTGGAGATGGAGGTGTTGCCTATATAATTAGTCATTACGAGCTTGTCCTTTTCACATCTGTTTAGATGTGTATAGACAAGTTGTCCTTTGTAGGTAAAGAGTTATTTTTGGTAATACTGTCTCGTTTCTTTTAGTGTCCATCATTTTGTGGGTTAGGTGATGTTTTTGAAATCTGTCTGCAATTTATTCTTACTTGCCAAATTTTCAACCCTTCAACTGTATAAAAAAAGTGTTCAACCGTATGCTTTGAAGATCTTCTGCAAGAGAGCTTTCTGTGGGAACATCAAGTCTCACATATGTAATTCTCCAAAATGGTTGAATATTAACTCCTGTATACTCCCACCAGATAATCGACCTGTTCAATTGTGGAACTGGTAATGCAAAGAAGGTTTATTCTGTCCAAAATTCACCGAAATTTACTTCTAGAAACGGTGTTTGCAAATCGTCCCGTGTCCATTGTAATTCATCTGCTAATGAGATAAGTCGATATAACCAACCGTAGACATATACATCGTACTGTTCAGGCAGCAGCCGTGGAAACTAACTTTTTCGTCGGTCCATGGACAGGGTAGAGGCTTATCGTGAAATGATTCTCGATTACCCTTGTCTCGGCGACACTCATGGGTTCTGACTTTCCTAAACATGCACACCTCCTTCGCAGCTACCATGCCAGAACGCGAAGGCTCTTTGCTTTGACAACCATTTCTGCACTAGTGCTCTCCAAATTGGAGAAATGAAGGTCTAATTCACTGTCGATGCACGTTCACATACCACAATCCTGAACCATCCTACTTCAACCGTTTCTATTTCTCTCTCCGTTTAGAAGCTAATAGGCACATCTCTGGGAACCTGAATTCAGAAACCTATCCTTTAGAATTCAGCTGCACTTGTGGAGCTCCGCATGGAAATGTCTCTGCTTTCCATTCCAAAATTGAAAATTTCAGAAGGGAATGAGAGAGTTACAACTGTCGAAAGAATTGCATTCTTCTTTGCTTTTTTGGTGATATTCTCACTCTGATTGATGACCATATTGTCGGTCCACGACATGTTATTCTCACTCTGCTTTTTTGGAGGGATTGCTATAAATGGAATTTCAATTCCAAAGGAAAGTGCAAGATGTAAGCCAAGTGAACAAAGTCAATCAGCACCAAAAGAAGAACCATATCTTTAGTGGCAGTCATTGACTTTTCCTCTGGAGGGCATCTTTCACAAGTTGATGTCTCCATGCCATTGGGATCAATGTGCGTTCCCAAAAAGAAAAGAAAGAATTGGAGGATAAGAGGATCGATCAGTTTGTTTGCCAAGAATTCTCTCACTGAAAAAAGATGGCTTAATAGAAGAATTCAACTCTAGTCAAGAATCCAAATTCAAAACGAGAACCTTCTGGATTAGAAATTGTGCTGCTTTTGATGGAGAAAGGTCAGAAACATTCCATGTGGAGGTATGGCGAGGGTCAGAAACAGAGACACCCATAAACCAATTGTTGGGGATAAGAATTGTGGGTATAGAGAATCAAATTGTCTCTGGATTCATGCTAAAAGCTGCATGGCTAGCTTTGGACCAAAATAGTACCCTTATTCTGCAGGATTTGTCAATTATTTTTCTCTTCGCGGCTCATATTTAGCGTCGGCACATCCAAGCGGTTCTCGTATAGAAGTAAATACAAAGTTCAAACTCTCGATCGTAAACGACCTCATTTAATCATCTTAATCAAGATAATCTGCCAAAAAATCACCTGATATGGTTCATTGCCAAGCTGGGTTTGGTCCATGAAATGTATCTACATTCAAGAACTACACAGAGCACACTTCTTCTTTTTTGCCATGTAACTAAATCCCAGGATTACAGACTTCAACCCAAGTTGCCTCAAGGAAATGTAACTGGATGCTACTGATGAATACCTGATTTATAGCCATTCATTGATATCTTCTCGTAAGTTTTCACTGGGCTCTTTTGCTCAGCTCAGTGACCATTACACCCCTGTAAGACCTGCTCGTATGGAAGAATAGATTCTAATACGGGGAGCTTAGTCATCCCTAAGAGAGTGATTAGGACTATTTGAGGCTTATCAAAAGGAAAGAAAAATTCAAAAGAGAAGATTTGCATGAGGCAAATTGACTCAAGGAGGTCCTACTAACATATTGGTGGGCTTTGGAATCTGATCTCATATTCGCTTCCGTTCCCTATAAATAGAGACATGAGCGCAAGCAAAAATTCAACCATTGGACTTGAGTAGGAGGAGAAGAGGAAGAGAGGCTAACATGAAGACAAGAGTCTCATTTGCTAGCCAAGGATGACTTGCCTGCTCCGAAGTCGATCTATTCGAGCTGAACTGAGGGTTCGAGTAGTTCGTGCCGGTATCAGGCAGTCTCCTTGGCTAATCAGAAAGTCTCTTATCTTTCATGTTAGGCTTCTTCTTCCTTCTAAAAGCAACCACTCCTCGAAGATACAACTTTGTCTGTCCTTTTTATTCATCACATCAGACACTGAGAGGCATTGGAATGTTTTTGCGAGGAAGAGAGGCCTTACATGAGGTGACGAGTACTGTTTGTCAGCCAAGGATGACTTGCCTGCTTCCTGCACGGGGCTCTGATCACGGTCGCCATTCTAGTCGACCAATGCGTACGGTTGCAGGGTCGCTAGGCAGGTCATCCTGGCTTATCTGACGTGCTCTTCACGTTCATGTTAGGCCTTCTCTTCTTCTTTGAAAGTGCCGACCTTTCCTCGGGCCGAAGGTGCATTGGAAATCGGCGCAAGAAGGTTTGTGAAAGATGTGAATGGCTCATATTAACATATCACTCTCCTAGTGCTGTATACTCTACCTTTTTAGATTCTGCAAGCACATGCTGTACAACCATTGATGATACCAATTCCTGAAGTTCTCAGCAAGATCATTTCGGCACTGGCCTAGGTTTCACTTCCTATCATGTCTGTTGGGGTGTGATTCATGTGGTTCGTACTCCCCATTGCTAAAAAAGCACAAGAGACAGCAGAGGTTTTTATAATTTAAATATGTATTTTATTAGTAGTTTGGGTTTGGGCCCATGAATAGCTACTGCTATATACTTTGTTTCGCTTGTAGTTAAGTGATGTAACAGAGATGTGACATGTGCTAATTATAGTGGAATCATCTACTGGATGTAATCCTAATTTAAAGGTGAACCAGGATAAACTTTGTGTCTCAATTTCTTTTTCTCGCTTTTTACGCTCTATTTCGCTGTGGGTGTGAGCTGGATTCTAACAATTTCTATACCTTCAATTCCATAATAAAAAGCAACGTTCGACTTGGGCATGATCTAAATGTTGAAAAATACATAAGAACAATTAATCTTCGCACCGTCCGAAGAAACTCTAAATGTATGTGAACTCTAATATTTTCACTCTGCCTAGTTCCTGAGTGCTTTGTTTGTAGTAGAGTGGACTAGTCGACTCGTAACGTGGAATCGTCGTCAAATCATGCTTCACTTTTGACCCAATGATCACTCACAAACTCATTTTACTATCTTGCTTAGGGTTTGGATGATTTGGTTTTTAGTTGGCTTTAAGTGTTTTTTTTTTTTGGGGGTTTTTTTTTGGGGGGGGGGGGGTGTTGAGAATTTAGGATTTGGAGGTGGACACCTGTATAAAAAAAAAACCGACATTTTGGTAAATAGGGTCATCGCGAAAGCTCAGACGGTCGGAATCCCCACGCGCACAGGAATCCGTACGTTTTCGTCGATCATGCTCGAGAAATGTATATACA
Organism: Lenwebbia sp. NSW1173648; assembly: GCA_029784005.1. NCBI lineage: Eukaryota > Viridiplantae > Streptophyta > Magnoliopsida > Myrtales > Myrtaceae > Lenwebbia > Lenwebbia sp. NSW1173648. The sequence continues at coordinate 25,785,768 of JARCGZ010000006.1, forward strand.
CACAAGTATGAGAATTTTAATCATAATCCATATAATATTGCCTTCGGCTTAATGCATATAATGACGTCCATCACTTTGCAAATTGCAAGTAACTATCAGCGTAGGCCGGTACTTCCCAAAGAATGGCTCGTTGATCCTAATCTCATTGCTCTATTCTCTCGATCGAACGGGCGCGTTCATTGTCATAGCTCACTGGATCCAAGCCCGATTGACCTAACGGGTGATTGATCAGAGCCACATGAATAGGATCTGTTGATAGTGTACACAAGAATGTTTCTATCAAACATTTGGTCGATAAGTTTCATGGAAAAGCATTCGAAGTAAGACATTTGGATGAAGACAATGTGGTTATGTGCATGCATGGAATAGATGTCAAGTTCACTCTAAGAGCATGTTTTCGTGGGACGTAATACCCCAATCAGGAGTGACGTTCATGATGTTTATCAACTTCAAGATTTTTTTTTTGGTTGAAAGTTTGACGAGTTGGAACGTATAGGCATATATATTCAAGTTGAATTCAACTTCAAAATAGTCTAAATTCAAGCTGGAACTGGACTTGAAGCTTAAAGGATCTTGCGATTTAGGTCACAGACGGAGTGCGAATATCCAATTAAACGATAGCAACGGTTCTAATAACAGAACGTTTCTCCGTACTAGTAAGTGTCATAAAACTATTTGTCAAAATAATCACTTTCACCCGATTTTGGACAACTTGATCTGTAAATGCAAAACTAGGACTTGGCGTTTTGACTGTTGCTCAATTAGGGATTTAAGATTGAATTTTGATTAAGGACTTTAAAATGCCCCAATCAAATCTCATGCTTGCTCTCGGTGGAATTTTTTTTTTTGTCGAAAGAAAGATGCCATCCATATATTCGAATAACTCGAAGGGTCAAGAGGTATATAGAAGGCTTTCAAGCCTAATAAATCCCAAATAACCGCAGAACAAAGCAAAAGCCAGAAATAACAAAGCACAATCTCTAGCTAAAGGCACACTCTCATCCCTCAAGAATAGATCTATCACCATAAACATTCCGTGGCCGATCACTAGATTTAGTGATGAGCACACGCCAAGATCTCCCACTCCATTTGCAACCGCTCTGTGTATTTTAAACCTTTCAAAAGAAAGAAAAAAGTGGGTCATGAAAAACATTCTATTTTTAAAAGGAATAATAAAAGAAATTTCCAAAAGAAATCCGATCCAATTATTTGGATTAAGAGAAATATATAAATTGAGTGAAACTAAAAAAGAAAAAGATGGGATAATCAGTAGTGGGATGATTAATGAATCGTCCATTCAAATTCGATTTATGGATTCCAGAGATTATTCATTGACAGAAATAAAAAATGGAAGATCTGGCTGATAGAACCAGCGCAATTAGGAATCAAAATAAAAAATTACAAAAAATAAGAAGAAATGATTTTTAACTCCGAAAATAAATAGGGAAATTAGTTATAATAAAAGAAGTTACCCTACTAAACTATTATCAATATGATTTATCTCCGATTATATGGTATCGATTAGTACCACACAAATGGCGAAATGGATTCAACCAAACACGTATAGTGCAAAATAAAGATTTAAACAAAAGGTATTCCGATGAAAAAGATCAATTAATATTAATTAATTACAAAAAATTAGATGATTTTGAATCGAATTCATTACCAAATTCAAAATATAAATTTCAAAAATACTATAGATATGACATTTTCTCATATAAATCGATTAATTATGAAAACAAGTAGGATTCACATATTTATGTATCACCATTACGTTTAAATAATAAACAAGAGATTTCTTATAATTACAACAAGATATATAGAAAAGGTAAATTAGTTGATATGCAAGGAGGTATTATCCTTGTTAATTTAGAAGATGATGATATTATGAATCTAGATATATTTACGGATGGAAAATATTTTGATTGGAGAATTTTCGATTTTTGTCTTAGAAGTAAAGTCGATATTGAGTCCTGGATTGATATGGATCCCGATGGTAATGAAAATACTAAGAATTGGGTTAATAATTATCAAATAATTGATAAACTGGATCAAAATGCTAATCTTATGTCTAGGAAGAGCTTACAGCAAAAGAGGAATTACGGAGACAACTGTTCCTGGCACTCCAAGTACAGTAAAGAAAAGCACACCAAGAGAACTTGAACAACAAATTGGGGAACGCCTTTCCTCCAAAAACAGAACAGGCCCAAGTAACTTTCGTCCCCCAAGCTCCAGGAACACTATCAACATGATGAAGCTGCAAAATGGCCCTCCAAAGTTGCAGAGAGAAAGAGAGAACATCCAAAATAACAAGTGGTTCCGGTCTTAGGCCGCAGCATTACAAGAATGACAGAGTGGAGAGACCTGCATGTCCCACTTTAGTCGACTACGCATATAACTCGGCAATAAAACGGTGTCGAGGAATAGAGGGATTGAACCAAACCAGCTTTCTCCATGGTTACCTTTTGGACTTCATCTTAGCAAGTTCCAGGCACTCCCAATTGCGAATGTACCGGGCAGAGTCCATTTCCATATTGCTCGATCAGCAGCAGAAGGATTAGGCATTAAGGAGCCACACAAGTCAGCTTGAATCCTAACCTAAGTCATCAGACCTAGCAGTAGCAGGTGGCCAATGCCAAGCTGAGCCTTGAATCACATCCTGCACCTTTGCTTGAAACGGCAATGCAGAATCATAGACAATTCTAGCCGGAATATGAACAAGCAGAGGACCAACAGGATGTCAGTCAATAAAAGCCTCTCTTAATTTCATGATTTTCCTCCCAAATATAAGATCAAGATGCATCAGCTGGGATCTTAAAAGTCCAAAAGGACCTATTGTTAAGCATATAAACGTTTAGCCAAGCCACACAAATGACCCTGCCTGAGCAAATATCAGCCATAAGCAGCGCATAATACAAGCTTTATTCCACCATTCTAGTCTGTTAAGGCCTACTAGTCTTCCCTCTTTCTTAGGCAAGAATTTAGGTGCATCAAGATCCCTTCTGAAAAACCGGCACACTAATCGATGTGACGGATTTTGATTGAGTGTATTCAAATGTTCATTTACACTTTTGCCACACGTCTGGCGTATCGATTATATGGACCAATCTTAGTACACCCCGCATTGCTCAGAGACATCCCAGTACTGATATGAGTAGAGATCTACTCTTTAATGTTTTGTGAGCAGACCTTTTGAAGCAACCAAACTGAAGAATATTGACTTCTAACAGAAGTTGGCCTCCCACGATGTAATCTTTGATGTATGCCATATTCAAATTAAAGCCATTCATCCGTATCTCTGGCGGTGGACCTTTTTGCACTGTGTGAATATTACACGCAACCCTTCCTCCATGCATGCATGAGGAACATATTCCTCCATTTGTAAGTCAGCTCTGCTCTTGCACACACACATGAGAGAGAGAGCGAGAGAGAGAGAGAGAGAGAGAGAGAGAGGTTTTGGATTAGGCATATCGACTCGATCAAGCAGGACCTCCAAAAGATGTTACATATTTTGAATATGATCTTTCTATATTCTTTGTCAAGCCATCTATAAATGGGTACATTTGCTAGAATCAAATGGACACACAACAACCAAATTAAGTGAAAGAAGGATAGTGAGAGAGATCAAGAATTCTCACTATTCCTCAAGAATTTAAACTGGAAGGTGGTAGTGCAGGGACTGTTTGGAAGGGAATATGGCGAGCAAAAATTCCTCAGCGTGTCAGGTGCTTCGTGTGGCTAGGAACAAAGGAGAGGTTGAGAGGCATTACGCTCGTTTATAAATGGGTACATTTGCTACAATCAAATGGACACACAGCAAGCAAACTAAGTGAAAGAAGGATGGGCCTCACATGAAGATAAGAGCCATGTTTTAACAGCCAAGGATGACTTGCCTGCTCCGAACTCGGTTTCTCCGTGCATCATCGAGTTGATGTCAGAAAACTCATCATACGGTCAAACCGATCGGTTGCAGGCAGTCTCCTTGGCTAGTCAGAGCATCTCTTGCCTTTCCTGTTAGGTTTCTTCTTCTTGTTTGAGCGAGTCCTCGAGCTATTGCAGTCTCTCCCTCCTTTTGACCCTCCATACTGAGGAAGTGAGGCCTTACATGATGAGAAGAGTCTTTTGTTTAGTAGCCAAGAATGACTTGCCTGAATTCGAACACATAGCTTTCGCTAAAGATAATCATAATCTGTATAAGAATGCCTTGTGTGATTATGCAGGCAGTCAATCTTGACTCTTGGCTAACTTGACAGGTTCTTCTCGTTCATGCTTGGCCTTCTCTTCTTCCTTGAATAGTATCCTTGGCTTTTCTACGAGGTTTTTGAAATTTTGTTTGTTTCCCGAAAAATAACTGATCCCAAAAATATTTTGCTAAAATAATCACTTATATCACTTGAAATAGTTAATCAATAAAACATGTTTTAATTATCTACAACAATTTATGTCTAAGCCATTTCGTGGACGATGAGACGATTGAAAAAAAAAGAAAGAATAATTATTCCGACCAACAGTAATGAAAAAAAAAAAAACTGCTTGCAAATGTACAATATTTTGAAGAAACTTAAATAATTTTCCACCATATTATTCGGTGCGAATCAACAGAGAACAAGAAATCAATTGATTGTTTCGTGCAATCTCGTGTCGTAGTTCACGTGGCATTCGGGAAAGACATCTTATGTATCGATATCCCACATATTTGTCTTTACGTTGTCGTGACATATAATCAATCTTCTTGTAGAGTGATTGGTTCGGAAGATCGCCTCGATATGTCTCGAATGGTAAAACATAATCATCTTCTTCATCGGATTTATATATCTTCATATATGCATTAGGATAATTTATATATCTTTATATAGTCGCGACTTTCCTTGTTTTTCCCACATCATTACCAAAATCTCCCTTGAAAATTGTTTCCTAAACTTTTTTTTTAATTTCTTTTTTTTATAAAATCGATATACCTAACCATACAATAGAATGACCCGAAAAGGGCCAAGAAACCCAAATCAAGTAAAGCCCATTTCATCTTTAAAAGGAGAAGAGGGAGAGAGAAGCAGATCCACCATTTTTGTATAGCCTCGTCGTCTTCATTTCACTGGCTCGTCGTTGACCAATTCGGCACAAAAACCTCTCGAGACCTAGAGGCCCCTCGTTCCTCCGCGGCCCTTCGCCCCGACACGCACGACGGAGATGGCGAATCCGATCCCACGCTCGGCAGTCTTCGCCGTCCTGGCTCTCCTCCTGCTGGCGTCGCCGTGCCTCGCCGCCTCCGACGTCCCGTTCATCGTCGCCCACAAGAAGGCCTCTCTCAAGAGGCTCAAGTCTGGCGCCGAGCGCGTCCTCGTCTCCATCGACATCTACAATCAAGGATCGTCGTATGTTCCATCTCTCGAATTGAATCCGTTGGTGATTTACTCGACTGATCTAGATTTGCTTTTTTCGGCTTGTGCTTCGGGATGGTGGTAGATCTTGTGATTCTGTTTTCCATTTGATTTGAAATACCTATCTTCTCTTGCATGAATTGTTTCGGCTTAGCATTTTTTTTCTGTTCTCTTTCGGTGCTTGAAGCTAGAGGAGTTAGGGTCCTAATCTTTTGCATGTGTTATTTAACTATATATGAAACTGTCAGTGGAATTCTAGACAGCAATAGGACATGCAATTGGCCTAGCGGTAGTTTCCAATTTGATATCGCTCTATTAATTGAACTCTCTTGGTTGATTAGGATTGTAGTGTCTTCTTGTTGCTCTGCACTTGAGCGATTGGTCAATTGGATTTGCGCTTTATAAGTTGAGAATAGCCAAAATGTGTGTCAGTGATTAGGCTCACTGTTGTAGGGGTATAGGCTTTTGGAATTCTATAAAATTGTGCATATGATGATCAATCTAAAGCGATTCTGATACTCGTGCCTTAAAGCTGAAGCACGAATGCAGAAATATGTCCCAAAATATTGTTGAAGATCCTTTTCATGCTCTGGTGATTGAAAGATTTCTCTCTTAGTTTAATTTCTCTTGCTTTCATGTGTTGAAAATTTAGGTAAATGGAACTTATGTCTTCACAAAGTCAACAGAATTGTGTTGGACATGTCATTGAAATGAAGCCATTTGAAAATGCCGTTCATTATATTGCTAATTAGTTACATGGGTGGCTGATGGAGTGAGGAGCATTTGGAACTGTCAGGAAACAAAAATCTGAGATATAAGGCTCAGTATAGTATATACCTTACATGTGCATGCACTATGTCCATTGTCTACATGGGTTCCCAGTGAATCAGCAAAGTCTGGGAACATCACTTTTCCAAAATCTAGAATGGAAGATACCAGTTTGTTGTAAGTAAATTCTCTTGGCATGTTAACTTTCTAAACATCGATAAAAGTCGGTCACCCTAATAAATAAAGTTGGTCATCATATCAGTACACGTTTCTAAATTTTAAGTTGGCTGAGAGGGCATTGCAGGTGATCTATCGATCAGATGAAATTGCTCTGTTTTTGCTGTGGAATATGATTGATCTTTGTGCTTATTCTCGCTGGTCGTTGTCTGTACATTCAGTTGACTAGCAATTTTCGTCATCCATGGAGATTCATTATGATTTTTGTCTGCACAGGATCGCATATGACATAAGTCTTTCTGATGATAGCTGGTCTCAAGAACTATTTGATGTCGTCAATGGCAACACATCTCAGTCATGGGAAAGACTGGATGCGTGAGTTCTGCCTTTAGCTGTTTTTCTATTCTGCCTACTTTTTCCTTACATAGTCAATACGCATTTGCTATACCGCAAATATCTATTTGGTTTACTTGTCTCCTATGCAACTTAATAAATTGGCATTAATGAGTGCAGTGGTGGTCTTATATCTCATTCTTTTGAGTTGGAGGCTAAAGAGAAAGGGATGTTTTTCGGGGCACCAGCAATCATTAAGTTCCGTATCCCAACGAAGGCTCCTCTACAGGTCGGAAACCACGATAGTGCTGATGCTGCCTCTCTCCCACTCTCTCTCTGTGGCCAGATGTGTTATTTTCCTCCATCTAATAGAAAATCCTTTCTTGTTTTTAGGTGGCCTACTCTACTCCTATGCTGCCTCTTGATATCCTTGCAGAGAGACCTCCTGAGAAGAAATTTGAGTGGGTAAGTTAAAGACCAACTGCTAAGTTCTAAAGATGGAAAGTTTCTTCTTTCTCACTTTGCCCCTTTTCTTTTGCATGGATTTATCTTATCCACCAACTGAACTTTGCAGGCTAAGGTAAGACTTGCGTACCTTGCTCTTGATCTTTTTGTCGAGAATATCAGCTGTTTTATACATTGAACTTGATTAGGATGGTGTTGAGCAATCAACGTCACCTTTTATTGAACTCACCTTTTATTGAACTCTGTTGGTCTTGTTCCCTTATCGCAGAGACTGCTGGCCAAATACGGATCTCTGATTTCTGTGATCAGTATTATGGTTCTGTTTGTGTACTTGGTCGCTACCCCATCAAAATCCGGTGCAGCCAAGGGTAGCAAGAAGAGGCGGTGAAGCTGAAAGTTCTGTTCGTGACATAGTCTGAGGCAAGGCCAGATCTTCAGCTCACAGGAATGTTGTCTGTGTTTACCTTTTTAGAAAGAAGAGTTCTACTGTTGAGATAGTTTTAGCAAGTGATAGATGAACCAATTTATCCTTCGAGAGGCATGGCACGAATCACCGCTAATTTTGTGTTTGTTTACACCTTTACGGTACTAATGTCTTAACAATTTTGGATTGAGCGTTATGTGCTGCTGTATCTCATTTCTGCGTAAGTTGGCTTTGACATTTGATCCTGTCACTACATCATAGGTTGCCATCTTCATGAATAGATTCCATGCCACGTGATTACCCCCTTTGCAATTTATGTCTAGGAGTGGTTGTGATTGTTCACGTGATGATCGTTTGTTGTGGGACAAATATTACTAGAAGTTTGGAAGGCTAGTCTTTATTACAGTGTCGAAGCTTCCAACTTGCCACTAAAGTTTGAAGGGTAATTAGACACTTGAATTTGCAATGGGGGGCATTAGAAGTGTAGAGACTGTTGTCAAATTACCTTTTACTCTTAACCATGACCCACTGGAAACGGTGCTCCCCCCCTTGATTTGAGTTTGTGCGGGTTTTGAAATTTCTCTTCCTAGAAGTAGGAAGTTTTAGGTAGGTTATTTTTATGGATATTGGTGTGGTAGGTAGAGTAAATCACAATACGAAAAAGATTGCTCGGATACTTGTGATTTTGAGTGGAATCCGTGCCGAGACATCGTTCTGCGATATGTGAGTGGCAGCCTATTAGACTAAGCCCGCACATACATATAAGAGCGATGTTCAAAACACAGTCCTTCATCTCTCTATCTCCGAACATTTATTATTGAGTCTCGTATTACTTTTTGGATTATCAACGACTTATGGACTAGTCTCCACAAGCAGACTGGATTCTCAGAGCTAAAGGAAGGACTGAATATATGACTGTTATACTTGTTTGAGTTTCGAAAAACATCATGCAGCTCAGAAATTTCTCTGCAAATTCCATCCTGCATCAGGAATTCGTAAGAAGCATCCATGGTGCCTCCGTATATGGAATTCGTAGGGCTAAAATGCAGTGAATTAAACTCCGACAAACAGTTCGACCAGAAACGAAAACTGGGGAAAAAATGGCACTCTGGAATATGATAAACAACACCTGGAGAAAATCATAATGTCATATAAAGGAAATATTCCGGGAGAGAATCTTATGCAGCAGGCGGTGGCGGTGGCGGTGGCAGTAGCAGTTGTGGCACAGCAACTCCGGGTGCTACGAAAGTGGAGATGCTCTGTGTCAGATGGCGAGTCGCCTTCTCGTAATTGACAAAGCCCATGAACCAGAAATCGTGGCCGTCGAATGTAACAATCTGAAGGTACTTCTCTGATTGATTCTCTCTCATCACCACGGGGTTCACCGCACCAATTTGGCCTAGGGGCACCATCACCTGGCAAGTCAGAACGATTCATAAGCTCATGGTTATGGTGAACGTTTCGATATATGGTTCAAGTAAAATCGGTCCATATGATCAGGCATTAGGATCTAGCATGTTGCAGCCTATGCCTTTACCTTGTAGTAGCTCCAAGTGACCTGACCGGATGGCGCCGCGAAGGATAAGGGGCGATCGCTACAGAACGCGGCATGAATGTTAGAGAGGTAGAGAGTCCCGGCGACTGGTCCGGTCGTTGTGGACAAGTAACATGCGAAAGTCTTCTTGAGCGTCTCATTATGATAGGTTGCGAAAGTCTGCTTGTAAAGAGACTCGAACCCCCCTCCTGTGATGGCCTTGGCTCTCAAGTTGACCTTCGCCCATGCAGCTCCGGACACAGATGAGCCAGTTTTCACTGATCAAATCAAAAATAAAAAATCCTCAGCATCATATAGGTAAGCAAAATTCATTGCATTGACTAAGGAAACATTTCAAGAGCTGAATGAAACCAGGCAATTTCATTGAAATATGCGTTATATTTTGATCGAGCGATTTTCAACTTTTCAATTGAAAATGCATACTCATTAACAAGAAATATATATATATATATATATATTGGATTTGTTGCATTGTGATTAAAACATGGAAATTTGCATCCGAAACGCTTGCATCATGTCTCCACGAACTACTCATCTTGTTTGACTTTGCTTCCTAGCTCATCCAAAAATCAGCCAAAGAACTTCACGCTGAGGACAATGATACTTTTAAGAATGAGCAAAGACATAATTAAGGCAAAAAGCTTTATGTTCAAAGTGCTTACGGTTTTGCCAAACGTTGGTGGCTACGTTCTCGGCCTTATGACTCCATGAGTTGAACATATGCAGGATGTTCTCCATTGGTCTACTGCTGGAGCCTGATGATCTTTCAATCGGATTGTACTGGAGATAAGGATGATGATGGGACTGAGCTTGAGCCTCAGTGGCTCCCCAGAAGGCAGCCTTCTTGTTGTCAGGGTGAATGGTGGGAACAGCCGGTGTCCCCATCACATGAGTCCCCCATTTCACCGCGCTCTCCGCCGCGCAGGGAGGTTGAGATGAAGAAGAACATGAAGCAACGTATTGCGGCGGAGGAGGAGGAGGAGGAGATCCATTCTCTGGGATGCTTTCCGACAACGGCTCCCGGCGAACCGCGACTGTTGTTTCTTCTGCCGGGGGAGGAGGAGATGCGGAAGGGCGGTGAGATTGCGCTTCTTTTGGCTCTTGGTGAAAAGGGTTTCTTTCATCCGTTGGTGTGGAAGCAGGTATGGATGGATAGATAGGAGGCGATCCTCTCAGCGAGGATGGTTCTTGGTGAAATGGGTTGGTGGCCATCTCTTTGGATGGTGGTTCCTGGTGAAATGGGTTGGTGTCCATCTCGTCTGATGGCGGCTCTTGAGAAAAGGGGTTTGTCTCTTTTTCAGACAGGGGATTTGGGGGGTTGCGGGTGTGGTTCATGTTCTTCGGTTCGGAAGAAGAGACCGAGGACGAGTGTAGATCTGAAGTCCGAGGGATGGTTTGTGGGGATGGTACTTAGGTGGAGACAAGGTTATATAGCTCTGATCAAGTGCTTGAATACCGAAAGAGGATGTGTTTGTGCGGGCGAGGATAAGAATGGTTTTCTACGTTTCTAGAAGAAGAAGATGAGCTAATAGTCTTTACAATAATGGGAGGAAGACGGATTTTGGAGCGGGTGAATGTTGACCATGATGTGTCCCGACTCACCTTCTCAGAAAGACAGCGCTGTTGCTTAACCGCGTTGAACTTGAAAGTTGGTGTTTTCGATGTTTTTTTTTTTCTTTTGAGTGTCTAGATACTGCACCTGCGAAGGACGTCCTCGGTTTTTGCTAAGACTGGCAATAGGTCAACGCCGACTGTCCTCTTAAACTAGTGTAAGACTGAAGGCAGTAAATAAAAGACAGCAATATATAGAGAGATCTTTTATTGTGGGCAATATTAAGGTCAAATTCTTTACCGATTATCTGACTGGTTAAACATCTTGCGATGTCATAAGCTCTTTTTCTTTGTTAGTACTAAAGGTAATAAGTACATTCGTAAGTCATACAAGTCCTACCGAACTTCGATTGACATCTTAGTCAAAATCGAGAGTCGTAAGTAATCATGAGGTAAAGAGATGTCCTGAAAATTCATCAGCATTCAAGTGCTCCGGCTTTAATCCGGGTTCTTTTACTTCATTTTATTTACTTGTTTTTTATTATTTTCCCTGTCTCTTTTTAATTTCCTTTTTTATTCACCTTCATTGTTCCTTTTAAGTCCCATAGGTTTTATCTCTATCTCCCAGAATCTGATCCATTTTCTATTGGGCGAAGGGGGAGAGAGAGAGAGAGAGTAAAGTTTTAAAGTATGTTTAAGCAAACATAATACACGGAAGCAATCTAAAAAAAACTGAACTAGAAAAACAGTAAACTAGCATCGACCAAAAACAACAGGCATGATTTTGATTGCCATACCTTCAAGTCATCCGTCAATTACAAAAATCATTCGTAACCAAAACTGGCAGACAAGTGAATGTCCAAGCCACCCACATCTGCCCCATTATTGAGTCCTAGGCTATAACATCGATTGGGTCCGAATCTTCTCATCTGACTCACTTACAAAGAATATTTCATGGATCAATATACGATGCCGCAGACACGATGGCGAAACCAACATGCTTTAACAATTGAAAGACACAAATTCTAGTCGTAAAAAAATCACCCGTATCGCCTAAGAGCTTGAGCAGCTTCAGTAATCCTATCATTATTCCTTTCAAAGAGGAGGTGTGGAGAAATGATAAATGTCGAATCTTGATCTTTCCACAGTCTAAGCCTTTGCAAGCTCGGCAGGGGCAGCAGCAGGAGCAACACCACCAGTGGTTGGCCTAAGACAAAACAAAACGACCCCTTAACAAACGCAAGGAAATGCGATCCAAAGAACATGGAATATGCAGAGCTGCAGGTAAGAACTTACAGTCCCACGAAAACTTTAAAGGCGTCATAGATCCCCCACTGGGCCCCAGTAAGAGTTCCAATCATGACAATGCGAAGAGGAAGTCCACGAGTGAAGAGACCCCATAATCCTATCTTCTTCACTGCCTGCGTGACCAGAGGGGAAGGGATCAGCACAGAAGCAGGGGCACTGGGGAAAATCAACTATTAGAGTACGATATAACACGCACATCACTAACAGTTGCCCCTTTGGCATTGTTGAGGAAGGAGACAAGGTTGTCAGCTGGATGAGACACAATGGCACAGAAGACTCCGGCGACATATCCGCCAGCAAAACTCACACCAAGCTGCAGATTTTTACTACACTGATCTTTAGGTCTGGGAATGGCGTGTTTATAAATTAGCTCCACAATGGTCTCAAAAGAAGCAAATTTCATCATTGTATCTGCAGCAGAAAGCATTGTTAGACGATATTAACAGCTAACAAACACTAAGCGAACTTGAGAGAAGTATAAAGCACACGCTGGTGGATCTTCCACTACCTTGACATCATGTAAACTGTCGGGGAAGCACACTAACAAAGTTTCGAAAGACTCGACTTCTTTGTCATCATGATAATTGATGCATATGCTGATAATTCACAAGTGACAACTAAGACTCGACACCAAAATGAATTAAGGAGCACGTGCATGCCTCTACAAGTCTCCCCGGGAAAGTAGGACTAATTCACAGCCGAAACCCGGGGTGAGGCTGCAACCCATCTCATTTAAGATATTCAACTCACAGATGCTATCGCAATGCAATTAAGCTCTAGCCAACTCAATGTAATTCTGGTACGAACAGTAGACAAAGCTACAGGAACCAACCTTTTACCGGCAAAAGAAACCAGGGATTGCAAAATGCATGAGACTCAATTATGAAGCAACTGACACAACATAATGACAAACTGCAAAAATGTTTAACCATCCTTTCAGGGATTAAACAGGCAGCAGTGAAGTTCGATGCAAGTCCAAGTGCCTACAAGTCATCTTTAAACTATCAATTAGTTAGCTCGGCCCAGTACGGGCATAGATGAAGCCCTCAGAGTCAATGTAATTCATTCCAACATAACAAGAAAGGCAGGGATCTTGTCCATTGTAAAGAATATAACTTCTAGTAAAACTGGCCTAATTCTTGAAAACAAGCAATAAACATAACAGGAACGAGCCTTTTTTTCCTGCTTCATGGGACTAGCTGTGTGGACTCTACTATAAATGAAGCTTTATCAGATCAATGTATGCAGCATAACCATAAATAACGGAGCAACATGGACAAAACCATCATACAAGTGAGCAAGCAGATGCGAGAGATTAGCTTCAAAAACAGTCTGTAAGAACTATTTCAACAAGACTGGAAGAAGTACAAATGTTGAGAAAACTTACATGGAATCTGACGACCCCAGAGAGGAACAATGCCCTTGTACAACCTATTTCCAAGCAAAAAGGGACAAGTTACCAACTGAGGGTTTGCATTGGATACTATGACATCTCTTTAATCAACTACTTAGCAAAACAGTTCTAAACATACCCAAGAGGACCCTCAGATTTAATGAACTTGGGAAATCCATCTGACAAACCCCTTGCAAAACCAGGCTGAGTTTGCACCCGGACCTTTACAGCCTCAAATGGGCAGAGAGCGACATCTGCAATCACCTCAGCAGATGCAGAGCCAGCGAGGTAGACCAAGGTCTTGTATTTCGATGCAAACTCTGGTCCAGCAATATCAGAGTAGTATTTCTTGAAAAATTCATAGAATCCAAACTTGCAGGCACCTTGAGCACTATAACCAAGTAGAGTAGGCACCCAACCCCTGAAAAAGCCTCTTACTCCCTGCTCCTTCAGTAACACTCCAAAACCAGACGTGATGCTCTTATACTTCAAAGGGTCGATCTGAAATTTCAATGAAAATAACCTCAGTTTAAAATCTATATTATTCAACAAGGAAGAACTTTGCAGCTAACAGTTGAAAATAGAATATGGAATATAGTCAGTAGTTTCCCAAATTCGTTTTGCACATAAAAAATAAACAACATAGTGAATATTCTCGACTTGCCTACATGTCCACCATAGTACCCACTCATTTCAACAGGAATGAAGATGCCCAGCATTAAGGGAGAAAGATACCCATGAAGGAATAGAAATAGATATTGTAAACTAATATTGCAAGCTGATAAAAAAACACAGCTTGTGTTGAAAAAGAATCTGTACCAGCAAAATCTCTACAACGTGAAAAAATGCAGTACTAATTTGTGAAACCAAGATTTACATGGTCCCTTCCAATTAGGAACACAAGTAACCAATTCAATCAGTAATTCATGCCTTCTACATCTAGAGAATTGTCCCTAAGTAAGAAATTTCACAAGATTTAATTTCCGGTAAAAAGGTTGAGCATCACACGCCCTCAAACAAAATGTGCCCTTATAGCTATGTGCGTGACACAAAGTGTTCGTTTGAAAAGGAAATGTAGATCACAAATCCAAACTAATAATACATCCCAAATGTTGATGTTCCACTCATCTCAACACTTGCAGCTTCTACACAGCATGAAAAACTTAATGAAGCGTCACTGTTCGTTAATCTCCCGGAAAATCTGAATGCGGCCACCGGTAAACAGGAGAAAACGACAGTTATATCAGTCACCATCAAGAATGAGAACAAAAGGAAAAAGAAACACGCATACTGTTTCCCCATAGCCACGAGACTTATCACGATCTCATCTATCCACACAACGTCAACAAAGGCGTCGAGCTGGTGACCTGCATATTGCACTTGACGAGGTCGAGAGGGGTGACGGCCATGTGGGTAAGGCCACAGCTGAGGATGCCTCCGGCGGTGCAAGAGGCATAAAACGCCGGCGAGTACATCTCGATCTTCTTCCCGGGCTCGCTCGGAGACGGGATCACGAAGCTCCTCTGTTTCTCCGCCGACGCGGGGAAGGACGCGGCGGGGCTCGCCACGAGCATCCTCTCCGCCGCAAGGGCTCTGGGCGCGTAGAGAAAGCTGGGGATCAGCGATTGGCGCGAGTTCTCCGCGAGCGCCATGGCAGCAATGGACGGATATCGCTCGGAGCTAGAGAGAGAGAGAGAAATGGCGGAATGAGAATCGAGGTTTTTTTTTTTTAATGATGTGGTGCAAATATTCGATTCAGTTTTCTGTTATTGCGTTCTAATTGGACAGTGTCCCCCCAGTCCAGTCGCGTTACGAATTTCTACACACGAGGGTGATCCTCCTTTTCCGAGTAATTGCGATTTTGACACTCTCCGGACACCGACACGTAGGAGTCTCCTCTGTTCCGTAAGTCAACGCCCGCCACGTGGCACACTCCCGTTGACTCGGTCTTCGCGAATGCCTCAGATTTATCCGGTTCGCATGTAAGTTGCTAATTTTCACGTGCTCATTTCCAGGGAGACGCATCGGCACGGTCTTTTCAATGCCGGAATGTCCGCATACACCAACGTGACCAACCAACATTAACAACCACAAAAAAAAAAAAAGTTAATATTTTACTTTATTACTTAATTTAATCAAGATCGCAATTTCTCATCGTACGTCGAAATTCGTCACCCGGCTGGAGTGGAGGCTGGAGTGGAGGGACGCTGTCCAATTTCTAGAATGGAATGCTCTATCTGAGAGTTTTCCAGAGTGTTTCTGAGGAAAAAACAAAAATAGCCCCCTCTGAAAACAACCAAGATAATTGCGCAAGCAAATACTCAGTATGCATTTCCTTGAGAGCCATTGACACAGTGAGCGAGTGCGCAGAAGAGCTTACGTCTCAAGCTGTCTGATGCCAACTAGAGGCGGCTCGAGGCTTAGTCTTTTCCAATATATACTTGCAGATGAAGTGTTGGGACTCGGAAATCAGTGCATTGATTTAAGAAGGCTGATGAAGTTTTAGCTCCAGAGGATAACACACACCAGAGCTCATGAACATTAGCCACAGAAACTGACAGGGCCAAGAGACTGGTGTTCTGTTATTTTAGCCTCTTGTGAATTCACAGTTCCCAGAAATCGCTCCATAGCTGGGAAGAGTTACTGATTGTTTCAGATTTCTGACTTCATAAGCAATTTTTTGGAGAACATATCCTGGTTATTCACCTGTCTAGGAAAGTGCAGCCTGTCGGTTGTGTGAATTTGACAACGAGTGAAGTATGTTACTCTGATTTCGTTGAACTGCTTGTGTAAACACATATTACTGTGCATGTATAAATCACTTCTCTTAGATAAACACAGTTCCCACTTCAGAAGCAATAACCACCTTGGCTTATAACTCACATACCAAAGAAGCAAAACAAAAACAGGTCATGGCATTTTGATTCTGGAAAAAGTGTGGCATTCAAAGCAGCCCTTGCAGTAACTTTCCTCACCAAGCATCGAGAACTCTCTCTTTTTCGTTCTCTTTTTCTAGATTCCACATACTATATACCGTGCATGACCCGAGATTGTTCCCCTAGACTCGAGTTTCTCTGATGTTCTTTCATCATCCTCATCGAAAAATGAGTTGCTCAGAATCTTGTGTTTCCCATTCTTCATTTGTCTCTCAATTTCCCACCCATCACCAGTAGTCCCCACATGAACACAGCCCATTTCTAAAATGGTGAAATCTTTTTGCATCTCTTACCACAATTTCTCTATTAAATATCTTGGAGATCAATTTGATTACTGTGTGACAGTCAGTACAAACTCTGAGATTCTTAATGACATGAATCACTGTACCAGGAGTTGAATTCATGATCCCAAAGGCAACAGCCAATTTTTCACTGTGAACTCGAAGGGTGATTTCCTTCTCTTCATGCTCGACATCATGGACAACTGATGTGATATTGGGTAAATAACCAGCTTGTTTCAATTTCACATATATTTTCTCCAAGTACTCATATATCCTCCCATGCTGAGGGTGCCCCTTGTCCCCAACTAAAAACATGTGTACCCTACCTTTTAGTTCAACCAAACTATACCCAGGTGTTTTGACTAGCCCACGGTTGTTCATTATTGTTCTCATCCTCTCCACATCTTCCCATCTTTCAGCATCAGCATAAATGTTGCAAAGCAATACATAGTAACCACAGTTATCTGGGTCTAATTCAAATAACTTCCTTGCTGAAAGTTCCGCAAGCTCAACGTTGTTGTGAGTTCTGCAAGCACCAAGCAAAGAACCCCAAATAACAAAATCTGGTTCCACCTTCATTCCCTTGATTAGCTCATAGGCTTTACTGACATATCCAGAGCGCCCAAGAAGATCGACAATGCAACCATAATGCTCAATCCCAGGTTCAATGTTGTACTCATGAAGCATGGAACTAAACCAATGCCAAGCTTCATCAACTAGACCAGCATGGCTGCAAGCAGCTAAAACTGATACAAAGGTCACGTAGTTAGGTCTAACTCCAGTTCTAATCATCTCATAAAAAACTTCTAAAGCTTCTCTGGCACGGCCATGCATTCCATAACCAGCAATCATTGCGGTCCATGTCCGCACATTTTTGTACCTCGTGCGATCAAATGCCCTCCGTGCCATCTCAACTCTCCCACATTTGCAGTACATGTCAATGATAGAGGTGCCCACAATCACATTGTCCTCCAAATCCATCTTCATAACCTATGTAGGGCATGAGGTTTCAACAAAATCGAACTTCAGATTGACAATAACTCATTTGTCTCAGGAAACATATTTCCTCAAGGCTAATCTGTGGATAAAAAAACATATTTGCAAAGTTGTATTTACATTTAGATAGCCAAATTCCAAGTACCTGATCATGTATGCACTTTCCTGCACGTAGAGCCCCAGAACACGCACAGGCTAACAAGGCAGCTGAAAGTGTCACGGCATTGTAATCACTGTCGCCATCTTTTATCATATTGGCGAAAAGTTGCAAAGCCTCTGTCGCGTCTCCATTCTGTGCATACACCGCAATCATTGAATTCCAGGAAAAGTCATCTCTTTCAGTCATTTCATCAAACACTTTCCTCGATGCAGCCAACTTGCCACACTTTGCATACGCATCCATCAAAGCGTTCCCGACGCCCACAACCCCATAAAAACCTCTTTTGACAACAAACCCATGAACCCCTTTGGTAGTTACCTCATTGGAAGTATGAGAACAAGCTGACAGCACAGAAGTCATGGCCACTGAATCGACAAAAACCTCCGCATCTCCAGCACACTCTCTCTCCTCGACCAAAAACTTTTTGAAAAGAGACAACGCTTCGCGCCCCTCGTCATTTTGAACATACCCAGCAATCATCGACGTCCAAGAGACAACATTTTTCTGAGGAATTACATCAAACACCTTTCTTGCGTCTCCTAAATCGCCACATTTCCAGTACATATCGATCAGAGCCGACGAAACAAAAAGGTCAGGTTCGTACCCAAACTTCAAAGCCTGCTGATGGGCCTGTTTTCCGGAGAAGAGGTCGAGCAAGGCAGAGCACGACTTGATGGCGCAAGGGAACGTGGAGCGGTTGGGTATGAGCGAGGCCTTTCGCATTGACGCGAAGGCTCGAAGAGCCTCAACCGAGTCGCCACCGCGAGCCAACTCAGCGATGACCGAATTCCAAGACCAGACATTGGTTCTGTCCACGTACTTGTTGAACAAGCTAACAACGTTGGCATTGGTGGAGTAGTGGTTTCTGAAGAAGATGAACGACGGTGCCCAACGAGCGATGGGGCTTGTGATGACTTCATTCATTAGGCTTACGGCCCTTGATTGCCTCCTCCTAGCTATATCGGAAGCGCTATGAGGCAGCGACATGTTGATACATTGTATTATGTTTGGCGGGTCAATTCTAAATTAAGCAATATCTAACTTATCCAAAAAATTAATTACTACTCTCTTTTTTTGTCGGAAAAATTAGTACTTAATATGTCCCATTTTTGGAACGATCTTACTTTCAATGTTTTCCCAATGGTATTCCAATTTCCTTTCTCGTATGTAAAGCTTTTATTTTATTTTCATTTATCCCATGTTAAATTCTTGTCACCGTAAATCCCTCGTAAAAGTTTGGTTAATCTTTCAATTATTGTTTTGATTATAAGTTCTTCGTAACGGTCTACATAAGGCTGATTTGGATTAATATAAAGCTCGGTGTCAAGTACAATTTAATTATCGATGAGCTACCGATAATGGAAATACTTGTCGATGACAACGATAATTATCGATGATTGTGGTGTACAACTATCGACATACGATGGCGATTGGTCGACGATAATCACTTAATAAACTTGGCTGAGTGTTGACACGGGATATGAAGAAAGAGAACAAAGTGAAGATGTTAACTGAAGATTAAGATGCCGATTGACAGTTAAGTCGCGTAGCACTCGGTGAGTTGTAATCGCATGCGAATAAGGTTGATATACAATCATGAGGCCTAAAGTTATGGAAATGCATTTGTAACTTACTAGGAATATATTAATTGTTCATGAGCGATTGTTTCGTCGTAGATTATAAAAGTTAGTTTCTGTGTATAGTGGAAGGGATCCACTATGGTCAACCAAACTATTTATTTTCTTTTATTTTAGATTTAGTGTTTCTTGATCCTTGTTGCACAATCCAATATGTCTGAATCTCTGAACACCGCCAAACCCGATTCACAAAAAACCAAATCTCAACCTTTGGTGAAAGGTATTTCAACTCGGTCATATTTTTCTCATAGGCATTTAGGTTACATTTGATAGTTTGAATTTGAGTCCGAATAGAATAAAAAAGAATTATCCTATCCCGTGTTTGGCGCCGTCCTGTCCACCGGATATATCCGGACAAAATGCTGGATAAAAAAAAAAAACTGCGACATGAGTGGGATAAATAGAATTGGATAAAAAAATTAAAATTATTTTACAAACCATGCTATCTTCCAACAATAGAGTGATCAGCGACACACTCAGACATTGCTTCCTAGGCCACTGCGCGATCGTCATCTCCTCCGACCATCGCCAATCATTATCGCCGGCTAGAAGTGTCAAATGGGTGAGTCGAGTCGGGTTGAATATGGTCCGACCCATATTAACCCGTCTAACCTGTTTTGACCCATATTCAATGACTCATACCCGACCCGACCCCGTTTTGACTCATATTACAAAATCACATTAATATTCTAAGTAAACTTATATAACTCATTTAACATATTTTAAGCTTTTCACATATATATGTTACCAGATAAAAACTTTATATCAAATAAAAAAGCAAATTAAATAATAAAAAAATTAGTAAATAAAATAAAAAATGATATCACTAAAATAATTTCATCCAATAAAAAATCTAGTGAATTTTTTTCTTTTTTAAAAAAAATTTCTGATTTTTTTTAGATTTTTTAATTTTTTAAAATATTTTTTATTAAAAAATATTTTTAAAAAATTTCTGATTTCTGATTTTATTTTGTTTTGCTTTTATTTTTTCTTTCATTTATCTCCAACCACCAGTGGGCGGCGGCGACCGACGGCGGTGGGTGGTCAGCAACAGTTTTT
Organism: Lenwebbia sp. NSW1173648; assembly: GCA_029784005.1. Lineage (NCBI taxonomy): Eukaryota > Viridiplantae > Streptophyta > Magnoliopsida > Myrtales > Myrtaceae > Lenwebbia > Lenwebbia sp. NSW1173648. The sequence continues at coordinate 25,806,189 of JARCGZ010000006.1, forward strand.
ATATTTTTTAATTTTATTTTTCTTTTCTGATTTCTTTCATTCACTTATAAAAACAAAAAATTAAAAATAATAATAATAAAGTGGAGCCTTTGAGGCATTGGGCCCATTTGTAATTTACTAATTTGTGGGAGTCATAGGTCGAAAATGGGTTCAATATGGGTAAAAAATGGGTTCCATGTGTGGCCCATTTTTGATCCATTTAATTTCACTTTAACCTTTTAAACTCATTTTTAGTGAGTCATCTAAAAGTTAATGACCCACATAAGACCAATTTTATACAAAATATGGGTCAGATATAGGTCCATGACCCATATTGGCAGCTCTGTCGCCGGCCAACTGATCATGTTCCGACAATTGAGGATGAAAAGGAGTCTAAAAGAGATTGTCTTCGCCTCCAACCACGGGGCTTCTCGATAAATCATGTTTCCTTCTTTCTTGCTCATCTTCTGGAACCTTTTGTTTCTACTCTTCTTTTTCTTATTGATTCATCTTTTGGTACTCTAGGTTCGTCTTCTTTCCGGGTGTACTACTGGTGGCGTGGCTTCTATACTGCACTGTTATGAGTTTTCGGAATCTTTTCTCCAGTCACACAAGAGTCAAGTGCCCGAGCGACGGTGGAATGTTCCTCTACGAGTTAATACAGTATTCGAATTTTTCCTCGTGACTACGCTCGATCGATTTTTACTTTACTACTGAATGCTTGCACTGATTTAGTCGCCAATTTCAAGATGGATGTGTTGAGGAGGCACATGCGAAGGCTTTGTTTGTTTTGCGAAAAACGCGACATTTTTAAAAAATGACAATATTTTTCGTCATTTGGTAACGAAAATTTGATTGGATTTTCCTAATTACACATAGACTATGTATGCATTAGTGACTAATGTATGGGCAGCCGGGGGCCGGAGCACTGACACCAGGTCCCGGGCTGAGCCTAGATGGACACAGGTGTGGGTGCTGAGAATCTAGGCTCGACCTTGATGGACTCGGGCTCAGCATTGATGGAACTGGGTGCGGGCCCCAAGGTCCCCAATTGATTGCCACGAACCAATTAGCGCCGAGGTCTCGAACCCAGCCTTGAAGGACTTGGTCTCGGGTGTAGGGACATGGGCAGGAGCATTGAGGAGTTGGGACACGGGCCAAGGCGCTAGTGACCCGAGCATGGGCGTTGAGATCCTAGGCCCAACCCGGGCACGGTCATTGGAATCCCAAGCCATGGCCTCAATGGACCTAGTTCAGGCGTGGGGATCCAAGCAAGGGCACTGGGGTCTTGAGCTTGGGCGTTGGGGACCCAGGCACTGGCACTAGGGAATTGGCCCGATTGACTCAGACCCAGGTACAGGCTCTGGGGTCTCGAGCCCGACCTCTATGAACTCAAGCGCGGCTTCTATGGACCAAGGCTCGAGTGCTATGAACCTGGGCCCGGCCTCAATGTTCTCGAGGCACGTGCACCATGGTCTCAAACCCATCCTCTATGGACCGAAGCCAGTCCTCAATGGATCTAGGCCTGGGTGCTAAGGATCCGAGGCCATATCTCTATAGATCGAGCTTGTGTCACGAACCGAGAGTTTATCTAGCGTTCCCACGATCCGTGTGGCCTTAGGAATGAGTTCCCAAGTCAGCCTACACACACTCACACTCACTCAAGGGTCGGGTAACTTGAACCGAACCAAACACATTCACAATGTCACACGATCAAAGAGAGAGTGGGAGGAATCTGAGTTGTGTTAATGTTCAGATAGATGTACAAGTGAGGGGGAGAGTCACTATTTATATACAAAAGGCACAGCTCGCGGGTGACTCTTGGTCAGCCCGATTTTGTCCTGTTCTGAGTCGTCGATAGTGTTTTGTCCGTGTCAGAGTCATCATGTGCTGTCAGCCGCATGATGCACGCATCGTACACGCTCGCCCATGGTGTCAGGTGTCAGGCTCATCATGCAGTGTCAGATGTGCGGTGCACGCATCGTGCACGTTCTCCCATGGATGAATCTGGACACCACCCAGCTCAAGAGTCGCGTCTGTTCGGTTGCCCAGCCGTCTTGGATAATGCTCGACCGGGTCGGGTCGGTTTGGGTCGCCCGATATCACTCCGTTTGACTCATGGATCGACTCACGCATCACGTCACGGCCCATATTGGTTATCAAATTTGTTGGGCCGTGATATTCTCCCCCACTTAAACGGGCGACGCCCTCGTCGCCTTTCTCGGCATGGAAGACCTTGATGTGTTTCCGGAATTGCCACAATGTTTCTTCCGGTTCCCATCTATTCTCGCTTTCAAGGAGGCCCTTTCACTGAATCAAGTATTCACGCTTGGGCGCCTGATATCGCTTCCTTATGACTCGATCAGCCAGAATGCACTCGACTTCCCGATCATAGGATGTCTTTGCTCCTAAGGGCGCCCGCTGTGATTCCCCCCGTTTCGGCTCTTCCTCGTCCAAGTGAAACGGCTTAAGCATGCTCACGTGGAACACCGGATGAATCTTCAACTTTGCTGGGAGTTCCAGCTTATACGTTGCTTTCTCGATCCGTTGCACCACACGAAATGTCCTTCGTACCGACGCAGCAACGTCTTGTGCACCCCCTTGTAACGTAGAGACAGCTTGCAAAGCACTTGATCTCCGATTTGGAACTCCACGTGCCGACGCTTTCGATCAGCCCACTTCTTCATTCTCTTCGAAGCTTTGTGGAGGCAAGTACGAGCTAAATCAGCTTCCTCTTGCCACTCTCTAGCACATTGGTGTGCTGCCGGACTACTCCCCCGATAGCCCGTTGCAACCGCATTCGGAGTAAGCGGTTACTGTCCCGTAATGATCTCAAATGGGCTCTTCCCCGTTGACTCGCTTCGCTGCAAGTTGTAGGAGAATTGAGCTACATCGATCAGTTTGGCCCAATCTCGCTGTGTTGTACTCACATAGTGTCGTAAGTACACTTCAAGGAGCGCGTTCACCCGCTCGGTTTGGCCGTCGGTTTGCGGGTGGAAACTGGTGGAGAAGTTGAGGTTGGTGCCGAGCATCTTGAAAAGCTCGGTCCAGAATCTACCCGTGAACCGAGGATCTCGATCGCTTACGATCGTCCGTGGCACACCCCAATGCTTCACGACATGCTTTAAGAACAACCTAGCCGCCTCCTCAGCCGGGCAATCGTCCGTGGCCGGCACGAACGTTGCATACTTGGAGAATCGATCGACGACGACCATCAAAGTTCGACATCTTTCGGACTTGGGCAATCCAACGATGAAATCCATTGAAACACTCTCCCACGGTCTCTCCGGGATTTGCAGCGGTTCAAGGAGTCCGGCGGGGGACTTTTGCTCCAGCTTGTCTTGTTGACACACAAGGCAGGTCCGCACATAAGCTTCGACATCATCTCTCATGTGCGGCCAAAAGTATCGATCTTCTACGAGCGCCATTGTGCGACGGACTCCAGGATGGCCCGCCCATTTGGAATCGTGGCATTCTCGTAAGATTTCCTTTCGCAGCTTCTCGAAGGATGGGACGTAGAGCCTCTTCCCTTTGGTGTAAAGGAGATCGTCCTCACTCCAGAACGTTCGAGTCTTGCCTTCCCGAACGTATTCGAGTAGCGTCTTTGATGTGGGGTCATGTTGCAGCCCTTCTTTGATCCTCTCGATCAAGGGACACTCCGGCCGGCTCATCGAGGCCAGCTCACCCTTTCGACTCAAGGCATCCGCTACCGAATTCGTCTTCCCCGGCTTGTATTCCAACGCATAATCGAACTCAACCAAGAAATCTTGCCATCGAGCTTGCTTCGGGCTCAGCTTTTTCTGAGTTTGAAAATAGCTTGTGGCGATGTTGTCCGTCCTTATGAAGAACCGCGATCCCAAGAGATAATGCCTCCGTGTACGGAGACAATGCACTACCGCAGTCATCTCTTTCTCTTGGACGGTATACCGTCGCTCTGTTTTGTTCAGCTTCCGAGATTCGAAAGCAACGGGGTGCCCATCTTGCATCAAGACGCCCCCTATGGCAAAGTCTGAGGCGTCGGACTCCACCTTGTAGGGCTTCGCGAAGTCGGGCAGCACGAGCACAGGTTCCTCCGTCATCCCCCGCTTTAGGTGATCGAACGCCTTCTGGCTTTGCTCCGTCCACCCCCACGTCCTCCCCTTCTTGAGCAGATCCGTGAGCGGTGTTGTGATATCCGAATAGTCTCGGATGAATCGTCGATAATAGTTCGCCAAACCGAGGAACGATCTCAGCTCCGTTATTTTCGTCGGTGGCTCCCATTCCATAATGGCTTGGATCTTCGCTGGATCCATCCGTACACGTCTGCCCCCGACGATGTGGCCGAGGAACGGCACTTCGAGTTGTGCAAAGGCGCACTTCTCCCTTTTCACGTACAGCTCGTTCTCCCTCAAGACTTGGAACACCTGTTTGAGGTGCTCGGTATGCTTCTCGAGCGTCCGACTATAGATAACAATGTCATCCAAGTACACCACAACAAACCGATCAAGGAACGGGTGAAGTACCTTGTTCATGAGCGTGCAAAACGTCGCTGGGGCGTTGGTTAGGCCGAAAGGCATAACTAGAAACTCGTACGAGCCATAGCGAGTCACAAACGCCGTCTTTGGTTCGTCCCCTTCAGCGATTCGAACTTGGTAATACCCCAATCGTAGATCGAGCTTTGTGAACCATCGAGCACTCCCAAGCTGGTCGAACAGATCTGCAATGAGAGGAATGGGGTACTTGTTTTTGATAGTCAGCTTATTCAACGCTCGATAATCAATGCACATCTGAAGTGAGCCGTCGTGCTTATTTTGGAATAGTACGGGCGCACCGAATGGGGCCTTCGAAGGTCGTATATAACCAGCATCGAGGAGGTCTTTGAGCTGCTTCCTCATTTCCTCCAACTCTGGAGGTGCCATGCGGTATAGCGCCATGGCGGGCGGTCGAGCGTCGGGGACTAACTCGATCCGATGGTCCACCTCCCTCTTCGGTGGTAGCTTCTTTGGCAACTCGGGCGGCATTACGTCCTTGAACGTGTCGAGGACTCGCATTACTTCCGTTGGAGTCTCAACCCCAACGATGTCGGGATCTTCGGCCTTCAAGACAGCTACATACGTCTCTTCCCCTTTCTGAGTTCCTCGGGAGAGTTGTATTGCTGAGATCATCTTCCGATTCCGCCCCGGTTCACGATCCAACGGGACCACACACTGCGATCCGGGATCTAGGATGCACATGCAATCCATAGAGGGCACCACCATGCCATTTATCCGCTCTATGAAGCCCAAACCGACAATCATGTCGTAGTCATCGAGGGGGACTACATCGATGTTTTCTCGGCCTTTCCATTGTCCCACAGCAAGCTCCACATCTTAGCCATGCCGAAGGTAGGGACTTTCTCCGAGTTCACCGTTTTCAGCCACCCGCCTCGTTCCTCGACCCGCAAATCGAGCTTCTTTGCGGCTTCCTCCGAGATGAACAGATCGGAAGCGCCGATATCGACGAGAGCACTCATCGTAGTGTCCGCAATAGTCACATCTGCGAACATCATGCCCTTGGGCTTGCTTGCTTTCTTGGACTGAATGGTGTTCAGGATCCTCACCGATCCCACCTTTGCCGCTTCCTTTTGTTCTTCGTCGGCTTTGATAACAGCCGCAACTTTCTGTGCTTTCGGGCAATCCCGAAACTTGTGTGGACCCTGGCAAAAGAAACACTTGAAAGGGATAGGTCCGTTCCCCCTCGGTCCACCGTGGCTGGATCCCGCTTCATATCGGGCGTGGGGTGCTGGGTGCTTTCCGCCATTGTGGCGGTGATGCTTGTTGCGATCTCCCCCACCAGCACCCCTACCACCCTTGTGTCGTGTGTCTATCTTTTCCGGGGCGCTAGTTTTGAACTCCACTAGCGATTCAGCCACTGTCAAAGCCGATGCGAGGTCTCTCCCATTCTGCCGCTTCAACTCGTTCTTTGCCCACGGTTTGAGGCCACCCACGAACTGGTAATACGCCTCCGTGTCGTTCATCGAAGGGATCTGAAGTTTCAACTCTGAAAACTTCCTCACATATTCTCGAACCGCGCCCTTTTGTTCAAGGCGTCGCAGCTCATCACGAGCTTCCTCCTCCGCATAGGCGGGGAAGAATTGCCTTCGGAACTCTCCGATAAAGGCTTCCCAAGTTGCGATAGGTTCAGCAGTCCTATCGGCGCTCCGGGTACGCCACCACAACAGCGCATTCTCGCTCAGGTACATCGCCGCGGTATTTACCCGCGTGGGTTCATCACGGATCCCACTGGCCTTGAAATATTGATTCAAGTACCAGAGGAAGTTGTCAACATCTTTGGCCGTCCTCGAGCCTTTGAACTCCTTTGGTCGAGGGACGTCCACCCTTGGTGGTGCGGGGAGCACCCCGCCCACACGTCCAGCTTCAAGCACGACCACTCTGGCCTTTAGCTCAGCCGATTCGGCTCGCACTTCGTCGAGCTCAGCACGAACAGCCGCCACCAAGGCCTCCAAGGCCTCATTCTTCCGTTGGTTGTCCTCCGAGTCGTTGAGGGCGCCTCTGACTTGTCCCTGGAGTTCACCCGTGCTGTCATGAAGCTCCCGCACCATGGCGAGCAGCTCCTCCTTTCCAGTCACGAGCCCCTTGAAGTCATTGGTCAGCTCCACAACCGTGTCTTGCGACTCCGCAACGGACAGCTCCACCCTGCCCAGTTGGATCTCGATCTCGCGCAACACGTCTCGTGAACTCCCACGTTCCTTTCTGGTCTTGGTGATGGTCTGCTCGGTAGGCAGATCGGTGGTCCTTCCAGTCCGCTCATCATCGGACTCATGGACGGCCACTGCATCAACCGCTTTTTCAACACCTTTAGCCATCGCGTTAAGGGTCGAGCTTTCTCAAAAACGAATCCGCACAAGGATTGAACTTGCTCTGATACCAACTGTCACGAACCGAGAGTTTATCTAGCATTCCCACGATCCGTGCGGCCTTAGGAATGAGTTCCCAAGTCAGCCTACACACACTCACACTCACTCAAGGGTCGGGTAACTTGAACCGAACCAAACACACTCACAATGTCACACGATCAAAGAGAGAGTGGGAGGAATCTGAGTTGTGTTAATGTTTAGATAGATGTATAAGTGAGGGGGAGAGTCACTATTTATACACAAAAGGCACAGCTCGCGGGTGACTCTTGTTCAGCCCGGTTTTGTCCTGTTCTGAGTCGTCCATAGTGTTTTGTCCGTGTCAGAGTCATCATGTGCTGTCAGCCGCATGATGCACGCATCGTACACGCTCGCCCATGGTGTCAGGTGTCAGGCTCATCATGCAGTGTCAGATGTGCGGTGCACGCATCGTGCACGTTCTCCCATGGATGAATCTGGACACCACCCAGCTCAAGAGTCGCGTCTGTTCGGTTGCCCAGCCGTCTTGGATAATGCTCGACCGGGTCGGGTCGGTTTGGGCCGCCCGATATCACTCCGTTTGACTCATGGATTGACTCACGCATCACGTCACGGCCCATATTGGTTATCAAATTTGTTGGGCCGTGATACTTGAATGCCGAGGTCTAGGCATGGGCGCTGAAGTCCTGAGCCCAACCTTTGTGGACCTAGACTCGGGTATCGGGGGTTTCGGGCCCAGCCTCTATAGACCTGGGTTTCGCTGCGATGGTCCCCAGTGTACCCGGGCCAAGCCTCTAGACCTGTGTCCGCTGCCTAGGGCCTAGGAACGAGAGGGGTTCTCGAGTCCAAACTTGGAATTTCTGGTCCAAGCGCCGATATCTAGTCATATTTTAAAAAATTATTTTAAATTTTTCAAAGATAAAATTATTTTCTTGAGTTTAAGCATAAATTTTTTTCGTTGATTTATTTTCCTAAGCGATTCAAACTCCGAAGAAAGAGAAAAATATTTTCTCTGAAATAGACGGAGCCCTAAGAAGAATATTTAGAGGAGTGGTCAACCTACATGCACAACAACGACCACGAGGAAGCCAATCGAGAGGGCGACATATGAGACAACAAACTCGAGGCACTACGGGAGTATGAGATGACAGAAGTGACCTGTGGAGGTCGAAGCAGCTAGGTATGACCGGAGGAATTAAAAAAAAAAATCAAATCTATTTAAGGTTGCACCAAACATATATAATGGGATTTGGTACAATGCAAATCGCTTCCACGATCGGGTGGGTGGCAAAATACTATAATGATCTTTGCATAGCATTTATCACTATCTTTCAGGTTAATATTGGGTTGCTGCACAGACCTCGGCCCATAATCATCATTTCTATTTACCTATAAACGGAAAATTCATATTGCCCATACGTATATAAAAAAAATCCAATTTTCCACGGTAATCTTCGAGGCCTTTTTTTTTTTTTTTGAATTTCGAAGCCTAATTTAAGCTTCACTATCTATTTTAGTTATTTCAGGTTAATATCGGGTTGTTGCACAAACCTCGGCCCATAATCATCATTTCTATTTACCTATAAACGGAAATTTCATATCACCCGTACGTACATAAAAAAAATCCAATTTTCCACGGTAATCTTTGAGGCCTTTTTTTTTTTTTTTGAATTTCGAAGCCTAATTTAAGCTCCACTATCTCTATCAAAAACTTTTGAAAAGTATGCAAGAGAAGAAGTCCAAGTCACTTTTTTTTATCCTACTATTTACTAGTGTATCGATTATTAATTTCATTTTATCATAATCTACAAAAAAAAAAAAAAAAACAATACAATCCATCTATTTTAACGAGACGGTAATTTTTAATTTTCAAAACGAAACCTTGCAATTTTAGTAGCTGAAATTATGGCAACGATGCCAAAATTGCAATTTCTTATGCGGGGAAACTCTGTTAAGCACACAAAATACCAAACTTGTATGTATTTTATGCCAACTCAGCAAATACATGAGTTGGCAGCCTGCCAACTCAGCCAAGTTAAGGACGATTAGAATTGCCAAAATCTGATACAACCTCACTTTACTGTCTATATGTAGGAGGACATTTTTTAATTAGATAAGTATTATCAAATCCAATATTGATTAAACTGAAATTTTAAAGATCTTAGGCTCCGTTACAAAAAATAAATAATTTAAAAAATATCTTCCTCAAAATAATATCTTACTGCTTACAAAAATTAATGAATAAAAATATTTCTATCGTTCATTGAAAATATCGAAAATGAAAATGATTGCAATTCATTAACTACTTTAAAAGATATAAATACGCATTTTAAATTTATTTTAAATTATTAATCGTTTAAACTATTAATAATTTATTTTTGAAATTGAGCATGAATTGATAAGAGATTTGACGTGATCGTCCGGTACATAGCGTTTCTGTGCGCATGTCTTGTCTTGGTTCGCGAAACAACATGGAAAACGCAAGATACAACCACAGGACGCCGACGGTGGGACTGATGTGGGTCCCGCCATCTACCATGTCGCCAGCGTCCACGTCAGCTTCGGTCCACGATTCAACTCCCACCAAAATCAGTCGCGCCCATTTTATTCGCGCCCGCCAGAGAGAATCTCTGCCCGCCGTCCGATTCTCGCGCTACGCAATCTCAGGCGCCCGCGGGACCCCGATTACCGTAGACGCGTCGGGTCGCGGCTAGCATTTCTAGCATTTCTCAGCCGGGCCACGTCAGTGGTCTAATCTCAGCCGTCCGTTCCAACGGGAATCCGCACGAGGGTTTCTGATGAAGGAGATCGTAAAATAGCAAATGCACGACCGAACGCCACGAACAACACGTTGTCGATTCCAAGCAGACGGAAGAAGATTGGCTTCTCGCTCGCCGCCTAGCTTTCGACTTCTCCCTCTCGATCTCTCTCGCATTCTCCCGCGGATTCATCTACGAAGCTCGAGGTCAGCGAGCTGACCTTCGAGCTTCCGAAGCATCGGCGCGCCTCGCGGATCCATCCATTTCGGTGCTCGTTTTCGCTCGGAGGAGGCTCTGCATTACGTTCCTTTTGGTGGTTGATCTCGAGGTACGTTCATGGTTGCTGAGGTTACGGTGGCGATTTACGAGCTTGTGTTCCAGTTCGTGACGGTTTTGTATGGGGTTTGTGGGCGCTGAATGATTGGGAAGGGAAACGAAAAACGAAATTAGAAGTTAACGTTCTTTTTTGGCGCAAACTGAACGGACCGGACGCCGTTCGATGAAATTTTTATGTTTGATCAAACGACATCAATCTGCGACATTCTGTTTTGGTATTGCGAGGGGAAGCACTGGTTCTGGATTCGTTGTCTCGCTGTTGTCAGCTTGTCTGATTGCTCTACTTCTTCTACGGACTTTATTGCGGTATCTTTTTGAGGTCGAACGATTGACTCGACTCTTGTTGTATGCAGGAAGGTTTGAGATCGAGCTGTTAACCAGAGGATTCTTTTGATAATTTGCTCTAGGTGTTGCGATCTATCGGGATTAGAGTTTTATACCATTGTTTTGGAAATTTGTCGACACAATCTCGCTCAAGCAGCTTCGGTCCTCTAGCTGACTTCGACATGGCCACGGCATTGCATCTTACTGGAGCTAAAGTTTCCAGTTCCAACTCGCTCTCTTGGAGGAGTTGTTCGCAACAAAGATCCGTACTGCCTCAGAGGCTTCATTTTGCAATTTCGGTCGGTTCGAGTTCATCAGTGTCTAGGAGCTTAAAGAATTCTTGTAGGAGCAGAGTTTTCCAAGTGAGCTGTTCAGGAGCAAATGTAGACGTCCTAGAGAAAAGCTTGACCGTAACTCAAAGCTTCGGCGATTCTGAGAATCAACTGACCTGCGTCATGAAATTTGGTGGCTCTTCGGTAGCTTCTGCTGAGAGAATGAGAGAGGTTGCTGACCTTATCCTCAGCTTTCCCAGTGAGAGGCCTGTGATTGTTCTATCCGCGATGGGAAAGATGACAAACAATCTTTTACAGGTATGCATTAGTTCTCAGTTCATTTCAATTTCTTGCACCTTGTTTCAGATTCTCCCTTTCTGCTTAGAGGGATGTAAATCAGTTCCATTGTTCCCATTGCTTCGCAATTTCAAGAAACTGCTTGAGTTTTAGCCAAAGCTGAAAATACATGTACTTCATCTCAGGCTGGAGAGAAGGCTGTCAGTTGTGGTGTTACTAACGTGTCCTGCATTGATGAGCTAAGCTTTATAAAGGAACTCCATCTGCGGTATGGACATCCTTTCTCTCCTTTTGAAAGAACTTATTACATGCAAGACTTTTCCTTACTGTCCTTCGACTTGCATCACTGGTAGGACTGTGAAGGAGCTTGGAGTTGACGAATCAATAATAGCAAGTAAGTTTCCTTATCATCTGGAGTAGCCTTTTAAGGATCATTTTTTGTCTAATGAAGTTATCATCTGTCATTGAAAATAGATGTGATCTCTTCAGAAGGTTGACTTTATAAATTCTTACTGTCTATTGAGCACGTGTGATTCAGGTGCCTGAACGTTAGACCTTTGAGTCAGAATTTTCGATATAATCCATGTATGGTCGATTTGGAGTATTTTCTTGTCAATTTCTGATGACACGTTCATTTGGAAGCGTTCTATCTAATGGCTACTGTATCTTGAACTTTTAATTAATCCAAATGTAAAATATGGGGATATTTCATGGTAGGGTCCTTGGACTCAGCTTTAAGGATATTTCCTTAGCCTGTTGATATTCACTGATAATCTTCCTTGCAGCTCATCTGGAAGAATTGGATCAACTTCTGAAGGGAATTGCTATGATGAAGGAGCTCACATTACGGACTAGAGATTATTTGGTTTCTTTCGGGGAATGCATGTCCACGAGGATTTTTGCTGCCTATCTAAATAAGAGAGGAGTAAAGGCCCGACAAGTATGTTCTGTTTTCTTATGTATTATGCTTTTGTTGTTGCCTAGCTGGTCTAGAAAAGTATAACTAGATAAGACACGTGGGATAGGGCAATAGACGACAACATCAATAATTAAATTTAGTGGTCTAAGTTGTTTTCCATGGGCCTTTCTTTTGGAATTTTCACAACAAAGATCTTGTGTAGATCTTTAAAGCCTTCCCTTTTATGTAATTACAACCTTTTCTTTAAAGCCTTCTTTCAAGGTAATTGAAAGTACCTATTATCCCGGCTTCCTTTCCAGTATGATGCCTTTGAAATTGGCTTTATTACCACTGACGACTTCACAAATGCGGACATCCTGGAAGCAACTTATCCAGCTGTTGCAAAGAGGTTACATGATGATTGGGTCACAGATCCTGCAATCCCGATTGTTACTGGCTTCCTCGGAAAGGTGCTGTATTGGCCATAGTAGTTGCAGACTCTCAACGTGGTTGTGCAATATGGCCATTTATCAAAGTTATTTTGATGTAGGGCTGGAGAACTTGTGCAGTGACCACACTGGGTAGAGGTGGCAGTGATTTGACAGCAACCACTATTGGTAAAGCATTGGGCTTACGCGAGATCCAGGTTAGTGAATAACAGCAAATGATGAAGTTGCTTGTTAAAGACATTGCTTGCATTGTTCCGCATTCAATTCAAGTGAGTCATAAGCATATACATTATGCAAGGAGAACATTTTAATGTAAAGAATTTGATGAAGTTTTGTATGTTTCTGATTCGGTTCTAATGGTATTAAAGTGTATACATGTTGAATGTATTACAGGTGTGGAAAGATGTTGATGGTGTCTTGACATGCGATCCCAATATATATCCGCGAGCAGAGCCAGTACCATACTTGACCTTTGATGAGGCAGCTGAACTTGCATATTTTGGTGCACAGGTACTGTTCAATAATTTATTCTCACTCAGTTAAATTCTGCCCTTTCTTTGGAGAAAAATTGATCTAAAAGGTACATAACTTCTCCTATATCTTGTCATAGGCTGTTTTAGGTTCTGTTTGTGCCGATTAACTTTAAACTGATACAGCTAGATATACCCCATAATAAGAGCGGATATATCTCTGGGCATAACAATTGTGAGGGCAGAAGGTATTGGAATAAGGGATGGACCAAAATTTGGAGGACAAAGGCATAGCATAGAAAGTTTATGTGGGTGATAAGAGCATATTTCTCATTGTAATATTGTTCTTATCTTCTTTAGGTCCTGCATCCTCAGTCCATGAGACCTGCCAGAGAGGGTGATATTCCTGTAAGAGTGAAAAATTCCTACAATCCCAATGCTCCTGGTACCCTGATAACCAGGACAAGGGATATGAGTAAGGTTTGTGGCAGCATTAAACCTCTGTTCTTTTGGGAACTTCAAAGGAAACTAAATCTCATTTTACCTACAGGCAGTTTTGACTAGCATTGTTCTGAAAAGGAATGTTACTATGCTGGATATTGTCAGCACTCGCATGCTTGGTCAATTTGGCTTCCTTGCTAAGGTAAGAGAGCTGGCAACAGTTTTATGCTTCTGGCGATCTATTTGTGTCATTCTATAACCCGAGGTTGCGTTCATGTAGGTCTTTTCTACCTTTGAGGATTTGGGCATATCCGTAGACGTTGTTGCTACTAGTGAAGTCAGTATTTCGTTAACACTGGATCCATCCAAGCTCTGGAGCAGAGAGCTGATTCAGCAGGCAAGTGTATGATTCCCTGATCCTTCAAGCATAACTTCAAATGTTCCTCCTTATCCATTTTCTCAAATTAGAATGGGGTGCATGAACTTGTCTAGTACATTCTATTTCATTGTATGCTTAAAGTTAAAGCTCCTTAGGACATGAGCTGATAGATCAGCATGTCATCTGTAGTTCTTCGAGATCTGACTTCCTTCTGTTGCATGCTCACTACTTGTGTCTTGTTTCGTGTGCAGCATTTATGTAGGTTGTCCTCTCCCCAATGCTTCTCTCTAACGTTACTGGCATATCTTTCTGAGCAGGAGCTTGATCACGTGGTTGAAGAACTTGAGAAAATAGCTGTGGTGAATCTACTTCAACGCAGATCAATCATCTCACTCATTGGGAATGTACAGAGGTCATCACTTATACTAGAGAAGGTAGTGTCTCACCTTTGGCAGATACCACATGTGAGTTGGATGATTCCAACTGTGCTAGTGCATGTTGCTGTTTGCTGCATAATTTAAAATGGCCACAGGTTTAGAAATGTGCTAGCCACAACCCCAGTTAGTTAAAAGACTCAAAAAGTCCAAAACTGCCTGAACTCAATTTGCTGAGTTGGTGGTCATCCCCTTTCTGTTTGGTGTACTGTCTGATGTTATAATAGTGTTTTCCCTTATAGTGGAAGGTAAATAGTGTCCATTGTGGTTGCTTGTGTCTACCAAGGCTGTTTGGTTAATGTCTACCAAGGATGTTTGGTTAAAAACGTTCGTTCTCTCTCCTTTTGACAATATGCTCCGACCTCAACGAAGTTGCATCTTCAATTTTGCAACCAATGTAGAAACTAGAATGGCCAGAAATGATATTACGCATTGAAAGGGAAAAATTAAGATCTGGTCTAGTGAGAGCTGTCACATTGAAGCTCAATCTATGTTTTCTCGGTTTTTGATTGTTGAAACTTGAAAACCACTTTTTTTTTCTTCTTATTTGTAGCATTGCATGTTCCTGCACTGCTTATTATATGTTTAGCTTTTGTCAGCTACAAAAATAGTTGTCGCTTTTGCAGTTGAATGTCATCGATTATTGCCTCATCTGTGCATTTTTGCACCCACATAATCTGCTGCAAATTAGCCAAACATCTCTTAACTCAGTCTTATTGTTGTTCTCCTTATTCTTGATGAATTTTGTGCCAGGCTTTTAATGTTCTACGAACCAATGGAGTCAATGTCCAGATGATCTCTCAAGGAGCTTCGAAGGTATTGTTAAAGAAATCTTCATTCTTTTCTCGGGTGCTATCCTGGATGTCTTGAATGATATTTCTACAAGTACCAATGGTGTGCTTTTCAAGTAGGAGGTGATATACACAGTATGTCTCTGATTGCCCTTGAAATGTGGTCAAATGGTTGTTCAGCTCCATTTTCCATTTTTATGTACAAATGTATTATCATTCGTGAATAATGTGAAGGATCTGGTCAAGATTTTGTTGTAAGGCTGGACCTCTGCAGTTTTTATGTGTGCTAGTTTCTTCGTCCGGCGGAGTTTATTAAGGGTGTGATGCTGATCGACTCTGCTGCCTTTTCTAGTCCACATACCAATTGATTTTCCCCACTTTTCTTTCACCATCATGCAGGTCAACATCTCCTTGATCGTGAACGATGACGAGGCGGAGCAGTGTGTGAGAGCTCTCCATTCAACCTTCTTTGAGAGTGACCTTCCCGAGCTGGATCATGAATACGGAAGTGCGAATGGTTCTGCGGCCAAATCATGACACCACACGATGGTTCGGCAGTCTTGGACTATCTAGACCCATATTTATCTTTGCTGACCTATTCTGGGAACTCATTCCTGGGTTAAAGTTGAGATGTAACATTCCTGGGCTTAATTTAAGGCGTAGTAGCCCACGATAATTGATCATTAAGTCTATTAATTTATCACATTTTTTATTTAGAAGCCTTAGCTTAAGTTAAGGCTAAATTCTCTCATCCGGAGATCAGGAGAGGGTCGTTGCCTAGAGATTCTGATTGAGAAATCCACGGTTTACTGAAACAGAGGAACTTCGGTAGGAGCTTTTATGACTACAGTTAATCATGTTAAAGTTCTACCCAGAGAAGGGTGAACAACAAAACAAATTCTTGAGCATATGCTAATGTGAGAGCTTGCTGATCAAACGCTATCTGAGAAAGCATTCTTAGTTCTCACCCTGAAGGGGGAAAAAATAATTACGTGACGCCACAGAATCAAATGAAGGAGGCTCCTCTGGCACTGTCTAGGGAGCATAGGTTGCTCTGTTGTACCTAATCCATCATCAGGACTCGCAAATACATAATCTAACAGATTAGAACAAAAAAGAATACAACCGAATTTTATCTCTTGAGAGAATGTAAACGATGAATTTGCCATCCTGCACTGTGTATGGAATCTGTCGATGATCCACATGACCACTATCCTCATTTCTTCATGCACCCAAAAATATGCCACGATTCTCTTCATGCAACAAGCGAGGAATTTCCTTCTAGTCAAATGCTATTCGCAGGAAAATCACTCCCGATATCAAAGGCTCAACTTGAGTGAAAAGCCTCTTTTCAAGATCCCATCAAACTCGAACTCCAACACGACAATGGACAATACCGTTGGTTCAGCTCATTTACCAAGTAATCAGCCGACCCTGAAGCAAGAATTCAGTACTCAGTCATGCCTCAGACGTCAGCGCATGCCTTACGCAAACAAGATCATCCAACTTGTTCCCATCCATTTTGTACAGAGAGACGCCTTCCATTTGGAAGTAGTGATCCCGCGCTTCTTTTCTTAGGCTCTTAAAAGGCATGACTTCCCACTTACTATAATCTGAGTTTCTCCTGACATTGCTCATGTCTGGAGATCCTGAGATGAGCCCACGGTTGTGAGGATCTGCATCACCCCAGACCTTGCAACTTCCAAACTGTCCCAATCCACCAGTTTGACCAGCTTGGTTCCTCTTTAGACGCAAGGCAGCTGCATGAGCGCTGCTTATCATTTCACGACTCGGCACATCTGACCAATCTTGATTCCTCTCGGCTTTCATGGGAGAATGGATCCTAATCACCTGCCAGTAGAAACTAGGAGATTATCATATGATTCAATGATCTCGTTAAAGAAAAATGAATTTGCAAATTCCATATCATACACCAAGACATTCCAAGAGCTGATAATAAGCCCTTCCCTGAAGGGGATTGTGCCCTTTCCTTGGAGTAGAGAAGTAACGGGTCCTGCAATAAAGAGGATTATGCTAGTTAGTAAATTGTGGACATATGGGGAGGGAGAAAGAAAGAGAGAGAGAGAAGTCGAATTTCAGTTAGAAGGTGAAGCCAAGGTGATGAATGTGTTGAGCATCTCCTGAGTTTTGACAATCAATAAACTCAGTCACCACATGAATGCCCACTTTTAGACTCAAAATCCAGACACGAACAGGAAACTTAAAATGACAATTTAGACACAATATCATAGCAAATGCTAAGTACAATTAGAATGAAAGTACAAATTTAAACAAATAAGCTACAGAAACAAATTGCATGCTGAGGTAGAAAGAGCAAGCGAGCTCATTTGACTAGTAAAACCTGTATGTCAGTGGCATCACGAACCTAATGCAATCCCACTTAGATGTTCGTGAGGTGACGTATGCAAGAGAAGGGCTACGTCAGACTTAAAGTCTCAATCATCAAAGAACTCAGGATAATAAATCTACACACCAGTATACCTTGTTGTGAGAATGAAAATGTTACAGTTCGAATACCGAGGTTATGAAGCAATATGCTAAAATTGTCAGTATTGCACTAACCACTCGGTGTATCCTGGATCAACAGTGAAACCATATATATCAACAACATCGCACATGGAGAGGGCAAGCTCGATAGACTTCATTCCCGTTCCTTTTGCACCTCTTCGTAGCACAATTCCTTGGAAAAGATAAACTGGGTTGGGAATGCTCTGCAATAAATCCAAGAGAATATTAAGTTGTTAACCACACTTGAAAAATTCTATTCCTGCAACTGCGAGAATTACTAATCCATGGTACATTGTCAACTGGACATCATCCAAGGGAAAATAAAAGGACATGGCATGAACTGAAATTAGTCTCTGGGAGACAGATGTTAACCAACAAACAAATAAATATACCTGACAGAGGAGATACTGAAACTAATCACACAAAAAAAAAACCAGATTGTTGGTAATTTAATTGCTGATATCAATGTTTAACAAGATCCTCACCTTTATCATCGAGTTAAAATCTCTGTGCGTCACACTTTTGATGATGAGCACCTCATCTGCTGGAGAGCGAGATCATGTTAGTCCTCAGTGGATGGCAAGATGAGACAAATGAGCGTATCTTGTAGGCCCACACCAACCACCAAAATTTTGGCAACAAAGAGAATTTGTGCCAAGAAAAAACGGAATATTCAGGAGATTCTTATAGGACGGAGAAAGTGAGCGTTGCAACAGATGCAGCTCATTATTCGAACACAAAGTCATGAATCGTTTCAGAACATGAGAGGAAAGAGTTGTACACATATGTAGTCCTTCATATGAAACAGGTATCAGAACCTACCAGATCCATTGAGTATCTTAACCATGTTACGAGCAGCACCACGAACTACAAGTCTGAAGTCTCTCTTCAGACCAACATGCTTCGCATATTTCTACACAACAATTAACAAGGCGTAAGCTGATGAATTAATGATTCCCAGCCTACATCGTACTCCAACCATGCTGACCATCCTGAGTATGCAAACAGTAACAAGTGGAATTATAAAGTTCGCTGCCCACTAACCAAAGCTAAGCACGAACTAGCTTTTTTCGATCCTTAAAGAGCCCGATATGAGCATGACCCTACGAGCATGCCCATGCATTTTTGTTTTTTTTGGTGTGGTTGTTTTGGGGGGGTGGGGGGGGGGGACATCAAATTACAGATGACACAGAATTTAACAAGAAGAATTTCCCTTAACAGCGAAAGAGGCTAGAGAACCTCATTAACAGGAGCTTCATTGTCTCTAACAACAGCATCATGACCATCAATCTCTTTCCCGAATTCTGTCTTAAGCAGATCCCCGGAGTTTCCAACAACTGCACAGCTACGGAACTGTCGGGGGCGAAATGGGGGCTTTGCAGGAAGAATTATATTGAGATGTTCCTCACAAAGTGTGCGATTGTAGCATTTATCTGCACCCCTGCATCAAATATCTCACTGATGAATATACCTTGCGCTTGTGATTGCTGAAAGAATCCAGGTGATTAGATACAATAAAAGCAAATAAAGATAATAAAAAATCACTAAGCAGCATGGATCTTACAGCTGCGCTATTCTTTTTGCTGCATATTCTAACCACCCATCCGGTCGAGCATCAAGATACTCTCTAGTGAGCACTGTTGTCATGTTACGATACTGCATCCCTGGAACATTAGGCCACATTTATCTTCTCAAAGAATATCCGCACATCAGGAAGGAATGATTCCACATACCTGTTCCCACAACAGTATTGCCTCACATATATCATAGCTGTATTCCAAGGGCTCAAAAATCTTAAACTGCTCATTGTACTGCACAGAGGCCAAAAATAGAAGGTTACTAAAGGTTAGAAACAGCAAACTACAGATGGTAGCCTGCTCCAGTCCAGAGAGAGAGAGAGAGAGAGAGACCCAGGTACTGTTGGTGCCTTGGGGAAATTTAAGAATCAATTTGCAGTGGTCAATTAAATGTGCGGTGAGTCCAAGGCCCCTGTTCGCCTGCATAAAACATCCAGCTTAGCAAAGAACAGAAAGACAAGTGATGGTAAAACAGCTCCGATGAACATACAATTTGCAAAATCTGCATATTGAACCCACACATTTCCCTAAGTCTACTTCCCTCACAATAATGCTTGTAATGTGTCCAATGACGAGAATAATGCGATGATGGACGAAACAAAGATCCTACCCGAACCAAGTATCATTTTGGCCGATGGAAGATACAGACAAACATGTAACCACCATAGCATAGGCAACCACTCTTACAAGGAGAAGATTAACAAGGATTAACCATAAACTGATTTACCGAAGAAACCAGGCCACTTTTCAACTCAATTTAACAAGTCTCCAACTCCGAGTTGTTCAAACCAGGTTTCACTATCCATTGAAACCTATAATAACAAACAAACACCGCAAATTCCAAGAGAAACAAGCTGCAAACCAGCGAAGAGCTAAATCAAAGCTAACTTCGGATCCAGCCGTTTCCGCGGAGCACAGCCCAAACCAAATCGCAACTCAAGCACACAAAATCGACACTAGCGCTCGTAGGATCGAAATCTCCCGAACTCAAAAACTTAAATAGAGAAGCCTAGAGTGGAGCTCGAGCTAACCACACACTGTCGAATACTCGACTGGAAATCTGAAAGAACCTGCACGTCCTCTCCATCAATCTGCACCTGTCGATTGCCTGCAAAAGAGAGAAGCAGAGAAGATCGAACGCGCAGTGGAGCGGCTGGGGATTCAAAATGGAGGGGAAGGAGATGGAAGGGGAAGGGCAAAGCCGGACCTGCGAAGTAAGATGACTGGATTACGAAGACCAGGAGAGAGAAGAGCGCGGCGGCGCACACCAGGTGCAGGATCGTGAGGTTCCTGTTGCCGCTCGACAACGATGGCTTGTGAAGTCTCATTTCATGGCCATACACAGAGCGAGAGCGAGAGAGCTAAACCATTGAAGACGACGAGGATCGGACTTGGGAGCAGTAAAAGAGCGGAGTTTAGAAGTTTCGAAACGCCGGCGTTTTTGGCAAATACCATATGCAGGCGACCCCAAACCCCCACTCCCGCCACCTTCATCTTCACGGGGACGGTGGGACTTGGGAAGGAAGGAAAGGATTTGGCATAGATCGAAACGCAAATGTTTTCAAGTGGTTAGTATTGATTTTTGCCAAAAACGCTGTCGTATAGATCGAAACACAAATGTTCTTACAGCAAATTGTCCACATAGATTTAAATGATTTACCAACTCGCAGATTGAGTTATCGTCCAATTTTTTCCGTTCTTATCCGACTGGATTTACCAATATTCATATAGCGGTAACTTTATCCCATCGGAAAACTCCCCAAACAAAGGTGGGTAAATTATTGGAATAGGTGGACAAAAGAAATTATTGAAATAGTTGATAATTTTAAAATAATCAAATAAAAATCGATAATTGGCTCAAATAAAAATTGGTAATTTCCCGTAAGAGTCGGTAACTTAAGTTCCACAGATAAATATTGGCAAATTATTAAAATATAATAAAAAATGATCAAAAGTGGTAATTCCATGTAAGAATATTGACTTTGACATATCCAAATTAACGGTGGTAAATTGTTGAAACAACTTGTACATTTGAAACTATCAAATAAATATTAAGAATAGATATATTTGGATAGTAATTATTAACCATTTTTTATAGTATATTTTGAAACAGTCATAAAAAGGTCGGTAATTAACCCAAATATCGGCCGGTAGTTTCATGTCCAAGTTGGTAAACTAGGCTCTACGAATAAATGTGGTTAAATTATTGTATGGATTGGCAATTTCGTATAAGAATTAGTAACTTTAACACGTGATAACTTTAACAAATAAATGGTGGTAAATTGTAGGAACAATTGGTAACTTCTCAAACAATCTAACAAACGTCGGTAAATAGACTCAAATAACAGTTGGTAATTTTCTAAAAGAGTCGGTCACTTGGCAAGGTCATAACCCGCGCAAAGAACCTTTTTTTTTTTTTTGGTAACCAAGGTGTCCGGGCCAGCTTGCGCGTACTTCGAATATTCCTCGAGGGAAACTAGCACAGCAACCCACCGCCATGACCCCCCACTTGCTCAGCTGGAAAATCGAACCTGAGACCAGTGCGCCTACCCACACAATCCCAAATGCGCCCTAACCAACTGAGCCACCCATGGGTGGGTAGCCGCGCAAAGAACCGTTGATACATCATTATTAGAAAATTGGTAATTTCGAAGCCATCAACTAAATGTTGGAAGTGACGCAAATAAAAATAGACAATTACATCCAATAGTCAATAAATTTATCGTCTCCATAATTTTAACTAATAAATGTGGGTAAAGCATTTGAACGGTTGGTAATTTCAAACGATTAAATAAGCATTAGTAATATGAAAAATATAATTAATTCAACGCAGTAAGCTCGGCAAATAAATGTTGAAAAGTTATTAAAACCTTTGGCAACCTCTAAATCGAAGGTCCTGTTTCCCTAAAAATCTTTCCCTAGATAAGCAGATACGACTAATTCACTCGAAAGGAAAATGCGGCCCCAGTAAATTATCTCAAGGTCTTAGAATGAACTATTCATGGAGCCCTCATTCAGAAGAGAACTTGCATCAATTTCTCTCCTTTCTTCCCATCTCACTTGTGATCTTATGCTTTGAAGCTTCTGACGATCCAGCTTCTATTGTCATCTTTGGCGGAAAATGGCATGTTCACGTGACCTAGCAGAGAGCCAGAGATTGATAGTCATACCACAAAAACACATTCTTCTGGCAGGCTCAGCAGTGAATTATCGGCTATGGTGGTTATACTTGAATCCTAAACATGCAAGACAGAGCAATTTGAATAGACAACTTCATCGCTTTTTCGTGAAAATGGAAGATAATTACCCGAGACACCTTGTATTCCAGGAAAATCACTTTTCACCATGCTGTCTACATCTCAAGCCGCGCCCAGTTGCAAAGAAGCGTCTTACGAGTTTGTATCCTTTGAGGATGTTTCCTCTCCAAGAGGAATCTCAACGTCAGCGCAGGAATCCCAAAGCTTATGACACAGAAAATTTAAGAGACATTATTAAGGGAAAAGGAGCATTCCCGCTTGCAATAACAAATTGCTGGTAAACTTGATTTTTGCTGACTAATTTTATGCGGTCTTGCAAATAGAGAGTACATTTCCAGCCATCCATGGAGAATGCAGTTTCGACAACTTGAACACCTGACAATAAGAAACGAAAGCACTAGAATACTAAAAGAGAAAAATGCCAATGGGATGGGACTTCTAATGTAGAGGGAAAACTAAGTACCACAGAACCAGATTCTCCCTCTTACAAAGAGGTGTAGCAACTGCTTGCATCAGATTTTATCAAGTATATACATGCAAAAACGTACCTCCACATGCTGCGCCGTCTTTATAAATAGCTTCTCTATTTCCAGGCATCTTCTCTCGGTTAATCAATTTCAGAATCAAACTCACTGCAAGTCTGCAACCAATAACTAGCAATACCTTAGTAACCAAAACACCCCTGCCCAAACAAGAAACTACTGGTCAATCTGGTCCCTGTATCAGTTCAGTTGAAAAGGAATCTAGTACTGTTAGCACGCACCATTTCACGAGCTTGGTTTAATTGAATCCAATTGTAAAAAACAATGATTTCCCACTTCTCCTGCAACAAATAGACTCCACATTAAGAGAGGCTAAGAAGATTGACAAGCATGAAAAATCACTTCGAAAAAGCATCACTGAAAATACCAAACGAGAGAAAGAGGAAAGGAACATGCAAAGGAACAATTATTTTGATAAAAATAATATTAACTCCATATCCAAAAAAAAGCTGATGATCATATTACAAGTGTCAATTGACCATACCAGTAGGAAAGCCGACATAATATAATTGTAAATATGGTGGCTACCATCCTAAATTTGTTTGAGACCCGTTCATTGTTTAACCAATTCAGAAAGGTTTCTGCCAAGGTAACCAAAATGAAAAATAACCACACCTTATAGGTGGATCATATGAGATACACTAACTGCTCTTGCTCATAATTCAGGGAAAACAATCCTAGTCAAAAGTATTTGTACGTCACAGAAAGGAAAAGGTAGATCTCATTTCACGAATCATGAACAAGTTAAAGAAGGATTATCCATCGAAGCCCATGAGACATCTGGGACTACAGACGGGCCCCTGTCGTTTGATTTCCATATAAAGGACACGACGTTGAAATAGCTTGTACCTGTCACCCAAACCTATTTAAACAACCATCAGACCATACTGAATAAACATTGTCTCTTTAAAAGGTAAAAACAATATAAATCATTTAGACATAGTTGCTACTCTCTGTGTAAATTTTACAAGTTAGAATCTTATGAATTACCGTACCTTTAGCCTTTGTGCCCTCTATGCACTAATTCATCAAAAACTGACGACGAAATGAAAGCTCCAGAATAGTACCTTTATTATCAACTCGAATCAGCTGCTCGATCTAAAGCAACACTGGATTACAGTTATCTAGCCCTGACTAAACCCAAGAACTTGTTTTTGTGACCTTGTCATCCATCATAGGGAATTTTCCATGCAGAACCTACCAATAATCACCACAAGAGCAAATTCCATCTCTAAAGTGATGAAACCTGTTTGAATCTCGAACTGTAATTTCCCTTTGAACAATACTTGATATCACCTTGATTGCAGCATGACAGTCTGTACAGGCTCTCAAGTTCTTCATTATAAGGATAGGCGATCCCTCAGGTGTGCTAATAAGTGCAAATGCAATTGCTAATCTTTCGCTATGATATTTAAGAGATTCAATCTTAACTTCATCATCAACATTGTGAAGAGCACAACTTGTGTCAGGTTTGTATCCTTCTTTCTCCATCTCTTCTGCCAATGTGTCAATTTTTCTCCTGATCTCCTCTATATGGGGATGCAAATTATCACTTGCCATAAAGACATGAGTTCTATGTTTAATCTCAACCCAACTACATGCAGGGACCTTTTTCATTCCTCTTTCCCTCATTGCTTTCTTCACTTGTACGACACAATCCCACTGCCCTGCGGCCGCATATATATTAGACATGTTGACATAAGAAGCAGCATCTCTAAGCTCCTCCATAGCGAAAAGTTTATCTGCTGCTTCCTTGGCTAGTTCTTGGTTCTTGTGTATCCTACATGAATTCAGAACCGACATCCACATAATCTCGTTTGCCTCAAATGGCATTTGAGACATGAGCTTCTCTGCTTCACCAAATTGTCCACTTCGACACAGCACATCAACCATACAAGCAAAGTGTTCTCTCTTAGGAACGAGTGCATATGTATTACTCATCAAATCAAAGTACTTTAACCCCTCTTCAACAAGTCCACAGTGACTGCAAGCTGATAAAACATTGAGGAATCCAACGGAATCAGGTCGAAGACCTGACTCGACCATAGATTCAAATGTGTGAAGAGTTGCCAGACCATCCCCATTTTGAGCATAAGCTGAAATGAGAGAATTCCAGGATACGACATTCCTCTCGGGCATTTCTTCAAAAGTTTGAATTGCATCTTTCATGGATCCACATTTTGCATACATGTCGACGAGTGCACTCGCTGCAAACACGTTTGAAATGTATCCCAATCTGATCACAAACGAATGCAATTGTTCTCCAAGTGAACGTGATGCCAAAACTGCAGAGGCTTTCAAAATGCTAGCAAAAGTGGCCTGATCAGCACTAACATTGGCTCTTTGCATCTCAACGAACAGTTTCAAGCCTTCTTCATGGAGGCCATTCTGAACGTAAGCAGAAATCAAGGCTGTCCAGGGAACTGAGCTTCTGTAAGCAAGATCAGCAAATATAATCTTAGCTTCCTTATATCTAGCACATTTGGCATACATGTCGACCAAAGCATTTCCAACAAGGATTTCTGAATCAGCTTTTGTCACTATGGTCTGGCAATGAATCTGTCGACCCATTTCAAAGTTGGCCATGTTTGCTGCCACACTAAGCAAGGTCGAAAAAGGGAATTGCCTCCTATCAAATCTAGTAGACTGAAGTCTGCGAAAAATGCCAAGACAAGCCTCTACTTGCCCGTCCCATGCGTAACCAGTGATGATGACATTGTAGGAAACACAATCCACCTCCGGCATCTCGTCAAAAAGTTTCCTTGCTTCTTCCACATGATCATGCTTCGAATAAGAGTCCAACAACGCATTCCCAAGAAACACGTTCCACAGGAAATTAGTCTTGAGGACGAGGCTGTGAATCTGTTTTCCGAATCCTACGTCAGCTAACCCAATACCTGCGGCTAAAATTGCCGTGAAGGTGAACTCCGAAGGCCTGAAACCCAACTTTTGCATCTCAACAAAGAGATTAATCGCTTCCTCAAACAAGCCTTCATTCAAGTATCCAGTTATCAGTGCATTGAACGTGACACAATCTTTCTCAGGCACTTCCTTGAACAACTGGCTACCTAAGCCAAGCCGACAAGACTTGCAATAAGCATCTACCAACGCATTGTTAACAATAAGAACCAAATCGAACCCCAGTTTGATTATCTGAGCATGGACTTGAATCACTTCCTTATAAGTATCAGAGTCACGCACGCCCGACAACAATGTGGCGAAAGTCACGTAGTCTGCCTCCGTGCCACACCGGTGCATCTCCCCGAAAAGCTCGAATGCTTCACTTACCTTGTCAGCCCGCAAGTACCCGCCCATCAAGATCGTCCATGAGACCGCAGTGCGCTCAGCCATGCCATCGAGCAACTTCCTCGCGCTCACCAGATCGCCGGCATTCACGTACCCGGATATCATCATGTTAGTCGAGACGGTGTTTCTGTTGGGCATTTGATCGAACATCCACCGTGCGCGCGACAGGTCCCCTCGTTCGAGGATGTCCTTGACCCGGAAGTTGGAGCGGCAAGTTGCGGGGTCGAAGCCCGTCTTGACGGTTCTGGCATCGGTGCAAGTTCGGAGATGTCGACTTTGTGGTGCGGTGCGAAGGACTCGCAGCAGAGCCGAGGCTTTGAGTGTCGTCGTCCGGCGAAGTGTCATCGCTTGCTTTCAAAAGGGCGGCAAACATTCGCGCGTTCATGAAGCAGCGATCATCGAAAACGCGGGAGTAGCAGCTAATTCTCAGCGGTTTTTTGCATGTAATAACTTAAGAGTCGCATCGAAGGTTACTATACGTAGAAAAATTCTTAATTGGTGAGAGAATTTGTAAAATTTTCTTAAACTCTCCGATTCTAAACTCCGGAACTGTAATGAGCAACATATGTCATTCCAAATCAATGCTATGCATGATATTCTCTGGTTTTATTTCATGGATGAAACTCTTAGAAATACTGTTTTTCCCTTGTGAAATGATGGCTTTTTTACTTTTTAACAAATTATTAATAATTAAAGATCATGAATTTACGTCTACCAGTGAGTTTAACAAATTAAACTTAATCTCACAAAAACACTTTATACTCTAAAGTCATGGCGAAATCCAAAGAGGGAACACTCAAGTCGAGATACGTAACGGGTACAAAAAATCGGGAGAACTTAGGGTGGCCGACCGGGATGCTTGCAATATTTTCAATTCCACAACCACAATCCAAGATTGCAATAACCGGATAAGAGGCTTACCGGCTCATGAAACTACAGGAACCGGCAAATTGGCATCTTTGGGAATCCCAACTGAAGAAGAAGAAAACCCAACGGAAACAAGCAACACGTTGGCCACTAAAATTATTACTGAATCCCCGCATACCTCCACTTTATTCAAGAACCATCTACAGGTGAGAGGGAGAGGTAGGTCAACTAATTTACAGATTCCACCGCTATGGTCAGAGTGGATGATGTCTTTCTATAAACACATGTAAGAAAGTAAGACAAGATCGTATTTTTAGTAGCGCCTTCCACCAGCTGTCGACAAGAGGACTTGAGACTGTTTCTTCCCCTTCTTTCCCATCTCGCTCGTCTTAGATGCTTCCAAGCTTTCGACCGACTTAGCTCTCGATATCATTTTGGCAAAAGATGGCACTTTTGCCTCTCCCCCTCCTACAAAGACGAGAGACCGAACCAGCCAATGTATGAGTCAAAAGAAACATACGTAAATATTCATTGACAGATCCCTACAAAGTACTAAACAACAAAAACTGCTTAAACGAAAAAAAAGAAAAAAAAAAGAACAAACGTACACACACACACACACACAATAACTCAGAACATACCAGGAGAATCAGTTTTCAAGCTGGTCCTGGGAAGAGAGTCTTCCTCCTCATTTTTCAAGGCAGGAGAATCATGTGCTGCAGCAAATCCAAGTCTAGTTACGTTTGAGAATGTTTTCCTCTCTCCAACAGCAGGAGGGCTTGATGACATCACCACAGGATTTCCAAGAGCTTGAGACACAGGGTAAGATGAGTAAGCAATTTAAGTATAGTTCAGCAAATTGTACAACTCGTGATGTATGCACCCAAGTGGCTCAAGAAGGGCAATTATGACGAATTTTATTAAAGACATAACAGCACATGGCATCTTAATTCTTGTCATTGCAAATGGAACACCATTACCTTCAAAATCATCTGCCGAAAATGTGGGGGAGCCAACACTGGAGGACTGTCCAATATCATATAGTATAGACATAGGAACTTCAGAGGCCGCTTCAGCCTTCAATTTTTCCTTTCTTTCCTAAAAATGGAACACATAATACAATTCTAAGAGCAAAGCAAGAAGGACTGAAATTCAAAGAGCAATGTCAAAAACACTATTTGAAAAAGAGCTTGAAAACTGTCAGATATATATTCTTAACAAGGATTCACACGTGTAGGGGAACAACAAAGTTCATCACACCTTTTTGGCTAGCTGCTTCCTCTCCTTTTCGCGCTTCTTAATTTCATCCATAAACGGAAGCAAAGAATCACTAGGCAGCATGCCAGTCAGACCAATTTCACAAAGCTGAGTCAACAAAGTACATCAAAATAATGAGCAGACCACTTTCTACCAGATGCTCGATAATTTTGAAGAACAGAGGAATAGATGATCAATTATTACCTGAAATGTCGTGGTCAATGAAAAATGACTCAAGTGGCGATACCTTCTTCTGGTGGACTCTGACTGAGTAACTGTTTCCAACTGTAGAATCCTCCCACTTATCCTGCAATTCATGCATTCCGCTTTTAAGAGAAGACTCAGACAATCGATAACTGTTTAGCCTCACGAGTTTGAACAGAGAATTAGGGACAAAGGAGAAATGATTATGACAGGCAGTGATACATGAGATATCCCTTTGCCCGCCATCAATTGCATAGGGCTGTGCATATTCCCTAGGATGGGGAGACTACCAAACTCCAAACATCATTCTCTGCTGCTTCTCATGCATAGCACTAAATATCTACAGCTTGTTTGTATACCAGACTCTATGGGAAAAGAAAATCTAATCAACCTGTTCGGGAGCATGTCATAGCTTCCATAATGGTGCAAAAGGCACTTCACATTCAAAGGATGAAGAATAAGATTTTGACCATCAACAGCCTGAAAGAGACATACAAGAAGATATAAGATGCAATAAGGAATCCAACAGCCATTAAATTATACTCAGTCCAGGGACTGTAAGAAATGCACAAAGTCACACCTATCATTTGGCCATAGTCAAATGGCAGGATAAAAACAATGCACACAAATTGCAGTACAAGCAAAGATGGACATCTACATGCATGGCTGCTGTCCAGCATTACTTTCTGGTTGCATATCTATTCATTCAGCTTTCACTATTCACAAACACAAAAAATACTAAATAAAAAAATGGCCATTCAAGTGTGTTTTATGAAGCATTTTCTTCCTGCAAGTAAAATAAACTTCTAAATGCAGCAGCAGAAGCAGAGCAGGCTCTTTGGCCATTTCCGTAATTCCACTACAGGACCCTGAAAAAAAGTAAAACCACCGCATGGATGGCATCTTGAACCATTTCTTGGTCATTTCTATTGGAGAAAGTCCCAACCAAACTATATCTTGTCAAGAAAAGTAACGTAACTTCACCTATCATGAGCAATTAAAACAAGGGTCAGAAAGGGCCATTGCATCTAACTTTCCTACCATCTAACCAGTCTTTACTGACCACACTCAGATGCCAGAAACCAAAAGAATAAAAACAAAAACAAAAAAAAAATTCCTTGCTGCTTTGTCTTACCTGGTAGAAGTTGTACAGTTCCCTGTCCTTTATATTGCCGGAGCTGCTCAAGTTCTTTTCTGCACTTTTTCCATCCATATAAGATGGCATCTCCTGATCTTTGTCTTCTAGAGTTTGACTAGCATCAGCATTTTGATCTAGAGAAGATGAAATATCAGATATACCTAGCCTTAACTTAGCCAACAACTCTTTCTCTTCATATCCATCCGTGGGCAATCATCCATTTTTCCTTTTAAAGGTTTCATGTTCACAATTCAACATATGGGAAGATGACTTACAAGATCTATCACCGTCCGTAACTCGGTGCTCATTCCAATACTTCTTTCTCTTCTCCAATTCCTCCATTGCAGCAGATACATAGGGAAGTTTCTCTAAATCATCAGCAAGCCCTGAATGTGCCTTAGCTAGCCAACCATCAAGATCGGCTATTGCTTTTCTAACAGATAAATCAGCATCCGCAGTGATGGTAAATTTTGAAAAAGCATTGTTTATAGCATTGATGTCGCATAGCATGGAAGCTCTTTCCTGCTTATTTTTCTCTGAGGGAACAAAGGAATCTTTTTCTCGAGTTAAAAGCATAAACTCGGCGATATCCCCAACCACATACTGCTTCACACTCTCGATGTGGACAGTATATAGTTCCTTTTGGGATATCATTACAAAACATAAGGGGCATCTCTTGAAGCAGTCAACTTTATGGTTGTCCTTGCCCATTAACAAGTACTGTAAAATACATGGGAAACAAAAAATGTGCCCACATGAAGTTAGTTGTGGACATAGAGGATAGTCCAAGCAAATTGGACACTGCACCGCAGAAGGGGTTGAGTACCTAACGCAAATAATGTCCTCCCACCGTAACATCTTATCCGGGTTCATCAAATCAGGCTCATAGTCTGCAGAATCAAGAACAACAAACTTGTAGTTGGCCTGAAGGAACAAATCTTTATTATACGGCTTTATCTTTTGTTGCCTTCTTGGTGGAGGAGGAGGCTGCCGGGATTGAGGACGAGAAATGGGGTCATAATGGAAGTTCAACAGGTGATTCCCACTCACAACTGGTGCTCTTCTTCCTGCTGATTGCATAGGGCTTCCAAGTGAATCTGTAGACCCAGTAGCTCGCTGAGTTCGAGCAGCATTGGTTGCTGAGGTCTTCCATTTTGCCTGAGAAGATCCAAATTTTTTATCATTTGGACTTCCTGATGCACTCACCTGGGGAGGCAGCAATGATTTATGTCACCTTTAACTGATGCATTCAGCCATATCAACTCTTACAACATTTTCACCCAATCTAACCTATCCAATCCCAAAAATAAGGGAAAAAGCCCCTACTCTAAGTAATAATTCTAACTTGCACTAATTATCTATACAAAAGCTCATTAAGTGGAGTGCAGGAACTTCCTTATTAATAGTGAAATTACCAATTTCCAGCATACCTTTTGGGAAGATCCGTTAGAACTCTCTGCAACAGTTGCCAACGTTCCTGCATTGCATCAAATTTCAACCTGATGAGTCACGCCGCACATGCTAGTTACTAGTATATGAAAAAATGTGCAGGATCATGATACTACCAGCAAAGACTTGAAACAACACGATTGAAACATAGCGACGATTCAAGACAAAGAGATGGATCCATAATAGCCACATTGTACAAACTTCCAGTCACTTACGTTAATTTATCGCACCAACACCTGATCAAATAAGAATCAGTCGGCAAGCCCACACAATAAGCAGGTATACCTAAAAGTTACACCCCAGCCCAGTGGATCTACCTCCAGCTCTCTTTTCAGGCTCTTGAATAGTACAAATCAGTACCAACTCACTTAACATCAACAGTTCCGACCAGCGACTATCTAGGAAACAAGAAGCACTCGACTATCTATACGGTGTTCAGCTAACAGAATACATCACAAGCCAGATTATCCCAAACCCACGACCCAACCAACAACCAGACACTTACTGCGCTCGATCATCGTCCATATTACGCAATCTCAAACTAAGGAAATCCGCACGATCGCAGGACAAAACCCCACAAACTTCGGTTCGTACCTGGAGCCTCGCCGGAGACAGGAGGGGAGACCTGAGAGGCAGGTGGTGGAAGGGGGTGGTGAATAGGGCGGTCGCCATTATTGGGGCTAGGGTTTGGAGAGAGAGCTCGAGAGGAGGGAGGCGATGCGAGTCCTTGG
This sequence comes from Lenwebbia sp. NSW1173648, assembly GCA_029784005.1. NCBI lineage: Eukaryota > Viridiplantae > Streptophyta > Magnoliopsida > Myrtales > Myrtaceae > Lenwebbia > Lenwebbia sp. NSW1173648. The sequence goes on from JARCGZ010000006.1 coordinate 25,837,746, forward strand.
GTCTGTGTGGGCAAGATGGACATGAAAATCTTCAGGAATTCCGCGAAGAAAGTTCGATCGGGTCGTGTTGGGGGAGACGCCGCAAGTTCTACGCTTCTGGATCGAAGTGGAACCGCTTTTAGGGCGCTGTAACACGAGCTCCGGGAAGACCTGCATCTGCCGCATCTTGACCGGATATAGCCCGTCGTAATTACATCGACACCCCTGCTTCGTGGGCTTATTTACGGAAAATGCCCCCTGCTTCACCCCGATTCACCTACATGGAAGCAGCTGCAGTTCAAAATGAGTTGGATTTTATTAACTAATGACTAAGGAACACGTATTGAACAACTAGTTAAGCAAGCTCTAATGATTTCCAACGCATTAATTATTTTTTAAATACGAATTATTTCTTAATTAGTATGCTTAACCAGTAGCCGACACAATCGTGAACATGACTTTTTTATTACTATAAAGTGCAAAAATACATTAAGACAACGTTGAACTCTAAGGGAAAAAGACAGGAAGGACGGAGGCCATTTTGGATTGGATTCATGCTATTCCACCATAGTTTCAGACGGTAGGTACCAAGGCATGAATATGCTCAGGCATGTTATTCCCATCGTTTTACACCACCCTGACTGCATAATTCTACGCCTACGCCCACTTACAGACACTCCAGTTCATCATTATACAAGGGAATTACAACTACAACAAGACTCGTAATACTGCGCGTGCCGAGCTCGGAGGACAGACTAGTTAATAATCCCGCCTGGCGTGGAACGCCTTCTCTGGACCGAATGACGTGGATTTCCAATGCCTTCAGGCATCGAAGACCTCTTGGTGCAGATCGAACTGAACGATGAAAGTACGGATTTCCATAGGAGCGATCTCCACTACCAATTCGGTGGGATCAATGGGCCCTCCCCTCAAAATCCTGCCTTCGTTACCTTCGGAGCCTTCCACCTCCCAAACGAGTCTCTTTCTCTCCATTTCCGTCCTTTCTTGATTGGCAGAGAGGCTCATCTCCGTCACTTTGCCGATCTGAAATCGACAATGAGGCAAACCAGTTGGTTGAACGTGTTTGTCGATGTTAATAGGTCAATCCTTATAAAAATGGATTGACTAGTCAGTTGACTTTACCTTCCTTCCAGGGAATAGACTCTTCAGTTCTACACTGGACATTACAGAGAGATCCTTATCCTCCCCGATCTTCACATGGGTCCAACCAGGCAAAAGAGAGAAGATTACAGCATAAGTATTTCAACATGGACCACATAATGCTAAGTAAAACAGGATGCAGTCAATTGAGCAGTGAATCCAACAAAAAGGTTCTTTCTAATAATTGATTTGAGCAACAGAAAGAGACAAACCTCATACAAATGCGCTAACCGAAGGAGAAGTTTCCCGTCATTAAGTTCCTACATGGTTCAGGCGACACAATATTACTTAGAAATGTACCATTCATTTCTTCCTCGATGGAACAATGACAGACATGATGAGGGAAACTAGGATTGCAGTTTTGACAAGATATATCAATCACCTGGAGAGTTAATATAGCAACATTTTCAGGCAAAGTGTAGGAGGAATCTATCCCGGAGAAGGTGGTCGTGTGAGAATTCCTCCAGTTGTCTCCATCCTGAAAGGGGAAATATTACTATTCACAATAGGATTGCTCTCTGTTTCAAGCGATTGAGAAGACAGGCTTCAGTTTTTGTTTTAACATACCTGTTCAGCAAATGCTAAGAGAAGTGGAGAATATATCTCCTGGCCAAATGATCGACGCCACCTAGCTCCCTCTCCTAATGGATCAAATCTAAAATAGTACTTTCCTTGAATCTGGAACAAAGTATAACTTCAATAAGAGCCCAATTGAGAGATGCTTCATACTGGAGGAGAATATGGAATAACCATAATAGTGTTCTTCAAGAAGTTATTTCTGATGATATGTGCTTACAATCAGCCCCTTGCAATCCTTAAGGGCACAGACTGTTTCATTCAGAGCTTCTGCCACTCCTCTGGAATCGTCTTTGAGCAATCTCCTACATAGAGATTTATGGTTACACTGTCAGTTTGAAGCTTCTGATACCGTATATCTGATAACTTCCAAAATAATTATGTAACTAGCAGAATCAGGCATATTCATAATTTACCTATGAAGCATTAGCTCAATTTGTCCATCAACTAAGCTTGATCCTCCCACAGATCGATCAACCAAAACAGAGAATTCTTTCTCATCATCTTTAAAGAAAATTCCAAGATTTATCTGAAAAAGAATGAAAAATCTACATATCAATCAAGAGGATTAATAGTTAAGGCTCACTGGCCACACTAAGGTAAACCTGAAAGCAGAGTCCCATGGAAACCTATGCAGTACCAAAAGTCAAAGAACATGCCAAATAGACTAATGCGCTCTGGGGTCGATGCCAATATATTCATATCATTGAAGATCTCCAAAATCTGAAAAAGAAAAATAAACATACCGGATAGTAATTTCCAGCAGCTGGTTGGTTCACTTTCAGATCCCAATCCGTTCTATAGTCACGAATCTGCGACAAAGATACTCACAGTTCCTTAATAAACAGACAATAGAAAATTTTCATAAAACATCTGCCTCCAGAAACAGAACAACTGCTCAAGGCGACCTAGCTAGCAACAATTTCAGCTATCCAGATAATACAAGTGTCGTCTACCCTCGAAAAAATTCGAGTTTATTATTGTCATCATACCCTCTCAATGAAATCGCGTCCATTCGAATCTGTGTAGAATGTCTTATTTGTCTTCATGGAAGTTGAAATCTGGGTAACAACTTCTTTTCCGATCCCATCATCCGTTGGAATTGGTCCAACCTGATAACAAGATAAACCCAATGCATATGAACAAATCTCATTATCAGGAGCTTTTTTTCATAAAACCACGGGGAAGAAACAGCAGAAACCTACTATGAATTCAACTTCGACATGTTCCTTTGCCTTGCTCAGACGGGTGATCTGCATGCAACAGAAAAACACATTTGCACTAAGAAGCATCAGAGTAATTCATAAAATACAAGATATTGTCTGTTAATCTTTCTTGGGAACAATAATCGGGAAATCTCAAACTCATTTTCTGTTCTATAGCTTGGATACAGAGAGAGCGTATGCGAGGGAGACAGAAGATGAACACATCTAAAATTTTCGTAAGATGGTCATTTTTCTTCTGGAATAAAAAGTTGTAAGATGGGAACACTCAACCCAAATGTAAGAGAGCATATAAAGTGTCTTTTATATAAGATCTATTTAATTCTTGGATCTAAGGAAACTAATTATCCCAGTTATTAGATGTCATGAATGACTGAATGAAACTAAATGTCCCACCACCTATCCACTGTGGTTATATTTATACTGGACCAAAATATGAGAGAATAAAAAGCGCACATTCCTAATTATCAGGAACCAAACTTATATTGGAAAGAAATTTCTTATTGTTGCTGCAACTTTCTACTAAATCAATTCTCATTGAGAGAGAGAGAAGCTGAATATTAATTAAAAAAAGAGTGAATCTACAACACAGTCACGCTTTTTTTGCCATCATCAGAATTTTGCAGTTACACAGCACGGAACCTTCTGAATCGAATTCCACTTCAAAGAACAGACATTCAAACTTAGCTCATGTCAGGCTGAATTGTAATTCTAGATCACAAAAGTTCATCATATCAAGCCTAAATAAAATTAAGAACAGAGATGTAAACATGTCATAAAAATCAGTCATCCCGCACAAAAAATTACCACCATCAAGGTACCTGATATATCCATGAATTGATCTGCTGGTGGACTTCATCCATCACCGATCCATGTACGACAGTCAGAGGATTCTGCACGTTCAGAATGATTTCTTAAGAACCATAACCTAGCAACTATTTCAGTATGTAACAAAGCATCATTCAAACCTTTTTTTCAGGTTTCAAAGAAATTGTGGTATTTGGACGGAAGATGTATGCTCCCGAGGCCTAAAAAACACATTCCATGTTGTATGAGATGAGAGACTTAAAAACAAAGAAACAAGACCAATTTAGAAGTCCTAGAGGAGAAGGTTTCACGACCTGAGGATCTTCTTTTGTTCCGTTAAATGCAGAGTAGAAACTGTAAGACTGCTCAACATGTTCCTCAACCTAAAATATAAAGATGCGCATAAGGTCGCTGCTAGAGATAAAATCCCCTGCCCCCAACCAACAACCAAGAGAATCGGGAAATTGTACACCACTTACAAAACGTTTGCTATCAGCATAATAAGCAATTCTGCCTTCCTCAGCAGAAAATGTAAGCTTAATATTCCCTTGACGAATATCAATGGAGGATTTTTGGCCTCTCCCAATGGTGTATACTTCTGATTTAGCTGAATTAGCACCTGTAATAAGAAAAGTTTGTGTGCTGGTTCTTATGTCTAAATATGATAGGCCGGAGCAGCAAGAATATTGGAGAATCACATCATTGAACCTGTCTCTTTGGCACTTGAGATGAAGAATGTACTGAAACCAAGAGCTGGTACAGAAGCCGAAAAAACAAGCCAATACTTGGGTGCCTCAGTCGTAGTTTTACCCAAGTATGCCATGACATGGTAACTTCTTAAGCTGAGGAATGTATCGGTAATAGGAATCAACTGAGATGTAACCTCCTTTCCATCAGAATCACGAACACTAACATCTTCTGTCATAACCTACAGAAACCCTGACTTAATGAATACAGAACTACTGTCACTGATCCTAAGAATTGATGCATCCATCCCATGATTCAAAAAAGAGAGAGAGGCAGCTGAATTGTCCAAACTAATTACAGACAGGTGATAGGTTTTGCAAAATTCACGTGCATATAGATGAGAATACAGGCATAGGAAGATAAAAATTTTGTACAAGGATAGCTGATCACATAAAATCAGGGAGGAGAAAAATTGAGTTTGAAAGTAGAAACCTTCCCCCAAAAAGGAGTAACAGGAATTACTCTTTATTCAATACTGTTCAACTCACTCATAAGGTCATTGGGATACTCACAGGAATTCGAACGATATCTTCTCTCTTCCATCCAAGCGAGTTGTAAGCAACTATAATCTAGAATCCATGAAAACACAGTTAACATATCTTCAGAAGGAATAAACATCCATTTTGTACAAGAGTGGAGAGATCAGCTTACCAATGTTTTCCCACTGGAGAGATCAGCTTCTGACGAAGGACAATAGCTTATGTTCATGAGTGGACACTGGACCAAGAAGTATTGCGCTACTGTCAGATTGGTTATAAACTCCAATATGAAAAAGGATCCTTAAATAACTCAAAATTGGAACAAAGATAAAGACAGGAAAAATGAATTGTTTCTTGGATTTTATTGTCCAAAATAAAAAAAATTTCGCTACAGATATGGTTTTTTGTTTCAATCATAAGGGAAGAATAAGATGAGTGACGGTTTGACCTATGTCAATCATGTTAGCTAGCAGCAGAGATATGCACATAGTGCAGTATGCCATTCTCTATGCCCGTCTGCACTTCAGCACTTATAGATTAATCAACTAGTACACCATTGAAAGTACGATATTTAATTGAAGCCTTTCACCTCAACCAGAGAGATGGCAAGGTAAAAACAGCACCAAATGGTAAGGAACTAAAAGGATCAACTAGCACACTCTACAACAGCCACGGGAGTCGAAGAACATTAAGAATGGATCACAAGCTTTAAGGTCAAATATTTGCCTGTTCAAATTTTGTAGATGGGTTTCCACATTCTTTATATGACATTGACTCCACTAGGCAGGCCAGTGAAGATGCAACTACGGCTTCGGCCTGCACATAGAATATGCACGCGGTTGATATGTGATACTCAATGGAGGGAACAATCAGGTTACAATTGCAATCACCTCAGAGTAACCCATGGCTAGACGCTTGGCATAGTCATTAGCCACATGCTGCTTTTCCGTGCCAGTAACTGCATCATGATGTTGAGCAATTGCCAATGCATCCGCTAATAAATCTGTGTTTTGCCCTGAATCACTTCTTCCGCTGAAAAACTCCAGCTGTCGTGCAGCCTAAAGAAACCAGAATACAACAATCACAACCCCAACAAACCAATCAATAAGACCACTTAATCCCACCAGAGAGTATTGTCATACACTCATACCAAATAGTAGCCACTCATTATCCTAACATAACGTTTAAGAGCTGCTCTGCTTGTAAAGTATCCCGTCCAATAAGAATTTGCACGATCTGCATACCTGGAATCATAAATGCTCCGACTTTAGTACAACTTAAAAAAGAAGATGAAGGAGGAGTGTCCAACTACGCATTAAACTTACGGAAAGAAATCTCCAGTCTTGAGTGGCCATGCTTTCTTTGCTGCATACTTTGCATCGGTGTATATGGATGGGGTTGAATAAAAAGCATTTACACGCCCATCCTGTTGGTAGTAGTATATGATATTCAACACAATAGAGGTTACTACGAAGTAAGATGTAAAAACTCTTGACAGGATAATATTAATAACAGAAGAATGAAGATATGAAGAAGCAAAAATTAAAAGTGAACATTGAATCCCAGGTGATCTCGAAGAGGAATAAACAGTTATGAAGTAGTGAGGGAATCAAATACCTTGTTCACGTAATGAATTAGCTTATCCATATTTCTATACCATGTAAGCGCATACTGATACTTGAAATCTGTTCCCATAGTCCACATGACGTGATTTGTCCGAGTGATGTTTGCCTGAGAATTTGATATTCATCATCAGTTTTGACTAATAGGAGATCATTGTGGAAGAGAGAGAAATCTGGCTTCAATGCTGGCTTGGAGGGGTCAAAGTCAAGGTTTGACTGTTTATCAACACAGAATAATGTCTTGTAACACAGATTCCTATCAAACTACTAGCATTCACGTGTTCAATCCACAGTAAATCATTGTACTCACTGGAACCATAGCCCCAAGCCGTATAGATTGGATAAGATGAACTGTTGAAGTTGTTTCTTTCTGAATGTTTTTCCCACTATAATTACTTACAGAGTAGCTCCTCATGAGATCTTAGCTCAAGTTCAACGTAATTATGTGCGTTTAGGTAACTGTTTCACAAATTTGAAGTTCCATGTAAAAGCTAGTTGGTGGCATCTTCAACAGAAAATATCTATTATATGCTCACTTGCAGAACCACTGACCAGGTAATCTTCTGCTCAAAAAAAGAAAAGGTGTAAACAAAAGAAAGCAGTGCATTCTGCTTCACAGTAGATAGAATGCTAAAACTGAATCCAAAACACGAAAGATGTCAACAAAGTGGACATTCAGATTGGGAAGAAGTATTTCAGTAAAATTTAAAACATTCCTATCCACTTACTTGGGCTATTGCAGCAGCAACAAAGTCATTCACACGTTCTTCGACATTGTAGTCAAACAAAGTGATATCATCCTGCATGCAACAAGGAAAATAAGTGAAGCTTCTAGGACAAGTAAGCACTAATGTTTTAGTGTATAATAACTTGTTCCTTATGTTAAAAGTTACCTGAACTATGGGAGAACCATCATTAACTTCAAAATAGAAACCAGATGGAGGTTCATAATTCTGAGGGAAAGCACCAGCAAAAATCTGGGACAATTCCAAAGGAGCTAAAAGTATTGAGAAGAAGGAAGCAAAAGGAGGGATATGAACCTGAGCTCATCCCATTAAATGATTCGATCTGATACTAGAACCATGCAAATAAACAAATCTTTTACAAGTAGATAAACAGATCCATTCGTCACCTGAGCAGATGAACCAAGGCTCTTAGAACCTCGCCAAATTACTTCAAGACTCTTCTCATCTTTACGTTTTTCCCTGTCTTGATAATCTATGCGGCCATAGAAAAACGAGTCGAACCCAACCTAAGCAAATAGAAAGATAGAATTGACTGTTTATTGTCTATGCCAATTTACTACATAAATGGGGATCAAAAAGGGGGATATATTTGTTATGAGAAACTGTTAATCATGATAACAGCGGCATGTAGAGTTTTGACTGCCTATATAAGCATCCTCATAACGTTGCATGTTCATTAACTTCAAGCACGTAAAGAGTATTATTTCTCGCTTATTATGCCATAACTTAGGTGTGGTATAGAAATTTTTCGTTAAGCAATAAGGTGGAGTCGCATTGATAAACTTACCTCTGCTCCTAACAAGTAAGCTTGCACCGCAGAATGACCAAACGGATCAATTTGCCAGCCAATTCTGGGAGTCACACCAAACTCCTCCTTGATGAAACGATGACCGAGAGTTGTCTGATCAATCATATCAATGTAATGCGGCACTGCTTCATCATGCATGCACATACCACCATTTCTGCAACAAAAGGTTGGTCAGGTTTGGAGCAAAGTATCCAAATCTTAATAAAAAGAGATGCAGTAAAGCACTGTCAAGTTCCTATATCCTCAGTTATCCATTCGGCCCTGAAAGTAAAAGACGCCCTCAGGTATTTTTTTCCGTAACATAAAAAACAAAAGTAACTAGAGTAATGAAATTAGCAGCATTGAGCCCTAAGAAGATCGACCGCCGACCCCAACTAGTTTGGGATAAAGGTGATGTTGATGTTGACGTATTTTTAAGCAGTGAAAAGAAAAATCAGGTTCAAACAACTGTTCTTCTTGATTGTGTCTAGTTGTAAAAAAAGCACAAAAGGTTGAAATCAAATAACTTCGCAGCACACTATCTTACATGAGCTCTAGTTGGCCAGAATTAACAAGTTGCCTGACAACATTCTGGACTGTTTCGCTTTGACCTCTCCACCACCGCTGGAAAAATGCCTGCATGAAAGTCCACCAACTAATATGATACGAGAGTCAAAGAAGCCCTCCTTGTTTATCCTTTCATGCAATTAAGAGAAACCTTCGTGAAAACACGGTTTAAATCAACTCATCCCCAAGCTAATGACTTGAAACAACAGAACACATGTATGACCTGGGAAGTGTATGAGTCTTCAGTAGTAACATAAAAATAAAAAAAGGAATGGTCACCCGAATCAAAATTACTCAAAGCTACCTTACTTGTAGCTTTCCAATCAGAAAAACCTCGACTCAAACTGATACTCTAAGAGTCAGCAATATGGACTTGCTATTAAATTGGAAGTTCAACCATTTGATCTGCTGAACAACCAAAGCAATCACGTAGACACACTGGAATGCTCAAGTACAGATGCTCAGGAGTCCAAGAAATCAATTAAAGGGCTTCCCATAATCCCATTTTTCACATTTCTGTCTCGGAACATTGATTTCTCTAGAATATCCAACCATCTAGAAAGCTCTAGCATTTCATAACTTTGTGATCAGCAAGTTGATAAGCTAATTGATCGAGTTATACTGATCACAAATTTCCACCAAATTAGGCCCGGAGCAGTAGTTTGGCTAGCTTCCCATTTTTGCTAAGAAAACCAACAACAAAAAATTAAAACGACGATAAACTCAGAAGTTGGGCTCCTACGTTTCGTCTGCAACCAGACATGACCACTGAAGAAGGAGAGAAAGAAACTCGCCTGTTCAACGTATATGAACTTCCGATTCTTGTCCGCCAAGAGCGCTGGCACCATAGAGTCCAGAACATTTTGAACACAAGCCCCCTACGACGATCATGCCACCAAATTCAAATTCATCCACCATTTTAAGTATGAAAAAACATGTCGAGAGAGGGAGGGAGGGAGAGGGAGAGGGAGAGAGACCTGGATCGAATTATTGGAGCCGACGTAGTACTGGTCAACAGTCTTCAACCAGCCAACATCATCGTGAGTGTGAGCGACCAGGTGAACGTTCAGCTTCCCCTGATCGATCCCCGCCGAAGTGTTGTACACCATGAACTTGGACTCCACGCACAGGATTCCGGCGAGCAGCAGCACGAAGGCGAGCGGCGGCCTCATCGCCATCGGAGTGTCAAGCTCGAAGTTCGATTCAACGACTAGGTCTTACTTTGCTCATCCGCTAAGTGAAGGGGCCAGTCTTTAGCTAGAGAGCTTTGGATAGAGACAACGGATGGGGGAGCTTTCGTCCGGACGCGTTGGAGCTTGGGAGGAGAGAGAAAATGCTTCTGCAGGAGAGCTCGCTCGCTCGCTTGTTGCTTCCTCTCTCTTCTGCAATGGAGTATGGTTTCGGTTTCAGTCACAGTGCTGTGCTGACTTCGCAAGATTTGTTTTTATTAGCAGCTGGCATTATTTTAATCTTTTTCGCTTTTTTGTTTTTTGGGTCAGATTTTCCCTTCTACTTTTTTTTTTAATACCACAAAAATCCTAGACTTATACATGTGATAAATTTAGCACAAATTAATTTTCTGACCATCAAAAATCGTAAATTGATATACCCGTGACAAATTTTCGTTAAATTTTACGGCCAAATAGCTGAGTTGGACAGGTGTATCAGTTTGGCATTTTTTACCTTTCGTTTGTCATAGATGTACTAGTTTGAAAATTTTCGTAGTATTAATCCAATTTAACGGAAACTAACGGAGGATAAATTTATCACATGTATACTAGTTTGAGAGTTTTTTGTGATCAAAAAATTAATTTGAAGTAAAATTGTTACGAGAGTATCAGTTTAAGGTTAAGGTTTTTCATGGTATTATTATTATTTATTTTTTATTTTGTCTTTAAGCTACGGAATTATTTTGTGCGCTGTTCTCCATTTCACTGGGAATAAATGTATTAGTCAAGAATCAGGAATCGGAATAAATATGAATACTTTAATAGTCTCTGGATAATGGCTTTCTACTTTTATTTGATTATTTAATAAAAATCCTCGGCACTTTGCGGAAGACCTACTGCTCGTGATCTTGTCCGCCGTGGAGATTCCCAAATGTTTTCGAATGTTTATTAGGCCGCGCTAATTTCGTCCTTCGTATTGGTTCCAACTTCCATCCATGCCCCGATGAGACAGGGTGACAAAACTACCTCAACTTCTTTCTCGTTAATCAATCTTTTATTGGGAAATATCCGCTAATTTTTGCTATTCTAAGCAGAGTTTGAACTGATGATATGGCCATAGTGCGCTCATCGTTTTGCTGCACACTTGAACCGTTTCAAGACGGTCTGAATGCAAGAGTCAATCGATTTTAATTAATCATTTTCGTTTATCTTAGATCCACTAGGAAATTTTGCAGTCCCCTTCAAGAATGATCTTCTAAAAACTACGGTTTATTTGCAGGTTCACGTTCCGCACGTGCGCAGTCCATTCATCGCCCTCGTCACCGTGGAGATCCCGATGGTTGTCTTTGTCACTTCGCCGACGAGATGTTTCCCTCCCTTGCCATCCATCAGCGATGCTCAATTTCTCGACCAAGTTTGTTGTCTTTGTGGACGCGATAGCCACCGCTCATCGCCACACGCGCAAATGCAAAGCCGCTGCTTGGCTGGCCAAATCGCACTGACTAGCATCATTGCTTCCGGACCAAGCCACGAGTCGCTGGTTACCACTGTCGGTTTTTCCGTTGATTTTCAATTAGTTGATTGCAATTGAGAACCGATCTCTTACTCTTCTCCATTTTTCCCTCTCGCTACTTGCACTGCCCTGTCTTCGCCGACGCAGGTTGTCACGAAGACCTCACAACCTCGGTCCTATGTGAGTTTGAGGTGAACCCCGCCTCAAACAGCCTCGATCCCAGCGATCATGCGCAGCGTATGCTTGGAGCTTGAAGTAGCGAGGGTTGGCGATCAAGGGCAGAGGCGCACACAAGCAAAGACAGAGAAGAACAAACCAAATTCTGGAGGGTGGGTAGGTTCTAGATCTGGAACCTGAAACCTACCCTTTTATAATTGGTTCTCAACTTTTAGAACATGGAACCTATCATGTTTTTCTGGAATTAATTCTAGAACTTACCTTATTTTTCGGGTCCGATTTCAAGGTCTACTACCTGAGAACCTTTTTTTTTTTTTTTTTCATATTTTACAGCATAATAATATAAGCAACAAAACGACTCAAAGTAAAATATAACAATATAAATCCCTATCCGCCAAATAAGTGGTAACGTACAACTATAAACGATGAAAAGTTCAAACATGTAGCCACGTACAATTATAGACAATAAAAAGTTCAAACATGTAATATAAAACATAAATTATAAACCTTCGTTCCCCATTCATCAAAATAAATTTTCAAAATCCATTTATCCATAAAAATATTGCCTCAAAGAATAGAGAGAGAGAGGGGGGGGCGACAAAGAATGGAAAAGAAACAAATGAGGCGAGGCATAATTAAACTCAACTTAGAGAAATTATGTTGCTTTTACTATAGCTAAGAACCGGTTCCAAAATCAGTTCGGTTCCGGGTGGGTCTTCACTTGGAACCAGGAACCGAACCTGTTCAAACTGGTTCAAAAAATTTGGAACCGAAAACCATACCTGTTCACGTTGGACCGGGAACCGGATCGATTTTTCGAGTGGTCCGGTTGGTTGCACACCCCTATATATAATGACATATGCGTGTGAAAGGTCCGCAATGGCGGCATCGTGCGGTTGAGAGGTGAGTATGAGCAGGCTGAGCGATAGAGAAAAGGGAGCATGACTCACAGGGATACTTTTGTTAATCGAATTTTTTAGGAAGTGAAATTTGCATGACCAGAAGAAAATGTAGAAATTGGGCTAGCATAATCGGCTTGAACATGAAAATTAAAAAAAAAAGTCTTAAATCTATTGTAATTGTGCCAGTTCAATTCTAAACTTTTTTTTGATCGATTCAGTTTTAAACCTTTTGCAATTGTGCAAATTTAGTTCATCAGGCCAATTTTGGTCGGCCAGCGCTAGCGTGAACATCGACGGACCTCAATGACTGGCCAGAGGGATGGCCGGCGAGGAGGCTCCCTCTTCTTCCTCCGGCGACCGGCTAGAGGAAGAAGAGGGAAGGGGAAGAAAAAAATAAGGAAAAATAAAATAAAAGTATTCAAAAAAATAGTAAAATATTATGTCGCTAACTAGCTGGCGTCCATGTCAGCGTCAGGCCTCCGGCCAGCCAAAATTTTTTCGGATAGACTGTATTGACACAATTACAAAAAATTTAAGATTGAATCGGCCAAAAAATTCAGAATTTTTTGGTAATTTTTCCGGCTCGCACCGGTTCAGATAGAGTTGGTCGGAGCCATTGAATCAGGTTAGGCCCAGTTTTCGGGATCAGAAATTTCTGGCCCGAATCAAATTTATCCCATATTTCCCGGCCCGGCTCGGCTCATCCCTATCCTCCCATGCGCCGGGTGAATTCTCCGCTCTTTCTTGCTTGGGAACTTACGTGTCAGAATGCGATAGGCGGGTATTTACCACTCCTACACTTCCACGCCAGAATCCATAGGTCCCACTCTTCTCGCTCTATAATGACTGGTCGATAACTCCTGCAGCTGATTTTCGAGGCATTTCGCGAGATTTGCTTGCTACCAGGCGATACGATCAACCCCTTCTCAGCTTCTGCGAGACCCAATCGAATCGAAAGCTGCGAGCTTCACGAGCCTCGCTTCTCAGGAGGACGAAGATCGAAGGGCTTGAGAGTCGTAGGAGGAGGAGGAGATGTTGAGGGTTGCGACCAGGAGGCTCTCCTCTCTCGCCTCGCCGTGGAGGCCCAACCACGCCGCTGCCTCCGCCGTCGCCTCCAGGAGCCCGGTCGGCGGCTCCGATTCGTCCTCTCCGTCTGACGAGCTCAGACCCGCGGGATTCTCCGGCTCTTTCTTTTATAGACCGGAGCTGAATCGGCCGCACAGAGGTTAGGGTTCTCTCCTTCTCTCGCGATTGTATTCGCTCATGGTTGTCATTAAATTTCATGAAGTGATTGACTTTGGCATTTGTAGATTCTAGGACTTTTCAATTCCTGCAAAAGAATCGCCGGTTCATTTGCATCCGGTTTCCATAGGACGTGCCATGTCTCTGCTAGAGAGTTGTTTGTGGCTTTTCTGGTTTCTACGGGACGATGTAATGCGGACGGCAGACTAGGGCTTTTGTTTCCCGCCGACATGGAGAGTCTTGTTTTTCTTTGTCCTAGTCATTTTGCAATAATAGCCGACAGCTGAAATGGTGGTGGTTGTTGCTGTTGTTGTTAAGTAGGTTTGATTGCTGTAACAGTTAAAGCAAACCAGGGCGCTTCATACCAGTGGCTGCTTTTTTCATATTTATTTTAGTTAGTCATTTGTGTGTCAGGGCTTGGCATGTCTTGAAACCCTATCCTACTCCTCTTGTTGCCGATGTTATATTGCTTTGTCGTTTGCAGCTATCAATATTTTTGTTTAATGGTGAAATATGAGCTATTTGCTACTACTGAGAATAATTATTCCTTTCAGAAGTATTATTAATTGTGCATAACTTGTAGCTGTCCCACTAGTGACATTGCTGGCAATCCATAACTTGTTCTTCTAGCTAGATTCTAATATTATTAAGTTTCTAACGGACCAAGTAGAATACTCGTCTTGCTAGTGTGAAAAAAAGACCTTGACTTTTTCCTTTCAGTTTCAAGAATCACCTTAGGCACTCATGTGCTTTTTACTAGTTTCTGCAAAAAACTGATCTGTGGGCCTGTGGCATCCTCTTCTTCAAGTTCAAGTTTCACGAACACAGTAACACTTCTCTATATAAGTGACTGTGGTGGGGCTTAAATAAAATTTGTAAGGAATGAGCTGGGTCTGTTTTGGAAAGTTAGTCTCTTATTCCAGTTGAAGTCCTAGTACTCTTTTTGTTGATAACTGCTAATATGTTCAAACACTAGACTGGAGTTTAGAGTCCTCGACAAAATGAGATTGGTGATGAAGGTTGCTAGAATGAACACGACAAAGAGACGGGTATATCATATGAACGTACAGACAAATGTATGGTCAGCCTTTATGAACTATGTGAATATGGTTTCGGTCTTGTGTACTTTCCTGATAATTCGCTGAAGTGAATTTATTGTCTGCTTAGCGGGTGGCAAAAACAAGAGAAGAACGATGAGAAAGCAGATGTAAATTGGCAAAGAGCTGAATTTTGCATGAATTTTTCTTAGAAATCCTCATATACCCGACTGTACTTTATATTTTCATTCAACTGATATCAAACAGTTTTCATATTGCTGAGTTAGTTTTTTAGGAGTATGATCTTCAATTATCTTCCTCTTAGGAGAGTTCGACTTACGTTAAATACGGTAATAACGGTTTAATGTGTTTACTTTATCAACTGATGTGTGTTTGGACAACTTGTTATTTCTGATGAGCTATCCTCATGTAGCAGTACTACTATTCACTCTTCCACTTTTTCTCTCTCTCTTTTTTTTTTTTGCTTGTCCTGTAATACCGGACTTCCAGTGGCCAGTTCCTGTATGAAGAAAAATGCGTTGATGCTGTAATGGAATATTCATTCAGTATTATTTGTTATTTCAGGTTTTGCTTCAGAGTCGCTGACCCCCAGAAAGGAGGACAGTGTGGTTCATGGTGTTCCACCAACTGTGGCTGCTGTTAAGAACCCCACTTCAAAGATTACATATGATGAGTATAATCATGAGCGCTTCCCTCCTGGTGACCCGAGCAAGCGGGCATTTGCCTACTTTTGCTTGACAGGTGGTAGATTCGTCTATGCCTCACTTATCCGTCTGCTTGTCCTCAAGTTTGTCCTGAGCATGTCGGCCAGTAAGGATGTTCTTGCTATGGCTTCTCTTGAGGTCGATCTGTCCAGTATTGAGCCGGGCTCTACCGTGACTGTTAAGTGGCGTGGCAAGCCTGTTTTCATCAGGCGTCGAACTGAGGAGGATATTAAGCTGGCAAACAGTGTTGATTTGGCATCCCTTCGTGACCCACAGCCAGATTCAGACAGAGCTAAGAACCCCGAGTGGCTCATTGTGATTGGTGTATGCACACACCTGGGTTGCATTCCCCTGCCTAACGCTGGTGATTTTGGAGGATGGTTTTGTCCATGCCATGGTTCTCACTATGACATCTCTGGGCGGATTCGTAAGGGTCCAGCACCGTACAACTTGGAGGTACCAACTTACAGCTTCATGGAGGAAAACAAGCTACTAATTGGTTGAGGGCTCTGGAAACTTACTTTCGTTGATTCGGATGGCAAAGATATTTATCAGCTTAATATTTTGATAATGTCGAAGATTATTGGTCACATCTGAGCATCCCGAACTGTCGGGCGAAGATTAGAAATGTTTTGTATTTTTCCTTCTGAGCGACTTTGTTTCTGCGCTCGTTGCTCAACTAAATAATTATTCTCGCACTCCGCTGGGTAGAGCTCAGGTTGGGCCTCCTCGACTATGGAACCAGGTTGATGAGTCAAAATTTATTGTCTTTTTATTGCAGATAGCTAAGATGTACAGGATGCCAATCACAGTTGATCAATAGCTTTAGGGATCTGTTGAGCTCAGCATTTGGAAGGGGCTTTGGGCTCTTAAGCGCAAAATGCAAATAGCATTTGGTTCGTTTTATGCTCAACTTTGAGGAAATGCAATTACATTTCCAAAGGTCCCAAAGGCCTTTAGTTCAAACTTTGAAAAGTTAGAATTTCCAAAATGCAATTACAATTTTTTTTAAACTTTTTATTTTATTCTTTAATCTTTTTTGTTTTTCTTTTCTTTTTTTCTTTTCTCCTTCTTCGTCCTTCCTCTGCCGATGGCGGACCTCGGCGACGGTGGCCACCTGACGATCGACCATGACACGCGAGCCGGCGAGCTCGAGGCTCTGCGACGTGAGCCTCGACCTCGCCGGATCTAGCTTGGCCTCGAGCGAGAGAGGTTCGCCTTGCCAGATTCGGCAAGGCTCGGTCTCGCTTGAGCTCGGTGAGGTTAGGGTGAGGTCGAGCCTGGCCCGTGGCCAGTCGCCGGCTGTTGACGTGGCCGACGATCGGTTGAGAAGAAATTAATGAAGGAAGAAGGAAAAAAAGAGAATTTTTTTTTAAAGAAAGTAATTAAAAAAAATAAAATAATTAAAAAATCGAATAATTTACAAAGGGTATTTTTTGCCAAAAGGCATTTATGTCAAAGTTGTTTTTCAATGTGTTTTTAAAATACACTTTACCAAACACTATTTGCATTTCGAAAATCCCCTTTAGCATAAAGGTATTTCTATTTTCCCAAATACATTTCCCCAAAGCTGAACCAAACAGGCCCTAAGGGTGCGTTTGGTTCGGTTTTAAAAATGAGTTTTGAGCAAATACAAATGTCTTCAGCCTAAATGGCTTTGGGGAACAAATGGCATTTGGTGAAAAATCGTTTGAAATGCGACTTTGGATTAAGTAACGTTTGGCAAAAAAAATAAAAAAAAATTGCAAAGGCTTTTGGCTACAAATTTCATTTTTCTATTGCAAAAAATCAAAACCTTTTGCCGACTTAGGCTGCCGTCGACTAAGGCCGCCTGGGGTTGAGCACTTCAGACCTCTTGGATTTGATAGTGGGACTCCTTGCAGATTCAGATGATCCACTTGCTTTTTTCCAGACCCCAGGCGATGATGCTTGAGGTGGCGCGACCCTCGACAACAGCCGCTTGGTCGCGCCACCAGGCGGCCCTCGCCGACCTCGCTCAAGAAGGAAGATGAACAATAGATTTAGGGTTTCACTTTTTAAGAAGGATAGAATTGGATTTCTAGTAAGATTTTGAGAGCAAAATAGGCAACTCACTAATTTCAACATTTCGAAAATGCTAAAAACTCAATATTGGTCCTACCAGCATTGGGCTTTAAGCATTCCTAAGGCTGACATTTGGCCGAATACCCCTTGAAAATGCCTGTCAAATACCCTAATATTTTTCCAATGAGCTTTAAAGGTCCAAAGCCCCTTGAGAAAGCTGAACTAAAGTACACCAAAATATCTTACTCTTTTGGTTGGGTCGAAAGATTAATTACTTCTTCTTCTAATTAGTAAACTCTTCATTAGAAGAAGGTATTCGATGAATGTTGTTCATGAGATTACATTTATTATCTGTTTTTCGAATCGAACTGGCATTGGTGGTTGGTTTTTTTTTTTTTTTTTCGCGTGTGTGAAAGAGTATACGAATAACTATAGATTGGATATAACAATCCATACATACATACATATTGTATATAGGGGTGAGCAAGTCAGATCGACCGGATCGGGAACCGCTTGGACCGGTAGTCCGGTTCCTAGTTTTAGAGGGCAGCGGTCCAATTCCTGGTTTCAGGGGTATAGGACATGACCGGACATGTCAATTTTTCTTTTTCTTTTTTTGCATTTACGGGGTCTCGTGCGATTGAGATTTGGACCACATGTTTATTTTGCAGCTTCTGTTGCCGTGACTCCACCCAACAATGTCGAATGCTACATGTTACTAGATTGTGCTAAAAAGTTCTATCATCTCGCTTTTTTTTTTGGGAAAGAATATACTGTTTTAGAGTCATGTTTTCGAAAATAATGGCCTTGATAATATTTGCTTGACTCCATTGGAGTCTTAGACCGCTCGAGAACCGAACCGGACCGGCGGTCAGGTCCCCGGTTCCGGAAATTGGGAACCGGCATCACCGGTCCGGTTCCCGGTTCTTGAGGGGACCCGGACCGGACCGGGAACCACTCACCCTTAATTGTATGTACATGTGATTTTAGGACAGAACAAACAATTTCTGCCAAAAATTGACACAGGAATTACTGTCGCAGCATCAATGATATTCTAAAAATATTTGATATTGCATGGAAATGTGTATTATATGAATAAAAATCAACCACAACAAGTTTTGGGCACCCAGAGATGGCTTAGCCCTAGTCTATATTATCTCGAAATCTAAGATCTCCAAACAGGAGTAGATGCAAAAGCAATCACCACCGTGACGAGTTTGCCCAAAAATTTATACAATGTCGTTAACATCGCCATTATCAATCGTGGAAGACTACTGGAAGAGTTTATTGGCTGCTCCATCTTCGACACCTTCGAAAAATAACGCAACCAAGGTCAGGTGTGCATTACGTAGCCAAATCAGTACGTGATTGCGCAAGCAACCTCGCCATCCACGAGCCATGATCCTGCATTGGGTTCTATAGGATAATACAACCATGGTCAGGTGTGCATTACGTAGCCAAAACTTGTTACGATAGCATGAAAAGCAGAGTATAGAAGTCAAAACATGAAAATGGCGAAAAGAAGGATAATAGATGCAAGTGAGGCTCCTCCTGTCAGTTCGTTGACTCTTGAAAGCTCTTGTCTCTTGAAAGCAGGAGGGGGTGGTTTTTGCATTTTCTGCTGTAACAAAATTAAAAAACAAAAACCAAATCTTCTATACGCAAAATAAGGAAACAAACAAAGACAAGTACCTAGCTTCTCCAATGGCTCTGGATCACATCCTCCCAATTAATCTACCAGAAGCCGAATGTTCTTTGGGAATTCGCACAACAATAAGAATTCCACTTCCGAGCTAGAGCTTGATATCAGCATCTGCCATCAAGAATAGCTACCAGGAGATGAAAGCAAGAAAATCCTCCCATCATGAGAGGATAAAACCAGACACAATGGACCTCGGTCACTTGCCTATATGTCGGCACAATCTCCGGTGTATCTGCGCGACAAGGCACCTAGACATTATTCGAGACAAGATTCAGCAGACTTCTTCAAGATGTCGAGGCAGTTATATAAAAGTTACTGTGCTACGGATATAAACTCCAACGATCATGAGGACCATCCTTTGGCTTCCATAGAATTCCCGCCAATATCAGCCTACGGAGACATTCAGAACCCATAGTTGTCCTTTCGAAACCTCCAGCATAACTACGTCTACGTACAGTAGACGTAAAAACAAACTTTTTTTTTGCCTATTGAGTCAAACTTTTTGAATTTGTGCCAATTCAGTCCATCCGGTTAATTTTGGTTGGAAATCGTTGACGGGGCACGGTCGGCGCTAACGTGGACACTTTTTAATAATATTTTCAGCGACAGTGAGGGTGAGGCCGACCCTCGCCCAGCAACGACAAGGCCGAGTCCTTGCCAGCCCTCGCCTCCGGCTGGTTAGAGTAAAAAACCATGTGATGCTCCTTGGTCAGTATTCAACGGGCAAAACTATTTTCATAAAGCATTTGCTTTGGTGTGAATACCTAGTTAGTCAAGTTTGTGTTGTATTCTTGGTACTCTTTTGAGGCAGGTAAGAAATTACTAAAAGAGTGCTCCTTGCCTTCTTCTTATATTGGACCGGAGCGTACAACCAATAGATTTGTTGTTCTGGTGGTATGTTAGGCTTCTAGTTAATAACTTTACTTGTGCATCTAACTATGTGAATTCAATAATTTTAGGACCTCAATCTAGCTTGTTAAGTTAAACAGGTATTTCTTGTTTTTTGGTCAGAAACAGGTATTGATTGATATATCTTTTCTTCGATGGATTCTGGATCAATTATTTTCTGCATTGGACAGTCATGGAGGACTCCAATACTAAGTATTGATGACTAACCATTTGCCACTTAGATTCAGTCCGTCTTGTGACTAAATGCTGCAATTGACTTGTATTACGAGTCACATTATTCAAAGGGAAAATGGAATCGATTTCCGTCTAAGATAAGATTTATGTTTTGATTGCCGTCTAAAACAAGAAGACGGATAAAATCTTTTTTGACGAGTCACGTTATTCAACGGAAAACGGAAACGATTTCACAACATCTATGTATTGATTTCCGTCTAAAATAGGAAGACGGAAAGAAATCTTTTTTTGACGAGCCACATTATTCAAGAAAAAACGGAATCGATTTTAGTCTAAGATAAGATTTATATTTAGATTTCCATCTAAAATAAGAACACGGAAAGATATCTTTTTTCACAAGTCACATATTCGAGAGAAAACAGAATCGATTTCCGTCTAAGATAACATTTATATTTTGATTTCGTCTAAAATAACAAGACAGAAAGAAATCGTTTTGGACGAGCCACATAGAAGAACGGAATATTCGACAAGATTTATATTTTGATTTTTGTCCAAAACAAGATGATGGAAAGAAATCTTTTTTTTTTTTTGAGTCACATTATTCGAGAGATAATGGAGATTTATATTTTGATTTTCGTCTAAAACAAGAAGACGGAAAGATTTTTTTTTTTTGGGTGAGTTACATTATTCAAAGGAAACGGAATGGATTTCTGTCTAAGACAAGATTTATATTTTGATTTCCGTCTAAAGTAAGAAGACGGAAAGAAACTTTTTTATTTTGACGAGTCACAATATTTGAAGGAGAACGCAATCGATTTCCATCCAAGACAAGATTTATATTTTGATTTCCGTCCAAAGCAAGAAACGGAAACAAATCTTTTTTTTTTACGGGTGACATTATCTAGGGAGAACCAAATCTAAGACAAGATTTAGTTGATTTACATCTTTCAATTTTCGTTTTTCTCAAAGAAAATACAGCCAACTTCTCAAATTCTTTCCTTAGAGAGATCCGGAGAAATATCAAAATTGATATTTGCTATTGTGACCGAGATTTTGTTTGTTAGAAGATTTTGACATATTAGGAAAGAAAGGTAAAACATTTAGGCTGCGTATGGTAACGCTCCAGAAACGCGTATGGTAAAAAAGTATTCCAAAAGTGTTCCGGGAGCACTTCTGACAAATAAAAACACTTTTGGAGTAGAAATAAGAAATAAAAAAAAGGGTCGCACTTTTTTCACTCCCTTTTTGGTTACCACACTCCATGAATTAGTATTTTGACAACAATATTCGTTGTGGATCCCACTTTTCAGCATATCATTCCTATTAACAGATTATTAAATTCAAATGTGGGCCCCATTTTGTGTTTACTTTTTTCTTTTTCTTCCGTATCTCTCTTCTCTCTTTTTGCGTGTTCCTCGTGTTCTTTCTCGTTGCCTTCTTCACGTATGTCCACCACGCCTCCGACCCCAAGGCTCCATTGGCTGCGCTATTTGCTCGCTTCTCCATCTCGCCGCTCTTCACGACCTCGACATGCCATCATCGAGACCTCTTGACCATCGTTTCAGCCGTGAAGGGGCACAAGATCGGCGAGGCGTAGCTCGACCGCTCCGTGTGTCTGAATGGTTTTGAAGATGAAGATCCAACCACATGATGAACTTAAGGAACTTGAGAGAGAGAGAGAGAGAGAGAGAGAGAGAGAGAGAGAAGCGGCCAACCTGACGATGCTCTCAAGGTGAAAACGCCGCCCCTTCATAGCAAACGATAGTTGAGAAGGTCTCAATGACGACTGGTCGAGGCGGCTAGGTGGAGAAGTGAGTGAATGGCGCGGCCAATGGAGCCTTTGGGTTGGAGGCGCGTTGGAGGACGTACGCGACGAACACCAAAAGAGAGAGAAGAGAGAGATAAGGAAGAAAAAGAAAAAAGTAAACACAAAATGGGGCTCACATTTGAATTTAATAATCTCTTAATGGGAATGATATGCTAAAAGGTGGGACACATAAGTGATATTGTTGTCAAAACACTAATTCAGGGAGTGTGGTAGCCAAAAAGGGAGTGGAAAAAGCGTGACCCTAAAAAAAACTTACTTTTGTGTTCCCGGAATACTTTTAAAAACACATTTGGAACATTTTTTAGAAACAATTGGGAACACTTTGTTCCCAAAGTGTCTCCGCCGGTCGCCGCCGCCCGCCACCACCCTCTCCCGTCGCCGCCGCCGGAGAAAAATGAAATAAAATAAAAAATACTTTTTAATAATAAAATATATTTTTGAATAAAAATATTTTAAAAAATTTAAAAAATTAAAAAAATCAGAAAATTTTAAAAAATTAAAATAAATAGGAAAAAATTTCATATTGCATGAAAGTATTTTAGTAATATCATTTTTTATTTTATTTACTAATTTTTTTAAAAGTTACTACAGATAGAGGAATTTTGTTGAGGATATGACCTTTATGCAATTACCAAATGCGTTTCTATTCTTTTTTTTTGTTCCAGGAACAGAATTTTTTTGAAGTTACGAAACGCGTTTCTGTTCCCAGAAATCGTTGCCTGGAACAGAAACAGAAAAAAATGTTTCTGTTCCAAAAGTTGTTCCAGGAACTAGCATACGTAGCTTTACTATCCAGGTTGACTGCCCAGCTACAATATACCCACATAAATCTAGTGTCAGATTTATTTTCTTGTTATGTTTATTTTGTTTATTGTTCGATTACTTGTTTCCTCAATAATATTGGTTGTGGCATGAACATTGGGCGACTATTGTGACCATCGACTTTAAATGTGCTCGATGTTGCTATCGAAGCCCCTCAAGATGAATTGGTCGAGATTCTAGTCAGCCGCGTGCCTAGTAGTGATTCCATTTCGACTGAAGCCCTGCCCGCTCCTTTCAAGGGAGGTAGATTAAGGATCGTAAAGGCATTATTCAACAAATTACCCTCATTGAATCGTGACGTAAGCTCTCTGCCATGGTGACTGCTATTCTTGATGCTCTTAGGCAAAAGGAGGTTATTCGGTACCTGGCCAAGCATTCACTAGAGAGCCCAGCTGCCGTGACGTCCGGATGTCCCATTCGGGTAGGATTTCACTCACTCATCTTACCGTTTTTTTTTGTTTGCTGCCAACTTGAATTAACTTTTTTTTAATGTATTTTTCCGCTCCTTTTGTAAGATATCTACAATTCGAGCAACTCTATCCACATGGTGTCCACTTTATCTGTTCCCAGTTTTAGTTTTCTCTATATACTTAGATATACAATTCGAGATATGGAGAAATCGCTTAAGATACTTCCATTAATCTATTAATCTATTAATCGCTTAAGATATGGACTTGTGAGTATCTTAATACAAATACAAAGTTCACACAAGTCAATAGCTCCAGAAGTTCAGAGTACATGCATGGCAATTGATGCTTGTGAGCCCACTGGTTCCTCACCATTTGCAATAAGTCATCGACATTGTTATAGTGATAGCTCACATTTACATGTAATAGGCTGGACAAAATATGATGATGTCGGATCAATCGCTTCTTGCCATAAATTTGATTTATGGAGGAGTATATCCGACACATAGTGATGTTTAGAAAAATTAAACTAACATAAGGTTGGTTAATGTAATACCTAGTCTAGTTCTAGATCCATCTTCCCACTACTATGGGAAGACGTCAAAATCTCAAGAGGATTGAACTTTTTCAAATGCCCTCGAATAATGTGACTCGTCAAAAAATGTTAGTTTCTGTTTTCTTACGGAATAATGTGACTCATCAAAAAATATTTCTTTCATTTTCTTGTTTTAGATGGAAATCAAAACATTAATCTTGTTTTAAGAACCGTTCCGTTTACCTTTGAATAATGTCACAAGAGGATTGAACTCGTTGAAATGTCCTCGAATAATAATGTGACTGTCAAAAAATATTTCTTCCCGTCTTCTTGCTTTAGACGGAAATCAAAATACAAATTTTGTCATAGACGGAAATTAATTCCGTTTTCCTTCAAATAATGTGACTCGATGGAAATCGATTCCGTTTTCCCTCGAATAATGTGACTCAATATTTCTTCGTCTTCTTGTTTTAGATGGAAATCAAAACATTAATCTTGCTTTAGAAATCGATTCCGTTTTCCTTCGTGACAAGAGGATTGAACTCCTTGAAATGCCCTCGAATAATACGACTCGTCAAAAAATATTTCTTTTCCGTCTTCTTACTTTAGATGGAAATCAAAATATAAATATTGTCGTAGACAGAAATCGATTCTGTTTTCCTTCGAATAATGTGACTCGACGGAAATCGATTCCATTTTCTCTTGAATAATGTGACTCGTCAAAGAATATTTCTTTCGTCTTCTTGTTTTAGATGGAAATCAAAACATTAATCATGTCTTAGAAATCAATTCCGTTTTTCCGCGAATAATGTGACTCGTTAAAAAAATTTTCTTTCCATCTTGTTTTAGACGGAAATAAAAACATAAACTTATCTTACATGGAAATCGATTTCGTTTTCCCTCGAATAATGTGACTCATAAAATAAATTACTTATCTTCGGGATTGTCAGATGATAAGTATATAAAAATACCTAAAAAATACATTTATATATACATCTATCCAAAAAATTGAGTCGAGCTCCACTACTTGAACGTGTATTTGTTTTTTTTTTTTTTCATTACATGCTTTAAGATTTTTGTAATCGACCCGTGCATCATACGTGCGTGCAACATTAGTGCAACATACGTGCATCATTAGTCATCTTATGCTTGCCATGATGGGCACGGCAAAGGCTCATCCATGATTATTTGATAATCTTAAAGATGAATTTGCTAAGGTCACTTTACTTGATAAATATGTGTTTTGAAATAGGTTCAAAGGGATTACCACCTATCGCCAGGTGATTTTCCTAGCGTTGATAAGTTAGGGAGGTCTTGAGTGGCTACAAAATCGATAAATTCGAAAAGCTGAAGCGCAAGATGATACAAGCCGTCGACGACATGTATCAAGTGAAACTTATGTACATAAAATCAACCAAATTCAGAAATCTACAGCATAATAATATGCACTTGATACATGGTACATAAGTTGATTTTTTGTACAAAAGTGTGCACTTGATACATGTTGTCGACGGCTTGCATCATCTTCGGCTTCAGCTTTTTGAATTACTCAAGACCTCCTTTCGATGCTACAAAAATCACCTGCCGGTAGATGGTAATCCCAATTGAACCTATTTCAAAACACAAATTTATCAAGTAATGTAAGTCAGCACAGAGAAGAGAGAGGAGGGACCTGAGCATATTCATCTTTAAGATTATCAATTAATTGTTGCTGAGCCTTTGCCTCGCCCTTCATGGCATGTCCTTCTTAAGATGACTAATGATGTAGCATGAATCTTAGCGGCCCTAGCATGCCTAACAAATTCGTTGATCTGCACCGAACAGATGCAACAAGATGATTCACAGTCAATATGCAGTAATAATTCAATGAAGTGCATTGGTACTTAATACAAAGAATTTTCTTGTTTTAGATGGAAATCAAAACATTAATCTTGTCTTAGAAATCAATTCCGTTTTCCCGCGAATAATGTGACTCGTCAAAAAAATTTCTTTCCATCTTGTTTTAGAAGGAAATAAAAACATAAATGTTATCTTACATGGAAATCGATTCCGTTTTCCCTCGAATAATGTGACTCATAAAAGAAATTACTTATCTTCGGGATTGTCAGCTGATAAGTATATAAAAATACCTAAAAAAATACATTTATATATACATCTATCCAAAAAATTGAGTCAAGCTCCACTACATGAACGTGTATCTGTTTTTTTTTTTTTCATTACATGCTTTAAGATTTTTGTAATCGACCCATGCATCATACGTGCGTGCAACATTAGTGCATCATATGTGCATCATTAGTCATCTTATGCCTGCCATGATGGGCAAGGCAAAGGCTCATCCACGATTATTGATAATCTTAAAGATGAATTTGCTAAGGTCACATTACTTGATAAATATGTGCTCTGAAATAGGTTCAAAGGGATTACCATCTATCGCCAGGTGATTTTCCTAGGGTCGATAAGTTAGGGAGGTCTTGAGTGGCTACAAAATCGATAAATTCGAAAAGCTGAAGCGCAAGGTGTATCAAGTGAAACTTATGTACATAAAATCAACCAAATTCAGAAATCTACAGCATAATAGTATACACTTGATACATGCACGTAAAGTAGATTTTTTGTACACAAGTGTGCACTTGAAACATGTTGTTGACGGTTTGCATCATCTTGGGCTTCAGCTTTTTGAATTACTCAAGACCTCCTTTCGACCCTAGAAAAATCACCTACCGGTAGATGGTAATCCCAATTGAACCTATTTCAAAACACAAATTTATCAAGTAATGTAAGTCAGCACAGAGAAGAGAGAGAAGGGATCTCAGCATATTCATCTTTAAGATTATCAATTAATTGTTGTTGAGCCTTTGCCTTGCCCTTCATGACAGGCATCTCCTTCTTAAGATGACTAATGATGTAGCATGAATCTTAGGGGCCCTAGCATGCTTAACAAATTCGTTGATCTGCACCGAACAAATGCAACAAGATGATTCACAGATGCAACAAGATGATTCACAGTCAATATGCAGTAATAATTCAATGAAGTGCATTGGTACTTAATACAAAGAATATTCCTTTCGTTTTCTTGTTTTAGATGGAAATCAAAACATTAATCTTGTCTTAGAAATCAATTCCGTTTTCCCGCGAATAATGGGACTCGTCAAAAAAAAATTTCTTTCCATCTTGTTTTAGACGGAAATAAAAACATAAATCTTATCTTACATGGACATCGATTCCGTTTTCCCTCGAATAATGTGACTCATAAAAGAAATTACTAATCTTCGGGATTGTAGATGATAAGTATATAAAAATACCTAAAAAAATACATTTATATATACATCTATCCAAAAAATTGAGTCGAGCTCCACTACTTGAACGTGTATCTGTTTTTTTTTTTTTTTGCCATTACATGCTTTAAGATTTTTGTAATCGACCCGTGTATCATACGTGCATCATTAGTCATCTTATGCCTGCCATGATGAGCAAGGCAAAGGCTCATCCATGATTAATTGATAATCTTAAAGATGAATTTGCTAAGGTCACATTACTTGATAAATATGTGCTCTGAAATAGGTTCAAAGCGATTACCATCTATCGCCAGGTGATTTTCCTAGCATCGATAAGTTAGAGAGGTCTTGAGTGGCTACACAATCGATAAATTCGAAAAGCTGAAGCGCGAGATGATACAAGCCGTCGACGACACGTATCAAGTGAAACTTATGTACATAAAATCAACCAAATTCAGAAATCTACAGCATAATAATATACACTTGATACATGTACATAAGTTGATTTTTTGTACATAAGTGTGCACTTGATACATGTTGTCGACGGCTTGCATCATCTTGGGCTTCAGCTTTTTGAATTACTCAAGACCTCTTTTCGACGCTAGAAAAATCACCTCTGGTAGATGGTAATCCCAATTGAACCTATTTCAAAACACATATTTATCAAATAAGGTAAGTCAGCATAGAGAAGAGAGAGAAGGGAACTCAGCATATTCATATGTGAGATTATCAATTAATTGTTGCCGAGCCTTTGCCTTGCCCTTCATGGCAGGCATCTCCTTCTTAAGATGAGTATTGATGTAGCATCAATCTTAGTGGCCCTTGCACGCTTAACAAATTCGTTGATCAACACCGAACAGATGCAACAAGATGATTCACAGCCAGTATGCAGTAATAATTCAATGAAGTGCATTGGTACTTAATACAAAGAATATTTCTTTCGTTTTCTTGTTTTAGATGGAAATCAAAACATTAATCTTGTCTTAGAAATCAATTCCGTTTTCCCGCGAATAATGTGACTCGTCAAAAAAAATTGCTTTCCATCTTGTTTTAGACGGAAATAAAAACATAAATCTTATCTTACATGGAAATCGATTCCGTTTTCCCTCGAATAATGTAACTCATAAAAGAAATTACTTATCTTCGGGATTGTCAGATGATAAGTATATAAAAATACCTAAAAAATACATTTATATATGCATCTATCCAAAAAATTGAGTCGAGCTCCACTACTTGAACGTGTATCCGTTTTTTTTTTCATTACATGCTTTAAGATTTTTGTAATCGACCCGTGCATCATACGTGCATCATTAGTCATCTTATGCCTACCATGATGGGCAAGGCAAAGGCTCATCCACTATTAATTGATAATCTTAAAGATGAATTTGCTAAGGTCACATTACTTGATAAATATGTGCTCTGAAATAGGTTCAAAGGGATTACCATCTATTGCCAGGTGATTTTCCTAGCGTCGATAAGTTAGGGAGGTCTTGAGTGGCTACAAAATCGATAAATTCGAAAAGCTGAAGCGCAAGGTGATACAAGCCGTCGACGACATGTATCAAGTGAAACTTATGTACATAAAATCAACCAAATTCAGAAATCTACATCACAATAATATACACTTGATACATGTACATAAAGTTGATTTTTTGTACATAAGTGTGCACTTGAAACATGTTGACGGCTGGCATCATCTTGGGCTTCAGCTTTTTGAATTACTCAAGACCTCCTTTCGATGCTAGAAAAATCACCTGTCGGTAGACGATAATCCCAATTGAACCTATTTCAAAACACAAATTTATCAAGTAATGCAAGTCAGCACAGAGAAGAGAGAAGGGACCTCAGCATATTCATCTTTAAGATTATCAATTAATTGTTGCTGAGCCTTTGCCTTGCCCTTCATCTCCTTCTTGATGACTAATGATGTAGCATAATCTTAGCAGCCCGAGCATGCTTAACAAATTCGTTGATCTGCACCGAACAGATGCAACAAGATGATTCACATATGCAATAATAATTCAATGAAGTGCATTGGTACTTAATACAAAGAATATTTCTTTCGTTTTCTTGTTTTAGATGGAAATCAAAACATTAATCTTGTCTTAGAAATCAATTCCGTTTTCCCGCGAATAATGTGACTCGTCAAAAAAAAAAATTCTTTCCATCTTGTTTTAGACGGAAATAAAAACATAAATCTTATCTTACATGGAAATCGATTCCGTTTTCCCTCGAATAATGTGACTCATAAAAGAAATTACTTATCTTCGGGATTGTCAGATGATAAGTATATAAAAATACCTAAAAAATACATTTATATATACATATATCCAAAAAATTGAGTCGAGCTCCGCTACATGAACGTGTATCTGTTTTTTTTTTTTCATTACATGCTTTAAGATTTTTGTAATCGACCCGTGCATCATACGTGCATCATTAATCATCTTATGCCTGCCATGATGGGCAAGGCAAAGGCTCATCCACGATTAATTGATAATCTTAAAGATGAATTTGCTAAGGTCACATTACTTGATAAATATGTGCTCTGAAATAGGTTCAAAGCGATTACCATCTATCGCCAGGTGATTTTCCTAGCGTCGATAAGTTAGGGAGGTCTTGAGTGGCTACAAAATCGATAAATTCGAAAAGCTGAAGCGCAAGATGATACAAGCCGTGGACGACATGTATCAAGTGAAACTTATGTACATAAAATCAACCAAATTCAGAAATCTACAGCATAATAATATACACTTGATACATGTACATAAGTTGATTTTTTGTACATAAGTGTGCACTTGATACATGTTGTCGACGGCTTGCATCATCTTGGGCTTCAGCTTTTTGAATTACTCAATACCTCCTTTCGACGCTAGAAAAATCACCTGCTGGTAGATGGTAATCCCAATTGAACCTATTTCAAAACACATATTTATCAAGTAATGTAAGTCAGCATAGAGAAGAGAGAGAAGGGAGCTCAGCATATTCATCTTTGAGATTATCAATTAATTGTTGCTGAGCCTTTGCCTTGCCCTTCATGGCAAGCATCTCCTTCTTAAGATGACTAATGATGTAGCATCAATCTTAGCGGAACTAGCACGCTTAACAAATTCGTTGATCTGCACCGAACAGATGCAACAAGATGATTCACAGTCAGTATGTAGTAATAATTCAATGAAGTGCATTGGTACTTAATACACAAACGAAATATTGTAGAAACTAGTTTGTTAAGCGTGAAATTTTCAAGACATACTCGACAGTCACAAGTTTTCTTAGGAATGTCAATCAAGTCTGCAAGAAGATCATCCTATTCTGTTTTGAAGATCAAGGCCTATAGGTTCCTTCCACAATGCCTTCATTTGCAGGCTTGTCATCGAAGGACCTGTGATTTTGAAATACTGGTGAGCACATAGATATATCCAAAAACCAGTCTGCCCATAACAATATTTCAATCATAAGTTTGTTCATTTGATTCAAGATCAGAGTTTGGATGATGTACTGGTGTTTGGTCATTTGATTCAAGATCAGAGTTTGAATGATGTACTGGTGTGTATGCAAATGCAGTTTTTCTACAAAGGATCCCTATTCTCAAGAATGAAGCCTATAAAGGAAACCTAATGGCATAACAAGAAAGTATCTTCCCGTGACTTGGATACCTTCAATTCCTCCTATCCTTGGGAGGTTGTTCGGCTGATTTTAGCCATAGCTGAAAACTGTTGTATGTCGAAAGAACCGGTCTTTAAAGAATCCAGCTTGCCACAAGGATTAGGGGGCATCGATTATCAGGTGTCTGATGAACAATTTTGTATAAAACTTGCCATCTGATAGTATGTCAGCAATTTACATCAGGTCAAAAGGTCCTAAACTCATGCCACGGTACACCTCTTTCGCAAAACTAAGGTCATGTTCGAATTGCTGGGGTGTTGGTCATGTCTCGAAGATGCCTTTTACGTAAACCATTCCCTTCTCACTGAGCTGAAGCTCCTTCCTCATCTGCTCAACTTGCTGATCATCTCCCTGAACAACAATCTCGGATAGTGTCCCGTCCTCCACCACTATCATCTTTACCTTGATTTGCTCCTTCCTCGATGCTTGCTTCCAATAGTATGCTCCGCTGCAAAATATCATATCAAGGGTTCAGTATATTCACACGTGATTTCCGTCCTTCAGAAATGCTAGAACTCGGACTCTTCATGGAAAAACAATCTTCACTTACGCTAATGGGCTCAATGTAGTGATCCAGAACCAGTTGTTACCGATATCCGGAACAGTTATTGTAAGAACAAGGCCAACGCTGGCAAGGCTAATGCAGGTGCAGAATGTCAGCAATGCCGCTTGCCCTCGGCTCGGAGTCATCATCCCTTCAAACCTTCAAACAAGAACACAAAGCACATTAACTAGCAGCCCTTCTAGGACAGAGCATCATGCTTGGGTTTGTTTTCATTTGCAGCAACAATGGTGGTAAGAAATCATAAAGGAACTCTCTCCCTCCCTCCCTCTCCCCATTTTGTACCAAACCCACCACCCCCAAAGAGAAAAGAAAAACAGAAGACCAATGTTCATGAATCAAAAGCATGTAAGGTAGTGTATTGATCGATGCAGATAATGGAACCCCGAAGCCCCTATTAGTCAGGCACTGGAGCTGGGTCTTCCCTAGATCTTTCGTAGATAAGGTCACCCCTTTGAAATCGAGGGGGTTTCCTCAGCTGCACACCACACTACAAAGTTGTGACAGAGGGCAAACAAAGGCAAAGAGGAAAGGGAGACATCGCGACTGAACAAAGACCTGGCCACCATCTCCTGAAATGTCACCGGAAAGATATCCTTTGCTGACAATCAATCAAAATAGAACAGATGGTCAAGCCAGGTCGAGCGGAGCGCTTTGATTACATGTCCCATCATTGGGAATTCTCCGCAGAGCGCTTATACAAAGTTTTGACAGAAGGCATACGTGATGGTCTCTCCTGTATCGGTGACCGCGAAGTTGTTGCGTGTGAAGAAGGACAGAATCTCCCCAGCAACGCGATTCGGAGCCTTCCTCTCTTCTCCTTCACCTATGAATGTCCTCTTCACAATCTGCATCACATAACCAAACCACCCCACTTCACATTCCAGCCAAGCCAATCAAATCCATCAAACACGAGTGTGAACACTGAACAGACTCATAATTCAACCAAGAACCGATGAAATATGCTTTTAAGCCCCAAAAAAAGCGGAAAACAGAAAACAGAAAACAGAAAAGGATCGGTGCTTCAGGGTAACAACCTTGGACTTCACAGAGCGCTTGATGAGAGACCAGAGTCCAGGAACAGAGATCACGAAGAGACCCAGAGAAGTGTAGTAACTGGCCAGGGAGTAACCCGCGGCGTCCGCGAGCAGGAACAGCGAAGCATACGGGGCGTGATGAGGAAGCACCAGAGGCGAGAGTTCTTGGAGGGAGCTCCGGACCACCAACCTCCTCGGTCGGGGGGTGACGGTGGAGGAGGTTCGGACCGTCCCGAGCCATCGTTCGGGGCGGTGGAGGTCTCTGGTCCGGAGCGTGGGACGGAAGGAGAGGGAGGACACAGAGCGTTGGTGCGGAGGTGATGATATCGTGGTAGCCATTGGTCGCTGGGCAAAAGAGAGAGGGAGCGAGCGTGTGTTGACGAAGATAAAATTAACTTCGTGCATTCGAATGGCGTAGATTAGATCTGATGGCGTGTCCTGATATTGCCCTGGTTCTGTTGGCGAATGCATCCCTCGTTTGATAATCAATAACGAATTGATTAAAGTTATTCATTGAAAATAACTATTATGTCCCTTTATAATTTTCGATTGAGGTTTGAAAAATAAAATTTTATTGATGGGTTTAATGAAATTTATTATCTTGGTTGAAAATTTATGGCCATTTCATAAATATTACAATCACATTTGAAACATCGAAATAAGAATAAGTTGATGGAAGCAATAAATAATTGAAAAACTCGACAGCTTTACAATCACATTCTAAAAAACCAAAAATCATAAATGAAAATTATCATAAATCCCTTCAACTCAAAAGATCAATCCATAGAATTTTCACTATCCTTTAAGGATCGGCAAAGGAAATTTTTTATGTAAACTATCCAAAATGATATTTTTATTATGACCTAAAAAGAACATTGATCAGGATTTTGAGTTAGTAGAAATGAACAAGCATTACCTTATGGTTCCAATTTAGAGTATGCTCCTATCCACAAGTCGAATATTAGAAATTAAATGATCATTTTCTTGAAAAACCTTTTTTTTTTTCACAAAAACAAGGATTTACGATTTCAGGTTGCAAATTCTTCAAAATTACTAAAACAGGGATGGGAAAAGGGACCGTAAATGATGGATCTTGGAGGAGTATTTATCTGGGAAAAATCACAAAGAGGCCTACCGGCATTTTACTGCATTTGTCAATTTCGTTGTCGGCATTTTTTCCCGCGAGTTGTAATAATTTCTATTATAAGTAAAATTCGATCCCGCTTCTCCTTGTTCTTTTTTTTATTTTTCTTCTTCTTCTTCTTCTTCTACTGTCTTGCTTTAATGATTTTCCTCGCCGTTAATTAACGTCATTAAACAGAGATTAGAGCGCCCCCGGGGAGCAGAGTGACAGTGACAGTAGTGTCGGTTACGAGAAGGCTTGGCAATCATCGGGCATTGCCCCTCTCTCCCCTGCGAAGGAGAACGGAATCGTTCGTCTCTCTTCCAAAGAAAACTTGTCGTGCGATCTCACGAATCTCGCTCGGTGTCCTTTTCAATCCATCCCGTCTTCTTCTTCTTCTTCTTCTTCCACCAGCTCTCGACAATCGCGAGAGAGAGAGAGAGAGAGAGAGAGAGAGAGAGAGAGAGATGGCGGGGAGAGAGAGAGAGGTGGCGGAGAAGAAGAAGGAGGTTATTCGACTGGAGCGCGAGTCGGTGATACCGGTCCTGAAGCCGAAGCTCGTCATGACCTTGGCCAATCTCATCGGTATGTCCTTCCTCGCTGCCGCTCCTTCGTGTCTCCGCCCCGCGATTCGCGGGCATGGAAGATGCGCGCGCCTGTGAAGTCGCCGGAGATTTGTCCTGGTTCGGCTGCTTTATGTTAGGGAATGAACGGTGTTGTGTCGTGTGCATTTTTTTTATCCTGTAAAACTCGGTCTGGTATTTTTCCAGGAGCGAGTCAATCATATGGTGTGGAAATTATGGAAATGGTATATGTATCAGAGCCATTGTTCTACTTGCTGTGGAATTGTGTGGCCTAATAATTTATTTGGACGAGGAAACCTTTGCTATTGAGTTCTTTTGATCTGGCCAACACTACTGGATAAAAAGTGTTCACTGGGCGGCCTTAGGGCATTAACAGACGTTGAATTCCAGAAATTCTGGAATTATTCCCAAAATAGAATTTCATTACATAATGCATGTCCACCTCCTAACACTGCAAAAATTGTAACTCAAACCATTAAGTTCGTGCTGTTTTTTGGCGTAGTTTTGGCTTCTTGTTCCTCTTGTATAGAGAGCCTCACCAGTTGGATTTTCCTTTCCTTTCTTTTCCCTTTTCTTTCTCTTGCAGAGCATAGTTCTGACCGTGCTGATTTTTTAAAGTTGTGCAAGAGAGTTGAATATACAATTCGAGCCTGGTATCTTCTGCAATTTGAGGACTTGATGGTGTGTATAGTTGTATTCTCGTCGATTCTGTTGTCTGAACTTCTGCTTTTAGTTGGTTTAATTGGTTAACTTGGCCTTTTTGGTTGTTTCCTCTAATTTCCCTTTTCTTACGTATAATTTTGTTCCAATAACTGCAGCAACTTTACTCTCTCTTTGATCCTGTGCACGGGGCTCAGAAGTTGCAACAGCAAAACCTATCTTCTGAAGAAGTTGATGTACTTGAGCAAAATTTTCTTTCTTACTTGTTTCAGGTACTACTGCTTCCTGTATACCTTTCCGTGAAATTTTGTGGGTGTTTTACTAATAAGAGATTTATTGCAATTTTTTACTCGGAAAGTTGACTGACTCACTGTGATCTTTCTTGCAAGAAAGATCCATTCATTTCCATCTCTTTGTTAAGTAACTACCTATGAGAATGACTTAGCATGAAAATTGAGCAGGAAGAAAGTGTCTGTTGCTATTGACTTTTTACAAATCACTATGGTTATGCCACAAGATAGCGGGGAATTTAGTTATGGGCTATATTTTCCTCCATCCTGTTTGGAGGAATCCATGCCTACGTGGTGGGTAACAAGTTATGGACATCATCCAAATATGAACTTAATTTAACCATGGGTGATGCCCATGCTTGTCAGCCATCGATTAAAAGGCTTCCTCCACCAGGATTTTAGGGAAATATGGCCCTTCATTTACAGCGTGCTTCAATTATATTGCAGTGAGAAGATATAAAGGACACGGTATCAATCTTCACCTCAAGTGTGACTTATGGTTTGCATTCTGCTCTAAACAAGAACGGAAAATGTCCTCTTCTTCGGTAGATTTTGTAGATTTGATACGTAAAGAACAAAAGAAATTATGAGAAAGCCAAAGGGGTAGAAACTTCTGCAACTTAATCCTTCTTATGTACCTCACTCTTTGTATAGATTTTGGTTTTTTTTTTTTCTTTTGTTGGAAAGAGAAAATTTGGAGAAATACAATGACACCTGCAGTCATCGCCTTTTGCAGGTTATGGATAAGAGCAATTTCAAAATTACTACGGATGAGGAAATTGATGTTGCACTTTCTGCCCAGTATCTCCTTAATCTTCCAATTAAAGTTGATGAATCTAAGGTATGAAATTGCATACATGGGACCAAGATATGTTAGTGACATGGGATCCAGTGCCTATGCATCTTCTGTGAAAGAACTTAGGAGATGCATTTAGTTAAATAGCTAGCAATGAGATTGATGTTGCGCCTTTAGTATTTCTGAAAAAGGAGAGGCTAAGTATATCTCGTATTTTCTCGTAGCTATATTAACTGCTTATTTCATTTTGTTTGCCGAATGTAGCTTGACAAGAAGCTTCTGAAAAGATACTTTGCAGAGCATCCTCAAGAAAATCTTCCAGATTTTGCAGATAAGGTACTTAGTAGGATGCTAGCTGATAGACATTCTTGATTTAATCTCCTCTCTTTTGGAAGGCAAGTTATCAAGATCTAGCGTGGCCGTATTGTCTAGGGATGCTTAATCTTCTCTTTAAGTTTATACATTCATCGTGTCAGACCATATGATCTATATGCTTAGAAATTTTTGTAATGCTTTGCTACTTCTAATTGAGAAGAGTTGCCTCTCTCTGTTTCTCTGATTTTCCTTCATCATTTTCTCTTTCAAAGTATGTTATATTCAGACGCGGCATCGGGATAGATCGAACAACAGATTACTTTTTCATGGAGAAAGTGGACATGATCATCTCACGTATTTGGGCATATATTTTGAAACTAACCAGGTGAGTTGTTCTTCTGACAAGTCAATCAAGAAGATATGTTGAAGTTTTTTTTTTTTAAACTTTGTTTGTTTGGGCTGTTGATAATGAACTTTGTTTTCAACCTTTTTCCTTTTGCGATATCATCCAGCTTTTGTTTTTTGCAGGATTGAGAAACTTTTGTCTAGAAAGTCAAGTGCACGCCGTAAGAAAGATCCAAAGAAGAATGATGAAATTGTGACTGAAGGAGAGCAGGATGACCTACATGTGGAACGAATTCGCATAGAAAATATGCCTATAAGGTGCTTTGAAGTTTGCAACAATTTTACATTTTGCTTTTCCTTTGCAGGTTGAAATTCTGCAATTCTTGGTGATCATACCCCGCCATGGCCATCATGCCCCATGATTTATATTCACCTACCTATTCGGACAGCTTGATGTCTGACCAACATTTTTTTGCTATGTCCAAAAATCAGATAGATGCAATTGCATATTTCTCCCTCTCCGTTGTTCCTCCAGTAGATGCTGAATATCTTGATGGTGTAGATGAGATCAATTTTAGCCCGTCACGAATTATTTTTTCCAAGCTTTCCAATATGAAAGACTTGATGTTAGCATTTTGTATATATTGAGCTTGATAGGGTACCTCGCAATTCAGAAGTTTCTCTATGGTTAAATAATGAGCGTGGCCAATGTAGAAATCATAGTGTTGGCAGGACTGTCTATTAATTCTAGAGGATACTCAGCAGCTAAGAGCCTTATCAAATGTTTTTATGATGGTGATAGACTCAAATTTCTAAGTAAGGGCTGTATATTTCTGCTCCCGCTGCCTTGTTTGGCATTTATGATGTGTTATGTCATTTGAAATTTTGGAGCTGTATGGTTTTTACGTGTCCAAAAATTATTTCTTAACTATTGATGGATGAGTGAGTATTGAATGGTAAAACAGATGCTGAAACAATCTTGCCTTGTGTCTTTCATTCTAGATTTCTCTATCTCTGATACTTCTATGTTGTTTGCAGTTTTCGCAATCTTCTAAGCAAGATTACTATCCAAGAACCCACCTTTGATAGGATAATCGTTCTTTACAGGTACTCTCTTGTTCTGTTGAAAGCGCTGTCATTTAAGATTTGTGTCGCATGGTTTGGCTAATAGATATTGTTCCTTTAAAGAACTATAATCCTTATAAGTTCACAGAATGTGATGTTGGCCTGCTTGTAAGAAAGGAAAGTGAATTTTTGTGAAAAGTTAGCGAAACAGAACTATGACTTAAAGCTAGTTCATTTTCTGATTGATATTTCGATAAATTGTCTTCTAGAATTGTAAAAAGCTCTTTGATCTAACAAGCTATTACCTCTTCAGGCGCTCAAGTTCCAACTTGAAAGATGAAAGAGGAATATATGTAAAGCATTTCAAAAGCATTCCAATGGCAGATATGGAGATAGTACTTGTAAATCTTTTTCTGAGCATTTTTATTTGGTGTTTTGTTTTCCTTTTTTCTTGAACTCTTTCTTCTTATGATCTCTATGGAGCTCATGACATGGTGTAGGTACTTTTTGCCTATTAACAGCCTGAAAAGAAAAATCCTGGGCTGACTCCAATGGACTGGGTGAAGTTTCTTGCCTCTGCTGTAGTTGGTCTGGTTAGTGTTTTCTCCCTTTTTTCAGTGTGGGAATGTGTGTTTATACTGTACTAATGTACTAATCATATCCCACAGGGTGCTGTAGTTGGTTCTCTTGAAATGCCTAAAGCTGATCTATGGGTCATTTTTGCCGTGCTTTCTACAGTGATAGGTTACTGTGCAAAAACGTACTTCACGTTAAGTGCTCTCTCTCTCTCTCTCTCCACATAGTTATTTCAGATGGGTTGGTTTTCCATATACCATTGAATTTGGAATAGTTATTTTAAAGTTAAGTCAATGATGCAAGTGGTCTACTTGGAAAGTTCACCGAGGAGTGTACTGGTAGACCATAAATTGGTGCCAGCTTTGTGTGTTTTATATGATAGGGTACCTAGGAATCTGATAATGAAGACAATTTATGCATCGTATAAAGTTGCCTGGTTGATCGAGAGCCACAGTATCTTACATAGTTTAACTTATGCTACAACAATTATATGCAGTTCGTTTTCTTGACTTTGAGAATACACCTTGTAAATTTGTTGCTCATTTTGGCCTATTTCTTTTCTTGTAGATTTCAGCAAAATATGGCTGCATATCAGAACTTAATTACCCAATCCATGTATGACAAACAACTTGACAGTGGGAAGGGGACTCTTTTGCACCTATGTGATGATGTGATCCAACAGGAAGTAAGTTGTGATATTTGTGAGCTTTTCATGCATCAAAGAAGTTAAGAATGTTGAAGAATGGAAATATTTGTGTCTAGTACGAGAACCTTTTGGATGTAGTTTATGCTAAAGAAAAAAAAGAAGCTGATAAATGACATTGAAACAGTACAGATTCCAACATCATGACTAGCCCTCTAGATGGAACTGAAATTTCAGTGGTGGTCCTATTGACCAAGGCTTATCCATTTGAAAGATATCATAGATTGTTACACTGTTAATGATTTCGGTTATGCATTCAGACCATTGGAAGAGATTTCTTTGAGATCGTATTTCACCTATTTGTTGGGTTGAATTGAAATATGGGGAATTACCCAGCTTAAATATGTTTAAACAATTGAATGCAGGTCAAAGAGGTGATTGTGTCATACTTCATATTGATGGAACAAGGAAAAGCTACAGCACAGGTTTGACAAACTCTTTATATTCGGCTCTTTTTTATGCATTTCCTTTTGTGAAGTTCTGGACCATTGAAGGATATATTTGCTAATAATGTATGGCTTTCTTATGTCGCGATGAAGGATTTGGATATACGATGTGAAGAGCTAATAAAAGAAGAGTTCGGTGGGAGCTGCAATTTTGATGTGGATGATGCAGTTGAGAAACTAGAGAAATTAGGCATTGTTGCTCGGGTAAATATGCTCTTCGAGTTTCCTGTTTTTCTTCATTGTAGCATAAGCGTCTTTAACTCTACCTTTTCCCCTGAATAACCTTCATTGGCACATTATAGGCTTAACTTCGAAATAGGAATTATTGAAAGCTGTCCACCTGCCAAGTCTAATGATCTCTCGTGCTTTGACCACTTGGGTTGTAATTGTAGGATTCTATCGGAAGATACTACTGTGTAGGCCTCAAACGTGCTAATGAGATCATTGGAACTACGACAGAGGAACTTGTCCTCAAGGCAAAACAGAGCACAAATCCTTCCTGATGGTATTGAAGGTTGATCTCCGCCGCAATGCAATCACATTAAACCAGGAGAGTCGAACCTTTGGAGTTGTTTACGTGTATGCAACTTAGTTCTCAAACCTTTCTGGATAAAAGGAAGTCTCAGCGGCCGCCTATACTTGATATCCACTTGCTATCCGGAGTGTTCATTTGTTCATTTAATAGTGTAATTATTCTTATCCTACGGTCTCTTTCTTATCTGTCTTTGTTATTGTTATTTGAAACTCGCGATTTATGAGTGTGCGGCTGCTTTTTTCATTCCAGCAGGACTAATCAGTCGTAATTTCTTAAAGCACGATATTCCCCTACTACCTCTCTCTCTCTCTCATGCGCGCACGCACACATGGTTACGCAAGAGGTTTTTGTGTGCCCCTGACCTGGATATAGGAAGGATGGTGGCGGAAATACGTTTCTTTAGTTTCATATCGCTCGATCTATATAGTCAGAGTGTAAATCCTAGTTCTTGGCTTGAAGGAGTTTTGGACCAAAGCCAAGAGCTCACAGCATCCATGCCCCATTTCACTCCTCTCAGAAGAATGCAATAGATTCTTTTCTGCAATTTCAGGATTCCAGGGTTCAGTAAGCGCCCCTCGGTAACACCTCTTCATTCAACTTCTTTGCATTCATCATTACAGTAAGCTAGCTTAGATAGCTTGTTACCTGGGTTACTAGGTAAGAACTGCATGAGCAGCACCTACATATATCCCAGACTAGAGAAAATGGTACTCTCATGCCAATATTCCTGCCAGACAGCTTTCCTTAAACAAAACCGCAGGTAACCTTTTTGGTAACCGGGCTGCAACACGATGCGACCATATTCTGCAAGCCTGTGAGGCAAATCCTTAAGAATGTACAAGCTAATTGGTCGGAAATTGATTCTGTACAATGCCATCACCATTCATCATCTTTGTTGATGGCTTAATTTGCAAATGAAGCAACTTAAGGAGCCTCATTCGATAGAAAATTCCGCTAATCCTGTTCTACTGTCTTTTGCCCCTAGCCTCTGTTCAGCATCTCCATGAATTGACTTGACCATAATGTTGCTCTTCACCATGAGAAAATATCGCAAAATCCCATGTCACTCCACCAACTCTAACCATCAGGTAGCTGCTAATGTCTCGAGTAATTGCGTTTTTTGGGCAAACTCAGACAATAAAATCGGTGGGAACATATAAGCCGGTGACACGGAACTCTCTCCATTATCACAGTTTTCGCAAGTATTTGCTAGAGTGCCTTGTCACTCTTTTCCAAGTAAAACATTTGGCCAAGAGATCAGTCCACAGAAGATCTCATGCCCTCTCCAGTGTCTCGGGATTTTGGTTGTCCCTGCGGAAACAACACATAAGGCGCTTCAGTTTGAGGAGCGTTTTGGTTACAAGGAGTATGGCTGAAGAAATCAACAATGCAACAAGTTGAAAGCAGACTCTGCTGAGATTTGCAGTCACATTTTATTCCTCAGAAAACAGACAGCAAGACAATAAATTCAGCATGATTTAAATTGTAGAGCCCTGCCCTGGCGGCGGGAATTTAGGAGTCGTCATGTATTGTCTTCAAAATTAACATGTTTCAGGCATCGCATAATTATAAAATGCTATGACTCTAGGGGGCAGCCTGCTTTTTAAATTGTGGATCACATCTATAGAGCGAGAACATGATGCTCGGAACTTAGAGATTCATCGAGCAAACATTAGCATGACAACTTTCATATTAGATAAAGGATATGAACAACAATATCACCATCTTTTTGTTGTTATTTTACCTAAATGAAGCGACAGAAGGGAAATATCATAGCAGGATAGACAGGACTACCTTCAAACGTAAGATCAAACTTATAGTCTGTAAAAACTACTCACCGTGATTAAATATTTAGTGGGGTAAGAAGAGGCTCCAACTTCTCCCCTCTGAATACAAAGAGTCGAGGAGCATTGTTCAACTCAAGATTTCAACTGTTTCAACTTCTCGACAACCTGCTTCATCGAGGGGCGAAAGGACAGTGACTCTGCTGTGCAAACTGATGCAAGCCTTAGCATCCCCATAAGATTTTCCAGGGGCCCAGCCTCCCGTAGTTCTGTAGAGAAGAGCTCAGACGAACGGCCCTCCTTAATTAGGAACCTGGCCCATGCCACAATGTTGAACCCATTTCCAAATTCAGAAAACGAGGGATCAATTGATCTCTTCCCTGACATCAGTTCCAACAGTACAACACCAAAGCTATAGACATCTGCCTTGTCAGAAACCCGGCATGTGGTTGCATATTCTGGTGCCACATACCCGAACGTGCCAGCTACATCCGTCGTGGCGTGTGTTTCAGAAACTTCTAAGAGCTTAGCGAGCCCAAAGTCTGAAAGGTAGGCGTTGAGCTCTTTGTCCAGTAGAATGTTGCTTGGCTTAATGTCCCTGTGAACAATTCTGGGACTACAAGAGTAGTGGAGGTAAGCCAGAGCCTGTGCTACATCAAGAGCTATTTTGTGGATCACTGGCCACTTCACATTTTCTTCGGACCTCTGATGTATGAAGGTTTCAAGGTTTCCACCAGAAAGATAGTTATAAATCAAGAACATTTCTGTCTCTCCCACGTAATACCCAATAAGAGTAACAAGGTTCTTATGCCGTATTCTCCCTAAAGTTCTTATTTCTGCATCAAATTGTTGAATGCCTTGAAATCTACCAACAGAGAGCCTCTTTACAGCGACTAGGAAACCTGGGACCAACTCTGCTTTGTATGTTGAGCCAAATCCACCAGTACCAATTAGATACCGGATGCTAAAATTTTCTGTTGCTCTAACCACACTACCATAGTTCACTTCAGCTGGAACATCTGCAAAGGTAACAACTACTTTCTTTCTCAAGCTAGTAAGTCGACTAAGCTT
The DNA here is from genome assembly GCA_029784005.1 of Lenwebbia sp. NSW1173648. Lineage (NCBI taxonomy): Eukaryota > Viridiplantae > Streptophyta > Magnoliopsida > Myrtales > Myrtaceae > Lenwebbia > Lenwebbia sp. NSW1173648. The sequence continues at coordinate 25,880,455 of JARCGZ010000006.1, forward strand.
TCTCCTTCCAAAGACAAGGACAAGGACCACGATTATTAGCACACTGAGTATAATAGCAGCAGAAGTTACCAGCGCAATGATGAGAGGCTTTAGTTTTTTTGGGCCATGAGACCTTTTAACTTCCAACTGCACTGGAAGCCCTGCTGGAGGTGTAACATATGAATCTGGGCAAGGGAGCAGATGAATATTTCCTCTGAAAGAACTGCAATCACTCTGGTGCTGAAGGTGTGGAATAAGGCCAGAAAGATTGTTGAAAGAAAGGTCTAGAGTCACAAGATTGGGAAGGGCCGAAAAAGATTGAGGAATCTCCCCAGAGAGGCTGTTATAATCAAGAAGCAAATTTACAAGATTCAAGGCATTTGTCAAACTTGCAGGTATTGATCCTGTCAGAGCATTTTGAGAAAGATCCAAAAATGTTAGTGAAGTTAATTGACCAAGTTGAAATGGAATTTCCCCAGTTAGATTGTTTCCTCCAAGAAGCATCCATTTGAGGTTTTTCAAATTCCCTAATTGACCAGGCAGAGATCCATGTAATCTATTTCTTCGAATGTCGACAATTTGAAGCATCATGAAGTTCGCAATACTAGGAGAGATTGGTCCACTAATCTGATTGTCTGCTGCTACAAATTCAGATAGCCCTTCACAATCTAGATGCGACACCTCATCAACTGTGCTCTCTATCAGGTTAGCACTCAGGTTCACTGAAAAGCTAAGAAGATAACTGCAGTTCGAGATTAGGTTGACAGGAAAAGACCCGTTGAACTTGTTATTGTTCAGTAAGAGTCTGTATGAAGATCTCCTATCAGATCCCACAAATTCATCTCCCAACACAAACTGAGGCAACTGGCCAACGAAATTGTTCCAGCTAAAATCATGAACCACTGCAGAGGTACCATTTACGTTGGACCCAGAAGAAATTCCCATTCTAGAAGTCCAAATGACCAAGTTGGAATTCTGAAGATCTTCTGCATTGACGCTTTCTTCACTGAAGATCATGTTAGCAGTGCAACTGCTATGAAGAAACTTGGGAAGAACGCCAGTTAAGTTGTTCTGGCTGATGTTGAAGTAAACCAAACATGGAATCTGCAACTGGGAAGGGAGAGGACCCATCAAATTATTCGAACTCACATCCAAGAAAGAAAGCTTTCTGCAGACCCCCATGCCTTCAGGCAGCACACCAGCAAAATAATTCTGACCCAAATTGAGGACTCTCAGCGAGCAAGACTCGCCCCAATTACTCGGCAACCGCCCCCCAAGATTCGCCCTCGGTGCCCACAAAATCTGCAGACTTGGAAGCAGAAAAATTTCACGTGGAATGCCCCCTGCAAATGCATTGAACTCCCCTCTGAGGCTATCCATCGAGCCATTGCTACTCGAACTATAATCGACCAAATTAGTCAACACAATAACAGATAGGTTCCGACAATTTGATAGCTCTTTCGGGATCCTATCAATAAGACTGTTCCGGGAAACATCTAAAACCTGAAGAGCTGCGATAGTACCAATCTCGGGTGGAATCCTACCCTCAAGGATGTTGCCATCCAGCAACAGAGTTCTCATATTAATGCATTTTCCAATCTCAGGAGGAATACTATTCACCAGAAAGTTATTTGACAGCTTCAAATGTCTCAAAAGCTTGCAGTCGCTGCTTTTATCCACTTCAATCCCACCAGAAAGCTCATTATTGGATAGATCAACCGCATCTAGTCTTCCATAACCAATCAAACCACTCGGTATGGAACCGGATAATGAATTACACGACAAATTCACCATGCGAAGAAACGGATGGTACCTTATTTGAACAGGAATCACGCCAGAGAAGTTATTCCCTTGGAGCTCCAAAACCTCGAGGAACCGGAGCTTCCCAACGCTCGCCGGAATCTGACCGGAGAAAGCATTGTAAGGTATCGACAGAGTCCGGAGCTCCGTCAGGTCTCCGATAGCCTCAGGCAACTCCCCGGCGAGATACGAGTACTCTCTCGTGAAATTAAGCTGCGACTCCAGCGGACACGACGCCGTCAAACTCCCCCCGACACTCAACGCCACCACTCTACCGGAGGACGGGTCGCACGTGACACCGAGCCAAGTGCAATAGCTCGTCGAGTCGTTCCACCCCGAGAGAAGGCCAGAGGGGTCGGTGGATACCGAGCTCTTGAAGCTGAGAAGCGACATTGCGTCGTCGCTGGAAGCCAAAGCGACAGCTTCCGAGAGCGCGAGGGAGTACGAAAACGCCATCAACCAGACGACAATCGCCATTTTCTCGCCACCCTGAAGCGGTTTCCCTGTCTCGAAACGGAAGCCTCGTCGCCGGCCGAAAAAAAAGCCGCCGACAGATCTGCGACGCTACGACGACGAGAGAAGGAAACGGAAGACGCGAGAGACAACGAGATTTGAAGCGAGCGAGCGAGGAAGAAGGAGACGACAGTGCGAGCGAGAACGGACGAAGCTCACCGCGAAAGAGAAAAGGCTCAACGCTCTCGTTTACAGAGAAAACAGCAACACCCCCCACTCTCTCTCTCCTCTCTCTCTCTCTCTACTGGGAGAGGTTCAAGTTTCGGTTTTTTGGGGAGTCTGGTACACAGAAATCAATCTCCGTTCTTGGTAGGAGAGTCTTCGAGTCAAATCTAATAAATTAAACTCTTGAGAAATTGAATTTGGCATTTACCATAGATTCAGTGGGCACAGAGAGAGAGAGAGAGAGAGAGAGACAGAGCGAGTGAGTGAGTGGAGCGGGCGAGTCGGCTCGGAGAGGGAATAAATACAAAAAGAAAGGGGAAGCCAGGAAAAGTGTTGGGTTGTGTCTGGATTGAGGTGGAGAAGAACGAGGAAGACGACAAGCCAGAGCCGGCGGGAGGACCGGGATGTCCAGTTTTACTGTTCTTGTTGTTCCTCACATGCTTATCTTTTTTTAATTATTGCATTCCCGCGATTAATTATTCAATAATTTAAAAAAAAACTCTTGAGTTTTTTTTTTAAAATTTAATGATTAAACGGATGTTCAAAAACTACACTCGATAACAAAATCTGCACCACGTAATATTAGCCAATTCTAAATGTCTTTCTAGATATTTTTTACTATTCTTGGAGTGAAAAAAGCTACTCATTGGCACTTAATGATTTTTTTTTTTGTAATTATTTAGTTAGACGACTAGGCAAATCTAGTCAAATTAGGTGTCTATAGTTGGTAATCCATACCTTAAGGATAGGAAGCCATTTGGTCTTTGGGGCAAATCCAAGACAGTACTTGAAGATTCGAAGGCATTAAGATTCATTGGGTCTAACTCTTTCACGGGTTACTTCTAACCATATATGTGTATTCAAAAGGGACAAAAAAGAAAAAGAGAATTTTTTTTTTTTTACCCTTTATGGGACATGCACCCATCACTCTCTCTTTCTCTCTCTGCATGCTCATTACTACCATCATAGGGATCATGGTGAGCTGTGATACGAAGGTCCTCATCCTCAATCCCCCCCCATTCGAACCATTTTGCCTTTCTTGAAAGCAAATAATGAAAATTAACGTCACAATCATCGAAAATAGAGAGAGAGAGAGAGAGAGAGAGACCAAACAAGAAGTGAACGAGTGGGGCATAAGTTAAGGAATGGGGACCATAACCTAGAATCGAGCTGAATGTCTGTCAGTTGTCAGCTACACTTCTTCCCTTCCCTTCCCTCCCCTTCCCTTCCCATCCCCCTCAGTATATTAAAAAAAAAAAGTCAAATTTCGGGCCAAAAAACAGAAAGATTCCTGGCTTTACTATTCATAAAATTAGGTCAAGTGGAGTCTCTCATTTGATTTTGTTTTTTTCCAATTTTTTTTTAGGGGGTACGAGTTGAAATTTGAATTTTTGGGAGAAAGAGAGGGTCTTGAGACTTGAGGAGTGTGAAAACAACGGCGGGGCTTCTTCTTGGCTTTTGAGATTCGCACCGTCTTTGAAAAGTTCCACGACCCATCAAGAGGCAAAGACATTTAGCGGGGGAGGAAAGGGACCCGTGATAGCAAATTAGAAGGGAAATGACAGTTTCGAATTCCTCTCTTTTTTAACTACTCCGACTGGGGAAGCTTCGTCGTCACCGTGACGGAGGAGCTGACGACCGCGGAACGCCCGCTACGGCCCACGCACGACCACGTGAAGTCGTCGTGAAGGTCATGGTGTGAAACGGGGACTCCCCCCTCTCTTCATTTCTTGAGATCAAGACTCGATTTGTTTTCTGAAAAAATAAGTAATTTAAAAAAAATATTTTTATAAAAACCTCAATAATCCATATTTAAATATTTACGTAAAAGATGAAAATATTTTTTATTTATTAATTTTTATAAGCAATGTAAATAATTATTTTTTGAAAAATATTTGTCAAATCACTCTTTTCCTATTTTTCGCAAAATAAACGGAGTCTAAAGAAATGTTAGACTTGATATCTTCTGCGTAATGTAAAAGAATATTAGACTTACTAAACTGTCTTAACTACTGTGCTATGGTCAAACTATGTCTGATCGAGAAAGGTATCCTCCTCATTTTTGTGGGGCCTAACCGGCTCGTGTATAATGCCCGTATGTTGACTCCTCTGTCCCATCTGGTAAGACTAACTTGTGCCCCCTTTGAATGGGTCAGACAACAAGGTCTCTCAGGAGAATAGACAAAGGGCAAAGGGAAATTAAAACCAGAACAATCAGTGGGTTTGCTTCATACTGTATGTTTGTAGTCGCGGCTTAGGTCGCCTGCAAAGGACTGGAGGGAAAAGAAATCACAACAGCAGCAAACAACCGTCTTCAACATCACGGAAGTGAAGAGATGAGCAAGCATCATGCCACGTTTTCAGAGGATTGAAGGGATAATACAATCCCTAAGGACTCAACGATCACGGTCGCCGACTGATTCCGGCACCCGGATCGTTAACCCTAGAGCCTCGATTGGACGGTGAGCTTTATGAGCCCTCACAGCAGAGTGGACTAAAATGATGCACCTCGTCGCGATCACAGAAAAGAGACGTTATGAGGACCACCACACAACAGAAAATGTAGATCAGGCTGAGGACAATAATAGCGTTATGCATGTCCCTGTCCCATGCCACCATTAATGGCCCTCCTTGAAGAGAGTCGAGGGGCTCTTGGGCCTTTCTTTCTTGTCAGTAAGTTATGAGCCTCATACAGAAAGGAGAATCTCATGGTCGACAGGGAAATCACAGTACCCGACGAGTGGACCCTCCATGAGATGAATTTTATCCCGCGACTGGTTCAGTCTACCGCATCAGTAACTCATCAAGTCTAGACGATAATTTCGACAAAGAGAGCTGACATGGAGATTTGAAACAGTTAATACCGAACTTGGTCAAAAAATGGCAGTTTCGGCCTTGAAGGATCAGCAATTAGTAAGTGTTCAAAAACAGAGGTACGGGAACTTCCACTACATAGTGCTTAACGAGCAAGTGATACCTAACTGTTAATCGGCAGCTGAAAGAGCTCGTGATGTTGTCCAGGATTGCAGTGAAGAAAGCAGACACTTCAGGCTTTACCGAAGGGAATCCACTTGGATCGTTGACCAAGCGCAAAAACAGTCCAAAAGGGGAAGAAATAAGCCCAAATCAAGCCAGTAGCACTAGCATGTGTTCAAAGTAATCAAGTATGAAGGAGAAATAAACTGGTGTTTTCCAATAGCATGCTAGTACTGATAATTAACAATTCAAGACACTTAATTGCGGACTCACAGGATTGCTGCACCTCAGAAAATGCTTCAGCCTGCAGGTAGCATCTCATAGTTCCAAGTAGATACTCCAACATGCTTTTCTATTTACAATCTTTACTCTCAAATCTCTGTCGGGAATATGGAGATTTCTTCTACTATATTTCTTAACTAGTTATACAGTCTACTAAACTGTTAATGATGTAGGGCCCATAAGGATGAAAAGATAGGGAAGAGGTGAAGGAAGATCATCCCACTTCCAAGATATAATCAAACTGATGTACCTCCACATTTTAACAATGAATAATGGCAATAAAACACAGACCAGAGAGTTGACTATGATCTAACATTATGCAAAAAAAAAAAATGCAACATCAGCATCCAGCTCTCAATCCGGAGCTACTGCTTCAACAATCAACTGAGCTCAGGAAGGAAGGTTAAGACGTCGACTTATACAGGGTCTTTTCAATACAATACATCTTTGCAAGCTGTCAAAACTGCACTCTCAAGGAAGTGAAAACCTTGAAAGCTCAACCAGCGCGTCGCTAATTACCTGTATCTGAAGAAGTTTTCCCTTTTCGCAACCTCTTTCTTTTCCTACTTCTACTTCTGACAGTACCATCACCATCCTTCCTTTCCTGCATTAAAACATCAATACTTCACATTGTGGTGACAAATAAAGAGAACTTAGATTGTGATTACATCTCCCCAGAAAGCAGAACAAGTAGCGTGCTACAGTTTTATGCAGAGATTTTATATGCACTCAACATTATTTTTTTTCTTGCCGATCCATCTAACATGGCAGATGCACCATACGGCAAAAGTGCATTCCCGCTGTTGTTGAGGGAAAAGGAGTTCATACTTATCCATCATCCTAACAATTTATCTCATGAAAATAAAATTTTAGTGAAGAAGGCAATGCTCGGGCAGTTGCTGTCTGCCAACATTAGTACTCGAAAGATTGAATATACTGAGATTACGAAAATTTTAGCAGCTAGTCAGTACATTCAGAAAAATATAGTCAAAGGATACATCCACGGAGGATGAAATAAAGGTGACGGCATTACATTCAACAGCATCTTATTTAAGAAAAACTTCCAGAATTTTTGTCAAAGTCTGGTTCTACACCTTGTAGGTTTGTAATAATAACATAGAAACGGAAAACAATATACAAAGAGGCAGCACACAGCTTATACATTATCATTCACCAAGGAAACAAATCAGCAGAATAAATAAGTACTATTAAAGAGACGCATCTGGATTACGGTCCACCAGCGACAAGGAGGCATTCAAACTTTTCATGCACAGCATACCAACAAAACACACAATGCAGGAGAAAATATTGATATCTACACACACAGCTATTGCCAATGGAAATCAAGAGCAAGGAAATAACAACCAAACTACTTCCAGGGCATCACCATGCATAACAAAATGTCACTTCTCTGTAGCTCCTTTTTCTTTTATTTGATTCAGGTTTTAACTTTTGTTTGGGTGGCGAGGAGGGTGTATAAAGAAGAAGCTGCAGACTAACCTTCTCAGAACTAGGCTTAGCGTTTTCATGGGTCTTCTTCTTCAAACAAGAAAGTGGATTTGGTCCCTGCAGCAACAAATGAACACCTTAAAAAGAAGACAAATAAGATCGCACACATTATCATTTGATATTAGTGCATGCTTCTGCTAATCCATCAACAATATAGTCAGAAAATATAGTCAAGAATTAAGAGGTCACATTAATATCTTAATCTGAAAATGTAAAAATTAAGACAAGTTCCTGACATTTGTCGTATCACCAGAAACAGACAAGACCTTACATGCAAAGACAGAAAACAAACAGTACATTGCCGATCAACAAATAACCTTGGACAAATAAAGAGGTATATAATAAGAGAACATAGATTGCCACCTTTGCTTTCTTTCTCTTAAACTGAACTTTGTCTTTTACACCTATTTCTTTCTTGACTGCTTGTGGTTTTGTCACAATGGATGACTCCATATTTCGCTCTCCAAAATCTTCCTCTTCATCAGAAGAGTCTGTTGACTCCTTTGCCCCAAGAATGTTAGTAGTCCTCCTTTTCAACATCTTATGCTCCAACTCTGTCATATGCAAGCGTCCTTCTTCGGAAGTTTTCACAAATTGACGCTGAGATGAGGACGGTTGCTCGAGAAAAAGAGCATTCCTAAGACCATATATGGCAGGGACTCCCGGTATCTGCCGGAATACAAATTAACAACTTATAGTTAATGCGATCAACTAATGCGCATGAAAGGAAGACGGAAGTGCAAAATCAACTAAAAAAGTGATATCAGGTCTAAGCAACATTTTCATTGAGAGCATTTTGTCCAAATTGAATATGCAGTAGAGAGAGAGAGAGAGAGAGAGAACAGATTGATTTTAAAGGTTCAAAAAGGTGTAGTGCACAGAATGGAAGCCTATAATGATGACGAATCTCCATCGTCTATATGCCTCCCCCCAAAGGGACGTAATAGCAGGCCCAACTTTGCACATAAAAGCAACAATGGAGAAGGAAATTACTAACCTCCAGAAGCTTCCTCCGCAGATCGGTGTCCTGAGTAGCAACAAAGAAGTGCTGAGGATTCTTTTCCCCAATAATCTCCGAGATGCAACTGTCAGCTTTCTTCCTCCCCTCATGATCACATCTAAATCAAATAAATTTTTGTATGATAAGAATGATTTGCAAATCATTAGCATGTCACAAGTTTATACTAATAACCAAGATTCTACACGACAAAGCCTAGCCTCCCAGATGGTTAAACGTCAAATAATATGCAAGATGTTTCTTAATCTGTTTAACCACTGTAATTCCATTGACTTATCCCGGAAGCCAAGCGAAGCCTAAGAAACACCCAACCTCGGCAGAAATAAAGACAATAATCATTTTTATAATTTACAAGCTTGGTCGGCGCCCGGCCTTGCTTCGGTGACACTATTTTCTATTTGACTAAACAAAACAACAAACACTAACCTGGCAATCACGAGATTTTTTGTAGCATCAAGTGAATGGGCATGCGAGTCCCCCAGTCTTCTCAACTCATTAAGCACACATCTGTAGTAATTTGGATAAACATCTAACTATTATGAGCTTCAGAATCTTACAATCAGCATATCTCAAGACAATCACAAGCATTAATTCCCAATTATCACGCACACACGCACACACTGCGAACCTGGTGGTGTAGAGTTTGACCGGAGCAGAGAGAATGTCGGAGATAGCTTTATCAGCAGGCGCAATTTTGTTCACGACAAGGTTATGCACAAAAGTCCCGTCGCAGAGAACTCGGAAAGGCTGTCTAAAGCCGAAACAGGCAGTATAAAATCTCACCGCCTTGCGATGGCGCCTCTGCTTTCGGACCCTCATCTAAACGAACAGTAACAACATTAATTCCAGCGAGCAATCAATAATATCACCCAAACTCTTTTACAATCCCCAACCAAACAATCAAGAGCTCGAGCGACCAGGCTTAGAACCCCGAACTAATCAGAATGCTGAGGGATGGGATATCACGGGACACTTCGCAAAGCATATAGAGAGCAAAAACAAAAGAGGTCAGTTTATCAACCGAGAGATAACACCTCGACTTAGAAGAGAGCAGGGAGAGCAGCTTGAAACGTCGCGGAATCAAGTGGAACCAAAAACCCAAAGGAACGAGGGTAGGCAACAAGGACCACCCTCCAGGGTTTCTAAGCCTCGTCGCTATTGGCGAATGAAGTGGTGGTCAGGACTAGTGCTGGCATTTTCACAAACACGTCTTGTGCAAAACGCGGCCACTCGCGGATGCAAGCGCGCGCGCGAGAGAGAGAGAGTACCGTTGAGCTTGATTGAGAGAAGAAGAGAGAGATGCTTCGCGGCTCGCGGCTGGAGGAGTAGAGACGCCGCGCTGCGATTATGCAGTCGGTATGCACGTACGGAGCGAGAGAAAATAGAGACGAAGAAGCGTTGGCGTCGACGATAGATGTCCCAAACTAGGCCAAACCTTTGATTATATATGCTTACCATATTATAATTATTATATATCAGTAGTAATTTTGCAGAATGCAAAAACGGAATAATTATCTGAGATTAAATTTATAGTTTGCCACGATATATTTTCCGCGAAAAGGAAAATAAGCCAAAGAAATTTCAAGTTCGTGACATTTTCTCTCCGATATTTCTTTCCGCCGTTCCATAAATTATATAATAGTAATTTGGTGATGAATAATAATAAAATGATGGAGGCACGCTTGCGGATTTTGTTTGATTTTCTTTTCATTTTTTAAACTTAGTTGGAGGTGTTGAGTACTCAAAAAAAAAAAGATTTCACTTTTTTGTTATGTTGTAAATATTTAGTCAATATCAAAATGGCATTTCTTGCTCTTCTCTTTTTGTAAACTTCAAAAGCAAATTTAAATACTTAACATTGAAGTTTATTGTTACGAAATTAATATTCCGCTTCGACATTTCATTTATTTGAAAAAGGGGCTATAATTTGTTTCACCGTATATCAAATTGATGAAATCGTCATTATCACTGTGCGACTACAATAACGGCTAGGGTTCTAGCATTTGCCCCACAGGTACCTCACCATCGTTTCCTAACCTCTAATGTTTCACAATAAGTGAAATTACACAATAACGAGGTCATTCATCGATGACGGAAAATATAGTTTAGTCAAATTCAAGGAGATATGAAAGACTTAACTCCCTTCCTAGTTTCTTCCCCTCACGTTTTTTTGATAAAATAACCAATGTAAATTGATATTACAAAAACCCAACAAAAGACTCAATAATATCACTTATTAAAACATTGATTTATAAAGCCTTAATTATTTAGATCTATTAAGATAGCTATACTAATATTGTACATTTAGAGATGTTTATGCAATATATTTTCGGTTCATTATTTTTCTGAAGTGATCTAAGATGAAGCAAAGTATTAACATTAACTTTCGAAGAATACCAAAGGCAAAACCCAATAAATTATCGTGGGCCTTTTAGTAAGCTCAACCTAAAACTTAAATTATCGAATAATGTCCACTGCATCAGGAATAGTTAGAAGACGAGCAAGAGCCCGTAAGAGGTCCAAGAAAAACAAGGAAAAAGATCTAATTTGCATCGTTTACAGTACTTTGGAGAAACAGACCAATTATTTGTTACATATATGAGAATATATTCTTGAATTCCAATGTTTACAAACTCTTAAGGGACGACATAAAAGAAGATCTGCTGAATTGATATCTCGAGGAATGTATCCGACAGACCACGCAGAATGCTTGCCGAACAAGCTTTCCGGCATCCTGTATAATGCATTATTTTCTCAAGAGAACTTTGAAGCTCAACTTCAGAGTAAGGTTGGCCACAAGCCACAACAGACCAACCCAATCTCTCCCTCAAAGATGAGATGCACCCAAAAACCAGCGAGTGTAATGGGTCCAGAGAGAAAGCAGTGTGCATATAACCTGTTCATTGCTCTCTAGGCGTGAGTGCTCAACCATACGGACACTACATTAGCATAAACACTGCAATTTTGAAGAGAAGAAGCAACAATGTGCTATACCATCTGGAGAGCTTGCAAGAGAAATAACAGCATCAATCCTGAAAACATGGATAATTTTAAATGAACGAAATGCCATTGGATGAAACAAGAACAGCTACAATCTTGTAGCAACAGCAGAAGATGCAGGTGCTTTTCAGGACTGTATAGGTCCAGCAGTGCACACCATTTCACATACACAAACATGAAGAGAACATTTTGCCAAAAGAGTTGTCCAGAGTGGACCTTCTGAATGAACCCGCCGAGCAGTTCAAACAAGGCGTGATCCCATTATAAGAATAAAGGACCACAGTTCGTTCTAAAAGAACAAAAGAAGACAGAGACTCGTTCTTTACAAGGAATCCAATAGCCACTACCCATGTTTACTTGATTTCTGAGGGACAGTCATCTGAATGACTCCACTTCGTGGGTATAGTATCGACTCTAAGATTTTGAGAGCAAGAGAATCAAGAAGAAAACCAGCATATGCATTGTAAGGACCCTGTATCCCACTTGCACGATATTGTCCGCTTTGGACACACAGTCCTCACGATTTTGTTTTCTTCGAAAAAAGGCCTCATGCAAGTTAAGGGGAACCCAATCCTTTATAAACCCGTTCAACACCAGCGAGCATCCACTGCGGCCCCAATCCTTTATAAACCCGTTCAACACCAGCGAGCATCCACTGCGGCCCCACCAGCTGTCGGGAGTCGGCTCTGATACCAACTGTAAGGACCCTGGGTCCCACTTGCACGATATTGTCCGCTTTGGACACACAGTCCTCACGGTTTTGTTTTGGACCCTGGGTCCCACTTGCACGATATTGTCCGCTTTGGACACACAGTCCTCACGATTTTGTTTTCTCCGGGACACCCCGGAAAAAGGCCTCATGCAAGTTAAGGGGAACCCAATCCTTTATAAACCAGCCCAGGACTCCCCCTTAAGCGATGTGGGACGGGAATGTCACATGCATCATTCCGGATGTCCAGTCAGGCATACAAGGAAAATGCTGGCTTAACAAGACACAAAATGGACAACATAAAACTTGAGTGCACAGCAAATGGAGTAAATCAGAGAGGGGGATAGGGGGGGTAATTCTACCAGGGTAAAAAACATAAGAATCGTGCATTGATTGGTTCATAGGTACAGATAAGATACTTATGCATTGCTGCTAAAATGATCTATAAACACGGATAATATGCTAACAACATGATTCTAATACAACAACGATGGTCAATAGCTGTCCTGCAAAGCTATAATCAACATCTAAATTATCAGCACTATATACAACTCAAGATATAGCTGAGTATCCCTCGCTCGAGCAATGACCAAGAAACAAATCCGATCACCAAGTAATATAAACTTGGCACATATAGAGGTGCAAATACACTAACTATGACATCCCGCTATTACTTTTGTATTGTTCGCAACTCTCTGCTGTCAGCAGGCAGAGACTTTGCCCAATTAAATCAATACGAATGTACAATCCATTTAGTACTTGCTCATATAATGTAAGTAAATGGTCAGGAAGCAATAGAACTATGAAAGGTAATCTCTTCAAGGAGAAGTTTTCTGGCCTCGTTGACCATCTTGAAGCATAGGCATATATGATCCTTGAGATCCTTTAGTTCAGCAAAGAACTTAGTGTGGTTCTTACGGAGCTGTTTCACCACCTCTAGTATAGGATTTTTATCCATGCCTCTCTCCAATCCAATCCGGATCAATAGTTTGTCATCTTCTACAGCAGCATACAGGCGGTCGACAAGCCGATCAATAGTGTCCAAGTCATTGTTGAGAACATAAGTACCCTTGGCAGCAGTATCAAGTTGAGCAACATGGGCAAGCTCTTTCTTTGAGAACCTGTCACGTGGAAGATACACCGTCAAGCATGGAGCACTAACAAATGCAATGAGCGCATGGGCCGTGACACCAATGGCGGATGCAACAGCAGCAACTACAGTGCCAAAGAGACAAACCGCAGACCCTGCAATGGCATGGCGAACAAATTTAACTCTTGATTTGGACTTCTGTAGTCTATGGTCCAGCTGTTGCTTTAGCTGTGAAAAGCAGCTGCGCATTTCGCTGAAGTAATGGGAGTCAGGGGAGGGGAAGGGGTTGTCATGGCAGTCGAATTGGACAAAGATATCATAAACCCTGTTGCACTGTAATTGAGTAAATGAATCCGCATCAAGAGGAAGCACTCCGAGGAGCTCAACAAGAGGAGAGTACAAGTCGCGGGCGCGGTGCACGCTTTGGTAAAGCAAAAGGCAGAGGTTGGACGTGTTCTCGCTGTGGTCAAAGTATGAAGAGACTAATCGGGTAAGCGCATTGTCATTGGCGTGCCTGAGTGCCTCCCCCACGCATTCCCTAGTCGGTTGCAGAACGCGGAGCAGCACCTGCTCCTGGGTCGACTCGCTCCGATCTTTCTCTTGAAAATGCAGTTCCTGCTCGCCCTGACTGCATTCAAGAACATAAATCGTGGAGCGAATCTCGTTATATGAATTGGTCTGAAGAGCGAGAGTGTACTCCCGGCTGAGATTGACGGTGGGCGAGACCGCCTGGCTCGATCTTGAAGTGCCGCCTGGGGAAGCCCCTGCAGCTCCAAGCCCGTTGAGGCAATTTCGCAAACACATTGACCGCAAAGCGAACTCGCCCTTCAACTAAGGAGCAGAAGAGACTTACCCAGCGAAGGCGGTGGATGGGAATCGAGGTCCTGCTCCAGATGCGAATTGGGTAGTGAAGATGAAGAGGGTTTGACGGAGAGGCACGTCAACATTCCGCGCGCACGGAGGAGCTAAGCCGGGCTTAAAGTGCTGCCTTCCCAAATGCGCGCTTCATCGTCATCTCTCGATCACTGACAAAGGGAACCATAAGAAGTCTCGGCAATCACCATTGACGGATTCACCGTGGGATGCGTCGAAACGCTTCACGGTACCTTCGCTGCTTTGATTTGCGAGCCGGACCAACAAAGGCGGTTAGCGAGCTTTGCTTTCAAGTTTCAGTCTTGAAAACTTCGAGAGGGAGGTAGGCGACACGCGACGGAGACTTGGCCCAGTGGACAACGAGATTGAAATTGGACCGGGCCATGAGCTCCCAAATTTAAAGGTTTATCCATCGCCCAAGGATACATTTTTTTCGACAAAATAGGAAAAATAAAAATAGAGTTCGGAAAAATAAAACATATTTTTTCTGATTTTTCATTGAACTAAACTTATAAAAGTCAAATGACCAATTTAAGGTTTTAGCTGCTGGGCTTACGTGACGTGTTATTTGGTCCGTGTTGTGTGTCCGAGGATGAAAGTTTCACTTGGATTATCAACATTGATTGTAATCATAATCCGAACGCTTATCAGTTAGGTTCAACAGATAACTTTCACCGTCGACGGAACATAAGGACAAAAAGGAAGGGCGGTAAACCAAAGGAAGACTTCAGTCGTGTTGTGTTTTAATCGCAATACATAAGCGATGCGCGAGTTCAAAATGGATTAAAAAAAAATGTGACGCCCAACTTGTACCCAAAAAGAACTAGTAAATATAACCACGAAGACCAATTGGTGCTCTTCGGTTAAAGTAAAATTCCAACTTGATAGGGGCGGAATTAATAGTTATGCTGCCAAATTCACAATTTACCCCAGTTAATCGATTTTTTCCTATTGGCAAAAAAACAAAATGAAATTCAATTACTCTACTTTTCTATTTTGGTCTCGCGATATATTTGATATACTCAACAATAGAAAACCTTCCTTCGTTTCCATACGACCTAATTTTGAAGTAGAAAACGTTATTACACTTATACACCTCAAGGGCCTCAAGGGCCCTTTATCGAGTACGAATCTTTAAGTTTTAGTTGACCGGAATTTCTCGCCGTTAACACTTAAGTAATTATTTTTTTCTCCGATTTGACATTTAAATGATCCAAAAATATATATATTAGCACCAAAGTGAGCACCGCACACAAATATTGACACTCCAAGTGTCCTTTTGCCGAATTTTTTCTATGTTGTTTTTAGAAATAAGTGCACTAGAAGTCCCAAAACTTGTCGAGAAAGTGTGGTTCAGTCTTAAAACTTTCAAAAAATGCAATCAAGCTCTAAAACTTGTTACGAAAGTGCAATCGAGTCCTAAAATTTCAAAATTTTGCTATCAAGTTCTAAAACTTGTCACGAAGGTATAATCGAATCCTAAAACTTTCAAAAAGTGCAATCAACGAAAAGATATGATTTTACCAATTTGACAAGTTTTAGGATCCGATATGCCATCGGATGAAACAAGAACAACTACGAACTTGTTGCAACAGCATAAGATGCAGGTGCTTTTCAGGACTGCATAAGTCCAGCAGTGCACACCATTTCAGGTACACACGCATGAAGAGAACATTTTGCCAAAAAGAGTTGTCCGGAGTGGACCTTCTGAATGAACACGTCGAGCAGTTCAAACATGGCATGATCCCATTATAAGAATAAAGAACCGGAGTTCGTTCTAATAGAACAAAAGAAAACAAAGACTCATTCTTTACAAGGAATCCAATAGCCACTACCGACGTTTACGTGATTTGATTTCTGAGGGACAGTCAGCTGAATGGCTCCACTTCGTGGGTATGGTATCGCCTCTAAGATTTCGAGAGCAAGAGAATCAAGAAGAAAACCAGCATATGCATCATTCTGGACGTCCAACAAAGTCAGGCATACATGGAGAATGCTGGCTGAAGAAGACACAAAACGGACAAACATAAAACTTGAGTGCATGGTAAGAAAACATAATAGTCTTGCATTGATCGATGCATAAGTACGGATAAGATTCGCATTGCATTGCTACTAAAATGATTTATAAAAACGGATAAGATGCTACTAAAACATGATTCTAATAAAACAACAATGGCCAGTAGCAGTCCTGCCAAGCTATAATCAACATCCAAGTTATCAGCACTATATACAACTCAAGATAAAGCTGAGCATCCCTCTCTCCAGCAATGACTAAGAAACACCTCCAATCACCAAGTGATTGGAGGTACAAATACACTAGCAATACTGTGACATCCCGCTATTACTTTTGTATTATTCGCACCTATCAGCTGTTAGCAGGCGGAGACTTTGCCCGATTAAATCAGCACGAATGTACAATCCTATTAGTACTTGCTCATATCATGTAAGTAAATGGTCAGGAAGCAATAGAACTATGGAAGATAATCTCTTCAAGGAGAAGTTTTCTGGCCTTGTTGACCATGTTGAAGCATAGGCATATATGATCCTCAACATCCTTTAGGTCATCAAGGAACTTAGTGTGGTTCTTGCGGAGATGTTTCACCACCGCTAGTATGGGATTTTTATCCGTGCCACATCTCTCCAATCCAATCTGGATCAATTGTTTGTCATCCTCTACAGCTAAATGCAAACGATCGACAAGAGGATCAATAGTGTCCAAGTGACTCTTGAGAAAAAAAGTAACTCTCGCAGCAGCATCAAGTTGAGCAGCATGGGCAAGCTCTTTCTTTGAGAACTTGTCTTGTGGAAGATACACCATCAAGCATGGTGCACTAACAAATGCAACGAGCGCATGGGCCGTGACACCAATGGCGGTCGCAACAGCAGCAACTACAGTGCCAAAGAGACAAACCGCAGACCCTGCAATGGCATGGCGAACGTATTTAACTCTTGATTTGGACTTCTTTAGTCTATGGTCCAGCTGTTGCGTTAGCTGTGAAAAGCAGCTACGCATTTCGCTGAAGTTCTGGGAGTCACGGGAAGGGAAGGGGTTGTCATAACGGTCGAATTGGACAAAGACGTCATAAACCCGGTCGCACTGTAATCGAGTAACTGAATCCGCATCAAGAGGAAGCACTCCGAGGAGCTCGACAAGAGGAGAGTACATGTCGCGAGCGCGGTGCAAGCTTTGGTAAAGCAGAAGGCAGAGGTTGGACGTGTTCTCGCTGTGGTCGAAGTATGAAGAGACTAATCGGGTGAGCACATTGTCCTTGGCGTGCCTGAGTGCCTCCCCCACGCATTCCCTATTCGGTTGCAGAACGCGGAGCAGCACCTGCTCCTGGGTCGACTCGCTTCGACCTTGCTCTTGAAAATGCAGTTCCTGCTCGCCCTGACTGCATTCGAGAACGTCAATGGTGGAGCGAATCTCGTTATAGGAATTGGTCTGAAGAGCCAGAGTGTACTCCCGGGTGAGGTTGACCGTGGGCGAGACCGCCTGGCTCGATCTTGAAGTGCCGCCTGGGGAAGTCCCTGCAGCTCCAAAGCCCGTTGAGGCAATTTCGCAAACAAATTGACCGCAAAGCGAACTCACCCTTCAATTAAGGAGCAGAAGAGACTTACCCAGTGAAGGCGGTGGATGGGAATCGAGGTCCTGCTCCAGATGCGAATTGGGTAGTGAAGATGAAGAGGGTTTGGCGGAGAGGCACGTCAACATTCCGTGCGCACGGAGGAGCTACGCCGGGCTAAAGTACTGCCTTCCCAAATGCGCTAATCCGGTGCTTCATCGTCATCTCTCGATCACTGACTGACCAAGGGAACTGTAAAAAGTCTCGGCAATCACTATTGCCTTCACAAATTCCCTGCTTTGACTTGCGAGTCGGACCAATTCCTCGGTTAGCGATCTTGCTCGGTTCAAGTTTCAGTCTTGAAACTTGGAGAGGGAGGTAGGCGACATGCGACGGAGACATGGCCCAGTGGACAACGGAATTAGAATTGGACCGGGCCATAAGCTCCCAGATTTAAAGGTCTATCCATGGCCGAAGGAATACATTGTTTGGATAAAATAGGAAAAAAAAAATGGATATATACACACACACATATGTATATATAAAGACACTCTCCTTTCTGTTTTTCGTTGGACTAATCTTATAAAAAATCAAATTAGCAATTTAATGTTATTAGATATTGGGCCTACGTGACGTGTTATTTGGTTTGTACTGTGTGTCGGAATATAAAAGTATCACTCAGAATTATTAATATTGATTGCAATCATAATTCGAACATTCGTCAATTGGATTCAATGGGTAACTTCCTACGTCGATGAAATAGAAGGACAAAAAGAAAAGGCAGTAAACAGAACGAAGACTAGTCCTATTGTGTTTTAATAATCACGACATATAAGCGATGCGCGAATTCAAAAGGGATAAAAAAAAATATAACGTCCAACATGTAACCGAAAAGAAATAGTGAATGTAATGATAAAGACGAATTGGCGCTCTTTGGTTAAAGTAAAATTCCAACTCGATGAGGGTGGAACTAATAGTTATGCTGCCAAATTCACAATTTACCACGGTCGATTGGTTTTTCTCCTATGTTGTTTCCTTATTAGGGAAAACGAAAAAGAAATGCACCTTTGGCGAATTTGAGGATTCCTATTGACCCGCGTATCGCGAATTCATTAGCATAATAATTATCGTGAATTTAGGTAGTAATCCATAGATTACAAAATTAAATACGAGAGAGAAGTCTTCCCTAAAACTATGAAACCAAAACTAATTATTAAGGCGGATTGAAAAAAAAAAAGGAATAACAAAGTTAAGACAATGCCATATGAAGTCCCTCGAGCATTAATTGAGAAGGGAGAACAACACAAACAGTTACTAAACTTTAACTCAATGGACAATGTCATCCACGAACTTTTGATTTGTTTGATGTAGTCCATGAACTATTGATAAACGTTCCATATAGTCATTTCTTTCGTCCAAATGACAAATTAGACATTATTTATTGACGTAGATTATTATATACTAAGTTGGAATTTTCAAAGTGACGAGCCAACATGTCCAATACTTTTTTAATCTAGCTTAGAAAAAAGAAAAAAAATTATGGCGTTAACATGTCCATCATTATATGGCGACATGGATGATTATATCCCGATTTAAAATGAGCATCTTACCTAAATAATCTATGTGTATCTTCTTCTTTTTTTTGGTCGACCGTTCAAACTTTGATGGATTCAAACTTATACTAGCGGATTTCGTTAGTTTGAACTTACGGAATTGCAGCATTGAACATTTTCATATAACTTACGGACTAAATTAAACATTTATTAATAGTTGAAAGCCTACATTGAATAAATCAAAAGTTCGAGGATGACATCACGTGTCCCATGAAAGATTTAAGGATTCTTCGGATTATTTTCCAATTAAGGAATTTCTGTATCTGTATCATGAAGTTTGTTAGGCCGTGAGTCGCTAGACTCGTTGCACGATTGTTGGGAAACGTTACTTGTTCTTGGCTCCTCACATGGTAAACATGCGCCCACATTAATTGGAGAGATTTATCATTCTATGCGTCGACAATTTGGTAGAAACATTGTTACTATGATTATTATTATTATTTATTATTATTTTGGGTCTGATACAATTTGGCAAAGACATTATTGTCAAGTATTGCGAAAATTACTTGTACTATTCTCGTTATGGATATCTGATTCAGCTATGTTCTGAAACGACAATTCAGCACAACCCGATGTGGTACTCAAATTTAATAAGTTATTCTTCAACATTTCTTTCCCTTTTTCTGTATTATTTATCGTGTTTGACGTCAAAATTAACTTGTGCCCAAGGTGGAAATGCGAAACTAGCAAGTGAGGCAGGAAATTGGGCAGTGTTCTCCTATTCTCATTTCGACACATTCTGACTTAGTCAACTGTATTTAGGGGTGTGCATGGTCCAGGCTGGTCCGATCCTGGTAGTCCCGGTCCCCAAATTTTCAGGATCAGGGATCAGACCGGATCGGACCAAGACCGGCGGTCCGGTCCTAGTGGGATCGCTAATACCAGCTGCTTATAGAAATCTAACCATTGGATCTAAATTAATAACTTCCAGTCTTAACCATCCAACCTAATAAAACATACACATGGTCATCGTACAACCATAATGAGTACTTATAATCCTAAAATAATGAGAAAAGACTAAATTAGGATGGAGACGAGGAGAGGAAGCGGCGAGAGGAGCAACGAGTCGACGACGCCAGTGGCCGCGATAGGTCTCGCCAGTGGCTGTGAGACGCAAGAAGAGCGACGATGTTGACGAGCGAGAGGCAGGATCGCGAGAGGAGCAAAAGGAGAGGCAAAGGCGGGAGGAGCGAGCGCCGAGCAAAGCTGCTTTGCGAAGGCGATACGCGAGCGTTGAACGAGAGGAGAGGAATGACTGTCGAGCAGAAGATGGGAAAATTAGGTTAATTAGTTCTTCAAAAAAATTAATTTTTTTCAAATTGTATATGCATATAATTATATATATTATGAGCGGTCTGATCGGGGCGGTTCAATCCGGTCCCATCCACCATGGAATCGGGAACTGGACGGCCCGATCACCGGTCCTATTTATTGGGACTGGGGACCGGACCGCCCCCCTCAAGGACAGGTCGGTCCGATCCAGTTTGCTCACCCCTAACTGTATTAAAGTCAATTCGGAGAGGTAAATCAAAAAGGCAAAACAGGAAGGCATGACCGGAAGTCCGTTAACCCCACACAAACAGCTGAATTGTACACGAATAGGAAAAACAAATCCGACATTCGGACATTTACGCAGCTTAAGAAATTACCCCCGAAGCGCGGATTTATTGCGGAGGTAAATTTTTAACGTCTGTTACTACCACAAGCTGACGCGTCCGTTGACCTCTTTGACTCCCACTGGAGAGAGGGCAGATCAGTGAGCTCCCTCGATGGGGACGCTGTGCAACACCACGGTCTCGACCGTCAGGCCCGGCCCGAACCCGAAGAGGACCCCCCAGTCCAGGCCCTCGCCGGTCGTCCGCCGCCCCTCCTCCGCTGACTTCTTCCGCATCTCGTCCAGGATGAAGAGCACGCAGGCGCTCGACATGTTGCCGTACTCGCTGAGCACGTGGCGGGTGGCCCTCATCTTCTCCTCCTTGAGCCCGAGCTTGGCCTCGACCTGGTCCAGGATGGCGGGACCGCCGGGGTGGGCGATCCAGAAGATGCTGTTCCAGTCGCTGATCCCGATGGGCGTGAAGGCCTCCACGAGGCTCTTCTCGACGTTCTTGGAGATCAGCCCGGGCACGTCCTTGAGGAGGTGGAACGTGAGGCCGACCTCGCGGAGGTGGCCGTCGATGGCCCCGTCGGAGTCCGGGAGGATGGTCTGGGCGGCGGAGACGAGCTGGTACAGTGGGCGCTCGACAGCGGTGTCCGGGTCGGCCCCGACTATCACGGCGGCGGCGCCGTCGCCGAAGAGGGCCTGTCCCACGAGGGAGTCGAGGTGGGTGTCGGAGGGGCCGCGGAAGGTGACGGCGGTTATCTCGGAGCACACGACGAGGACGCGGGCGCCGCGGTTGTTCTCGGCGAGGTCCTTGGCGAGGCGGAGGACGGTGCCGCCGGCGAAGCATCCCTGCTGGTACATCATGTAGCGCTTGACAGAGGGGCGGAGGCCGAGGAGCTTGGTGAGCTGGTAGTCGGCGCCGGGCATGTCGACGCCGGAGGTGGTGCAGAAGATGAGGTGGGTGATCTTGGACTTGGGCTGGCCCCACTCCTTGATGGCCTTCGCGGCGGCCTCCTTCCCCAGCTTGGGGACCTCCACGACCACCACGTCCTGACGGGCGTCAAGGGAGTTGGCCATGTACGCGCACATCCCCGGGTTCTCCTTCAGGAACTCCTCCGTCACGTGCATGTACCGCTTCCTGATCATCGACTTGTCGCCTGTTCCACCATCCGATCATTGCACAGCAGAGATAGTCAGCCTTATCGGCGGTCAATGCATGTTATCAGCTAACGGAAAAATGACGTCAGCAAGAATGAAGCCAAATGTGTTTCCGACTACTGCCACAGTCACTATTCCTTGCAAAAAGGGACACAAGAATCTATAATTCATTAATTTCCCCGATTCATTCGAGGAATAGCTTCCCATGTACTGGGACATGCATTCATCGTCGTCTTTCGTTCTTTTCTTTCTCTTGCGAAGAGAATTTCCATCTTAAGCAGAGATCAACCGCCTGGTAGAACACGTGTGATCGAAAATAGGGTATATGTACGTACACATGCGCTTGAACTTCTCCTTGAGGTCGGCCATGTGCTCGCTGTTGGTGATCCGGAAGTAGTAGTCCGGGTAGTCCGCCTGGAGGACGCAGTGCGCCGGGGTGGCGGTCCCGATGGCGAGGACGGTTGCTGGGCCCTCCGCCCTCTGCGCCGTCCTGATCTCCTCCACCGTCTTGGTAGCCGCCATGCTTCTGGTCCGGTCTATATCGATCGACCCGGCGAGACTCGAATGCACCGCCGAGGATTAGAAGACACGGTCAAATTGAATGGTGGGCAGGGCGAGTAGATGAAGAGATAGTGTGCGTGGGATGGTTGATGTAGGAAGGCGGAGATATTTATAAGGGCGGGGGAAGGGGTAGGTTGAAGGGACGGGCAGATGGCGGCCACGTGGGACTGCGAGTTAGGCTGCTCCAAGAAGAGGTAGATACTCAGCCACATCTCTCTCCCGATCCCCCTGTTTATTCCCTCTTTTATGATCAAAATGCGCGTCTTCTATGCTTAATTTCCTCCGCTCGAGAATTTTTTTTAGCTACACCAAACCACCAAGTCATTTCGATCTCATTCTTTAAAAAAGAGGGTGAAATCTACTTGAAAAATAAAATACTTAAGGTTAGGTTAATTGGAAAAGCCTGTGTTAACGAGGAATTACCAAAAAAAAATAAAAAATAAAATTGGGCTTTGCTAGCATGTGTGCCCCGAATTATTCCATTGGGCCCTCGCTTAGTCTGGCCGATGATCAATTACTGGCAAGTTGATACATATACACTCGTTGTCGTACTTATTATTAAGGTTAACAGCCTATTTTAGGCCACAAAAAAAATAAATGTACAAATAATTTTTTTGTGGGATCCACTCTTGCAAAAATTTGTAGCCCATAACATGTTGAAACTTTCACAGTCATCCAAAAATTATTATACTAGCAAAGCCCACAAATTAAACATAGAAGA
Source organism: Lenwebbia sp. NSW1173648 (assembly GCA_029784005.1). Classification (NCBI taxonomy): domain Eukaryota; kingdom Viridiplantae; phylum Streptophyta; class Magnoliopsida; order Myrtales; family Myrtaceae; genus Lenwebbia; species Lenwebbia sp. NSW1173648. Next base: position 25,903,585 of record JARCGZ010000006.1, read on the forward strand.
CACCCTGGTCTGGGACCTCACCTGGCCCGACACAATAACTTGTGGCCCTCAACTGGTCTAGCTAGCGAGGGCGTCCGGCACTCGACAGGGTTTGTATGTCAACTTGCGAGTAATTGATCATCAATCGGCCATATAAAACTTGTGGTTTTACAATTTGATCCACTATCGAAAACATTCCCTATAATGAATCAGATGGAGCATTGGAACCACTGTTATATCTGAAGTAATAAGACACTAGCTACAATAAGATTGAGCAAAATGAAAATTAAGAGTCGGCTAGAGTTAAATGAGCTTGAGCTGAATTTTTTTTTTTTAAAAGAGAGATGGAAGCATTTGACACGATACGTGCCGGAAGTATTGAGTAAGACAATTGGAAGAATACAATGCAAAATGAAAAAAATGGGTTACGCGATAAAAAAAAAATATGAAAATTGTGTGCATCAAATCTGTTAAAATATTTGAATATTAAATCACGCATTCATCTAATAAAATTTAAAGTACGGTTGCGAAAATCTTCAAATAGAGGACACGAGCAATAAACATAGCGGGGTTTGACCAAAAAAAAAAAAAAAACATAGCGGGGTAACAACGCTTCCTTAAATTTACCGCTGGTCGTGATGAATTTCATACGAAGGCGTCACTCAGTGCTTTGAGCGCTTTAACGAGGAATATTCGCCCAGGAATTATTTACGTAAATTTATAAACTGCGCAATATTTTTTACATGAAGCCTATTAATTTTTATCTATAAAAAAGACGGGCGAACGCCCAAAGAATTTGAAAATAAATGAGAGTGTTAAGTGTAGAATGAGCAACTCCTTGGTCACTTCTTCACGAGGAGATTAAAATCTGAATGAAGGGTAGACCCAATAGAAGCATGCCGGCCGTTTCGGAATGCTTAATTAGCCTGCCAAATTGAACACGAGTTTCCTTGGGCGTCGATAAACGAATTGTAATTGTACCTCTCGCCGTCGCCGAAGTGTATTCCATGCTTGTGTTTAGTAAATTGTCGGATTCAGCCATCTTCCTGGCGGTCATGGAGCCAGGGAGGGGCAAGCAAGGAGCGGAGTCCGAGCGCTTTATACGCATCGTTTCAAACACTTCCTTACGCTGCTTCCGTTTCCGTTTCCTCCCCTTCATAGCAAAGTCAAAAAGATCGCTCTGTATGAATTGAATTTTACTTATGTCTTTTTTACTCAATCTGAATTTCGGGGTTCTCGCACTTTCGCTTGTTTCGAAATCCAAAACTCATGAAACTTTGGCAGTGCTCAATATCAACACGCGCAATCTTATTTCTTCACAATCTTTTCATTTAGAATAATATTTTGACTATTGATTGGAAAGTGAAAAAAAGTGTCTTTCACTTTTATTTAAATTGTGAACAAATTAGAACAATATATAAGTTTAGCATGGTCGTATATCCAAACCAAATAAGACGAGTAGTGGGGTCCTGAGCTAAGCCTTAGCTAAACCTTGAACATCTTAATGCGATAATGCCTTTCAAATCATCTTAGCCATTATCCTACTGCAATAATTCTTGCTAAGAAGAATGCCTATGTTGTGGCAATTCCAGCCTCAAGATAGATTATACCCCCAATTTACATCTTCCATCTACCACAAAAACTGAAAGCAGACATGCGGAGGGACAATATTTATCCATTCAAATCATGGGAAACATTAAGTCAACTACAAATCGCCTTTTGAAAATGCTGCAACTATCGGAGAAGGAAATCTCGATGTGCGTTCATTACTTATTGTTGACATCTAAATTTTGATTATCATTTATTATTATTTTTTTTTTTGCATAAAAATTAGGGACTAACCTTTGTCCCTACCAAAAAAATTAAAATCATATTCATATGGTCTGCACTTTTAGTATAGTTTTACTTTTTGCATTCATGCATTTGCATTTGGACCGACAAATGGTTTAAGATTTCTGAAGAGGACCGGACCTACTTGCAAAGTCGCAAAGTTTGCGGTGGCTACTCGTGCATTTAGTGGAGCTCAAGAACAAGAGGAGACCTTAAGTTGCTAAGAGTGGATACATCGGAAAATGGCATGTGATAGTTATCGGGAATCTCCCATTTATGGGCCAAAGATTGAATGGTAAAATCTCAAAGATGTTGGGTTACCGTCTTTTTCCCAATGCAAGGTACTAAAAAAAAACATCCACGTTTTCACTATATGCACCCGCAAAGATCTTGTCAATAGCATGGGCCAAATACGCAAGGCCAAGCCTTTGGTCAGTTGATATAGATACTTGAAAAAAAAAATCGGCTGATTTGGTTGAACAAAGGTAGGGATATGAGATGATTTTTGTTGAGCAAATGTAGGGATATGAGCTGAGTTTGTTGAGCAAAGGAAGGGATATGGGCTGATTTTTGTTGAGCGAAAGTAGGGATATGAGCTGAGTTTGTTGAGCAAAGGTAGGGATATCAAATGAGTTTGTTGAGCAAAGGCTTACTTGCCTATAAGACGGACGGCCAGAGAGGGAAAAAAAAAAAAGACGAGAGAAGAGGAGAGGGAGATTGAGAAGTCAGCAGAAGGCTTTCTCCATAGACACCTCCACTACTTCAATATTGATATGCATGTAACGCCAAAAGAGGGATCCACGTTGACAGAAGAAAGGGAGTTGACATCTCTAGTCCTTCTTTTGCATCACCGACGACCCCAACTTCAGGGTCCTTCCAAGCAAATTAAGTGCTCTGAATTGAGCGGTTCGTTGCCACAACGAAGCCTCTCGATCTTGTCCTATACCGCAGAAGATTCCCAGCGATAAGCTGCTCGCTACCTCGTATCGAAAGCCGACTCAACCTCTCGTCATCGTGAAGCACCGTTGACCAGTGAGCAGCCGCGGTATCTACCACGACGTCCCTGCCACTTTCCAGAAGACCTGTCGTTGCTTCTCTGCACCGCAACAAGGATTGAGTCCGATGAACTAGCCCTGTTCCAATCGAGTCCGACGAGCTCGTATCAACTACAGCTACACCTATCGTCACGCGGTTCCACCTGGCTGGACACATGGTTTGTGTGTTGCTGTGAGCAGGAGTGCGTCATGAGTTCTCACCATGGGCATTACCACTGCGGCTGAGAATTGTTGAGTAGCGGCCGAAAGTTGCCGTTCATCCATGCGTAGCCGCTGCCGTGCGTCCGCCAATCCCGATCCGAAAGTTGTCTCGATCCTTTGAAGATTCAAACAGGAAACAAAATCTGAAATATTTCAGATTAGGTAAAATTTGATTTGCTCAAGTCTGTTTCTCATTTTGAATTGATATGGATTTCGGATAATGCTTGGTTCGTGCAAGATATTTTGCGGATATTGTGTTTTCTTGTTTTGAATTATTTGAAATCATGCATATTTTCTAGTATAGAAAACCGGTTCGAATTAAGGGGTGATTCCCTACTGACAACGTGCAAATTCGGACTAATCTCAACTCTGATATTTGTCTCGATGGCACGGGGATCGAGATATCTAATCTTAACCACTAGATTTGATTCCTCGATCCAATCCGTCATATAATTCGAATCGGAAAATATTTTCGTAAAAGATCATGCATTATCTTTGATTGATTTGATTTGCTACCCGTTTAAATAATTTGGCATCTCGTCGGTTTTGGGTACTAAATCGAACAAATTCGAAGATCAATTCGTGAATCGGGTAAGGATTTTCTAAAGATTATGGGATTTAATGAAAGTTAATTCTAATTCTTTTAGGATAATCTTTAACCGACTCATGTCTGATTCTCATCAAATCTTTAATTTTGAAAATTCATTCAAAAAAAAATATCTCATTCATGTAGTTCGCATATAGTTTAGAACATTCCATTTATTCATGTAGATGAGCATTTCATTTTACTTGTATGTCATACAGGCTTAGTCGCATAACCGTCATGTCATTCCTATGCCGCATTGGTTAGCAATGTCATACAGCTTTGCCATGTCATTAAAGTCTGTCATATCATATAGGTCGCCATGCCACTTTTTCATGTCGCATTATCCATCATGTCATTAGCCCTGACACGTCGTTGATGCCATGTCGCATTCGTACGTCATTTAGAATTATGTCATAGTTCATTCATTTTAGTCTAATAGGTTTAGTTTAGCCTACTGTCACATGCCATTTAGATCAAAATTCATATCATTTTTGCATAACATGTAGATTAGAATTCATGTTGTTTTTGCACGTAACTAAGATTCGAAAATTTAAATTGTTGCACATTCATGTCATATTAGGATGATCGCCATTCATCATATCATTAGAATAATTGTGTTCTTAGGACACAATTACATTCATGCATTGCATTAAATAAAAAATCCAAAAATAGTTGCACCTTTGGAGCTTTAAATCAGAATCCTCGAGGGTTGCCAACTCAAATAGTTTTTATTGAAATGAAAGATACCGAAAGGGCGTTAATAGAAATATTAGCGTAATTAAGTCCCCGAACTCATTGATCTCTGGTTCGTAGGAATAAAGTATTTCTCCCGATACTTTATTTAGGTGTCTAATCAGCCTACCATAAATTGATTAGTGGCGACTCCAATTTGAAAATCATTTGCATTAATTACTTGAACCAAAGTTACGGTTTGGTAGTACTTGGGAGAGTCCGAGTTAGGTTAGTTAATTTAATTAACATAATAATCCATAAACCTGAAATTTCAGATTTTTAGGTCGTAACACTTATGTTGATGATGATGATGATGATGATGGGGACTGGCTTTTATAGATGCGATGCATCACAGCTCCACATGGCACTTATCTAAGAGTGTGATTGTTTGAGTAAAAAAAAAATTCGGAAATTAGTTTTCTGAACCTTCACGCGTTTGGTTTACTGAAAATGATCCGTCGACAGAAAACCATTTACGATAAAAGAAAATGTGCATGTTTAATGTTAGGAAAATATATCTCCTAACCTAAAAAGGGAGATCATTTTCCTGAAAATTGATTTTTCGGAAAATATTTTTCTTTGTCATAAAATTTTGGGAAAATTTCAAAAAAGGGCCCGAAGTCCTCTCAGTCTCAAATAAGGGCCCCAAGTGAACCTTGTTTCAAATAAGGGCCTGAAGTGCCCTCATTTTCTCAAACAAGGGTCTAAAGTGAACATTCTTTCAAAATAAGGGCCTGAAATGGTCATAAAATCTAAAAAAAAGGCATGATTTCAAGGGAATTTTCGGCTTTTTTCTTATTTGATTTTTTTCTTATTTATTAGACTTTTTTTAATTTTTTTTCAAAAAAATAAAAATAAAAATAGCCACACACAGGCGGGAGGGTTGTCGGCCCACCACTGGTGGGGGTTCGGCAAGGGCGGCGAAGGCCGGCGGGGTCGCCGGCGACCTGCTGACTAGAGGCTAGGGCCAGCAGGCCCTCACCAAAATAGGGAGAGGGTCGGGCCCTCTCCCGGATCTAGGCGAGGGTTGCCGGCCTCCACCTTAACCAGGGGAGGGCTGGCGACCCCAGCCCTGGTCAAGGGGAGGGCCGGCGACCCTGCCGGCCTTCGCCGCCCCCGCCTGTGTGTGGCTGTTTTTATTTTTTATTTTATTTTTAAAAAAATAGAAAAAATAAAAAATAGAGAAAAAATAAATAAAAAATCAGAAATGAGAAATGACGAAAATGCCCTTTAGGCCAGGCTCTTTTTTGAAACTTTATGGCCATTTTAGGCCATTATCTGGGCGGGGGTCGTCGGCCCCTACCTTGACCAAGGGAGGGCCGGCGAGGTCCCCGGCCCTCGCCGAGGCGCCGACGACCCCACCGGCCTTCGTCGCCCCCGCCCGTGTGTAGCTATTTTTTATTTTTAAAAAATAGAAAAACGAAAAAATAGAGAAAAAATAAATAAAAAATCAAAATGGGAAATGACAAAAATGCCCTTTAGGTCAGGGCTTTTTTTGAAACTTTATGGCCACTTCAGACTCTTATTTGAAATATACTATGCCACTTCAGGCCCTTATTTGAAACAATGATCACTTGGGGCCCTTATTTGCGAAAACGAGAGGAATTCGAGCCATTATTTGGAATTTTCCCTAAAGTTTTTTTTCCGAAACAAACACACCTTTAATGCCATGTAAGCCGCGAGATTGAGTTAAGTGATGTGTTAAGGGCAGAAAAAAGAAGAAGAAAACATGCAAATTACAATAACCGCAGCAAGCCTTCGAACCGACCCTCAAAACAGAGCAAGATTTTGGTAGGTGGGACTTACCATGTTTATGTGTTTAGATGTCACCGGAAACCCGCAGTTACGTCGTCACTACTAAAAAGAGAAAAGAAAAAATAATTGAGAAATGGAAAAAAAAGAAAAAAGAAAAAAGAAAAATAGCATTAATACCACACACACACACACACAAAAAAAACACTCCCAATTCCAAGATTTTATACATGACGCAGCGAGGTTCCATTCAAAAGTCCTTTTTACGTGAAATCAAGAAACCTGCTCAATAATAATTTATCGTTGCAAAATTTTCTTGATCTTGGGAGAAGATTTTGAAAGACATGCTGATTTTGACCATCTCATCCACGATCTTTAACCAAAGTTATAGTGCAATTACGAAGATCCCTTAATTTTGGGTTTTATTTGCTCTATGAATGACCCGAAAATTTTACGATTGGATTAAGTACAAACATGCTCACGTAAGGTTAAGGTAATTAAAGGATTCGATTTTCACGAAATAATTAAGGTATTTGCAACTTTTCCAGGTTTTATGTTTAGAGAAATCCTTTACTTTTGATAAGTAGTAAAAGCAAATGTCCCGACATAAACACCCTTTTTCGATCCGAAGATAACTTATTTGCATCGATGTCATGGGTTAAAAGTCCTTTCGTTAAAAGTTTAGGATATCAAAAGTAGGAAAATGCTAGGCTTTCGATTTATGAAATTGGTGTTAGGTTGCTTTTAGGTATTGAATATGACCCAATTATTTAAAGATACCAGTCTGACATATCTCTTTATAAATAATTTCACATATTAATCTTGATAAGCTCGGCATTGCTATTAAAAGTGCCATCACGAAACACGGACTTGAAACTTGACACTTTCAAGTCACTGTAACTCTTGACCCAAAAAAAACAAGAAAGTCACTGTACAAGATTAGGACATTGGGCCAAAAATAAAACTATCACTATTTACGACATTAGAATATTCCTTATTTTTTTTCATGATTGACCTAAAAACATATATATCATATGATAACGGATTAAACGAAGATATATATGCAATGCGGTCCTTAAAATTTTAATTTGTTCAATGTGATTCCCGAATTTTTGGTAAATATTCAAACTAATCCCCGGACTATATAAATATGTTTAATGTTGGCCCTGAACTTAAGTTGATGGAAGGAGAGCATTGGATATTTTAATGAAGCCTAGGGACTAGTTTGTACACTTACTAAAAGTTCAGGGACCAGATTAAACATATTAAAAGTTCATGGACTACATTGCACATTGGGCTAAAGTTTATGGACCAAATTGCATATTGGGTCAAAGTTCACAGATCATTTGTTACTTTATCCCTGTGAGTTTTGCAACTTTTTTAGGTTTTATGTTTAGAGAAGCCCTTTTACTTTCGACAAATAGTACAAGCAAATTCTGAACGGAAAATCTTGCATCGAAGTCATACGTAAAGCAACCTTTCATTAAGTTTAGGGAAAATTTCAAAAAAGGGCCCGAAGTGCCTTCATTTTCTCAAATGCTTGAAGTGGACATTATTTCAAATAAGGGCCTAAAGTGACCTTATCAGTTTCAAAAAAGGACTCGACTCACTAGTTAATAGGGGCATTTTGGTCATTTCATATTATTATTATTATTTTATTTATTTTTTTCTTTTTCAGTTTTTTTAAAAAATTTAAAGTAAAAAAGAAAAAATGAGACACATGTGGGAGGGGGCTGCCCTCCCGCCTGTCCGCCTGTGGCCGCTGCCCCACCACCAGTGGGGTGGCAACCATGACCGGCGGGGTCGCCGGTGCCTCGGCGTGGGCCAACGACCCCGTCAACCTGAGGCGAGGGCCAACAAGCCCTCGCCAAAGCCGGGAGAGGGTCGCGACCCTCTCCTAGATCTGGACGAGGGTTGCCGGTGTGACGTCCTGAAATTTCAAGTCTTATTAAATGAATGATATTGGACCTTTGAATTTTAGTGTCAACTCTTGGACGTAGTTTTGTTTGTCTTGGTAGAATTTGTGTGGTCCTCGTAGTGTAGTTTATTTCTGTTAGTTTAGTTTAATCGCGCCGCGATTCTTTTCGCCGAATTCCTTTGCGCCCGCACTTGACCCGGAACCAAATATCCAAAACCAGTCCCGATTTATCAGTTTACCGTTCTGCCCTCAGATATTATACGTATAAGACGAACGCCATTCATACCGATTGACTAGTAGGCACCACGCCATTAATGCCATAATAAAAAATCACTATTTACCTTTTAACCTAGCCAAATTACCATTTTACCCCCTCCAAGAAAAATTACCAAAATACCCTTGACTTTCTCTCTCCTCTCTCTCTCTTCTCACCCCTCACCCCCATCTGCCGTGGACCTCCTCCTCTCCCTCACTTCACGTTGGCTTCACCATCATCTTTACTTCATCTCCATCTTCATCTTCAAGCCGCCGCTGTGAACCACGCCGGATCGCCGACTGCCCCTGCCGCTCGCACCTCACGCCGCTGTGTCGTGCGCCGCGCCATTGCCGGCCCAGCCGAGCCGTCCACCGCCCTATCCAGCCACTGTCCAAGCTTCGCCGCACTTCACTGAGCCCCGACCAGCTTCGCCGAAGCCATCGCAGTACCTCCGGACCTCAACCGAAGCTCCGTCGAGCTTGCTGTCACCTTTCGCGCGTTCGTCAAGCTCGTTTGTGTCGTTTTCCCATGAGAACAGTTGCTGTCCAGCACTGTTTCGCTACCCTGCGCTCGTTTTTCAAGTCCGCCATCATCGTATTCATGACCGGAGCGTCGAGACGAGTCCGTAGGACTATCGCCAGAATTTTCTGCAGGACCGCCGCCGCTCGCCGGAAACTGCCGCCGCCACTGCTCACCGCCGGTCGCCGCCGACCGTCACCGCCAGTTATCGAAGTGAGTTAACCCCTAATCTTTGATTATGTCGTTAATTGCACTTAGGTTTAAATTAGTTAGTTACCGTAGTTAAAGTAAATAGTTACGGTAATTATGTGGTTAGATTAATTAGTTATTGTGATAGAATAAACTGTGACTATGAATAGTTGGATTAATCATGGTTAGGTGAAATAGTTACCATGGTTAATTGCATATTTTATCGTGCCTGATATTTATCGGTGTCTGATTGTGGATCGAACTGAGTGTTGATTGCGCTTAATTGCTGAATGATCACACTAGTGTCGAGATGCCATGTTTATCCGAAATTGAATATTCGTGTGACCAATTGTGGATTTGAACATGAAAATGGCCGCAGGCCGGGTTTTGATCACGATGTGAATGTAACTGCATTGGACTAAATTGAAATTAAGAATTAGCTTGATTGCCTATGGTGAATGTGTGGTCACATGATGGCTTTAATTGTGTCATCCTAACATAACTAGGGACAAGAGTAATACCATTGTTGGCATGGGTCTCTACCTAATAAGTCTGTGTGCCCGCGACGTACAGTCCGGGATTCCACGGCTTATTAGTTGCTTGTCAGTCCCTGCCGGCGACAGATAGTCCGGATTACCACGGTTGACTAGATGCCGGTCGCAACTAGTGTTGGTCCGTAGCCTTTCTAGATTTATTCCTGATATGCCCGCCTTGGAGAATTTAAGGAAGCTATCGGATGCCGTCGCTGTAACGTAGTAGGACGACTCCCGGTTAATCCAGAAGAGTATTATTAGCAGTGAGACTATACTGTGACGAGAGTGGGGTATCTCTTGGCCTTTAATAATTGGAACACGCTTGTTGCATTGTGCATGGTTTATGGCTAAGTATTCTAGTTACGTGGTTGATCTGTTGTTTATTCCTTGCTATGAATTATCTGTCGTATGGCTCCAGACAAGGTAAGTTGCATGTAATTGTCTTTTGGCTGTTGGGCTTAGCTCCCTCAATTTGTTGGACTGCTTGAGTGAATCAATGTCATAATCGGACTTAGGCGTTATCTTGTTGAGATTCATATCTCATACGTTGTGGCTGATCGCCTTTCAAGTTCTCGTAATGGCAACGCGCCACGTTAGGTTCGGTGTTCCCGTCGACCAATCCGCGATCATCCATTATCGTCACGTCACCAATTCTGACGATGTCTGGGAGTAACACGTGACGACCGTTTGGGTCGATGAGGGGTTGCCACACTATGTGGCACACCTTTTCAAGGCCTGGTTCGTTCGTCAGGGTGATGTTCTCATCGGACCGATTTGGGGGTTTGAGGTACCCCTAGGTACGGGGCCAGTTGTTCAGATGTGGGACGCGATGGATTTGGATATGCCGGATAGGGAGGTCGAGGACCCGAGTCCTAGTTCTGATGAGAAGGACCCCTGATTCACCGCCAGGATATCAAGGTTGACCCGGTGCCGGAAGTAAGCGCGCGGGAGGAGCTGTGGAGGAACTCTTTTAATAGTTAGTTTTGCGTGTTAGTCAGTAGTAGTATGTGTGTGTAGCGACAGTAGATGGTCCTTGACCAACTCGGTATCTTTTTGAGGTTTTAGGGAAACAGCCCGAAGGTGGGCTTGTATAGTGGAACGTTTCTCTATGGACTAAATGTATATTAATAATAAGACTTGTTGTGTTTCGCCTTGTTCCGTATCGCTATCCCTGTTTGTTTGAAATTTTCTGGGGTTGTTGTTGCTTCCGCATGTGCATAACTGCAAGATAAAATGAAATGGATCGATGACATGCCTGGGATGGTACCCTTTGACCTGACATTTGGAAGGCTTGTAGCTTGCCTGAGGGTCGGGGCGTGACAACCAGCCCTCAGCAGGACCATGGTGAGGGTCGCCCACCCTTCGGTCGAGGGCCGCGGCTTGCCCTCGGACTTAGGCAAGGGCCGGCGACCCTCGCCTAGATCTGGAAGACGGTCGCTGCCCTCTCTCGGCTCTAGCGAGGGCCAACAGGCCCTCGCTTCCGGTCGGCGGGATCGCCGGCCCACGTCGAGGCCCCGGTGACCCCACTTGCCATGGCCGGAGGGTAGTCCCCTCCTGCATGTATCTCTTTTTTATTTTTATTTTTACTTTTTTTAACTTTTAATATAATTTAACTAAAAATTAGGTTAAATTGTGCTTTGATGAAAATTCCCTTGATCGGCCGGAATATTTGGCCGGCTGGTGAGGTCAGGCCCATATTTGAAACAGGCATGGCCAATTTAGGCCTTTGTTTAAGACAAAAAAGCACTTCAGGCCCTTATTTGAAATAATGATCACTTCACGTCCTTATTTGAGAAAATAATTGGACTTGGGGCCTTTATTTGGAATTTTCCCTTAAGTTTATGCTATCAAAAGCAGGAAAATGTTAGATTTACTTAGATTGGTTTATAAAATTGGTTTATAAAGTAATGTCATTATTCAACATAAATTTAGCGATTGTTCTAATCAATCGGTATTAAATATGCATGAAACAAGAATATCATGCTTATAATAATAAATTCATACGTTTTATCGACTCAAATAAACATCGTAATTTTTTTTTCCACTCAAAAGGTAAGGTCGATGGGCATGATATTGTGTGAGATTTTGTTTGTGTAGCAAAATCTGTCTTTTCATGATTTTAAAGTTGTCCGTTGAAAGAATGCGATGGCAATGGGAAGAAAAATGTAGAGTAGAGCGACAGCTTGTCCAGATACTGCTTTACAAGACTTTGTTTTTGTTGGTCAAGACTTTAAGAGATTTTTTTTTTGGTCGATACTTTAAGAGAGTTGACGGGGGGCAAAAATTGAAATAAAAAAGCCACAAAAACAGGTCATATATTGCAAGTTTGGCAAAAATTTAAGGGTCCGTTTTGTTTAAAGGAAAACTGTTTTTGAGATTTTTCGACTTTTTGGTGTTTGGATAATGAAAATTTTATCGCTTTTCATGGGCCGAAAACAAACAAACTTTGATAGGAGGAAAACAACTTCTTTTTCTAGCAAGAATGAAATTACTCTCTTAATAATCAAGCAAATTTCGATAAAAAAATTAATTAAATAAATGAAAACTAACCATTTTTCTTACATTTTCCTTTTATCACGATAAGTTTTTCGGTAAAATAAAGGCACAACCGCATGTTGTAGTCTCTAAGTACAAAATATCCATCCCATGCAAATCAAGTGCTTGGTTCAAGTCCGAGACAGATTCCATGTTTGGTAGAATAGAATGAACGAGAGCAACGCCTGAACAACGCCCAAGTTCTTTACTTTTTGTCCGTTTCCTGCATCCGACATGCAACAAAATCTCAAGTCTCGCCGGCCGCTGACGAGATTCTTGCCCGAAGAAAGGGTCTCATCCTTGCCCGGAACTTACTTTTCGCGATGGTCAGCGATGTGGATCTGTGCAACCAGATCGTTTGCGATGTTGAGAAAGACAGAGACCCAGCTTACTTGAGGCGATTAACTATTCCTGTGCTCGGATTGGGCTTCAGATGAAGTTGAGCATGACAGTAGTTTTCAATATGGATTGTTCTGAGGGGACCGAAGTTGACGTGAGAGTTTGGCATCTGAATCGCGGCGTTGCCGATGATCTAGAGCCCGAGACGCGACTACCGCAAAGCGAGGTTTCTCGGTTTTCTTCATGATTTGAAGTGAAATTTCAAGATTCGATGAGCCGACGTGTGAAACCCGATTAAATTTCAAATGTAACGTAGATGAACAAGCATAGTCCGTTTACCGTTCGTTTGTGTCGATCTCCGGCCGGCCATCTGAAAAGTTCTGATAACTTTCCCATTTAGATTGAGAAAAGACATCAAAGGTGTTTAAATGGCTTTAAATGTTTACATTAATGTCTTTTTTTTTTTTTAAGACAAGCATTCGTATGTTAAATGGATTTAAAAGCTCTCCTTAGGAATTATGAATTGATTTTCCAACTTGTAGTTGAAGAGGATATACCAGTTTCTTTCTTCTTGGGAAGATGGTGCGTGCCTTTTGTTTCCCTATTTAGTTTTGATTTCTTGAAACTGATTCTCAATTGCAAGGCATATTTGGCATTTGCTCTTTCTTCTCTGACGTGCAATAAAAATATTATGTCCATCACCATAACTACAGCTCTTGTCGCAACCAAGAAGAACATATTTGTCTCTCTTTGACTTTGTAATAGAGACAACATAACCTTGGGCAAGAAGATGCCTCCGCACACCACTCACTAGATCTTCTTGCACCAGAAGAATTTTTTTTTTGTCCGAAAGAAAATTTTCATTCATTCGAAAGAGAAGTACATAACTTCAAGATTAACATGAAAATCAAATAAAGCAAGTAAATCTGAAATATGAATCAACTTCGTATAGCTTGCAAAGACTCGTTTATTCCACAAAGACGTATCAAAACACAATCGACGGCTGATCACCGAATCTCGTATCAACATTAGTTATGAGCACACGCCAAAATTTCTCTCTCCAGTAATTACGACTTTGCCAAAAGGCGGTGCGCGCCTAGCTTCCACGTCCCAGCACCATCAACGTATATATACGATAACAACAACATCAACAGGTTGAAAAAGAACAGATAACGCTTTGTAAATCCCAAATCTATTTCTAGATCGGAATAAAAGAGCACTCAAATCTAAATCTAACTTTCAGATAAGCCGCATGCAAAAGGAGTTAAGCACAGGAACCGGAGCAAGCGAGCGAATAGATCCGAAATAGCAGATTCTTTCGAGACGCTCACACTTCGAATTTCTAAGTTCACCGGACAAAACTCTTCACTTGAAGAAAGTCAACGGGATCGTCCGCGACAAAACTTAAAAAAGATGAGGATATAAAGATGTGAAATCAAAGAGGGAAAATGAGAGAGAGGGGGGGCGGGGGGAGGGAGGGTGAGAAAGGTCCCTCTCTTCCCCTCAGAAAAGACCCTGCAGAAGAGGGAGTGGCGGCGCTTTTTTTGGGAGGAGAGAAACCCTAGCTGAGGGAGGAGGAAAGGCGGCTCTTTGCGCTAGAAGATTACGATGATTGATTGCTCTTCTCCATTTGCGTTGCATACCACTAAGCAATTTGGGTCCTCTTGAATTTTGCCTTCCACAGTGACGGTACTACAGAAAAATAATAAAATGAAAGATGAGTAAATTGTGTATATGCATACAACAACCATAACATTCAATCTTTGAGTAAATTCCTGTAAAGTCGTACTGGAAATCGAAATCCAAAAATTGACAACCGTGAAGTCCGATGTATGATTAATGTTTGCTCATATTACAAACACAACAGGAATATGATCATGAACTGTGTGTGAAATTGTGTTTGTAATAGCAAACCTTAATCTTTTCATGGTTATAAAACTGTCTGTTAAAAGAATGTGGGGGCAATGCGAAGAAAAGCGAAGAGCGATAGCTTGTCTAGATACCGCTTTAACAGAGTCGAAGGGGGCAAAATTGAAAAAAATTTCTCAAGAGCACTGCATATACCGCAATTTTGGCAAAAATCTAGTCACACGTTGCGATGCAGACCGGCCTCTACCGAGGCAGATTTCATGTTGGTAGAATGAATGAGAGCAACGTTTGAACAAAACACAAGCTCTTTACTTTTGTCCGTTTCCTGCATCTGACATGCATAGAATCTTCTAAGTCTCGCCGGCCACTGATGGGATTCTTGCCCAGAAAACAGTTTAGGATCCTCGTGATTGCACGAAGCAACTACCCTCTCGATCGTCAGTGATGTGGATTTATGGTTTTTGATCGTCATATGGTCTTCTAAGGGAAGACAGAGACCCAAAATAGTTTAAGGCGATTTGACTGTTTCCTGTACTCAGGTTGGGCTTTTGCTTCATCTGCTGGAATGTTGAGTATGATATTCATTTCCACTTGTACTGCTGAGCGGGAACCGAAGTCGACGTGAGTTTGATATGTGGATGGGACGAGATGATCTAGAACCCGAGGCGCAATTACGGCTTACGGGTCGATGTGAATCGACAGTGAAGCTTGGTTAAACTTCAAACACCAACTAAAAAACTGGAAAATTAGAGAAAAAGAGAACCATCGGCTTAAATAGCATAGCCCATTCCAAGTATATGAATCGATCACTTCCATTGTTTTTGGAGAAAATGACACAAATGGTCTCTGAACTTTGGCCCAATGTGTAATGTGATTCTTGAACTTTAGTCCAATGTGCAAACTGATCCATGCACTTTTAATTTGTTCAATGTGGTCCCTAAACTTTCGTACATATTCAATTTAGTCCATAAACTATATGAAAATGTCTAATGTTGTTCCTGTTCAAGGCCCACATTGAAGAACATTAGACTAAAGATCAAGTACCACATTACACATTGGGCCAAAGTTCAGAGACAATATGTGTTATTGTCCCTTGTTTTTGCTATCTCCTCCTTCATTTGCATAACTAAGTAAGATCTCTAACTATTCGCAGAAAAAGAAAGGCCACGCCATTTAATTCTTTCTAGTATAACCTAATATCCACTCATTATGATATGAATACGATCATGAACTTTGCAACATACTTGTTCAATTTACGCAGGATCTTAGATTACCACGAATCGCCTTCTCCACTAAAGAACAGTTCGCCTTGCAACTAATCCAAGGCACGCCTTCAGTTGATAGAAGAAACCAGGTCCTGCAACATCACAACCAGTAATAGCACAGAGGCAGAGTGTAATGCTTCAAGGAGAGAGAGACTTAGAGAGAGATGAGTTACAACTAACAAGCTGTTCCAGTTTAACAACGAAACAGAGTCTGATGTCCACATTTCATGCTTACAGAACTGACATAGAGTCATACTAGGTTCACTCACACATGTTAAAACGAGTTTTTACATACATACATAGGGGACGAAAGACGGGACGTAATTGGCACAGGCGCACGGTTAACCTCGGGACATGCGGATCGCAGTAGTTTAAGGTTGGTGTGTTACCACGCATGGTCTTTTTCGAAGATTACTGCGGAGTTGGAGCCTCGCCTTCTCCAAGGCAGCCCTTGCGGCGCACCTCTCCATTTCTCTATGTTGCACCGCCAGGGAAGCTTCCTCCATGCCGCTCTTGGCCTCCTCCATCTCTCGAGTTATCTCGGCGAGCCGTCCCTGGAGCTCCGCGTGCTCCACCTCGCACCCGTGCAGCTCTGCCTCGATCCTGAGCAGTGTCTCCTTCGCACGACGGTAATCTTCCCGGAGACGGTTGATTCGTCCATCGCAAGCAGCACATGCATCCAATGTCACTGAATGTTTCTCGGAGACATCATCAAACCTCCTCTTTGCACGATCGCAGTGCTCCAGGATTGCAGGTTCATTGGCAGGACGTCCGACTTCAGCAAGCCGGGAAGCACAGAGGAGGAACTCCTTCACTTGCTCTTTCAATTGGCTACTGTGAACTGGGAGAAAATCCAGACATTCGAGGAGATCTCTAGCCTCCTGTTCCAGTTCCAGATGCGCGTGGTCAAACGAATTCTTCTCGAGCAGATCAATGATATTTTTGAAAACAAGCTTTGCCATCTGATTTAACATCAACACTTTTCCCTCTGCTCCGATGGTTCGATGCCAATTCAGGATGACTTTGGTATCTGGAAACTTCACTTCTTGTTCCAGACACATGCTCTGCCAAGAAGCTGTTGCCGGCGGAAAACTGCAGGTTTTTATGGTCCATCTCCGATTCCATAGAAGCCTGAGGTACATGACTTTGCCGGACGCTGCTGATGTCCATACGATCAACAGTGAGAGAAGGAAAATTTCCTATTCCATAAGAAACACAATATATATCACAATCCGAGATTGGCCAGCATGTCACCAGCAGCTGATATCTGCCTCAAGTATTCTTGCTGTCTGAGCTGAGCTGCCGCTGGAGATGTTGGATCTTCCTCGTAATCTTCACCAGCTTCTGCCATTGCTGACTCAATTTCCATGACTTCTGGGGGTGCAACAACAGAAGTCGCAACATCTCTTAAGGCCACATTTTCTGCAGGAGAATCTGCCCATTGGAAGAATTTACACGCTCCGTGTCCGTGTGAGCCAACACAAGGTAAAATAAACAACAGCCAAAAGTGCAATCTTGTGAGTACCAGATGATCAGAACCAATGAGTACAAGGGAAGAAACGAGATTGGCACCTTGCAAACTGAAAATAACTTGTTGATACTAGCCAATGAGAAAATGGGTACAATCTGAAAACAACTGTTCATCGAATACAATAGGATTCACCATACTTCACCACTTATTCATTTAGCCACTTATCGGTACCAAAGAGAGAATTTAAATAACTAGAGGTCCTAAAACCTACAATTGCGAGAGCAACACCAGGGGAGGCATAGCCTCATAGGTGAGCAATAATAGTTGCAAAGCCACGCAGCCAGCAGCAGGACTGTCAACAACTTCTAACTGGAAACCAAGGCAAACAATTCAAAAAACTCACTGCTCACATGTTCAATGAAATCCTTCATCAATTTCACAATATGGTGATGGCCCAATAAGCTCAAATAGTTTACTTTCCTCAGGTGAAATAAATGCAAAATAGCTCAAGAAGCAAAAGGAGGAACCCCAAACTTTAGGTTCAATCTCAATTATGCTCCAACCTTTTTTTTTTGTCACATGAAAAACCGCCACCTTCAGGTTATGTCCCAATTCTACCACCCATTTTCAATTTTATCCTAAATTTTTTTCTGTATGATAAAAAATAACAAATTTTTACTTGAGTAAAAAATCTGCCCCGTTAAGCCGCTCTTCAAAATTTTTTGTTGACAACGGACAAATAAAAAACTCCAAAGATCGAGTTATTCGAGTGTTTCAAGGGTGAGCTCTCTGGCAGTGAGAGATGGAACACTCCCAAACACGAGAGATCCGGGGAGCGCAAAATCGAAGATCCCAACCGAGATGGAAGGAAAAATCTCTTAAGAGTAAGAGCAATTGATAAAATCCAACCCTAATTGCTCTAGTTTCTACCCAAATCTTATATCTAAGAAGACGTTATTTGGGCTTGTTGACACTTGATTTTAGCTGACAAGTCATTAAAGTTCAAAACTTGAAATTTAGATTCCCCATCGCGACAGGATGAATTTCTCAACCAAAAAGAGTCATTTAACATTTTAATTAGCATAAGCATTTCTTTTACAAGTCATTAAAGTCCAATACTTGAAATTTATATTTTCTCAACCAAAAAGAGTCATTTAACATTTTAATTAGCATAAGCATTTCTTTTGCAAGTCATTTGCACTTTCATATCAAAAAGTCGAAACTTTGACCTAAAAGTCAACCTCGTCAAAGTTTTAGCTTTTTGCATGAAAAGCCTCTAAATATTAAATCTGCAGAAAGATAGGCTAAAAAGTCGGCCTCTAACACCCCAGTACAATTGCCACACATCTAGCTGGGGAAAATTACCAAAAAAGTCCTAAATCTATTGCAATTGTGCCAATTCAGTCATAAACCTTTTTTTTTTTGCCGATTCAGTCATAAACCTTTTGCAATTCTGCCAATTCAGTCCTAAACCTTTTGCAATTATGCCATTTCAGTCCATCCGGCGAATTTTGGCCGGCCGGCACTAGCGTGGACGCCGGCCAGCCGGTGACCAAATATTTTAATATTTTTTATTTTAATTTTTTTTCTTTCCTTTTTTTATTTATTTATTTTTTCTTCCCCCCTCCCGTCCCTTCTCCTCCCCTCCCCTACCTATAGCCGGTCACCGCGGTGACCGGCCAGAGGCTCGGCCGGCGAGGCAAAGCCTCGCCCGGCCATGGGAGGCTCGACCTCGCCGGCCCAGATCTGGATGTGTGTTTCTATATGTGTGAGGGTGAACCTTCATTCTCCTTTCTCCAACACATGCTATATCTATTGGAAGACACTACTCCTTCAGTGTGTGTTCGCCTGTTTTGCTTCCTATCTAATTTGGTTGATCTTTAAGGAGAAGAAATCTCGTGAAGATAAAAGATGGTGGGAAGAAGAAGAGGAGAGGAGAAATATGGAGAGACTGAGAGAAGAAAGGACGAAGAGGCAGTATATGGAAGTGTCATTAAGACGGGAGAGGGAAGAGGAAGAGCGGCAGAAAGCAAAGTAAGAAACAGAAGAAGATGAAAAAGGTAGAAGCTAGAGACGAGTACCTAGAAGAAACGAAAAAAGGATGCTGGAAAGGGACCAGACAGCAAAGAGGAAGCATCTTGTTGAGACTGGAAAAATTAAGTGTTTTATATCTGATTTTCATTTCTGTTGAGTCCGTTGCTTAACTACTACTGTTGCTGGTAACTATATTTCACTTTAGTGGATGTTCTATAAGATTGCATTGACAGGTAGCAATAGCGATTTCATATTGACAGATTTAGTACTTGTGTGATGAGTATGAGAAAATCTCTAGCAACTGCATCGACCAGTTGGTGCCATTCATGGAGGACTTGGATCAGGTTTGGGATGGAATTCTTGTAGTGGCAATTTACTGGATACATGATAATTGCTGTTTATTGTTGTTTTTCGGTGAAACGTTCTTATATCCTTAGTTGATTTAGTAATTTTCCCTTACGTTATTTTGGATACTCTCGAGTGCATTTATCTATCTTTAGACGTATAGGAGCTCATCAACTGAATTGGGAAAATCTTTAATCTCTCTCTCTCTCTTTTGTAAAATTGAAAATTCTCTTGTGCAGTGGATATAACTACTTTAAAATTAACAGGGTAAGTTGCAACAAATCTGATGGAATTAATTGCGCCCATAAAGGAAATTGGCCTTTATTATATGGTATCAGTTACCTTATAGAAGAAAACCAAATAAGGGCAAGTAGATTTATTTCCTATTCTCTTGGACAGAACGTACTCGTTCTATCAATCCTAAGAAAAACTCTCTCCAGAAATTCTATGTGGTTTTTTCTCGAAGAACGAGCAATCTCGGATTCGGATTCTTTCTCACTTGCGTTTTGGGGCTCTTAATCTGTGGCTATTGAGGTATATTCTTTCTACGTGATATACTTTTTCGATCAGTGATTTAAGTAAGACTTGGGCATGTTATTCCGCTATAATCCGCAAGTTATGTTTATGGGTATGTAGATCTATGTTTTCTGCTGCGTTTATAGATCTGGATTAGGGTTTAGATGATTTACCCTTCATTGGTATCAAAGCATAGTTGTTCTTGTTTCCTGATCATGTGTTATTCTATAATCGCGATTAGTGCAAAAAAACCCGTTTTTCGAGCGTTCTGTTCTTTGATAATTGTTCTTATTTCGTATAATGAAACTTGTTTTTGAACACATCAAAGGAACGGGCTCGGTGAGACGAGAATTTTGAGGGGTTGATGGCCGTCGGAGGAGGCCGTGCGGCGCCGGTGAAGCCCCCTGCGTGTGGGCATCAAGCGCCACGTGCGGCGCACGTTCCGCGTGCGTGTTGCTGACTTCATAGTGACGTCAGCGGGTCGGGTTCCGACCCGATCCGCGACCTAGTCCAGGATCCGAATGAAATTGCATTTTGGTCCTTGAACTTTTTGAAAATTACAATTTGGTCCCTGAACTTTTTGAAAATTGCAATTTGGTCCTTGGTCTTTTTGAAAATTGCAATTTCATAAACTTTTTAAAAATTGCAATTTGGTCCATGAATTTTCTGAAAATTGCAATCAGGTTCCTTTTTCTGAATTTTTTTTTTGACCCCTCGTTATATTCCCAATATCTTATAAATTCTCGTTGGCGTTGATAGTCGGATCATGGATTATGAGTAATCCTCTTTTTATTTCCGTATTCGTTATAGAAACAATGGTACAACAGTGGCGCACTCCCCAAGTTCCGTGAACAAGAACTCAGAAAGCAAAACTTGAGGGTTTGCGATGTGAAATGAAAGCCATAACATGGGATGGAAGCACCAGATTGGTTGACCATGTTATCAGTTTCAATGAGAAATTACAGGATGTCATTTGGGCAGGTGGTTGTAGGAAAGAGTTTGAGAAGATTGTCGCTTTCAGCAATAGTCTACCTTAAAGTGACATGAACTTTCTTCATGCTCTCGGGGAGCGAAAAGATCGTCCGGACTATGATGTGCTTTTTGAAGCTTTTATAAGGGAGAACATTAAGATCAAGGCATCGAGGACGTTGACTCTTTCCATGAATACCACCCGGTGCATGAGTGCGCCCTGGCGCAAGTCAAAGGGATTTGCTCGGACCGTTGCCCTGTGGGATATTTCAAACAGAGAGCTTCCAGAACGTTTTTATGAGACTTTATTCTTGGAGATATCCTCATTATTATCTTGTATTGTTTCCTTACGAGTTTGTAATATCTTTATATATTGAAAATCATCTCAACAAGAGGAGATATAGAGGGAGATGGATTCTAGGCTGCGTTTGGTCATCTGAATTTCTAGTCAGGATAGGACTGGATAGGATATGATAAGAAATCTAGGGATTTGATCATATCCTATTTCCCGTTTGGCGAACTGCGATTTAAAGTCGGATATTTTTATACCCTATCCTATCCGTTGTTTGGTAGAAGCTGGTTATTGATATAATGATTCTTGACTTGTGCCACGAGGCTCTTCTCCAGAGTCGGCGCGGCGGATCTCCGGCCGCTCGTCGGGTCGGACCTCGAGGGGACGGCCATCTACCTCGGGTTCTCCTACATGAACTTCACCTTGATCATATCATCCGCCAACTTCTTGTACAGCCTGGGGATGCTGCTGGAGTTTGCGTCCTTCCTATGGCTGCGGAGGAAGATGCCGACGCTGAAAAGGCCATACTGGGTCCCGCTGAGCCTGCCTTGGCTGGCGGTGCTGAGCCTGGTGCCGTCCGGGTTCTTGGTGGTGATCTCGGTGTATGCCACAAAGGTTGTGTACTTGGTGAGTGGGCTCATGATTATGGGTGGGATTGGGTTGTTCTTCTTGACGAGGTTCTGCAAGTCCAGGAAACCGGGTCCGGTTCACGATTATACCTCGCCGGCATCCAAAAAGAATCCATCTGAGGGACTCGGGTACTAAGCTGGATTAGGTGAAAAGGCATGGCTGTCTATAGGAAGATCATCAACATTGATACAACCGGAGTAGTCAAAGAACAAAGGATCCATGGTCATATACTCTCCTCAAACCCTATCGAAGTCCCCACCCTAACATCATATTCTGATGCAAACCACCAGTATATTTGGACTCCTAGAACAACAACCAACTAAAGTAAGATGCTCTCAGCCTGCAACGTCGAAGAATCCAAGATCAAATGGATCACGTGAAGGGAGAAAAGTGGAGTCCTTGCCGAAGAAGTTGCCTGCCGCTGTGGGAGAGGCGTGGGGCGCGGCGGAGAGGCGGATGGTGCGTGGTGGAGAGGGGTGGCTTGAGCGATGAATAAGAGAAATCCTATCTGGCTTTATCCCACCCCATCCACTAAGATTATTTTATCCTCCTATATTCCCTTTATCCCGTCCTGGACAACTACCAAACACTGGATATGATAAAACACATCTTATTCTGAGTTTTATCCGAACGATCAAACGTAGTTAGGGTTTTGAGAAGATGTTGAAGGAGATGTGTGGTGTTTTTGGAAGGTTTCTAAGAGGCAGAAGAGGAGACAGTTCAGTCAAAGTAGATCTTCCTCCCTTATGCGCTTTTTAACTAACTAATGAGATCGCACCGCGTGAAAACTGGATTTTACCATGCGACAGCAAGTGCGGTACATTGTGAACCGTCCGATGAAGGCTCTTTGTAAAATAACAGCCTAATACCCTAAAAAACCTCAAAATTTAGATCAAGTCCCAATTTTATACCTTTTTTTTTTTGGGTGTAAAAAACCCAAACTTTAGTTCTAGCCCCAATTCTGCTAAAGTTGGAGATTTTTAAAGGTATTAGGCCGATTGCAAGATAGATAATTTATTTTTTTATCTAATACTAATGCTTAACTAAAAAAAATTATTATTATTTATGTAATGTTATTTAATAACTTTTTGGATACAAAAAGGAAATGGGACTTGCAACCACGCATAACATAAGAGAAAAAAACTCCAAGTTTGTATTTTATTATATTGAGTTTAAGGAACAAGAAATGGGAACACGAGGAATTAAAATGATGTGCGCTATTTTATTCTTTTTCAAAAACTTATGAAGTTCATTCAAGGAGATATCCAAATTTATATGTTGGTATGGGCACTTGAACCCATGTCGTGTTTATAATCTTTACTTTTGCGAGCACGCCAAGTAAGAACTCTACTGATGAGATGTACAATATACTTGGTGTGAAGTATATAAAATTTTAATAATAAGTGCCTCGTATCGAGGTTATTTTAGTGCCGTAGCGAGATAAATGAATCGTTTATCAACCAATTGATTCTACAATAATTAAGATATATCAAACCTTATTCATAGCACGGTACACAAAATTTTTCACCAAACAACATTTCTCTTCAACACGCAAAAAAAGAGAAGATAGAGAATTGGAGTATGGATCTTTCTATCTATGTTTACATATTGGCATATTGCTTCGGTCAATCACAATTCAGAAAACACGTGTATATTTCGTTTCCGTTTTGCTCTACAACAATTATATCTGCTGACGTTCGACCTGTTGTCATCCACAGTTTACCTAATTTATATCATCCGAATTACTGTAGCACTACTACCACTGACTTAATTACCATTACCTCTGTTAAGGTGCAGCTTGACTTTCTTGAGTTTATGCGGTCAACTTGTGTATTTGCTTCTCAAGTACAAGCTCTCACCCTTTCCATGGGAAATCCAGCAAATATTAATGAAACTGCATCATTTGCATGCACATCAACTCATCAAGCAGATGACCTAACATATACATGACAAGTTGCTTTAGGGGTGTCAACGGTTCGATCTGGTTCGGCTTTCCATGAGATTCCCTATATAAAGGACTGTTCTGATTTTTATCTAGGCTTGATTGAGTAACGGATGGGACTGCCATCTGCAAAATGAAGCATATCTCTTAGGCATTTTCAGTTAATAATGATAGGGCGATAGATGCAAATCTGGTATATTGACATATAGTTTGACTGATGACGTACTATAGATGCATTGAAAATTCCAAATACGCCGACAAACACCAGGTGATTGGGGGATTGAACAAACATTGTGTTATGGCCGAGGATTTCGGGAAACTTCGTCAGAAGATAAGAGCTGCATCTGTGCAAAGAAAATAATTAGTGCACCTTGCCATCTGTAGATATCCTTACTATCTCTTCTTAGATGCTGCTGATTAATAAATATTCTTGGCCACAGCCATATGATGGTAATCAGCACCCTTTGCTATTTGTCATCTAAAGCTCTATGCAGTGACCTTTGGCACGTTTTCAAGGAGGTTCTCCTCATATCTATCCTATGTATGGACTTGGAGAATTACCTCAGGTTTGTCCTCAACCTTATTGCTCTTTCATGCATCAAAACAAAGCATAATGTGCTTTGCAGTGACATATACGCTCTATTGCCAGGCATTCCCACGTCTTAGTGCAGTTTATGGTGGTACTTACTGTTGGGAAAAATGGCGGATATAATTTTCCCTCTTTGACTAAACCTGTGAGGAAACGAATTGAGCACAACCAATGGAAATATAGGAACTTAAAGAATAATAACACCAGAATTTTTACGTGGAAAACTCCTTCAATGCGAAGGATAAAAACCACGAGACCGATCACGGAGTCCACCCGAATCTCCACTATAAATCGTTTAGGTACACAACAACCACGCTGAATTCAACGACAATGAAAACCCAAAACTATAAGTGGAGATCAAGCAACAACAACACCTTAAATGAGAGAAACCGGATGAAAACACCCTCAAATTTGCAGTCCCGAAATACTCACGAACAGCTGCAGTAAATACCTTCAAAACGATGATCCAACCACACGGAATCAAGAACAACGAGTCTTGAAATTGCTGTCAAAATTTCAGCCCAATCGGACCGCGGATCGACCTCCAATCGTCGAGGTGATCTCGACCGGACACCCAGAAAAAAACTGCTGCTGCTCCTCTCTGTTTTTCTGAGTTTTTACTCTCGGTGACTAGTTTTTCACGCTGAAGTGTTGCTGAAATATAACCCTAGGTTTAACAACTAAACCATGGGCTGGACTGGGCTAAATAAGCCCAACAAATCTCCCCCTCCAGCCCATTGGGGAAGATCCCGACACAAAAGAACTCAACAGAAATCCATGCCGGCCTGGCGTCGACAAAACTCATACTTCTCTCTGGTAATAGTTTCTTACGTCCAATTTAATGAACAGTGTCTGACACACAAAAAATTAATGAATAGTGGAATCAGACCTTGCAAGGCTGCAACTATGTTGAGCTTATATCAAAATTATTTTGAAATGGGGGTCCTGCGATGGTGACCCATCGGAATAACAAAAAAATAAAAATAAAAATGAAGAGAAATTTACAAAAAGGGTATATCAAGTCGAGGTTTTTTTCGTCCATTTGCATGGCGTCTATGTTGCTAGGGTTTCCTGGTTATTCATCAGCTGTCAGCACCAACTTCCTTGGATAGGGCAGACTTCTTGGCGTTCGATCCAACGACGCAACGCGGCACGTGTCCGGCGGGCTCTAGTGGGAAACGCAACGCACGCAAATTCAGATAGAGGACGGAAGATTATGACGACATCCCTTGGTGGGGTCCATCACCTGTCGGTGTCTTTCCACGGCTGTCGTTTTTGGGAAATAGAAGGGTGACCTGGACCTTGCATGTGGGATCCGACATATTTTATCTGTCAGTAGCTAAGTCAAGCAAACGGATTTTATTAGAATATGTCTCGAATTTAAATTCGAAACGAAAATTTAAATTTCGAAAAAATATATATCTTGATCGTGAAATTTAAAATAAGAGAAAGGAGTGTGCAATCATTTTTTTGGCTTTTGGAGTTTATCAAGAAGACCTCGCTAACGCGGTTGTTGACAAATATATTACAAGCATGGCCACTTCAGGCCATTGTTTGAGACAAAAAAGCACTTCGGGCCTTTATTTGAAACAATAACCACTTCATGCCCTTATTTGAGAAAATGATGGGACTTTGGGCCCTTATTTGGAATTTTCCCTTAAATTTATGCTATCAATAGCAGGAAAATGTTAGATTTAATTAGATTGGTTTATAAAATTGGTTTATAAAGTAATGTCATTATTCAACATAAATTTAGCGATTGTTTTAATCAATCGGTATTAAATTAGCATGAAACAAAAATATCATGCTTATAATAATAAACTCACACGTTTTATCGACTCAAAAGGTGAGGTCGATGGGCATGATATTGTGTGAAATTTTGTTTGTGGCAAAATCTGTCTTTTCATGAATTTAAAGTTGTCCGTTGAAAGAATGCGATGGCAATGGGAAGAAAAAT
Organism: Lenwebbia sp. NSW1173648; assembly: GCA_029784005.1. Classification (NCBI taxonomy): domain Eukaryota; kingdom Viridiplantae; phylum Streptophyta; class Magnoliopsida; order Myrtales; family Myrtaceae; genus Lenwebbia; species Lenwebbia sp. NSW1173648. Next base: position 25,929,888 of record JARCGZ010000006.1, read on the forward strand.
GTAGAGTAGAGCGACGACAGCTTGTCCAGATACTGCTTTACGAGACTTTGTTTTTGTTGGTCAAGACTTTAGGAGATTTTTTTTTTTGGTCGAATACTTTAAGAGAGTTGACGGGGGGCAAAAATTGAAATAAAAAAGCCACAAAAACAGGTCATATATTGCAAGTTTGGCAAAATTTTAAGGGTCCGTTTTGTTTAAAGAAAAACTGTTTTTGAGATTTTTCGACTTTTTGGTGTTTGGATGATGAAAATTTTATCGCTTTTCATGGGCCGAAAACAAACAAACTTTGATAGGAGGAAAACAACTTCTTTTTCTAGCAAGAATGAAATCACTCTCTTAATAATCAAGCAAATTTCGATAAAAAAAATTAATTAAATAAATGAAAACTAACCATTTTTCTTACATTTTCCTTTTATCACGATAAGTTTTTCGGTAAAATAAAGGCACAACCGCATGTTGTGGTCTCTAAGTACAAAATATCCATCCCATGCAAATCAAGTGCTTGGTTCAAGTCCGAGACAGATTCCATGTTTGGTAGAATAGAATGAACGAGAGCAACGCCTGAACAACGCCCAAGTTCTTTACTTTTTGTCCGTTTCCTGCATCCGACATGCAACAAAATCTCAAGTCTCGCCGGCCGCTGACGAGATTCTTGCCCGAAGAAAGGGTCTCATCCTTGCCCGGAACTTACTTTTCGCGATGGTCAGCGATGTGGATCTGTGCAACCAGATCGTTTGCGATGTTGAGAAAGACAGAGACCCAGCTTACTTGAGGCGATTAACTATTCCTGTGCTCGGATTGGGCTTCAGATGAAGTTGAGCATGACAGTAGTTTTCAATATGGATTGTTCTGAGGGGACTGAAGTTGACGTGAGAGTTTGGCATCTGAATCGTGGCGTTGCCGATGATCTAGAGCCCGAGACGCGACTACCGCAAAGCGAGGTTTCTCGGTTTTCTTCATGATTTGAAGTGAAATTTCAAGATTCGATGAGCCGACGTGTGAAACCCGATTAAATTTCAAATGTAACGTAGATGAACAAGCATAGTCCGTTTACCGTTCGTTTGTGTCGATCTCCGGCCGGCCATCTGAAAAGTTCTGATAGCTTTCCCATTTAGATTGAGAAAAGACATCAAAGGTGTTTAAATGGCTTTAAATGTTTACATTAATGTCTCTTTTTTTAAGACAAGCATTAGTATGTTAAATGGATTTAAAAGCTCTCCTTAGGAATTGTGAATTGATTTTCCAACTTGTAGTTGAAGAGGATATACCAGTTTCTTCCGTCTTGGGAAGATGGTGCGTGCCTTTTGTTTCCCTATTTAGTTTTGATTTCTTGAAACTGATTCTCAATTGCAAGGCATATTTGGCATTTACTCTTTCTTATCTGACGTGCAATAAAAATATTATGTCCATCACCATAACTACAGCTCTTGTCGCAACCAAGAAGAACATATTTGTCTCTCTTTGACTTTGTAATAGAGACAACATAACCTTGGGCAAGAAGATGCCTCCGCACACCACTCACTAGATCTTCTTGCACCAGAAGAATTTTTTTTTTGTCCGAAAGAAAATTTTCATTCATTCGAAAGAGAAGTACATAACTTCAAGATTAACATGAAAATCAAATAAAGCAAGTAAATCTGAAAGATAAAACAACTTCGTACAGCTTGCAGAGACTCACTTATTCCACAAAGACGTATCAAAGCACAATCGACGGCCGATCACCGAATCTCGTATCAACATTAGTTATGAGCACACGCCAAAATTTCTCTCTCCAGTAACTACGACTTTGCCAGAAGGCGGTGCGCGCCTAGCTTCCACGTCCCAGCACCATCACCGTATAAAGACGATAACAACAACATCAACAGGTTGAAAAAGAACAGATAACACTTTGTAAATCCAAAATCTATTTCTAGATCGGAATAGAAGAACACTCAAATCTAAATTTAACTTTCAGATAAGCCGACTGCAAAAGGAGTTAAGCACAGGAACCGGAGCAAGCGAGCGAATAGATACGGAATAGCATATTCTTTCGAGACGCTTGCACTTCGAATTTCTGAGTTCACCGGACAAAACTCTCCACGTGAGGAAAGTCAACGGGATCGTCCGCGAAACGACAAACTTAAAAAAGATGAGGATATAGAGATGCGAAATCAAAGAGGGAAAATGAGAGAGCGGGGGGGAGGGAGGGAGAGAAAGGTCCCTCTCTCCCCCTCAGAAAAGACCCTGCAGAAGAGGGAGTGGCGGCGCTTTTTTTGGGAGGAGAGAAACCCTAGCTGAGGGAGGAGGAAAGGCGGCTCTTTGCGCTAGAAGATTACCAGGTAAAATTTCAAATGAACTTGTTGACACGATTGATTGCTCTTCTCCATTTGCGTTGCATACCACTAAGCAGTTTGGGTCCTCTTGAATTTTGCCTTCCACAGTGACGGTACTACAGAAAAATAATAAAATGAAAGATGAGTAAATTGTGTATATGCATACAACAACCACAACATTCAATCTTTGAGTAAATTCCTGTAAAGTCGTACTGGAAATCGAAATCCAAAAATTCACAACCATGAAGTCTGATGTATGATTAATGTTTGCTCATATTACAAACACAACATGAATATGATCATGAACTGTGTGTGAAATTTTGTTTGTAATAGCAAACCTTAATCTTTTCATGGTTATGAAACTGTCTGTTAAAAGAATGTGGGGGCAATGTAAAGAACAGCGAAGAGCGATGGCTTGTCTAGATACCGCTTTAACAGAGTCGATGGGGGCAAAATTGAAAAAAATTTCTCAAGAGCACTGCATATACCGCAATTTTGGCAAAAATCTAGTCACACGTTGCAATGCAGACCGGCCTCTACCGAGGCAGATTTCATGTTGGTAGAATGAATGAGAGCGACGTTTGAACAAAACACAAGCTCTTTACTTTTGTCCGTTTCCTGCATCTGACATGCATAGAATCTTCTAAGTCTCGCCGGCCACTGATGGGATTCTTGCCCAGAAAACAGTTTAGGATCCTCGTTATTGCACGAAGCAACTACCCTCTCGATCGTCAGTGATGTGGATTTATGGTTTTTGATCGTCATATGGTCTTCTAAGGGAAGACAGAGACCCAAAATAGTTTAAGGCGATTTGGCTGTTTCCTGTACTCAGGTTGGGCTTTTGCTTCATCTGCTGGAATGTTGAGTATGATATTCATTTTCACTTGTACTGCTGAGCGGGAACCGAAGTCGACGTGAGTTTGATATGTGGATGGCGACGAGATGATCTAGAACCCGAGGCGCAATTACGGCTTACGGGTCGATGTGAATCGACAGTGAAGCTTGGTTAAACTTCAAACACGAACTAAAAAACTGGTAAATTAGAGAAAAAGAGAACCATCGGCTTAAATAGCATAGCCCACTCCAAGTATATGAATCGATCACTTTCATTGTTTTTGGAGAAAATGACACAAATAGTCCCTGAACTTTGGCTCATTGTGCAATGTGATCCCCGAACTTTAGCTCAATGTGTAATCTGATCAATGCACTTTTAATTTGTTCAATGTGATTCCTGAACTTTCGTACATATTCAATTTAGTCCATAAATTATATGAAAATATCTAATGTTGTCCCTATTCAAGGCCCACATTGAAGAACATTAGATTAAAGTTCAAGTATCACATTACACATTGAGCCAAAGTTCAGAGACAATATGTGTCATTGTCCCTTGTTTTTGCTATCTCCTCCTTCATTTGCATAACTAAGTAAGATCTCTAACTGTTCGCAGAAAAAGAAAGGCCACGCCATTTAGTTCTTTCTAGTAAAACCTAATATCCACTCATTATCATATGAATACGATCATGTACTTTGCAACATACTTGTTCAATTTACGCACGATCTTAGATTACCACGAATCGCCTTCTCCACCAAAGAACAGTTCGCCTTGCAACTAATCCAAGGCACGCCTTCAGTTGATAGAAGAAACCAGGTCCTGCAACATCAAAATCAGTAACAGCACAGAGGCACAGTGTAATGCTTCAAGGAGAGAGAGAGACTTAGAGAGAGATGAGTTATAACTAACAAGCTGTTCCAGTTTAACAAAGAAACAGAGTCTGATGTCCACATGTCATGCTTACAGAACTGACATGGAGTCATACTAGGTTCACTCACACATGTTAAAACTAGCTTTTACATACATACATAGGGGACGAAAGACGGGACGTAATTGGCACAGGCGCACGGTTAACCTCGGGACATGCGGATCGCAGTAGTTTAAGGTTGGTGTGTTACCACGCATGGTCTTTTTCGAAGATTACTGCGGAGTTGGAGCCTCGCCTTCTCCAAGGCAGCCCTTGCGGCGCACCTCTCCATTTCTCTACGTTGCACCGCCAGGGAAGCTTCCTCCATGCCGCTCTAGGCCTCCTCCATCTCTCGAGTTATCTCGGCGAGCCATCCCTGGAGCTCCGCATGCTCCACCTCGCACCAGTGCAGCTCTGCCTCGATCCTGAGCAGCGTCTCCTTCGCACGACGGTAATCTTCCCAGAGACGGTTGATTCGTCCATCGCAAGCAGCACATGCATCCAATGTCACCGAATGCTTCTCGGAGACATCATCAAACCTCCTCTTTGCACGATCGCAGTGCTCCAGGATTGCAGGTTCATTGGCGGGACGTCCGACTTCAGCAAGCCGGGAAGCACAGAGGAGGAACTCCTTCACTTGCTCTTTGAATTGGCTACTGTCAACTGGGAGAAAATCCAGACATTAGAGGAGATCTCTAGCCTCCTGTTCCAGTTCCAGATGCGCGTGGTCAAACGAATTCTTCTCGAGCAGATCAATGATATTTTTGAAAACAAGCTTTGCCATCTGATTTAACATCAACACTTTTCCCTCTGCTCCGATGGTTCGACGCCAATTCAGGATGACTTTGGTATCTGGAAACTTCACTTCTTGTTCCAGACACATGCTCTGCCAAGAAGCTGTTGCCGGCGGAAAACTGCAGGTTTTGATGGTCCATCTCCGATTCCATAGAAGCCTGAGGTACATGACTTTGCCGGAAGCTGCTGATGTCCATACGATCAACAGTGAGAACAGGAAAATTTCCTATTCCATAAGAAACACAATATATATCACAATCCGAGATTGGCCAGCATGTCACCAGCAGCTGATATCTGCCTCAAGTATTCTTGCTGTCTGAGCTGAACTGCCGCTGGAGATGTTGGATCTTCCTCGTAATCTTCACCAGCTTCTGCCATTGCTTCTGCCATTGCTGACTCAATTTCCATGACTTCTGGGGGTGCAACAACAGAAGTCGCAACATCTCTTGAGGCCACATTTTCTGCAGGAGAATCTGCCCATTGGAAGAATTTACACGCTCCGTGTCCCTGTGTGAGCCAACACAAGTTAAAATAAACAACAGCCAAAAGTGCAATCTTGTGAGTACCAGATGATGAGAACCAATGAGTACAAGGGAAGAAACGAGATTGGCACCTTGCAAACTGAAAATAACTTGTTGGTACTAGCCAGTGAGAAAATGGGTACAATCTGAAAGCAACTTTTCATCGAATACAATAGGATTCACCATACTTCACCACTTATTCATTTAGCCACTTATCGGTATCAAAGAGAGAATTTAAATAACTAGAGGTCCTAAAAACTACAATTGCGAGAGCAACACCAGGGGAGGCATAGCCTCATAGGTGAGCAATAATAGTTGCAAAGCCACGCAGCCAGCAGCAGGACTGTCAACAACTTCTAACTGGAAACCAAGGCAAACAATTCAAAAAACTCACTGCTCACATGTTCAATGAAATCCTTCATCAATTTCACAATATGGTGATGGTGCAATAAGCTCAAATAGTTTGCTTTCCTCAGGTGATATAAATGCAAAATAGCTCAAGAAGCAAAAGGACCATAAAGAACCCCAAACTTTAGGTTCAATCTCAATTATGCTCCAACCTTTTTTTTTTTTTTTTTGTCACATGAAAAACCCCCACCTTCTGGTTATGTCCCAATTCTACCGTCCATTCTCAATTTTATCCTAAAATTTTTTCTGTATGATAAAAAATAACAAATTTTTACTTGAGTAAAAAATCTGCCCCGTTAAGCCGCTCTTCAAAATTTTTTGTTGACAACCGACAGATAAAAAACTCCTAAGATCGAGTTATTCGAGTGTTTCAAGGGTGAGCTCTCTGCCAGTGAGAGATGGAACACTCCCAAACACGAGAGATCTGGGGAGCACAAAATCGAAGATCCCAACCGAGATGGAAGGAAAAATCTCTTAAGAGTAAGAGCAATTGATAAAATCCAACCCTAATTGCTCTAGTTTCTACCCAAATCTTATATCTAAGAAGACGTTATTTGGGCTTGTTGACACTTGATTTTAGCTGACAAGTCATTAAAGTTCAAAACTTGAAATTTAGATTCCCCATCGCGACAGGATGAATTTCTCAACCAAAAAGAGTCATTTAACATTTTAATTAGGATAAGCATTTCTTTTACAAGTCATTAAAGTCCAAAACTTGAAATTTATATTTTCTCAACCAAAAAGAGTCATTTAACATTTTAATTAGCATAAGCATTTCTTTTGCAAGTCATTTGCACTTTCATATCAAAAAGTCGAAACTTTGACCTAAAAGTCAACCTCGTCAAAATTTTAGTTTTTTGCATGAAAAGCCTCTAAATATTAAATCTGAAGAAAGATAGGCTAAAAAGTCGGCCTCTAACACCCCAGTACAATTGCCACACATCTAGCTTTACTGCATTTTCTATTTCTTGCTTGTGCAACATATGAAATTCCTACCTGATAAGTCCATGAAAAATGAAGCTATAGAGTTAATCGTTCGGCACATCAGGATGTGTGTTTCTATATGTGTGAGGGTGAACCTTCATTCTCCTTTCTCCAACACATGTTATATCTATTGGAAGACACTACTCCAGCGTGTGTTCGCCTGTTTTGCTTCCTATCCAATTTGAGTTTGATCTTTAAGGAGAAGAAATCTCGTGAAGATAAAAGATGGTGGGAAGAAGAAGAGGAGAGGAGAAACATGGAGAGATTGAGAGAAGAAAGGACGAAGAGGCAGTATATGGAAGTGTCATTAAGACGGGAGAGGGAAGAGGAAGAGCGGCAGAAAGCAAAGTAAGAAACAGAAGAAGGTGAAAAAGGTAGAAGCTAGAGATGAGTACCTAGAAGAAACGAAAAAAGGATGCTGGAAAGGGACCAGACAGCAAAGAGGAAGCATCTTGTTGAGCCTGGAAAATTAAGTGTTTTATATCTGATTTTCATTTCTGTTGAGTCCGTTGCTTAACTACTACTGTTGCTGGTAACTATATTTCACTTTAGTGGATGTTCTATAAGATTGCATTGACAGATAGCAATAGCGATTTCATATTGACAGATTTAGTACTTGTGTGATGAGTATGAGCAAATCTCTAGCAACTGCATTGACCAGTTGGTGCCATTCATGGAGGACTTGGATCAGGTTTGGGATGGAATTCATGTAGTGGCAATTTACTGGATACATGATAATTACTGTTTATTGTTGTTTTTCGGTGAAACGTTCTTATATCCTTAGTTGATTTAGTAATTTTCCCTTACGTTATTTTGGATACTCTCGAGTGCATTTATCTATCTTTAGACGTATAGGAGCTCATCAACTGAATTGGGAAAAGCTTTAATCTCTCTCTCTCTCTCTTGTAAAATTGAAAATTCTCTTGTGCAGTGGATATAACTACTTTAAAATTAAACAGGGTAAGTTGCAACAAATCTGATGGAATTAATTGCGCCCATAAAGGAAATTGGCCTTTATTATATGGTATCAGTTACCTTATAGAAGAAAACCAAATAAGGGGAAGTAGATTTATTTCCTATTCAATTCCAAGAGAGAAGATTGTATATTCTTTTGGACAGAACGTACTCGTTCTATCAATCCTAAGAAAAACTCTCTCCAGAAATTCTATGTGGTTTTTTCTCGAAGAACGAGCAATCTCGGATTCGGATTCTTTCTCACTTGCGTTTTGTGGCTCTTAATCTGTGGCTATTGAGGTATATTCTTTCTACGTGATATACTTTTTCGATCAGTGATTTAAGTAAGACTTGGGCATGTTATTCCGCTATAATCCGCAAGTTATGTTTATGGGTATGTAGATCTATGTTTTCTGCTACGTTTATAGATCTGGATTAGGGTTTAGATGATTTACCCTTCATTGGTATCAAAGCATAGTCGTTCTTGTTTCCTGATCATGTGTTATTCTATAATCGCGATTAGTGCAAAAAAAACCCGTTTTTCGAGCGTTCTATTCTTTGATAATCGTTCTTATTTCGTACAATGAAACTTGTTTTTGAACACATCAAAGGAACGGGCTTGGTGAGACGAGAATTTTGAGGGGTTGACGGCCGTCGGAGGAGGCCGTACGACGCCGGTGAAGCCCCCTGCGTGTGGGCATCAAGTGCCACGTGCGGCGCACGTTCCGCGTGAGTGTTGCTGACTTCATAGTGACGTTAGCGGGTCGGGTTCCGACCCGATCCGCGACCTAGTCCAGGATCCGAATGAAATTGCATTTTGGTCCTTGAACTTTTTGAAAATTACAATTTGATCCCTGAACTTTTTGAAAATTGCAATTTGGTCCCTGGTCTTTTTGAAAATTGCAATTTCATAAACTTTTTAAAAATTGCAATTTGGTCCATGAATTTTCTGAAAATTGCCATCAGGTTCCTTTTTCTGAATTTTTTTTTGACCCCTCGTTATATTCCCAATATCTTATAAATTCTCGTTGGCGTTGATAGTCGGATCATGGATTATGAGTAATCCTCTTTTTGTTTCCGTATTCGTTATAGAAACAATGGTACAACAGTGGCGCACTCCCCAAGTTCCGTGAACAAGAACTCAGAAAGCAAAACTTGAGGGTTTGCGATGTGAAATGAAAGCCATAACATGGGATGGAAGCACCAGATTGGTTGACCATGTTATCAGTTTCAATGAGAAATTACAGGATGTCATTTGGGCAGGTGGTTGTAGGAAAGAGTTTGAGAAGATTGTCGCTTTCAGCAATAGTCTACCCATGCTCTCGGGGAGCGAAAAGATCGTCCGGACTATGATGTGCTTTTTGAAGCCTTTATAAGGGAGAACATTAAGATCAAGGCATTGAGGACGTCGACTCTTTCCATGAATACCACCCGGTGCATGAGTGCGCCCTGGCGCAAGTCAAAGGGATTTGCTCGGACCGTTGCCCTGTGGAATATTTCAAACAGAGCTTCTAGAACGTTTTTATGAGACTTTCTTCTTGGAGATATCCTCATTATTATCTTGTATTGTTTCCTTACGAGTTTGTAATATCTTTATATATTGAAAATCATCTCAACAAGAGGAGATATAGAGGGAGATGGATTCTAGGCTGCGTTTGGTCATCTGGATTTCTAGTCTGGATAGGACTGGATAGGATATGATAAGAAATCTAGGGATTTGATCATATCCTATTTCCCGTTTGACGAACTGCGATTTAAAGTCGGATATTTTTATATCCTATCATATCCGTTGTTTGGTAGAAGCTGGTTATTGATATAATGATTCTTGACTTGTGCCATGAGGCTCTTCTCCAGAGTCGGCGCGGCGGATCTCCGGCCGCTCGTCGGGTCGGACCTCGAGGGGACGGCCATCTACCTCGGGTTCTCCTACATGAACTTCACCTTGATCATATCATCCGCCAACTTCTTGTACAGCCTGGGGATGCTGCTGGAGTTTGCGTCCTTCCTATGGCTGCGGAGGAAGATGCCGACGCTGAAAAGGCCATACTGGGTCCCGCTGAGCCTGCCTTGGCTGGCGGTGCTGAGCCTGGTGCCGTCCGGGTTCTTGGTGGTGATCACGGTGTATGCCACAAAGGTTGTGTACTTGGTGAGTGGGCTCATGATTATGGGTGGGATGGGGTTGTTCTTCTTGATGAGGTTCTGCAAGTCCAGGAAACCGGGTCCGGTTCGCGATTATACCTCGCCGGCATCCAAAAAGAATCCATCTGAGGGACTCGGGTACTAAGCTGGATTAGGTGAAAAGGCATGGCTGTCTATAGGAAGATCATCAACATTGATACAACCGGAGTAGTCAAAGAACAAAGGATCCATGGTCATATACTCTCCTCAAACCCTATCGAAGTCCCCACCCTAACATCATATTCTGATGCAAACCACCAGTATATTTGGACTCCTAGAACAACAACCAACTAAAGTAAGATGCTCTCAGCCTGCAACGTCGAAGAATCCAAGATCAAATGGATCACGTGAAGGGAGAAAAGTGGAGTCCTTGCCGAAGAAGTTGCCTGCCGCTGTGGGAGAGGCGTGGGTCGCGACGGAGAGGCGGATGGTGCGTGGTGGAGAGGGGTGGCTTGAGTGATGGATAAGAGAAATCCTATCCGGCTTTATCCCACCCCCTCCACTAAGATAATTTTATCCTCCTATATTCCCTTTATCCCGTCCTGGACAACTACCAAACACTGGATAGGATAAAACACATCTTATCCTGAGTTTTATCCGAACGATCAAACGCAGTTAGGGTTTTGAGAAGATGCTGAAGGAGATGTGTGGTGAAGAGGAACGACAGCTCAGTCAAAGTAGATCTTCCTCCCTTATGCGCTTTTTAACTAACTAATGAGATCGCACCGCGTGAAAACTGGATTTTACCATGCGACGGCAAGTGCGGTACATTGTGAACCGTCCGATGAAGGCTCTTTGTAAAATAACAGCCTAATACCCTAAAAAAACCTCAAAATTTAGATCAAGTCCCAATTTTATACTTTTTTTTTTTGGGTGTAAAAAACCCAAACTTTAGTTCTAGCCCCAATTCTGCTAAAGTTGGAGATTTTTAAAGGTATTAGGCCGATTGCAAGATAGATAATTTTTTTTTTATCTAATACTAATGCTTAACTAAAAACAATTATTATTATTTATGTAATGTTATTTAATAACTTTTTGGATACAAAAAGGAAATGGGACTTGCAACCACGCATAACATAAGAGAAAAAAACTCCAAGTTTGTATTTTTATATATTGAGTTCAAGGAACAAGAAATGGGAACACGAGGAATTAAAATGATGTGCGCTATTTTATTCTTTTTCAAAAACTTATGAAGTTCATTCAAGGAGATATCCAAATTTATATGTTGGTATGGGCACTTGAACCCATGTCGTGTTTATAATCTTTACTTTTGCGAGTACGCCAAGTAAGAACTCTACTGATGAGCTGTACAATATACTTGGTGCGAGCTATATAAATTTTAATAATAAGTGCCTCGAATCGAGATTATTTTAGTGCCGCCGCGAGATAAACGCATCGTTTATCAACCAATTGATTCTACAATAATTAAGATATATCAAACCTTATTCATAGCACGGTACACAAAATTTTTCAGCAAACAATGTTTCTCTTCAACACGCAAAAAAAGAGAAGATAGAGAATTGGAGTATGAATCTTTCTATTTATGTTTACATATTGCTTCGGTCAATCACAATTCAGAAAACATATGTGTATATATTGTTTCCGTTTTGCTCTACAACAATTATATCTGCTGACGTTCGACCTGTTGTCATCCACAGTGTACCTAATTTATATCATCCGAATTACTGTAGCACTACTACCACTGACTTAATTACCATTACCTCTGTTAAGGTGCAGCTTGACTTTCTTGAGTTTATGCGGTCAACTTGTGTATTTGCTTCTCAAGTACAAGCTCTCACCCTTTCAATGGGAAATCCAGCAAATATCTCCGTTTGTTTCACGGAGAATGAGAGGGAAAATATTTTTCAAAAAGTAATCGCTTATGTCGGTTAAAACAATGAATAAATGGAATTTTTTTTCATCACCTACGAAAATAGTTAGGCATAGATTGTTATCGTTGATGAAAATATTTTTCGTTGACTAATTTTTCTAAACGATAAAAGCAATCACTTTTCGAAAAATGTTTTCCAAATTGCTTATTTTCCGTGAAACAAACGGAGCCTTAACGAAACTACATCATTTGCATGCACATCAACTCATCAACCAGATGACCTAACATATACATGACAACACCTACGACTCTTGATTGAGCAGAACTTTACGAGGGGTGGGTGGTCTCCATGAGATTCCCTATATAAAGGACTGTTCTGATTTTTATCTATGCTTGATTGAGTAACGGATGGGACTGCCATCTGCAAAATGAAGCATATCTCTTAGGCATTTTCAGTTAATAATGATAGGGCGATAGATGCAAACCTGGTATATTGACATATAGTTTGACTGATGACGTGAAGAGTGATGCATTGAAATTGTCCAAATATGCCGACAAACACCAGATGATTGGGAACTGAACAAACATTGTATTATGGCCGACGATTTCGGGAAACTTCATCAGAAGATAAGAGCTTCATCTGTGCAAAGAAAATAGTTTGTGCACTTTACCACTTGTGGATATTATTGCTATCTCCTCGTATTGCGAATGGGACTGCCTTCTGCGAAATGAAGCATATCTCTTAGGCATTCAGTTAATAATGATAGGGCGATAGATGCAAATCTGGTATATTGACATATAGTTTGACTGATGACGTACTATGGATGCATTGAAAATTCCAAATACGCCGACAAACACCAGGTGATTGGGCGACTGAACAAACATTGTATTATGGCCGAGGATTTCGGGAAACTTCGTCAGAAGATAAGAGCTTCATCTGTGCAAAGAAAATAATTAGTGCACCTTGCCATCTGTAGATATCCTTACTATCTCTTCTTAGATGCTGCTGATTAATAAATATTCTTGGCCACAGCCATATGATGGTAATCAGCACCCTTTGCTATTTGTCATCTAAAGCTCTATGCAGTGACCTTTGGCACGTTTTCAAGGAGGTTCTCCTTATAACTATCCCATGTATGGACTTGGAGAATTACCTCAGGTTTGTCCTCAACCTTATTGCTCTTTCATGCATCAAAACAAAGCATAATGTGCTTTGCAGTGACATACACGTTCTATTGCCAGGCATTCCCACGTCTTAGTGCAGTTTATGGTGGTACTTACATGCTTAACAAGCCAGAGTGTAAGGTCAGTAAGGGGATATATGTTTATATGAGGAAAGTTTTCAATTTTCTGAGTGATGTGAATTGTCAGAGTAAAAGTAAGATCCAATTTGTTTGATGTGAGAACCCAGTTGTTGGAGCAAGACTGGTAGAGTTCGATGCGAGCGGGAAAGTGATTGGAGTCAGATCTGAAGGAGAAACTGCTAAGTGCAAGAAAGCTGATTGTGATCCATCATATTTGCCTGGTAAGGTGAGCTCTCACATTATGATCTGAATATATAACTGGATTGGTTTGAGATGGCCTCCGCACTAATGACATCCTTTATCTCATGGAGGCCATAATACTTTTGTGCTCCTAGGTTTAATTCGATCAAACATTTGTTACACGAGAATCGACTTCCAAATAGATATATAGAAGTTTGAGATGGGTGTTTCAACTTGTAACTTTCTTTCAGGTACCGGTTCTGCTGCTCCTATGCTGATAATGTAGCTCCAAAAGGGAAATACACAGCTTTTGTGACTGCTGAAGCAGAAACCGATAACCCTCAACAAGAACTAAACACGGTATCGAATTACTTGGTCCTGTGGATGAAACATTCTTTGATATATGTGATAGATATGTGCGCACAAACAAACAACCATGAAGTCGACAACTGCTTCATATCAACTGTGAGTGGATGTCCCTGTCTCCTTCTCTAGGAATTTTTACTTTGGTTGAAATTTCATGCTGCCAATTTAAGTACTTTCATAAGAAAGCACAAATATGACTTCAGAATGAAACGTATTTTAGCTCTACCCATGCCAGGTCCTTCATTTATTCTAGTCAAAAGGATTTCTAAACTTGTGATAGTATTTTGAGTTTCTATGGATCTAACAAGAAGTTGCGTTCTTTCGCCAGGGACGTTGTTTTCCAAACTGGTCACTTCAGTTGCAGAATTGGTACATCTTCCGAGTATAAAACAGCTTGGAATGACAGTTTTTACTGATATTGACTGCTCCCAATGTCCTTCTTTGGTTTTGCATTATGCAGCTGTTAGATATTTTAATGACCAGTCGAAATTTTGCAGAGTTACGATGCATCTACACATTTTGAGAACACGGTGACTGGCGGATGTACATAGAATAACTGGAAATGTAACTTGACTTTATACTTTTCTCACTTGTTAGGAAAAAGCTGTAAGAATGAGGATAATATAGAGAGTAGTACAACATTGTCCCTATTAAGGGCAGAAAAAAGAAAAAAAAAAGCCAACCAAAAGCAGCACAGGATTCTCTCTTTTTGGCAAGAGCTAGATGGTGCAAAAATTGCACAAACATGGTGATTATACATATCCTAGCCAGTGTATGTGATTAACAAGTTATTAATGACAAAAAAAATGCTGTCAAGAGAGGATTAATCATCTTAGACGGATGAAATCACATGCTTCAATTGCATTTAGATTATCTCACATCAAGATACAAATTATTTTGGGCTTCAGAAACAAGAAAGCTGAAGGGTGGTGCTGCGACATGATCAGGAACAACTAAGTGTACCCTCCTTGTACAATTCCTACCTTGCAACTGTTCACGCGGACAAATCATGCTCCTTTCATGTATGTACTTGTTGACACCAGACGCCGATCTGGCGAGGGAGGGCCGGAAACGTTGAATCGACTAACTATGAAATCACGATTGGTGAAATTTCTTCGGAATAGTATCGTTGGAATTCCCAAATTTACACAATCACTTCCGAATTAATCTTATTGCATCTTCATTGAAGAAAATCATATAAAAAATTTCGTCAATGTGATATCTCACTCAGATTTCTTTATCTGAGGTCCTAATATCCAAGCTAAAAAATTGGAAGTCCCATGACCATTCAAATAGATAAATAAAGAAGAGATTTCGTGCAATGCAATACATTCAATGAAGGAGTTGAAAGGAAATCTTAAATATTTTCGGAAAAACATATCTCCAAAGTACTAAAACCTGTTCTTTTTTGTTAAATATGTTTAGATTATGTTAGATTATTTTTTATATTCTGAATATTTGTACTTAGATTTTCTGATATCTTGTTGAAACTTCTTATTATTACACATCCAAGTTCTCTTTATTAACTTTTTTTTTTCTCGAAGTTGCCGTGAACACATCTTTCTCTCCCACTCACACACAAACGCGCAATCTATCCAACAAGTCTCCATGGCTGACGGAAGGAACAAACTGCGCTTGACGCTGGAGGAAATTGCTCAAGATATAGATGCTAGGATGCAAAAACTTGAGCTTCGGGGCAGTAGTAACTAGTCATGGCCACGGGCTGGAGACCGCCGGTTCCGGTTCATGAACCGGCGGTTCCGGTTCCAATTTATGGAGAACCGGAACAGTAACCGGAACCGAGCCCTTAAGTGGCGGTTTTGGTTTCGGTTTTGAACCGCCGGTTACGGGCCAGTTTCGGGCCCTGTTCCGGTTCAAAACCGAAAATGGAACCTCCGGTTTCGGTTACAGTTTTTGAGTTTAAAAATTAAATTGTAATGAATTTGTAATAAAATTGTAATCAAATTATCAAATAATGAATTATGAAATTAAAAATTAATTCTGGTGAGTCTAATGGTACCTCACTATCCGCAATAAGAACTCTCTTGCCACCGAACTTGGCCCACTTCAACATTCAAGGGAGCTCCTCTATTTTTCGTCCAAAAAAAAAAAAAGGGAACTCCTCTATTTATAATCAAGAGAAGCCTCCCATCATTTGTTGCTCTATGAGGAAGTCTTCTTTGAAAGCAACATAAAGTAACATGGGGCTCCACCTCTTCTTTTCCTCTTGTAACACACGAAGAGCTCTTGTTGGTAGTGGTGGCCACGGTTCGGAACCAGCCGGTTTCGGTTCGTGGCCACTAATGAACCGAAATCGAAACCTTAAGGGCCGGTTCCGGTTCTGATTTTGAATCGGCGATTCCGGGCAGGTTCAAGGCCCGGTTCCGGTTCAAAACAGAAATGGAACCGGCCGGTTCTGGTTCCGATTTTCAAATTTAATTTTTAAATAATGAATTATGAAATAAAAAAAATTATCAAATCATAAATTATCAAATACAAATTGTAATCAAATTGTAAATTGTAATCAAATTTAGGAGGGAAAAAAGGAAAGAGGAAGAGGCTTGAACTTAATGAATTACCATTAAGCGCTTACATATCTTCTTGGGGATAGAAGAATCAAAGCCCATGTAGTTCTTTTACCTTTGATAATCTCATACTTACCTCATCGTCAATCGTCGCTACCCGTTTCTTCGGTTCCGGTACCGGTACCCGTGGCGGTGGTATCTCCATCATCGAAGAATTCGGCTTCATTGCTGTGATTCATCTCTTGTTGTCGATGTTGAGCCTTTGTCCAATCATCGACACAAGCTTGAGCCTCCACAGATTCCGAAGCTAATCTTGAACGTCGGTCGTCCAAAATGTTGCCTCCAGCGCTAAATGCTTGTTCAACCGCAACTGTTGAACAAGAGGTTGCTAAAACCTGTTTTGCGATGAGAGCGAGAATTGAGAATTGGGTTGAATGCCTCTTCCACCACTCTAGAATTTTGAAATCTGTGCCGTCTTCGGATTCACTAAACTAAAAAAAAGTGGTTAAATAGGTCTCTACTTCGGAAATATTTCCTATTGCTCCATTTTGTCTTTTTTGCCTATTCATCAGCATTTTGTACCATCTACTAATTCTACCTAGGTCCTCGCTTTGTACGTCACTAGGTTGGGAAGATCCACTATCACCTACATTATATTTATTAGAAAATTCATTATACATTTCTACTATTGCGTTTTTAACTACTGTTTGTATGGTTCTAATATCTATAAATTCAATCAAATGTAAACAGTCATAATACATATTCAAATCATCACCTAAACCATCTAATTTGGTACGTGGATCGAAAGCACAAGCAACCAAATAAATAAGAGGAATTTCGCTATAATAATGCAGCCATTTCGTTCGCATTGCCATAACAGTCGGACCTAATTGATCATCTTTTTCATTTTCTTCAAAATACCAGCAATATTAACACATTCTATTAAAAATAAATGCGTAATAGGATAATAAATACCGGATAAAGTATAAGTTGCATCATTAAAAACTTTTAAAAGATCTAATGTTTTTTTGCAAATATCCCACTCTTGTGGGAATAAATTAATTTGAGAAATATTATTTGAAATAAACGTACATAATAAATCTTTATATGCAAAAGATTGATTAAGCAAGTCGTATGTAGAATTCCAACGAGTTGGAACATCTCTTGAAAATCTTTTTGGTTTTCTTCTATTTGCTTAACAAAATTTGCCCCATTCTTTCATAATTTGATGATGTCTCCATAAAAATTGAATTGCTATCTTTATTGGGTTGAGAAAAACATCAAAAGTTTGTAAACCATCTTGTACATATAAATTTAAAACATGGCAAACACATCTAACGTGAAAAAATTATCCACCAAAAGCGGATTTACAAATCTTTTTTAACTCGAGAATGGAAGCAGTATTTGCCGGGACATTATCAAAACCAACTGAAAAAATTTTATTAACCAAAAAATATTCTTCTAAAACTTGCTTAATTATTCTATAAATATTAATTGTCGTATGCCTATCATTAAAAAATCGAAATGCAATAACTCTTTTTTGAATGTTCCAATCATCGCCTATCCAATGACATGTAATACCCATATAAGAATGAGTTTGCCAAGGATCACTCCAAATGTTGCTACCTATATGCACACGTCCATTGAAATTCATAAAAAAAAATTCAAATCTTCTTTTTCTCTTTTATAAATATCAAAAAGTTGGCGCTTAAGCATATTTCTCGAAACAGGTTTTGCTTGTGGAGTACACGCAGTTTGTGTAAAATTATTAAAATCAACTTTTTTACCAAAATTAAACGATAAACGCTCAACGGCAGCAAATCTAGCTAATTCTTCTTTATAAACTTTTTCATTGTAACGAAATAAAGGAGAAGCGTTAGAATTGGCGTACCCGGAAATTTATTGTTGGCTGGTGTCGATCCCTACTTGCGTTGGATGTTTCGACCTCAGATGCCGTTTAAATGTTCCATAGCCGCATCCACCTGTAAATTTGTATGTTGCCCCATAATATTTATATTTTACTTGATACTTGTTTCCGCCTAAATGTTTCTTCGTGAAGTGTTCCCATATGTCGGATGTACCCTCCCGTTTTAGCTCCTTTGTTGTTGACATTTCTTCGACACTGATAGGAGGAGGATGTAGACTTTCTTGCGTTGGGACGTGTTCGACGTTGAGAATAATATTGATATAATCAATATCGTCTCCCCAATATGCAAAATCACGAGGATCATGAGGATGATCGGTTTCCCCTATCGAGCCCATTGGGCTCTTTCCTCTGCCACTACCTCTGTTTCCACTTGCCATTTTTTGAGAGGATTGAGCGAAAAGCGAATTCAGAAAATTGACAGAGTCACAGATTTGAGAGAATTTGTGAGAAAAAATGAAAGATGAAAATGGATATTTATAGAATTTATGATAGATTTATTTAATAAAAAAAAAGATGAAATGGCCGTTGCTTTGCAACGGTCAAAATTTGACCGTTGCCGGCTCGGCAACGGCCTATAAGCCGGTTCCGAACCGGAGGAACCGCTAGTTCCTAGGCGGTTCGGAACTGCCGATTCAGAACCGGCCGAACCGTCGATTTTCCTGACGGTTCACAAAAATTGTAACCCGTAACCGGCTCGTATGGGCCGGGCTAGTTCCTGTTCGAAACCGGCGGGCTGGGTCAACGGGCCTGTTTCGGGTTTGACCCGGGCTGGTTCCGGGCCCAAACCGGCCCGTGACCACCACTACTTGTTGGCTCTTCATTTCTTCTCCTTCTTGGTAAAGTTTAAGGGGACAACAATGATGGCTCATTCAATGCTGCTCATTTTCTTCTCGGGAAAATTGTCAAAAAAGTCCTAAACCTATTGCACTTTTGCCAATTCAGTCCTAAACCTTTTAATTTTGCAGATTCAGTCATAAACCTTTTGCATTTGTGCCGATTCAGTCCTAAACCTTTTTTTTTTGTGCCAATTCACTCCTAAACCTTTTACAATTGTGCCAATTCAATCCTAAACCTTTTGCAATTATGCTATTTTCAGTCCATCCGGTGAATTTTGGCCGGCCGGCCGGCGATCGAATATTTTAATATTTTTTTTATTTTCTTTCCTTTTTTTTCCTTCCCCCCCTCCCCTCCCCTCCCCTACCTGGCGACCAGCCAGAGGCGGGGCCGGCAAGGCAGAGCCTTGCCCGGCCATGGCGAGGCTCGACCTCGCCGTCGCCGGGCGAGGCAGCGATAGCGAGGTCCAACCCCGCCATGGCCGGGCGAGGCTCGACCTCCTCGCCGGCCCAGATCTGGGCTTGCGAGGTTGAGCCCCGCCATGGCCGGGTGAGGCTTCACCTCGCCGGCCACGCCTCTGGCCGGTCGCCGGATAGGGGAGGGGACGGGAGAGGAGGGGGAAGGAAAAAAAAAGAAAGAAAGAAAAAATTTAAAATATTCGGTCGCCGGCTGGCCGGCGTCCACGCTAGCGCCGAGGCCAAAATTCACCGGATGGATTGAAATTGCATAATTGCAAAATGTTTAGGACTGAATTGGCACAAAAAAAGGTTTATGACTGAATTGGCACAAATGCAAAAGGTTTAGGACTGAATTGGCAAAATTAAAAGGTTTAGGACTGAATTGACAAAAGTGCAATAGGTTTAGGACTTTTTTTGACAATTTTCCCTTTTCTTCTCTCTTTCCCACACGTTCACATAACCTTTGGTAAAGAAGACAAAAGAAAAGAAGGGAACACATTCAATGCAAAGTGGTATACCGTCTCTCTTTCCTCCATTCCGTCTGCACGAGTCCCTCAAGCCACATTCTTAATTCTCCAGCGGTCTGCGTGCGTTTAATGTAGAGAGTTCGGCCAGCATACAGAATCTTAGGCGATCACAAAAGTCCAACGTGGACTTTATTTATTGAGACAAACTCGCACGAGTTAATTTTGATACTTGTTCAATGGACTCAAATTCGAGACATATTTTAATAGATTCAATAGTTAATTGCCCTTGATTGCTGTCAGGGCAACGATATCGGACGTGCTTCTCCATCTAGTTTTTTGGGATCCAGATAAGAGGATGGGCTTTTTGACTGAATTCTCCACTACCTCACGACGTTTAGAGAAATATGATCCAAAAACCAAAATTCTTACGGAATTGGATGGCAAGAAGCACTTGATCTTTCGAAAGCCTTAGACTTACAGCATAGATAGTATTTTTTGGCGTAACCTAAATGTGAAGGATAAGGATTCAAAGGTGGAGAACTTATTGCGGATAGTGAGGTACCATTGGACTCACCAGAGTCAATTTTCAATGGCGTTGAAGGTACTGTCTCGAACTGCAATGATTTCTGGAGTTATTGACTTGTGTAAACTTTGGATTAATGTACTCACAAATCAGTATTAGGTCAGTATTGCTTTGATTTGATGTCTCTGGGAGCTATTGACTTGTGTAAACTTTATATTAATGTACTCACAAATCAATATTAAGTCAGTATTGCTTTAATTTGATATCTCTGGCAGGCGTCGTCCAATCCACCTTCCGAGGGGTTAGAGACATTCTTCACCAAAACATTTCCGGGTCTCTTGATGGCGTCGTACCAAGTGGCTTCTGATTTCTTAAAAGGACGTGGACACTTTAGGAAGTACTTAAAAAAGGATGAGCATTGATTCATCGGCCATCTCTTTGATGTGGGCGATAATTATTTCGTGCAAGCCACCAGTAACAATTGAACATGGGCTCTGTTTGTTTGCTCTAAACTTTGCATTCTGGTTCCTCTGACTGTTTATTGCTTTAGACCAGTGGTATAAGTAGCATATTTTGCATCATCTAGCACGTCTCTATCATGTTCGATCCCATCTGACGTCAATTTCCAGCATTTTATCATTTTTTTTTTGGTAGGAAGTCTCAGATTGAATTATCCCAAACTTAGGACAACGGATCATTAATGCGAATTTCCGTATATCCGGGGTGGAGTTACAGTTTGTTCACATTATGTGGTTCGCTCGAATTATAGATTTGATTCATGCATAGAGACATCGCATCTTCATTGAAAAACGATCAAAAAAATATATTTAGTAGTGCATTTAGGGAAATTGAGATATTCACAATTAGATTGCATTACATTTATATTGTATCCATAAAATCATAAACTTATCACACTTTTGCCAATTTAATCCTAAGCCCTCTAAAAACCTCAAAATTTAGATCAGGTCCCAATTTTATCTTTTCTTTTATTTATTTGTTGGATTGACCAACAAGGGTCGCCGGTCAACCCTTGCCGGCTCTAGGTGAGGGCCGCGACGCCCTCGCTTCGTGGCCCTCACCGGCTAATCCAAATAAAATAAAGAAAAAAAAAACCAAAACAAATTATAAAAAAATCAATATATATATTTTCCTTCTAACTCCGTCGAGCCTTGGCGAAGGCCGACGACAAGCCACACAAGGTCGAGCCTCGCCGGCTTGACCTTGTGTGGCCGGTCGCCGGCCGTTGTCGAGGCCCGATGGCCGGCGGAGCAAGAAGGAAAAAGAAAATAAGTTTAAAAATGTGAATTTTCTTTTGGCTTTAGATAAAGTCGTGAGATCATTTTCCAAATGAAATCCAAACACTACAAAACAATTTGGTCAAATATCACCAAACAAAGGAAAACTAATTATTTTATCGAAAAATATTTTCCTTTTTATCATGAGTCATTAAATTTTTCTAATTATCATAATGAATCACTTTCTCCATTAAAGAACAGTTCGCCTGGCAACTAATCCAACAGAAACCAGGTCCTGCAACATCAAAATCAGTAACAGCACTGAGGCACAGTGTAAAGCTTCAAGGAGATAGACAAGATAGAGATGAGTTATAACAAACAAGCCGTTCCAGTTTAACAAAGAAACAGAGTCTGATGTTCACATATCATGCTTACACAACTGACATAGAGTCATCCTAGGTTCACTCACACATGTTAAAACTAGTTTCTACATACATACATAGGGGACGAAAGACGGGACGTAATTGGCACAGGCGCTCGGTTAAACTCGGGACATGCGGATCGTAGTAGTTTAAGGTTGGTTTGTTACTACGCATGCTCTTTTTCGAAGATTACTGCGGAGTTGGAGCCTCGCCTTCTCCAAGGCAGCCCTTGCGGCGCACCTCTCCATTTCCCTATGTTGCACCGCCAGGGAAGCTTCCTCCATGTCACTCTTGGCCTCCTCCATCTCTCGAGTTATCTCGGCGAGCCGTCCCTGGAGCTCCGCGTGTTCGACCTCGCACCCGTGCAACTCTGCCTCGATCCTGAGCAGTGTCTCCTTTGCATGATGGTAATCTTCCCGGAGACGGTTGATTCGTCCATCGCAAGCAGCATATGTGTCCGATGTCACTGAATGTTTCTCGGAGACATCATCAAACCTCCTCTTTGTACGATCGCGGTGCTCCAGGATTGCAGGTTCATTGGCGGGACGTTCGACTTCAGCAAGCTGGGAAGCACAGTGGAGGAATTCCTTCACTTGCTCTTTGAATTGGCTACTGTCAACAGGGAGAAAATCCAGACATTCGAGGCGATCTATAGCCTCCTGTTCCAGACGCGAGTGATCAAGCGAATTTTTCTCGAGCAGATCAATGACATCTTTAAAAACAAACTTTGTCATCTGATTTAACACCAACACTTTCCCTCTGCTCCAATGGTTCAACGCCAATTCAGGAAGACTTTGGAATCTGGAAACTTCACTTCTTGTTCCAGACACATGCTCTGCCAAGAATCTGTTGCCAGCAGAAAACTGGAAGTTTTGATGGTCCATCTCAGATTCCATAGAAGCCGGAGGCACATGACTTTGCCGGACGCTGGTGATGTCCGTATGATCAACAGTGAGAGAAGGAAAGTTTCCTATTCCATAAGAAACACAATATATATTACAATCCGAGAGTGGCCAACATAAATAGAGGTTAAACACGGAAAGGAGGGGGGGTAGAACTGGACAGAGTGAAATTACCACAGAAGGAAGGCGTTGGAGATGGATCAGCTAAGCTTGGACGAGGAGGGAAAGCAAGACGCCCGCACCAGCTTATACCTAGACGGTCGAATACCATATCAACAATATCTGCCACACAAAGAGCAAATGGTTCTAAAGATTTCTGACAATACTACAATACCAGACGATCAACTACTCATTAATGACAAAAAAAAAGTGCCTACAGTGGGGAAAAACCCCCGAAGATGACCCATAGGGTACCTCTACTTCCAGCAAGCATGTCACCAGCAGCTGATATCTGCCTCAAGTATTCTTGCTGTCTGAGACGAACTGCCGCTGGAGATGTTACACGGGAAACAAGCTGCATTTGCTCTGTCGTAGACTCCCCCAAATCCACGTCCTCCATAGCTAACTCTTGAGAATCCAAATCGGCCTCGGGAATTAAACTCTCACTCTCCAAAACCCTCACATCACGTTCTGGTGCAGAGAATCTGCAAATTACTTCTTGAATCTCTCCACTATCCATCATCGATAATGGATCCTCCTCGTAATCTTCACCAGCATCCGCCATTACTGACTCAATTTCCACGACTTCTGGTGGTGCAACAATAGAAGTCGCAACATCTCTTGAGGCCATATTTTTTGCAGGAGAATCTGCCCATTGGAAGAATTTGCACGCTCCGTGTCCCTGTGTGAGACACATGTTAAATAAACAACAACCAAAAGTGCAATCTTGCAAGCACCAGATGATTAGAACCAATGAGTACAAGGGAATAAACGAGATTGGCACCTTGCAAACTTGCATAATATGAAAAGCGGGCAATTTCTACGCAACCTGCAGAGACTCGGAAGATTTGCAACACTTCTAATAATTCATTAATCTTAACGGATAAGGAAAAAACTACACGATCACCCTTCGCCACTCTCCTTAACTGCATTTTGCCAGGCCTATTAGAGGATGTCTTGGAAGTTAGAGATGACGAATAAGATGCAACAATGAATTCTTGTATGTCATAATTCCGCCCAAATTGTCTTAGAAATTCGATGACAGTGTTAGGGACAACAAAGCTTCGATGTTCACAAACAATCTATGAAAAAGTCACAATGGACCAAAAACCCACCAAAACTGCAGCTTTGATTGGGCTTCATATACATAATTGCTGCCTCAAACTAAAAGCAGCAAAAACTTCAGCTATAAAAGCTACCAGCTCAAGCGACCAGCCCCAGCAGCAATCCCCAACTTTTGGTTAGCAACTTGTTGGTACTAGCCAATGAGAAATTGGTACAATCTGAAAATAACTGTTCGTCGAATACAATAGGATTCAGCATACTCCACCACTTATTCATCTGGCCACTTATGGGTGGGAAAGGGAGAATTTAAAAACCTACAGGTCCTAAAAACTACTATTGCAAGAGCAACACCGGGGGAGGCATAGGTGAGCAATGATAGTTGCAAAGCCACACAGCCAGCAGGACTGTCAACAACTTCTAACTGGAAACCAAGGCAAACAATTCAAAAACTCACTGCTCACGTGTTCAATGAGATCCTTCATCAAAATCACAATATGGTGATGGTGCGATAAGCTCAAATAGCTTGCTTTCATCAGGTGATTTCCAATTTGGTATTGATGCAAGGGCATGAGGAGACTCCATATGCACTTAACCTGTGCTAATAGACTCAATATTCTCTTCAGACTGAGGGAGACAATCCACAATTCTGGAGGATCTACCACAACTATCAGCAGGAAAACTCGCAACAGTGAACACTAATTACGCCCAAATATTGGAACAGAGAGACCCTTTCTCCCCCTTTCTAACTGCAAAAATTTCTTTCTTCTCACTAATGAGGTAACAGTGGCAAGTCCTATTAAAGGAACTACGAAACAGAGAGATATAACCAACTATGAGATCACGCATGCAGACGGAGTAACCAATTTGAAATAAACCAAGCTAGAGATCATATCAAACACAGCTTTTCCATCAAGTGTGCGTTTTTTCGTGAAATATTGACGATTAGGAAAACAATTTTCTAAAAACGATCACTTGTGTTAGTCATGATATGAATTAACAAATATTTTCATCATGAATGCAAATATATAGTATAGACTATTGTTGATACCGAAAATGATTTTCATTGTCTAATTTTTAAAGTAACGTAGATCGCATTTAGAAAAATATTTTCCAAATGATTGATTTTCTCGAAACAACCTGAGATGATCACAAAACTTACGTGCTCCCTCATTTACGCCCAAAAGAGAGAAAACTCCAATCTCGAGCCAAACTCATCAAAATCTTCTGACAGAAATGAATGATCCTCTAACTCCACACCCCTCTTCAATTACTTCACAGACAACATAAAGATAACTACCATGTTCAGGCCAAACCATTCGGCACCCGAAGAAAATGAAGAGTGTCAAAAAGGGAAGAAATCGAACCTTTTTTATAAGGCAAGAAAAATATTGTCTACCCTTATGTGGAGGATCCTCAAAAATGTTGATACTGCATCTCCCGGCACCACAGGCACACATCGGAGCGCTGTACTTGTCGCACCACGCAAAGAAATCACACCCACCAACACCGTTCTACAGACAAAATCACCACCGAAAAAACAATTCAAAATGAGAGGAAATCAGAACGAGATGCAGGAAAACAAAAATACCCAAAAAGAAAAGGAGTTAGCTTTGCAAAAAAAAAAAATAGAGAAAAGAAAAAAATGCAGGACAAATGAAAAAGAGTGGACATTTTGTCTTGAAAGGTGAGATTGGACTAACGGGAGCTCTATCGGGGCACTTGTAGAACTTCCTATCCGGGTTCTTCTCGGTATGGGCGGTGAGGACGACACATGCGCCGGCACCGCACCGGCACTGGAGCACCGGCACGTGGACGGAGCGGGTCGAGGAGGAGGAGGAGGCGGCGGACGGCTGCCATCTGGCGGGGGACTTGTCGGGGCAGTCTTTCATCCAGTGGCCCTGTTTCTTACAGGTGAAGCACATGTCGTCCCTCATCCTCTGAGACAGAGCTTCGTTGTGCCGATCAAGAGAAGGAGGGGTCGCTGGGGAGACGGGGTGCTCCATTGTTGCTCGTTCGCTGCGTGTGGCTGTGTTGCTCTTGGTGCTGGTGAAGTGATGGTGGTCGGGATGGTGATGAGCGCCAATGTTCAGTTTGTCAAGTGCAAGGACAGCGAAGAAAAAAAAGGGGGTGAAGTGACCGCTCGCTAAACGACACTGTCCTTCGACCAAAAAAAAACGAAAACGCAGTGTCCGGAAGATAGCTTCTTTGTGGGGGTTTTCTTTTGGCAGGGATGATGACTTGATGAGCATGCGAAAGCCCGCCCTTGTGAAATTGCGAATTTTTTTAATGAAAAAAGCCATAAAAATTCTCGTTATTGACACATTTACTTAAATTTTTTTTCATAATACTAAAAATCTTAAATTTAAATTTATACATGTGCGATACATTTATAAATCGTTAAAATATGACGCTAATTAAGAAAAAAACTTAAAATTCAAGTTATTGTGCATTGCGCGTAATTGTTCATCGTCTTTGACCTCGGGATCGCTTGGCTAGGCAATGGTGGGTAGCAATGAACGAGCGCCGGAGGAGCTTTGGTCGAGTGAGAAGTTGAAAACAATACACAAGATGATGAACATGAACTCGTAATGAACAACAACTTGAATTTTACTTCTTCTTTTTTTAACTTTTCCCGACGTGGGATAGCCAAATTTGTTAAAGGGGCGTTTTTTAAGAGAAAACCTAACGAAAGGTAAATATGCCACGGTGAATATAGTTTGAAATGTTTTATAACTTTTATTTAAATAATTATAAAGTATAGATAACTGTCAAAGTAGAATATACGAAATATTTGTCACGTACAATTTAAGAATATTTAATGAATTCTATTTTCGTCGTAGGATGCACGGCCGTGGCGGGTAAAGCTTCCGCTTCTGAGGGTGACTACGGAGATTGCGCTCCCCCTAGTGCGTTTGTGCCCATCCCTAGTTTTATTTTTTTGTTTTTTGGTCAGAGCCCATCCCTAGTTTTCAATGCAGAAGAATGTTGTGTTGTGCATCAGTCGCCGACAACGAATTTTTGAAGGGTTTTGACTTTACTCTAATTAGGTAATGAACAAAAAAACAAAAAACAAAAAACAAAGTAACAAAGTTTTGTCAAAATTTTTGTTTCTTCGACCTTTTATTTTATGGATAAAAGGGGAACACTGAAATTTAATTTGCGTCACGCGCACAATTGATTAATGTTTACGCATCGATTCATGCCATTGTCGTAAATTTTATTTCAAAAGTAGAAAAATAACTCATGAAACACTTAATACGGTTATGAATTTGACGGTAGTTTAGCTTGAAGTAGATTAGATTAAATAAATCCTTATGTCACTGCATTTATTTTGATTCTCTTGGTGAAAAAGCAGTAATTAATTTTTCTAGGCACATATAGGAATGGAAAATAAATTATTATAAACGGCACAACCTCATCGCTTAAAATGTGCTTCGTGGATAAACTAAAAACAGAAATCCTGAATTGAGAACATCATGGGATATTTAGATATCGTTTTGCATGAAAATGGCACATTATAATCATATAAATATACGTATTTTATGTGCATTCGCATCGGTAGCTTCTACCTGATCTTGCAATAAGAAATTAAAAATTGCGATGAGCGAGTTGACTTTTCTAATTTACTTGTTCTAATCACTAACTCTGCATACGCAATAGCAATATTTGAGCATCGAGGATTGAAAGAATATAAGTGAGAAAATGTAGTGTCGTGCGTACTCAATTATATCGCGAAGCCTCGGCTAATCCTGTGGGCCAAGAAAGTTCCAGAGGCTTTGCTAGAAAATTGGGCCCACGAGCCTCGCCTATCGGGCTTATTGGGTCCCGATCACACGCTTTACCAATCGTACGGCCCAGAACGCACGCCCCTCCCTCTATATAGCCGCGCCTCTTGTGCCGTCTCTCCCTCTCTTTGCTACGCCGCGAAAGCACTGCTAGGGTTTTCCTATCGTTTCTGTTGCTTCCTCCTCCGCCGCCATCGCTCACGAACATCGTTCAAGATGGTAAAGCTCCGATTCTTCACTTCAATCTGCGTTTCTTCCCCCATTTCGTTCATGAATGCGGTCTTGACCTTCGTTGTTTTTACCTCGTGCCTTCGATGTCGTCTTGTGTTTTGGTAATAGCTACACCGCATGTGTTAGGCATTAAGCTGCGAAAAAGAGCTCGCGGGACTTTGTTTTGGATTTGCTTTAGGTCGTGGGTTGAAGCAAGTAGGGTGTTTGCGTTTTGTTTTCCGTTCGTTTGATTGAGATGAGCTGACGTAAATGGAAATTGAGTGCTGTTGTCTTCATCGCTTTTGGTGGTTACGGTATTCGACTGTGGCCTTGAGCCGGAGCTGGAGCTTGATTTGCGTGTGTTGAGCTTGATCTTGATGTTGGATTTGGTGCTGACTTTTAGTTCCTTTCGTTTCGGCCATGTGAAATAGGTTCTCCAGAACGATATTGATTTGCTGAATCCGCCAGCGGAGCTTGAGAAGAGGAAGCATAAGCTCAAGCGTCTCGTGCAGTCGCCTAATTCTTTCTTCATGGTATGCCCCCGGTGTTGTGAATTTCACACGCACTACTATTTTATAGGTTTGTTGTATTACTAGTTTAACCATGATTGTGGTGATTTGTTATTTGACATTTCAAAGAATGATTGTGCTGGCAATATGGAAGTTCTTAATTCTCTAAGAATTATAGGCATCGGCAATCTGATTATCTGTGTAGTCCCCCTCTGTATTACCTTCCGATATATTTGGAATTGTGGCCAGTTTGTCTAATTAATCAATTTATTTCTGGGTTATAGGATGTGAAGTGCCAAGGATGCTTCAACATGTGAGTATTCTCAATTGTAATTCTGATATTTGAAGTTTGTTTCTTTTGTGGCGAGTGAATGTTAATTTTGTGTCCCGATGCGTTGAAATGCAGAACAACCGTCTTTAGCCATTCTCAAACCGTGGTGGTTTGCGGTAACTGCCAGACAGTTCTGTGCCAACCGACTGGAGGGCGCGCTAGACTCACTGAGGGTTGCTCTTTTAGGAGGAAGGGTGATTGAGAAATGATCAGATCCAAATGGATTTTCCATTGCCTACTGTGTGTTGAAGAGCTGTGAAATTTAGTTTTAGGGGAAAATTTTAAGTTCCATATCTTCTGTTTAAGTTTCATTTTTGGGGGGATCTGCCAATCCTCAGTGACATTGCCCTGTGCTGCATATTTTGTTCCTTCATATATGTGGATGATGGATCTTTCTTATATACTGTTTTTCATGTGTGAATTCGCAGTTTTCTTGTGCATGATTTTAAGTCGTAAGTTGTCTTAGCCCAGATCTTATACCGCCATGCAAAGACGATTGCAGGGTTGCATTTGCTTTTTGTAAGCAGCTATTTGGCTATGGTATGCTGGCTCCCAAGTTTTTAGTTTCTTTCCAAATGCGTCATTAGTGACCCCTTTAATTCTTGGCTTTGGTTTCATGGCTTGAAATCTTCACCCACAGCACAATTTTACCTTGCATTTCATGCACTCAAGAGCTAAGATGGTGGTGGTGTTTGGCTTACATTTCGAGGTCTTGAGCTTCCTTACTGATAAATATAATAGCTTTTGTTCGGTTCTCAAGTCGCGCTAGCGCCGTTGAGGTTAAGTTTGATTGTGCTCTGTTTGAGGTTTTTATGTTGGGTCCTAAGTCTCTGAGTGCTCGAGCCCTAGTGTTGTATCAGTGACCCCTTTTTGGTGTGAGCTGGATGCAGTGAGGCTCGCGGATGTCAGTGAGGCGCTTTCGCATGCTTAAAGAGCATTCAAAGACCCTCGATGAGGTTGCTTTAAAGCATCCAAAGACGTTGATGAGACCGTTCCTGAATTCATAGTAACTTTTACTATTTTGCTTCTGTTTGAAATGTTCCAATCAGAGACTTGGAGTTATGTATAATCTGAATGTGTTCAACAAAAAGTGGGGAAACGTGCTGGTGCCCATTTCATCGGATGGGCTATTTTAACCCGTGTGTCATGAATTCTGCTATTTTTGAGGTACTTTGTTTTGTCCATTCTTTCCAAAGCAAAATGTTAAGGATTATTCTGTGTACTTATTTACGTGAGACCACATAGAAAAGTCCTTAGAAGATGTTGGGTAACGTAGACTGTGGCGGATCATGATCCATGAAGGCCACGAGGCTATAGACCTGGCTTATGCTGCTGATGCACTTGAATGATTCCAAATGGCCACGATGCCTTGGACCATGGAGGACTTAGTGTCATGGTTCAGTTTGAAGAGGTAAGGCCAAAGTGGCTCGGAACCGTTCAAACTCTGACGTCAGTAAATGGATTGGGGGTGAGGACGCTTGTATTTAATGTGTGGAGCGGATTGGGGGTGAGGACGCTTGTATTTAATGTGTGGAGTTTGATTCTCGCGCTCCACAAAGAGGCAGAAGGCAGAAGAGAGTTAGGATAGGACCGGAAAAAAAATAGATTTTTACAGATATGGTATCCAACTATTGTTGGATCAACTCAATCTCATTCACGAGGGATTTAGTCTTTGTGCGGTTAGATTGAGATTGAGACCAATTCTCTCAGGCATAAATAGGGGTGTTCTTCACCTTATTTGTATCATGTACGATTCAAGCAACGTAGCCAGTGAGTGATCGAAGGCTTAGCTTAAGGCGATCCAAAGCTTAAGTCGCCACACGGTCTTGATCTCAAGCATTGGACGTGTAAAGTAGCGTCAGAGTCGAGATCAAGGAGTATATCAAGTGGTGTTCGGTTGTAGCTATTGCTGCTGTTGGCGAGGCTCCCCAATAAATGGTCGTCCAAGAGAAGGAGACCCATGGTAGAGCCAAGAAGAGGGACGTTTCGACGGATGTCATGTGCGCTTTCGAGGAAGGCTCACTAAAATGAAGGCAAAAATAGTGGAGATGATGGACGGAATGGACGAGGTCAAAGAGACGCTCCCCCTCAAATCACGAACCAATCCATGGCCTCCTTGCACTTGACGAATAACTTGAAGCCAAGATTGAGGCTTTGAAGATGGAAGTCTTCGAGTTCAAAGAGGATAACTCCCGAGGTCGAAGCTTTGAAGTTGGAGGTTTAAGAGCTCAAGACCGAACTAGTCTTGTGCAAGACTAGCACTGCGAATGGTGCCTTACTTGTTCAAGTGGCACACAAGGTGGACGTGCCAAACTCCAAGGAGTTCAAGGGCAACCGGTCCGCTAAAAAGGTGGACAACTTCAATTGAAGCATGGAGCAATATTTTGGCGCCGTTGGTATTCAAGATGAGATGGCCAAGGTAAGAAACGTCTCTATGTTCGATAATGCCAAGCTTTGGTGGCGTAATAGGTGTGATGAGACCAAGCGAGGTGTCGATCACATCATCACATGGGGGTGATTTTGTCAACGAATTTTGGGATTACTTCTTTCCGAGTTCGCCTAACAAGAGGCTCGTAGCAAGCTTCATCACCTTGAACAAAAAAAGGAATACGTGAAGGAAAGGAATACGTGAAGGAGTTCACTGAACTCAAGCTCTAAATTAGAGTTGGTGCTGTGCCATCAACTCAAGAAGAAATGTCAACCCATATGCCCTGTCCGAAAGTGAAGGACTTGCGGAACAACATGAATTGGCCGAACCAAAGCAGGAGTCACTTGTAGAACAAATTGCGATTCAAGAGCTGTATTGTGGAAAAGCCAACAAGGAAAAAACCGAGCGGCATAGGAAACAGAGGAACCGCCAACGTCCGGAGAAACCTGATGGACCAAAAGAAGGATGCGACCGGGCAAGAGAAAGACTTCGAGTTGAGAGCGTCGGTAGAATGGGTGGAGGAGAATGTCACGGATCAATTTGAAAAGTCAAGGCCAAAGTGCCTCGGAACCGTCCAATCACTAGGATATTCACTCTAACGTGACATAGATCAATGTCACGTGGATTGATCCCAAACACCGTTAGATCAAATAGATCTCCACCATCGGACCCCTTAGACTAGGATTGATATCCAAGGGATCAACTCGATCTCATCCATTGGATCAACATGACGAGTTTCGAGTCTTTGTACCGTTAGATCGAGATAGAGAGTCTCATGTATGAATAGGGGTGCCATGCCCCTTATTTGTATCATCCAACACTTAGTAATACAAGTGGTTGAGCAATGAAATGGTAAAAGAGTATTCAGCTTGAGCTAGTGGTGCTGGTGACCCTTCTTCCAACGAGAGGTGGATGGCAGTTTTATGGCACTGACATCATCCAAATCACTAGTTAGGGCTTAAAGCTCTCACGGTCTCATCTGCATCCATGAGCTTAAATAGAGGCTCGTATGGCCATGTTCGAGAAGTGTTATGTCGTATTGTGGAGCTAAGACAATCTTTAGTAGTGAAAAATGTAAATCCATTGAAAAATAGAAGAATGAGCAATATTCCATGACATGGTGGTTGCTATTTGTTTTAGTATCGAATCATTCATTTAATTTAACCGACTGCTCAAATAGAATAAACAGACTTTTTCTCTACACCTCAGATTGACGGACCGTCTCGATTGGAATACCCTCTATAAAAGAGAATTTCGATCACAGTATATCACCTCGAATTAAATCTTCCTTGAAGCTCTTCTTAGATGATTGATATTTGATTCCTTGCCGTGCCATAAATTCTTGGCCCCGGTACAATCGTCGCATAACAATCGGGAATTCGTGATCCCCGAATCAAACTTTGCATAGTCTCATACTTTTGACGTCATAGAACGAGATGCAGTGCTCATTAAAGAGCGTCTGGTATATTGTTACTTGCGGGGGAGTCAAAGACACTAACCGGTGCGAATAAGATTCCACTTAACAAGAGCGCTAACCAAGACAAGAGCACAATTACTTGTTTATTAGCCTAGTGAACGAAACTAAAGTCACTGTCCAAGCGTGGATGCTTGGTAACAACATTGATGCCACTAACCCAGGCATTATCATCACATCAGTATTGCTCGCTTGTTTTATAACAAGAAATATCTTTCACCGAAATTCGTTCTTCGATTTTTATTAAGAAGGGTTCTGTGGCTCAATTATCGAGGAGGATTCTGGTGAAAAGTGTGTAACAAGACAAATGTGTGCAGATGGACTGGGTGTGAATGGATTGAATATGGATTGTGAGATCAACAAATGGTTAAACTTCTACAGTTTACATTACAATACTCCTAGGAAAGCAGTAGATAATTGGAAAATAAACTTGACTAATACGAATGAATGAGTGCAGGGAATGTAAAGTGCAACAAAAGTTAAACTGCGAAGAAGATAAATGTGCTTGTTTTTGTGTTCTGTCGATCTGTCTTCCTCCTCATCTTCATTGCATACTTGTATTCTCTTGCACCTTGTAACTGCTCAGTCAGTTACTCTCGTGTTTTTAAAATCTTGAATTTTGGCACCTTCAATAACTTCCCTTTTGCCCACGATCTTCATTGCTTGTCCGCCAACATTCAAATGATTCCTCTTGATTTGTAACTTCCACAATGGGTTCAAATTTGAATCTTCTTAAATAACTTCCTACGATCTGCTCGTGCCCATTACTTCTGCTTTTGGCTTGTAACTCCCTTGCTGACATGGCTAACTTGGCAAACTCATGCTCAATCATATTGCTGTATTCCCTCTTGTTGACCTCTAATGATTCTAGCAACAAGTTTCTGTATTACTTTTAACTTACCGAATCTCAGGGTTTAATAACCTTGCCTTCCACTTACCGAATCTTGAGATCTAAAGGCCCTGCAGCCCTTCGCTACATCACTCCCTACTTACTGAATCTCGAGATCTAAAGGCCTTGCAGCCCTTCGGTACATCACTCCCTACTTACCGAATCTCAAGGTCTAAAGGCCCTGCAGTCCCTTCGGTACATCACTCCCTACTTACCGAACCCCGTTCGGTACGTTGCTTTTGACTTACCGAGCCTTGGGGTATTGTGATGCTGTTGTCCATTTGGTATTTGTACTTGTTATTTTTTGGTGTCAACAAGTATCAACCTTTTTTTTTTGTTCTCTCTATTCATCCACGTCCAATGCCATCTAGTCACATGGAGAAGCAAGAAGCAATTAGTTGTGGCTAGATCTAGTGCCGAAGCTGAGTATAGGGCTATGGCCCAAGGAATTTGTGAACTACTATGGCTCAAATTACTCCCGAAAGATTTAGGAGTGATACATGAGAGATCTATGAGATTATATTGTGATAACCAAGTGGCAATCAACATTGCCCACAACCCAGTCTAGCATGATAGAACAAAGCACATAGAAGTTGATAGGCATTTTCTCAAAGAAAAGTTGGACCAGAAGATAATATGTACACTGTTTGTGAAATCAGAGAATCAGTTAGCTGATGTATTTACTAAAAGGTTGAGTAGTGGAAATTTTCATTCTATTGTTTGCAAGTTGGGCATGCGAAACATCTATGCACCAACTTGATTGTATAGGGGTATACTTGTAAATGTATTTCTCTCTCTTATATAAATACAAAGTGGCCTCTATCAAACCTGACAAGCCAATATTATTAAACTTTATTTTTTAACAAATATCTTATAGGGTTGACATGTATTAAATAATACTTCTATTAGGAATAAAAAAAAAACTCCAATTAGAAATACAAAAATAATTAACACTATTTAAGTAATAATTAAGGGGTATATATATATCTTTATCTATCTATTCATTATGAGCTTTCATCATGACATCTAATCAAATTCAATAGATGAAGATAGTGAAAGAAGATAATGCGATCAAGATGAATAATTGGATTCTAATCAACACTATAAGTTTCTATGTTAATTAGAGTAATTGATTACTTAATTATATGTAATTTCTTTTCAAAAGAAAATCATGAGGAAATTGTATTTTCAATTATGTTTGACATTATGAAACATTATAATGATATGGTGACCCTTCAAGATTGTGATACAAAACAACAATACCTATAAAAGAAAATTAAAAGAAAAAATAATTACATACCTCAAAATCTCAAATACGTCACAAAGAGAGAAAAAAATAGAATGTGTTAAGGTGAGAGGGTAACAATATTTTATAACGTTCTAGGCATTACGCAAATAGCACTTCAATTAGGAAGACAATATTACCATATATCACTCCAATTAAGAAGACAAAAATAACTCATACTCTAATGAGGAAGACAAAAATATTAGGAATAAAACTATTTAAATAATTATTACAGGGTATTTTAGGTATTACACAAAATTATAAGGATATTTTTGTTCAGTGAAAGTTTCACACCAACTCCCTATTTTATATAGTATTAGATTAGATTAGATTAGATTAGATTAACATCCATATACATGTTTGAATTTACCATATTTATTATTTTTTACTACATTTGTTATGTCCCTTTACGACATTTTTCACTATAAAGATCGCACTATATAACTCAGCGATATATATATATATATGATGCGCTGTATGTGAGAGCTATTTCTAAATGGTGATATTATGATTCATTTTTCATAAATGAATGTCATATTTCAAGTTAATCATCTATAAGTATTTTATCAATTAAAGTTATTTTTAGAGAAAGTTATTTTTACTCATCTAAAAATAACTTTAATTGATAAAATACCAATCGATAGCGCTGCTATGCCCTGCCCATGTTATAATTTCCTGGAAAGACAAATTGAGTTCAACTTGTGAATGTCAGAGCAACCGTGCTCAGGTATAAATGAAACCTTAATTGGAGGAATAAACAATGCATGCTGAACAATTAATAGGGTTTTTCGTGTGTAAAGGAACTACTTATGCAGTTACTCAATAATCTGAACAAAGTTAAAAACCAAAAAGGCGTGGAGATCCATCATACAGGTGCAATGTACTCTTCAGTTCCAACAAAGGAATTGGATTGTGTTACTAGTTCCGCAACAAACATCGGTGGGTGGCTGACTCCTTGGTCTTCTTCTATTTTTGGGAGGTAGACGATGTAATATCTGTAAAAAAGAAAAAGAAAAAGAAAAAGAAAATATAAACGGATGGGCCTCACCTGCGCCTTTCCTCTTTTGATTTTCCCCTCGCATGGGCCCGTCCCTTATCCTGTCCTGTTTCCGTAGGAACTGTGACTGGGCTTGTCCTCTTCGTCGTATATGCGTTTTAGGTTTCGAAGTCGTTCGTTTTCCATGCCCCGTCCGTCGTTCGTTTCGCAGTCGGCATCTTGATTGGATTAAACATTTGCAGGGCACAACGAAGGGTTCCACGAATGGTTGTCGAGGCCTCTGGACGACTAGCGCAGCGCGCTCAGGGACGGCCACTGGTGGAGGTGTTCTCGGTGGTGCTGCGCTTGAACAACGCTGGCGGCAAGCTGTACGGCATAATCACAGTCGATGACGGCGCGCGCGGTCAATACATCTACAACCGAAAAAGGGATGAGGGCGATAGCGGTTCGGCAGCTTTGTTGAACGGCCCAGCGGGAGGCATCTGTGCCCTTGATAGCTTTATCATTGATGTGGATCTCATGGATGACATCAAAGGGCAGATCTCATGGAACGTTTACGATGTCACTAATGTGTATGACAGGCTCTTACAGGAGAACGTTAATGGAAAGACAGGTTCGGCGATAGTGAACTACGCGGTGTTTCGTGATGCAGTGGAAGCTATTGTGGAAGTCATACTCTTTAATGGAGATGGGAATGACCCTGCCTATGTTTATGGACAGATTACTGCTCGCAATACCAACTTCACAAACGAAAGTACCCTCTTTCAGAAGACTCTGGACGAGAACAGAAGAGTAAGTCCTGGGGAGCACATTCCTCTGTCGCGATCTATAGTAGCTGTGCCATTGAGCTCCTCCCTCACGGTTGGGGCGAATCTGTTTGTTCACAATGGGTACAAACGCGAGAGCGAAAGGGAGGTCGCCAAGGGCACTGCAGAGTTCCCTGCTCAATGCTCTGGTACATTTGAAAAGGATATTTGGGGCAAGTACGTTATGATCCGAGTGAAGGTCACTTGGACTTTCTATATTTAAAATTCATATGCTGCCAATTAAAGCTGTAAGATAGTGATAGTATGAGAATTGAAATTTGGTTGTGGATTTTACTTTTTGGAGCATTGAAATTTGGTTGTGGATTTTGCTTTTTGGAGCGAGGTTATGGTTTGAAGAGAAGAGGTTTCTATCCCTATGGCGTTGAGGTTAAGTTTAGTTGTACTCTGTTTGAGGTTATTATGTTGGGCGCTAACTCTCTGAGTGCTCGAGTCCTAGTAGTGTTGTATCGGTGACCCCTTTTTGGTGTGAGCTGGATGCAGTGAGGCTCGCGAATATCAGTGAGGCGCTTTCGCATGCTTAAAAGCGCATTCAAAGACCCTTGACGAGGTTACTTTAAAGCATCCAAAGACGTTGATGAGGCCATTCCTGAATTCATAGTAACTTTCACTATTTTGCTTCTGTTTGAAATGTTCCTATCAGAGAGTCGTGCTGGTGCCCATTTCATCAGATGGGCCATTTTAACCCGTCTGCCATGAATTCTGCTAATTTTGAGATACTCTGTTTTGTCCATTCTTTCCAAAGCAAAATGTTAAAGGATTATTCTGTGTACTTATTTACCTGAGAGTCTCACGGTGAGACCACAGAGAAAAGTCCTTAGAAGATGTTGGGTAACGTAGACTCTGGCGGATCATGATCTATGATGGCCACGAGGTTATAGGCCTGGCTTATGCTGCTGATGCGCTTGAATGATTCCAAATGGCCACGATGCCTTTTCAGGGAGGACTTGTGTCATGGTTTAATCCGAAGGGGTAAGGCCAATGTGGCTCGGGACCGTTCAAACTCTAATGTCGCCGTCGGTAATTGAATTGGTGGTGGGGACGCTTGTATTACAGGTGCGGGATTTGATTCTCGTGTTTTGCAAATAGACAGAGGAGATTAGGATAGGATGGGAAAAAAAAAAGATTTTTACGGATTGATATCCAACTATTGTTGGATCAACTCAATCTCATTCACGAGGATTTAGTCTTTGTGCGGGTAGATTGAGATTGAGACCCTCTCATGCATAAATAGCGGTGTCCTTCACCTTATTTGTATCATCTACGATTCAAGCGAGTTAGTCAGTGAGCGATTGAAGGTTTAGCTTAAGGCGATCCAAAGCTTAAGTTGCTACACGGTCTTGATCTCAAGCATTGGAATTTGGACGTGTAAAGTAGCATCAAAGCCGCGATCAAGGAGTATATCAAGTGGTGTTCGATTGTCGCTATTGCTGAGGCTCCCCAAGAAAAGGTCGTCCAAGAGAAGGAGACCCGTGGTAGAGCCAAGAAGAGGGCCGTTTGGATGGATGTCATATTCGCTTTCGAGGAAGGCTCACTGAAATGAAGGCCAAAATAGTGGAGATGACGGACGGAATTGACGAAGTCAAAGAGACGCTCCCCCTCGAATGACGAACCAATCCACTGCCTCCTTGCACTTGACGAATCCCTTGAAGCCAAGATTGAGGCTTTGAAGATGGAAGTCTTCGAGTTCAAAGAGGATAACTTCCGAGGTCGAAGCTTTGAAGTTGGAGGTTGAAGAGCTCAAGACCGAACTAGTCTTGTGCTATTGCGAATGGTGCCTTACTTTTTCAAGTGGCACACAAGGTGGACATGCCAAACTGCAAGGAGTTCAAGGGCAACCGGTCCGCTAAAAAGGTGAACTTTAATTGAAGCATGGAGCAATATTTTGGCGCCGTTGGTATTCAAAGCGAGATGGCCAAGGTAAGAAACCAAGCGAGGTGTCGATTACATGGGGTGATTTTGTCAAAGAATTTTGTGATTACTTCTTTCGGGTTGGCCTAACAAGAGGCTTGTAGCAAGCTTTGTCTCCTTGGAGCTCCAAATTAGGGTTGGTGTTGTGCAATCAACTCAAGAAGAAATGTCAACCCTTATGCCTTGTCCGAAAGTGAAGGACTTGCGGAACAACATGAATCGACCGAACCAAAGGAGGAGTCACTTGTAGAACAAATTGTGATACAAGAGCTGTATTGTGGATAAGCCAACAAGGAAAAAACCAACCGGCATAGGAGACGGAGGAATTGCCAACATCCGAAGAATCCCGATGGACCAAAAGAAGGATGCAACTGGGCAAGCGAAAGACTTCGAGTTGAGAGCGTCTGTAGAATTGGTGGAGGAGAATATCACGAATCAAATTGAGAAGTCAAGGCCAAAGTGCCTCGGAACCGTACAATCAGTAGGATATTCAAACTCTAATGTTAGATCAATGTCACGTGGGTTGATCCCGAACACTGTTAGATCAAATAGATCTCCACCATCGGACCCCTTAGACTAGGATTGATATCCAAGTGGATCAACTCGATCTCATCCATTGGATCAACATGACGAGTATCTTGTCTTTGTACTGTTAGATCGAGATAGAGAGTCTCATGTATGAATAGGGGCCTCATGCCCCTTATTTGTATCATCCAACACTTAGTAATACAAGTCATTCTCTTCTAATTCCATCACCCTCTGAATTTAGTAGGTAGCCTAAATTTTTATTTATTTGAATTTACTATTTTTTATCCTACAATAAATAAAAAAGTTTAAAAAATAAAAATAAAAATTAAATCACTTTTTTATAAATATATTGCCTCAATTTTGTAATTTTTTTTTCTATTTTTTCAATAACTATAGGATCAAATAAATAGTAAATTCAAAGAAATAAAAAAAATTATTGGGCTCTCCCTTTGCTTACACTTCGGCCGAAACCCCCTTTTTTCTTTACTTCGGGCTTAGGTAGAAGAACCCCTAACTCTGTTGTTATGGGCCTCAACTAACCTAAACCTAAGTATAAAAAGGCTCATTTTTTTCATTATCTTACAAACTTCTTCTCTCTCTAAAACAAATCCCAGCCCCCCTCTCTCTCTATTGCTGCTCTCTTTAACTCTCTGTAACAAGCATGTTCTCTCTCCTTTTTTCCTCACAAATTCCCCTTTTACACGGTCACGGTGGCAAGACTCAGCATCTATAATGAAGAATTTCTCTCAGAATTCACCTATATAAGAAGAAGACTCTCCTTCATCCAGGCATCCGAAAATTCTCTCAGTTCTCAATTCTTAAAATTTTCTATTCTCTAGTTTGCTTAAGTTTGAGTGTTTTGTAAGTTTGTGCGTGCATAAGCTTTTCGTGTGACTTTGTAATCTGCTCAATGTGGAAGCTTTTGGTGTGAACTTGTAATCTCTTATCTTCTCTGTAATTGATTCTCTCATGTATTATAATATTTAAATAAATAATGATGTTTGTGTTATATTGTGTTTATTTTTAAATTTAAAATTGTTGTATTGCCTGGGCGAATTTGGTATCAGAGCCATGTTAGGTTGTTAGTAAGTTATATAAAAAAAATTAAAATTAAAATTAAAATAAAAAATTTAAGTGATGTTTCTGTAAATGACCAAAAAATTGAAAGATGATTTTGTAATCAACCAAAGACAGAAAAGTCCAAGTGCTGAGTCACCCTACTGATTTATAGTTTAGATATTACACTATATTGTTTTGTAATAAAGATAGGGTCAACTATACCAAAAGGTAAGTTACCATAGTGAACGCAATAATTATTTTTCATGCAATTGAAGATTTATAGTAGTGATTATCAAATTCGGTACGACCCTTCAATATCTATGTCCAGGAATTATTCACTGTAATGTAATAATTCTTTATCATGGAATTATTCACTGTAATGAAGTTGTGGGATAGAGTTATTGAGCATCGTTTGAGAATAGAGACCAAGGTCTTTGTAAATCAATTTGGATTTATGCCAGGAAGATCTACCATGGATGCTATCTTCTTGTTACGACAGTTGATGGAGAGATATCGAGAAAAGAATAAAGACCTACATATGGTGTTTATTGATCTCGAGAAGGCGTATGATAGGGTTCCAAGAAAGGTTCTGTGGTGGGTTCTTGATAAGAAAAAAGTAAGTATGTAGAGGCAATCAAGGATATGTATGATGGTGTTACTACATGTGTGAAGGCTTATAATGGCACATCAAACTATTTTCCAATCACAGTAGGCTTACACCAAGGTTCTGTTTTGAGTCCTTATCTTTTTGCCCTAGTTATGGATGAGCTAACAAAAGTATCCAAGATGAGGTGCCCGTGGTGTATGCTATTTGCAGATGATATTGTGCTTATTGATGAGACTAGAGTTTGGGTTGGCGCTAAATTAGAATTATGGAAAAGCACGTTGGAGTCTAAAGGATTTACGTTAAGTCGAAGTAAGACCGAATACATGAAGTGTGAGTTCGACATGGCAAGAGAGGGAGATCAAGAATTCGTGAATATGCTCGGACAGGAGGTACCCAAGAAAGATGCTTTTAGATATCTGGGATCAATATTGCAAAAGGGTGGAGAGATTGATGAGGATGTAAGCTATGGAATTAGAGAAGGTTGGATGAAATGGCGCAGTGCATCGGGGTTTTTATGTGATCGCAAAATCCCCATTAGGCTAAAAGGAAAATTTTATAGAACGGTAGTAAGACCTGCAATGCTATATGGAGCTTAATGTTGGCCAGCAGCACAAAGGCAACATGAGCATAAGATGAGAGTAGCGGAAATGAGGATGTTAAGGTGGATGTATGGTCATACAATGATGGATAAGATAAGAAATGAAGATGTTCGACGAAAAGTGAGAGTAGTACCGGTGGCAGAAAAGATGAGAGAACATAGATTGAGATGGTTTG
This sequence comes from Lenwebbia sp. NSW1173648, assembly GCA_029784005.1. NCBI lineage: Eukaryota > Viridiplantae > Streptophyta > Magnoliopsida > Myrtales > Myrtaceae > Lenwebbia > Lenwebbia sp. NSW1173648. The sequence goes on from JARCGZ010000006.1 coordinate 25,971,588, forward strand.
GGCATATTCTTCAAAGACCCCTAGTTGCTCCGGTAAGAAGAGAAGTTTGTTACCGAGAGCATGACATGAAGAAAGGAAGAGGTTGGCCGAAACTTACTTAGGGGAAAATAGTAAAACAATATTTAATGAAGTGGGAAATAGATTGGCGTACGGTTTGTCTTAAGACGGAGTGGAGGAAAGCTATTAGTATTGTGGAGGGGCAGAATTCCTATGTTCCAAACTGTCCTTTCTAGTCCTTTTTTCATATATATATCATTCCCTCAATCGGTCTTGCTTTTATTTTATTTATTTTTGGGTTTATCGAGCCGACCCCAGCTAGTTTGGGATAAAGGTGTTGATGATGATGATGATGATGATGATGATGATGAATTAATGGAAAGAATTTGTATAATCAATGATGATGACAAAATTTGTCGAGAATTTCAGGAATTGTTTGGCAATTACTTGAAAAAAAATTAAACATGAAAATGAGAGAATATAAAGTAAAATGCATATAAATATCTAATAAGTTATCAAATCTAACTTTATATTTAAATAAATTTATCATCTTAATTAAAAAAGATACCAAGAAAGATATTATAATGCATGATGAGTATATAAAAAAATTAATTTTCAATAGAAAATGATTATGAATAATACGGGAATAATTCGTAGAATGCAAAGATTATCTTAAATAAATTATAATTTATTGAATTTTGAAAGATATATCCAAATTAAATTTGTTTAATAAAAAAGTTTATTTAAATTTGGAAAATTCAAGAATAATTCTAACCCTTTAATTGTTAAATACTTGATGTCATTTTCATAAAAGGAATATATATATATATAAATAGAGAATATCCTATGATATAGGACTTAAACTAAGGTTATTGTCACTTATTCTTGTACCTATACTTTATATTTTATAAATCCAGCTGTTAGATTTAATGTTCTATCTATATAAATCATGGATGCCAATTTTGAAGACAATCGGAAACCTATAAATATTTAATTGAATAAGTTACTTTTTCACAATATTTGAAAAAATTATAAAGCGGTTGAAATTGTTATATGTAAATCAAATAGTTAGAGATATTCAATAAATTTTAAATTTAGCATACATAGTTTATATAAATATAACATCAAAACCAACTGTTAGATTTATAAAATATAAATCATAGATTCGATAATTATGGGTAACATATATAGGGTATTTCTTTTTCCCTATATATATACACACACTTGATATAATAACCGTACATTTGTGACCAAACAAGTTAATCTTAATCCAAGGGGCTACCTAGGATTAACCATGGTTAGATATGTGGCTACACACTACTATATATACATCCACAACAAGTGTTGAGTCCTGTATCTCATTTGGACAACTCATTGAAGCTTTAGTTTGAGGTAAATGGTTTCTATTATGTTTTTTTTGTTTTTGGATCTTAAATTTATTATGCTTCAAGATTCTGTATGTGGTTAATATATATTATATCATGTTTGTTTTAGTCTATAGTTTAACTTGAATATTTTATTTGTCCCTTGCTGCTTTTGATAATCTAAATTTTTTGGATTTCTAATATCATAAAATGTTGGATTTTCGTTTATGCCTTCAGTAGTAAAAAGTGTCATTCATGGCGAGCAAACCGGTCTTCACGGTGTCATTCATGGTTGATGTACCTAGAGTAGCAGAACACCACCCCGATTGGGCGACATTCAGGCACTTCATCGAGGACTTGCGCCGTCGATTGCAACCAGAGGATCCATCAGAGAGACGTTATTCACACAATCGTCCCGTGCTTCCCCTTCAGAGCGATCCCCCTACTCAATGGTTCCACATCATACTGCAAACCACATCTCATGCGGACGGGATCACGTTGAGGATCCGGCGAGACAACCTCTACTTGGACGGCTACTAAATGGAGAATTCTGAGCAGTGGTTAGAGTTCGGAAGGACCGATAGTCCTATACATCTGATTCCCGGATCCACTTTCCTGGGCTTTCGTGGTGATTACAATGACAGAAAATACTGCAGGACGAGGGAGGGATGTCATTAATCTTGGCCAGAACCAACTCACAACCGCCGTTAACCAGCTCGCTACCTCCACGGATTATCGGGTGAGGGCGGAATCACTGATCATTGTTATTCAAATGATTCCTAAATCAATTAGACTCGACAGCATCTCCAACCGTATCGCTACAACATTTAGCGGTGTGCTACCCCTTGAACTGCTGGCACCAGAGAACAGCTGGAGTGACCTGTCATATGCATTTGTCACGGGCCGGTTGCAGAGGGTCGACCCGCGCGGCGACTTAGGCTATCTTGTATCGTTGGAGCGCCTAAGCCAAGCCTTTTCTTCGATGTTTCACCTGATTGTCGTAGAGAAAGAAAGTTCTAGAGAGAGACTCTCGGAGGAACTCTTTGTTATTTAAGTTGTGGATGCCAAAATGACAAGGAGGCCTTCCCTTTATATAGTAAGGGGCCTCGAATTACAACCGTCGATTTCTATCCGATCTAATGGTCCAGATTACATCTCCCATTTTCTCAACCACCGACATTAAGTAGGAACATTCTAGAGACAATAGACAATTACCGACTTGCCCGCTCCTAGGAACATTCTGGAATATAGTAGAAAACCCTAGACAAACCTAGGGATCCAAGACACAGCAAGTCTTGGGGTATCTCTCGGGCAAATGCACGATCGGTCTGGGCACGAAAACCTCGGCCCTTGTCACATTGCTGTCCGACGATGCCGATCCCATAGGTGGCTTCGACGACTTTCGCAACCCAATAGAATGAATATAAGGATAGTTGAGGAAGCGGTTGCCGCAGTTGGCATCTTGCTTGGATTAAACATTTGCAGGGCACCACGAAGGGTTCCACGGATGGTTGAGGCCGTTGGACAACTAGGGCAAGGCACTCAGGGGCGGCCACTGGTGGAGGTGTTCTCGGTGATGCTGTGCATAAACAACACTGGCGGCAAGCTGTACGGCATAATCACAGTCACCGACGGTGTGCGCTGTCAATGCATCTACAACCAAAAAAGGGACGAGGGCGATAGTGGTTTGGCAGCTTTGTTGAATGGCCCAGCCGGATGCATCTCTGCCTATGGAAGCTTTATCATTGATATGGCTCTCATGGATGACATCAAAGGGCAGATCTCATGGAACGTATACGATGTCACTAATGTGTATGACAAGCTCTTACAGGAGAATGTTAATGGAAAGAATGGTTCGGTGATAGTGAACTACGCGGTGTTTCGTGATGCAGTGGAAGCTATTGTGGAAGTTATACTCTCTAATGGAGATGGGAATGACCCTGCCTATGTTTATGGACAGATTACTGCTCGCAATAGCAACTTTACAAATGAAAGTACCCTCTTTGAGAAGACTTTGGATGAGAACAAAAGAGTAAGTCCTGCGGAGCACATTCCTTTGTCGAGATCTGTAGTAGCTGTGCCATTGAACTCCTCCCTCATAGTTGGGGCAAATCTGTTTGTTCACAATGGGTACAAACGTGAGAGCGAAAGGGAGATTGCTACGGGCACTGCGGAGTTCCCTGCTCAATGCTCTGGTACATTTGAGAAGCACATTAGTGGCAAGTACGGTATGATCCGAGTGAAGGTCACTTGGACTTTAGATATTTAAATTCATACGCTACCAATTAAAGCTATAAGATAGTGATAGTATTGAGTAGTTCTTATATGTTTGGACTTGGATCTCTACGTGTTATTACTATGTTTCCATGCATCATAGTAGTACGTAGTTTGTTATGCTTCCTAAGCAAAACTATGTATTATTTATAAATAAATAATAAATCTATTGAATTTTACTTTTTGGAGTGAGGTTACGGTTTGAAGAGATGAGATTTCTATCAACTATAAGGTCAGATGTTAAAAATGTGGGACCTACCTAGGAAAAAAGGGTCACTTAGGTAATTAATCTGGTTATATCTCATCAAATATAATTTTAAAAGGTTTATACAAATTTTGTTGTGTCACCATTAATTAAATAGTCGCCATGAGTCAATTTTGTCAATATCGGAATTTAGTTGTAAACCCATTTATACAGCTTAACATTTTGTCCAAAATTAAGCTAAATTGAATAAATTTTTATAATTTCGTAAACTCGACTTAAAAAAATAATAATAACAAAATAACTCAATGGCTAAATTGAACAGAGACCCAAAGTTCAAATGTTAAAATATGCTTTTTACCATTTCTTTTTCATAAAAAAATTTCCATCTTTAGCTTTTGAGATTTCATCTTGGTAAACTTCTTTTAAAGGTACTATTCACCATATATGTTAATTTAAATTATTATTGTTCTTTCGTTCTTCCATTTTATTTTAATTTTATTTTACTAAGATTTTTAAATTCTTTAATTCTATTATTATCTTCTGTTTAAGTTTCATTTTTGGGGGGATCTGCCAATCCTCAGTGACATTGCCCTGTGCTGCATATTTTGTTCCTTCATATATGTGGACGATGGATCTTTCTTATATACTGTTTTTTCATGCAGTGAATTCGCAGTTTTCTTGTGCATGATTTTAGGTTGTAAGTTGTCTTAGCCCAGATCTTATACCGCCATGCAAAGACGATCTTTTGGTATTACAGGGTTGCATTCGCTTTTTGTAAGCAACTGTTTGGCTATGATATGCTGGCTCCCAAGTTTTTAGTTTCTTTCCAGATGCGTCATTAGTGACCCCTTTAATTCTTGGCTTTGTTTTCATGGCTTGAAATCTTCACCCACAGGCATGAGTAGATGCCACGCCTTTGCAGAGGTCTCTCGAGGATAATTGACCCTCGATTTTGTTGACGATGAATTTGTCCTTTAAGGTGGCAGCCGGCAATGCGCATGGGCAAATGTCCAAAACTGAAAGCACTCGACCCGCCTACAACGATGCAGTGATCTCCAGTGATCTTAGTCTCTCCAAACCAATCCAAGGATCAATGCACGCCGGACCATTTAGTTAGCGGAAGCATAGCTATGGCTGCCAATTAGACGAGATTTAAGTGATGTCTAATCTAGATTTAGTACAATCAAGTATGTTCAGCTTCTCGATGGCTTGATCATCAAGCCGGTCCCGTGATGCAATCCCGGTATGGCTACCTCAACAATAGGATCGGGAGAGTGATTTAGGAGCACAGAAACTCCGTCACAATACGAGCAGAAAGTTTAGTTCTGCGCGATCTCAGGAGAATGGATGTAACTCAGCCGATATAGATCAGATTGACTTGATTCCAACACCAATAGTTCGAGGACTCGAAGATCTACAACTATTGTATTTTGATTTTTTCGAGATAAGCACTCTATATAGTAACCGACAGAGGATAAAGGGGACGGTTTGGAATGAACAGAATGAGAAAATGGATAGGAACTTCAATAGTTGCTCTTCCAGGTCTCCAAGGAAGTCGATGGGGGCATCAATTCTTCTAGATTGATGGCTGCAACTCTTCAAGGATGCATGCTTTGAAAATGAAAAGCTCCGACTCTTCTAGGACGGAGTGAAAACCCTTCTAGGTTTTCAGGAGTACGAACTCTTCAAGGTTCAAGAAATGCACAAGGTAATTTTCATTAATCAAATTCGTCTTTGTCTTTCTCCAGAAATTGATGGGCTTTTATAGCAAAACAAAAGAAGAGCAAAAGACTATAATCTAATCTAGAAACTATAAAGCATTAAAGTACCTGGAAACTAGAAACTCTTAGGAACCAGGAGCTATCAATGCTTGTGGTGGTTTCAAAGTGACTTGTAGGCTTCCAATGCATAGAAGATGATAAAGTCTTTATGACGAAGTTTATCGATGAGGCTCTTGATTTGATCAATGCTAGGTTGATCAATGACAGACTTGAATGCAGGACTCTTGGCCTTACAATGAGAGGCTCGTCGAGCTTGAATGCGGATTGATAGAATTGGTCTTGAATCTGGGCTACATCATCCCGTTGCTTTAACACGCGGGATCCTCATGACATGGCCATTCATTTTGGGCGTTACAAGTACATGACCCTAGTAGCACACCAAGAAAGACCTAAGATAACAAGGTACATTGGTGTGGAATTGAGAGGAAAAATTATGTCCCTCTCAGCCTGGGAGCAATTGAAATTTGGGGCTTGATATGTGGTGGAGGATCAACAAGGATGGGATGCATATGTAAAAGTGGCGAAAGCGAGAGATCATCTATGGAAAACCTGGGTCGGTCGATAAAACACAAATCAATCAAGTCGAGAATGTCATAGAGTAACGAGTGGGACCCAACATCTTCACCATCTCCTTCCGGGAAAGAGAACATCGCAACTGACCACCCATATATTTAGCCGTACGACGTCACTTCAAATTTTTGGAGAATTACTTTAAGATAAGTAAGTTCATATTTTTCGGAGATACTTACGGTGTTAATTCTTCTTTTCAAGCTAACATGAAAGCTGTTTTAAGAATCGATACAAACTTTGAAGCGAATTGAATCCATGTAAATTAAAAGTTGGACTCTGATAGTTAAGGATTGCATAGATTTGATTCGAAGTGAAAGGGAAATGTTTAGGAAATTTAAAGAATTATCAACTCTATTCTATTATCTACAGAAGGAACTTCTCCTGAAATCGTTAGAGTGAAATATGTGAACTCCATAGTTGTCTCACTATCTTTGGGAAGAATCTTATAGCGCGTTAGGTTGAAGGGGAGTGAAACTTGTGATGAAATATGGAGTCAAAAAGATTTTCTACTCGATAATTTTGAACAAAGTAACACCGTATAAGGTAAGATAAGATTATGTCATCAGTTTGCGTCTTTGCAATTTACATGTTTCCCATTGAATACAACGTCTTGCAATTTACCTTAAGCAAACTGACATGGATCATGATAGAATATTTTTTCTGAAAAAACAAGTTTGAGCATGAAATTCAAGATGGGATTTCATTCTATGTAATCGAAATTTGTGACTTTTTGTTTTGCCTCCTCCCCCTTCCCTCCGTGGCTGATGTCGGTTATATAAGCTAGGTTTATGAATTTTTTTTTTTTTGGGGTCGAATATGAAGTTTTTATTAAAGTGCTCCAAAATTCTACAACCCCATCAATTAAAAACGCTACGGTCGACAAATAAATATTAAGAGCAAATTTTAATTTTTCGATCTATTACTTGTCAACGATTTCATACTAATTTTAAAACGGAATATGTGTTCTTTCAAATATAAACTTCATTGAATATTTCATCTAAGACCTTGTCCATTTTGATAAAAGTAGTTTCTCTAAAAAGATTATGTCTGCTTTGTAAAATGTATATATGTATATTTCTATGGAAATTAATTCACAAGCCAAAATCAGCAATTCTTGATATAGAGATATCATACGCGGAGAGTAGCACGTTAAGTAGCAAGATGGTGGGACTTTACCCTAAATCACGTAATGAGGGAGGAAAAGTTTCTCAATGCCGTCTCCTTCCCCCACCATTTTTGTCCTTGCTCTCTTACCAATTTGCTCATTCTTTTTTAGGATGCCAATTGGACGAGGTTTAAGTGATGTCTAATATAGGTTTAGTGCCATCAAGAATGTTTAGCTTCCCGATGGCTTGATCATCGAGTTGGTCCTGTTGCTTTAACACTCGGGATCCTGAGGACACGGCCGTTCATTCTGGGCATCACAAGTACATGACCCTAGTAGCACACCAAGAAAGACCAAAGATAACAAGGTACATTGGTGTGGAATTGAGAGGAAAAATCATATCCCTCTCCGCCTAGGAGCAATGGAAAATTGGGGTTCGATATGTGGTGGTGGATTAACAAGGATGGGATGCATATGTGATTGTGGCGAAAGAGAGAGATTTTGAATATGAAGAGTTGGGGTCATCTATTGAAAAGCCCGAGTCAACCGATAAAACAAAAACCAATCGAGTCAAGAATGTTAAGGAGTAGCGAGTAGGACCCAACATCATCGCCATCTCTTTCTGGCAAGAATTGATTACCCGTGTATTTACCATACGACATCATTTCAAATTTTTGGAGAGACTTTTTGTGGATAAGTAAGTCATTTCATATTTTCGGAGATAATTATGTGTTTGGATGCATGTGTGAGTTGTGTTAGAGAAATCTCACATCGGAGAATTGGTGTGGTATAAAGCAGTTAATATATTTTAGTTGACTCATAACTTATTGATTTAAACTTTTAAGTAAATGTGGATCCAACTAATATGTTAATAGGCTTGGACTTGGGCTATGTCTTGGTGATCTCCCCACGTGAAAGGTATCGGATTTTTGCTGCGCGCTCCCTAATATTATGGATTTTTTTTTTCCACACGATATGAAAGCCATCTTAAGAATTGATGCAAATCCTGAAGCGAGTTGAATCCATGTAAATTAAGAATCGATAGACTCTAATCAATAAGGATTATAGAGATTTGATTGGAAGGAAAAAGGAAATGTTAAGAAAATTGAAAGAAGTATCGACTCTATTCTACTTTTATAGAAGAGATTTCTCCTAAAAACGTTAGAGTAAAATATGTGAACTTTATAGTTCTCTCACTATCTTTGGGAAGAATCTTATAGCGCGTTCAAAAGTTTGGCATAATCTTGACGTAAGCAGCGACAGAGCCAAGATGTAGGTTGAAGGGGAGTGAAACTTTTGATGAAATGCGGAGTAAAAAAAATTACTCGAGAATTTCAAATAGAGTTACACAATATGAAGTGTACATTGGTTGCTAATAAGTTTAAGGAAATACAAGTTCAATTCGAAACTTTGTAGATTTTGTGCTTGATTCTTTATAGGAACCTAGACATGTATGGAGACAACAGAATACTTTTTTTTCTTGATGACTCTTCATTATACTTATGTAGGGAAAATTGTCCAAAAAGTCCGACCATTGCACTTTTGTCAATTGAGTCATAAACTTTTAAATTTTGCCAGTTAAGTCCTAAACATTTTCATCTTTTGTCAATTAAGTTCATTAGACCAATTTTAGCCGAAAATCGCTAATGTGGATGCCAACCGTCCTACATAGCACGGGCGATGCTGACCTGGATAATTTTCAATAATATTTCAATTTTTTTGAATTTTTTATTTACGTTAATTATTCTTTTCTTTTTCCTTTCTTTCTTCCTCTTCTTCTTTTTCTATTCGAAGGGCTAGCAGGGCAGGGCCGCCGCCTCGCTATGGCCCCTCTTTAAGGCTGGCGAGGCAAGGGTGTAGCGGTCCTCACCGAGGGGCCAGTGGGTGTGGCCTCCGGTGGGGGTCACCGACTCTCAGCAAGTGGCCGGCAGCCTCGCCAACCCTTATGAAAAGAAAAAAAAATCAAAAAAATCAAAAAAATGTTAAAACATTACTAAAAGTTGTCAATGTCAGTGTCGGCGGTACCACGTAGGACAGCTGGCATCCATGTCAGTGATTTCCAGCCAAAATTGGTAGGATGGACTCAATTCGCAAACGGTAGAAAGGTTTAGGACTCAAATAGCAAAATTAAAAGGTTTAGAATTGAATTGGCAAAACTGCAATAGGTTTAGGTATTTTTGGACAATTTCCCCTACTAATGTAGAATTTCAAAATTCATTTTTTAGCTAGAAATTTTCCACTAAATTATTCAATTAATTGAGGGTGGTTCATCCATATCTAATTCTTTTTATAAACAAAAATATAGAGTGTTAATGAAAAGTCACGATTTCTTAGATGAAAAACAATATTAAGAAAGTGATAATACAATAGAATTGTCAACACATATAAGGTAAGATAAGATTATGTCATCAGTTTGCATCTTTGCAATTTACATGTTTCCCATTGAATACAACGTCTTGCTATTTACCTTAAGCAAACTGACATGAATTATAATTGAATTGTTTTTGAAAAAAGGAGTTTGAGCATGAAATTCAAGATGAGATTAAATTCCATTCAATCGAGATTTGTTACTTTTTGTTTTGCCTCCTCCACCTTCCCTCCGGGGATGAGGTCGGTTCTATAAGGTAGGTCTATCAAGTCTCACTAAAGTGCTCCAAAATTCTACAAACCTGTCAATTAAAATCACTTCAGTCGATCAATAATGATTAAGAGCAAATTCTAATTTTTCGATCTATTATTACTTGTCAACAATTTCATATTAGTTTTAAAACGGAATATGTGTTCTTTCAAATATAAACTCCATTAAATCATTTCGTCTAAGACCTTCTCCTTGTCCATTCTGATAAAAGTTGTTTCTCGCATAAATTGTCTACTTTGAAAAATGAATATGTGTATATTTTCTATGGAAATTAATTCACAAGCCAGACACAAGCAATTCTTGATATCGAGAAATCATACGTGGATAGTAGCAAGATCGGAGATTATTATTAGCTTTTGGGAAAATTCCAAAAAAGGGCCCCAAGTGCCATCATTTTCTCAAATAAGGATCTAAAGTGGACCTTGCTTCAAATAAGGGCCTGAAGTGCCTTCATTATTTCAAAGAAGGGCCTGAAGTGACTATATTAGTCTCAAAAAGGGCATGAGTTACTTTAGTTATGGACATTTTGGTAATTTACTATTTTATTTTATTTTATTTTTCCATTTTTATTTTTAAAGATATTTTGAAAAAAAAAACAAAAATTGAAAAAAAACAAAAACAAAAACAAAAACAAATAGTGTGGCTGCCGCCCCGGGGTCGTCGGCCCTCGCCGAGGCGCCAACGACCCAGACAGCCATAGCCTCCTCCCCACCAGTGGTGGGGCGGCGGCCATAGGCGGGAGGTCAGTCCTCTTGCCTGTGTTCTTCTTCTTCTTTTTTCAACTTTCTGTTACCCTTTTTTTTTTAATTTAATTTAATTTAACAAAAAATTAGATTAAATTTATATTTTTACAAAAATGTCCTTAATCGGCAAGAAAATTTGGCCGGCTGGGTCAAGCTTTTATTTGAAACAACCATAGCCACTTCAGGCCATTCTTTGAGATAATAATAATACTTTAAACCCTTATTTGAAACAAAGTCCACTTTAGACCCTTATTTGAGAAAATGAAAGAACTAGAGGCTCTTTTTTGAAAATTTTCCTTAGCTTTTTAGCTGACTTTACCCTAAATCATGTAATGAGGGAGGAAAATTTCTGGATGCTGTCACATTCCCCCACCATTTTAGTCGTTGCTCTCTTACCAACTTGTTCGTTCTTAGAGATGTCAATATGGGTCATTGACCCATTTTTTAACTCACTTTTATTCACTTGTGTCATATATGGGTTCACTAAATTTAAAAAATGGGTTAAATATGGGTCTAAGCTTATAAAGCCTATTCAAATATGGGTTTTAGCGCAACCCATTTTGGACCTATTTTTTACCCATAGGTTATAGCTTTCCAAGCCTCCCGTCGCCACAGCCACTGCCTGCCCGCCGCCACCCGCCGTCGCCCGCCACGGCCACCGCCTGCGGGACTCGAAAAAGACCTTACTAAAGCAAGGTACAGATTCGAAGAGAGATCGATCTTGCTCAAGACCGCGCACTTTGTTCATGGCGCACCCCATCAGGGTTTCGGGTCTGTCCTGTCGAGTTTCGACGCGTGCTAATACTTCAACACAACTACATATATCCACGGAGGGGAGTTGGAAGAAGAGCTATGTGATGACGGTCCTTTGACCTTGATGCGTTGCTGATCATGCATATAGGTTGCGTTGGACTTGCGCAAGATATCTCTCTCTCTCTCTCTCGCTCCATCCCCGATTTTCATGCGCTGCGATTCCATGACGTGGCGCTTGAGAATCTCTATGTAACTCAGTCAAGGGACATTTTAGGATTTCTCAGACAGAAACATGTTCCTGTTAAATGTTGATATAATGTAACCAGACTTTATTCTTTGGAGTTTTTACCTTGTCCTGCATAAAAACCTTTTTGTAGGTTGTTTCGGTGCTTAACTCAGTTGCCCTTTACCTGGTACCCTAAGCTTTCATGAAGCTTGACATGATATCAAGTCAGAAGATTCTATGTTGCGTCTTCGTTGGCCTCACAATGTGTAAGCCTTTGCTAAGGGGGTCCGAGAGATTTGAAGGTTAGCAAGCTCGAGCTTCCCATTCGAAAGCACATGGCAAGATGCCTACAATGGAGAGGCCACCCCATCTGGAGGTGGCAGGCGGGCGGGGACGGCAGGCGGGTGAGAGGGCAGTGGCGGCGGGTGGGAGGGCTGGCGGCGAAAAAGGGTGGGAGGTGTCAATATGGGTCGGGTCGGGTATGGGTTATTGAATTTTTATTGTATGAATATGGGTCAAAACGGGTTAAATTGGTCAATATGAGTCGGACAATATTCTACCCGATCCATCCATTTGACACTTTTGCCCACAACACAATTTTACCTTGCATTTCATGCACTCAAGAGCTAAGATGGTGGTGGTGTTTGGCTTGCATTTCGACGACTTGAGCTTCCTTACTGATAAATAGAATAGCTTTTGTTCGGTTCTCAAGTGGCGCTAGCGCTGTTGAGGTTAAGTTTAGTTGTACTCTGTTTGAGTTTATGTTGGGTCCTAACTCTCTGAGTGCTCGAGTCCTAGTGTTGTATTTTATTTTTTTTGGTCGAAACCTAGTGTTGTATCAGTGACCCCTTTTTGGTGATTCAAAAACCCTCGATGAGGTTGCTTTAAAGCATCCAAAGACGTTGATGAGACCGTTCCTGAATTCATAGTAACTTTTACTATTTTGCTTCTGTTTGAAATGTTCCAATCAGAGAGTCTTGGAGTTATGTATAATCTGAATGTGTTCAACAAAAAGTGGGGAAACGTGCTGGTGCCCATTTCATCAGATGGGCCATTTTAATCCGTGTGCCGTGAATTTTGCTATTTTTGAGGTACTCTGTTTTGTCCATTCTTTCCAAAGCAAAATGTTAAGGATTATTCTATGTACTTATTTACGTGAGACCACATAGAAAAGTCCTTAGAAGATGTTGGGTAACGTAGACTCTGGCGGATCATGATCCATGAAGGCCACGAGGCTATAGACCTGGCTTGTGCTCTGCTGATGCACTCGAATGATTCCAAATGGCCACGATGCCTAGGACCATGGAGGATTTGTGTCATGGTTCAATCCGAAGAGGTAAGGCCAAAGTGGCTCGGAACTGTTCTGACGTCGGTAAATGGATTGCGGGTGGAGACGCTTGTATTACAAGTGCGAGGTTTGATTCTCGCGCTCCGCAAAGAGGCAGAAGAGAGTTAGGATAGGACGGAAAAAAAATAGATTTTTACGGATATGATATCCAACTATTGTTGGATCAACTCAATCTCATTCATGAGGGATTTAGTCTTTGTGCGGTTAGATTGAGATTGAGACCAACTCTCTCGTGAATAAATAGGGGTGTCCTTCACCTTATTTGTATCATGGACGATTCAAGCGAGTTAGTCAGCGAAGGCTTAGCTTAAGGCGATCCAAAGCTTAAGTTGCCACTCGGTCTTGATCTCAAGCATTGGACGTGTAAAGTAGCATCAGAGTCGAGATCAAGGAGTATATCAAGTGGTGTTCGGTTGTCGCTATTGCTGCTGTTGGTGAGGCTCCCCAATAAAAGGTCGTCCAAGAGAAGGAGACCCGTGGTAGAGCCAAGAAGAGGGCCGTTTCGACGGATGTCATGTGCGCTCTCGAGGAAGGCTCACTAAAATGAAGGCAAAAATAGTGGAGATGATGGACGGAATTGACGAGGTCAAAGAGACGCTCCCCCTCGAATCACGAACCAATCCACGGCCTCCTTGCACTTGATGAATCCCTTGAAGCCAAGATTGAGGCCTTAAAGATGGAAGTCTTCGAGTTCAAAGAGGAGAACTCCCGAGGTCGAAGCTTTGAAGTTGGAGGTTCAAGAGCTCAAGACCGAACTAGTCTCGTACAAGACTTGTATTGCGAATGGTGCCTCACCTGTTCAAGTGGCACACTAGGTGGACGTGCCAAACTTCAAGGAGTTCAAAGGCAACCGGTCCGCTAAAAAGGTGGACAACTTCAATTGAAGCACGGAGCAATATTTTATTTTGTGATGATGAGAGGCTCATTTGAAATTCTATTTTGTGAAAGTGCAGGAAGAGGAGAAAGATGGTATACTGATAAAGCTGAAAGATACAGATGACCTCTGGTCGGTTCATGACCTTGTTGTAAACATATGTACTCATTTCTGTAAGAAAGGTTCTCGTTTTCTTTTTCTTTTTTTCCTGTTTTATGGCTTTTGGGTAACGCTGAGATCATTGTAATTAAGCGCTACCTAAAGAATGAGATGAGACTGCTTCCAAGTAGAAAGCCTTGAGTAAGAAGTAAACGTGGAATTCATGAAGCAATTCCTTGTGTTTGCAGCCTCTTCTTCTAGATAATTTTGCTCTACGGACAGCAATGATCAGTTTGTCCTTTGGCCTGTAGATATAATCCTCAGATCCTGGTCAATCACTTTTTCTGCAACCTCACATTGGAATATTGTCTTAGATATGGAATTGAATGTCCAATTTGCTTCGACTGAAGATTCTTCTAATTACCAGCTGGCTGCAATTTCGTCGCGCAGAGATGCACCTGAAATCAAGTTAGAAAGGCACTCTTTACTGCCGTCGGGCTTGTTCTGGCCAAAATAACAAAGTAAAGCAGTCAGCTTGCTCAAGGCTTTTTACATTACCTGATCTGGGAGACTGGGAATCGTCTTCTGATGGACCCTTATTGTTCAATTGTTCATCGTTTCGTTTTCCCTTTAACTCTTACTGGTCAGAATTTTTATCTTCTGTCAAGTGTATTTTGCTCTTTGAATATAGCAAATTCCACACCATGTCATGCAAAACAATTAGCCAATTGACTTGCTAAGCCTTGACATGTATTGTGGTCTTGATTTCGGAATTAGAAAAAACTCACCAAATTCACAAGGATACTTAAGATGAAATTGAATTGCATATTTGTTGCACCAAATGAGAATATATCTCCTTTTGCATTCAAGTAAAAGGGAGGACATCATCCAATTTATTCCCTCATTGCGATGGTCGAAAACTAATTTCAATGCATATCACCTGATGCATACAGTTTATTCTGGTTCTTCGAAGAAGGGTTATGCATTAAAACCCATTTTGTAAGAACTCTATCTTATGGCAATAGTAGAACTTATTACAGGCAAAAGCTGTAACAACAGATTGGGAGCAAAATTGCAGGAAGCTCGGCCATCCTGCTTGCCGACCAGATTGAGGTACATTTGAAGAGGAACATACTTTATATGAATCCCCTCCCCGCAGGCTTCTCCTCCCTGTAACTTACTTCAATAAGCAGTCATATAGAGAGAGAGAGAGTCACCCCCAGCATCTTAGTAAAGGTGGATGGCATCATATGCTCGAGAGAAGACACTGATGAAATGTGAGGACAGGAAGCCTACGAGGGAGAGAGTTCAAATATAGTAGATCTCTCTAAATCTCTTGATGCTTCAGTCGATGATGAACGCCTTCTTGCTTACGGAAGGAAGAGAGAGAGAGATAGACAGATAGATAGCTAGATAGATGATGATGATGATTATGGCTTAAAGGCAACATTATATAGGTACAGCACGAGATGTAAAATCAAAACTCTTTCTTGTCCCATTTAGGCAGGGGGGAACCTTCATATACCGCCGCAGGAGAAACTTCTGGGTTGCGTGCCTTGACACAAGAAACAAACTCATATCCCCTTGTTTCTGCTCGTTTCTAACGACACCAAGCAAGTAGCATTGGGTGAAATTGCAGTGCAACTACGGGTTCTCCTGTTACCGTCGTTCGCCACACGGCAATAACGTGCTTTGAATGACTCGACTGATGAAAACAAAGCCGGTTGATTTGCATCCGAATTCGAGGAGGGAGCGCATCGCAGTTTCTTGGTTTTGACTGCGAAATTTCCCCATCTCTATTGATGAAAAGAAACAAAAATCCATTGGAAATGACTCAGGGATGTTGTCACCACGACAACAAAGTGCCGTTGACTACTCTGCTCATCTCTCAACCTCTCATATAGGCCCGAACTTATGTAGCAGAAACTGGCCAACAGTCTTTTATGGCAATCGCCATGTAGAATGCTCAGTTGGCTGCAACCATTACGAAGCAATGCTATGGTGAACCAGTCAAAGATCATTCTAGGTTCCACACATGCAAACCCACTCCGCAGATGTCCGACAATTTCCTCAATATTCATGTCACGCGATCCTGCAATTCTGTTAGGAAGCATATCCTAGAATTTCAAATTACCATATACAATGAAGGTTCCTGGCCAGCAAGAGTAGTTGGTCAGAATCATCCAGGCTGTTGGCTGTCTTCGGTCATCGCCTAATACTTCATGCTCCTAAACTGACAGATCCAGCAAAAGAGAGTTTGCTCCAGAGAGCAGGACAGCCCCGCTATAGGCATCCGACAAATGACGGAAGCAGTACCCCCTTCAGAGAATTGCCTCGTAATGTCAACCAGGGTGGAAACAAAGATGGTAGTTGGACTAGCCTCTGGTCGAGATTGAACGGCCGCAGACTCACAAATGGGGACATGAACTCTTATTCAGGTTTAACCATGACGTCCAACTGTTTCATAAGAAGGTACTATGAAGTAACAATTCCACCCACTGGATGTTTTGAATTAGAATATTGTCTAGTAAAAGATCTCATCTTTGTGTAAATTTTTTCCAAGTTGAAAAGCCGGGGAGCATTTTGCTGAAAAACTAGCAAGAAGTCACATAAGGACACAGGCAAACAGTCATCTCGTGAGTATCATGTAATACACATCAATTTCAATATGACACCATCAGGCGCCAATGAGAACAGAAGCTGAACTAAGATCTAAACCTAAAACATGTTCAAATGGGCTGAATTGCAGAAAGTAAATGTTCGAGGCTTAATCCACCTTTATTTTCACTGAATGCAGCATCAAACATGAAATTAAAGAAACCCACTTTCTCTCCTAAAGTCTAATCTGTGCACCAAATATAGCAACGTCAGCAAACAGTCGAACAACCTTGATGGAATTCAATCAAGCATCCAGATGGTCTTGCCCATAACATATGGCGTGTATGTTTTCCTTTTAGTAAACTTGGAGCAATGCATACTCCAGTTAATATTAGCAGGCAAATGAAGAATGTCAAGGAGCCATCCAGGACAACTAGATCAGAACTTCAACGTTATAATTCAAACAGGTGATCAACAGCTAACCATGCAAGATCAGAGCGCTTGAAGCTTTAGACCTTTTATGCTGCAAGAGACGGAGAACGCAGATTCATGCACCACTATACAAGCTGAAAACAAGACAAGCCAACTTGCTGGCAATATGTCTAGATTACTGAAGCAATGGCTCGTTTGCAAACCCAAAAAGAAGGGCCAAAGATTCAAAGGCAGCAACTAAGTAACATAAAGATGTCACAATTTCATCCTTCTTGTTATTACACGCCAGTAATGAAGTATGACTCCTAACTTTGAAGTCAAAAATAGCTCTCAAAAGATCATATTAAGAAAAGCAGCTCCAACATCCACAAAGTATTTTTAATCAGCAATAGGCTTACACTAAGATACACACATCCCTTCGCTTATTCAGTTCACTCAGCCATACAGAACCACCAAATAAAATTTCTGAGACTAGGAGCTTCTTGGAGAAGAACATAGAAACCAATATCCGCTATTGTTCACGAATTTTAGACAATTACGGATTCAAATTCATTGTGGTCTGGCGACAATATCATCAACCTATTACACAAGCTTCTATTGGGCCTCATCAAATGAAAGAAGAACTCTTCATCCTCCAGGGTTGGCGTGAGAATGGAGGTTTTGAAGGGACAATGCACAACTTGTTGAGAGTGAAACAGTTAGCGAGTAATTCAAGTACAGAACTATAGTCAATGTACAACAATTCGAAGCGGAGGAGATAAACTTTCACCATGATTGCCAGTGGATCAGTCGCAAAGCACCGCAGTGATGACAGATAGTAACAAAGACCAAAAATCAACTGCCAGCACCGTAGCTATGGCTCGAGATAAAAGCCAAGTCTGTGTACAAGAGAAACCCTCCTCTAACTCTAAAAGGTTTTCAGTGTTCTCAAAATCTGAAGTGAAAGGAAAGGAGTCGGATTCATTTCGGCTCGTCACTCATACCATAACCTCACTCCAAAAAGAAAAATTCACGACCAAATTTCAATTCTCATACTATCACTATCTTACAGCTTTAATTGGCAGCATATGAATTTTAAATATCTAAAGTCCAAGTGACCTTCACTCGGATCATACCGTACTTGTCCCAAATATCCCTTTCAAATGTACCAGAGCAATGAGCAGGGAACTCTGCAGTGCCCTTGGCGATCTCCCTTTCGCTCTCACGTTTGTACCCATTGTGAACAAACAGATTCGCCCCAACTATGAGGGAGGAGCTCAATGGCACAGCTACTACAGATCTCGACAAAGGAATGTGCTCCCCAGGACTTACTCTTCTGTTCTCGTCCAGAGTCTTCTGAAAGAGGGTACTTTCGTTTGTGAAGTTGGTATTGCGAGCAGTAATCTGTCCATAAACATAGGCAGGGTCATTCCCATCTCCATTAAAGAGTATGACTTCCACAATAGCTTCCACTGCATTACGAAACACGGCGTAGTTCACTATTGCTGAACCTTTCTTTCCACTAACGTTCTCCTGTAAGAGCCTGTCATACACATTAGTGACATCGTAAAAGTTCCATGAGATCTGCCCTTTGATGTCATTCATGAGATCCACATCAATGATAAAGCTTCCAAGGGCACAGATGCCTCCCGCTGGGCCGTTCAATAAAGCTGCCGAACCGCTATCGCCCTCATCCCTTTTTCGGTTGTAGATGTATTGACGACGCGCGCCGTCGGTGACTGTGATTATACCGTACAGCTTGCCGCCAGCGTTGTTCAAGCACAGCACCACCGAGAACACCTCCACCAGTGGCCGTCCGTGAGCGCGCTGCGCTAGTCGTCCAGAGGCCTCAACAACCATTCGTGGAACCCTTCGTGGTGCCCTGCAAAATGTTTAATCCAATCAAGATGCCGACTGCGAAACGAACGACGGACGGGGCATGGAAAACGAACGAGAGTCGGTCCTTTCGAAACCTAAAACGCATATACGACGAAGAGGACAAGCCCAGTCACAGTTCCTACGGAAACAGGACAGGATAAGGGACTCAAGCTTGCCTGTTCAGAGGCGGGAGGATGCTGGGCTAGTGGTGGTCGTCGAACGGCTTTGGTTGAGGCGACTGATCGGGCGCGATCGAGACAGCGGCAACGGGCGATGGAGCCTGTGGCTCCTCCTTCAGTCTCCTTTTTCGCTAACTCACCAATGCTCTCACCCTATGGGAGCGAATCTCGTCTGGTGTGGACGTGGACTGATAAGTGATAAGGGGCCGCGTGAAGTGTGTCAGTTTTGTGTGGCTGGAAATGGGCCTGTGTAGGCACGGGCCCATGCGAAGGGAAAATCAAAAGAGGAAAGGCGCAGGTGAGGCCCATCCTTTTATATTTTCTTTTTTTTTTCTTTTTTACAGATATTACATCGTCCACCTCTCAAAAATAGAAGAAGACCAAGGAGTCAGCCACCCACCGCTGTTTGTTGCGGAACCAGTAACACAATCCAATTCCTTTGTCGGAACTAAAGAATACATTGCACTTGTATGATGGATCTCCAGGCCTTTTTGGTTTTTAACTTTGTTCATATTAG
The DNA here is from genome assembly GCA_029784005.1 of Lenwebbia sp. NSW1173648. NCBI lineage: Eukaryota > Viridiplantae > Streptophyta > Magnoliopsida > Myrtales > Myrtaceae > Lenwebbia > Lenwebbia sp. NSW1173648. Next base: position 25,991,148 of record JARCGZ010000006.1, read on the forward strand.
TGAGTAACTGCATAAGTAGTTCCTTTACACATGAAAAGTCCTATTAATTGTTTAGCATGCATTTTTTAATCCTCTAATTAAGGCTTCAGTTATACTTGAACACTGTTGCTCTGACATTCACAAGTTGAACTCAATTTGTCTTTCCAGGAAATTATAACAGGGCAGGGCATAACAGCGCTATCGATTGGTGGGCCCTTGGTAAGTACATGAATTTTGTAGACGACCTCACTTTGTACTCTTCATTTGATAGGTCATGACAGCGATTGCATAAGTTTTTGATTGACTTACTTTTTTCACACATTCATGCATCTTATTGTACGAGATGTTGTACGGGCGGACGCCTTTTAGAGGAAAGAACAGGCAGAAGGCATTTGCCAACATCTTGCACAAGGATCTAACATTCCCAAGTCTGACTATGCTTCCTTTGGACTTTCACAGCCATATTCCACCTAAATATGTTAATTACTTGTTATGCTAGGCATTTGTTTTAGCATTCTCCTGGGAGAATCTGATGAACTGAATCCTTATTTCACACTCCAGGTAAGTCTCGCAGCCAGGCAACTCATCTATGCGTTGTTACAGAGAGATCCTGCATCCCGGCTTGGATCAAATAATGGCGCCAATGAAATCAAGCAACTTCCTTTCTCCCGGGAGATCAACTGGCCTCTCATTAGTTGCATGGTACTTTTCTTTCAGCGGTGAAAGCTCGCCCCTGTCCTATCTCCAGGAACTAGTCTCTCAGAAAACGTATAGATTTATATTGACTCCAGTGAAACTGCAGTAAATGCAAACACCTACCTTAGGGAAATGAATGCCTCCTAAACTTCTTTGAGGGAATTTGGTGTAGCTCTCCTAATTAGGCTCTCTCTCACTTGTCAATTGGCGATCAATGTGCAGGAAAGTGAGTCTATCCAAACATTACTATGCGGAGGATCTCCATTGCACGTGCCCCAGTGTCACTCTTTCATCCAAAGACAGAGAAACAGAGTATTGAGGCTATTAAGAGCCAGAAGCAGAAGCAGCAGCAGTAGCTAAAGGTTGTCTCAGAATAGATAGGTTTGGGCAGAAACAAAAGGTTGATCAATTGAGTTTGTATCGTGTATGGGTGCTCGCAGACCAATAAAGCCGAAAACCATTGTATTTCTAGGTAACTTCGTTCGACAGAGAGGTTAGGTATAATAATTCGTGTATAACGTTCCAATAAAGGCTTTTAATGACATCAATAATGTCGAGATATTTTTTATAAGTGATAAATTTGTCAAAGTGTAGCCCAACTTCATTAAAAAGAAACTAGCATTGCCAAGCAATATAAGCTGATGCTTGTACCCACATAAGAGTTCTCATTGCAGGTAGAATGCCTTCTACGCATTTAACAGCTCCATGAGATGAAACTTTATTTAGTTTGCTTAAGAAATGCAGGACGCTTACTCCTTCATATCATGCAGAAAACGCTATAGTGACACATTTGGACAAGTCGGGATTAGCAACCATGGAAGAACACAATTTTGATGAGCGAGAAAAGGCATATTTCCCCATAATGATATTAATAACACGATATTTTAGGATAAAGAAGCCTCTTAATGTCAAAGTGGTTGCCATTGATCAGCCTAAGGAAGTGAGTAATACCCGCAGGTACAACCTCGGAATTGTTATCTATTGATAGCAAAAACAAATGATGCCCTCCAATAGTATGTTTCCATTTACCAATAGTCCCTGCAGGAACAGCATCCATCCTTGAAGTGGTGAAACCTTTTCCTATCCCTCGCAATAATTTCTCTTGTTTATGTTTGACGTGACCATTAGCTTATTCAATGGAAAAGAGAGAACTGCCATGCGCGTATAGAGTAGGAGGGGACGTCTTGATTTTCGAAATTTCTTTTCTGCTTCTTGAATGGAACTGGTAGGCAGCAAACTACTGGCGCGATCTATCAGTTTTTCTCTATCTATGTCCTACGGCAGGAAGGAGTTAGAGTTTAAATCTCTCCAGTTCTTCATTCTTAACATCGTAACTTAATAGACCGAATACGAGATCGTGGATGCTTCACTGTTTGGACAACCTCTGTGATGGATTCTAAAGCCTCTTCCTTCTGACGAGCTGTCACATAAATGATTTGAATATTAGAAGTGAAAACAATGTCCAAGCAGGATGCAGCGTCAAGTTACACTTAACACTTACCATCATAGCGGATTAAGGGCTGAGGCAATCCATTTGGCCGCAAAAGCTTTATCGACAACACCCTCTGTGTACTTGCTGACCTCAACTTGCATTCTGCAAGGAACTGGACATTAGCAAAGACAATGCAATATGGAAAGAATCTGATTTATCAGCAGAAACATATATGTGCTATGAAACTTGTAAAAGAAACATCGCAATATCATTCTTTTCCACATTCTTGTAAACGTCTTTTATTGAATGACCCGCGAGCTCTTTTGTTGACTCGATGCATTCATTAATTTGATGCTTTAGATCCATGGTTTCCATGCACGGAACCATTCCAAATATTTCCTTCTCCGTCACTTGTTACTTTCACATAACATGATACGCTTATAAATTGTGCAAGGTCATGTTGCAGCAGCGAGTCAAGTCGCATAGCCGCAGAGATGTGAAAACGTCTCCAACAACTATGGTCGATCTTTCTCCGAGAATCACAAGGAGGTAGGATTGTCAAGATGAAACTACAAGAACCTGTAGTGGGATAAATACAGACACCATGATAAAATTGCATATATTTGTCCTCATCTTAGATTGGATGTTGACATGCTTCATGCACATGGAAGACTGGTACGACAAAAAATGTGCGTTACAGACGAGGAGTCGGTTCCAAAAGGGGGTTCCATCCTTCTTGTTGTTCAGAAGCCTACCGTAGTAGCTTTTCCCGGTTTTCACGGCGTTCCTTATGGCCACTTCGTTCTGGTCCGTCTCCGGTCCTTGAAGAAACCGGCTGAAGAGGAAAAACACACACATCCTTCCATGTTTAGTGGGTCGTGAAAACTTTTATGCACAGTTAGTCCCCCCCTCATGCTTAAAAGGCAACAATCGGCATGCAGCTGGTCTACAGAAGAAGACACCTGAGATCACTCTCTTCGTCTCCTAACTCCATTTCAGATGCTCTTTGCTTTGGTCTTAGATTGCGGCAATTCATGCTGTAATCATGTTCAGCAATCATGGCATTGTGCGAAGGATTTTAATCGGATTTTTCCCCGATAAGATTCGGAACATAGGTGCCGGTTTGAGTTCACCATTGTTTAGAATCATGTTAGATTTGTTTGATTCTTGCGAAATTTCTCAAGTTGCTCACATCATATCGACTGTCATTGTTAATGGGTCAGCAGCTGCATCGGCCTAATTAACCAACTTAACGGATTTGATTGTTAAAATGCGGAATGACAGGTCCAAATATTGGAACTATAAGAAAACGCGATCCATATAAGACGAGACGAGGGGACTCGGTCAACTCGGTTCTCGACTCGCCAGTTCCTCCCAATGACCTCCTTGGAGGAGTAGCCGGTCATGGTGAAGAAGCCACTGCTCGCGTACAAGATCGGGCACTCCGGCTTCGTTGCGTCCGAGACCACGAACGTCTGCTGCAGCGACGCCAACGCGTTCTTCAGCTCCTGCGACACCCTCGGCAGCGCCTCCGGCCCGTAGTTCGAGTCCTCCGATGTCCTCGTCGACTCCACAGCGAACCTCTCCGACGAATTCTTGCTCCGCTCTCCGCCGTCGCCCCGATCGTGAAACCCTGCGCCTTGAAGCTCCCTTTGGCAATGGCTGAAAGATAAGTCTATGAGCCAGAATTCATGATTTCTGTCCGTCACTGCAAAAATCTTCGGTCCCGCCTGTGGTACAAGTGTACCGCACCTTCATCAGGTCTTGGATACTTTTCCAATGAAATCTGTTTGGTATAATGTTCTTTCCCCACTTTCTTACTAATGTTTCTCCAAGCAGTCCTGATTTCAGCTCTACAAAATACAGATATCGCCAACTCTGTATGGAAGGGTTTAACATATTAACTCAAGCTGGTGCAAAGGACTGGAAGTCCACATGCTCATTTGAAATTCTATTTTGTGAAAGTGCAGGAAGAGGAGAAAGATGGTATACTGATAAAGCTGAAAGATACAGGTGACCTCTGGTCGGTTCAAGACCTTGTTGTAAACATATGTACTCATTTCTGTAAGAAAGGTTCTCGTTTTCTTTTTCTTTTTTTCCTGTTTTATGGCTTTTGGGTAACGCCGAGATCATTGTAATTAAGCGCTACCTAAAGAATGAGATGAGACTGCTTCCAAGTAGGAAGCCTTGAGTAAGAAGTAAACGTGGAATTCATGAAGCAATTCCTTGTGTTTGCAGCCTCTTCTTCTAGATAATTTTGCTCTACGGACAGCAATGATCAGTTTGTCCTTTGGCCTGTAGATATAATCCTCAGATCCTGGTCAATCACTTTTTCTGCAACCTCACATTGGAATATTGTCTTAGATATGGAATTGAATGTTCAATTTGCTTCGACTGAAGATTCTTCTAATTACCAGCTGGCTGCAATTTCGTCGCGCAGAGATGCACCTGAAATCAAGTTAGAAAGGCACTCTTTACTGCCGTCGGGCTTGTTCTGGCCAAAATAACAAAGTAAAGCAGTCAGCTAGCTCAAGGCTTTTTACATTACCTGATCTGGGAGACTGGGAATCGTCTTCTGATAGACCCTTATTGTTCAATTGTTCATCATTTCGTTTTCCCTTTAACTCTTACTAGTACAGAATTTTTATCTTCTGTCAAGTGTATTTTGCTCTTTGAATATAGCAAATTCCACACCATGTCATGCAAAACAATTAGCCAATTGACTAGCTAAGCCTTGACATGTATTGTGGTCTTGATTTCGGAATTAGAAAAGACTCACCAAATTCACAAGGATACTTAAGATGAAATTGAATTGCATATTTGTTGCACCTAATGAGAATATATCTCCTTTTGCATTCAAGTAAAAGGGAGGACATCATCCAATTTATTCCCTCATTGCGTTGGTCGAAAACTAATTTCAATGCATATCACCTAATGCATGCAGTTTATTCTGGTTCTTCGAAGAAGGGTTATGCATTAAAACCCATTTTGTAAGAACTCTATCTTATGGTAATAGTAGAACTTATTACAGACAAAAGCTGTAACAAAAGATTGGGAGCAAAATTGCAGGAAGCTCGGCCATTCTGCTTGCCGACCAGATTGAGGTACATTTGAAGAGGAACATACTTTATATGAATCCCCTCCCCGCAGGCTTCTCCTCCCTGTAACTTACTTCAATATATATATATATATATAGAGAGAGAGAGAGAGAGAGTCACCCCCAGCATCTTAGTAAAGGTGGATGGCATCATATGCTCGAGAGAAGACACTGATGAAATGTGAGGACAGGAAGCCTACGAGGGAGAGAGTTCAAATATAGTAGATCTCTCTAAATCTCTTGATGCTTCAGTCGATGATGAACGCCTTCTTGCTTACGGAAGGAAGAGAGAGAGATAGACAGATAGATAGATAGATAGATGATGGTGGTTATGGCTTAAAGGCACCATTATATAGGTACAGCACGAGATGTAAAGTCAAAACTCTTTCTTGTCCCATTTAGGCAGGGGGGAACCTTCATATACCGTCGCAGGAGAAACTTCTGGGTTGCGTGACTTGACACAAGAAACAAACTTATATCCCCTTGTTTCTGCTCGTTTCTAACGACACCAAGCAAGTAGCATTGGGTGAAATTGCAGTGCAACTATGGGTTCTCCTGTTACCATCTCGCCACACGGCAATAACGTGCTTTGAATGACTCGACCGATGAAAACAAAGCTGGTTGATTTGCATCCGAATTCGAGGAGGGAGCGCATCGCAGTTTCTTGGTTTTGACTGCGAAATTTCCCCATCTCTATTGATGAAAAGAAACAAAAATCCATTGGAAATGACTCAGGGATGTTGTCACCACGACAACAAAGTGCCGTTGACTACTCTGCTCATCTCTCAACCTCTCATATAGGCCCGACCTTATGTAGCAGAAACTGGCCAACAGTCTTTTCTGGCAATCCCCATGTAGAATGCTCAGTTGGCTGCAACCATTACGAAGCAATGCTATGGTGAACCAGTCAAAGATCATTCTAGGTTCCACACATGCAAACCCACTCCGCGGATGTCCGACAATTTCCTCAATATTCATGTCACGCGATCCTGCAATTCTGTTAGGAAGCATATCCTAGAATTTCGAATTACCATATACAATAAAGGTTCCTGGCCAGCAAGAGTAGTTGGTCAGAATCATCCAGGCTGTTGGCTGTCTTCGGTCAGCGCCTAATACTTCATGCTCCTAAACTGACAGATCCATCAAAAGAGAGTTTGCTCCAGAGAGCAGGACAGCCCCGCTATAGGCATCCGACAAATGATGGAAGCAGCACCCCCTTCAGAGAATTGCCTCGCAATGTCAACCAGGGTGGAAACAAAGATGGTAGTTGGACACTAGCCTCTGGTCGGGATTGAACGGCCGCAGACTCACAAATGGGGACATGAGCTCTTATTCAGGTTTAAGCATGACGTCCAACTGTTTCATAAGAAGGTACTATGAAGTAACAATTCCACCCACTGGATGTTTTGAATTACAATATTGTCTAGTAAAAGATCTCGTCTTTGTGCAAATTTTTTCCAAGTTGAAAAGCCGGGGAGCATTTTGCTGAAAAACTAGCAAGAAGTCACATAAGGACACAGGCAAACAGTCATCTCGTGAGTATCATGTAATACACATCAATTTCAATATGACACCATCAGGCGCCAATGAGTACAGAAGCTGAACTAAGATCTAAACCTAAAACATGTTCAAATGGGCTGAATTGCAGAAAGTAATTGCTCGAGGCTTAATCCACCTTTATTTTCACTGAATGCAGCATCAAACATGAAATTAAAGAAACCGACTCTCTCCTAGAGTCTAATCTGTGCACCAAATATAGCAACGTCAACAAACAGTCGAACAACCTTGAAGGAATTCAATCAAGCATTCAGATGGTCTTGCCCATAACATATGGCGTGTATGTTTTCCTTTTAGTAAACTTGGAGCAATGCATACTCCAGTTAATATTAGCAGGCAAATGAAGAATGTCAAGGAGCCATCCAGGACAACTAGATCAGAACTTCTACGTTATAATTCAAACAGGTGATCAACAGCTAACCATGCAAGATCATAGCGCTTGAAGCTTTAGACCTTTTATGCTGCAAGAGACGGAGAACGCAGATTCATGCACCACTATACAAGCTGAAAACAAGACAAGCCAACTTGCTGGCAATATGTCTAGATTACTGAAACAATGGCTCGTTTGCAAACCCGACAAGAAGGGCCAAAGATTCAAAGGCAGCAATTAAGTAACATAAAGATGTCACAATTTCATCCTTCTTGTTATTACACGCCAGTAATGAAGTATGACTCCTAACTTTGAAGTCAAAAATAGCTCTCAAAAGATCATATTAAGAAAAGCAGCTCCAACATCCACAAAGTATTTTTAATCAGCAATAGGCTTACACTAAGATACACACATCCCTTCGCTTATTCAGTTCACTCAGCCATACAGAACCACCAAATATAATTTCTGAGACTAGGAGCTTCTTGGAGAAGAACATAGAAACCAATATCCGCTATTGTTCACGAATTTTAGACAATTACGGATTCAAATTCATTGTGGTCTGGCGACAATATCATCAACCTATTACACAAGCTTCTATTGGGCCTCATCAAATGAAAGAAGAACTCTTCATCCTCCAGGGTTGGCGTGAGAATGGAGGTTTTGAAGGGACAATGCACAACTTGTTGAGAGTGAAACAGTTAGCGAGTAATTCAAGTACAGAACTATAGTCAATGTACAACAATTCGAAGCGGAGGAGATAAACTTTCACCATGATTGCCAGTGGATCAGTCGCAAAGCACTGCAGTGATGACACAGTAACAGAGACCAAAAATCAACTGCCAGTACCGTAGCTATGGCTCGAGATAAAAGCCAGAGATTTTCAGTGTTCTCAAAATCTGAAGTGAAAGGAAAGGAGTCGGATTTCATTTCGGCTCGTCACTCATACAGTCAATGCTAACAAAAAGAGAAAAGGAGATCAAATCAAGCCTGCATGCCGGACAATGCCTTCATCTGAATAAGATTGTTCGCATCTCTATCCCCAGTAGTAGGCAATGCTTCATAAGACCCCATCCTCCTCATACCCACACTCTTAGCCACAGCAGCATAAACAACCATCACAGTACCTTTACATGTACAGATATCAGAAAGTACCTTTACAATATGCCCCCCTTCACCCATAATTCAGCAACAGCACTGCACAGATCTACTGGGTCGTGAATCTGTTTGTTGAAAGTATATATACTGCAGTAATGTTCATAACCAGGCACTCCATTGAGCTGACCTCCCAATGTTGCTACCTCCATGCCTGCAGACAGACAGTGTTGAGAAGAGATGAGAAGAGATGTTTCCCACGTAATAACAAATAACTGTACTTCTCTTACCCTTAAACTGTCTGCACTCTTTTAGACCAACTTCATGTTAGTTCATGGAAAGTCATCTAGCCTTCCTTGTGTGGGATCACCCCAGGCACGCACCACAACCACGAAGAGCCAACTGGCCTTAATTTTGGTGAAGCCGCTGACGCATATAAGCCATCTTAATTTGCATTATAGAGTTTGGTAGTCAAAGGCTGGAGCGAGAAGAGTTGACATATTGTCTGTATATCTAGTATTTTATCAGAGCCGGTAATGAAGCATATAGTTCTGCCAAGCATTGAAAAATCCAATTCAGGAGTTGCTCTCGTGGAAGCTCCAAATGCAGCTCGGCCTGCATTACGTTACACAGGAGATGGATAAATTGATCGATAATCAACAGCAAAACGAAATCCAAAGAACTAGATCAACCTCGAAAGAAAACTCCACCTTCTGTCCGGCCTAGAAATTCAACAAACAATCTCTAGATACAAACAACGTATAATCATACGGGTAGGGAATGATAGACATCAAGCTGATAATTCTTAGGAAAGACAGGAGGCAATCAAACACGCAGTAAATCGCAAACCTGATATATCTAATTATTTGATTGGCGACTTGAACTTTGAAGAAACATGAGTAATGTATGCCCTCACATATCCAGAGATCATTAATGAATATATAGGCTTAATGTTTGGGTAATTCCAGGAACTTGATAACTGTACCGCCGAAGATTGAGAAGACCAAAGAACCCAATGTTTATCGCCATCTGGTATTTTATCAAGATAAATAAGATTTCAAGACCAAAGCCAGCCAAAACAGCATAGAGGCATAGTAGAGAGCTCAATGTGTATCCCCAACTAACAATCCTATTCAATGTGGCTGTACATAAAGGCAAGCGGAAGAATTTACAATATGTGAGATACTTCCTCATAAAAGATGGCAAGTGAAAAAGGCAAGTTGACTGATGAATATCAGAACCAAACATGATAAAGAATGAATGCATACCTTAATGTGGTCTCCCTCATATACCAATGAATTTCTGAGCATATCAGAGACCATCGAATCTGTCATTAGTGACCTCCCTTTCGCTCTCACGTTTGTACCCATTGTGAACAAACAGATTCGCCCCAACCGTGAGGGAGGAACTCAATGGCACAGCTACTATAGATCGCGACAGAGGAATGTGCTCCCCAGGACTTACTCTTCTGTTCTCGTCCAGAGTCTTCTGAAAGAGGGTACTTTCGTTTGTGAAGTTGGTATTGCGAGCAGCAATCTGTCCATAAACATAGGCAGGGTCATTCCCATCTCCATTAAAGAGTATGACTTCCACAATAGCTTCCACTGCATCACGAAACACCGCGTAGTTCACTATCACCGAACCTGTCTTTCCATTAACGTTCTCCTGTAAGAGCCTGTCATACACATTAGTGACATCGTAAACGTTCCATGAGATCTGCCCTTTGATGTCATCCATGAGATCCACATCAATGATAAAGCTATCAAGGGCACAGATGCCTCCCGCTGGGCCGTTCAACAAAGCTGCCGAACCGCTATCGCCCTCATCCCTTTTTCGGTTGTAGATGTATTGACAACGCGCCGTCATCGACTGTGATTATGCCGTACAGCTTGCCGCCAGCGTTGTTCAAGCGCAGCACCACCGAGAACACCTCCACCAGTGGCCGTCCCTGAGCGCGCTGCGCTAGTCGTCCAGAGGCCTCGACAACCATTCGCGGAACCCTTCGTTGTGCCCTGCAAATGTTTAATCCAATCAAGATGCCGACTGCGAAACGAACGACGGACGGGACATGGAAAACGAACGAGAGTCGGTCCTTTCGAAACCTAAAACGCATATACGACGAAGAGGACAAAGCCCAGTCACAGTTCCTACGGAAACAGGACAGGATAAAGGACTCAAGCTTGCCTGTTCAGAGGCGGGAGGATGCTGGGCTAGTGGTGGTCGTCGCGATCGAGACGGTGGCAACGGGCGATGGAGCCTGTGGCTCCTCCTTCAGACTCCTTTCGCTAACTCACCAACGCTCTCACCCTACGGTCCAACTCTCCCTCACGCCCCCTTTTCTCTCTCCTGGACTTCACCTCTGGGTCCTCTTTTATTTCTCTTTTCTGCCTCCTTCCCCAGCCCAAGTCAAGTTTGTTCATGTGAATGGGAGTGAATCTCGTCTGGTGTGGACTTGGACTGATAAGGGGCCGCGTGAAGTGTGTCAGTTTTGTGTGGCTGGAAATGAAGCTGAAAATGGGCCTATGTAGGCACGGGCCCATGCTAAGGGAAAATCAAAAGAAAGGCGCTAGTGAGGCCCATCCGTTTATATTTTCTTTTTCTTTTTCTTTTTCTTTTTCTTTTTCTTTTTCTTTTTTACAGATATTACATCGTCCACCTCACAAAAATAGAAGACGACCAAGGAGTCAGCCACCCACTGATGTTTGTTGCGGAACCAGTAACACAGTCCAATTCCTTTTTCGAAACTGAAGAGTACATTGCACCTGTATGATGGATCTCCACGCCTTTTTGGTTTTTAACTTTATTCAGATTATTGAGTAACTTTACACACGGAAAGTCCTATTAATTGTTCAGCATGCACCGTTTAATCCTCCAATTAAGGCTTCAGTTTTACCTGAGCACGGTTGCTATGACATTCACAAGTTGAATTCAATTTGTCTTTCCAGGAAATTATATTAGGGGCAGGGCATAGCAGCGCTATCGATTGGTGGGCCCTTGGTAAGTACATGAATTTTGTAGACGACCTCACTTTGTACTCTTCATTTGGTAGGTCATGACAGCGGTTGCATCAGTTTCTGATTGACTTACTTGTTTCACATATTCAGACATCTTATTGTACGAGATGCTGTCCGAGGGGACGCCTTTTAGAGGAAAGAACAGGCAGAAGACATTTGCCAACATCTTGCACAAGGATCTAACATTCCCAAGTAGCATTCCAGTATGATTTTCATCTGTATCAAACAATAAAGGAAAACGTACTTCCTCCTGTTGATGGGCTTAGTGTTCTCTCAACATCATCCAATCTACTGGGAAAATTGTCAAAAAAGTCCTAAACCTTTTGCACTTTTGCCAATTCAGTCCTAAACCTTTTTATTTTGCCGATTCAGTCATAAACCTTTTGCATTTGTGCCAATTCAGTCCTAAACCTTTTTTATGTGCCAATTCAGTCCTAAACCTTTTGCAATTGTGTCAATTTAGTCCTAAACCTTTTGCAATTATGCCATTTCAGTCCATCCGGCGAATTTTGGCCGGCCGGCGCTGACGTGGACACCGGCCGGGCGGCGACCGAATATTTTAATATTTTAATATATATATATATATATATATATATATATATATATATATATATATATATATATATATATATTTTATACTTTTTTTTTCCCTTCCCCTCCCCTCCCCTACCCGGCGGGCCAGCGACGGCGAGGTCGAGCCCCGCCATGGCCGGGCGGGGCTCCGCCACGCCGGCCGCCGGGTAGGGGAGGGGAGGGGAGGGGAGGGGGAAGGGGAAAAAAAAGTATATAAAAAAATAAAAAAATAAAAAAATATTCGATCGTCGGCCGGCCGGCGTCCACGTCAGCGCCGGCCGGCCGAAATTCGCCGGATGGACTGAAATGGCACAATTGCAAAAGGTTTAGGACTAAATTAGCACAATTGCAAAAGGTTTAGGACTAAATTAGCACAAAAAAAAGGTTTAGGACTGAATTGGCACAAATGCAAAAGGTTTAGGACTGAATCGGCAAAATTAAAAGGTTTAGGACTGAATTGGCAAAAATGCAAAAGGTTTAGGACTTTTTTGACAATTTTCCCCCAATCTACTTCTTAACATGTTATGGATTTTCGTCTTCTTTGACCAAAATATTTTCAATGAAGTCTGACTATGCTTCCTTTGGACTTTCACAGCCATATTCCACCTAAATGCTAGGCATTTGTTTTAGCATTCTCCTGGGAGAATCTGATGAACTGAATCCTTATTTCACATTGCAGGTAAGTCTCGCAGCCAGGCAACTCATCTATGCGTTGTTACAGAGAGATCCTGCATCCCGGCTTGGATCAAATAATGGCGCCAATGAAATCAAGCAACATCCTTTCTTCCGGGAGATCAACTGCCCTCTCATTCGCTGCATGGTACTTTTCTTTCAGCAGTGAAAGCTCGCCCCCTGTCCTATCTCCAGGAACTAGTCTCTCAGAAAACGTATAGATTTATATTGAACCATGAACTGACGTACGATACCGTTTATGGCTGCTGAATTATGTTTTTTCCCTGCAGTCCCCACCTCCACTAGAAGCGCCTCTTGAGTTAATTGGAAAGGATCCAAAAGCCAAGGATGTACACTGAGAAGATGATGGAGTGCTCGTCTCTTCCATGGATCTGGATATATTTTGAAGGTAAGTCTTTTGCCGCTTCTAAGTTCACATATAAATTTATATCGACTCCAGTGAAACTGCAGTAAATGCAAACACCTACCTTAGGGAAATGAATGCCTCCTAAACTTCTTTGACAGAATTTGTGGTAGCTCTGCTAATTAGGCCCTCTCTCACTTGTCAATTGGCGATCAATGTGCAGGAAAGTGAGTGTATCCAAACATTACTATGCGGAGGATCTCCATTGCACATTCCACAGTATCACTCTTTCATCCAAAGACAGAGAAACAGAGTATCGAGGCTATTAAGGTCCAGAGGCAGAAGCAGAAGAAGCAGCAGCAGCTAAAGGTTCTGTCTCAGAATATATAGGTTTAGGCAGAATCAAAAGGGTGATCAATTGAGTTTGTATGGTGTATGCGTGCTCGCAGACCAATAAAGCCGAAAACCATTGTATTTCTAGGTAACTTCGTCCAAAAGATAGGTTAGGTATAATAAAGCCGAAAACCATTTATTGACGGTTTCTCAATATAGTTATATGTACTTTATTAAAGAAAAGGTCTGAGTCTCTTGACAAAATCAAGGTCTTCAGGCTGAAATCAAGAAACAATTAGGAAAAGTCATAAAGGTTGTCAAATTAAACTGAGGTGGCGAGTATTATGGTAGACATAGCAATGCTGGATATCTTAAAGGGCCAATTGCCATATACTTAAAGGATTCTAGGATAATAGTTAAGTTTACTATGCTGAAAATCCTAAACAAAATGGTGTAGCTGAAAGGCGTAACCGCACACTTAAGGATATGATGAGGAGTATGATTAATAGAATGGACTTACATGGTTTGCTTTGGAGTGTAGCTTTTTGAGCTGCCTTTACATTCTAATCGGTGTTTCCACCAAAGTTGTTTCATTGATTCTTTTAAGTTATTGATAAGGCGTAAATCTAAACGAACCATCTAAAGATTTGAGGTTGTCTTGCAGAGTGAAGTTACATAGTCCAATATTAGGTAAGTCCGGATCATTTGAAGGGATATTGTGTTTATAATCCCAATGGAGGTACAAGAATTGTGGAATAACAGACAGTAGAATTTTTAAAATTTATCAAGGCCGAAAAGATGCTCATAGACTATTAAGGTTAAAGGTACGGTACATATACTATGTCATTTTTTTGCCTATATAGACAATAATGGAGCTTCTCACACCATAGATTCAGCCTATTAGGGTTCAAGATCGTATTATTTAGATAGATCCACATGAAGTTCTTCAAGCCCCATGGGTGCATGATGAGGTTAAAGAAGCTCTATCAGGCAGAGACAACCAGCTATACTGCGGGACTATGTAGCCTATCTAGGAGACCATGATTATGATATCGGTTGTGTGGTCGATCTAGAGATTTATACAGATGTTGTTTCTTGTACTCATGTAGATATGTAGTTGGATGTGATAAAAGACGAGACACAATCTATGAAACATAATGGTGTTTGAGAGCCTGTTGAACTGCTGAGGATTATAGGTTCATCGACTGCAAATGGGTGTATAAGACTAAAATGTCTCTAAAAGGAATGATTGAGAAATTTAAGCCAGATTGGCACCCAAGATTTCACTCTGAGAGAAGGTGTAGACTATAAAGTAACATTTTTTTTTCTAGTCTCTCATAAAGATTCTCTTAAAGTGACCATGGCATTTGTAACTCATTTTGTTTTGGAGTTACACCATATGGATATTGAAACTATCTTTTTGAACAGAGACCTTGATAAGGAAGTCTATATGGTAAAACCCGAATGCATTGTAGCTAATGATTTAGGTAAACTTATATGTAGACTAAAATAGTCTAGTTAAGGCCTCAAGCAAAGCTCCCAGACAATGATGTTTGAAGTTTCATAGTGTTATCACTTCATTCATTGATGTCGAAAGTGAAGTGAATCAGTATATACTGCAAGGTCAGTGGGACGAATTTTATCTTCTTATAGACAATATGTTGCTCACAAGCACTGATATTGGATTACTCATGAGGCGAAGCAAATATTGTCATGAAGGACCTTGATAAGGCGTCTTTTGTCCTAAGCATTGAGATCCATTGGGATCGTTCTCGCCGGATGTTGAGTTTGTCTCAAAGGACATGTGTTGATCGTATTGTGGAAAGATTCAGCATATAGCACTATAAGTCAGGAATTGGTCCTGTCATTAAGGGTGATAAACTGAATCTATTACCGCGTCTTCATACCGAAGTTGAGAGAACCTAAATGTAATTTTTGTTTACAACTTGAGGCAGATATCTGTCAAATCCAAGAAACGATCACTGGATTGCTGCCAAGAAAGTTTTAAGGTACTTAAAGAAGACAAAAGACTACATGCTGATTCACAAGCAAGTTAAGGACTTGCGCCTAGTAGGGTATTCGGATTTAGACCTTACTAGTTATCTGGATGAAAAGAAGCTGACAACATGTTACATCTTTATATTAGCAGGCAGTGCAGTATAATGAAAAGTAAAAATGCATATATGTGTTATCCTCTACCATTCAAGCGGAGCTTATAGCATGCTTTTAGGCTGCTACTCAGGTTATTTGCTCCGAAACCTTATTAGGGAGTTGACTGTACTTAGTTTTGTGGATAGACCCATACATATATGATATGACGATAGCTCTGCAATGTTGTTTGTCAACAACAGCAGAAATCTTGAGAGGTCTAAATGTCTGGCGGTCAATGTTTGTCCATAAAGGAACCAGATGAAGAATGGTGACATTAAAGTGGAGCGCAGTTTCACAGATGATATAGTTGCAGACCCACTGATTATAGGTATTCGCCCTTATATATTTGAAACGACGTGTCATTAAGATGGGCTTAGCGGCATCATTGAATGCGGTTGTTTAGTGGGAGCTGTTTTTCAGCTTTTGCTCTAATAAAGTTTACATCTGTGATTGTTACATTTTGTAACGTCTTAATATGTATCAACTCTGTTGTATGCAATAAAGTATTTGAGTTGAGTACATATATCAGTTGAAAATCTTAAGGTATGTGTGAACCTTGAGTAAAGGCTAGGGGCGTTCAGTTACTAGCCTTAAGAATATGTCTTGTTACACACAAGGTAAGGTAAGGTTACATAGATAAGACATATCGAGGTTCATTGAAATCATAAAGGAGACATTCTTTGGTGCACATAAGATTTCGTGACATAAGGAGAGAGAATGGTGCCTGATAAAGGGGACGACACATAAAGTAATTTTTTTATGAGGTGTCATCCATTTGCCACACTACCATATTGAATCCATATCAGTAGAGTTAATAACACTCGTGACCATGGACTGCTCTACGTAGAGTTTTATGCAGTTACTGCCATGATTCGGTGTTTGAGACTCTATGGGATAGGATTGGCCATTAAGAATAATTCCTAATCCAGCATAAAGGCGCACACTACAATACACTTTCAATTAATATAGACCAAGCGGGAGAATGTAAGAGTTTTCCTGATGTGGGCTACATTAATTGAAATTGTAATTACCGTTTTTACGGGGCTGGTCTAATAAAGGCGAGACATAAGGATTCTTAATGGGCCAAATATGGGCCTGGCTAGTATAGGCCGAGTTCAGTCCGGCCCGTGATGAGAGGGCCCGACTAAAACTCTATTAATAGGGCTAAGGCGCCCCCCTCTAACCCTCATATAACTTCATACGCCATTTACGACTCCTTATAAGGTGAGAGAGGAGAGTGTGAGGCGGTCTCATCGATGCCAGGCATTTGGAAGGCAATAGAGGGAAAAAGCTTAAGTTTCGGATCATCAAATTTTCGCATCAAGAACGACGAATCCCAAATCAGGTGTACAAATTCCTTTTCCTCTATTGTTTTGTTTCTAGTTTTCGATTACGTCGATCCTAGGGAGTCGTTTGCAACGACGGGCGGCCGTTTGGACGGCCAACACAATCTCCCATTGATTGATCTTTTCCACGAACCAGAGCCATCCCTGCGTCAACCCAATCACATTAGCCACCATGTTTATTGCCAATCCCAACCGAACCCTAATCCCCACTCTCTCCTTCTTGTTGCTGTTTCTGCTTCATTGTCGTCTTCATCAGTTCACACATGCCGAGAAGCTCCACACCATCGCCTTCCGATCTCCTGGCTCTACCCGAAAGCCATGGCCTGGGATCCGTTCGCCCAACACTTCCTCATCAGCTCCCTCCGAAACTGCTTCATCTACGCCATTTGGAGATGCCAGGGCCTCGACGACCTTGCTTCGCTGTGGCCCGCGAGGGCTCTTGACAGCCTCGCCGGCTTCAGCGAGGGGCGGCTACGCCTCACCCATAGCTGGCGCTGGCCACTGGCTGCCGACCCTCAGCCAGTGTGGCTGGCAACCCCTGGCCCTTTGCACCAAAAGAGGGAAAAAAAAAAGAAAAAGTAAAAAAAAAAACGATTATTTCTTCAAAATGGCTAATGTTAACTATTAAGAAGAAAGAAAATATTTCGGTTCGTGATTCGGTTAATCGAACTAAACTGAAATAACCCGAACTGAAAAAGAAAAAATGGTTATTTTTCATTATCTGAACCGAAAAGCTCAAGCTTATAGGTGGAGGAAGATTAAGACGTCGAAATAACCATTCTTTCTTTATAAGCTTATGCTCTTTATATTCAGCGTTATTCCTTTCCGCAAAAGTCGTTGTCCCACATCACTCAAGTCCTAGGACCATGGAGGACTTGTGTCATGGTTCAATCCCAAGAGGTAAGGCCAAAGTGGCTCGGAACCGTTCACACTCTGACGTCAGTAAATGGATTGGAGGTGGGGATTCTTGTATTACGGGGTAGGGGGTTTGATTCTAGTCTCTTAGGATAGAACGGAAAAAAAAAAATAGATTTTTACGGATATGATATCCAACTATTGTTGGATCAACTCAATCTCTGAGGATTTTATCTTTGTGCGGTTAGATTGAAATTGAGACCCACACTCTCTGGGCTTTTTTCCATACTATGGTAATTTTTTTTACCAATTTATGTATATTTTAAAAAAAATTACCAGTATAGAGCATGCGCGCTTCTTACAGAGGCGTAGAAGATGTGCGCCTCCTCTAAGAGGCGTAGAAGATGTGCGCCCTTTTTTTGCGGCACATTTTATTTTTAATTTTTAATTTTTTTCATTTTATATTTATAATAACGTTTATATTTATATAACTTCATAAATATAACATTTTTTTATTTTTAAAATTTCTTTTTATAATGTAATTTTAATAATTAATTTAATATTTATGTAATTAATTTGTTTAGTATGTGAATAATTAATAGATATAGATAAAATAATAGAAAAAATGGAAAAAAAAGAAGAAGCAAAATGCATAAAATAAATTGGTAAGATACATAAGATGAAATATCCAGATTAAAAGAAAGTGCAATAGTAGATAACAATCCATGAACTGAAAAAAAAAAAAATCCGACAAATAAACAGTGTAATACTAGACCTGCCGAGCGAGGGAGACAACCCGTTTGCGGAACAAGAGGCCACACAGGAGGACGACATCATCATCAGTGATACTTTTGGGTTGTGGATAAGGTCGTCCTAGGAAGACCATACGAACTTGTTGACATGATTGATTGCTCCTCTCCATTTGCGCCGTATACCATTAAGCAATTTGGGTCCTCTTGAATTTTGCCTTCCACAATGACTGCGCTACATAAAAGTAAAAAAATGAAATATGAGTAAATTGTGTATATGATACAACAACCACAATATTCAATCTTCGAGTAAGTTCCTGTAAAATTGTACTGGAAATCGAAATCCAAAAATTCATAATCGTGAAGTTCAATGTATGAAAAAAATATATAGATTTTTATGGATATGATATCCAACTGTTGTTGGATCAACTCAATCTCCGAGGGATTTGGCCTTTGTGCGCTTAGATTGAGATTGAGACCAAATCTCTCATGCATTTATAGGGATGTCCACCTTATTTGTATCATCTACGATTCAGGCGAGTTAGTTAGCGAGCGGCTTAGCTTAAGGCAATCCAAAGCTTAAGTTGTCACACGGTCTTGATCTCAGGCATCGGACGTGTAAAGTAGCATTAGAGCCGAGGTCAAGGAGTATATGAAGTAGTGTTCGGATGTCGCTATTGCTGCTGTTGGTGCGGTTCCGAGAAAAGGTCGTCCAAGAGAAGGAGAAACCGGTAAAGCCAAGAAGAGGGCCATTTCAATGGATGTCTTGTTCGCCATCGAGGAAGGCTCACTAAAATAAGGGCAAAAGTAGTGGAGATGATGGACGGAATTGACGAGGTCAAAGAGAAGCTCCCCCGCGAATCACGAACCAATCCACGGCCTCCTTGCACTTGACAAATCCCTTGAAGCCAAGGTCAGGCTTTGAAAATGGAAGTCTTCGAGTTCAAAGAGGGTGACTCCTGAAGTCAAAGCTTTGAAGTTGGAGGTTCAAGAGTTCAAGACCGAACTAGTCTTGTGCAAGACTAGTATTGCGATTGGAGCCTTGTTCAAGTGGCACACAAGGTGGACGTGCCAAACTCCTAGGAGTTCAAGAACAATCGGTCCGCTAAAAAGGTGGACAACTTCAATTGAAGAATTTAGCAATATTTTGGCGCCGTTGATATTCAAGACGAAATGGCCGAGGTAACAAACGTCTCTATGTTCCTAACTAATAATGCCAAGCTTTGGTGGCGTAATAGGTGCGATGAGGCCAAGTGACAATCACATCATCACATGGGTGAATTTTGTCAAAGAATTTTGGGATTACTTCTTTCCGAGTTCGCCTAACAAGAGGCTCGTAGCAAGCTTCATCGCCTTGAACAAAAGAGGACAGTAGTACGCGAAGAGTTCACTGAACTCAAGCTCCAAATTAGAGTTAGTGTTGTGCAATCAACTCGAGACGATATGTGAACCCATATGCCCTATCCGAAAGTGAAGGACTTGCGGAACAACATGAATCGGCCGAACCAAAGGAGGATTCACTTGTAGAACAAATTGCGATTCAAGAGCTGCATTGTGGACAAGCCAACAAGGAAAAAACCAAGCGACATAGGAGACAGAGGAACCGCCAAACTCCGAAGAAACCCGATGGACCAAAAGAAGGATGTGGCCGCGCAAGCGAAAGACTTCGAGTTGAGAGCATCAGTAGAATGAGTGGAGGAGAATGTCACGGATCAATTTGAAAAGTCAAGGCCAAAGTGCCTCAGAACCATCCAATCAGTAGGATATTCAAATTCTACCGTTAGATCAATGTCACCTGGATTGATCCCGAACACCGTTAGGTCAAATAGATCTCCATTGTCGGACCCCTTAAACTAGGATTGATATCCAAGTGGATCAACTCGATCTCATCCCAATGATTATCGAGCCTTTCTACCGTTAGATCGAGATAGAGAGTCTAATGTATGAATAAGGGTGCCATGCCCCCTATTTGTATCATACAACACTTAGTAATACAAGTCATACTCTTCTAGAGCTTATCTCTCTAGACACTTTCTATCTCTACGATCTGAGCGAGTTAGTGAGCGAGCGATCAATCCTTGACAAAACACTTAGTTTAGGCAACCCAACGAATTAAAGGAAAACTAAGTTGCCGCACTATCTCAATCTCAAGTGTCGGCCCGTGACATGTGGCCGTATAGGTCGAAAGAGTACAAGCCCCTATGAAGACTAGGGTTGAACAATGAAATGGTAAAAGAGCATTTAGCTTGAGCTGGTGGTGCTGGCGACCCTTCTTCCAACAAGCGGTAGATGGCAGTTCATGGCACTGACATCATCCAAATCACTAGTTAGGACTTAAAGCCCGTCACTGTCTCAACTGCATCCATGAGCGTAAGCAGAGGCTCGTATGGCCATTTTCGAAAAGTCTTATGTCATATGGTGGCGCTAAGAAAATCTTTATCAGTGAAAAATATAAATCCACTGAAAAATAGAAGAATGCTCAATATTTCATGACATGGTGGCTGCTATGTCTCTAGTATCGAATCATTCATTTAACTTAATCGACTGCCCAAATAGAATAGACATACTTTTTCTCTTCGCCTCAGATTGACGGGCCATCTCAATTAGAAGACCCTCCATAAAAGATAATGTCGATCACAGTATATCTCATCGATTTAAATCTTCCTAGAAGCTCTTCTTAGATGATTGATATTTGAATCATTGCCGTGCCATAAATTCTTGGCCCGTGTACAATCGATCCGATAACAATCGGGAATCCGTGATCCCCACATACTCATTAGAGAGCGTTCGGTATATAGTTACTTGCGGGGGAGCCGAAGACACTAACCGGTGCGAATAAGATTCCACTAAAGCAAGAGCGCTAACCAAGACAAGAGCACAATTATTTGTTTATTAGCGTAGTGAACGAAACTAAAGTCGCTGTCCGAGCGTGGATGCTTGGTAACAACATTGGTGCCACTAACCCAGGCATTTTCATCACATCAGAATCAACCTTTGTTTTTTTCCCCTCTCTGGTTGTCCACGTCGAATGCCATAGACATGTACGAGGAAAATCTGGAAGAAAAAGTGTGCGCTTTCTTCTTTGTTTGCATCTCCCACCGTGCACTTCGAGACAGACAATTTACCATTACCAACAAAAAAAAATTAAAAAAAGAGGATACAAAATAAGTTTTGGTCAAACAACCTCATTTGGTCGTGGACCGACGAAGAACACCTCCGTGCCCTACCTTAATTCCCGGAGCCATTAACATGTGCTTCAAGATTATTATTCAAAGGAGAAGAACACACTTAAAGCTTTCTTCTCGTAAAGCGTGTCTCCAACCAAGTCCTCGCGCGCTCGTCTCGTCGTCTGCGGACATGCCCACGGGTTATCCTTCGCCGGTGGCTCTCTCCGATCGGGTGAGAAAGAATGGGACGAGAGGGGGTCGCATCGTGCTCGCGATTGGCCGATGTCCTCGTCAAATTTTTCAGGCGAAGGAATTATGCTCGTGCGAGCAAAAAACAAGATCCGGTGTTAGGTTTGAAGTAGGCGGGCTCGAGAATCCCACCGCCCAACGTGGTCCTTTTCAACAGATTCTCAAACCCTAACCCTAATATCATACTAACAATTAAGTTGAAAAAATTAAAATGGGTGTCACTGCCCTCATTCTTCACTTTGGGTAGTTCAACCGTGAACGAGCCACACAACATAGCTTCATGTTCTAAGGGTCTCTTGTCTCCCGCAGATGCCTTTGTCTTCTCGTATGGCTTGTTCGTGTATTGTACCTAAAGCGGTTTCTTGAGTTCTAACTTATTGTATTTTGCCTAGTGGAAACTTAGTTATCTTCGAGGAGAACGCGACTACTCTTGAACATTGAGGATGTAAAGAACATTTGCTCCCAATAACTTCTGTAGATGCAAAAGGGTCTTGTTGAAAGTTTCACAGTAATATCGAAAGGAGTTGCTCTAGTTGAACTTATCACGGAATATATAGCGAATTGACGTTCGATGAGTATGTTTATCGTCAATTTGACAAAAAAAGGGTATTTTGAGATGTCGGTCTTCCGATAGCACGTGAAAGCATTTTCAGACCGGCGGTCAACTCGACTACCGTGAAAAACATCAAGTTTGAACATGTATAACTTCTTCTCTCTCTCTCTCTGATTCGATAGCTAGTGTTAGAGGAACCATTGTTGCACATGCAAGAAGCTGCTTAGAATCAAATTGACTGAAATGCACTTTTTTTTAAAAAAAATCCATGGCTAAGACATCTTGGTCGACGCTCACATGACCATCATCGAAGAAGACAAGCGTCTCAATAATCGCATCGTTTCGTCCAAATCCCCAGAAGGAACTTTCATTCATCTCTCTCTTCACATCGTTTCGGGCGTCCCTAATGTGGGAAATCGGCATCACTTATCTTTCTGTTTTTTTTTTTCAAAACGCTCCTGTAGTGCTCGACCTATTTTCCGCATAGGGTGACACAAAATCCCGAGGCTAAGTAACATGTCATCCTCACTCAATTCTTCCCCTGGAGACACGAAAATTCCCCCACCTCTAAAGTGTTTCTTTTGCCCCGCACATGGTGTAGTTATAATAGAATATGGAGTTTTTTCCGAGGAGAAAAGTATAAAAAAAGTCCGCAATTGAGTTAGTATCAATTCAGTTCCTAAACCTTTTAATTTGACCAATACATTCCTAAACCTTTTTTTCGCATTAATACCAGTTCAATCCATCTTGCCAATTTATGTAGGAAACTGCTAATGTGGACATCGACCATCCCACGTGGGATTGTCGGCGCTGACGTGGACATTTTTGTTTTATAATTTCAAATTTTTTTATTTTATTTTTTGTTTTGACGTGGAGACCGGGTTGATCTAATCAATTTTCACTAATCAGTAGAGAAAGCGACATTCGGTCAAAGCTCTCTTAATTTCTGATTTTTGGCTATCGATAATGTCTTATCAAAGTGGTAGTGGCTAGTCATTTGTTTTCTTCAAGAAAGGCACGCCTATGCTTGTTTCTTTTCACATGCTTCCCAACACGGCCTCCTTGACTAAAAACCACTTGTATTTCGCAACATGCACCGAATATAAACAAAAAGAAAAAGGAAAGGAAAGTCTCAAACTTCTAAAAAAAATCAAATTATAAAATTCAAAGGCGCCAAATTATTAAGAAACCCAACAAAAAAAAAAAAAAAACAATGCAAGGTTTTGGGTACAAGAACAATGGAGAAGTTCGTGGAACTTATCATTGATAAATGGGTTGTCCGAAATCGGTTGCACATGGCTGAGCAATAATTTACTCAAGGACCCCACTTAAGGACCATAGTAAGTAACATGACAAATCAATTCAATAAGAAATTAGGACCCTCTTGAAAATCTTTGTTATGAATTTTATTAATCTTTCTATGTACAGAGTTCAATATACCATTCACAAACAACCTCCTTTTGCAACGGCTTATGTGCAGAAAATGATTGATGGGCAGTTTGGATACTCTTGGACATGGAAGTAGGATTAAGAATTGATTAAGTCAAGTTTAAATTCATCATTAGAAAGTTCTTTCTGATTATGCTACAGTTCCATCTGCATCTCGTTTTGTGTAGGGCATGCGGGGACTATTATAAGCAAATGTTATCATAATGATAGACCCTCATGATCTCTCGATTGATTCCGCTTAAAAAAACAGAATTTTCTTTAGCAATTAGACAAAATTAATTCAACTCCCATCAATGGGTCACCCCTTAATGATGAACTCAATCAACAGGTCAATTAGAAAAAAACCAGAATCTAAACCTAAGTACTTTGCGGTTATGCATAAATGTGAGCATTGTTCTAGGATAGAATCGGGAACCGGAGAACTAAATCGGTGGAAACAGGGTAAATTCCAGGGTATGCAGAGTAAGTTCTAGGAGGTGGAACCTGAAACCTAGAATGAGTCTTTGTGTCTTTTTTTTGTTTTGTTCTATATCTTCGAGTGTTCCTGCGGTATTCCATGGCATCCGATGATGAGTGTATAATTTGGAACCGCTTGTCTGAGCTTTCATTTCCGGCGATATCCATGACTAAGATTTTGACTTTGTTAATGTTTCATATTCTTCATGTGTCTAAATATGAGTAAAGGTCAGTGGATTGTAGCAGCAAATAATGGTCATTAGAGGTGATAATTCATTGCAACCATTCAATTAAGAATACAGGTGGAACCTCGGTAGGTCCTAGAACCGATCCTGGAACTTGTGATATGGTAGGTTCTAGGTTACAGGGTATGCATGGTAGGTTTTAAGTTCCAAAAAATTGGGAACCGGTTCCGACAAGCTCCACTTGAAACCTGAAACTGCTCACCCCTAGTTATACACTCAATGAGTTCTCAATGTGATGTATAAACTTCTTGTATAAGATGGAATTGGGCCTGATTGGTACAATGATGGTGATAAAGGAGCTTCCTTTTCATCTGAAATGATCATTGAAAGTGAAGGATGGATTGATCTTTGATTAAGAGCTTTGTGTAAGATCTGGTCATGATTAGATCCTCATTCACACCTTCTTCCATGATTCGAGAGCTCACATGTAAGGAGGTTTGGACTGTTCAGGGTATTCAAAGTATACATTTCAATTGAAGAGAAAGAGAAAAAAATTATTTTGATAATTCGATTAAGTTAATGCCGGATTGGGGAATAATGATCGAGCAGAGAGTATCTAAGAGAACATGCTTATTGTGGTCATTAAGCTCTCCCCCAATCATGCCAATCAACTTCTTTTGCAAGATCTTCATCATCTAAAACTCACTAGGGTTTCCAAAATCCAAATTGAAAAAGAAAAATTAAGAGGTGCCTCTATCTTTTCTTGATGGGTGCCAATCATGAGGAACTTAGATTCTCCATCCCCATTTTCACTGCTCGAGTAAAAAAATTGATTATGTTAGGAACGAAACTTAAAAAGAAAACGTTGTTTCACTAAGAAAAAATAGTGTATGACCCAATGATTATATTATGTGATGATATAGTGCTAAATGTATTTAGAGCGTCTAATTAGACATCTATTAAGGATTAAGAGGAGTGACCCTAAACGTTTAGTCAAATCACCCCTTATTTTTATAATTGGTTCATGTGACACTAAACTCAAGAGATTGTATGCAATTGCGAAATGATAGTTTTGAATAAAAGAAGAAAAAAAAGAGTTGAACCTTGAGCCATGATGCATGGGGCCCGGTCGCAAAGGCCGAAGGACACGAAGGGAAATTCCCAGATTCAAAGGGCAAAATTGGTAAATCACCAGAGAGTCTCGTCCCCTTATTTAAACCCCAACACATGCAACTGCTGAAGAGCAAGTCCACGGTCCTAGAAAATAACTGTCGGTCTCGATCGGTTCTCATTCTCTTGTCTCACTCTCCTTTCTCTCACTAGACCACACCATACATCGACCATCATGAGCTCACCATCCTCCTCCAAAGGCAAGAAGAAGCCGCCACAGGCCGGGGAGAGCTCCGCCGCGGGTGGCGGGCGGTTCCTGGGCGTCCGGCGGCGCCCCTGGGGGCGGTACGCGGCCGAGATAAGGGACCCCTCGACCAAGGAGCGGCACTGGCTCGGCACGTTTGACACGGCCGAGGAAGCCGCCCTGGCCTATGACCGGGCCGCCCGCTCGATGCGCGGCTCGCGGGCCCGCACCAACTTCGTGTACTCCGACATGCCCCCCGGCTCCTCCGTGACCTCCATCCTCTCCCCCGACGAGCCCCAGCAGCAGAACTTCTCCCCCATGTTCGCCAACTCGGCGGCCCGCCCCGCCCCAACCCCGCAGCTGGGCGCGGTCACCGAATGCCACTACTCGGCGGGTGGGTTCGACGCGAGCGCCTGGTCCGCTTCCGCGTACTACAACCAACAAGCTGACGTCACCCCCTACGGCAGCAGCGGAGCCTATTCTGAATGCCACTATGACAATGTGGAGCTCCCTCCCCTGCCTTCCGACCTGTCGGGCTACTCGGGCTCCTCGGTCTCGGATACCTCGAACTACGGCTACAGCGACGCGGACCAGGGGACCAGGGGCGACCCCAGCAACTGCTACGAGGAGTTCCACGACCCCGCCGCGGCATCCAGCGGGCTTAGCTCGGGAGGGAACGGGCCGCACTTCGGCTTCGACTCCACGGAGGAGTACGTGCACAGCCCGCTCTTCAGCAGGATGCCGCCGGTTTCCGACTCCGTCCCGGATAGTTTCAACTTGGGCGGCTCTTATTTCTTCTGATGGACGAAGTGAGTCGAGTCGAGTTCAAAATCAGAGTACAGTGGACGTGTCCATTCGGATTTCTGGTCTGGGCAATTTTTTTTTTCTTTCGGCCTTGTTAAGGTTTTTTTTTTTTTGTGGGGTTTTGTTCTTTTTTGGGCGGGACAAAGAGGGACGTGTTGCTTTGTATGGCATGTGTTGTGGTTGGTGAGACGCATGTTGTGGGGGGTGACTTTTGTTGGTTATTAGTCCCCTTGTCCTTGTCGACCTTGGAGCAGTTTGAGGCTTGAGCTCAATCTTTTTACTACTAATTTTATGGATGGCACTTTCTTATGATCATAATTTTCGTAATTTAATGTCAAATTACACGAGTTGGATTTTCCCATTGACTCGCCCGCCTCAGGACGAGCAGAAGTCGTGTCATGCCCGAAGTCATTTCGTCCTAGGTCTTCTCGTGTGGTCGATTATGTTGATAGGTACTGTTGCAAGTATAAACCGACATGCCCTGTCTTATAACTGAAGTTTATATAGAAACCTTTCGCCGGTTATGATTGGGGCAATTGCAAGTCTGTCGTAGCTACCAGCTTTCCGCATCGCTGTCTTCTCCATCGGAATCGGCCGGAGTGGTTATTTCCTTTAGATTTTGAATTAAGCAGAGGCGGGAATGCAGCGAGCTCTGCCCCGAGTTGAAAAGTTCTATTGCCAGTCTTTGCCTGAGAAAATACATTATGCCATCAACTTTAGTCTTGTTTTTGCAGAAATTGGTCCAGACAGGAAGGTGGTTCGACTTCTGACCTTGTTGATCTGTTTCCTGCAGAGGTACTTGTTCGTTAAATGTTTGGTTAATAAAGTCAAACGGAATAACCGAACCTTCCCTCCCCATATGGCCGCGCGACAAGGAAGGTGTTCCTGGATGTGACCGAGGCTTCCTCAGCTGGTCACCTCCTCAGCTCACAGATAACCCTTTGGTGTATGATCTGCTCTTTATTAGCCAGACCTTGGCTCATCCTTCCTGCTGATCCCCTGGAGAGAACTGGCAGTGAGAAGATAAGGGTTGAGGATCCTTCTCGAAGGTCAATTGTCTCGATAGCGCGTGGCATTTTAGGTCATGCTCCAGCTGCTATTTTGGCTCCTAGCTTTTGTTCCAATGCCTTTCTGGTAGAAGCCAACTGAAAGCTCACCTAAGAAGAAAACTGGAAGCTTTTCAGTTAAACTAAATGGGAAAAAGTGAAGGGTCATCATCTCTAAATTACAACAGTATATTTCGAGAATAGCCATAACTTAAGGTTGTGATCTATCATATCAGTCCCTGGAAATTGGAAAATGTTGCTTTGGACTAATCGAAAGGCCGTACATCTCTCGCTATGGAGGCGATAACGAATTGCAAAAAGTAGTTGTTTGGGAACATTAGAGATTCGATTAGAGCGAGCGTTTGGTGAGAGAGACGGATTAAGCTAAGTAATATATATTTCTTCTCCTCCCGGCGATCTTGGCGGCGTAGGTTTGTTTTTTAGATTTGAGAGAATCGTTGGAGATTATGCAGTTTCCTTCTAAACAAGCATTTCTTAATCCATGGAAGTAGCTTCACCTGTCCAACGGCCATAACTGTGTGACGACCTTTCCTCCTTCACGAACCTGCCACCGACTATATGATGCCAGTCAGCTTCTACTTCCCCCGAAAGTTTGATCACCAACCCCTCTCTCTCTTTCTCTTGGGACATACTTTTAAATAGCTGTTCTTAGGAGGAGTTGAATGTGCTCATTCACTGAAAAGATGGAGAGAAGGAACATTCGGGCAGGGCTCGAGACGGCGGCGCTGGTGCTCGCCGCACTTTTGGTGGTAGACGCGCAGGCGCAAGACACGTCCTGCCTGAGTCGGTTAGCTCCTTGCCTGAACTACCTCAACGGGACTCGCGACCCGCCGAGCACTTGCTGCGACCCTCTGAAATCCCTGATAAGCTCGGACCCCGGATGCCTCTGCGGCTTGATCAGCAACCAGGGTGCCGACCAGGCCGAGCAGGCCGGCATCAACATGACCGAGGCTCAGCAGCTGCCCGGTCGGTGCGGGCAACATGTTAATCCCATCGCTTGCCTATCGGGTCAGCATCGCATTTTCCGGTCTCAGTTCTGATGTTTAGTCCTATCAATTTCACGTGTGAACATGCCTGAATTTTTGGCCTTTCTGTTTGTGCCATCTTTCAGGTTCTCCTGGTTCCAGGAATTCGGATGAAAACTCGGCAGGTCTCTTTCCGGGTTCGTCTTTGAGGACGCAGATGGCAATCGTAGCTCTGTCGGTGGCTGCTCGGATCCTGTGGGATTAGAACAGTCTGGTTTCCTTCATCATGCTTCGACTGACTGATCTGCGTCTGTACTATGGTTTTTGCTTTACATTTTTTCCATTCTTGAAGTAAATTGTCTTGGTTTCTCAGGCTGTGAATTTGAAAGAATTGTATGTTGAGGATGTTGGGTGTTGTTGAGAGTTGGCTTCAATTGCCGTAACAGCGTCAAGAGAACCTATGCTTAGGGTGCGCACTGCGCATGGTAACACTTTTGGAAGTGGATTTCTGCTTCAGAAATACTTTTGGAGTAGGAAGCAGAAATCCATTTGGTAAAAAATTTTACTTTTGAAGTGAATTTTCACTTTGAAGTTGTTTTTTCCCAATTTGAGAAGTTAAAAAAAATTACTTCTCAACTCAAGAAGTACTTCTCGTCTCACCCTCTTTTCATTACTATCATCCTCTTTTAATTACACCTCTCTCTTCCAACCACGCC
The DNA here is from genome assembly GCA_029784005.1 of Lenwebbia sp. NSW1173648. NCBI lineage: Eukaryota > Viridiplantae > Streptophyta > Magnoliopsida > Myrtales > Myrtaceae > Lenwebbia > Lenwebbia sp. NSW1173648. The sequence goes on from JARCGZ010000006.1 coordinate 26,020,393, forward strand.
ACCCACTGCCTCCAACCGCCGCCGCCGACCGCAGCCGCTCCCCGCCAACCCCCGCCCACCGTCGCCCACAACCGCCCACCGCCATTGTCGGCCACCGCCGCAAAGCCGCCATCTCGGATCGCCGGAGTAAAAAATAAATAATAATAATTTTATTTTTAAAAAGTAAATAATATATTTTAATAATAAACATTATTTTTTAAAAAAATTAAAAAAATTGAAAATGAAGTAGAAATTTTTCTGCCGCCGGCAATAATTCATCGTAGAAGATTTTGTGTTAATAATGTTCCAGAAGTAGAAATTTTCAACATTTACTAAACGAATTTCTCTAATCAGAAACTAACTTATGCTTCTGAGTAGAAATAAAAAAATCAACTTCTGGTCAGAAGTTGATTTCTGAAGCAAAAATGTTGCCATGCGCGCCCTTAGAAATCCGAGGAACGGTTGGTTCAACGAGGATATGTCCGAAAGGCACCTCCCGGAATGATGGCGTGCATTATGTTGGAATTGAGATCGATGCCCCATTCTATTTTTTCGTGCCCCAAAAGAGGGATTTTCCCTCCATCCTAGTAAGTTGGCAAGTTTTAAAAATCTGTTAACGAATATAAACAAAAAGAATGCATAAAGCCATCAAAAACCGCAAATTAGGCCTATTGTGACAAATTTACCCTTTTTGTGACAAAAAAAACTCTAGAGAGACATTTACTCCAAACTTTTTATTACGACACCAAAAATAGTGAATTACCAATTATCATTTGACTTACTTACGGATATTTATTTTGTTTTTAAAGGATTCTCATCGTGTCCGCTGCCAATGTAACAAATTTCCTACGCATCACCCTTGGATAGGTGACACGTGTACTGTGGATGAATGCACTTACACGACTCTCTTCAAGTAGACATCATACATCCAGAAGTGAATGTGAAAAAAAAGTTATTTACATTGGCAGTGGACCTCATAAAAGTTCTTTCTTAATTTGCCAATCTTTCTTTTCGTTAAAGGCTTTTAGTTAAATTACTTAACAGCGCCTTAAATTTACCAATTTTTTTAACCTTATTAAGAGTGACATACAAATTTTCTTTAGTTAAATTACCAACTGACTTTATATTACTGACTTTTATTTGGGTTATTTACTGAGTTTGTTTTTTTTTTCAATTACCAACTTTTCTTATCTTTGACCAATTTTTATTTGCCTTTCTTAATCATGACTTGCCAACTCCTATATCAAGATACTGACTTAATTTAAGTGATTGATCAATTTTTTCTATTAAACTATTCACTAGTTCTAGTTACCAACTAAATGTGTATTTGACTTTTTTAAGGAAAAATTTCAAAAAAGAGCCCCAAGTATACTCATTTTTTCAAATAAGGACATGAAGTGGACTTTATTTCAAATAAGGGCCTAAAGTGCTATCATTATCTCAAAGAAGAGCCTGAAATTGCTATGGTTATTTCAAATAAGGGCCTGCCCTTACCGGTCGGCCAAATTTTCTGGCTAATCAAAGGCATTTTTGTCAAAATGTAAATTTAATCTAATTTTTTTTGTTAAATTAAATTTTAAAAAAACAAAAACAAAACAAAAAGTCAAAAAAAAAGGAAAAAAATCAGGCGGGAGGTCACCTCCCTCCTGTGGCCGCCGCCCCACAACCAGTGGGGAGGCGGCGATAGCCCTCGAGGTCGCCGGCGACCCTACCGACCAGAGGCGATGGTCGACGGCCCTCCGACCCACCCCAATCCTGGCCAATGGCCGCGGCCCTCGATCAGACCTAGGCGAGGGCTGCCGACCCTCGCTTAGATCTGGGAGAGGGTCGCGGCCCTCTCCCAGCTCAAGCGAGGGCTACTAATCGGCGGGGTCGCCGAGGACCCCGACGGCCATAGCCGCCCCCCCTCCAGTGTTTCTTTATTTTATTTTTTTCAAAATCTCATAAAAATAGAAAAAGGGAAAATTAAAATAAAATAGTAAATGACCAAAATACCACCAACTAAAGTGACTCAGGCCCTTTTTTGAGATTAATATAATCACTTCAGGCCATTATTTGAAACAATGTGCACTTCAGGCCCTTACTTGAAATAATGTGCACTTCAGACTCTTCTTTGACACAATGATGGCACTTTAAGCCCTTATTTGAAACAAGGTTTGTTTCAGGATCTTATTTTGGAAAATGAGGGCACTTGGGGCCCATATTTAGAATTTCCCCCTTTTTTTAATTACCAACTTTTGCATTAGGTTACTTAATTGGTGTTTTCATAAATAGTTGGTGAACTTAAGTTGTGAGAAAGTAAATTAATGAAATACCGATAAATAATGGGAGAAGTTTTCTTTTGTCTGAAATAAGAGAAGTTGGTGACGTTAAAAGAATCAGACAAACAGAAGTTGCTAACTAACTAAAATAAGAGTTACTAACTCGAAATTAATTAGTAGTTAATTGTACAAAATGGTTGCTAAGTAAGGCAAATAAAAAATTGTATCTTAATAGAAAAATTAATTAAAACAAATGTTAGTAAACGATTCAAATGAGAGCCAACTCAAAACTACTCCAAAACTTAATAAAAGAAAATAGTCAACAACTTCAACGGATTTGATTTTCGAAATTAAATGCAAAAAAAAAAAATAACAAATGAGTGAAAAATGTTGGTATGGGATAGGGGTGAATACCGGATTCAGTACAGTTCGGGAATGACTGGTTGAAGGGAGAATCAGTTCGGTTCGGTTCCAGGAATCTATAATCGATCGGTTTCGATTATCAAAGTTAGAACCATCGGTTCTACTCGAGAACCGAAGGGTTGAGCCACTCTTTTAAAAAGGAAAACAAGAACACACTTCAGTACACGAAGAATTTAGCCATAGTCTTTAATATGGACAAATAGTAATATAACCACTTAATCAATACATGTTGTTGTGGTAAAATATTGCAGCGTTTATATTTTACTATAAAATTTCATTTTTTTAGATAAACAAAACTCGGATAGGCCAGATCAAAATCAACTTTTCCAAAATCCGCGGGTGCGATTTACAATTCCCAATTTTTGGAATCGGGAGTCACGGGATTGGTCCCGATTTTAGGCCGAGAAATAAAGGTGTCGAATGGGTCGATCGGGTCGAATATGGTTCGACCCGTATTGATCAATTTAACCCGTTTTGATTCATTTTCATGTAGTACAAATCTAACGATGGGTACCCTATTCAACACATACCTGACTCATATTACTAAAATTCTTCCATAATTAATTCATTTTAGCAAAACTTATGAATTATAAAAAAAATTATATTACTAAAATATTGTGGACAAATTCTATAATTAAAATAAAATAAAAATAAAAACATAAAAATTTGCTCAGTTAGTTAACCCATTTATGAGCCATTTAAAACTCATTAAGTTGTTGAGTGACCCATTTATGATCCGCTTAAATTTGTTAGGCAACCCATTTATGATCCACACTCTTAAATATGAGTTAGAATATGGATTCTTGACCCATTTTGTCGCCTCGATCGAGAATCGACCCACTCGAGAAGCGATGACCACCATTATGGATTGGGATTAGTACCCTGTTGTGTGTTGAGCGAGCGTTCTTTAACCGCAAAAGCTTAGCTCAAACCGAAAAATATCCACTCCGGCGACGTATCTTCTTCCACATAACCCCGCTCGACTCCACCGAAGAAATATCGGAAGAAAAAAAACACAAAAATGGATGATAATTTCGTAACTGATTCACTCACCAGTCCCCCAAAACCTCTCTAAAACCTCCATTCCCAATCCTTCTTCACCACCATCTCTCTCTCTCTCTCTCTCTCTCTCTCTCTCAATGTCCGCGCTATGTCCAGTGCCGGACATATCCACGCGTTTCTTCTCCAAGCCCGAGCCCGGCTCCGGCAACCTGTGGAGCATCTTCTTCGCCGCCAGGTGCCCTCGCTCCTCCAGGGCCAACCGCTCCTTCCGCATAGCCAACGCCGTCTACACCGAGGGCGTCGCCGTCGGCACCTCGAAGCTCGCCGGCCAACGGCGGGACAGGTCCTTGGAGCCCGAGGGGGACGCGATTTCGCTCCTGAACGAGAGGATCCGGCGCGATCAGGGCAGCCGGGAGGCGTCGAGGAACGCGATGGACTCGGAGGAGGCCGAGAAGTACATCCGGCTGGTGAAGGAGCAGCAGCAGAGGGGGCTGCAGAAGCTGAAGGGGGACCGGGAAGTGAAGGACGGGGTGTTCAGCTACAAGGTTGACCCCTACGAGCTTCGCTCTGGTGATTACGTGGTGCATAAGAAGGTAGGTATTGGGAGGTTTGTCGGAATCAAGTTCGATGTGCCGAAGGGTTCAGCGGAGCTGATAGAGTACGTTTTTATCGAGTATGCCGACGGAATGGCGAAGCTCCCGGTTAAGCAAGCGTCCCGCATGCTTTATCGATACAATCTGTGAGTTTTTGAAATTATAGTTAGCTTGTTGATATGGTTTAGCATATTTCTCAATTCTACTATGCAGCTGAATCGCTTTCCGTTCGGCATCTGCCATACATATTATGGATTGGTAGGTACCTGTTGCAGTAGCTGAGGCTTGTTGCTCTGAAGTGTACTTTATTTAGGGATGACTGATACAGTATTGGAGACATAAAGTAGGTACTACCGTATTTGGTTTCTAAATTGTAGGTATTGGAGACAACCAGATACTATTTGGTTTCATACAGAATTGAACAGAATAATTGTGGTTAAGTTGAATCTGAGTATTCTTAAAACTTAATTGAACCGCTAAACCCAACTGAGCTTTTATTTTTGTGAAGGCGTCTTGTTCATGTGATGTAGTGTTGGGAAAGCTACGATATATTGGAATTTTAGTTCCACTAAAGAGTGAACTGCTTATTGACACTTAGCAACTTGTATTCTTTCGACATTCAATGTGATTTATGAGATACTTAGTAGCAACATACGCAAAGTTACCTTACTTTCATAGTAAGTGTATCTTTTGTTTTCTGACTGCTTGCTGTGATCACCGTGCAGTCCAAATGAAACAAAAAGACCCCGGGCATTGAGCAAACTGAGTGATACTAGTGCATGGGAGAGAAGAAAGACTAAAGGAAAGGTTGCCATCCAGAAAATGGTTGTCGACTTGATGGAACTATATCTACATAGGCTTAAACAGAGAAGGCCTCCCTATCCAAAAAGTCCTTCCATGGCTCAGTTTACTGCTCAATTTCCTTATGTGCCCACTCCGGATCAAAAACAGGTCTAATTTCTAACTACAGATTTTCATTGCCAAATAGAGAAAACAATAACAAGCTTCACTGATACGTTTTACTTTTATGTTAAAAAGTGTTCTTGTGGCGGAGAGGGAACAGTGAGTGTGGAGTAGGCTGTTTGCCTCCCATTTTTGAAACCCCAAAAATAAAAAAATTATCTCGTTTATATCTTGAACTATATGTTGGTGCTTTAGTTTTCTTATATTAGCAAAAGAATTTCTTCCAAGTCCTTGAGCTACGAGGAGACAAGGACCATGTGATTGGAGACTGGGTTTTAATATTTACCAGAGAAAAACAGGCTGGTTTCATGTTGTCAACTGATTCTATGTAAAACCCGACAAAGTGGAATAAATGCCAAAAGAGTTGCATAAAGCTCATTCCTGTTATATTCATTCTTACTTCCCACTTCCAACAATCTCTTATTTATGGGGTTCTCTCTTGTCGATTCCCTTTGTTTGCCACAATGAGCAAAAGTTGAAAAAAGAAGATGGCATGTCTGAAATCAGCTTATTTCTTCTCGTGAAAAAAGTCATTGTAATTACTATCTTCTATGGCCCTTTCGTCTTATATATTGAACTCTTAATACAGGCTTTTATTGATGTCGAGAGGGATCTGACAGAGAGGGAAACTCCAATGGACAGGTTAATATGCGGCGATGTTGGATTTGGTAAAACTGAAGTTGCACTACGCGCAATCTTTTGTGTAGTCTTGGCAGGGAAGCAAGCTATGGTTTTGGCACCGACGATTGTTCTAGCCAAACAGCATTTTGATGTTGTCTCTGAACGATTCTCGCACTACCCCAACATAAGGATTGGACTTTTGAGCCGATTTCAGGTAGCTATCTTAACACGCATCTAAATCAGTTAGTAATATTTGAAATTGTTCATAGCATTGTTTTTGGGAAAAAAAAATGCTAAAGAGTACATCCCATATCCTATACCTCTGAATTTTGCAGATCTTGTATGCTGCATGCTAGACATTGACTTATGGTTTGACATTTTCCGTGGCTACTTCAATCCTGGACTGATTGAACCTCACTCCTTGCAGACCAGGTCTGAAAAAGAAGAGTACCTTAACATGATTAAGGATGGTCATCTGGATATCATAGTTGGTACTCATTCACTTCTTGGAAGTCGTGTAGTGTACAATAATCTCGGGCTTCTTGTGGTGGATGAGGAACAGGTTTTCCGATGTATTCTAGTTTTCACTTTTTGTTTTGTACCTACGTGTTGGTGTAGTATTCGCGATTTATTGGATGGGACCACTCTTTCTTTGCTTCACAGAGATTTGGTGTCAAACAGAAGGAGAAGATTGCTTCATTTAAAACTGCAGTTGATGTTCTCACCCTCTCGGCAACACCCATACCGCGTACCCTTTATTTAGCACTGACCGGGTTTCGTGATGCAAGGTATAAAGATTTTCACGAATCTTTAGTGCAGGAAGTAGTTATTTTTCTATTGCTTAGCTAATGTTACACTTTGATGTCTAAGGAAATGTAGTCTTAACCTTTTCACAGATGTATTTACTGCTCAAGCGAAACTAGATTTTGATGTGTACTCAAGTAGTTGTATGTAAACATTTGAACTTCGAGAGATGAAATGAAGTTTTGATTTTTGAGCATTTGCATGGTCATGTAGAAGGATAATGTTAAAGAACTCATGTTATCTGCATACAAAGAAAGATTTGCGTTCGTCATTATGTTATTTTCAGGAAAAGAAGTGTGAGATTATCATTCTACTGGGTCAAACTTAAAACAGTATCCATTCCCTCTAATTATAACTCTAAAATCCCGAATTGCCGTAATGTATAATTATAGAAGTATCATATACTTTAATAGGTGAATATCACTATGTCCTTTTTATTCCCTTTTAGATGGGGTGTCCCTTCAAGGGTTGATTATTCTGATGACCCTCCGATTATGGATGCTATTTTAAGGACACTTGTGCATCTGTATGTTACTTGCATTGGCGTTTGGATGCTATTTTAAGGACACTTGTGCATCTGTATGTAACTTGCATTGGCATTGGTCAAAGTTTATTAGGTTCAAGAACATTTGTGGAAGTATGATAATCTTGCTTAAACAGTCCTTCTATACTAGCATGTAGGAGGCACTCAAAGGCACGTATAGTTTTGAAAGGTGTAGTTGCATATTTTCCCCCAGCTTTGGAGTTGATTGAAATATAGTAGTTCTTGTAGTAGTTTTCGTTCAATTTCTACAATTAGGCCTGCCCTTGTTGTAAGTTCATTTCTTACCTGTAGGCATATCGAATTGTGATTTGCTTAACCATACCATGTACTGCTAAGTTGGAATTTGAAGGTTATTGGGAATCGGCTATCCCATACTATTATTAAGATTAACCATGAATAAGAAACAGCTAATGGCCATATATTAGGTCATAATAAGTTTTTGTCCATTTCTTCTAGTTTCTGTATGCTTTTTGGATCACACTGATGTAGAATTAACAAGTTCTGAGTACATGATGAAAGAATGTCTCACAATCGTATTTGCTTTTCCAGTTTAATTTCGACTCCACCTCCAGAAAGAGTTCCTATAAGGACTCATCTTTCAGCCTTCAGCAAAGAGAAAGTAATTCAAGCAATCAAGTACGAGGTAGATCGAGGTGGCCAAGTGTTTTATGTTTTGCCGAGGATTAAAGGTAACATCAAACTACTCTTCCTTGGCTTCCTTGGTTGTAGCAGAGCTTGCACAATTTGTCATTCCATTTTACTAGTGGTGGGACCAGGTAGAATTAGGTTTCCCCACCAATGCGAGTAGTGTAATGTTTTCGTGTTTGTAGCTCATGCACACTTCCTACTTTTTGGTACTTTTTGTTATTCATTTTTGGGTGAAAGATTTGTTTGGTTGCCTAACAGTTGCCATATGCGCCACTGTGTCCTCAAGTTATTTTGTTGCGCAGTCAAGTATTCAAACTTACCTAATTAGTGCAATGAATCCTCTAACTTACTTGATTTGAACAATTGGGTCCTTCCATCACCTAGCACCAATAATTCTGTCAATTCTGCAGATGTGACATTGTTGATGTGGCGATTTAACAAATATTTAGAAAACTAAGAGAGAGAAAGGGGAGGAGGGGAGCAAGAGGGTTAGTGCCCTCGCTGATGTCAAGCGAGGTCCAGCTGGCCCGCACAGGCCAGCTTGCACTCTTGTTGATTAGGGCGAGGCCAAGGGCCCTTGATTGGTTTTGGCACCACCATCGACGAGACTTTCTTGACCCTTGTGGGGAGTTCACCAGGGCTGCCCAACCCTTGTATGTTAGTGGTGCATGGTGGAGCCACCTCTGGCAAGGGCCCTTGCCTCTGCCTGTGATCACAGCAAGAGCCATAGGGACTTTACTTGGTATCCATGATGGTCACCGGCCGTCACCAGTGGTGGATGTTTGACAAGTTAGGAAACCAAAAGTGCACTCAACCCTTCTTCTTAGAAGATTTTGGGGCTGCAGGTTGTTTCAAAATTGTCTAGGATTTGCTGCATTAGATGCAGTATGAACAGTTTTAACATTGTTGGATGAATGTTAGGACCAATTCGGTTGTTCGTGATCTGGTTATGTTATATAATGAGGTGACACTCAGTCAGGAAGAAAAATGAAATTTGAGAAAAACTTCTTAAGAACTCATGGTGGATAGCTATGATTTCGTAGTTTTCGAGAAATATGTTCTTGGCAACTTCTAGGTTGTATCTTTCCTCTGGTATGGCCCTACTCACCATTATCACGCAACAGGACTTGAAGAAGTGATGGAGTTTCTTGAACAGTCATTCCCAGATATTGAGATCGCTATTGCACATGGCAAGGTAGTGCTTCTCTCACCAAATTTTCTTTCCTTATTATCAGTCGCGAAATGTGAAAGAGATTCCATATCTTTAGTGATGCAATCAAAGTCAAAATGCAATTTTGACTCAGAACTTAGTTGAACATGCTTGTCTACAGATTACCCCAGGCTTTATGTCTTAAAGCAGTAGAATAAAGCTAGACATTCTGTATTCTGGAATATGCCATTCAAGAGAGAGATACTCGATATACTTTCGAGTGTCTATATTGGGAAATATGTTGTGATTCAAACTGGAGATCCGCGATACTTTAGAACTGTTGCATGTCATTTTAAATGTTCACACCAATTTTAATGGTGAAAACTGTTCATGATACCAATCACTTTGAACTTCTATTTTTTCGATTCTGTGCCAGATTATGCAAATCACGAAACTTACTGGCAGGGTGAATAACTAATGAGGCAAACTTAAAGAATATTACATAAAAATTCTCAGTCTTACAGACTGGAAATCTACTTAGTGAACCTGAACATCTCACTGATGAGTGATTAGAGACGTTTTAGTAGACTGACCCCAGAAAAATTTATATGGTGAGGCATGCAAGTATACATGCATATGAGCTAGTGATGTTCACTGGTATGATCTTGAAAGGGTAATGACCTGCACATCACTATATTCACTTAAGGATCAATGACATCACCCATCTCGTTAAAGTATTTATATGTTTCTCTTTTGGTATAGTGGAAACTTGTGGATGTAAATGCTTTGATCAGTGCTGTAGATGTTGTGACTTGTAATTTGAGCTTTACTTGGTTCTGAGCTCTTCTTATATATGGGTTTGCACTCCCTTGGTGCCCTATTTGTCTTATACTTATCCAAAATTAAAAATTAACATGTACCTTGGAGCATCTGAAGCCGACTCTTGGGCTTGCATAACTAGATTTTCAGCAGGATTAAAAAAAATACCAGCTTAGACAGCAATTAGAGTATCATGGAGGTGATATCAACTGAAAAAGTATAAATTTATACTGATTTTATACTAATTTATTTGGGTTCCGTATCTTAGGAGTGACCTATATCTCGAAATATTCTTGATGAGAAGTTACATTCCCATTCTATACCATAAATTTTATTTGAGCTTCTATATCTTGAAGACAAACGAAGATATATCTGAGTTGGGCAACTGCTCTGCATATAGTCATGTGGACCTGTGGTTGCCTGGCCAATACATCGACAAAAAATTGTTTATGGGAGGATGTAAGAAAATGAGGCTGCTTGTTTACACTTGGGCAACATTTACTTTTCATGTTATGCTTGCTTTATGTGCTGGTTCATCATTAATATTTGTTCACTGATTTATTACAACCCATTGATTTATTACCTTCCTCCAGCAATATTCAAAGCAGCTTGAGGACACCATGGAGAAATTTGCTCAAGGTGATATTAAAATTTTAATATGCACAAACATTGTGGAGAGTGGCCTTGACATTCAAAATGCAAATACCATTATCATTCAAGATGTTCAACTATTTGGACTTGCACAACTCTATCAGGTTCAGTCTCTGTCCCTCTCGTTGTATTTTGCTTTAAATTTTCCTAAAAATCTCAATACCATGAAGACAATATCTACTAATTGTTCCCATGCAAATGTCGGTCAAATAAGAGTACAAATTGAGAAAGGAGCATTATTTGTTATACCAATCATGCTATATACCTCGTTGAAGTACTCGGGTAGTGGAGTATGTTGATAATTCGATTGTCATATCGCCATTGCATATAAAGAGCCCTCGGTATCGTAGTGCTGTACATTTCTGTTTCCCGACATGATCTGGCATTCCTTTTTTTTTTTTTTTTTTTGCTCTTCTTGAAAACTTTCACATACTTTGGTTGCCTATGCGGATCATAAGAAAGCAGTTTGTTCTCCAAGCATCGACCAAGTTCCTCTGGATATTTGCAGTCATTGATTCCTCCTAAAATGGGAACTATGGCTTTTTTTCCTGACATTGCTATGATTATTCTCTTTCATTAGTTGCGTGGAAGGGTGGGGCGCTGTGATAAAGAGGCTCATGCACACTTGTTCTACCCTGATAAGTCGCTGCTATCCGATCAAGCCCTGGTAAGTATTTTGACTTTCGTTCCTCTCACGCAAAAGAGATTCATGCACATGCACTTTGACCCATCTTGGTGTCATAAGACACATTTCGTATGTTGTATGCACACGTTTTTCTTTTGCCTGCACAAAATAATGCTGTGGATGCGGACATTATCAATATTGGGCTACAGGAGAGGCTTGCTGCTCTCGAGGAATACCGTGAACTTGGCCAAGGTTTCCACCTTGCAGAGAGAGATATGGGTATAAGAGGCTTTGGTACTATCTTTGGCGAGCAACAGACAGGCGATGTGGGGAATGTTGGCATTGATCTCTTCTTTGAAATGCTATTTGAGAGCTTGTCAAAGGTATCTTCTGCTGTATGATTAGCTCGTGCAACTGTGGCACACATTAGCATTATCATCGCCACATTTTTTGGTGCTTCCCATTAAGCTTATGTTTGTTGCCTTGCCTTGGCAGTCTTTGTTATTCTGTGTTATTGATCGAACCCTATCCCTATTGGGATGACATGAGATCAATTGTTTTGAGCACCTTTAAAAGCTTAAGTGCTGGCAGCTTGTGTGTCACCTGTCTTATTGGAGATGTGATCCTAAGTTCTAGCTGCTGAGACAATCCAATCTTATACCATCTACTTTTTTACCATCTCTGTTTACCATAAAGTATGCAACTGGATTTCTATATTTAGTTGCTGAATTTGGGTTGAGCATTACAAATCTTTGCTTTGTTTCTAGATAGAGCTGCATCACATACTTCCAGTTTATTTTCTGAACATTGCAACTCTTTACTCTGTTTCTAGGTAGAGCAGCATCGCGTACTTCCAGTTTATTACCAAGATGTCCAGGTACTTCGCTATTTCGTCGAATTAATTTCTGATGAGTGAGCTGTTATATTGTTGTGAACTCCTGAAGGATAATGAGTTACCACTCTAGCTCATATTTCTGCACAAAGAATGCAATGTGTCAGTGGACAAGGAAAGGCCAGATCTGATGTCTCTAAAAATCCGACAACTCTTTCATAGGTCATTAGAGTACAACAGCTATAACAAAGGAGGGAATAATTATCATGAAACAGTATGTAAAATATCAGTGACCATGCCAAAAGAAGTTGGTTTTGAACACATCCTAAAACACAAAGTCGGATCGTGGCCTAAAATTGGTAATGAATTGGGCTTTGATATGACTCATTATCTAAAATGACCCTTCTGAATTCTCTTTCGTTCGGGGAGTGGCAGTGGAGTCTACATAAATTTGTTCTTTTTCTTTCGTGGGTCTACATATTATAGAATGTGTCAAGGGAGAATGGTTTTACAAATAATGACCCCTCACTCTAGCTTTTCTCTTCTGTATAAAGCACAGTATTATCTCCCTTTTCCCCGGCATATTCTGCCCATTTTTGTTTTGTTTTATGATAAACACTACATTTCACAAGGTTGATGGAAAATGGTGTTGGCATCTGAGCAAAAGTTAAGTCTGATGTGAATATCGCAGTCTTCAGTAATCACATTAGTTTTAATTTTAATTGGATTTAACTTTTGCTTGATTAGAAATGAACTTTCATAGTCTGGCATGTTGAATAGCCTTAACTTTCATAGTCTGACTTTTGTTCGGTGTTGGCCTTTACTAGATTGATATAAGTATAAATCCCCATCTTCCTTCGGAGTACATAAATCATCTTGAGAACCCCATGGAAATTATAGATGAAGCCGAGAAAGCTGCTGAGAAAGACATATGGAGCTTGATGCAGTTTACAGAAAATTTGCGTCGGCAATATGGAAAAGAGCCTCGTTCCATGGAAATTTTGTTGAAGAAGCTTTATGTGAGAAGAATGGCAGCAGACCTTGGAATTTCGAGGATCTATGCTTCAGGAAAGATGGTTGGAATGAAAACAAACATGACTAAACAGGTTTTCAAACTAATGACAGATTCGATGGTCTCTGATATGCTCAGAAATTCATTGGTATATGAGGGAGACCACATTAAGGTATGCATTCATTCTTTATCATGTTTGGTTCTGATATTCATCAGTCAACTTTCCTGTTTCACTTCCCATCTTTTATGAGGAAGAATCTCTCATATTGTAGATTCTTCCGCTTGCCCTTTATGTAAACCACATTGAATAGAATTGTTAGTTGGGGATACACATTGAGCTCTCTACTATGCCTCTACGCTGTTTTGGCTGGCTTTGGTCTTGAAATCTTATTTATGTTGATAAAATACCAGATGGCGATAAACATTGGGTTCTCGGTCTTCTCAATCTTCGGCAGTACAGTTATCAAGTTCATGGAATTATCCAAACATTAAGCCTATATGTTCATTAACGATCTCTGGATATGTGAGGGCATAAATTACCCATGTTTCTTCAAAGTTCAAGTCGCCAGTCAAATAATTAGATATATCAGGTTTGCGATTTACTGCATGTTTGATTGCCTCCTGTCTCTCTCTTAGGAATTATCAGCTTGATGTCTATCATTCCCTACCCGTATGATTATACGTTGTTTGTAACTAGAGAGTGTTTGTTGAATTTCTAGGCCGGACAGAAGGTGGAGTTTTCTTTCGAGGTTGATCTAGTTCTTTGGATTTCGTTTTGCTGTTGATTATCGATCAATTTATCCATCTCCTGTGTAATGTAATGCAGGCCGAGCTGCTTTTGGAGCTTCCAAGAGAGCAACTCCTGAATTGGATTTTTCAATGCTTGGCAGAACTATATGCTTCATTACCAGCTCTGATAAAATACTAGATAGACAGACACCATATGTCAACAGTTCTGGCTCCAGCTTTCGACTGCCAAACTCTATAATGCAAATTAAGATGGCTTATATGCATCAGTGGCTTCACCAAAATTAAGGCCAGTTGGCTCTACGTGGTTGTGGTGTGTGCCTGGGGTGATCTCACACAAGGAAGGCTAGATGACTTTCCATGAACTAACATGAAGTTGGTCTAAAAGAGTGCAGACAGTTTTAAGGGTAAGAGAAGTATAGTTAGTTGTTATCACATGGGAAACATCTCTTCTCAACAGTCTGTCTGCAGGTATGGAGGTAGCAACATTGGGAGGTCAGCTCAATGGCGTGCCTGGTTATGAACATTACTGCAATATATATATACCTTCAACAAACAGATTCACCACCCGGTAGATCTATGCAGTGCTGTTGCTGAATTATGGGTGAAGGGGGGGCATAGTGTAAAGGTACTTTCTGATATCTGTACATGTATTATTGAATACTCTGATGTGTAGTTACAATGGCCATGAGTGGCTTATTTTAGTTTTTGGTGACTAGGTTAGCTCCATCATTTTTTTTTCCTCCTGAAATCAAGTGTTGAGTAAGCTGTTTGTTCTTAAGAATTGGGCGGTTGAGGAACGGTTAATTGTAGAAAGTTGAAGAAACTGATGTTACATGTTGTCAATCAGAATCGCATTTTCTGGCATTCGCTTCTCGTAATTGTTGTCGCGTTTGCCCGATTGAACCGGAATAATTGTCAATCAGAATCACATTTTCTGGCATTCATCGGTTGGTTTTCACAGATTACACGGTGGAAGTTAATTGTGGAAAGAAACGAGTTAAGAAAGCGCGATTCATGGACGATGACATTCTTCGGACACTGAGCGTTAACTCGTGGCTTTCCTCATATTAGAACGAAGTAACTCCAATCTGTTCCATTTGGGCTTATTTTTATCCCTTCGTCCAATCTGTTTTCTTTCCTTCCCGAGGAATATCGAGGAAAGTGGATAGCAGTAATGGGCCCTAGAAGAGCCTCGTCGCCCTCCCCCCGAACACCTCGGGCCGACCCTCCGAGGAGCAAAGCCCCCCAACAAGGTCGACGTCGACACCGACCACACACACTGGGATGCGAGAGGCAAATCTCATCATCTCTTCTCGTCTCTGTTGGGCACTGTCGGGAGGGAGTGTCGTGTTCGTAAAGACATAACAAGTTCGGACCTGGGACGATCGAATCGACAAACCATCATCATCGTCAGACAGAGAGAGAGAGAGAGAGAGAGAGAGAGAGAGAGAGAGAGAGACACCAGTGTCAACATTGCCTCTCCAACTCCCCCAACTCCGATACTCCACTGGCACGGCATCCAATCTAAACTAAACTAAACTAAACTAAACCCCATCATCATCGCCATCAAGAACCTCCCTCCAGATCGCCGATCCATCCCAACCCCAATAATTCGAATGGCGGCCTTCCTATACCACCTCTTCTCCTCCTCGTCCCTCCTCTCCCTCGGCCTCTACCACTTGGTCTCCGCCACCCGCAACCACCTCAAATGCCCCTCCACCTACGCCGCCAAGCCTTACCACCCCCTCCCCCCCTCCGCCCACCCCCGCCTCCGCCCCCTCCAGCTCTACCTCGCCGTCCTCTTCCTCCTCGTCGCCTCCTGCCACCAGGCCATCTCCTCCTCCGACTCCGACCCCCTCCTCAAGGGCTCCACCCCCGTCCACCGCTTCTCCTCTCTCCAGTCCGCCTCCGTCCTCCTCCTCTTCCTCCTCCTCTCCCTCTCCCTCCTCCTCTCCGACCTCCTCCCCTCCCTCCTCCCCCTCCCCCACGACCTCTTCTTCGCCCTCGCCTCCGCCGCCTTCTTCCTCCAGTCCTCCTCCTGCTCCTCCTCCGCCTCCTTCCAGATCTCCGACCTCCAGGCCAAGTGCGACTCCGTCTCCGCCCTAGTCTCCGCCCTCTCCTCTCTCCTCTGCCTCGCGCTCGCCTGCTCCCCCCGCCTCTTTGTGGCCGACGTCGCCCTCGGGGCTTCCCTCTGCCTCCAGGGCCTCTGGTCGCTTCAGACCGGTCTCTCGCTCTACGTCGAGGCTTTTATCCCCGAAGGGTGTCATAAGCTGCTCGATGTGGTCAAGGGGGTGGAGGGATCTACCAAGTGCGATTTGGAGGAGTCGAGGTTGAGGGCCGTCGCCATTCTTGATCTGGTGTTTGTGCTTCATGTCATGTTTGTGGTGGTCACTGTGATGGTTGTTTATGCTGCTGTGGCTAAGAGTGTAGGTATGAGGAGGATGGGGTCTTACGAAGCATTGCCTACTACTGGGGATAGAGATGCGAATAATCTTATTCAGATGAAGGCATTGACCGGCACACAGGCTTGACTTGATCTCCTTTTCTCTTTTTGTTAGCATTGATTGTATGAGTGACGAGCTGAAATGAATCCGAGTCCTTTACTTTCACTTCAGATTTTGAGAACACTGTAAACCTCTTAGAGTTAGAGGAGGGTTTCTCTTGTACACAAACTTGGCTTTTTAGCTCGAGCCATAGCTACGGTACCGGCAGTTGATTTCTGGTCTCTGTTACTGCCTGTCATCACTATGGTGCTTTGCAACTGATCCACTGGCAATCATGGCGGAAATTATCTCCTTGTCTACGAATTGTTGTAAATTGACTGTAGTTCTGGAACTTGAATTATCCGCTGACTAACTGTTTCACTCTCAACAAGTTGTGCATTGTCACTTCAAAACTTCCCTTCTTATGCCAAACCTGGAGGATGAAGAGTTCTCCTTTATTTGATACGGCCCAATAGAAGCTTGCATAATAGGTTGATTATATTGTCGCTAGACCACAATGAATTTGAATCCGTAATTGTCTAAAATTCGTGAACAATAGCGGATATTGGTTTCTATGTTCTTCTCCAAGAAGCTCCTAGTCTCATAAATTATATTTGGTGGTTTTGTATGGCTGAGTGAACTGAATAAAGTGAAGGGGTGTGTGTATATCTTAGTGTAAGCCTACTACTGACAAAAAATACTTTGTGGGTGTTGGAGCTGCTTTTCTTAATATGATCTTTTGAGAGCTATTCTTGACTTCAAAGTTAGGAGTCGTACTTCATTATTGCCGTGTAATATCAAGAAGGATGAAATTGCGACATCTTTCTGTTACTTAATTGCTGCCTTTGAATCTTTGTCCCTTCTTGTGGGATCTGCAAATGAACCATAGTTCCAGCATTCTACACATATTGCCAGCAAGTTGGCTTGTGTTGTCTTGTTTTTGGCTTGTATAGTGGTGCATGAATCTTGCTTTTCTGTCTCTTGCTGCATAAAAGGTCTAAAGCTTCAGGCCCTCTGAACTTGCATTGTTGGCATCTTTAGTAGTAGCTGTTGATTCTGTCTGTAACCTATTTGAATTCTAACGTTGAAGTTCTGTTCTAGTTGTCCTGGACGGCTCCTTGAAATAAGGTTTTTAATTGACTGGGATTTGTTTGACATTCTTCATTTGCCTGCTATAACTGGAGTATGCATGGCTCCAAGTTTACTAAATGGGCTAGAATATCTGGATGCTTGACTGAATTGCTTCAAGGTTGTTTGGCTGCTTGTTGACGTTGCTATATTTGGTGCAAAGATTAAACTCTAGGAGAGATAGTGGGTTTCTTAAATTTAACGTTCTTCGTTGCTGCATTCAGTGAAAATAAAAGTGGACTATTCCTTACCCATTTACTTTCTGCGCTTGAGCCCATTTGGACATGCTTTAGGTTGACATCTTAGTTCAGCTTCTGTAAAACTACCCACTCATTTGCGGCACCTGATGGTGTCGTATTGAGATTGACATGCATTACATGATACTCACGAGATGACTGTTTGCCTGTGTCCTTATGTGACTTCTTGCTAGTTTGTCAGCAAAATGCTCCTCGGCCTTTCAACTGGGAAATTTTTTTGCACAAAGACAAGATCTTTTACTAGATAGTATTCTAATTCAGAACATCCAGTGGGAGGAATTGTTATTTCATAGTACCTTCTTATGGAACAGTTGAACGTCATGCTTAAACCTGAATAAGAGTTCATGTCCTCATTCGTGAGTCTGCAGCCGTTGTCTCAACCGGAGGCTAGTCCAGCCACCATCTCTGTTTCCACCCCGATTGACATTACGAGGCAATTCTCTGAAGGGGGTTCTGCTTCCATCATTAGTCGGACACCTATATCGGGGCTGTCCTGCTCTCTGGAGCAAACTGTCTCTTTTGTCGGTGGCTTCGCAGTCTGGATCTGTCGATTTAAGATCATGAATTATTAGGCAATGACCAAAGACAACCAACAGCCTAGATGATTCTGACCAATTACTCTTGCTGGCCAGGAACCTTCATTGTATATGGTAATTTAGGTTCTAGGATCTGCTTCCTAACAAAATTGCAGGATCACGTGTGATGTGAATACGAATATTGAGGAAATTGTCGAACATCCTGCGGAGTGGGTTTGCATGTATGGACCATAGAATGATCTCTTTGACAGGTTCACCATTGCATTGCGTCGTAATGGATGCAGCCAACTGAGTCTAATTGTACAACTGAGCGCTCTACCTGGGGATTGCCAGAAGAGACTGTTGACCAGTTTCTGCTACATAAGGTCTGGCGGATAAGAGAGACTAAGAGATGATGCAATGCAAACAAACGAGAGATGAGCAGAGTAATCATCGGCTCCTTGTTGTCGCAGCGACAACATCCTGAGTCATTTCCACCATTTCAATGTGTCGGATTTTTGTTTCTTTTCGTCAATAGAGATGAGGAAATTTCGCAGTCAAAACCAAGAAACTGCGATGCGCTCCCTCCTCGAATTCGGATGCAAGTCAACCGGCTTCGTTTTCATCGGTCGAGTCATTCGAAGCACGTTTTTGCCATGTCACGAACGAGGGTAACAGGTGAACCCGTAGTTGCAGTGCAATTTCACCCAATGCTACTTGCTCGGTGTCGTTAGAAACGAGCAGACAAACAACAAGGCACACAACCCAGAAGTTTCTCCTGCGGCGGTATAGGAAGGTTCCCTCCTGCCTAAATGGAACAAGAAAGAGTTTTGACTTTACATGTCGTGCTGTACCTATATAATGATGCCTTTAAAATAATCATCATCATCATCTCTCTCTCTCTCTCTCTCTCTCTTCCTTCCGTAAGCAAGAAGGCGTTCATCGACTGAAGCATCAAGAGTTTTAGAGATATCTACTATATTTGAATTCTCTCCCTCGTAGGCTTCCTGTCCTCGCATTTCATCAGTGTCTTCTCTCGAGCATATGATACAATCCACCTTTGACTAAGATGTTGGGGGTGAACTCGATCTCGAACTTGATCTCGCGATGATTGCTTATTGAAGTAAGTTACAAGGTTAAAAAGGAGGAGAAGCCTGCAGGGAGGGGATTCATATAAAGTATGTTTCTCGTCAAATGTACCTCAATCTGGCCCGCAACCAGAACGGCAGAGCTTCCTGCAATTTGCTCTCCCAAATCGTTGGTTGCGGCTTTTGCCTGTAGTAAGTTTTACTATTAACAAAAGCTAAAATTCCACAAAAATGGGGTTTCATGCACAACCCTTCTTTGGAGAACCAGAATAAACTGCACGCATTAGGTGATATGCATTGGAAATTAGTTTTTTGACCAACCCGATGAGGGAGTAAATTAGATGATGTCCTCCCTTTTCTTGAATACAAAAGGAGGTATATTCTCATTAGGTACAACAAATTTGCAATTCAATTACATCTTAAGTATCCACGTGAATTGGGTAAGTTTTTTCTAATCCCGAAATCAAAACCACAATACATGTCAAGTCTTAGCTAGTCGATCGGCTAATTATTTTGCATAACATGTATGCTAATTGTGCGTGTGTTGGTGTGGAATTTGCCATATTCAAAGACCAAAATACACTTGATAGAGAAAATGAAAATCCTGTATTAGTAAGAGTTCAAGGGAGATTACAAGGAATTGAACAAAAGGGACCAAAGACGATTCCCAGTCTCCCAGATTAGGTCAACTAAAAAGCCTTGAGCAAGCTGACTGCTTTATTTTTGTTATTTTGGCCAGAACAAACCCGACGACAGTAAAGAGTCTTTCTAACTTGATTTCAGGTGCGTCTCTGCGCGACGAAATTGCAGCCAGCTGGTAATTAGAACAATCTTCAGTCGGAGCAAACCGGACATTCAATTCCATATCCAATACAACATTACAATGTGAGATTGCAGAAGAAGTGCATGACCAGGATCTGAGCCTTATATCTACAGGCCAAAGGGCAAACTGATCATTGCTGTCCACAGAGCAAAATTACCTAGAAGAAGAGGCTGCAAACACAAGGAATTGCTGCATGAATTCCACGTTTAATTGTTACTCAAGGCTTCCTACTTGGAAGCAGTCTCATCTCATTCTTCAGGTAGCGCTTAATTACAATGAACTCGGCGTTACCCAAAAGCCATAAAACGGGAAAAGAAGAAAAAGAAAATGAGAACCTTTCTTACAGAAATGGGTATGTATGTTTACAACAAGGTCATGAACTGACCAGAGGTCGTCTGTATCTTTCAGCTTTATCAGTATACCATCTTTCTCCTCTTCCTGCACTTTCGCAAAATAGAATTTCAAATGAGCATGTGGACTTCCAGTCCTTTGCACCAACTTGAGTTAATATGTTACGCCCTTCCATACAGAGTTGGTGATATCTGTATTTTGTACAACAGGACTACTTGGAGAAACATTAGTAAGAAAGTGGGGAAAAACATTAAACCAAACAGATTTCATTGGAAAAGTATCCAAGACCTGATGAAGGTGCGGTACAAGTACCGCAGGCGGGCATCGAAGATTTCTGCAGTGACGGACAGAAATTATGAATTCTGGCTCACAGATTTGTCTTTCAGCCATTGCCGAAAGTATGATTGCATCTTGTCTCTAGTAGAAGAATTCCAAACATTCACAGTCGGAATGATCTTGTTTGGCCTCAAAAACTGAGAAATTGCAGGTTTTAGTTATATGCCAAACCCAAACGTCAAAGTTATACAGAAAACGTTCATGACAAAATAATGAGTCTGGAAGCATACCTGCACAAACTCCCTCAATTCAGTAAAACTGGAGTGCTCACTATAAGGAACTCCTGCAAAGTGCCAAGTAGTGGTCAATTCTGTCTACTTTTGTCATGACAATTGTCAAAATTAAGATGTGATGCTTTGGAACTACTAATGCAGTTTGCAGCTTGTGCAGTTCCAGTTTACCCGATAAACATAACATCAAATCTCACCATAAATGGTAACTTTGCCTTTGGAGATGGGTTTGATTAGACTCAATTCTGTACGCTCAGAGTAGGTCCAACCTGGGGAAATGGAATTGAGGACCATAAAACAGATTGCAAAAGAATTTGTCTCAACAGGTTTTTAAGTTGTGTACATATATAACACTACCCGTTGGTCGGAATGCCAAAACATTTGTGCATTGATCTCCATAAGATTTCAAATAAGTATCGAGGATCTACAGCACAAACATTATCGTCATCATTACGCGGGAAAAAGGGATAAAAAGATTACACCGAATCGTCATAAAGCTAGGCATAGGATCAAACTTCAAACCGCAGGGACGATATAGGCAGGACATGAAGATATGTATCCTTTGGATTCGAGCTGATCCTCTCGGATAGTTCAGGCCAATTGAAAGACTGCAGAATACGTCTCCGTGATGCATTTGCATGTACTTTAACCTAAAGCAGCAACCAAAATATACTGAGTACTTTTTGGTTTGTAAATTCATATTTTTCTTACGTTCTGATAATTTAATGGAGGCAGCAGAACTTAAAAACATCATGAAAGAAGTTGACGGACAGTGATTGATATTGTTTGCCCAATATCACTTCGTCCAGAGAAAGACAGCTAGCTCCTAAGATTATCTACAAGAACACTTACGATCAAATGCGTTCCATGCAAAACTTCTTTCAAATTCAATCAGCATCTCATCGGTGCGTGACAAGGTAACAACATGAAAATAGGTAATCCTCTACCTACCGATCCCCTATGTAGAGATATCCAGCAATTTTGCAAAGATACGTTCATCATTCTGAGGTTGTTTGGAAACAATACTAGCACTGCGAAGCTATTCGAAAGAAACGCATTGGTTCTCCCCAATGAGCTCAGACCACATACACTAACTGCATTGCCTTCAATATTTTCACATCAAGAGCCTCATGTAAGCCACATTTTTCCCCCAAACTGAAAAAGAGTTGCTTGATAAGACAAAGACATTCAGAAATAGGTTAAACACGAGAGATCTGTGGCCTAATAGTTGACCGGTGCTTGCTTCTCCAATTATTAGGATCGATTAAGGCAAACCAGTTTATCAGACTAGTGGTATGGAGCAGACCTATAAATTAGCACTGTTTCTCAGATTTGGTTCCTTTATTTGTGTTATGACCCCAAAAATTAAGACTATAAACTGCCTCCTCGGCATTCCAACCCACCACATGACAGATATAGTTCATGATGCTTTATTTTGCTGACACTCAGAAACACACGAGTATGACAAATACACCTGTAGAGCTTCTGTCACATGCAACTCACAGCTTGGGATGCTTATTGCTCTATAAAGTATGAATGTGTTACAAAAAAAGAGGAAAAAGTGCATCGCCATACCCCTAACGCCTTTGAAAGAGCAAGGTAGACACATTCTTTCCCAATGCTATAAGCCCCAACCACAATAAGGGTCTTGGGTTGCTTTTTGAGGAAGTCATTAGAAACTCTTACGACATAATTTAGTACATCTTCTTTGGAGGGGAACCTGAAAAGGACCAATCAAAACAAACACGTGTAATAAACAACTTGTTTGGACACGAGTCGCAACCAAAAAGATGTCTGTCAGTTATACACTGCAGAAAGGAAAGTATCATACTTGTATCTTGGATTGCAATAAGTTGTGTCCAGGTAAAGCACATCGACTCGTTGGTTTGCAAGAAGGGGGTAAGTTTGCATCAGTTTTGAGGCTCTGAAGTCTCCCGTGTGCAAGTAGCATTGACCATTCGACAGACGAAAGTGAATCAAAGCTGCACCTGGACAATGATTAGCTTCTAACAGTGTGACTCTAACTCCTCCTATTGTATGCTCGTCGTTCAATTCCAGAGGCCGGATAAACCTGCTTACACGGGCAGCACATAAAACTGTTCTGAGTACACTCTTAAACTGTGCTGTGCAAAGTGGCAGAAACAAATGCTTCTGGAGCATAAGCACGAAAGGAGAGAAAAAAGGAAACAAAAAAATCCAATACTCACAATGGATTGACATAGAGACACAATCTAACAAGCCGAGCAGTGAGAGGGGTGCAATAAATAGCGCCGTGAGACCATCGTTTGGTAAGGCCACCATAGTGATCGGCATGAAAATGTGTGAGAAAATATGCCGAACATCCTTCAACGCAACCATAGCGGAATGCATCAACAGTGAATAGCGTCCCTGGGAAAACACCAAAACATCTCCTTTACTGTACATTATATACGAATGTCACTCACAAGCCATTTTCACTAAACAAATTCAGCCCAAAAAGCAATAAGTTTCTGCATTTGAGTAATGATCAACACGGGTGTGTAAGTACCCATTAACGAACCAAAATAACTCTCATCCCGCAAAATGTGCATCCATCAGGTGAAACGAACAAATTCTCAAGCACCAAGCAAGTTCCGACCTGGAATCTTTTTGTAGAAGGGGCAAACTCTAGGCTGAGCCACCGCAGCTCCACCATTGCTTCCCCCATTCGACGTCTGTGACCTCTTCTTCCTCGGAGCTAGCTCCGGCTCCAACGGAGCAACCTCGCCTCCTCCAGCTCCGACCTCTTTCCTCTTTAACCCCCACATCTGGAGAAGATTGCCTTGCTTCAGCTTCCCGGCTCCGACCTCTTTCCTCTTCAACCCCCACATATGGAGAAGATTGCCCTGCTTCAGCTTCTTCTCCGACCCCGTTCCGCTTCGCACGCCGTCGTCACCGTCCTCGTCCAAAATTGCGCCGCTTCTATCGTCCTCCTCCCCCGATCGCAGGCAAGACCAATCAGTCCCGCCGCCGTAGAAGCTGGTCGCGAAACTCTCTCCGTCGCCCTCACCGTCGCCCTCAATCCCTCCGACTTGTCCACTGCCGACCTCCGTTTCGATGAGTCGAAACGAAGGGAAGCCGTCTTCATCTTCGCGATCGAGACGAGGCAATTCGGGAACGCAATCGCAATGACAGTCGTCGAAGAGGGAATCGAGATCGTCGCTATCTTCGGACGCGCCCATTTTCCTCTGTCGCTCCGGGTTCGCGGGAGGGTTTCGATTTCGATTGAATTTGTGTCGAGCGCGCGTCGCGAGGATACGGCGTGTTTGGACATCGGACTTGGATTTGGTGTGTTTGGCTCCCTCGTTAGATTTTTCTTTTATGCGATAAAAAATCGGGAAAATTCCAAAAAAGAGCCCCAAGTGCTCTCATTTTCTCAAATAAGGGTCTGAAGTAAACTTTGTTTCAAATAAAGGCCTAAAATGCCAAAAGGGCCTGAAACGGCTATGGTTGTTTTAAATAAGGGCCTGAAACGGCTATGGTTGTTTTAAATAAGGGTCTGACATCGTCGACCGGCTGACTGACCAAATTTTTCGACCGATCAAGGGCACTTTTGTCAAAATATAAATTTAATATATTTTTTAAATTAAATTTAAAAAAAAAAAAAAAAGCAAAATCACAGGTGGGAGGTCTACCTCTCGCCTATGGCCGCCGCCCCAAAGCCAGGTGCGGCAGCGGCGGCGATGGCATGCTGGCCCTCACCTGAGCTGGGAGAGAGCCGCGACCCTCTCCCAGATCTGGGCAAGGGTCGGCGTCCCTCACCTAAGTCTGACCAAGGGCTGTAGCCATCGGCCGGGACCGGGGTAGGTCGAAGGGCGCCGATCCACCTCGATCCCAGCAGATGGGCGCGGCCTTCTCTTGGCTCAAGCGAGGGCCGGCAGGGCCACCCCGAGGCGCCGGCGACCCCAACGGCCATAGCCGCCGCCCCATCGGTGGTGGGGTGGCGGCCACAGGCGGGAGGACTAACCTCTCGCCTGTGTATCATTTTTTTTTTCAAAATCTCTTAAAAAATAAAATAAAATACTAAATGACCAAAATGCCTATAACTAAAGTGACTCAAGCCCTTTTTTTAGATTAATATGTCACTTCAGACCCTTATTTGAAATAATATGCACTTCATGCCCTTTTTTTGAAATAAGGTCCGCTTCAGTCCCTTATTTGAAACAATGTCCATTTTATGCCATTATTTGAGAAAATGAGGGCACTTGAGGTTGTTTTTTGAAATTTTCCCTAAAAAATCTATGATATAGAAAAGCATTTATTATTTCACTTATTATGTTATATACAAATTCTTGTAAATAGTAACAAAATTTTGAACCATGGATTTTAACTATTTTACAGTAAAGTCAAAGCGCGTGAATCGCAATATATTTGAAAGAATTTATGCAAAGTTAAATGATAATGCATGGTAATTGAAATCCGACAAAAAATGAATGCGATCGCCTCAGAGCTGATGATTCGGAAAAAATAGATTAGATAGTTCTTATATGATTTAATCCCTTCTAAACGGGTTTGTGAGCGCGTAATTGATTGCAATAATACCAATTAGCTCTTCTTAAACCCACATTAGCACTTTTCCCGTTTCCCAAGTGGGATACTGACCACCTGTGTGTGTTAGGTGTTAGGTGGAAAATGACCATAAAACAAACGAATTTGCAAAAGTAGTCTTTTAAATCGTGTGTAGATTTAAAGATTGAGCGTGAACACGTCAACTCAACAAGTTTTGAATTTTCAAAAGTACCCTTTTAAATCTTGTGAATTTCAAGATTGAGAGTGAATATATCTACTCAACAGGTTTCAAAATGAACTTTTATTCGAGGACAGAGGAATAGCGGAGAGAAATGAAAAAACTTGTTAAATGGATATGTTCACCCTCAAATAAACGAACAGTGGAAAGAAATAGAGGAACTTGTTAAGTAGGTCAATATTAACTTTTACTCGTGGATAGAGGAATGTTTGGAAAGAAATAAAGAAACTTTTGTTAAGTAGATATGTTCATCCTAAAAAAAAACATGCATGATTTTATACCCATAGAAATATCCTTGCTTATTATAAGGATCCTGGAAAAATAAATGAACCGAGCTTTTTTCAGCCCATGCAAACCGATGCGGCAATTGACTTGGTTAACGACGCGAACTTGTACAATAGACACTTCAGCAGCGTGTGCATTCATAAGGCAAAACGACATCGTTTTTTTCAATATTCTAAATCGAGACTCTGTCTATTTCAACAAGAAAAATAAGTTACCCTAATTGAAAAGAGTTAGGATTCTCGAGTTGAGTACTCTTTTACCCCATTCCGAAAATTAGTATTCCAAGGCAACGATTCGGGTGAATTCATCTATTAACTGTGCACTCGGCAGCAACAATTGGTATCGGACCACTCCCGATATGTATCGTTGTTCGAATTTCTCAAGGGATGAAGGCCCAAAGTGAAATTTCCCAGAAAGGAGGGGGGAAATAATAAAGATTGGCTTCCAATGAAATTGGGGATATAAAAACTCACCGCATGACTCGTTCTACCATAAATTCAACGTTTGACTTCCTTCCCTCTCCTCCCCATGACATTTCAACAGCCGCCAATCCCCTACTTCTCCAACGATTCCTCGAACATAACATTCCCCCAAAATCACTCGTATCCCCTGGACCGCGCCACATCACAAGAGAGAGAGAGACGAACGTGGCGAAATCGAAGGCCCACAGCCAAAGGAGCCCATCTTCCACGCATCTAGCGGCACACGCGGAGCGGACCACAGGGCTGCCGTGGACCCTGAAGCAGAGGATCGCGCGGTGGGTAAAGCGTCGCGCTTATTTGCTATTGACCCGACACCCTCAAATTCTCTCTATCTCCGCTTTTTCTCTTTCCCACTTCCAAGCGATTTTCTATTCTCTCTCTGCGGGAAATATTCTCTTGACGCAAAAGAGTACAAGTTTAGAAACCAAAGAAGGAGATTTTCTTGAGGCGACCAAGAAAGAGACAATCCCCGAGATATTCTCGGGCAGCATCATTGGATCCACCGCGTGCCTCGAAGCGTCCATCATTGCGATTCGCGGTGTGAAAAAAGTTGGGAGGGAATCGAATTCACTGGTTTTTGTTTTGCCCCCCTCCCTTTCGAAAGAGCTTTTGGAGGTGCAGCGGCAAGCTTCTTGTTCCCACACGCTTTCGTTCCCGACATAATCGGTCCCGTTTTGGGAGGTTAATCTCTTCTTTTGTTCGATCTGCTGAATCTGGGTATGGTTCGTTTTGACGCGGGGGGAACTTTGTTAGATCAGGAAGTGATTCCCTTTTCCGGATTCTGGTTCTTGTGGATTAAGTTTCGATCTTTTGTGTTTCCGATGGTTGGGTGCGACCGAGACTGCTTAAGGGTCCGATTGTGTGCGTGCACTTCATCATTGTGAGCTGCTTAGCTGGAAAATTTTGTCGTCACGGCGACATTGCATTTCTTTGTTCAGTGATTGTAGATGTTACCTTCGTTTTCGTTCCATTTACCCTAAAGTATGTTATGGGTGAGAAGAGCTTAAGGGGATAAATCATAAGATATCATGGCGTGCTTTGGCTTCGTGTTTTTGGTTTGTGCTACATGAATTCGATTCTGAATTTGGGTGTCTGTGAATGTTGCAGGTAAAGAGTTTACTGAGTTTTTGAGTTTTTCAACCTCGGTGTTGAGAATCCATCTTGAAACTGGACTGTAAGACCTCACTTATTTGCGAAAGTCATCTTTCTGAGGATGTGATGCTTTCGCAATGTCGTGAGAGTGCATAGCTGAAAGAGGACGGCGCATGCGGGGTGTCATTGGCACCTCTTAATCCATGGGGGATTGGGTAATTGGAGCTTTCATCAACCTCTTCGGCAGCATTGCCATCAACTTTGGAACGAACCTCCTTAAATTAGGTCATAATGAGGTATGCCCCTCTCTTCTATCGAGACAATAGTTTACTGGGTTGATCTTTGCCTTCTATACCAATAGCTGCCAAAGTGATGTTCTTGGAGATCTCTTCTAGAACTGCTGCTCCGATATTACTCTTCTACTATTACGTGTTATTCCCGGGTCGTGTTCCACCTACAGATTTAGCAATGTGGTAGAGAACATGGCATTGAGTTTGACAGTGTACAGCGTCTGTTCTGATTAAATTTCAGCCCATCGATCCGAGGAATCAACTGGATTTTAGGTTGTTTTGATTGGAAACATATGGTTGGTTTGTCCGATCAATGACATGCAGCTGGTTACTTGGAATGTAGGAAGATGTGACTATCCTATAGCTGTTTCTTACATGCCATTGCTTATCGTTTATCTCTGATCGTCTCATGCATGACCTGAGATGAAATGAAGCAACTTATTACTATCACAAGAATCACTTATTGCTCCAGCAAAATTATCTTTTACGAGCTTCGTATATATTCTTGCAGAGAGAAAGGCAGTCCGTGCAAGATATGGACGGTGCAAATGGCAAGCTTCCTTTAAAACCTATTATATACTTCCACACTTGGAGAGTTGGTAAATCCTAATCTCATGGTACTGTATACGCTGTAGGAATGACGTATTCTGTGAAACCAATGGCCTATGTCCTCATTTGGCTTTATGTTTCCATACATGCAGGCATATTGTTTTTCTTCCTGGGGAATTGCCTGAATTTTATTTCCTTTGGATATGCTGCCCAGGTGATTTATTTTATCTACCAAAAGTGCACCTACGGTTTTGATTGTCATTGAGAATTGTATGAGAGGATGGATCGCATAGCTTTGTTTCTCGATCCTTTTACTTTCAATTTCTTTTCACCCAATATCTCCCTTTCATGCAGTCACTCCTTGCAGCTTTGGGGTCAGTTCAGTTCGTCTCCAACATCGCTTTCGCTTACTTTGTGTTGAACAAAATGGTTACCGTCAAGTATGTTGATTAGAACCTTTCTAATAGTAAAGTCTACTTTCAGGACACACTAGATAGTTGCACGTGTCTTTCTTTCTATTTATCATATTATGAAATGCTGTGTTATTTCTCGTTACAGGGTTTTGGTTGCGACAGCATTCATAGTCCTTGGAAATGTTTTTCTTGTTGCGTTTGGTAACCATCAATCCCCTGGTTAGTGTGTGCCGCAATCTTTTCGCTATCATTTGTTGCTTCAAATGGCAGGCCTTACTGACATTCGAGCTAATGGTGCCAATATTTGGAACTTGAATTCTCGAAAGTTGTAATGTTGTCTTATGTCTTAAGTTTGAGAGTTCCCATACTCATGCAGCAAAAGTGTTGTCATTTACGGGGCTTTACTGTTTCAGGCGAACCCATTTAGATACTTTCTTATAGTTTAATTTGGCTGTGCACCTGAGCTGTGCTAATGTTGCTATGGTCGTGACAGATGTTTCATAATCCGTAGATGGTAATATGTTCATCTTTCTGTGGCATACATCTGCTTGTTCTTGTACTTGAGAAGTGCCTCTGTATTGTTGATGAACAATGTCATTGCAACTGCAATGTCAATTATTCAGCATCAATCTTGAAGACCATATGTTACTTCCATTAACCATCGTAGTGATTAGACTCCGTTCACACTTATCACTTCTAGAAAGAGTGTCATCCTTTCTACAGCATGGCTCCATCTCATTTTGCTCTCTACTCTGCATTTAGCTCTGGAAGGTTCGCATGGAGTTCATTTTTTCCGAAACATTGTCTGTCAATGTGTTGAGTCCATAGCCCGTTTGGCTGTGAAGATGATTTTATATGTGATCATTGGCAGCAAGCTTAGAGTTTCATATATAGAGACATTTGGTTACCTTGACGGAATTTGATCATTTTATGTCGACCATTTATAATCCTATTCTCTACCTGCTTTACTGGTTCCTTTGGGTGGAACGGTTATGTCCTGTTCATTGGCTTTCCTTTCAGTATATACGCCCGACCAATTGGCTGAAAAATACAGCAACATCACATTCCTTTTTTATTGTCTGATATTGATGCTGATCGTTGCCTTGCATCATGCAGTCTACAGGTGAGCCTTGCAAACTATCATTTTCCTGACTCTTCATTATGTGTACGCTTCTTTGCTCACTATATCACTGGGCCTGCAATTTCTTTACCTTGAAAGTGTTGGATTGTAGGAGAGGAGAGCTTCTTGTTGCAGTTGCAGGACAGGAGCTGAGACCATACTGGCATATGCTCCTTCCTTTTTCATATGCTATAGTTTCAGGTGCCGTAGGGTCATGCTCAGTGTTATTCGCAAAATCTCTGTAAGTAAGCTATCTCAGACTTCGTAACTTGTGTGGTGCGAGTGACCAGTAAAAACTTCAACTATTTGTGGTATAAACTTGATAATTTCTCTTGTTTTCAGGTCTAACTTGCTCAGACTGGCAATGTCTAGCAGCTATCAGTTGCACAGCTGGTTCACATACTCGATGCTGCTTCTGTTTCTCAGTACTGCTGGATTTTGGGTAAGATTGCTGGCATAGTTTCTTTTCCTGGATCTTACGATATACCTAACTGTTATAGAAAGCTGAACATTTTTTTCTTGGTTTGCAGATGACAAGGTTGAATGAAGGATTGTCATTGTTTGATGCAATTCTTATCGTTCCCATGTTTCAAATTGCTTGGACATTCTTTTCCATTTGTACAGGATTTGTTTACTTTCAGGAATATCAGGTCCTACAATGAGACATTCATTTTGTTTTATATGTCCAGACGACATTCATTTTGTTTTATTCAGCCAGAAGACAATCATTTTGTGTGATTCACCCATTTTTAAAACAGGTGTTTAATGCACTGAGGACAACAATGTTCATACTGGGAATGACGTCTGTTTTCGTAGGGATTTCTTTGCTGGCACCCGATGAGTCAAGAGGTACCAAGTTTCAAGAGCAATGAAAATTCGGTGCATTACGTAGACGTAGGTTTGCTTACACTTATCTTTCATTTTCTTTTCAGGTGGTGAAGTGAAAGATAATCCATCCTTAGCGTCTGTGACATCTTCAGGCATCTCAAGTGAAGCGGACAGGTAAAAATTTTGCAATTGCCAAGGGTGTGGAGTAGTTAAGTATGTAGAAGGCTTTGACCCAAAAAAAAAAAAAGTATGTAGAATGCCATTGCGATATTTTCCTGATCTTTGTGGTCCCTCATAAAATGAGGATATCTGCTAATTGGCATTCATATGATCTTGCATGAGAAATCAAACGTTGGGCTGTTTGTGACAGATTGATCGAGCCATACGGAGATGGACACAGTAAAGAGACGAGATCGTTCATGCAAGAATTGACCTTCAGGATTATGGACATATTAGTGAGGGCAAAGGTGCTAATTACGGGAGTTGACAAATATTTTAACCGTCGCAAATGCTTGACACGTGAGATAACTAACACAACAGCTTTCCGTGATTCTGCAGAATGCTTGCTCGGTTTCACTGGGATTCACAGACGTTTCGATCAATGCATCCGCCGTGCTCGTGATGCCCATGGTGTCTTCAAAGATCACGGGCTTTAGAACAACTGGTTTCGACCGGTCAAAGGTATTCTCCATGAAGAACTTTGGGTGGAGCAGGATCTCGCTCGACGAGGAGGGTGCGAAAATGATGGACACGGCTGTGGTGCTCGCATAGATTCTTTTTCAGGCTGTTTGTAGCATATCATTGTTTTGAACATCCACGAAGTAGGGATTGTTTAGATTACACGTATTTAGGGATTGTTTTGGCTTTTCGGGGTGTGAGGATCGGGGGGCGGGTTCGCTCGGAGAGGAGGCGCGCACATTGGCTGTATATCTTGGCTCACTTGGTAGAAAAGTGAGGGACTTGGCTATCTGGAAAACTTGCTGTAAACTAAAGGAAGTGGTATGACGATCAAGTTCATTACACAAATCTTCACTAACTCATCTTGTTACACTTCTTTATGTATCCATGCGTTTGGGTAGCTGTGGCTGTGGCAACTGGCTACTGGCTATACGCCCTGTACATCTCCGTTGCATTAGAATGTGAAGAAAATTCTGTTGTAGATTACACTTGGATGTGGCTTCGTCTCCGGCCGGTTCCGATGGATAACCATGCCGAGTCGGAGCAGCCTTGCTACTTGGCAGTTTTAAGTGCAGTGTCCGATTGCCGGTCTGTCATGTTAAATGCAACAGAGGTCCACAGACAATCTGAAGATGATATAGTTGCGATCATTGGATAACGAGAAAATTGTTCAAAAAGTCATAAATTTAGTACGTTTTTATCAATTCGAATCTTAATCATTTTTATGTTTTGTTAATTGAGCTCGTTTAGCCAATTTCGACCGGAAATGACAGCCGGCGCTGATGTGAAATTAATTGAGTATAATGGGTATTGTTCGAAAATGACAAATGAGTCTTAAAGTACTTCCCACCTACAAGCAATTGAAGAAATTGCTCGTCTTGATAAAAGGCTCAGAAGAGAGAGAGGTGCCCAAGCTCATCAAGACACATTTCGCTGCTCGTCTCTCTTGGCTCAGCTCATGGATTCCAACACCTTGATCGTCAAGCTCCTCCACGGCAAGGACGTGCGAGCGTTCAACTTCTTCCAGAAACTCAACGTCTACGCCCGAGCCTCCGTCGTCGGTGACGACCCGAGCAAGAAGCTGGGCCGGGACCAGCAGCATCGGACTCCGACGGTGAAGGAATGCGACGGCGACCCCGAGTGGAAGCACGAGGTGCGGTTCGACCTGTCGGAGATCTCCCTCCGGGACTGCGACCACGTCTTCCTGCGCGTCGATCTGTTCCACGAGGGCGTGATGTTCGGCGACAAGCACATCGGCGAGGTCCGCGTGCCGCTCACGGATTTGGCCGAGCAAGGGGACGGAGTGGTCAGGTTCGTGAGCTACCAGGTGAAGAATCCGGAAGGGAAGCCCAACGGAGTGCTGACCTTCTCGTACAGAGTGTGCGGGAGGGGCGAGACGGACGACGCCGCGGCGGCCGGGACCGCACCGGGCCCGATCGTCGGCGGATATCCGGTCGTTAATCCCCCTCCGCACGGAGGATGGGGCGAAGTCGGATCCTCGGCTTCAGAAAATCGACCTTCGTCGCCAGGAATTCAGTACCCAGTGATTGACTTTCAGAGCGAATCAGACGAAACCTATCCTGCCGTAGTGCCTCACGGAAGCTATTACCCGCCGCCGGAGAGCTACTATCCTCAGCCGCCGCCGCCCTCCGTTGCGCACGGGGCGTGTTACTACCCACCGCCTCCGCCTCCGCCTCCGTTGGGTCCGTGGCAACACGATCCGTACGCAGGAGGCCACAGGTTCGGCGGAGGGTGGCGAGGAGGGCCGTGGGAGAGGGAACGGAGCTTGTCGTATTGGAATGGCAGGTGAGATGGGGACGGTGGTTTGAATTGTCGTTGGAGCGTGCGGGTAAATATGCGTTTGTATAAAGATGTTTGCACTGAATTAAATGGTAGCGACCGACGTCACCAGCTGTTGAGATGAAGATTTTCGAGATTTCCCATTGCGCGACGTTTTCCCCGTCACTTTCCCGGAAAAAAATTTCGCCGGGGAAAGCAATTCGACGGAATCTGCATGTTCTGGAGATTTAGCAATTTTTCGTTTGTTAATCGTGGCTTCAGTCGTCATCAGACATTATCAATGGAAAAGTTTTCAACTTTCGAAATTGTGTTGTGTTCGTGTTTGATTTGATCTTACGTTTCCGAACACTATGCAATTACTAAAACGGCGAAACATCCTTACAATGCAATCAGTCTTCAGCAGCAGCTCGCAGTCCATTGAAATGGTACTTCTCAATTGACAAATCATAGAAAAGATTAGGACTCAGTTGGTAAAATGTAAAAGTTTAAGACTAAATTAGCACAAATACAATAAGTTCAGGACTTTTTTTGATAATTTTCTCATAGCCAAGTATTTCGTAATCATAAGGAAGAAAGATGAAGCTTAAGATAGACAGACAGAGAGTGCCTAATCATCTCTACCTTAGCGGCGAAGAACAGTTCATTTGGTCGTAACCGGGAGTAATTACGTATCAATTCATGTCGGCTTCAAGCCGTTCGTATCAGGTTGGGATTTTTCTCGAGTCGTGTTCTTGTGTAGTGCCGAGAATTATGCCTCGGAAGATCCCGCTCCATCTTTTTTATCTTCTTCTCGGGCCTTTGATATGGCCGTTTCGCTAGAAAGACGACGACGAAGGAGAGGAGGAGGCCCATTTTTGCACTTTGGACGTGTGTAAAGTGTGGAACGCGTAGGACGTGAGCTTCGGATTCTTTTGTCCATGGCGCATTGTGTGGCGAGGCTCCTAATCGTCAATGCCCATCATCTCCCTCCATTTTTTCTCTCTTCGCTGATAATAGGCCAGACCCCGTACTCAACCTAACCCGGGTTTTTATACTTAGCGATTTTCCTCCTTAAATTGTTGCCTCTAAAGAATGGGTGACTCTTGAGTCGGCTCGCCGAGTCGATCAAGGAGCTTGGTCACTCGGATCGGGACCGTGAGCTAGGACTTCACGTAGAAATTGAGCAATGTGGAGATAGATTCAAGGGTCGGTTTAATCTGAGAACCGGACTGGTTGAACCCATTTAGGATTGGATTTGAATCAGTTCCAAGTAGAATCCGCGATATCGGTCTTGGACTTTGGGAACCCAACACTGGATGGTCTTGGATCGACTCTAGGTTCGAACAGCCGTCCGAAAAATCTAATGCTAGTGAAAAAAGAGAATCATTGGACGACAATAGCTACCGCTCATTGAGCAAAATAGAGAACCAAATCGGTACAGTCCGATCACCGGGTTAAATCGGATCCGATGGTCAACTCTAAATGTCGTCGCCACATAGCCCTATCGCTACCACCTTGGTGTCTGTGAAGATTTTGTATATTTGTATAAATATGAAAAGGAAGATTAATAAAAATTCAAAGGTACTATTTTGCCTCAAAGCTACAAGCCTACAATAAACATATAGAAGGGAAGATAAGAGCATCTACAGATACAATCGACCCAACCTTCGCCTCGCGTCGCCACCGACAACTTCCTCTTCGGCCGCCTCTCCTCCTCCTCCTGGCATTGCACCGTTCTCAACTAGGAGGACGCCGTCTTCTAGCGCCGCCCCATGGAACCCCATGACCTGCCCCAACTCCGTCACAGCCTCTTCGGCCATCAATAAGAGCCAGCATAGCAGCATAATCAAGCTTAGGGGTGTGCAAACTAGACCGGCCCGGCCCAGACCGGAGCAAGACCGAACCAACCCGGCCGGGTTGGTCCGGTCCTTAAGGGGGGCGGTCCGGTCCCCGGTCCCATGGTGGGTGGGACCGCCCAGACCGGACCGCTTAGAAAATGATAATAATAATAATAATAATAATAATAATAATAATAATAAGTATCCAATACCATCATGTTGGGATATCCAACTCTTATGAGCACTTATTGACCATAAGAGAAAAGCAACTTCCTTGCTTCTAAAATAAACTGTAGAATCTGAAGTTTTTCACATAATAAATCAGAACCGAGCGACATTCAAGTTATGTGGATGAAGCTTTGGTAGCTGAGGGGTTTGGCAACAAGTGTTCGATCGGACATTTTTGTTATTTCAAGGTATATTACAGCAATACGATCTCTTTAACCTAATCCGAACCTGTCTAATGGATCAAAAAAGAGTCAGAAAAAATACGATAGATCGCACTCTCACGCAAGAGGAATTTACACCAGTTGGGCGGTTTCTTCCCTCAACTAAACTACACAATTACCAGCAGCCTCGAGTCAAGTTCGAGGTAAAAAATTTTAAAATTTGTTTATGTTAGCGGTCCCATTGGGACAGGACCGGGACCGGGACTGGACTGGACCTTCGGTCCTAGGCCAGTCCGGTCCCGATCCGGTCCCTGGTCCCGAAAATTTGGGGACCGGGACTACCGGTCTGGTCCCCGGTTCCATATCGGGACCGGACCAGCCCGGACCATGCACACCACTAAGCTGCCGGGCGCCAAAATTTACGGAAGTTGAAGAGGACGATCAGAGGGGAGTGAACATTGGGCCAGATAGCTTTATGGGCCGAAAGTGGGTTTTATCTAAGTTGTACTGAAAATGGGCTTGAAATATATATGTTTTCAACCCACTTCGACAGCGTATATTTTCACATTTATTTCCTGAACATGTTCCTAATATTTTAGCCGACCAATTTATGACCCGACCCAAAAAAGATGCGTTAAATAATGAGTTTTGCGCCCATTTTGATCCCTCTAACTAATAATAAACAATTGATCAATGGTAAAATATCTTTATGGTTTAGGAAAGATTTCTCTCCTACTAGGCATGCAGGAGCTAGATATCTAGCTCTGTAGAGGCTTTGTTTGTGAGGGGCAAATTGAAGATGGATGAAGAAATTTAGCAGAATTTTTAGATTGTTCCTCTAACTCTTTCCTACAAAACAAAAACAAAAGTTCTTCAACGCTTTTGTTCTTCCTATCGAATTTCAATTAAATTCAATCATCGTTAACTCATTATGTATGTGTAAATTAGGACTAATTACAAGTGGCCGGGGGTCCTGCTAGCACTACAGTGTGACAGTATCGCAGTGAATGCTAGGCATAAGATCGGAGGTGGGTCCCGCCATGATTGTTATTTATTTTTTGCCATTCATAACACTTACAATTGAGATTGTACTATTATACTGTCGCACTGTCAGCTTCTCAAATCTCGTTTAGGCAAAGTTACTGTCATGAGTATCCTGAGTATGTTCAAATTTATGCCCTAAATCTTGCTTCTTTGGTGCCCCAATGTTAGCATCTACTTCACGAAACCAATAAAAACCCGTTTTTTCTTTTCTTTTCGGTTTCATTTTTCGGCCCAAACAGTCGGCATTGTCTAGCATTCTCCACTTTGAATACCACCAAAAAGGCTTAGCTATGCCAAACGTGAAAACCCAACCTGGCGATTCCAATGTCCAGACAGGCTTTTACGCTCCATCTGAAGCAGATTCCCATACACCCACCACACATTCTCATAGAAAGTTCAAAGGAAAAGGAATGGTTTTTTTTTTTCTCCTCCATTGCAGATCCTAACATGCATGAAAAGCGAGGAGGAGGTTTAGGTGAAAACCATTGACATTGGTGGGGACTCAAAGCAACAGAAAGGAAAAAAGACGCAGAGAAGCAACAGCTGCAACCACATGTTGTTATTATGAAAGGCCAACTAGCATCATCCATATTCTAATGAGTCGAAACCCTTTGCTGATTACGCGATCTGGGTGTTCGCTGCCTCCTACCGTCGGATGCGTGCGATGGCGTATAGACATTAGTGGCGGTATGGCGAAGCGATAAAACCGTGTTATATAGGAGGGAAAGAAAAGAACTCAGAGAAATTTACACGCAGGACGCAGCCAATTCGAGGTATACATAAAAAGCCAGTGTGTATATATATATCATCACTGTTCTGGCAATTGGGATTTGAAAGTTTGATCTTGTGGAAGAGATGGCTATCTTCATCTGCATAATCTCAACCCCGAACCGAACCAGATAAGGTGAATTTACAGTGGCATGCTGACCAATACTCTCCTTTCGGGGCTTAAGCTGATAATTTGATTGTTCAAGATATGGCACAAGGTTCACTTAAATAGTTAATACTGCAGCAGTTGCATCCGAGTTTGCATTCTCAATTGCTCGTGGAACCTCCTGATGAACTCCTCAGCCTCGTCATCGACCCTCCCGCAATAATTCCCACCTTCATCATCTTCATCTTCCGATGAATAGTTGGAGACCCTCACGGCGAATGGAGATAGCAGTAGAGGGCTCAGCTTCTCGTCTTCCTTGTTTACACGTTCACTGGGGGCGCCGAAATGGAAGCTGAAGTCGTACTCCGGGGTCTTGGGCATTAAAACGACAGCTTTAGCCTCTTCTTCTTGATCATCTTCTTGATCTTCCTCTTCTTCTATGGCTTGAGGAGGGTTGATGCATGGAAAAAAATGGTGCTTGTTCCGTGTCGGCACGCGGAAAAAAACAGGGTTCGGGCTGTTGCTGCATGAGAACTCGTATTCCCGTGTGGCAGAGCCACCGCGTGCCATGGCCTTGGAGTGGTGGTGGTGGTGGTGGAAGAGGAGGTTGGTTAGGGTTTTCCTCATGAGCTTCCCTCTCTTCATCATCATGTTCATGTCCATGATCAACTTCCTCTTTGACATGATCCCCTTTCTTATCATGAAGAAAGAGATCCTCAGCACATTCCATAGCCTCTTGGCCATGGCAGAATTCACTCTAGAATTAGGCAACTCCATTTTCTTTTTTTCACAAACCACTTCTCAAACCCTAAAAAGAAAATTTCGACAAATAACAACAAGATAAATTCTACTTCTTCTTTTGCGCGTGTTTATGAAAAAGAGAGGATTGAAAAAACGAATGGCTTTCTTGTTCTGCGAGGCGGGACCTCGTAGAAGCCGAAGAAAAGCCCTTAATGAGTATGAGAAGGGAGCCGAATTGAGATGCCAATTTATAGGGCGGGACATGGTGTGCCTTGACGGGATTAATTATTATGAAAAGTGAAGACAAAGGGAAATTACAAAAATGAAATTTTAAATAAAAAGAGAGAAAATGGCCCCATGATTAGGAAAGGGAAATAGGAAAGACGTACCCATCAATGTCCTTTGGAAAAGCATCACAACCATATATTCAAATCGGCCCAACAACCCTCCCCCCCTTTTACATTAAGAATATGTTTATTTTAAAAGAGGAAAAAGTTTTTTTTTATAAAAAAAAAAGGGAAAATAAGGATATAAAAAGGTTGAGGAGACCACCTATAGCTAAATTATTCCGAGTTCAATACAGCTAACACGGTTTTGTCTGAATGAATAATGGTAATAATAGAGCTGTGGAGTGGGACTACTTTTTGGTCTGAGAAGTTTGAATTTGTTGTGGCCCCTTTTCCTTCAACGGCTATTTAGTTGCCTTGGCTAAGAAAACTAAGTCTAAAAGATAGGTACGTAACGTATCTTTATGTGGGTACTTCAATTAGAATCGGATTGTTCCATTAAAGTGTGAATTTAGACAAATTCGATTGCAACCTAGTTTAAAATGTGTTTGGTGCCCTCACGAGATATGAAAATTCCGGATTATTAGAATAGCACTCGGACTCTCACAAAAGAGCGGTTCGCAAGAGCCTCCTCCCCCCTCATTTAGGTCAAAGAAGACAAAGCCTCGGACACAATCGATGCCCATCCCACCTGCCCCTTCTTCCCCTCGCAAAAGGAAAGCTTCTCCGGTAGAGCTGCTCTTTTTTTCCATTTAGCTTAGAGAGAGTAGCTTTACACGGTCTGGGGCTAGCTACCATATCATTTGCATTGTACTTAAACAGTCATTAACAGATTAATTGTCCTAATAGATTTTTAGGCACGTTGTCTAGCTACACCCACCTCTCAATTATTAGGGTTGGAAAAGTCCAATTTGATTTATAAGTTTGGTCAACGTTGGTATTCTCTTGGACTGAAAATAAGGCTGTGATATTGCAAGACCCTTGTTGCAAGAAATTGCCAGCTGTGTACCAAAGAAAATGGGCCCCCACGGTCCAGAATTTTTATTTTTCTCTTTCTCCTCACGTATTTCCTCTTCTCATTAAGATCTGCCATTGAACTCATGCAAAAAAACTAGCAATAATAAATCTAAAATTAACCTATTTAATGGTTGGATCCATGTCTTTGCTTAAAAGCTGGAATGAATTGGGGGGAGAAGTAGGTGGTCATAGTCTCGACAGTGATTCAATGACTGGTTGTCTCCAACAAATTACATTTCCTTGTGGGGAAAGTTTGTTATTTTTGTTGAAATATTAAAATGAGAATTATCAAAAAAATCTTAAATCAATTGCAATTGTGTCGACTCGATCTTAAATCTTTTTTCTGTCAATTCAGTCCTAAACCTTTTATATTTGTGCCAGTTCAGTTCGTCTGGCTGAAAACTGCTGACGTGATATGGCCGGTGCTGACGTGGATAATTTTTAATAATATTTTGTTAATTTTTTCGAATTTTTATTTTTATTTTTCCGTCTTATCTTTTCTTTCTCTTTCTTTTTTTCTAGCTTCTTCTTCCAGCGGGTCACTGGCTAGAGGCGAGGCCTGCAAGGTCAACCTTGTCCAGCAATGGTGAGGTCGACGGCCCTGCCTTTGGCGCGGCAACCGGCTGAAAGAAGAAGATGGAAAAAAAAGAGAAAAAAAAGGAAAAAATTTAAAAATTGGAATAGAATTTTTCCAAATATTAACCAATACTACTAATTAGAAGTGAAATCCTGAAAGAGTGCGCACGAAAAACTTGAGACATTGGAGCATCACATGGGGACATATACTTGATGTACGACCCGGAACCAACTCAACAAAAGTGTATTCTCTTGTCCAAAAGCTATGGACAAGCTCTAGGGAAATCATTGTCGAGTCTCGTGTTTTTGTTGATTAAAGAAGCATCCATGCACCATCCTATGTACTTCTCAAAGCTCTAAAGCTAGGAGTAGGAGGCACGCCTTCATTATCGTCCCTAGCCCACCAAGAAACACTTTTTGCAACGATGGGATGATCGAATCTCTAGTTATACGCCGGATATTCACTTGGATATGTGTACGGCTAATGTAATCGGAGTCGCTCTCAGCGTCGCCAGTGGCAAGCCTCTGTAAGTATCTGTATGATGTCGTGGGGGGTACAACTACCGAGGTTGAGGCTCGGGATCACTGCCGGATCCGTGAAAGGAAAATTACTGTCTCCGATCGAGAGAGTTGCGTTCAATCGAATTGTCCAAAAAGTACTAAACTTGTTGCAGTTTTGTCAATTCAGTCTCAAACCTTTTAATTTTGTCAATTGAATCCTATACCTTTTCACGTTTTGTCACTTGAGTTCATCCAGCCAACTTTGCCCAAAAATGTCCAAAAATATTAAAATGATATTAAATTTTGTCTACGTCAGCGCCGATCGTGCCACGTAAGATGACCGGCGTCAATATCAATAATTTTCTGCCAAAATTGCCCGAATAAACTCAATTGGAAAAATATGGAAAGATGTAGGACTCAATTGGCAAAATTAAAAAGTTTATGACTGAATTGGCAAAACTGCAACGTGTTTAGGATTTTTTGGACAATTTTCCCCATCTATGCACCGTCCAATATACGTGTCAAGCTCTTAAGCTAGGAGGCCCGCCTTCACTATTGTCCCTAGCCCACCAAGAAACACTCTTTGAACGATGTATGATCGAATCTCAAACTATACGCCGGATATTGACTTGAATATATGTCCGATTAACCCAATCGAGGTCGCTCTCGGCCCTCAGTAAATATGTATATGACGTTGTGGGGGTAAAACTATTGATGTTGAGGCCCGGGAGCGCTACCAGAACCATAAAAGGAAAATCACTGTGTCTGATTGAGAGTCACGGTCAATGGAAAATGTGCGCCTTCTTGCGAAAGCCAACTTGCCCGTGCGATGTTTTTCGAAGCTAGAGAACGGCACAGTTTGTTGGGATTTGATGAATAATCCCATGGGAAGTGAATGAGAAATGAAGGAGGGAGAGTCCCACATAGGAAAAAGAGTAAATGGTGGATGGGTTTAAATATTGAAACTTCATAAATGGGTTTGGGCCCCAAGGGGCACCGCACTTTTGTGGACGGGGGAGGACCTACGCAAAGATGGATCGGTCCGCGCGCGCGCGCGCCGCCGCCGCCGCCCGCCCGTTCGGTTCGGGCCGGGTCCGGGTCCGGGTCCGGGTCCGGGCGTTTATTTAATTTTTACTCCATCAATTTTGTTTTATTCTATTCCTTACATTCTTTTCATCCAAACAGATATGATTGTTCGATGTTGAGCGAATAGACATGTTAGACCGACGAACATACATGTTCGTTCAGAATAAAGCGTTCGAACAGAATAAGAACAGTTTTCTTTGGTTCGCATCCCTTCATCAATAGACATGTTCTGCTTCGCGACTCTTCACTTCATTGTCTATAAATACAAAGAGCGACCGTCACTTTCCAAAACTACTGACATTTTTTCACAAGACATTACTCATCTTCATTTGTGCGATTGTTCTACAAATTTGCGTTCGAATGAGTCCTTTGAAGACGTACCGCTTCAAAGGAACGCGATTCGTTCTATCCTGGGAGACAATTGTCCGACGTCCTCGGATACAGATTGAGGGGGCAAATTCTTCTTAAGGACACAACGACTTTCATTGGGCTCGGATCAATATTCTGATTTTTACTTCGCGTTGGCTGCACGTTAGTCATTTGTTCACATGTCTTTCTGTACGGACTTAGCCAAAGGATAACAACAACAATCTTAAGACGAATTTCTGTTTTACTTCTTGTTTTTGCGCTTAGTTCGTATTTTTTGTTGTGGTGTTCGAATGATCTTTCTCGAACTTCTATCGTATCGTTTATAAGAGTTATTTTTCGAGATAAACGTTTTCTTTTTCCTCGTGAATATTGTAAGTATTCTGTGTGGTTGTTCATTTCGTATACTGTTTACGATTTGAAGAAAGTGTTCGGTTAGGCTTTTGTGTTAATCTTCGTCGTTTTCATTATTAAACTTTATTTTCCATAGAAATGGCTTCGACTTCGACTCCGATCACCCCTATTCCGAATCATGGAGAAAAGCCAGAAAAGTTCAATGGTACGGATTTTAAGAGATGGCAACAAAAGATGTTGTTCTATCTCACGACCTTGAACTTGGCTAGATTCCTCAATGAGGATGGTCCTAAATTGGACGATGGAGAGACTAATAAGGAAAAGGTTGCTGCTGTGGATGCATGGAAGCATTCTGACTTCCTGTGTCGCAACTATGTCCTCAATGGTCTGGACAATACTCTCTATAACGTCTATAGTCCGCTCAAAACGGCTAAGGAGTTATGGGAGAGTATGGACAAGAAATATAAAACTGAAGATGCCGGACTGAAGAAATTCATTGTCGGTAAATTTCTAGACTTCAAGATGGTTGATTCAAAGACCGTCTTAAGTCAGATTCAAGAGCTTCAAGTGATTATGCATGATATTCATGCTGAAGGAATGACTCTAAGTGAGTCATTTCAAGTGGCTGCATTCATTGAAAAACTGCCACCGTCCTGGAGAGATTTCAAAAATCATCTCAAACACAAGAGAAATGAGTTGTCACTTGAAGACTTGATTGTTCGGTTGAGGATTGAAGAAGACAATAGGCTCTCTGAGAAGAAATTTGGCAAGAACCTAGAGGTTTCAAGGGCCAACGTTGTTGAAGAATGATCAAAACCCAACAAGAAGAGGAAAATGCCTAATAAGTCTAGAGAGGGATTCACCCAAGGCCTGAAGAAGTTCGTCGGCAAATGCTTTAATTGTGGAAAGTCTGGACATCGAGCCAAAGACTGCAGAGCGAAGAAAAGACAGAAAACTCAGGCAAATATGGTGGAAGAGATTTCCAATGGTGTTGATGATATTAATCTGTCTGCTATGATATCCGAGTGCAACATGGTGGGAAACCTCAAGGAGTGGTGGATTGATACTGGAGCAACTCGTCATATCTGTGCAAACAGATCGATGTTCTCGTCCTACACAACTGTGGGGGGTGATGAAAAACTCTATATGGGTAATTCATCGACCTCTAAAGTTGAAGGCGTTGGGAAGATTGCTCTAAAGATGACATCTGAAAAAATCGTGACACTGAACAATGTTCTTCATGTGCCAGACGTTCGCAAGAATTTGGTGTCCGGATCTCTCCTTAGCAAGAATGGCTTCAAGTTGGTTTTTGTATCTGATAAGTTTGTACTCTCCAAAAATGAGATGTATGTAGGAAAGGGTTATCTGAGTGATGGTTTGTTCAAGCTGAATGTAATGACTGTTGTAACCAAGGATGATATGAATAAATTTGCCTCTACTTATGTGCTCGAGTCTCCTAATATTTGGCATGCTAGACTAGGACATGTTAATTATAAGTCAATAAAGAAATTAATTAGTATGGGACTATTACCAAAGTTT
Organism: Lenwebbia sp. NSW1173648; assembly: GCA_029784005.1. NCBI lineage: Eukaryota > Viridiplantae > Streptophyta > Magnoliopsida > Myrtales > Myrtaceae > Lenwebbia > Lenwebbia sp. NSW1173648. The sequence goes on from JARCGZ010000006.1 coordinate 26,064,174, forward strand.
GACTGTCCAAGTGAAAAATGCCAAGTGTGTGTTGAACCTAAGTTTTCTAAGCCTCATTTTAACTCAGTAGTTAATAGAGTCTCAGAACCTTTAGATTTAATACATGCAGACATTTGTGATATGAAAACAGTACCTTCCAGAGGCGGTAAGAAGTATTTTATCACGTTTATAGATGACTGTTCGAGGGACTGTTATATTTATTTACTTAGCAGTAAAGATGAAGCTGTGAATGCTTTTAGAACTTATAAGTCTGAAGTTGAAAATCAGTTAAATAAGAAAATAAAAGTAATAAGAAGTGATAGAGGAGGTGAATATGAATTTCCTTTTGAGGAAATTTGTACCGAGTTCGGTATTGTTCACCAATTTACCGCTCCTTATACACCGCAATCGAATGGTGTGGCGGAAAGGAAAAATCGATCCCTGAAGGAAACAATGAATGCATTGTTGAACAGTTCTAGTTTACCGCAGAATTTGTGGGGGGAAGCTATCTTGACAGCAAATTTTATTTTAAATAGAGTACCCCACAAAAAGACACAACAAACTCCCTATGAGAACTGGAAAGGCAGAATGCCTAACCTGAATTATCTCAAAGTGTGGGGGTGTTTGGCTAAGGTTTCAGTTCCTAAACCTAAAAAGGTTAAGATAGGACCGAAAACTGTTGATTGTGTTTTTATTGGATATGCTCAAAATAGCAATGCATATCGATTTCTTGTTCACAAATCAGAGATCCCAGATATACATGTTAATACGATAATTGAATCAAGGGACGCTTCGTTCTTTGAAAATATATTTCCGTATAACATAGTATATGAACCAATTGATAATAATAAGAGGCCTCGAGATACTACATCTAGAAGTGATCCAATGGAGGATGAACCTAGACGTAGTAAAAGGCAAAGGACTTCTATGTCTTTTGGACCTGAGTTTTTGACATATTTGTTAGAAAACGAACCTCGGACATATAAGGAAGCCGTGACATCCCTAGAAGCCCCGCTCTAGAAAGAAGATATCAATAGTGAAGTTGAATCCATCTTGTCAAACCATACTTGGGAATTGGCTGACCTTCCTCCTGGTAATAAGCCATTACAATGTAAGTGGATATTTAAGAGGAAAAGAAAGCAGATGGTACTATTGATAATATAAGGCTAGGCTTGTCGTAGAAGGCTACAGACAACGTGAAGGTCTGGATTATTTTGATACTTATTCACCTGTCACGAGAATTACATCTATACGGATGTTAATTGCTATAGCAGCCTTGTATAGACTTGAAATTCATCAAATGGATGTCAAAACAGCTTTTCTAAATGGGGATCTAGAAGAAAAAATTATATTTAGAGCAACCTGAAGGGTTCATTGTTCCAAGATAAGAGAATAAAGTATGTCGGCTTATCAAGTCACTATATGGCTTGAAACAAGCACCAAAACAATAGCATGCTAAATTTGACAAAGTTATGTTGTCAAATGGTTTCAAGATTAATGAGTGCGATAAATGTGTTTACGTTAAGAACACTCATAATGGCTTTGCCATCTTATGTCTATATATAGACGACATGCTTATAATGGGCAGTGATAGTGAGATTATCAAGAAGATCAAATGCTTGCTCGCAGGTAAATTTGATATGAAAGATATGGGGATCGCAGATGTCATTTTAGGAATTAAAATCCGTAAAACGTCTGAAGGACTATCTCTATCTCAATCCCATTACATTGAGCAGATTCTTGAAAAAAGCAAGAATCTAGGCATATCACCGGTAAGTACACCGATAAATGTTAATTTACATCTTTCAAAGAATACTGGTGAAAGTAAGGCTCAAAATGAGTATGCCAGTATACTAGGCGGTTTAATGTATGTCATGAACTGTACTAGGCCGGACATAGCTTGTGCGGTTAGCAAGCTAAGTCGATTTACAGTTAGTCCAAATGAAAATCATTGGAAAGCTATGAAACATGTATTGGGCTACTTAAAGCATACTCAAGATTATGCTTTGCATTACACAGAATATCCAGCGGTACTTGAAGGATACTGTGATGCGAATTGGATAACCGGCACTAAAGATACAAAATCGACAAGTGGATATGTATTCACACTTAGTGGGGCAGTAGTGTCATGGAAATCATCCAAACAAACTTGTATTGCTAGATCCACTATGGAATCAGAATTTATAGCTTTGGATAAAGCCGGTGAAGAAGCAGAGTGGCTTCGAAATTTCTTGGAAGATATTCCTAATTGGCCTAAACCAGTGCTGGCTGTATGCATTCATTGTGACAGTCAAGCGGCAATAGGAAGGGCAAGAAATGTCATGTATAACGGTAAGTCTCGACACATACGTCGAAGACATGACACTGTAAGACAACTTCTTTCTAGTGGAATTATCACGATTGACTATGTGAAGTCAAAAGATAATGTTGCGGATCCATTAACAAAAGGCTTACCTAGAGAGATGGTTGTGAAAACATCGAAAGGAATGGGTTTAAGGCCTATAAATAAGTCGTCATAGCGGATACCCTACCTAATTGACTGGAGATCCCAAGATTTAGGTTCCAAGGGACAACTAAGTTATGAAGACTGTGTAGAGTACTGTAATTTATTACTCATTCCTAGATGAAGACAGTACTAATATGTGAAGGTTAAGCGAAATCTTTTAATGATTCTGAATTGAGTATGTGATATACTATATATTCAGAAATCACCTATGTGAGCGTGAAGTGAGGGCCGCTTCTATGAGAATTGAAAAGGCCGAATTCTCTAAAACACTCATGAGACCAGGTGGTGTTCATGGCCAAAACGAACACAACAGTGAGAACCAACTTTGTTCGAGAGACAGTTGTGTGATTTCTATTGTCTAGGCTTACACTAAAGATCGACAGTTCAAAGACATCAAGTCTACTGATTGATTGAGTAATCCCGATAGGTTTCACTAGGGAAAGTTCAAAGTCTCAGACTACTTATCCTGATGCAATGTTCTCTCATGGAATAATCGCACATTGCATTTCATGCATACACGAAGAGTCGTGATATCTGAACATCTCATTCATGTGGGGGATTGTTGGGATTTGATGAATAATCCCATGGGAAGTGAATGAGAAATGAAGGAGGGAGAGTCCCACATAGGAAAAAGAGTAGATGGTGGATGGGTTTAAATATTGGAACTTCACAAATGGGTTTGGGCCCCAAGGGGCACCGCACTTTTGTGGACGGGGGAGGACCTACGCAAAGGTGAATCGGTCCACACGCGCGCGCGCCGCCGCCGCCGCCCGCCCGCTCCGCTCGGTTCGGTTCGGGCCGGGCCCGGGTCCGGGCGTTTATTTAATTTCTACTCCATCAATTTTATTTTATTCTATTCTTTTTAAATTGAAGGGACACGATTTGAATAGACATGTTGGATATTCTTTTCATCCGAACAGATATGATTATTCGGTGTTGAGCGAATAGACATGTTAGACCGACGAACATACATGTTCATTCGGAATAAAGCGAACGAACGTGTCTGTTAGAACAGAACAAGAACAGTTTTCTTTGGTTCGCATCCCTTCATCAATAGACATGTTCTGCTTCGCGACTCTTCACTTCATTGTCTATAAATACAAAGAGCGACCGTCACTTTCCAAAACTACTGACATTTTTTCACAAGACATTACTCATCTTCATTTGTGCGATTGTTCCACAAATTTGCGTTCGAAGGAGTCCTTTGAAGACGTACCGCTTCAAAGGAACGCGATTCGTTCTATCTTGAGAGACAATTGTCCGACGTCCTCGGGTATAGATTGAGGGGGCAAATCGTCTTAAGGACACAACGACTTTCGTTGGGCTCGGATCAATATTCTGATTTTTACTTCGCGTTGGCTGCAGGTTAGTCATTTGTTCACATGTCTTTCTGTACGGACTTAGCCAAAGGATAACAACAACACAGTTTTCATCTCGCATTCTAATCCCGAGAAGCGCAGACAACTTACGAGACAAGTAAGCGAGTTCTTCCGGCTATGGTAGCAGGCGATAGAGCGGCGGAAAATACATCGAGACTGAAGGGATTTATCGCGCACCGAATCAGAGCGATCACACAGAAATCAAAGAAAAATGGACGACACACGAGATTACCCAGGTTCACCCCAGAATAGGGCTACGTCCTGCAAAGAGATTTCACTATAGTTTCGGTTTACAGCCACTCAACTCGTTACAATGATGAAAAACGAGAAAAAATATATATATATATGCCCCAAACGGGCCCAAAACCTAAACCTATATGAAACCCCTTAATTCCATACCATACGGGCCAGCTTAAATAAAAGCCCAAATCCGTAGAGGTTTCGGGGGCGCTGCCCCCAAACCCCCGCCCGCTCACCAACGAGCGGGACAGCCATCCGCTGACCAAGCAGCGGAACCACCGTCGGGAGGCGCTGCCCCGAACCCCGGCATTCCGCGCGCAGGGGTCACATGTCGTTGGATAACACTTCAGTTTCCCTAAACTCACGTGGGCGTACCCGATGTGAGAAACAAGGGTCCCCGAAGTATTCGCCAACTCCAACAGAGACAACGTCCATCTCCTTTTCCAAATCTTAATAACGACAAGAGGCATACATCATAGAGGGAAAGATTCCTGCATTGAGCTTTGAGGCGTCAAAGGCCTTTAAGGCTCCTCAAAGTTGAACTTAGAACTTAGAAGCTGCGACCAGTCTGTATCACTCCTTTTCAAGCTTTCCCTTGAAACCTAATTAGGGTTTAATTAATTAATGGACTAATTAATTTCCCATGCGAAACACCTGGGAAGCTTTGACTTTTCTTTAAGCTCAATAATGGAGCATGAAGTACAGCTTAAGTCCCCCCCTTCTCGTGCTTTTCTTAAGGGTGGTGGAACGAATTTTTGGAATCTTTTTTTACCTTTTCTTTTTGCTCAGCTTTTTGAACCGCAGACATTAGCTTTCGTAGATTAAAAGGAAGGGTTGATTGACGTGCAAAACCCATGTTCAAAACCATGTTTTTCCTTCACTTCCTTCTCTTCTAATCAAAAGCTACAATAATGTGATTGAAGGGAGGATAGAAATCACGCACGTGGGTGGTTTTCCTCTTGATTTGGTTTGCTTTTCTCCCTTTGGTCTCTCGTTTTTTACTTCCTTGCCTTGAAAAATAGGACACTCCCATTTGATCGTTGGGAAAATGCCCTTTTCGTTACTTGACGTTATGCTGGTTTTAGGCCAATTAATGCTTTTCTCGGTCTTTCATCGACGGCGCACCTTTAACCTCTCCGCAATTCCTCAATCACCTTTACGACCGAGACAGGTTTGGGATCTGATACGGTTTATCCTTTTTTTTACCTTTTTTTTTTTTTACTTTTTGAATCGCAGACATTAGCTTTTGTAGATTGGACGTGATTGTGCAATTAGTCTTAAAAGGAAGGGTTGACGTGCAAAACCCATGTTCAAAACCATGTTTTTCGTTAACTTCCTTCTCCTCTGATCAAGCTATGACGTGATTAAAGGAGAATAGAAGCCATGCATGTGCATTTTCTTCCTGTTCGGGATAAGTGCACTGGAAGTCCTACAACTTATTATGAAAGTGCAATTGAGTTTTAAATTTTTTTAAAAGTACAATTAAGTCCTAAAACTTGTCACAAAAGTGTAATCAAGTCTTAAAACTTTCAAACAAATTCAATCAACGGAAGGACTTGATTTCACTGATTTGACAAATTTTAGGACTCGATTGCACATTTTGAAATTTTTAGGACTCAATTGCACTTTCATGACAAGTTTTATGACTTGATTGCACTTTTTGAAAGTTTATGAGTCAATTGTACTTTCACGACAAGTTTTAGGACTTCTAACGTATTTGTGGCTTTATTTTTCGGTCGCCGTTTTCTTCTTGATTTGGTTTGCTTTTCTCCCTTTAGTATTTTCTTTTTCCTTTTTTTTTTCCTTGAAAAACGGAACACTCCATTTGATCATTGGAAAAATTCCGTTTTCTGAATGCGTTGGTGCTTACCATAACCTCTTCCTTTGGCTTTATTCTCGTCCAGTGGTGCTTGTCTATTAAAATCAACTTGTTAAAAAAAAAACAGAGAAGAAGAAAAGATCCATCATGCTATGCAAGGCTTGAATGGGAAAATCGAAGGAGGGATATTTCACTGGTACTGTTTTTCATCTACTAAATTACCATAAACGAATCACTTTGACGTCTCGTGACTTCACATTATGCTCCCTTGCCGGTCTACGATTAACGCCGCACCTTAACCTCTCCACAATTTCTCAATCACTTTATGGCCGCTCGGCTCTGTACGTTCGAGACAGATGTGGAATTCGATACAATAGCTTTCAAATCCAGTCGTTACTGGATCGGATTATTTCACGTGAAGTGTTGGGAGAACACGGATCGTGTGATCCTTGCCATGCCGATAAATGGACTGTTGAGTATCTGCTTGAGATATTCCTAAGTTAGCTGACCTTTATTCTATTGAGTTTGCGTGGGTCATTTGAGAAATTAACAAAGTTATTAGGCATAATAGAGGGAACAAGTTTGGGCTTAATAGAAGAAAGGACGAAAAAGACTATGGGCCTAACCCCAATTAGGGTAGCGACTGGCAACCTGAAGTTCAGGTCTTACTATTTCTCACTTGGTCCTTGCAAGTTTTAGTATTTCTACCAACGGAAGTCAAGAAAATAATTATTGACACGTATCCTAATTCCTGAATAAATACAAGTGTGCCCTTTGAACGTGGCACGATGGGCACTAACGTGGATAATTTTTTTGAATTCTTATAAAAAAAAATATCTCTTTTTCCTTCTTCCATGGCTGGCGAACCGCCGCAGGCAAGGGCCAGTCTTGCCTGAATTTGGCGAGGTTGGCCCTCGCCGACCAGCCCTCAGTTGTGGCCTGTCGCCTACCATTGCGATCGGCCATGGAAGAAGGGGAAAAAAAAGAGAATTTTTTTTTTCAAAATTCAAAAACCCATCCATGTAAGCGCCAGCCGTGCCACATAGAACAACTGGCGTCTATGTCAGGAATCACCGGTCAAAATTGGCCGGAAGGACTACATTTGCAAAGGACTACATTTGTAAATCGTCATGAAGTTCACGACTCGATTAATCAAATTGAAATATTTAGAAGTGAATTGACTCCGTATAATAAATTTGAAACTTTTTTTTGGCAACTTTCCCATTCTTTCTGCTAGGAAGGAATTACACGACAATCTCGTGGGGCACGTGAGTTAATTCATGTTTAGCATTGGCCGCACATTTAACCTCACGAGCATAACCACGTGAACGGGTATTATGCATCTCTACTGTTGTTAACACCAAGTAAACCAAAACTCACTTATATTAACGTTTGTCACCTTGCCCTAATCTTTCTTTTGGGGGTGCTTCTCTACCGTGTCACCTTTTTCTTTTCTTTTTTCTTTTCTTTCTTTGGCCCTAGTAATTATATATTATTACGGAGCTTTACAGCTTTGAGGGCAGCATGCACAAGCTCTCACGCAATGTTTAATTTTTATAAAATTACAATAAACAATTTCTCGATTTATGGACATTTGGTCGATACGTTTGCTTTACCGATTATTTAGGGTTTGCTTTTGCCTACTTTCGGAAGAGCGACAAGGGCACATAAAGCAAAAGCGACCCCCTCCCTCTTGCCTTTGCTCTTCACATTTTATATTATGCCCTTTACTTATGGAGTTAATTATACTTATATTGCTCAGTGGGGTCTCCTTTTCCTCCAAAATTAACTTTTCCTCCACAAATTCAACAAGTGGGTGTGGTGCTTCATTGGGCAAGCCCCTTGGTTTGGCAAATTAGGGTTTCCTTGCTTTGGCACACCATTTATTTTAAGTATTGCCAAAGTACAATGAATCACTGTAGCTAAATATCTTCGAGGTACTATTGATGGTGTGCATCGTCGAGGACGAAATATAAGGACACGGGCCTAAACCTATCAAAATTGATCATAAAGCCATTTTTTTAACCCATAAAATGATGGGCTAAGTTGTTATATGAGTTAGTTACATTCAATAAATGAGTTATACATAGGATTAAACATATGCGTGTTAAATAGGCTTATAATTTTCTTAGACCTAACCTATTTTTATGACTCTCTATTCATTCTCTCTCGCCCTTACTCGATCTCGTACTCACTCACTTCGGTTTGGGTATGAGTTTTCCTAAATTAGGTTAAATGTGAAAGTGTTTTAGTAATATGAGTCGGGTCGGATATAAGTCACTTGATTTGCATTGTATGGAAAAAGGGGTTAAAACGGATTAAATTGATCTTTTTTTTTGTTGCCGTGAATTGTTCTATTTGGGTCGGACCATTTTCGATGTGACCCACCCATTTGACAGGTCGACATGGACTGGCGCGGCTATTGACCTCGATGGAGTCGGCTCTCGACCATGGCCGATTGCTCGATTATGATAGTCTTCCTTAATCGCGATTTATACCTAAACCTGAGTGCCTATCGTGTTCTTCTAGACGACCACGTTTCGTTTTTCTTCTCCTCCACGTCTTTGGCCCGTGCCCTCGTTGGAAGCTGTTGTCACGATCCATGTTGTTGCAAAAAGAAGATCGTATGGGATGAGTACGAAGTATACATGTACACGTAAATATACGTATATGACGAATACATCTTATATGATAAGATGGCATATAATACCACGAGTGGCTTGGTAAAGGGGATTAGTTAACTATTAATTATAACCGTAAGAGAAAGAATTATCCCAAAAGCCCTAAAACAATTATACGGCCACCGCCCTCGCTTGAGGTCTTCGGCCATTGCCAAGGTCCTAGCAACCGACAGAAGGAAAAGGGAAAAGGGAAAAGGAAAGAAAAGAAGAAAAAAACTCAGAATTTGTTTTAAAAAAACAATTGAAAAAATTGTCTTTGTCATCATCAGTCGTGCCAAGTAGAATGGCCGGCGCCAACTGAACCGTTATGTCCGAGATTCTGTTAAAATTGTCCGGAAGGGACTACATTGGACTAAAATTGATCAAATTGGTAATTTTAGAATTGAATCGGCGGCCTTACAATAGATTTAGGACGTCTTTGACGATTCTGCCAATCGTAAGATATGGTGGATTTGAAAAATGATGAACAGTTAGCATTTCCTTTGCCCTTATTGTGATTAGATATGTCAACTAAATAGATATTAGTGAATAAATTCAATAAACAATGATTAACCTTTATCACAAAAGGCGTTAATACTTGCACCTTCACCGTTGCACCCAACGTTAGAATCACTTAGTTCAAAAGGTTAACGATGTAATGAATAGTTAAAGCAAGTGGGGCACTAGCCGCACCGAACGAGAAAGAGCGCGGTCGAAAATGTTTTCTCGTTAATTCCAACGTAAAAGAAAACCACTTGATTAAGCAATTGTTAATTTTAGTGGAGCAACTAAGATATGTAAGAAGAAGAAGGGGAAAAAAACAAACAAACAAATAGATCGAGAGTAACTTCAAAAAAGAAACAGGAGCAGTAGTTTTTCGATTGGAGGGAACGGGTGAAAGAATAGTTATTTTTTATAACCCTTTTCTCGTTATTTGGAATGGTAATTTTTGAAGGGATAAAAAGTGAGATAAAATGGCGTTTTAACATAAATATATAAGTATTCGATGAGGTTAAAGCGATCTCGAGACGGTTGGTCTTTATTTGCATATGTATCTTCACCGTAGAATTCCTTTTTTCGAAGTCCAAAAATATAAAAAAAAAATCAGGTAATTTGTTGGTAACTTACCAATAAAATTACTGACTTTTTCGATAGAATTACCAAGTTTTTGTCCTAACTTATCAAGTTTTATTTGAATAACTTATTAATGTTCAACCTTTATATGAATTTGCCATGCCAGTGACTTTACTAACTTTTATCAAATTAAGTTACCATCTCTCATTTGAATTACTCGCCGATGTTTATTTGATTTTTGTAATTTGCCAACTTTTCTAGAGGTAAATTTAACGTATGGTTGAGTAAGGCAAATGAAAGTCGGTAACTCAGTAGAAAGGTGGGATTTCTTTTAAAGAATGAAAAGGGTGTTGATAATCAACCCAAATGAAAGTTGGTAAATCAAAACTAATGGATAACCTAACGGGAGAAAAGCAGTAAGTCATATAAAAATTACTAACTCGTACATAAGAGTAGATAAATTAAGGCATTTGTTAGAAATACAAATAAAAGTTAAAAAAGAACGACAAGAAAAGTTGATTATTATAAAGAAAACCAAATAAACATCAATAAGTAAATTGAATGAGAGTTGGTGACCCGACACTAGGTGATAATTTAATTGGAAAAAAATTAATTTGTAAGTCACTCAAATATATTGGTAGATTTAAGGCACGAGGATAAAACCAAATGAAAGTTAATGAGACATGCTGTTAATTTGCAAACTGCGAAAATGAGCTGATAATTTTATGGAAGTGTCGATAAGTTACCAATAAATTACCGAAAAATCAGGTGACCGCTAATTGTTTTATTATCAGTTGTTTTAACACTCTGCCAACAATATAGAAAATTTATCAATCATTCGAAAAGCTCCGTTTATTTTTATTTTTCAAAAAATGAACGGTATTATTGTCCGTATTAGACTCAGAGAATAATATGGACTAGGAGAAGATCACATGAGTATTTTGAGGAACCGAGAGTCTAAATGAGTAGTGACTTAATCAAACTTGTACACAGTATCATTCGATTCGAATTTGACGGGTGAAGTTATTCTATTCCGAGCGATGGTCCTATGATGTTTCGACAAATCTGAAAAACCTCAGTTTTTTGTGAATCTATGGTTGGAGACACTACTAAAGAACACCATACGGGATAAATGATTCACGCCATTAATAAAATCCAACTGCAGCCAAAAAATGAATGGAATGTTTCGTTTCGGAACTCCTTGAGCATCCTTCTACTTCCCGTTAAATATCGCCATGATCAGGCCGACCCAGGGCCATTTCATCGTTAAGAATAAGAAAAGGTTCAAGGGCAGGTTCGGATAGTCTATCCCCATGTCCCTTGATGTCTCGATAAATCACAATCATAAATCAATGAAAACGAGATTTTTAAATCTAACGGCTGAGATTTGTTGAAAGAGCACGGTGAAGGATCTCCACCCTGTTATTAAATAGAAATCCACTTCCCTCCAAAAAGTACATATCAAGTAAGCGATTCACTTGTTTTACCGCATGTTTCGATCAAAACAAAAGGGGAAAAATCGTTCTACCATGTAAACGATAGAATGATATATGTTTGAAGAACACAGTAGAAGCCCAATACCTTTATCTGGGAAGATAGCCAAAAGATAGCTCAAATCCGAGCCTGTTAACATATATAGTTGAACTTACCTTCACCTAAAAGCTTAAGTCATTGAATTATGGGCCAACTTAGATATTTACTGCTCCACATCATATCAATTCTTGGATATTCCAGTGCAAAGTATACCGAGCATTGTATTGAACCGAAATTTTGAGGACCATACCCAAACACATTACAAGAATTCGAGCCCTAATGGATTATACATCAGACCAATCAAATGGAGCCACGTGTACATCGCTATGGGACTTTAACTTTCACTTTCATCAACTTTCCTTTTCCTTAATCCCACAACTCTCTCCCTCTCTCTCTCTAGATCCATGCAATGCAACGCCTAGAGAATCTCTCTATATATACCCCATCCACCTTCCTCCGCTCTTCCCATGCCAAACCACTGACTTTTTGTTCAATCTTCCCCAAGTACGAACACGCCCTGTTCGTTCCATCCAATCCACTGTTCTTCAGTCAAAAAGGCGGGGGATTCGAAAAGACAAAAGCGATCGAAGATGAGGAACAAAGCCTCGGGATTCCTGAAGCAGATCATCGGCGTCCTCGCCGGCCTCACCAAGGCCAAGTCCCTGGCTCTCAAGAGCAAGACCAACGCCCTCAAGGCTCGGGTCGCCCTACTCTCCCTCCTCCGCAACAGGCGGCTCGTCGTGGAGTCCATCTCCCACAAGCTCCAGACCCTCCTCGGTCCGCGCGGGGACGGCGGCGGCGGCGAGGACGGGGAATCTGCCGATCGGAGGAGAGCGGTCGTCGTCTACGCCCACGGGATGGCTCGCGAGTCGGTCAGGCGCGGAGACGGGGGCGGCGGCGAGGAGGACGAGAAGTATCCGGATCTGACGCATTCGCTGTTCGACCTGGAGGACCTGGAGGACCCCGGGGGGTCGGTGATCGATCTGGTGAAGAACTCGAAGCAGGAGGGAGAGGAATTCGTGCTGGAGGACGAGATCGACCGCGTGGCCGACCTGTTCATCCGGCGGTTCCACCGGCAGATCAGGATGCAGAAGCAGCTGTCGCTGAAGCGGTTCAACGACGCGCTGGATCGGAGTCCGCAGTGATTCGCACTCGGCCGTCAAAGCTTCCAATCTTGTCTTTTCGCGTTAAAGAAGGGAGGTGCTAAGAACGAGGGTCCATCGGTCTTTTCAGTTTGACTTCCTTTCGCGCCATTTTTGTGTCGCTCTCTTCGATTTCCTCGCGAATTTAACATGATATATAATTCAGAAAATAAAGTGGATTTGTGTAAAAGCATATTTACAATGACCGGAGTTTAATGTTGAAGAGAGTATTTCGGATGATTCGTGAGTGAAATACCGTTTTTTTTAATGATATCTTTGTTATATAATCCATCGAGAAAACAGGCTTCTTACTTCGCATTAAAGAAAACTTCGAGGTTACCGGCTATAAAGGGAGGTGTCCTATTCCACTCCAAGTCCCAAGACCATGGAGGGAGCTTGAAATCCTCGTGCAAATGGTCGATTTTGTTTTGTGATGATGAACTAAGTTCGAGTATCATTGTCAAGGACCTAAAGCATGATTTACTGAAAATCGATACAACTCATGATTTCTTAATGTGCTGGGATTGCTCCCTTCTATGGGCGTGACTGGTACCGTAGTAGGTAAACTTGAAGACTTCAGAAAATAAAGTTAGACCCGTCAAATGGGCGTGTCGAGTCTAGATTGGCCGAGTTTGGGTCGGGGCGATCAATTTCCATGCAATGCAGAATCTAGTGATCCATACCCGATTTATATTATTGAAACATTTCCATAGTTAATTCAATTTTGGAAAACTCATGCACAAAATGAGGTGCAAGCGAGCGTAAAATTAAGCGAAGGCGAGAGAAAATGAAAAAAGAGTCATAAATGTAGGTTTAAGTTTGAACCCATTTATCACCAATATTATTTTGGGCTTTACCATTCTAAATTTATCAATGACCAATTTACTGAATATAATTAATCACTAAACAATTCAACTCATTAAATATGGGTTAAGAAATGGGTTTATGATCCATTTTGAGATCCAAATTAACTTTGTAAATTACATTTTCATATCATGTGCTTATTACAAGTACCAACCATTCGTACTATGAAAAAGGATGCTAAAGCATTATTAAGGCTCCGTTTGTTTTACGGAAAATAACTTCAAAGAAAACATTTTTCGAATTTTTCAGGGGTTCCGCGGAAAATAAGCTAGTTTAGGAAACTATTTCTCACCAATGAAAAAAACTTATTCAAAAGTGGGGAAAATATTTTTCTCTTTTTGAGAAGAGAAAAATATTTTTTCCTCATCTTTGCTCTCTCAATTCATTTACATTCATTTTCTTTATACTATCTTTATACTTCTTTTCTTTCTTGTTATTTTTCTTTATTTTTCTTTTCTCCTTTTTCCTCCTTCCCCTGCCCGCGGCTCCTTCCTCCTTCTTCCTCCGTTGATCGCGGACCTGGGCGATGACCGGTAGCTTGGTGATCGGCCATAATGCGAGTCGGCGAGCTCGAGGCTGGAGATCGCTTAGATCTGGCGAGCCCGAGATCTCCTGGACTGACCGAGCCTCGAGCTCGCCTGCAGTCGGTTGCCAGCTGCAACCGTGATCGGCGATCGGCCGAAATCAGAAGGAAAAGAAAAAAATAAAAAAAGAAAAGAGAAAAAATAAAAAAGATAAATAATTAAAAATTGAATTTGTTTAAAAAATATTAAAAAGGAGTGTACGGAGAAAAATCAAATCCGATTTTTTATACCAAACGACGAAAAATATTTTTCGAATTTTTTTTTTCATATTTCAACCAAATACAAAAAAATATTGTCATTTTTCTGAAAAATAATTTTTTTAAAATATTTTTCGAAAACGTGGAAACAAACAGGGACAATATTTGGAGCCCCAAATAAAAATGCTGGCAGCCCCACATGGAAACGGCGTCGTAGGTGGCGAAACGGACCTGCCTCGACAAGACAACCAAAAAACCCCGCGAAATCTCTGCTTCCACTTTCATCGAACCGAGAAGACTAGGGTTTATGCGCTCGATTCTCAGCATCTCCTAGACTTTTGTGCTCCTTCTTCTTCTTCTTTTGATGATTCCGCGAAGTCGAATCGATGGAGAAGATATCCGCAGCTTGCGCCATGGATTGGAGCATCGAGCTCGAGAAATCCCTCCGCTCCAGAATGCCAGGTCAGTTCGCCTTTTGGCTCCGTTACGATACACCTTCGTACTCGCTTAAAATCAACGCCACTCGTTCATGACGTTTTTCGCCTTGTCTCGTTGACCACAGGTCGATCGGTCGAAGCAATACTGCAGGTGGGGCAGAGGTTGGAGCAATGGAGCTCCGAACCGGAGCCGACAATGTCGGTCTACAGCATGTACGGGTTGGTTCCCGGAGAGGAGAGGCTCTTTGCCAACACGATCCTGCTACGCCTCGCCGATGCTTTTGTGTCAGGCGACGGAGAAATCAAGCGCGCCGTTGTTAGGGTCTTCCGGAGGCTCCGCGGATGCAGTAGGAAGAGGAGCGGGAATTTGGTGGCGGGGATCTTGTCGAAAGGTCGCGTAAATAATCCCACGGAGTTGCTGACTAGAGTGAAGGTCGTGTTTGATGGCGGGGATGTCGAATCGAGAGCGATGGCTCTTGTGATGTTCGGGTGTTGCGCCGATTTCGCTAAAGATAGTGCTCATGTGCGGTACCTGATACTTTCAAGTTTGGTTTCTTCGGAGATTTTAGAGGTGAGATTGGTCAAGTGCTAAATGTTTCAAACCCATTGTCTCACTTTCGTTGACAGTGTGAACGACATACTTCCAATTGCGCTTTTCGAGCTGGCACCTGTTGTTTGTCTAGTTTGGAGCTGTTAGGCTAGTGTACTTTTGAAATTGGATTAACATTGTTGCTTGTTGGAAGCATAGTATATTATGGTTGTTGGACATTTTGTCGATTTTTTTTTTTGTTGACAAAACAAGTGTTTGTTAAGCGTATAAGCAGGGGGATTATTTGTTTTGCTTCATATTCACACCTCTCCAATTTGCTAGGACAATTCTCGATTTTTTTTTTCTACGCATGCCAATTTGTCAACTTAATGCTGTATATGATCGAAAGGAGTTCATTTGAATTTTGTTGTTTTTTTGCAGGTGCAGGCAACTTTATTTGCGGGAGGGTGCTTTTGTGAGTTAGCAGATGACTTTGCATTGGTTTTCTTGCAGATGCTTGTTAATCTGATGAGTTCATCAGATACATCATCTCCTGTTAGGTTGGCTGGAGCACGTGTTTTCCCGAAAATGAACTACTCCTGTTCGATTGCAGATGGAGCTTACAAGGTTCAGCAGTTTCTCTATGCTTGTTTGCGAGACATGTATTGGCAAGAAAAAATTTCTTTTAACTTCGGCATGATTGGTTTGTTATTGCTTGTGCCTCTACATAAGTAGAATGTGAACAGAGACTCGGTGTCGATGTAATAGCCAACAGTGGATGTAGCATATTAGCTGTGTTACTTTGACGCATTTCTTAAAATTAATTCTAGAGCTAAATAAATAGTCTCATGTTAAATTCTATCTCTTCATGTACTGTCAGTAAATGCCTTGCCACTCTATTATATAAGTGCCTGCAAGTCTGCACCATACTGGTAATTGGAATTTTTGCTCTTAGCTATCACTAGCTCATTCTGTTCTTTGTTAGTATAGAATGATAGTCAGCAGTCAGAAACAGAAGTGTTATTATGAGCTTCGTAAGTTTATTTACATGAATGTTTGGTGACAATTATTCACAGAACACTAAGCATTAATTTTTGCAGACAGGTCTAAAGATGCTTTTAGGCTCTGTTGATGAGGAGTTTCTTGCTGCCATGATGGTGTCACTATCAAAACTTGCTTGCACATCACCTCTACTTGTTTCTGAACAGGTAAGTTTAACATAAAATATTCATAACTTGTAGAAATCTCGCAGTTGGATGTTTGTCCTCAATCGGTTTTGCAACTGTATGCTCTTAGCGTAAATAATTTGTTCAAGGAAAAGCTAGAATGTTTCTGCCTGTTAGTTGGTTGCAACTTGCACTATACAGGACATTCTTGGCTCTTTAACAGGGGAGCAAATCCATTTGATTAAACTGTTCTGTCATCTACCTTTTTGGAAAAGTGTTTCATCTCACTGATATTTTCCCTCTTGTTTTAGCCTTGGGAAGTCTGGAGTTCGTGTTTGATAACCCCCTTCATCTTCCGATTCTCGGTGCTCTTCACAGAGAAAACAACTGGTTTTAGCACATTTGGACTCAACTAATTCAGGACAAGAATATTATCTCCTTGTAGTATATTTTGCTTGACATGACCTTGATAGATTACGACCCATGGCTCGTAGTTGGCTGTAAACCCGCTTTTTGGTCTTAAACTGTATTGAAAGTTTGCTGTTCATCCCCAATCGTGGCAATGATTGCATATTTCTACTCTTGATGTATAATTTCCTAGCATTTTGACATTTAAATGCAGGTGGACTTGCTTTTCTCAATTTTGAGTGAAGGGAAAACATTGTTTATGAAAGAAATGGCACTCAGATGTATCCATTATGTCTACAGAAGAGGAGTTCTCCATTTCCCTGATGCTGGAAATGTTAAGAAGTTGCTCAGAATAACAGATGATCCTAACCATCCTACAGGCCTTCAATGCCAAGTTCTACGGATTTTGTGTCAGGTCATGTCTCTTAAATATTCCTGCATTCTTCATCTGATTTATGTTTTTGTGTTATCCCGATTGAAGTATGCTGAGATCTATCCACTTTTGCAGGTTCGGTTCTATGTATTGCCAAGCATGTCTCCCATGGACATGCTCGATTTCACTAAGATAGTTATAAGTATTGCATCCCAATGTCCTACCAAGCCAAAGAGCATCTTAGCCATTTGTCTTTTAGTAGATGCATCTCTTATGGTGAGTGTGAGGGAAGAAATGAAATCTGTTGGGTACTATTCTTCTCTGCCTCTGCAAGTAGTCAGATCCATCATTGATCGGATCCTTTTTTTGGTTAGGCCATCCTCAAATCCTTCTCATAGTGACTCTCAAGTGTTTGGTGAAGTTAAGATTATGCTCAGGCTACTACTTCGTCTGGCTAGCGGAGACTTGGATCTGGGTGCTTTGGTGCTGGATCAAACCGGTTTGGTTGTTAAAGGTCTTCTAAATGAGTGTGAGGGTGCTAGGTCTTCAGAAGAAAATGGCCTATCAGTGGATGACGGTACAGAATATATGAAGGAAGGAAACATAGTTAGAATATCAAACCTTGTACTTATTATTTGCAGATTTTTGACAGCTTTCCTGGAAGTTCTAAGTGAAGCTGGTGCTATTACGACCCAGATATTTGAGAAAGTTAAGGTTCTGGCTGAATGCATTCAGCATTGCAGCTTATTTACATCTTATGTACGGATAATATGCTCATTACTGTTGCACAGTCCATTTATTTGGATCTGCACGGTAAAGAATAATGAGGTAGTTGATAAGAACCTCCATGCTACTCTTTGTGGTTACTTGGTTGAACGTGAATGCTTTAGTATTGAGTGTGCAGGAAAGATATTGGCTGACAAGGATTACTGGCCTGCGTATAATGCTGGCTTTTATGCAGCATGTCAGGGAGCATGGTTTACAGCAAATTGTATATTTACCGATTTATCAGCCAGAGTCAAAAATAAATCTCATTGTTTCTGGTTGAAATCACTAGCTCAATTTTCTCTGGCGGAGATGAAACTTCAAATGCTCGTCTTACCAGATAAAGGATCAAGTTTGATAGAATGTTTAGAGAAGATCAAGCTTCCCGATGTGCTTATTCGAGGAAAGTTCTGTAAGACTGGAGAAGGTGCCGCCGAGTCTACAAATTCATCTGAATTTGGAGAGGTGGTTTCTGATGCTTATTTTGATCTGCAGTCTTCGTGGAAAACGTTGCAATCTGGTACTACATCTGACGAAGCATTTCTCTTCCAGACGTGGTTTATGGCATTAAGAGTGAAACTGTTGGAAATTGTGGTTGAAATGATCAAAGTCTCGGCTTCCATTTCTTTTGATAAAGACAATGGCAATAACGAAGGGATTGAGAGAAGGGGGGATGAGTGCATGAAGTACTTGCGGGAGCTCATTCTAATCTCATCTCGATTGATGAAGCTATCTAAGGAGTTTGATGTGCTTGCTGTATCTTTCATCAGTATTGACAGAAAAAGTTTGCAAATCATTTCAACACTCGCATTAGGTTGCTCACTACTCTCATTTGTCACTGGTTTTGCTCTCTTTGTTCCAAGCTTATCTGCTAATGAAAGTTTAGCCGCTGGTTTAGAAAACTCCAAAAAAATTACACTGACAGCGGTATTGCAAAATCTGTCTGGGCGCTTATTCCATTTAAATCACGAGACCGCCAAAAGTATCCTTTCACTCTTGGATGTGAATGAGCGGCCCACTAGCTGTTTTCACTTGCAGTCCAACAATCAACTTAGCAGCTGCGAAGTGAGGGAGCTGCTCAACATTTGTCACTGTGCTGTTTCTGGAGTTATTAATTTGCGAAATCAGACGGACGGAGTACGGGAAGAATCTCTCTCCGAGATTACCAAAGTCAGTGGAGGACTAGCAATGAATGTCATTATGAACTGGTTCCAAATTCCTATTCGAGCCCCTAAATACTATTTGAAAGTGAGGTAAGTACACTTTTACAAGGTCTTTGGCTAGCCTGCAGAATGCTAAGCATGCAGAAGATCTTTCTGTAGATTAAGTGGCAAAATCGACATGCGTGCTCTCTATTGATCTTGCGATATTAGTGTAAATTTCATGCTCGTTCAGATCACTGTTTATTTTTCTTCTGCTAATCTGTTAGGTTCGTAGTTGATTAGCCAAGAGAATGTCTGAGATTATTGATCAGGAATTTGGTTAGTTTGATGTCTCTTTTCTGGGTTTGGAGGAGGAAAGGGGAATATCTGTTGCATTGCTTTTGACTAGTGACATTTTGATTATAAGGAGCTATTCTAACACTTGACGTGACTGATTTCAGGCCTGCCATCGGTGCAGAGCTCTATGTCTTCAATGCTGATCCGAGGCACCCAGATGGGTTATGCGTCTCGCAAGGATTCCAATTGTCTCTGAATCTCTGCCTTCAACTGAAGAACATGCCCCCCGATCTTCCTGTTCGACCGACTGAGTTGTTTTGCATCATTCGCTGCAGAGAACCCATTGGGTTGTTGCAAGGACCAAGCAGATCGTGCGCTGAGGCTGCATCTATGGTTCATCAGCCTTGGGGGAGCGATGATATGGTCGACCTGAACGAGAAGCTATTTCATGAGGTGATGGGATGCGGAGCAAAGTGTGATGCGAAGAACGTCCGAGGCAACGGTGCCACGGCATATGTGCATTTTAAGCTAAATAAGAGGGGCCAAGGGTTCTCGCACTGCCTGCTCGACGTTTCTTGTCTTCCCGTGGGTCATTACCGGCTGAAATGGCACGGCGGCTGTCTGGACGATCGGGATTCTTACTGGAGTCTGCCCCCGTTAAATCCGGGACCTGTATTCACTGTACAGTAACATAAATACAAAATCCCAGTTACTTTAGGACTTATAATTGAAATTCCATCTTGTAAGATCTTTGAACTCCGAGTGTGAATTGCCGAACGTGATATGTCCAAATGCGGACGCGGGCATAGCGTGGGTCCCAGAGATGGGCCCAAGATCTGCACCAGCGCGCGCAAGCTGAAGACGCCATTCGACAGAGGACACGCGTCGGTCGGGCATTGCACGGCCCCTCCCTCAGCCCTGTGGAAAAAAGTCCCCGCGAAAGCCAACCAACACCAAACGCCCCGAATTCCGATTAAATTAAATACTAAAATTAAATGGGGGATGAAAAGATGTGTTCGATCATATCTCACGATCGCAACTGAATGCACGCGGGGCGGAACTTTCTTCTTCTCCGTGGGGTTGGCGATAAGCGACGAAGAGTGCGATATTTCCCCTCTTTCTCTCTCTCTCTCTCTCTCTCGATCGACGTCGACCCATCATCAACAGGCGAATCGGTCTTAAAAGGTGTGGTGTGTCCTCTCTCTCTCTCTCTCTGCGTCTGCCTTGCCGCGTCTCGACCCACCAGTCTGACCGAGACCAGCCTTTTAAGGGCATCGACCTCCTTCTTCTCTTCACGTCTCCGATACTCGTTCTGCTCGATCGCGTCGTGGGTCGCTTCTGTTGGTTTCACGCCTTGCGCTCGGAGTTCGTCGTCACCTTCCACTGTCGTTATTTTGGTGCGCTACGCAATTTGGACTTCGATCTACCTTTGCTGCTCGGTAATTATTCCGTGCGATTCTTTTCTGCGATTTGTTTCGGTTTTGTTCTCCTGTTCCTGTTCCTGTTTTTTTATTATCATTTTTCTTTTGGAGGATTCATTGGGTTTAAATTGTGAAGTAGAGCCGCTTTAAAGTAGTCTTCGATCGTTTTACTATCGGAGAGCAATTAGTTTTTGGAATTGGCAACGCCTCTGATTTCTTAGATTGGATGATCACTACTATTAACCAGAAACCCATACTGTCCGGATGAATTGCCTGCCTGCCTGCCACTAGGTAGATGATAACTGCATGTGGGTCCTCCTCTGCCTAGGCGTCGTTCGAAAATGCTCGTCTAGAAGTGCCAAACGAGTGTTTTGGAATCTTTGGATTGTGTCCGTCATGATGGGTCACAGGTGCAGCTTTTCACCTGCACCACCATGTACTCATCCTCTTGACTGAACTGCATATCTCAGTGTAAGAAAGATCTCCATTGATTGGTATCCCTATTTTTCTCTTTTTCGCTGGAGAATTGTTGTAAACGCTGAATTAGGGGTGGTCATACACTTCCTCGTCCTTCTCTCGACGTTACAAGTTGGTAAAGTTTCGTCTTTTCAAATTAGTCATGTAACTCGTGTCAATAGAATTTTCTGCATTTTAATCGGACAATACATGGTGCTACTCGATGGTTTTCCGCAATATGTCTGATTGTGGTGGAGCTTATATTTCTTTGTGAGCTTTGAGCTGGGGAAGTGCACTTAAGGTGTCGTCCTTCGGCAGGTGACACACTTTTGTGGATGTCTAATATGTGGAATGGAACTCAAAGCGTGGGTGAATGTTCCAGCTCAACTTCCTTAAGCAGTCAACAGGATCTTGACGATGATCGGATGATTGCTCTTGTTCTATCTGAAGAATATGCGAAATTAGATGGAGGAGTGGCTAGACGCCTTTCTAATCTAGCTCCTGTTCCGGTTAGATCTCGTACTCTCTTTTGTAACTTTTTCTCTTATCCTTAGTTCTTGAATACAACACACAAGGGAGAGGCCCCCAACAAAAGAGAAAGAAAGAGTTCCTACTTTATCTCTTACTGGAGCATTGTCATTGTTCGAGTTTGTAGCTGACACCCTTATGATGTTTTATTTCATTGAACTTCATCATCAAGTGTGAAGGATATGGGGGAGATTTGACTATTGCATGCCATCTTCTAGAATTTGGGCCCTTATACATTCTATATACTTGAAATGTACAAGCAATGGAGTTGCATCATTATAACATATTAAGCTGTTATGATCCTAATTGCAAGGTATGGGGCTTGACTCCCACATTGATGGTATAAAACTTTGATGTGTGATTTATCTGGACCTTAGGAGAACCACACCCATGTTGGGCTGGCTTTGCACTAGCCTTTTTGCTAGTCCGGGACGAACACTGCAATAGTGGCGTCACCATCCGTGCGGCTCGATGGCAACTGGGAGAGATGGTAGACGGCTTTGATATAAGCTTACTATGGGTCCAATTCTCGAGGATAAGAGAAAATAACTTCTAGTGCCAAAATGAGTTCTCCTCTTTTTGAGACGTGGATTTCTACAGATTGTAGAAGATCATAGAATTTACTAGAAGCTTCTAGCTAATCTTTCCCTTAGACTGTTTTTTTTTTCCTCAATAGGGCTGAGGAAGTATAGTGGCCTGTGCAACGTTTGATCCATATGACATTACTAGCACTCTAATACCGTTTAAGCTCCTCATCATATTATTTGCTCCTAGATATGGAAAATGAACTAGTGAGGGCTTGGCATTTGGCAATGGGCTACTTATATGACCTAGAAAAGTATTTCTTACTTTCTGCATCCACCTTATGTTTCGGTTCAGGATTTAATGTGTGGGAGCCTGAAGTTGTCAATGAGAAAACAGTCTTAAGTGTGTTCATTTGCCATGCCAGCGAGGTGTGCCTGGGTGCTCTGGTCATGTATCAGAAGTATTGACTACAAATGATGTGCCCGTAGGGTAAAGGATGTATCAGCGCATCTAAAAGATAGGGTTGAAAATGATTATATTCAAGAGGTCCATACTTGTGACTTTGGATATTGTTTTGAAGTGTCTGTCTGGTGGCTTTGTTGCTCCTCCTATTAATTGTTGCTTCATTCATCTATTAGCACCCTCTTTTTGTTCAGTGGTTCTCTAATCAATAACTCCTGGAACTGGTTTCTGAATTTTCAGCACGTTCCCCGCATAAATTCCTATATCCCCGATCTAAGTGATGCCAGTTTAGATCACCAGCGGCTTCTACAGAGGTACTTGCCTAATAAATTGCAAAGGCTTTGTTCGATCGTCATTGTTAATTATACCAACAGAGGTGTGTGTAACTCTTCGGAACTAGTAAAGAAGAAAGCTAGTATATTTGGTGGAGTGGAATAGAAGCTTTCTGGAGAATACCTTTTGGAAATATGATTACCATTGGAAAAGCTATCAGGAAATGGGACCACTATGTATCTCAAGTGTATATTTGACACTCTGCCTCGTGTGTAAGTAGAGACATGAATCACACAATGTAGACTTACCCACATCTATCAGGCGACAGAAGAATAGGAGCCTTATCCGTAAGAAACAAGGCAATAACCTTATGAGAGAGTGTTGGAATTTAAAAGCATGAATTGAGCTCTCATATTGTACCATGTTAGATGACCACTCATCCTGTAAGTTAGGTTAACAGAAAATGAGCACATAATCAAAGTCTATGCCCCTTTCTTTTAATTAGAGTAGTTTTCTGTCATTTATACCATGAGAAGCTATTTGCTGTTGATCTATGCCCCTTTCATGCACCTCTTGTATATGATTCTGAATGCTATCTAGGCGACGTTTCTTCATACATGTGTGTTTTGCTTGAAACACCCACCCCCCCCCCCCCCCCCCCCCCCTTCCTTTCCCTTTTCCACCCCCTGTAGCCACACAGGCTGCTTCGCCTAGCAGCACCTCACTTGTATTGCTCTCCCCAGAAAATGATAGGTTTAGAGGATTCTCTTTTGGTTATACATCTCTTCATTCCATG
Source organism: Lenwebbia sp. NSW1173648 (assembly GCA_029784005.1). NCBI lineage: Eukaryota > Viridiplantae > Streptophyta > Magnoliopsida > Myrtales > Myrtaceae > Lenwebbia > Lenwebbia sp. NSW1173648. Next base: position 26,087,729 of record JARCGZ010000006.1, read on the forward strand.
TAAGCTATCAAAGCCAAACCCTTTATTGTTTTTTCCAGGCTGAATATCTATGGGTTATACGAAGTGAAAGTCTCTGGGGATGGAAATTGCCAGGTATATTGTATTCAGAAAGCAATATGACAAAGCATAAAGTTCACATAAGTAAATGTTTCTTTTCTGCTTTGCAGTTCCGTGCATTGTCAGACCAGATGTATAAATCACCTGAATATCACAAGCATGTCAGGAAGGACATAGTGAAGCAGGTACATCACATTATGTGATTGTGTCCACTTGTTAGTCAGAAGCATGACTTGTATTTCAATCAAATTTTGCACTGTGACCCCTATCTAGCATGATGCTCTCTTTCTGTTTGATTTGGATTTCCATAAGATTCCCACTTCATATACTGAAGATTAATTCCTGTGAATTATTTGGCTAGTTTGCAGTGAAGAAATTAGAGTTAACATAAGCAACTGATTTTTGCGCTCTAATATTCTTGAACTCTCTCCTTTCCAGCTTAAAGACTATCGATCTTTATATGAAGGTTATGTTCCAATGAAGTACAAACGTTATTACAAGAAGATGGCAAAGTATGTTAACATCTTGGTTTTGTTATTGCTGCCTCAGCGATGTACCAGTCTTGAAATTTCAAATTCTATTGTTGCTTTTTGTATCTTTATTTTGATACGCAGAGTTTATCGCTTATCTATTTTCTGACCTCCGAGTGATGCAGATCTGGTGAATGGGGGGACCATGTTACCTTACAAGCAGCTGCAGATAAGGTAATCTATTCTTGTTCTAACACCCTTACTATTTTTCAAGAACTATGTCTCCAACTTAATCTCATGTCTACGGCCTCTATGCTATGCAATCACACATCTACCATTTTCTGCAATGAAACTCTTTGCAATATAATACCCATGACTTGATGTAAGATAAGAACATTGGGATAGTTACTCATCTTTAAAATTCTGTTACAAAAGCGTCATTGCAACTATGTCGCTAAGTTATTCTCTGTGATTGATGTGATCTTTGAGTTCTGAACTGGTCCAGCAAATGTCTCTATAAGCACATAATGTGAAAGAACGCATCTATTACAAAATTAATTTTCTGATCATGTCCATATGGTACTTTGCATGAGGTGGTATAATTGCTTTGGTCTTTTGTCCTTGAGGTGAGTGGCCCAAGTTTAATTCACTGCATGAACCCTTTTATTAACTTCCGTGATGTTGTTTCTTGAATTAGTAACGTCAGTATTTAATGCGATGCAGTTTGCGGCAAAGATCTGCCTGTTAACTTCATTCAGAGATACGTGTTTTATTGAAATAATGCCCCGATCTGAGGCGCCCAAACGTGGTAAGTCTAACTCTGTATTTCAGCTTCATTTGTTTCGCGGAAGATGAATGAGTTGGAAAACATTTTTCTGAAAATGATTGCTTATATCGCTTACAAAAATGAAAGAACGAAAAATATTTCCATTGCCTATGAAAATGTTGGCATAAATTGTTGTCAATAATGAAGCTCTTTTTATTGATTAATTATTTTAAGCAATACAAGCAACCATTTTCATGAAATGTTCTTCAAGTAATTTATTTTCCACGAAACAAACGAAGCCCTCATGAAGGTTTGTTGATTTTCTAGGACTTAACTAAAGAGGGAAACTCTCTCTCTCTCTCTCTCTCTCTCTCATTTTCGCCTAATGCAAAATTTGTAGTTACCCTAGATTCCAAGTCGGCTCGATTTCTCTACCTATGCAATGATTGAATGATTAGGTCGATGTATTTATCTTAGATTCTTGTAGTTCCTTCGATAATCTCCTGAAATGGATATTTGTCCAGATCTATTCTATCTTCATTGGATGTTTTCTTTTGGCTTGGCAGGCACATAGAGAATAGCTTGATTTAGAACCTGGATGTGAACAAATGCAACTGATCTATTAATACTTTTGTTCAATGTGCAACTGGTCTTTTGAACTCCATATGGTCGGAGTTTTTCCTCTGGTTAACACTGCTTTCAATCGATGCAGAGTTTTGGTTGAGTTTCTGGTCTGAGGTTCACTATAATTCCCTCTACGAAATACGAGGTGTGTTTTCCTATTGGCTACTTGTATCTTCTGGCATGGAATCTACAGTTGTGTTGCCTGCATAACTTTTATTTTCTGCAGATGCTCCAACTCCTCAGAAACCGAAAAAGAAACACTGGTTGTTTTAGACGCAGCAGGTCGCTCATGATGTTGCCACCTGCAGGAAAATGGGAGTCAAATTTATACAGTCCATATACCTTACCTGTTTTTCTTGTGTTTTTCCCCATTTGGCTTGTATAATATTGATCATTTTTGTGGATCACGTCATAGTAGGTTTATCATAGATGAGGTGCGATGATCCACAGTATAATTTTACGATTCATGATAGATTCTTTTGATGAGGTAGATGATCTGTTGCAGCCTTCATTGGATTCTTTAAAGTGTTTATGTATAGCATTTGATTTCATCAGATTTTTGAAGAATTTTCTTTGGTCAATAAGAGTAGATTCTTTTTAATACTTCAGTGTTAATTTGTTAATTTCTGTATGTACCGAATTTGAGGAAAGTGTGGAAGTATACTGATTCTTTTCGACTTAGATGCAAACAGCTTCGATCGACGGATACAGGTCACGGATCCGATATCTCATCTTGTCCCAAGCTCCCGAAAAGATATGGCATGAATGTGGACAGAAAAAGGGAAGGATGGTTCAGGAGTCATACTTCTCCCAGCTCTGTTTTGCCCAATTAACTTTGGATATTCTGCTCCAATAAACCTTAAGTTAAATTGATTTCGACAGCAGGAGGCACCAGCAACTCAGTCTCAGTGGGTTCAGATTTACCTTTCTACATTCAGGTGTAGTTGCTAGATACTGCACGTTGCACTTTGAACTGATAGCAGGACACAAAGTAATAGAACTGTACCATCTACGGGTATTAGCTTACTAGATCCTTTGGAGTCTGAAGATCCACATTAGATGCAATCTTTAGTTTGCCTGATTTGACTGAAGATCTAGTGAAATCTTATGAACCAAGTCAACTACATCACCCGTTCACAAACCAAGCAGGGCATTTGATTCAGCAGACTAAGCAGAGTGTTCATATCAGTTCAGTTCTCAGATGTTGCTCTTCCCGGTGCACTTCAAGGTCTTAAAATTCTGAGATGAAATGAGAGCAGAATCGAACAACCATTAGAAGTTGGAACACTGAAGTTTATCTCACATGCTTGCTCGACAAATCCTACTCTCTGTGCTGTGAAATTGGTATCAGATAGTGCAACTCTCTCACCAACAAGGACCGTAACTAGCAAGTGTGCAACTAAAGCACCAGGACCGGCTGCATCACTCCCACAGGTGTCACTGGATCTGGACTACCCGATCAACCGCTCCCAGATGCGCGGTGCACCTAGTCTGAGGTGAACATAAATCAATGCCCTCGGTTACCTTACTACTCATCTTCACAACCATGAGGTGAATTTGAAGAAAATCTTCATTTATCCCAGCTCTTCAAAATTTAAGCACAATGTTGAAGTATTTCCCAGATTTGCCATTTCCTTTTGCCATGTCCATATACATTGGAAACCCCCGATATTATCTGTACTTCAGCATCAAACATTATGCATCTATCCTCATCACACCAACTCAATCGGACCCAGATTCCGCTAATTGATCATCAACGCAATCAGCTATAGAATGGCCATTCATTAATTCTTGCCATCATACAAACAGATTGTGGGGGAAATTGGTTGGCAAGACAGGAACATAAGGATCGACAAGCTAAACTCACCAGCCTCCGCAGAACGAGTAACAAGAGTTAAACAAAGAGCTAGTTGATGACAAAAAGCAGAAACAAAGCTGCTTTTATTCAGATGAGTTCTTTGATTGATCTAGAAAACCAATGAAAAAAGGGAGGATTTCAGAAGATACAACACAGTGTTAAACATCAGCTGAATGTCAGCAACCTTAGCTGTGATATAGGAAAGCGCCAATAGGGCTATGGCGTAAAACCAAAATTCTTGTGCATGCAGATACTCCACAAAAGAAAGCAAACTCAATAAATTTGATAAAAAAGGAAGTGTCCGCTAGGAAATCCGTACAACGACCTTATTCTTTTTACCTGCTGATAGCAGAAGAACCTTCCCATCAACGATATCTTCAGCCTCAATCCTCTTATTCTCACCATCGACTCTACAGTTGTTCAAATACATACCCCCTTGCTTCAGCAATCTACGAGCAGCTGATTTACTCTCCATCAAGCCAGCCAAAATCGAAAGGTCTACAAGAGAACAATTCAATACATCATCGTAACTTAAGGAACAGGACGGGACATCTTCTGCTATTCCCTCAATGGTCTTCCAATCCAATTTTGTTTCAGCTCCTGGCCTCAACGCTTCAGTTGCCTTGAGAGCCTCCTGCAAACCATCCTCCCCGTGAACAAAACGGGTGACCTCCTCAGCAAGCCTCCGCTGCGCCGTGTTAGCCACATAGCCCGGTCTTTTCATATCCCTCTCCATCTCATTTATCTCCTCGATCTCCAAGAAAGTGAGAACTTTGAGAAACCTAATGACGTCGGTGTCAGGAATGGAAAAGAAGTACTGATAAAACTTGTAAGGAGACAGCATTGACGGCGACAGCCAAATCGCGCCATCCTCCGACTTCCCGAACTTCGTGCCGTCGCTCTTCAGCAGAAGGGGAAATGTGAGGCCATAAGCCCCTTCCAACTGCAAGATCTTTCGGATCAACTCGGTGCCGGCAGTTATGTTACCCCATTGATCACTTCCTCCAATCTGCACACTAACCCCCTCATTCTGAAACAAGTGCAGGAAATCATAACCCTGTAACAACTGATAAGTGAACTCAGTGTAACTCATCCCTTGCTCCGACTCCAACCTCTTTTTCACACTCTCCTTGGCTATCATCGTCCCAACCCTAGCATATCTCCCTACCCCCTTCAAGAAATCAAGCAATTTCACATCTTTCCACCAATCATAATTATTCAAAATCACAAAAGAACCATCATCATCATCACCATCACTGCTCTTCCCGAGAATCCTAGTTACTGTCGCCACAATCCCCACGGTGTTCCTCTCCAGGGCCTCTAAATCCAGCTCGGGCCGCTCGAGACTCTTGCCAGAAGGGTCGCCGACGCGGGCGGTGGCGCCGCCAAGGAGCGCGACGGTGCGGTGGCCGCACCTCCGGAACCAAGACAGCACGATTATGCCCAGGAGATTGCCAAGGTGCAAACTTTCCGCAGTCGGGTCGAAGCCGCAATAGGCCCTCAAGCCGGAGCCAGAAGAGCAAGCCGAGCGGAGGTTCTCGCTGGTGATGGACTCGAGCAAGCCCCGTTCCTCGAGGACGTCGACGACGTTGGGGCGGCGGCGAAGGCAATCCTGGTCGACGTCAGAGGAGGGCGGGGGCTGGGGAGAGAGAGTGGTGGAGTGGGTGGTGCGAGAGGTGGAATTGAGAGGAGAGAGAGCGAGGGTCGGGGTGCGGGTGGGGAAGAGGAAGGAGGGTCGTCTCTTGAGTGGGGAGAGAGAGGTTGGGTTGAAGGAGAAGAAGAGTCTGCAAGTGGCCGCCGTTGCAGCCGATGTTGCCATGCTCTGCTTAATGCGAGGGAAGAAGGAAACACCGACGCCCTTAAACCAGCACAACGCAGATCCTACCACAATCCAATCGGCTCCTTCCTTTCCTGTGTGACGAAATTTTTTCCCCTTTTGCTTTATTTTTCCTTTTCTTTTTCGTGTTTTTTAAGGTGGACAGACGAGGAAGATGAAAAGGTTCTCCTGGTCTGGGTGATAACAAGAATAACTGTCTAATTCTCTCGTTTCGAAGGAATTATAAAGGATTTTTTCTTAAGGTTCTTCCTGTGATTATTCTGTTTTTTGGGCGGTCGTGATTCTATTTGTCAAAGGTGTCTTCCGCTAGCAATCATCCCGTGTGAAAATCCAGCGTCTATCACGAGTCGAGTAATGCATTATTTCAAATCACCGATTTTAATTGGTCGTCCGTACCTGATGCCGGCTTCGATTACTCACCCCAGCACCGGCAAGCAAAAATTTGTCATTTTCTCATGAGACGGCGATTTTTCTATTTCTGAGTAAGGTACGAAGTCGAAAGAATTATCCCTTTGCAAACATTTTTCAGTCAATTGGGCAAAATGGGAACGCCCCCATTCCATGATTTGGAGTCGTGGATAAGTGGATGCACGAGGAATTAAGGAATTATACAAATGACATGAGTGACCATAGAATGAACTCTTAACAAGTAGGGCAAGAATTCTGAATCATATTTCGGCAGTAGACCAGCAAATTTGAAGAAGTTGCTCAATGATCAATCCTTCTAATGAATATTAAGCTAAATTATTTCAAAAATAAAGAGAAGAAATTAGAAGTGGTTCCGCAATTCCCAATCACATTACAGATTCAAAAAGAAGAAGAAGAAAATAGGTAATTTTTTTTCTAAAATTCCAAATTACACGAGACTATTTTTTGAGTGGGAACAAAATCAGCTCCAAGATGATGATGATGATGTCGTCCAGATTTGATTTTTCACTTCCAGTTGTTGGCAACAATGTCGGCCAAATCCACAACTCTCTGAGAGTAGCCCCACTCGTTGTCGTACCAGGCAATCACCTTGACCATGTCATCCCCCATGACCATGGTCAGCGACGCGTCCACCGTGGACGACACGTCGGAGCACCGGAAGTCCATGGAGACCAGGGGCTCGTCGCACACCGAGAGTATGCCCTTGAGCTCCTTGTCGGCGCTCTCCCTGAAGCCCGCGTTCACCTCCTCCGCGAAGGTCTTCTTGGAGACCTGCACAACGAGGTCGACCACCGAGACGTTTGGGGTCGGCACGCGGAGAGCGATCCCGTTCAGCTTGCCCTTGAGGGACGGCAGGACGAGGGCCACGGCCTTGGCCGCCCCGGTGGACGTCGGCACGATGTTGAGGGCGGCGGCCCTGGCACGTCTGAGGTCGCGGTGGCTTGCGTCGAGCAGCCTCTGGTCGCCGGTGTACGAGTGGGTGGTGGTCATGGTGCCCTTGATGATGCCTGTCACATAACATATTTGTCACCACAAGTTCATGTCAACAAAATCATTCTCATCTTCTTTGGTGGGTTTGAAGTTAGGAATAGATGACAGTTGATAGAAGAGCGGCAGAGCGACGCGGCGAATTACCGAACTTCTGGTCGAGGACCTTGACGAAGGGGGCGAGGCAGTTGGTGGTGCAAGAGGCATTGCTAATGATGGGCTCGGCCGGGTTGTAGAGGTCGGCGTTGACCCCGACGACGTACGTCGGGATGTCGCCCTTGCCGGGCGCGGTGATGAGCACCTTCTTGGCCCCGGCCTCAATGTGCTTCCCCGCTCCATCCCTGTCCACGAAAACTCCCGTTCCCTCAATCACGAGGTCAATACCCATGTCCCTGGGATTCATTCAGCACGACAAAGTGAACTTCATGTTAGATTGAGCATCACGCAAGCGAATAAACTTGGATGTGTGGGGCGAGCAGTGGAGGACTTACTTCCAGGGGAGGTTGAGCGGGTTGCGGTCGGAGACGACCTTGATGACCTTGCCGTCGACCGAGATGCCGTCGGTGCCCACGGGCTTGACATCGGCGTCGAAGATACCAAGGGTGGAGTCGTACTTGAGGAGGTGGGAGGCTTGCTTGACGCCGCCGTTGTCGTTGATGACAACAACATCAAGGGGCGAGTCCTTGCGGCCGTGCCAGCACCTCAGGAAGTTGCGGCCGATCCTGCCGAACCCGTTGATGGCCACCTTCAGCTTTGCCTCTACCACTCCCTTTCTGTACCCACCATTGCTTCCCACCTTCAAGCAAGAGTTTGTTTGTTCAACTTGGACTGACGGTCACAATATGAACCCTAGCCCCTTAGTTGTGACAACCAGAGTTGTATCAGTAAAAGACGTGGGTTTTAGCATACCGATGGGACCAATTGCAGAACACCGGCCGTCTTATTTCTATTAAACGAGGCCTCAAATTGAGCCATGATAAGCTGTTCAAATGCTCCATCCATCACAGAGTTGAAAGATTCAATGTCGGTCCTATTACGCCGTTTCACGATTCGAAAGGCTTTGCTTGTTGTATTTATAGTTCATGCTGGATCAAATATGTGAACATCTAACTGGTTTTAACCGTAGCATCTACGAAACGGGGTCATCGGGCATCGAAACGGTCGAATTTTGGCTGTTAACTTTCACTTTCAATTCCAATCAGAGAGCTAATTGAACATCCTTGCATGTTGTCCCCAATGCATGAGCATTAGTGTAGGATCTCATCATGTTTTTTTCAAGGGAGGATGGATGTTTTAGAAGGCTGATCATGCTCAATTCATGGTAGGAATCAATTGAGCAATACGGTTGCCAAGACAAGGAAGAGACAGAACAAAAAAAAAAAGAAAAAAGAAACTCACTGCAGAGGAGGTCTGGAAGGCGATGACGGAGAGGAAGTCGTCCGAGTTCTTCCTCCCGAACGAGACCGAGGCGGAGTTGCGAAGGCCGGAGAATTCCGCAAACCCCTTTCCGTTCGCCTGCGCAGAATCAAGAAACAAGACAGGTCAGCCAGATGGACACGGCACAAGATGAGCTTACGATCAGATGGAGATGATTGAACCTGAAGGGATGGCTTGGCTACAGAAAGGGCAGCAGAGGCCATGGTTGGAGTGAAGAGTGTCCCAATGCTGCAGCAGCAGCAGCAGCAGCTTGCAAAGAGAAAGTGTAAAGTGGGCTCTTTTCAATCTTAGCTTAAAACTTGTAGTAACAAGTGAAGAAGCAGAAGAAGAAGAAGAAGGGAATGTTGGGTGGTGACTGGTGAGTGTAACCAAAGAGAGAGGATGAGATTGTGGATAGCCTCTCATCCAATGTATGGCTCTTGTTCAATCCCGGTCTTTATATCCCTGTTCTCCCACGCCACATGAGTCTTGCCCCTCTTCATTTTTTTCTTAATTCTTGGTTTTTCAGCCTTAATTTGTCCTAACCCCGGGTTTCCAAACTTTCGGATCCTACCGATTCCCACTGATGCATGCTGATCGCCCTTTCTGCGAGCATCGATCAGGGCTTCACGCACAAGTTAGCGAGCGTGAGACCCCATTTTGAATGGAAAGCGCTGTTGGTTTAGCAAACGCGTGCACCGGACATTCAATTCAAGGGTTTAACCACGCAGTCGAATTCCTCAGGTCGAGTTGGTTTTATGACATTTGCTTGATGATTTCAACAGTCAGAATCTGGAATTTTCAGCAGACAAAATTCCCCTGCCTCAAGAATACAAGAGAGGGAGAGTTTGGAAAAGTGGTTGGGATGGGAATGGATGGCCAATCTGAGTTTGGCTTTGACAGTGTCATCTGCATTCACACCCTCTTTTCTCAGCAGCATATGTAGAAGAAGGACCAATGGCCACAATTCAGTGACCAATTTCTGGATTGGGTGGCCATGAACAGCTTCCCTTTGGCTGGCCTTCACCTCATTTTGTGCCTCTCAAGAGTCTCCTTGTTTGTGCCTAATAGGAGCTGTGCATCTAACTCAGATTTTCTATAGAGTTGGATACCACTAGTTAGATTAGAAGTTTTACAGCTTATCACGAAAGTGCAATTGAGTCCTAAAACTTTTAAAAAAAATGCACTGAAAGTCCTGAAACTTGACAGAAAGTGCAATTGAGTCCTAAACTTTCAAAAAATTGCAATCAAGAGCTTGTCAAATTGGTGAAATCAAATCCTTTCGTTGATTGCACCTTTTGAAAGTTTTAGGACTCCGATTGTACTTTCGTGACAAGTTTTAGAACTTTCGGCGCACTTATCCCATTAAAATCATACTAAATCAAGAGAGAAATGCTTGAACCATGCACATCCTAAATTGTGGTAAAGTGTGCACAAACAAATTGTCCTCGGCATGGGATATGATCCGTGCCTTCCTTGAGGACTTGTTTGGCCCAAAACGAGCCAAAACTTATCTGTGATGTGGAACAACCCGAATGTGACCTTGCTATCATGAAATCGAACTTTGTATATGGTTTAAAAAAACCTTATCTGTCGACTTTGATTTAAATCCTCAATTTTTTTTTTTCCTATCTTGATTGAATGTCCCAGCAACTTTCGGTGACATTCAGGCTCCGTTCCTTTTGCGTAAAATAACTTTCAGGAAAATATTTTCCGGCATTCGTTTCACAAAAAATAAATAAGTCAAAGAAAACATTTTCCACCCATGGAAAAAACACCTTCAAAAGTGGCGAAATTAATTTCCTCTTTTTGAGAAGAGGAAAACATTTTCCCTCATCTTTCCTCCCTCTACTCATTCACGTTCATTTTCCTTTTTTCCTTCTTCTCGACCGGGCACCTGCGACGAGCTCGAGCTCGCGTTCGGCCAGTTGCTATCGCCGTCGTGGTCGGCGACCGGCTGAAGAAGAAGGAAAAAGGGGGAAAAAAGAAAAATAAAATAGGAAAAGAAATAGACACAAAAATAAAATAAAAAAACTGTTCAAAAGAGTGCATGGAGGAATGATTTTTCATACCGAACGGCAGAAAATATTTTCTAATTCATTTTCAAATTTCAGCCGAGCACCGAAAATATTGACATTTTTCTAGAAAACGACTTCCTGAAAAATATTTTTCAAAAATATTTCATTTTTCATAAAATAAATGGAGCCAGTATAGTGGTTTTTTTGACATGATATGGACCGACCGGTAAGAAACATCCACCGCGTATTTAGTGGAAGGTGAGCTAAGAGCAAGCATTGCATGGTGAGTTGGTGGTGATTGGAGCTCAAATGGTGCACAGTCGAAAACTTGAAAATTAAGTTGGTCTTCTCTGTTTTTCCGGAAATATAATTTTGTTTATTAATTCACACTTCTTTTATTTAGTGGAAAATGAATAGTTTAAAAATATTTTTCTAATAATAATAATTTATATCGTTTGAAATTATCAATCAACCGGAAACTTTTATTATTGGGTACTTTAGGTGACCCTGACCCAGAACAATTTATACGTGGTTTTGGTGGAATTTGAACGGTCGACCTCCAATTTCTGAACTGGGAATCTCCTAAGTCCAACCAAGTAGGTCAACCTCGATGGATTTGGTGATAGCGCAAAGGAGATGGCACGAGGGCGAGATCGAAGTGCTAGTCGATGAAAGCAAAGCTCCTAATCGAGCTAAATCGCTTAATTAGAGTAGCGTGCATGGCTTATATGGTGAGATATGTGCCGACCAGTGGGCTAATTAGGATAAGACCAAATTCTAAATAAGGACCTGAATTGCCTCAATTCTCTCAAATAAGGGTCTGAAAGTAGACTTTATTTCAAATAAAGACATGAAGTGGCCAAATCGCCTCAATAAAGACTTTTGGCTGGCTGGTGAGCATGTGATTATTTCGACTGTCGAAAGAGGGGTATTTTAGCGAAAAAAAGATTAATTATATTTTTTAATTTTTTAATTTTTCTTTTCTTTTCTTTTTTGCTTTTTCCTTTTTCTTTTTACCCTTCCTTCCTTGGCTATAGTCGGCCATTGACAGCCTCAGGTGAGGGTAGCCCTGGCCTAGGCGGGCGAGACCGACCCTGCGATAGTTGGTAGAGGGAAGAGGAAAAAATAAGAAAAGGCAAAAAAAGTAGGGAAAATTTTAAATAAAGGCCTGAAGTGGACATTGTTTCAAATAAGGGCTTGAAGTGCTTTATTTTCTCAAATAAGTGCTTGAAGTGCTTTTATTTTCTCAAATAAGTGCTTGAAGTGATCATGTAGTTTCAAAAAATGACCTAACCTCAAGGGCGTTTTTGTCATTTTCTTTTTTATTTATTATTATTTTGAATTATAAAAGAGAAAAGTAAAAAAGAAAAGAAGTATACAGGCACGCCTGTGGCCGCACCCCCACCGTCACCGGCGAGGCGTCAGTGAGGCCGGCGACCAGCCGAGCAAAAGTTGAACTAGTCCAATCTCCATCTACTTCGCCGTGAACTCTATTCAGCTTCTGAGGCTTCTCCTTCCCGTGAACTCTGTTCAGTTTCCCAAGCAAAAAGGGGCATAAACACAAACAGGTGGGGAGCACTCTTCCCTGTCCAGTGAACTGTGAATCTCAACGCTTGGTATTGCTTTTCTTGAACGTCTCCGCATTCCCACGATTCTGTCGCTCCTCACGGCCGTTCCCACCCCTCCATCCTTCAATTTCTTCTTCATTCTCCCAGTAGTTCAAGAAAATGCTCGCGTAAACCCAGGGCTTTTTTTTTAGCACCGAAGGAACAAATTCTTCTAGTTTTGGTAAGGGAAATTGGAAGACAGGGAAGAAGATGGAGATTGGACTAGTCAAACTTCTGAGGTCGGCTGGGATTTTGCCTTTGTTGGTCGCCGAGTGCCGGCGACCACCTCTGGTTCGCGTGGTGGCCGGCCATCGCCGACCCCCCACCGGCGGTGGGACGGCCGCCACAGGCAGACCCTCATGCCTGTTTTTTTTTTTTTTTTTTCGACTTTTCTCTTTTTTAATTTTTTTTAAAATAGAAAAAGGAAAAAATGAAGAATAAATAAAAATAAATCAAAAAAGTAAATGACAAAAATTCCCTTAAGGCTAAGCCTTTTTTTTTAGACTATATAGCCACTTCAGGCCCTGTTTGAAACAAGTTATACAACTTCAGGCCTTTATTTGAAACAAAGTTCACTTCGGGCCCTTATTTGAGAAAATAGGAGCACTTCGGGCCCTTATTTGAATTTTTTTCAAAAAAGTAAAAGAAAAAACAGCAAAAAGGAAAAATTCAAAAAAGTAAAAAAGACGAAATTGCCATTCGGCCGGTGAGGTCAGGCCTTTCTTTGAGACTGATATGGCCACTTCATGCACTTATTTAAAATAACGTTCACTTCAGGTCATTATTTGAGATAATTTGGCTACTTCAGACTTTTATTTGAGAAAATAAGGGTACTTCGGGCTCTTATTTGAAATTTTTTCTTAAAGAGAATTAATTGAGCTAGGGTAAGGGTTACTATTTAAGGTTCTTGGATTAACAAAAGAAAGATTGGTTTAAAACATTAAATTAACTTTGCTTTGAGAGGGTTTTCGTTCATTAAATTAATGAAACCAAGAGAGAGAGAGAGTGAAGTTCTGTAAGAGTGATATGTCTGAATCATTTCCTATCCTGATAGCGTAGAATGTGTTCAAAGAGAGAATTTTAGGATTTGACTCTCCAAAAGAAGCTCGTGGCCCTGGCTATCCCGGCCTCCATTTGCCGCATCTTAGCTTGATTTCTGACCCTCATAATTTGTTGGGTTAATAATCATTTCAACCGTACGTGATGGAATATTCTTAAAATTATATGGAAATAACAGCTCCGAGTTCAAGCTCGAAAACTAACAAACGGTACACAAAATAAGCCTCGAAGCTCAAACTAATTAGCTACGGTAGAAAGCATATCATCGGTCGCTCCTGCCTCCACAAAGGGACAATCGATTTCAGGGTGGGTCGGCTCCTATCCTGAAACCCCGGAACCCGTCCAGCCATGATCCATTTCTAATTTGAGGAACCGAGAACTGACTTTGATGGCCCTAGAACTGCATCGGATCGGACCGACCGGTTCCGGGTCGGTTTCTTTTTCCCGTTTCTTTAAACATCAGTGAAGTTTAATTCCTCTAATGCCTCCTTAAAGAGGAGTGAGTCTTTGCCACAGATTAATCCACTGAGAAACCCATAAAATCTACAACTGAACAGTGAATTTGCAGTAGACTCAATGACTCATCAAGGGGGGCTGATCTAATATTAGTAAAGTCCAAGAGCATCCCGCCCCATGTTCAGCGTCTAATAGCTCGGCTCGGCGGAATCAAGAAAAGCCCCCCTCATGCGTTTCTTGGTCATAAACAAATTCAAGAACTACGCGACTGCATCTGTTCTTTCTTTCTCTTTACATTTGAACATAATAAACAAATTCATGTCGATGTGCATCCACGTGTGCGGCTCTCTTTCTCTTGCAAGTCAAGAAAAAATATCAGTTCTAAAGCTTAGTTTATTGCACTAAAGTCGCTTTTTTTAAGTTCACTGTGCTTGGACTCGACTAATTTTTTCACTTTGAAAACTCACATTGAACGAGGAATTTACCCTGCAATTTGCTGGTATCCCCTGTTTTAGTATGTCAATCAACTAATAGGAGTTCGTGAATGGAGACCAGATGCATCCGAGCAGTTCATGCAGTTGCTGGAGAAGTTATGATCAAGAACCATACTTGATCGACCCTTTTGTCGACGTGGTGATTCGAATAGAGTGTCGTTTGAGTTCGTATTAGCGTGTTAAAACGGCGCGTTGGCTCGTGGTTGGAAACTGCTGCTGCTTAGTGGTGTAAGAAAAAGGCCCACCACTTTTCCAGACACTGATTCTTTTTTCAGAGTTATTAAGCAGGAAACCAAGCTTTGGAAATCAGCAGACTGGATGTGGGATCCTTGTTGTCATTACAAAGGCAGCACAATCACAAACAGAATAAAGATGCATGAGAACAATGGACAGAAATCTTCGTACTAACAATCATAATTTGCATCATGGTATGTCGATTATTGTAACTAAATTGTATTCTTTCAGATATGAAAACCAGACAAAGGACAAGGAATTATGCAGCTAACAAGGCTACAAATGAGCTGCAGCTATAACGCAAGTAGCCAAAGGGAAACAAGAAAGGTATCTTTGGTCAGCCAAATGCAAGTAGCTAAAGCTCATTCAAATTTCAAGATCAAGAACTTCTCCTTGAAAAAAGGGTAAAGTACATAACTTTGTGCTTTGCAAAATCAGTTCATCATGGAAAAGTTTGAGAATTATCAGACATCTGGGTTCTCAAATCTCTAAGAGCAGAGTCAATCCCCCTGGACAGCTACACATCAGTTAGTGCTCTATACTAATACAGTCCCACAAGCCCGAACCTCACAAGTTCTACTCAAGACTCCGAGCCCGAACTCGATCGCCGCTCACAGTGCTGCTTCGGGATTTAACTTGAGCTAAGCTGACCATGGAGTTAGTACTGATGAAATTCTTCAACCGACCAGGCAAGATAAGCGAGAAGCTTGTCATTCGCGTGCAAGGGCAAGACACGGGTACATGTAGCGTGGGTCGACAAGGGGAGGTTGAGCATTTTCGAAAGGAGGCAGCAGAAGAAGTTGCATATATTTTGCTTGCATAGAAAGCTAGTCCTTTAATGGCAACTTTTGAGTTGGAACCAGAAGCTACACATACAAAAGATAATATAGCAAAAGCAAAGGCTAATAAAACCTACCATCCTCTTATTCCAAACCCCACCTTCCTATGTTTCTTTTGCTGCATATAAATAGGAGCAACCCAACTGACAAGTAGGTACACAGAACAGGACAGAACAGAAGAGAAACTCCTTTGTAAAAATCTTAGGGTCTTTCGCTTTTTCCACTTCCCTGACAGAGAGGTGCGAGAAGTCAGAGGGCATGGCCAAGGAAGCCGAACTCAAGGTGCTTAAAGCTTGAAACTTTGACGTCTCGTGTTACTGTTTCCTGAGTTCTTGCTTGTCGCCGTTCTCGTTGTTCCCGACACATTTAGCTATAATGGTCTGAGTGGAAAGTTTGAATTTTCACCTGTTGTAGAAGATTGAGCTGAAGGTGTCTGTTGACTGCTGTGATGGCTGCAAGAAGAAGGTCAAGAAGGCTTTGCAAACAGTTGAAGGTAAATTAAGTCGGGATTTGCAATGACTATAGGCCTTGTCATGCCCTCTAAATATGTGGAGTAACTCACTTAAGTTTCAGGTGTTTTGAAGACGGAAATCGATCCCTCGCAGCCGAAGGTCACAGTCATCGGCAATGTGGATCCCCATATACTGATCAAGAAACTAGCCCGAGTCGGAAAACAAGCAGAAGTTTGGACTCGCGAGAACAAGAATGATGACAGAGACAAAAGAGAGAAGGAAACTCCCAAAACCGGGTCAGAGCAGGCAAAGTTCTCGGAATCAAATGATAAACCGAAAGAAAAAACCAATGAGGCAATCCCCTCTAAAGATGAAGGCAAAGAAAAAGCTTCAAAGAAGAACGAGGAAACAGACGACAACAAAAACAACAGCAGCAGCAGCAGCAGCAGCAGCAACAAGAGTTCTGCAAACACTGAGGCTATTAAAAACGAGGCTCCTTTTCCTTCAAGACTATCCGAGTCCAATAATTTTCTGTATCCAATCCCAGGCATTGTGCAAGGTGATCCTAAGACAAGCACCCAATGCTATTACTTGGTCGAGCCTCGTCCTATGGGCATCCCATGTTACGCGGTATGCTCGTATATGGCTCCTTTGGCTCCAACAAGTTATGGCCCAGAATATTACTCCTATGAGAGGCGACCGGTACAGATGGAATTTCAGACGCCATTAGCCCGGGTAGGAGACTACTTCGATGATGAGAACACGGTGGGATGCCATGTGATGTGAGAATGACAGACATTATTACAGAGATGAGTTCAGAAGAGAGGTGATTTCTTCTGTATGATGAGTTCCGGCCTGGATGACAATCACTTTGAGGAGAGAGCGAAACTACTGCTTTTTGTAGTCCAGATTGTGGTTTCTTTTCCTTCTGAAGTTGTATACACAGTTATGCAGTTAGCATTCTACTCTTCGGCTTCTTCAACTGATACAAATTTTGCTTTCACTCCATGAGCATCATCACAAAAATCACACTGCTACTTAGCAAATAAATCAGGATCATAAGGACCACAGCACATGTCAAGCTTTTCGAAAGAAGTACTCGAGGGGTACTACAAAGTGCAAACCTAGATTCAGGTAGTAGTCGGGTTGTCATAAGTAGCATCACCCTATTGCTATCGATGTTCCTAGCACATAAATCGACATGCTATGCCGATGCGTACCACCTGGGCGATGTGGAAGGTCGTGGCCCCACTCCACTTGCTGCCTTTATATCAACCCATCGTTCCATCAAATTGAGTGTGTTGTGCAAGCCACATAGCCTTCACAACTTGTGAGTGCATCCTATGACATAACTTGTCATGACCCGGTACGTTTTAAGCTGGTTAAGGCTCCAAGAGAAGTTCAAAGTTGTAATCTTCAGGGTAGATCTCTACTTTCTTTTTACTTGTCATCCTGAATCATGGCTGGCGTGGCTGGGGGCCATGTTTTTGGGAGCACCTAGGCCAGCGGCGCTGCCCACCGTACTCAACCAACTTCGTACAGAAATCCTCGATGTTTATTATTCATGAACAAATCTGAACAAGATTCTATATGCCTGATGCGAAGCGATTGCCGAGCCTGTATTTTTCCATAGGCAGGCCCGAGCTCATCTTGCCAGCTCTTTGATCAAGTTTACGTCTTTTTACTCGGTGTACATCAGGACATCCTTTCCACTCCATGGTGGACTTGGGATCAGGGAATGTCAGTGTCACTCCCAAAGTCTTGTAGAGAAGAGATTGCTCGCTCATAGTTGAGAGAAAGAGAGGAAAGAGAGACAGAGTCCAAGAGAGCCCCTCATAGGCAGATCTTTGAACCCAGAAAGAAAAGGTGGGGGAGTTGACTTTGACTCAAATTTGAGCCATTAACCCTTCATATGCTGTGAGAGTCGTTTGAGAGATGAGATTGTAGGTAGGTGCTAGCGGGCAAAGATCCAACTCTTGCTTCATTTCTAAGGAACGATATTAGGAATTCTACTCCGCGTAGGACAACTTTTCAATAAAATATGGAGGGAGAGAGGATTAATACTATAGTGGCACTTTGTAGTGAATCTCGAAAGTCGTGGTTGGGGAGTTTCCACTTTTGAAGGACTAATTGGGATCGTTCAGTCCCGGCAAGTGCAGGCATCTTGAGGCAGTTTGCGTGGACGTTTCTCTACATTAGATGCCTGACCAGCTTCAACGAGAAGAGTTCCTTTTGAATTTTGCTGAAATGGTGGATTGAGTTCGTGTTCCTAAAACAGCAAAATCTGTTTGGAGAGCCCATTTTACTAGAGAAGGGAACGGACCAGGACCGGTTCTAAATGGGACTTCTATCAGAACTGGAACTAGAATTACTTGTCCATTTCTCTGAATTCCCACTTAGGGGGTCTGTCTGTGCTGAGATTGAGAGATGAGGTTCAGGTGAGGTAAAACTTCCAGAGAGGAACTCGGATGAAGGCAAGTCAATATCACCAGCGACTACACAACATCTGAAATACCCATTTCTGCCTCGTTTAGAATCAAGCCATCCATCCATGCTACAAACACCCGAAAAACAGTGCAGACAAGTAAGAAATGGTCTACCAAAAGCATATATAATGAGAGATGTTTACATCGCGGTTGTGCTTCACACGAGTGCGTGACATTCAGGATCACAAGTGACCTAAGAAGAGAATCTGTGTGCCGAGAGACCGATCCTTGACTAATACTTACCCAATGAAAAAGGAATTCGCGCAAACACCAGAAGGTCCAAATGCCCCCCAGGACTTAGGATCAGGGACTAGGGGGGAATTTTAACCCCTAACACCTAACCTAACCTTTGAGCAAAGCAGGGCTCCAAAAATGGTCTATGGCAAGAGGTCAACCTTGTGGCCATGCAGTAGCAAACAATTTGAAAGTGCAATCAGAATCTTATTCTGTTGGGATCTTCATGAGATTCTGACCCAATTACTGATGTTCAATGTGCAGTGTTTCAATATGTTCAAGAATCCCAATTCGGGAACCATATTTCTGAGACGGTATATTCAGCTCATCACCTCCACACATGTCCAGAAATACAAGATAAGGACATAAATCAATGACTAGCGGGGTGAAAATAATGCAGGATGTAAGAAGTAATGTGTGCGCTCTAACTACATTAGTCTTATACCAACAACATCACTGTGCAAAGATATTACTGATTACTCACATCAAAACTCTCCCCACACCACCTCAGTCTCTCTAGCCCATGTTAATTGACCTAGAGCTCTGCATGAATTATTTTCTTGGATCTATGCATGAGATGAGTAGTGCATGGAAAGTCATCTCTGTCCTTGCTCATTCAGCAAAACACTGAATCCAATACTTGCCTTTTGTTCTTCACATTTTCACTGACCAGACAAGACGAGCAAAATATTTCAAAGTAAGGGTAAAACAAATTCAAACAGCACCCGATGAAAACCCCATACCGTTGCATACAGCAATGACCTAACATCAACATTAGTTGCCTTCATTACGATCTCATACAGCTCCGTCATTTTATACCATCAGGCATGTGCATGGTAGTATGCAACATTAGAATAAGAACCTCAGCTCATCATCAAGTCACATAGATGCAATGCCAGGTCAGAATTTCCAAGAGAGACCAGAAGAATCTGGAAAAGAGTAAACTTCTTCTCATAGGCAGGCTTTACATCAGAAGAAGATGATCACACCAGACCACCAGCAATTAAAACTACTATCAACTCGAAAGGCAAAAAGTCCTATTCAAATTGATCTCCAATGGATAGGATCACAAAAAATAGGACCTCCTCATTTCGACTTGTAGATTGGAGTGTGAGACCCATTATTTGGCAGCCCATGAAAACTCGAAATATAAACAAGCCATCGGTAACCTCAGTTTCAGCAGTCAGTCAAGTCAAATGAATGGGGCACCAATAAATCACTCTCTAAGCCCCACTACACAAGTTAAGGATTACTCACTAATCATTACACCCTAAGTATCTGAAGCTTCGAAGAGAATGCGATTGCAACCCAATCAGGCTGCGAGGACGACCACTGCAACTGCTCGATCTCCGCCCCTGCCGTGTAGGCCAGAATTGGGTCCAGGCCACCCTCCACGGGCTGCCCCATTGATGACAGGTCCCAGATGAGCGCCTGCGAGTCGTCCCCTGCCGTGCAAATGTGACAGGAGCTGTGTGGCGCCCACGCAATCGCGTTCACACTCGCTTGGTGCCTCTGCAGCTCGACGACTGGCATCGTAGGATAGCGGATGTCGAGCACAACCACCTTGGCGCTGTCCATGATGATCGTGGCCATGTAGCGGGGGTCCTGCTTGTTCCACCCAAGCCTCACGAGGGGGGTGTCGGGCTCAGAGCTCTCGTAGATGATGGTCGAGTGCTCCTTGTCACGGAGGTCAAAGACCCGGACGGAGCCGTCGGCCGAGACGGAAGCGAAGACGCTGACGCCGCCCCAGGCGATGTCGTAGACCTCCTTGTCGTGGGCTATGAGCTGGGTGTCGACGGTCTCGCGCTCAATGTCCCAGATGGTGCAGGTGGTGTCGATGCTGGAGGTTCCGATGCGCTTGGGCTCGGCCTCGTTCCAGTCGAAGGAGGTGAGGGGCCGACAGAACTCGTTGTTCTTGTTGCCGTTGAGGAAGGAGCGGAGTTCGACGCGGGAGGAGTCGTCGGCGACGCGCCAGATGCGGAGGAAGTCGCTGGAGGTGGCGAGGAGGTCAGTGCGCTGGCAGTCCTTGTCGGGGACGAAGGCGGTCTTGGTTGGGGGGTAGGGGTGGTCGAAGGAGAGGTTGGGGTCGGCTCGGATCTCGCCGGTGGAGTCGTCGAGCTGGACGATCTCGACGCGGTTGGTGATGGCGGTGGGGTGGTCGAGGAGGCTGGCGATGGCGAGGCGGTACTTCTTGTCGCGGCGGACGCTCCAGTTCATGGCGTAGATGTGCCAGGGGGCTTCGTACGTGTAGATCTCCGACCGCTTCTGGTGCTCGTCGGAGACGTCCGGGTTCGGATCGCTGCTCGCACCCATTCTCCGGTTGGATACGGATCCGAATCGGACCGAAAGGGCTGGATTCGAGCTCTGCGAGTGTGGGAGCGAGGGAAAGTTTTTCTGGTTCTGGATAGGGTTTTGAGCTGAGCCGAGGCAGAGGAGAGAGAATGAGGCGGGGCAGGATAAGAGAAGAGTGTCAAAATGTCAAAAGGATAAGTGCCATGGATGTAATTAGACCGAAAAAGGAAAACAGAGGGACATGATTTGCATGAAATGAATAACGTGAAATTTTTTTTTTTTTTTTTTTTTTGTCGAAGACGAAACTTTTATTTATACCATAAGAACGGCCCACTGAAGGGGCATCACTACAAAGCAATGCCCATAGGGCTTGTGGAGGAGAGAAGGGCCAGTTGCGTGGAAGACAATGATTCTTGTGGGCTTTCGCGGCCCAATCAGCTACCATATTTGCACTTCTTGGGCCAATTTCTAGCCGCACGGATGGAAGGCTTGCAAGAAGGGACGTGCACTCTGAAGTAAGTACTCGATTGTCCCAGCAGAAGTGAAGTGTGGAGGACAGTGCTTGGACTAGATCTAGTCGGTCAGAGTGGATAGATATTTTGCTCAGTCCCTTCTCTTTCACAAATCTAAGAGCTTCAAGCAAAGCAAGGGTTTCGGCCTGAGCAGCAGAGGAGGCCTGGACTGTCTTTGTAAATCCGGCGACGAGACTACCGGTGTAGTCCTGACAAATGCAAGCGATAGCACCGTCCATCGTTCCTTCCGCAAGCGAGCCGTCCACATTGATTTTCAGTTCTCCTTTCACCGGTGCGACCCAGGTATGAGAAGTTGGCAGATCCGCGTTTTTTCCTTCTTGCGATGCATGAGAGCCCCATTTCTCATAATTTCTTTGTAGAACCGTTGCTGATTCGACTGTTTGTTCTGCTTCTGGGACTTGACCTCTGAAAATCGCATTGTTACGAGAGACCCAAATACACCACAAGACCGACGCCACTATTTCAAGGGCAGGTAGGCCATTCGATTTCTCAATGAAGTTCATTACCCATGCATCAAGCCAAGTTATCCCCTGCATAAAAGCTTGTAGTTGGAGGTTAGGGGTAGTGGTGGCCACGGGCCGGTTTGGGCCCGGAACCGGCCCGGGTCAAAATCGGCACCAGCCCGTGGCATACGGGCCGGTTCTGGTTCTCCTAAATCACGAACCGGCCCGGAATCGCCGGTTCCAAACCGGCCCGGAATCGCCGGTTCCAAACCGGCGAACCGTGAAAAAAAAAAAAAAGGCATAAAAATATATATATATATATTTGAACCGGCCCGAACCGTCAGTTCCGGTTCCGGTTCCCGGTTTTCATGAACCGGAACCGGCGGTTCGGGAACCGTGGCCACCATTAGTTAGGGGCTAACCATACTTTCTGAGTCCATGGACAAAGCAATAGGAAGTGTTCAGTCGTTTCCATTTCACGTCGACAGAGAGCACAAATAGGGTCGGGTAAAACTTTCTTCTTCCATAGGTTCTCTCTTGTTGGAATAGCATTTTGACATGTACTCCATAAAAAGATTTTAACTTTAGAGTGAATCTTTAAGTTCCATATGGCTGTCCACAAGGCTTTAGGTGGGTGAAATGATGACGAGGCTTGCTCTGAGTTTGGTCTGCTTCCAGCTTCTTGTCTGAGTAAATTATAGGCACTTTTCACCGTGTAACTGCCCGATTTCGTTCCTGTCCAAAAGAGTTCATCATCTACTTCATGGGGTCTGATTGGGATAGTTAGGATTTCCTGCTTTGTCTGTTCATCAAATAGATCATCTAGTTTTTGCACATTCCACTGATTTTCTTCTAGATTTATCAATTCAGCAACCTTCCAAGGGTCATTTGCATTTGCAGGTCCGCCAACGAGACCTCTCTTCAGCCATCTATCTGTCCTTATGTTCACATTTTCTCCATTCCCTATTGACCACATGGTTGAATTCGAGATTGCTTCTCTTCCAGTGAGTAGGCTTTGCCATCCCCAAGTTGGCCTAACTCCTTTCTTCGCATGCCAGAATTCTTTTTGATGGAAATAAATGCCTTTGAAAAATATACTCCATAATGCTCCTGGGTATGTGATTAAACGCCATGCCTGTTTACCTAGCATAGCTTTGTTAACAGTAATCAAATCTCTAAAGCCCATGCCTCCTTTGTCTTTTCTGATCTTTAGAATTTCTCACTTTTTCCAATGTAAACCAGCCTTTGAATCATTATTTTTCTACCATAAGTTTGCTATTTCTGCTCGATGGCTTTACATATGGAAACTGGGATTTTGAAAACGGACATTGCATATTGCTCCAACGCTTGAACTACAGTTTTCAGCAATATTTCTTTTCCCGCCTTCGAAATCAACTGTTCTTTCCACCCTTCCAATATCATATTTACTCTCCCCAGAATCCAAGCAAACATTTGCTTCTTTGTAGCACCCCAATCAGAAGGAATACCCAGATACTTCCATGTGTGGCTAATCTCAGGATCCTCAATTCCCTAGTCATGTTATCCCTCAACAATTGAGGACACCCCTTGCTGAAAAAAATACCTGATTTGTTCAAGTTTACTGCTTGTCCTGAAGCAAAACAATATTGGTTGAGGACGGTTGAAAAATTCTGGCACTCTAAAATTGATCCATCTAGAAAGAAGATGGAATCATCCGCAAATAATAAGTGGGATAGGGTTGGACATGAACTGTGCAGTTTTATCCCCTTTATGCTCTCATTTTCCACTGCATTGTTTATCAAAGATGACAAACAATTCGCCACCAAAATAAAGAGGGAAGGTGATAAGGGATCTTCTTGCCTAATGCCTCTCGTCGGAGTGAAAAAAGGAAGGAGTTCTCCATTCAACTTTACACTGAAGGACACTGTGGTGACACATTCCATGACCCATCTTACCCATTTTACGCAAAAACCCATTCTGAACATGCATGCTTCAAGAAAGTCCTACTCCACTTTATCATACGCTTTTTGCATATCAAGTTTAAGGACAACCTCAAACTTTTTCTTTTTGTTTCGTACTCTCAATTGATGTAGGACTTCTTGCACCATCAAAATGTTGTCTTGGATCAGTCTACCACTCACGTACGCACTTTGTTCTTCAGAAATCAGCTCAGGCAGCCAGGGCTTTAGTCTATTTGTCATAGTCTTGGAAATGATTTTATACACAAAATTACAGAGACTGATAGGGCGAAACTATTCAAGTTTTTCTGGACTGGGTGTCTTTGGTACGAGTGAAATATATGTGGTGTTAAAACTTGGTTCCATAACACCCAATTGAAAGAAGTTCTTGACAGCCACGAAGACATCCTGCTTAATAATATCCTAGTGAGTCTGAAAGAACATAGCGTTTAAACCATCTTGCCCCCAAGGGCTTTAGCAACTCCTAATTGGAAAACTGCTGCTTTAACCTCCTCCATTGTCACGTCAGCAACTAGGATATTGTTCATCTCAGCTCCCACCTTACTAGGACATAATTCCACCACTGGGGCTATATTTCTAGGGCCAACCGAGGTGTAAAGATCTCGAAAATAATTCACAGTCATTAGTTGAAGCTGATCCCTCTCCCTTATCCACGTGCCATCTGGAGATTTCAGCATGGAAATTCTAATTCTTTGTCTCCTTTGTGTCGTTGTTGCATGAAAATATTTTGTATTTTTATCCCCCATTTCAGCCAATTAATCCTCGATCTCATTCCCCAATACCATTCTTCTCGTCTCCATAATAGTTCTATCTCCTCTTTAATGCCTTGAGATCTGGACTTGTCTTAATCAAGACGAGTATTGTTTGTCAAGAACAGCAATTCCTTCTTCAGTGTCTCAATTTTTCTATGATTGTTGGGGAACTTCTTTCGACTCCACAAAATCAAAGCTCTGGTTACTGCTTGTACATTCTGCTGTAAACCTGCATTTTCCGGAGAGAGGGATTGCCAAGAATGTTGAACAATTTCCTTACACTCATCATCTTCATTCCAGTAAGCTTCAAAAGGGGCTGTAGTCTGAGCCAATCGCAGGAAGGGCAAAAGCTTCAGCTTCCGAGAAAAGGAGTCTCCACTCTAGGATACAAAGTATCCTATCCAGTTTCTCTTTAACAAGATCTTCCCCGTCCCTGTTGTTTGTCCATGTGTAAGCGCAACCCTTGCTTTCTATTTCCATTAAAGAGCAGTCATTCAGACAGTTTGGAAAGCATTGAGCCGATGATGCTTAATCATCCGTTTTCCCACTTTCTCCCAATAGTGTATAACTTCATTAAAATATCCTAAACACAACCAAGGGAGGGAGTCAATCACACTAACTTGCCTCAATTTATCCCAAAGCTTCAGTCTCTCGTGATAAACATTCGGCGCATGGACAATTGTGATTCTCATCCTATTTTTACCACTTCCATCCGTATGAATCATATTAATATACTCATGCGTAGCTTCCTTAATGTGCACAGAGACAGTCATTCCACAATGCTACAACCACAAAATTGTTATGATACTTTAGCTGCTTCATAATACGACAGACGACTGGTTCTTGATTTTTTGTTTCCATTAAAAGCACCAAATTGGGCCTGTCATGAGTCACTGAGGCTAGTAAAGCTTGAACTGTCAAAGGTGTGATCAACCCTTGACAGTTCCAACAGAGGACATTCATTTATAACCCTGTTGGGCACTCTTTGTAACACATTCATAATCACCAGTAATGCTTCATGTGAGAAGAGTCTCTAAGAGATGAAACTTGTCAAATGCTTCCGAATATAGCTTTGAAGAGCCATAATCTTTTTTTGTTTTTCACTGGGTTTTTCAGTTTTCCTCTTTCTTTCTACCAGGCATTAGGACAAACACTTGGTGGGCACTCACTCAGCAATCGAAGAAAGAGCGAGGAAACTCTCGAGCATTGGCAGCACCAAGTCCCTTCTAAGGAGCAATTCCTTCGCTGGCACTCGCTAGCCGAGAAACAAAACAACTCAAATGAAACAGATTGTTCACTTCTCAGTCGGGTGAATAGGAAACCTCGAAGGAGGGGGTTAAAGAAAGAACTAAGTGAATAAGATGCAATGAAGATGGAGACGATGAAGGAAAACTCCAAACAGAGTGGAGAGATAGACTCCACGGGGGAGATGAAGACTCCCACGGGGGGAGGTCAAAAGTCTGAACTTGAATAACGTGAAGTTGAAAACCCATTTTCTCTATAGATAGAAAGTTGAATTTGATTGAAAAAACATTGTAAGTTGCAACATATAAATAAAAAAGTTAAATTCGAGAATCGAGAAATTCGATAAAAGTTAAAGCCACTTCATACTCCTTATTACAATTAATTTCTCTTTTATTCTAGTTTCAGTTAATAGCCCTAAATTGAAATTATCAAGAATCAATCTCTGCATTTTCTTCTTGCCACACTGGATTTGAGGTTGTTCTGGACTCGAAGAAATTATTTAACCCCGCACTACACTTTGGAATCGATTAGCAAATGGAGCTGGGTAGCTGCTTCTATGCAACATTTGCATTGGGACTCTGAATTATTCCAACTGTAATTCCAAATTCTAAGAGAAATGAGAAAAGGAGATGGCTATGTTGTCAGAGATACCCCGATCGAGAGAACATAACAATGGAAAAGGCTTGAGCATGGAGATAATCGAATCGAATCGACCCATAAGCGGGCATACCATCTCAATGACCAACAAGCAACCGTGACCAGCTGAAGTTGATGGTGAAACTCCCTGCAAGAGAAAATGGAGAAACATCCTTCAACATAAGGACACAGCATCACCCTGTCTTCTTCGTCATCTATTTCCGAGTATATTGAAATGCACTCGGGTAATAAAGGAATAAAAAGCTCGGTCCTTTTCGCAAGTTAAACCCATTCATCTGTCCTGCTTTTGGGTCCACACCCGAAAATCACATATGGAAGTTTTAAGTTGCAGGTAAATACATGATAAAAACAAAAGTGGGTGAGCGGTG
Source organism: Lenwebbia sp. NSW1173648 (assembly GCA_029784005.1). Taxonomy (NCBI): domain Eukaryota; kingdom Viridiplantae; phylum Streptophyta; class Magnoliopsida; order Myrtales; family Myrtaceae; genus Lenwebbia; species Lenwebbia sp. NSW1173648. Next base: position 26,114,300 of record JARCGZ010000006.1, read on the forward strand.
CAAGCCGAGGATTGGAGCGATCTTGAATCGAAGTGGTGAGGGGCTAGCCAGAGAATTCGCAGTAACGTCGTCAGTAGCTTCCCAGAATCCCGCACTTACCATTGCCAATCATAGTATCATGTAGCAGCCCGCCACAGCAAAAGTTCGCCCTTCGCCTTAATCAGAGTCCTCATAAACCTCTCCATCGTCAGATAACTCGTCAAAGGATCTTATGTCAAGCTGGTAGCGAAGAATGCCGCCGATCCCACCAAATCCTCTGCAAAATTGTGATCCCTCCTGGGATTTGTTGGTGACGAACTCAAGCGTGCAACCATATTTCTTGTATTCATTGGCAAACCACTCGAGCAGTGCCAATTTATCCTGAGCTTCCAACTCCACCGAGGTGGCTGCATCGCGGAAGTTACTCTGATCGGCCTCTTGGTCCTTGTTCAGGTGCTTGATGACGATTTCACCTGTCGTGCTGTTTTTCAGCACATACCTATTGATATCCAGGTTTTCCCAGACAATCAGGGTTTCAACAGCACCCATTTCCAGCGCCTTCAAAGTGTCATCTACACCAAAGACATATTTTCCGGTGTCCTGACTAATCTCCTCAAAGTATTTCCCAATCAAACGTTTCTCCTGTATGAATTTTACATTTGACAGAATCTCTGCAGAAAGCTCTATGGCTTGATTGAAACCGTTTTCTCCACCATAGGAAACATCAACAACATTCAAAATCTTGGCTTGCAGACGAGGATCAAACATATCTGACTGGCTAAGCTCTGTCTTGAAATCAGCAGAACCAGCAAGTATTAGCCCAGCAACGTTCGGTTGACTGGTGGCAGGATTGATGAAAAACTGTGTGGCAAGTTCTGCCGTCTTCCTTACATAATTGTGTCGTTTCTCCATCCGAAGACGAGCAAAACGAAGAGCTGACTGCCCTCCTCTTCCATGCTTTTTCGGTAGGTCCACTGTGAACTTATGAAGTACCTCCCTAGTGTTCCCACTTAATGTTCCAAATAGAGTTCCATTACCATCCATGACAATAAACCCAAACTTATCATCAGACTCCAAGAGTTCATTCAAAGCTTCAGTGTGGAATTTGTTGTCACAGAGGTATAATGATGCATTTATAGGCTTAAAAGGCTCGAAGTCAATTGTCACCTTCTTTTCCTTGCCGTCTTCAGTTACGATTGTTCCAGTGTAAAGCACCAGCCCATTAGGAGGAACTTTGTTATACAGTTTCAGCCTTTGTTGGGCAGAAGTAATGGCACCTAACACGGACTGCCTGTTGACTCTACTCTTAATGTTTGAAGCAGTTCCAAATTCATCACCTAACATCTTAGTTACTCGGGAGATTTGATCACGTGGGGGCATTATAAGAGATATCATGCTGGTACCATTGCCTCTGGCAGATTCTAAAGCCTTGATCAGTTTCTTAATCTTCCAGATTTCAATATTCTTGTCTGACTCACCGTCTGCCATTGCTGGTGAAGGTAGTTACAATGGGACAGCAATGTAGCTGCATGAGATTAGTAGAGAGCAACAAACATGTCAAATCCAGTAAACTTGTTGATTATACAATAGGAAAGAGAAAATGGAGCAGCACATCGAGTATAAATCTCATGAAAAGGGGAAAAAATCTTGATCTGAAAAGCCCTAAACCATCAGTATCCTGAACAAGTTATATTGAACACAAAGCTTAACATGTATCTATCCAAAAGAACAATTTGTGCGTCATCAAATAAAAAGTGACAACTCATTTTGGCACTGTGGAAATATCAAAAAGATTTTGTAACATGGCAATTATCGTAAGAAGGAATGCCTATGTAATTTCTGTGGTTAAATCCTGAAATGAATTGAGAATGGTAGAATAGTTGAAATATAACAGCTGGTAAAATAGTTGAAATAAAATAGCTGCAAGTTATCTATTGTATGTGCTCTTATGGGGACAAGTGAAAACGGGCAGTCGAGGTTCACTAAGCAGATGCAAATGTTACCATGTTAGACATTGAGGAAGAGCCTTTCTATAAGATAAGCCACTACTTCAAACTGTATGATGGCAACTGATATGGATGTAAAATAAAATCCAACATCCCAGAAGAAAAGCTCGAAGGAAAAGAGCATACAGAATATTTCTTTATTTTGAACCGTCAACCCAAAAGAATAACAAAAACATGGTAATAAGGGCAGGCTAATATGTGCAGTTATCGTCTTCACCCATTAAGTCACAACCCTTCTTGTGCATAAGCAGCAATTGGAAAACCCTGCAACCACATGAACCGTGGATCTCCTCAATGAAAGATGCCAACAATAATGAAGTAGTGTTAAAGCCTAGTCTGCGCATAAGATTGCATAAATGGTAGATGGCCTAGATTATTCCATCAAATATGCCGGCTATCACAGAATATACTATTAAGAACCAAATTTGCAGCCAGGTCAGGTCCCCAAAAAACCAGCAGAAAAGAAGTTATACATGTCAATGAGCACTTCATTTTAGCATTGGAAGGAACGAAACAAAAGACCTTTTGAAGGATCTGAATCTTTTCTCCAATCTGTTCTGGTCACGTTTAATCGATTACGATCTACATGTACCAATCTATTCTAATGTACTTTGTCTAGATTAGACTCCTGTTCTGTTCTTGTATATTCCTCATGCACTTGAACAGGTTTCAGCAACAAAATTATTTGCACAGCCATTTCAAGCGGGGATTTACCCAGTACAACAACAGAGAAGCGACGGAGATCTGTAAAAACAACCCTAATACATCAGTTGACTCTCCACCTAATGCTATCCTAGACTCCGAAACCGGATCGAATCATGTAAACCAATCACGGACTTGGAAGTCCACGTAGAGTAAGCGATTGACTCCGAAGTCAACTCAACTTTTGATGTACTGAAAATTTAAATGCAGAAGACCACCCCAGGACAGCGACGACATAACAATACTAGACAGAAATGGCGGTGTCGGCGAACGCTGTCACGGCCGATTCAACCACAGAAGCAATCAAGATCCGAGCAAATCGAGCTCCAACAACCAACAAAAGGCCAAGATGGAGCTTAAAGTAAGAGCGAATCAAACATAAGCCAAAAAAACACAAAAGAAGTGGCGTGCGAATGCGAGAATCGATGGATTTACATAAGCGAACGAAGATGAAACTACCGCGATGGATAGTGCTCCAGATACCTGCAATATAGGAGCAACGGGATGGAAGGAGCTAGGGTTTTCAGTACCGCCGCGGAGCTCAACCTTCTCGAGACTCAAGGCTCTTACCCTAGTGGTTCGTAGTCTCCTCCTCCTCGTCGTCGTCTTCTTCTTCTTCTATGTCCAGCTAATAATGCTCCGGGCCCACACTACGCGCCCCATCGTTTTCCAAGTCCCATCGCTTCTCTCTCTCTCTCTCTCTCTCAGATATCGGGAAAAAATCAAAAAAAGGCCCGAAGTTCCTTTATCTTTCCAAATAAAAGCTTGAAATTGACATTATTTCAAATAAGGGCCTAAAATGTCATTTTTATTTCAAATAAGAGCCTGAAGTGAACATTATTTTAAATAAGAGCCTAAATTGACCTTATCAGTTTCAAAAAAGGGCTCGACTCACCAATTAATAGGGGCATTTTGGTCATTTCATATTTTGCTATTATTTTTATTATTTTTATTTGTTTTTCCTTTTTCAATTTTTCAAAATAAAAAAAGTATAAAAAAAAGACACGGGCAGCAGGGGACTGCCCTCGAGCCTGTGGCCGCTGCCCCACCGCCGACCGAAGGCGAGGGCCACAACCCTCGTCCAGGGTAGTACCCTCCTGCTCGTGTCTTTTTATTTTTATTTTTAATATAATTTAACTAAAAATTAGGTTAAATTGTGTTTTAACGAAAATGTCCTTGATTGGCTTGAATATTTGGCCTGCCAACTGATCGGCGAGTTAGGCCCTTCTTTGAAACAGGCATAGCCATTTCAGGTCCTTTTTTGAGACAAAAAGAACACTTCGGGCCCTTATTTATAATAATGACCACTTCAAGTCCTTATTTGAGAAAATGATGGGACTTGAGGCTTTTATTTGGAATTTTCTCAAAGATATTTGTCGGTATCTATATTCCTGCCCTAAATTTGGAGTTTGTCATTTGGTACCAAAAATATCAAGGGGAAAATAAAGTATTTTCTGGAGACATTTTTTTTTTGTCGAAATTTTTCTGAAGAGATTACTAGCCGAAAATTATGAAAACCCACCTTTCCATTCATACTCAAAAGTTATCAAGAACGATCATAAGTTTAAAGATTAAGCAGAAAAATTAAATGCAATACTTTAGGTGTTGATGATCTTAAGTATTGAAAAAAAAAAAAGAGGTTATCTAACAACAACTGAGAATCGAAAGCTTAATATAATTTAATTATCTTCTTACCAAACGTTAAAAATGATCATTATCGATAGAACTTGCTTTTAGTTTTCAACGCTTAGGCCCCAACTCTGATAGTCTTAAACTTGCTTACTCGTAATAACTTTAAACAGCACTAAGCTTTGGTAGTTTTAAGTTTACTTTTTCACTTTGGAAAATTACTCAAAAAGTACACACACACACACACACAAAAGACAAATCGAAATCCTCGATAAAAGAGAACAGGGAATTTTCAAAACAATCGGTAATTTCTTTACGTGAGCAGTAACTTGGCAAAGAATCATGCTTTTGCGGATGTTAGATTGAAAGAAATATATTTGTTTCATGATTATACATGAAATTATACGGTGGCTTGCGCATTGCGTAGATTACGGTGTAAAGTATAAGTAAAATGGTGCATGAAGAATAAGGTTGTAATCTGATGATGAATTGTTTTTTCGAATTGGAGAGTTAATTTAGTCCGCAAGTTCGAGTTGATTAGGGGCAATATTGTCCGATCACTATTTTAGCCGCGCCCCGAGCAAATTAGGCTATGGAAATACCCCGATCCCTGAAAAATATATATGCGTTCTAATAATTTTCAAAGAATGTAAATAAAAGTAGCTTATTGCCATCCAATTTTATGGAAAAGTTCCAAATAAGGGCCTGAAGTGCCATTATTTTCTCAAATACGAGTCTAAAATGGATCTTATTTCAAATAAGGACTTAAATGCCTTCATTATTTCAAAGAATGGTCTGATCAAAAGCACTATCGTCATTTGCTTTTTTGCTCTTTTTTTTTTTCCTTTTCTTCTCGTCAGTGGCCGGTCTCAGTCGATGGCTGGCCACCAACGAGGCTTGCCTCCCTTGGCTTGCCCCTCGCCGGCCTAGAGGGCAGCCTTACCTAGCCCTCATCGGTGGGCAGCCATTGCTTGAGACCAGCCACCGGCGAGAAGAAAGAGCAAAACTAAAAAGGAAAAAAAAAAGAAAAAACAAAAAAGGAACAAAAGTAAATGACCATGACCATAACCATAACGCCTTTATTTGAAATTTGGAAAAAAAATTATTCATTTTAATTGCCCATGGCATCGTAGAATTTGCTTCGCGCGCGTACACACGCTTCACTTCCCGACAAGACTCGAGTTTGTGGTGGAGCGTATAAGCTCGGAGGATTCTTGAAAGCACGTGAACAGTTGAAGGAGGACGACGATTGGAAGGTGGGTCTGCGATGGCATCTCTCCCGTCAACAACCCTCAAGCCAGCGACCTTCTCCTCCGCCAAGTCGCCGTCATTGGGGCCGAGAACAGTTGCATCCTTGGCGGCCAATAAGTTCTCCGCCTACCCATCTCCGTCGTCTCTTTCGCCGCCCGCGTTGACCGTCGTGGGCAACCCGGTGCCTGGGCTCAGGTCCAGAACCAGCGGGACCTTTCGCTGCTTCGCTTCTGGTATGGGACACGGTCGTTCTCCTCTTTCGTTTCAGCTCTCGATGGCTGATTAATTTTGCGTCGATTCGAGTGTGTTCGTTAGAGGAGAGGATTTTGGAATGGGGTTTTCGTTCGCGAAGTCGATTCTTAATTTAGCTAAATCAACGTGTTGAAAGCCATGCTGATTCCTGATGTTTCCTGACATTCTAGTTTCGATTAAGTGACAATTGATTTGCGCCGTTCTCTAAAAATGTTGTGTGTTCACAACATAGGAGTGTGGAAATTTTGATCATTTCAGATGAAGGTCGATAGTGGGAAAAACAGAAGAAATGGGGAAAAGAGTATTACAAAGAATTTAGAGGGTATATGGCCCGGGCCAAGAACGGTTAATGTTATAGTTTATTGGATTTTTCCATTGAAGAATGCTGGGTCACAGTTCACCAATGAAGTTCACACTATTTGTTCGATATCTACTGGCATATTGTTGCGACTTCATCAAATTTTGTTCACATGACAGTGGAAAAGAGCGATCATAGTACTTGGAAATGGGGCTTAGGCATTGGGTTAGATGGCTGGAAGATGCCGTGATATTCGAGGGCTTGGGATTAAGTTGTTCAAAAGGGGAATAGTGGTGACTATAACAGTGAACTTTCTATCTGTGGCGCTTTATTTTGGGAGAAATGCCAGCTTCACTAATTACGTGTCAATTGTATTTACAGTTCATAATTGAACGGAGGGTGCAAACTGCACTGATTTTGTGTCAGTTGTATTAACACTTCTGTAGCATTTTTATAGAATGAAAGAAGTTCTCTGACCATTAAGGGAGCTCCATCCATGTGAAAAGTCGTCATAAGATGGCATTAACATGATTTGTGATGATTTATGGAGATCCCAAGTCCTTAGGCTAATTAACCGTCCACTAAAAAACTTTTTCCGCGATTTCACGTGGGAGGCCAGGGTAGTTAAGTGTTCTTTTTTCCTCATCTTCTGTTTTTTATTCTTTTCTTTAAAAAAACGAATGTCTGATATGTCTCCTTTTGCTCGTCTGTGTATGCAGTATTAACTCCACAGCTCAAGAGTACACTGGATACAGTGGTTAATTCGCACAAGGTGGTTTTGTTCATGAAGGGAACTAAGGATTTCCCTCAATGTGGATTTTCAAACACTGTTGTGCAAATACTGAAGTCGTTCAATGTACCTTTTGAAACTATAGATATTCTTGAAAATGAACTACTCCGTCAAGGTCTGAAGGAGTACTCCAGCTGGCCGACCTTTCCTCAACTTTATATTGAAGGAGAGTTTTTTGGAGGGTGTGACATCACCATTGGTAAGTTTAGCTATATGGTTTCAGTGGAAAAATGATTCGACTACCTTCAGCTGTTCCTATGGAAATCTGTTTAATTGTTTGCTGTTATCATACTACTCACACACTTCTTTCACTACTTCCCCATGTGAGATCTTTGCAACCTCCTGATGGTTATTCTTTGGACTCTTCATCACTAGATGTTTTTATGGGTACAATTGTATAATTGCTGGTTTCCATTTTTCTTCGTTGAAAATGACATAATACCACTTGACGCCTAATTTATCAGTAAATGCTTCTAAGTTACCAACTTACCCATATGTACTAGAGAAACAATAGGAATGACCTAACCAAAGATTGTTTTCATTGTTGGACTTTTGATAAATGTTGATGCGAAATTCCAATTAACGCAGTTTCTGATTGTCACATGAAGGACATGGTAGTATAGCCTTTATTAGTCGTTGTTTGGTTACGAAAAATGAGTCAGAGGGAGAGAGAGAGAGAGAGAGAGAGAGAGAGAGAGAGGATGTTGGGGAAGCAACTTCACACAAATCACCCTCACTGACCATCCAGCAATCTCTCTACAGGAGGCTCCTCTACAGTTAAAAGGACTGCATAAAAGATTAGTTAGCTCTACGGTATCTGAACATACACTTTATTCACGTTCATGACATTATAATCTAGATAATTTCAATTAAAGGAAACTTCGCTTGAGCCAAGCACTGAACTGAAGTTAATGACTTTGCCTGCCAAGTGGAAAGACATGGTCTAACTGGCTGGTGTCTCATCAAGGCTTTCCATTCCTTTGCATAGATTTTTCATTATTTCAGAGGATTAAATTTGTTTATTTCTGATCAACAATATTTATGGATGAAGCTTCTAATACTAGCCGTGTGTATATTGATTCTGGAATGCAAGCTGTTCTTTATGACTGTGAGGTGACATTTTCTGCGGATGGGCATCAACTTGCACGTGGTAATCCCGTAGGTCGAATGTCAGTGAGGACTCAGCTTTCAACTCTGCCCACTGGTAGTTTGTCGGGTTGGGAAAAGAATTAACGATCGTTGCTGATTTGAAATTTATGCACGTCATGACGTATCCGCCGTCTGTGTGGTTTGATCATGTTATTATGCCTGTAAATTATATCCTCCATTATCTCTTGAGAAATCACTTTTGCTGCAGAGGCATACAAAAGCGGGGAGCTGCTGGAACTATTGGAGAAAGCAATGTGCACCTGATGCGCTCTTTGATTCGGAAAGATCGATGTATGCATTCTTGGTGGGATGCGGAAGTTTCCGAGGATTTGCTCTAGGACGCCGGAGAAATTTGTATAGAACATCTCATTGTTGGATGCTCAACTTTACTTGTAATAACTGCTAAAATTTTACCACGCGCCCTGTTCCATTGCACAGGAGCATCAACAGGTTAACTCATTGGTATGTGAGTGATGGACATGTGTCGTGTGGGCTAATATTCCTAACCCGTTTTTATAAGATTGATCATATTTAATCACAGGCTCAACACTTGACACGTAGTCCATGTTAAGAAAGACTTGGTTACATCAGTTTGACAAATTTTTTACGAGTTGATTGCATTTGTTATAAGTTTTAAGACTCAATGGCACTTCCGTAATAAGTTGACTTAATTTTCTAAAAAATCTCAAATTTTAGGTCTAGTTTCAATTCTGTCACGAATTTATTTTTGTCCCAAAAAAAGTCTTAAATTTTAGGTCCAGTTTTAGATTAGTCTCGAATTTTATTTTGTCTCGCAGGAAACCCCGAACTTTAAGTTTAATCTCAAATCTATCTTGAATTTTGTTTTGTCTAAGAAAATACCAACTTTCAATTTACTCTCAAATATATCTCCGTGGCCCAATTTCAACTTCAACATGACATTTTCACGTCGATAATAAATTCAAGTCAGTAAGGTGACATGAAAAATTATCTCCAAAATGAAATCATTCTAAGATATGAAAATTAGATACAACTAACGTCGAAATTTGGACATGGCACTAATGGAGGCATATTTGTGATTAGAGTAAAAATTACTGATTTTTCTTTTAGACAAAAGAAAAGCCCGGGATATATATGGAATTGAACTTAAAGTTTAGGGTTTTTTTTTTCAGGCAAAGAAAAGTTCGGGGCAAAATTAGACTAGACCTAAAAATTGAGGTTTTTTTTAGATAAAAAAAGGGTCGGGGCAGAATTGAGACTAGATTTAAAGGTTGGATTTTTTTTTTTTAGGGAATTAGGCCCATAAATTTTAGAGTTGTGCACTTATATCAATAAATTAATAATGTCTCCCTATACGTTATGGGCCAACGAGACGCAGATTAGCCGGCGATCGGATTGGCCGGTGCTGGACGGGAGCCGTTCCCGTTCATCACAATGGGAAAGGAGACAATTTGACCGATTGGTGGGGGCCCGCCGAACCGAAGCCAAGCCTCTCCCTCAGGTTCGGATTCGGAACCTGGGAAGGACGAGTCCCCGCTCGGATCCGGTTTAACTTTTTTTTTTTTGGGTCGGAAATCCGGTTTAACTTAAACGTTAATATAAAAACCGTTACGTGTGGGAGGTGAACTACAAACAAAACAATCCTCTCGCGGTTCGATCGATTCGTTCGTTTATAGGGTTTTTGCGAATCTCGCGAGAGAGGGAAGATAGGATTCATTTCCCCTCCTCTGCAAGTTTCCTCCTCATTCCCTCAGCTCGTCAGGTATAGTTCCGATCCCCCTCCCTCCCTCCCTCCCTCCGTCTCCGTCTCGCCTCCTCAGTCGTTCGGTGATTTCGGAGCTCTCTCCTTCTTCCTAGCGATTCGATTTTTTTTGTTTACAGCTCGAGCTCGATTTTGCAGGCATGGCTTCGAATCCGGTCAAGGACGCTCCTTCCGGTGAGCTTCTTGATTGCTTCGGCTTTTTTTGTCTCTCTCTCTCTCTCTCGGTTTGACTTGGATTTCGGTCGCGATGGTTTTCGCTTTTCCGGACTGATTGTCCGTGACGAGAGTGTCGGCTTTGTTGCTGCTTGGTAATTAGATCGGTCATTTCTTCGATTGGCGGTGGGGATTTGTTGTGTTTGCGTTGTCTTTGCTAAGGTATGGCATCGGGAGGGCCCTTCGTGTGCTTTGTGGGGGATGATTCGGGTGGAGTTTGGTGCGAATCCGAAGGCAATTAGGCTTGTTGCGTGGGGTTTTGCAGTGTCTGGCTGGGGATGCTGCTTTGTTAGTTCTTGCTGTAATGAAATTCTAGTGGGAGGAACATGCCGATAATGTAAATAGGTTTCACGAAAGCGCTTCACTGGTCTAAAGCTTCCCTTAACTTTCTGGTCCAACTGAGGATAAAGCCTATCTCCTAAAGTAACCGGCTCAAGAAAAGTTGGGCATCTGAAATTTATACTGTGTGTCGGGAGAGGTGCATATGGGGCTTAATGTGAAGTTTTGTTTCTATGATAAATTCATGTATTTCTTTTCTTCATATAGATGAGATGGTTGAAGTCAAAGCAAATACGCCTTCTGCATCTGAGTCGTCTGAGGGCCAGGCACAATTAGGTCAAGGTGTGGCTTCTCCTCTGCCAGGAGTTGATTTTGGTGCAGCCAATCCATTTGACTTCTCATCTATGTCCAACCTGCTCAATGTATGTATTTTGTACTTTCACTCAGTATTTGTCTAACCTATGGTGGTCGGGCTACTTATTTAAATTATATCAATTTCTGTGGTGTATAAGTCGTGACTTCAACGTGATGTCAACAATTGAAGTGTCTGCTTGATTTTAGATGAAATAACACCATTTATGGGTATTTTCCCAGACCCAGATTCACTTTTCCTTCTTCCCTGATGTGTCGGGTTTCTTGATCTCCTTTTTCACTGGTTGATTTGCAAAACTTGCCTCTTTGTCCAATAGAGGTCTTCTTCATAAAATGCTATTGATGATTATTAGCATGATTTTGTAGGATCCTAGCATCAAGGAATTAGCTGAACAGATAGCGAAGGACCCTGCATTCAACCAAATGGCAGAGCAGCTTCAGCAGACTTTTCAAGGTGAAGATGAGGGTATTCCTCAGTTTGATAGTCAACAGTACATGTCGACCATCCAACAAGTCATGGATAATCCCGACTTCATGTCCATGGCTGAGCGGCTTGGTACTGTACTGATGCAGGTACAATGTGCTTAAGCTCTTTTGTGTGGTCCTTATAAAGAATGTTAG